>CM077674.1:392817249-394047249 GCA_039707655.1 Elymus sibiricus
ACCGGCAAGTCTCTTTACTCGTTCCGTAATACAAGATCCTGTGGCTAACTCTTTAGTCACTTTGCTTGCAAGGCTCAATGTGATGTTGTATTACCGAGTGGGCCCTGAGATACCTCTCCGTCACACGGAGTAACAAATCCCAGTCTTGATCCATGCCAACCTAACAGACACCCTCGGAGATACCTGTAGAGCACCTTTATAGTCACCCAGTTACGTTGCGACGTTTGATACACACAAGGTATTCCTCCGGTGTCAGTGAGTTGCATGATCTCATGGTCAAAGGAACAGATACTTGACATGCAGAAAACAATAGCAATAAACTGACACGATCAAATGCTACGTTTACAGTTTGGGTCTTGTCCATCACATCATTCTCCTAATGATGTGATCCCGTTATCAAATGACATCTCATGTCCATGGCTAGGAAACCTTAACCATCTTTGATCAACAAGCTAGTCAACTAGAGGCTTACTAGGGACACAGTGTTGTCTATGTACCCACACATGTATTTGAGTTTCCAATCAATACAATTATAGCATGGATAATAAACGATTATCATGAACAAGGAAATATAATAATAACCAATTTATTATTGCCTCTAGGGCATATTTCCAACAGTCTCCCACTTGCACTAGAGTCAATAATCTAGTTCACATCACTATGTGATTTACATTGTAATGAATCGAACACCCATGCAGTTCTGGTGTTGTTCATGTTTAGCCCTTGGAAGAGGTTTAGTCATCGGATCTGCAACATTTAGATCCGTGTGTACTTTGCAAATATTTATGTCGTCCTCCTTGATGTAATCGCGGATGGAATTGAAACGTCGCTTTATGTGTCTGGTCCTCTTGTGAAATCTTGGTTCCTTGGCTAGAGCAATGGCACCAGTATTATCACAAAACAGAGTCATTGGGTTAAGTGCACTTGGCACTACTCCAAGATCTGTCATGAACTCCTTCATCCAGACACCTTCCTTCGCTGCCTCCGAGGCTGCGATGTACTCCGCTTCGCATGTAGAATCTGCTACCACGCTTTGCTTGGAACTGCACCAGCTAACCGCACCCCCATTAAGAATAAATACGTATCCGGTTTGCGACTTAGAGTCATCCGGATCAGTGTCAAAGCTTGCATCGACGTAACCCTTTACGACGAGCTCTTGATCACCTCCATAAACGAGAAACATGTCCTTAGTCCTTTTCAGGTACTTCAGGATATTCTTGACCGCCGTCCAGTGTTCCATTCCTGGATCACTTTGAAACCTTCCGACCATACTTATGGCAAGGCTGACATCGGGTCTTGTGCACAGCATTGCATACATGATAGAGCCTATGGCCGAAGCATAGGGGATGACACTCATCTTTTCTCTATCTTCTGCAGTCACTGGGCATTGAGTCTTACTCAACTTCACACCTTGCAAAACAGGCAAGAACCCCTTCTTGGACTGATCCATTTTGAACTTCTTCAAAATCTTATCAAGGTATGTGCTTTGTGAAAGTCCTATTAAGCGTCTTGATCTATCTCTATAGATCTTGATGCCTAATATGAAAGCAGCTTCTCCTAGGTCCTTCATTGAAAAACTCTTGTTCAAATATTCCTTCACGCTTTCCAACATTTCTATATTGTTTCCAATCAGTAATATGTCATCCACATATAATATTAGAAACGCTATAGAGCTCCCACTCACTTTCTTGTAAATACAAGCTTCTCCGTAAACTTGTATAAACTCGAACGCTTTGATCACTTCATCAAAGCGAAGATTCCAACTCCGAGATGCTTGCACCAGTCCATAAATGGATCGCTGGAGTTTGCAAACTTTGTCAGCATTCTCTGGATCGACAAAACCTTCTGGTTGCATCATATACAACTCTTCCTTAAGGTAACCGTTAAGGAACGCTGTTTTGACATCCATCTGCCAAATTTCATAATCGAAAAAGGCAGCTATTGCTAACATGATTCTGACGGACTTAAGCATCGCTACGGGTGAGAAGGTCTCATCGTAGTCAACTCCTTGAACTTGTGAAAAACCCTTTGCCACAAGTCGAGCTTTATAGACGGTGACATTACCGTCCGCGTCCGTCTTCCTCTTAAAGATCCATTTGTTCTGAATGGCCTTACGCCCTTCAGGTAATACTTCCAAAGTCCATACTTTGTTTTCATACATGGATCCCATCTCGGATTTCATGGCCTCTAACCACTTATCGGAATCCGGGCTCATCATCGCTTCTCCATAGCTCGTAGGTTCATCGTTGTCTAACAACATGATGTCGAAGACAGGGTTGCCGTACCACTCGGGAGCAGTACGCGTCCTTGTCGACCTACGAGGTTCGATAGCAACTTGATCCAAAGATTCATGATCATCATCATTAACTTCCTCTTCAGCTAATGTAGGCTCCACAGAAACAACTTTTTGCGTTGCGCTACTCTTAGGTTGAAGTAAAGGTTCAACAACCTCATCAAGTTCTATCTTCCTCCCACTCAATTCTTTCGAGAGAAACTCTTTCTCAAGAAATGTCCCGTTTTTAGCGACAAACACTTTGCCTTCGGATCTGAGGTAGAAGGTATACCCAACTGTCTCTTTTGGGTATCCTATGAAGACGCATTTCTCCGCTTTGGGTTCCAGCTTTTCAGGCTGAAGCTTTTTGACATAAGCATCACATCCCCAAACTTTTAAGAAACGACAGCTTTGGCTTCTTGCCAAACCAAAGTTCATATGGCGTCGTCTCAACGGATTTTGATGGTGCCCTATTTAAAGTGAATGCAGCTGTCTCTAATGCATAACCCCAAAACGATAGTGGCAAATCGGCAAGAGACATCATAGATCGCACCATATCCAATAAGGTTCGATTACGACGTTCGGACACACCATTACGCTGTGGTGTTCCAGGCGGTGTTAATTGTGAAACAATTCCACACTGTCTTAAGTGACTGCCAAACTCATAACTCAGATATTCTCCTCCTCGATCAGATCGTAGGAATTTAATCTTCTTGTTACGATGATTCTCAACTTCACTCTGAAATTGTTTGAACTTTTCAAATGTTTCAGACTTGTGTTTCATTAAGTAAATATACCCATATCTACTTAAGTCATCAGTGAAGGTGAGAAAATAACGATAACCACTGCGCGCCTCAATACTCATCGGACCACACACATCAGTATGTATGATTTCCAATAAGTCAGTTGCCCGTTCCATTGTTCCAGAGAACGGCGTTTTAGTCATCTTGCCCATGAGGCATGGCTCACATGTGTCAAGTGATTCAAAATCAAGTGACTCCAAAAGTCCATCAGCATGGAGCTTCCTCATGCGTTTTACGCCAATATGACCTAAACGGCAGTGCCACAAGAAAGTGGTATTATCATTATCAATTCTACATCTTTTGGCATCAATGTTATGAACATGTGTATCATTACTATCGAGATTCAATAAGAATAAACCCCTCACATCGGGTGCATGACCATAAAAGATATTACTCATATAAATAGAACAACCATTATTCTCTGATTTAAATGAGTAACCGTCTCGCAATAAACAAGATCCAGATATAATGTTCATGCTTAACGCAGGCACCAAATAACACTTATTTAGGTTCATCACTAATCCCGACGGTAATCGAAGAGCGAGAGTGCCGACGGCGATCACATCAACCTTGGAACCATTTCCCACGCGCATCGTCACTTCGTCCTTTGCCAGCCTCCGTCCATTCCGCAGTTCCTGTTTTGAGTTGCAAATATGAGCAACCGCACCGGTATCAAATACCCAGGCACTACAACGAGAGTTGGTAAGGTACACATCAATAACATGTATATCATATATACCTTGTTTGTTGTTGGCCGCCTTCTTGTCAGCCAAATACTTGGGGCAATTCCGCTTCCAGTGTCCAGTTCCCTTGCAATGAAAACACACAGTTTCTGGTTTGGGTCCAGCCTTGGGTTTCTTCACGAGAGGAGCAACTGCTTTGCCACTCTGCTTGGAGTTACCCTTCTTACCCTTGCCATATTTCTTGAAACTAGTGGTTTTATTGACCATCAACACTTGATGCTCCTTCTGAATTTCAGACTCAGCGGCTTTCAGCATCGCAAACAGCTCGGCGACTGACTTGTTCATCCCGTGCATGTTATAGTTCAACACGAAGCTCTTGTAGCTAGGTGGCAATGATTGAAGAACTCTGTCAGTGATAGCCTCTGGCGGAAGGGGCATCCCTAACTCAGCCAGACGGGTGGAGTACCCAGACATTCTGAGCACGTGATCACTGATAGACCCGTTCTCCTCCATCTTGCAAGCATAGAACTTATCGGAGATCTCATATCTCTCGATCCGGGCATTCTTCTGAAAGATAAACTTCAACTCCTGGAACATCTCATATGCTCTATGACGTTCAAAACGTCTTTGAAGTCCCGGTTCTAAGCCATACAACATTGCACATTGAACTATTGAGTAATCATCAGAACGAGCCTGCCAGGCGTTCACAACGTCTAGAGACTCAACTGGAGCAGGTGGATCACCAAGCGGTGCATCAAGGACATAAGCCTTCTGGGAAGCCGTAAGGATAATCCTTAGATTACGGGCCCAGTCCACAAAGTTACTTCCATCATCTTTCAACTTAGCTTTCTCTAGGAACGCATTAAAATTCAGGGGTGCTACTGCGCGAGCCATGATCTACAACATAAATATAGCAAAGACAACTTAGACTATTGTTCTAGATAATGAGTTTAGTTAATCATATTACTTAAAAACTCCCACTCAAATTGACATCCCTCCGGTCATTCGAGTGTAACATGATCCAAATCCACCAACTCAAGTCCGATCATCACGTGAGTTGAGGTGGTTTCAATGGTGAACATCTTCATGTTGATCATATCTACTATATGACTCATGTTCGACCTTTCGGTCTCTTGTGTTCCGAGGCCATGTCTGTACATGCTAGGCTCGTCAAGTTTAACCCGAGTGTTCCGCACGTGCAACATGGCTTGCACCCGTTGTATGCGAACGTAGAGTCTATCACACCCGATCATCACGGCGTGTCTCGAAACGACGAACTTTCGCAACGGTGCACACTTGGGGAGAACACAATTTATCTTGAAATTTAAGTGAGGGATCACCTTATAATGCTACCGTCGTCCTAAGCAAAATAAGATGCATAAAAGGATTAACATCACATGCAAATCATAAGTGACATGATATGGCCATGAACTTGTGCTTTTGATCTCCATCTCCAAAGCACCGGCATGATCTCCATCGTCACCGGCATAACACCATGATCTCCATCATCTTGATCTCCATCAACGTGTCGCCATAAGGTTGTCGCGCCGACTGTTGCTTCCACGACTATAGCTAACGTTTAGCGATAAAGTAAAGCATTACATAGCGCTTAATGATTGACACGCAGGTCATACAATAATTAAAGACAACTCTATGGCTCCTGCCAGTTGCCGTACTCATCGACATGCAAGTCGTGATATTCTATACATCACATGATCATCTCATACATCACATATATCTCATCATGTAATTGGCCATATCACATCACAACATACCCTGCAAAAACAAGTTAGACGTCCTCTAATTGTTGTTGCAAATTTTACGTGGCTGCTACGGGTTTGCAAGAACCGTTCTTACCTACGCAAAACCACAACGTGGTGTAGTGATTGCTTTTTGATCTTCTAAAAGAACCCTCTTCATTGAACCGATTCAACTAAAGTGAGAGAGACAGACACCCGCCAGTCACCTTTATGCAACAAGTGCACGCAGCGGTAAAACCAGTCTCGCGTAAGTGTACGCGTAATGTCGGTCCGGGCCGCTTCATCTCACAATACCGCCGAATCAAATATCAACTAGTAACGGCAAGCAATATGTATACACCCACGCCCACAACTCGTTTGTGTTCTACTCGAGATCTCATCTACGCATAGACCTAGCTCAGATGCCACTGTTGGGGAACGTTGCATGGGAAACAAAAATTTTCCTACGCACACACAAGATCTATCCATGGTGATGAGCATCTACGAGAGGGAGAGTGAATCTACATACCCTTGTAGATCGCTAAGCGGAAGCGTTAATAAACGCGGTTGATGTAGTCGAACGTCTTCGCGATCCAAATCGCCGAGCGTCCCGCGATCCAATCACGATCCTTCCGATCTAGTGCCGAACGGACGGCACCTCCGCGTTCAACACACGTACGGCTTGATGACGCCTTCACCTCCTCGATCCAGCGAGCGATGGTGAAGCAGTGGTTGAGTTCCAGCAGCACGACGGCGTGGTGATGGTGGTGAGGAACAATCTCTGCAGGGCTTCGCCAAGCACTACGGAGATTATGACGGAGGAACTAGAGGGCTAGGGTTGCCGGCACACGGCTTGGGAAATCCTGATCGCTCCCGTGTGCTAGCCCTGCCCCTCTATTTATATGTTGAGCCTTGGGGTCTAAACTTGGAGTAAAAGCCTCCTCCGGGTCGGTTTTGCCCGCACAAGGTCGGTTTGGCCCGCAGGGAAAGAGTCCAACTCGGATCCCTGCCGAACCGTGCACAGCCGCGCACAAGCGGTAGTACCGCTTCACACAAGCGGTAGTACCGCTTGGGCGGTAGTACCGCTTCACACAAGCGGTAGTACCGCTCGGGCGGTAGTACCGCTTCACCAAGCGGTAGTACCGTTTACGCGGCAGCAAAACTACTTTTGCACTTTCCAATACCTTGTGGGCTTTATCCCTTTGGCTTATATAAAGTGTTGCTGCACCCGAACACTTCGGTAAACATCCGGAACCCCTTCCGGTGAACTCCGGAACCCTTCCAGAGATCAAAACACTATTATCACATATATCAATCTTTACCTCCGGACTATTCCGGAGATCCTCGTCATGACCGGGATCTTATCCGGGACTCCGAACAACTTTCGGTCACCAACATAATAACTCAATTATACTAATCGTCACCAAACGTTAAGTGTGTAGACCCTGCGGGTTCGAGAACTATGTAGACATGACCGAGACACCTCTACGGCCAATAACCAATAGCGGGACCTGGATGCCCATATTGGCTCCTACATATTCTACGAAGATCTTTTATCGGTCGAACCTCTATGTCAAGGATTCAGTTAATCCCGTATGCTGTTCCCTTTGTTCTTCGGTATGTTACTTGCCCGAGATTTGATCGTCGGTATCTCTATACCTAGTTCAATCTCGTTACCGGCAAGTCTCTTTACTCGTTCCGTAATACAAGATCCTGTGGCTAACTCTTTAGTCACTTTGCTTGCAAGGCTCAATGTGATGTTGTATTACCGAGTGGGCCCTGAGATACCTCTCCGTCACACGGAGTAACAAATCCCAGTCTTGATCCATGCCAACCTAACAGACACCCTCGGAGATACCTGTAGAGCACCTTTATAGTCACCCAGTTACGTTGCGACGTTTGATACACACAAGGTATTCCTCCGGTGTCAGTGAGTTGCATGATCTCATGGTCAAAGGAACAGATACTTGACATGCAGAAAACAATAGCAATAAACTGACACGATCAAATGCTACGTTTACAGTTTGGGTCTTGTCCATCACATCATTCTCCTAATGATGTGATCCCGTTATCAAATGACATCTCATGTCCATGGCTAGGAAACCTTAACCATCTTTGATCAACAAGCTAGTCAACTAGAGGCTTACTAGGGACACAGTGTTGTCTATGTACCCACACATGTATTTGAGTTTCCAATCAATACAATTATAGCATGGATAATAAACGATTATCATGAACAAGGAAATATAATAATAACCAATTTATTATTGCCTCTAGGGCATATTTCCAACAAAGGAACCGGATCGTGAAGCAACCCCGGAAGAATTGAAGATGTTGCAATACAACGCTCAAGCTTGTGACATTCTATTCAACGGTCTATGTCCCAAAGAATTCAACAAAATCAGCCGCCTCGAGAATGCAAAGGAAATTTGGGTTACTTTGGTTGATATGCATGAGGGTACCGAGTCTGTCAAGGAATCTAAGTTGGATGTGCTTCAAAGTCAACTTGACAAGTTCAAGATGAAGGATGGTGAAGGAGTCGCTGAGATGTACTCTAGGCTTGCTATCATCACAAATGAGATTGCCGGCTTAGGAAGTGAAGAGATGACCGACAAATTCATCATCAAAAAGATACTTAGAGCTTTGGATGGAAAATATGATACCATCTGCACATTGATCCAAATGATGCCAAATAATTACAAAGATCTCAAGCCCACGGAAGTCATTGGAAGGATTGTTGCTCATGAAATGTCACTCAAGGACAAAGAGGAGTTGCACAACAAGTCAAGTGGTGCTTACAAAGCCTCAACCGATGCTCCAACAACTTCAAGTGACCAGCTAGTATCCAATGAAGCGATTAGCCTAATGGTGAAAAGGTTCAACAAGTTCTACAAGAACAAAGGAAAAGAAAGAAGCTCTAGCTCAAGACATTATGAGAGAAGATCATCAAGTCATGACCGTAATTGCTACAATTGTGGAAAGCCCAGACACTACTCTAATGAGTGTACGGCTCCCTACAAGAAAAGAGACGAATCACCAAGAGGAAAACATAGAAGAGATGAATCACCTCGTAAGGAGAGAAGGAGTAGAGATGATCATTATGAACAAAGACACTCTCGAAGAAGCAAGGATTCAGAGAGGAAGGACAAGTCATTCAAGAGCTACACAAGAAGAAGATATCAAGCTCATGTTGGTGAATGGGTTTCCGGCTCCGACTCCGACAACCAATCCGAGAGAAGTTATCACTCCAACTCCGACTACAGTCAAGATGAAGGTGTTGCCGGACTTGCACTTGTGTCATCCAACTCCTATGATCTATTTGACTCACCAAATGAAGGAATTGGAAGATGCTTCATGGCAAAAGGCCCCAAGGTATCACACCCCGAGTATCTTGATTTTAATAGTGATGAAGATGATTTGCTTGGTGATGATGATTTACTTGTTGATAGGGCTAGTAATGTGAGCTATGATGAAAATGCTAGTAATCATGATAGTCAAGAGGAAACGAGTGACAATGATATGAAGGAGATTGAGCGCCTAACTAAAGAACTAAATGCTCTTAAGTTAGCTCATGAAACAACTCAAGAGGATCATACAGAACTTCTAAGAACTCATGAGAAGCTACGCTTCGAGAAGCTAAATTTAGAGCAAGAGCATGAGTTTCTTAAAGCTATCAATGACAATCTTCGAAACAAGAGTTCTTCATATCTTGCCAAACGTTTACTCTTGTCTACCTTTATGCCACAAGTTAAACCTAAGAAAACTAGCAACAAGGATAAAAATGGTTCTACCTCTAGTAGTAACAATAACAATGCTAAATTCAATATTGTTGCTTCTAGTAGTTCTATTGATTCCACTAATGATTCTCTTAGCCAAGTTACACTTGAGCAAGAAAATATGCTATTGGAAGGAATTATAGAAAAAGGTGTCTACAAGAGTCTTGCCGGGAGTAAACAATTTGAGGAAATTGTACGCAAGCAAGGAAGGCACCGGAAGAACCAAGGTGTTGGTTTTGAACGAAAGTTCAATGCCGATGGAGTTGAGTGGGAAGAAGGTCAATACCCCAAGATGAAGTTTGTTCCTCAACAAGAGAAGTATGATCCTACTTCCTTCAAGGGAACACAAGCTCAAGAAGACCTTCCACCACAAGACCACAAGCTAAAAGGCAAGGACAAGCTTCAAGAAGAGATTGATTCATTTGAAGAAGCTCCTCAAGCCATGGTCAAGTGGGTTCCCAAGACTTCATCAAGTTCTACTTCATCAAGTGCTACTAAAACTCCAAGGATTCCCATCAAGTTGATGTGGATCCAAAAGAAGAAGAACTAGAGAGTTCTTGAGGGTGACTCCGCCAACAATCTTCACTCATATTATTTATGGCAAGAACTTGTGCAACCAACTTCCACATTTTGCACTAGTTCATGGAGTCACAAACCCTCTTGTTGGTAAGGAAAGGGACAAGGTAATCAATGCATTCATGGACATCATCATATGTGTATTTCACTCTATGTCTATGGATATCCTTGTATGTTCCTTGTGTGGGACTAACCCATGTAGGTATTTAAAGCACAAAACTCCAAAGGATTGCTCCCAACTTTTGATGGTCTACATCAACATTGAGCATCCACATCTTCAACATCTACATGAAGTCATCATCGACAAAACCCAAGGTTAGTTCAACCCTCTTAGGGGGGATATCGCATCTAGGGGGAGCTTTGCTCTAAAAATTGAGCTAAAGCAACTCTAATGGTGTGAACACATTAATGCTTTATGTAAAAGTGGTAACCCCACTTGTGCTTAAACGTTGAGTATGACCTATGATCAAATGTTCTCATTTGGCACCTAAGTCAATATACTCATATATAGATGACCTAGTCATCGCCATTGCTTGATAGATGCTAGAATTAGTTGTGCATGTTTGACACATATTTCATTTGCAATCTTATTGTGTGAGCATGTTGGTTTGCATGTTTTTATTATTCGAGGACATCCATTTGTTGTTTTGGTTGTCTTGGTTTTTCTGGCCAAGTGGATGTACAAGAATGCCTAAGAACCTTCTCTAGCTATCTATGCTTTCTTGTCTCAAATTCTATTCTTGCTGCATCACAAAAATTGAACAAGTCTTTTTCGGACCCTCCGGGTGAGGAGCACTCGGAGCCACCGATCTGAAAGGGCTGAAACTACAAAACCTTCTAATTGATTTCGGCCGAACCAACTCACTCCAACTCGGTCAAACCGAAATCACTTAGACTGATCTAGGATTTCATCTCGGTGCTACCGATTAGACCAACTCGGTCGGACCGAGTTGCTGTAACTGCAAGCAGTTGCACGTCTCGGTGCTACCGATTTGTTCCACTCGGTGCCACCGACAGCACATGGGTATATATATCCAGCGGCCCGTACGGTTGAAAATTACTTCAAACGTCACGCGCCCGCGCCCCATTGCTGCCGCCCCTTTGGTCTCTGGATCATCGCCGTCGTCGCCTGTGCGCCCTCACCGCAGGACTCCATCGCCGTCAACGGTAATCTCCACTGCCGTTGCCGCCGTAGAGGATCTCCACCAAGTTAGGGTGAGATTCGATCCCTTTCGTGCCTCCATTTCCGATTCAATGCACGTTAGGAATGCCATGATTCTTGCCACGAATGCAATACTCTAGTTCGTTTGAACGAGATTCGAGCAAAAATTTTAGGGTTAGGTTTCCGCCGAATGCATCTCGGACCGACCGAATAGGAATTTTCGGTCCCACCGATTTGGTCCTGGCCATAGCACTAGTACATCTCGGTGCCACCGAGTTGTGCGAATCGCTAAGACCGAAAGTAACGTCTCAGTGAAACCCTAGCATCTCGGAGCCACCGAAACCCATCTTGGTCTGACCGAAATGGCGTGCCATGTCTTTGTAGTGTGCTTCGGTGTCACCGAGATTACCAACTCGGTCCATCCGAACTGCATTCTGTGAAAACCTAGAACTAAAGTTTGAACTCATTTTATGAAAAACTATCTGCTTTTCGTGATGACTCATCTACTCTACCCATACCCATCTATTCACAGGGTCAGCTCAGCAAGATGTCTAGTGGCAGTGACAGTCAGAACAGGTCTGAATAGCAGGCAGAGATGAGTGAAGGGTCAAGTCATAATGAGAGTTTCTATGAGGGAGAGAGGAGCTCTCCAAACCTTCCTAAAGCTGCAACCAGAACAAGGAAGAAGAAAACCTCTGACAGTGAGGATGAGGACTTTGTTGCAAGTGAAGCTGCACCCAAGAAGAAGAGAGTAGTGCTTGCTAAGGAGTACAGCTCTAAGCCTACTACAACAAAGGATAAAACTGCTGTGAGAAAAGTGCCCAAGCAAACTATGCAGTTCTCTCTTGAAGAGGAAGAGGAACCAGCTGCAGGTGCTAAGAAGAAGAGAGTGAGGAAAACCATTGCCCGAGTGATTGGCAGACCTTCTATGATGATTGATGAGGAAGAAGAGGAGGAGGATGAGCCAGCTGCTGCACCCCCTGCAAAAGAACAGAAGCTCATGTCTGATGCAATCAAGACTGCTGCACCTCCCAAGTCATAGCCTAAGGCACCGGCACCCAAGAGGTCAACCAGAAACATATCAGCTGTAGAAAAGAACAAGGCCCTAGTGCCTGAATCAAATGTCGATGAAGAGCCTCTAGTGCTCAGGAAGTTGAAGCCAAAGATACCAGATCATGACAACGCACACCCAGTAGCTGAAAACATGATGATGAGAAAAGACAAAGAACTGCGTCAGTGGAGACAGTCAGATCCCTATGCTATCAGGAGAAGGACAGCTTGTGATTATCGTTTTCACACCCGTGAACAACAGGATTTTTATGAGACAGTTTTGCTTGATAAGAAGCCCATAGTCAGTGATATGAAGTGGGTGGACTGGGAATACATCGATGAGAATGAGGACTATTTCCCCCACGTCCATGAGAGTTTCAGGATTGAAGGAGTTGATGAATTTGTTGGGAAGAAATTGACTAAGTGGAATGATGAGATGATCATGCAGTTTTACTCCACTGCTCATTTCTATCCAGATGGCAGAATAGTGTGGATGACAGAGGGTATTAGATACCAGTCAACCATCTCTGAGTGGGCAAATCTTCTTGGTGCACCCAAGGAAGAGGAGGATGATATTGACATATATGCCAAGCTCAAGATGGATCACAACTCAATGGCCAACATGTATACTACAATTCCTCAGAAGGACCTTGATACACACAAGCTTGGATCACTGAAGCATTTGCTACCAGGTCTGGCCACCTCAAACACAATCTTGCGGTACACCTTGTTACCCAAGTCAGGCGATGATAAGATGATTCGTGGCCACTCCATCAATTTGCTGCACTTATTTGATACTCCTAAGAAATTCAAGGTGATGAGCCTGATAATAGAGACTATCAAGAGGACAGCAGCAGATCAGAAGAGATCGTGTGGTTATGCTCCACATATTCAGTTGTTGATCAATTCCAAGGTTGGAACCAGCACGTATCTTCTTGATCGAGAGCACTTGCCTTTGCGTCCAGATTTTGAAGACAACGTCATAGTGATGGATCCTTCGCATCCCACATCTGCACAAGCTCAAGAGGAAATCCGCAAAGCCCAAGAAGCTAAAGCAGCTTAGGAAGCAGCGGCTCCCAATGCTCCAATTGCGAATCTCAAGACACCAAAGGATCAAATGCAATATTTGCTTGAAGCCACTCTGAGGATTGAGCGAAGTCTGGCCAACTTCACCCAGACCCAGGCTAGTTTTGAGCGGATCATTGAGACCAAATTTCACGATTTGGATGTCAAAGTGACTGAGATTCAGACCACAGTCGAACAGCTGCAAGGAGATGTAGATGCTGTCAAACAAGCCAGATCAGATGACAGTGAAGATGAAAGACTGACCACACAGTAGTTTCAGCAAGTGCCTAGGGCTGCCAGGTCAGCTGCAGTGCCAGTAGTGGATCCGCGGACCACAGTATCTGCACCAGCCGCCACAGCCACAGTGCCACCACAAGTCTCAACTCCACCAGTCCAGCAGTCATCAGCAGAAGCATTCGTGGACACTCTCATCTCAACGCCATCTACGCTCACCGGAGCTGTCAGCAGGAGGTCGCCTTCAGGAGCTTCGGAGGACCGTGCCTAGAGAGTCGATTAGTTCTATACTCATTTGAACTTTTTGGTACTTGTTGCCAAAGGGGGAGAATCTGTATAGATCATAGGCTTCGAGAGAGAGAGTTTCTTGCTTTTGATTTGCTTCGAGAGTTTCTTGTGCTACTTGTTTGTTTGGTGCTACTCTGTTTTTTGTGTGCTTGTTACAGTATTCTGTCGTTTATGCTTGTGAGATACTATGTTGATTGATCATATTATGCCTATTGTGATATTCCATGTTTATCTCTACCACTATCTTGTATGATCAATTACTTATGTTGGTGATGCATGCCTATTATTCCAATCTTATCATTTTGCGCGCTTCACCAAGATGTATGTGACATGGGAGAGTAACCCATGAGCCTAATCGATTGTGCATTTGCATTCAAACGCAAAATTTTAATAATGCAAAAATTTAGGGGGAGCTCTTGCTTATCACATACTTCTCAAAGCGACGATGTATTTCACTCATTTAATCATTTGTCGAAGCTTTGATCTATATGTTGTCATCAATTACCAAAAAGGGGGAGATTGAAAGCACATTTGCTCCCTTGGTGGTTTTGGTAATTCATAACAACATATATCTCATTGAACTAATGTCCATTCAAGATTAAGATTTCAAGATGTTCAATGATTGGCATGGCATGGACTAGAGAAGTGGACCCCTCAAAATGCTAAGGACAAGGACTGGCAAAAGATCAAGACTCTACATTTTTGGTTTAGTGATCCAAGATCACATTGAGTCCATAGGAAAGCCAATACTATTAAAAGGGGATGAGGTGTTGCTTAATGGTCTTTTTGCTCAAGTGCTTAGTGACAGTATTCCTAAACCCTCAATCACTCTCTCTACCCAAATATGTCCTAAACCTAAAGTCCAACTCGGCCCCTCCGAAATTTCCAATCCGGCCCCACCGAGTTCATCCAAGACTTAGCCACTGCCAAACCCTAACAAATCGGATCCACCGAAATGGATCTCGGTCCCACCGAGATGGCCTTGCCAACTCTCTGTAATCGGTTGCATTCACTTCGGTCCTACCGAGTTATGCATATCGGTCTCACCGAGATGGCTTGCCAACTCTCTGTTGCCTTATTGCTTCACTTCGGTCCTACCGAGTTGATGCAATCGGTGCCACCGAGATGAGGATTGCCCTAAGCCATTGCACTTCGGTCCATCCGAGTTGTTCGTAGCGATCCCACCGAGATTCCTAGCGTTCATATCTTTTACACAGTTCGGTGCTATCGAGATGATTGTTTCGGTGCCACCGAGTTGGGTCAAAAGTGTGTAACGGTTGGATTTTGTGTGGAGGCTATATATACCCCTCCACCCCATCCTTCTCAGTAAGGAGAGCCATCAAAACGTGCCTACACTTCCACCATACATTTTCTGAGAGAGAACCACCTACTCATGTGTTGAGATCAAGCTATTCCACTCCTACCATTTGAACCTTGATCTCTAGCCTTTCCCAAGTTGCTTTCCACTCAAATCCTTCTTCCACCATAGCCAAATCTGTGAGGAGTTGTTTGAGTGCTGGGAAGACTATCATTTGAAGCACAAGAGCAAGGAGTTCATCAACAACACACCATCTATTACCTTTTGGAGAGTGGTGTCTCCTAGATTGGTTAGGTGTCACTTGGGAGCCTCCAACCAGATGTGGAGTTGAACCAAGAAGTTTGTAAGGGCAAGGAGATCGCCTACTTCGTGAAGATCTACTCCGAGTGAGGCTAGTCCTTCGTGGACGTAAGTCATGGTGGAATAGACAAGGTTGCTTCTTCGTGGACCCTTCGTGGGTGGAGCCCTCCGTGGACTCGCGCAGCCATTACCCTTCGTGGGTTGAAGTCTCCATCAACGTGGACGTACGATAGCACCACCTATCGGAACCACGCCAAAAACCACCGTGTCTTCATTGCATTTGAAATCTCCAATCCCTCCTTTACATACATATGCAATTGCTTACATTCCGCTGCTATACTCTTAGAATTGCATGTGTAGGGTGATGCTTGACATGTACTATTACTAAAATCTGCCTACAACTAAAATCTGTGAATATTTTAGGTTTTATTTGGTCAAGTAGTCTAATCACCCCCCTCTAGACATACTTTCGATCCTACATCCTTCTTCTTATTCCATTCTTGGATGCTAATCGGGATGCTGTCCCTAACAACAACTCCGCACTGATGTATAAATTTGTCTTTGGTCCGCTTGGGAGCAATCAGTTGGCCATCTGGAGCGACTTCTTCGATCGTGAACCTTTCAGTCTCGCCCAACATTTTCTTCGGGCCTCGTCTCCTTACAGAAGTTTGGCTCGATCCGGAGGGCTAAAAGAAGAAAGAGGCGTTATATTAATATATGTACATACAAAAGAATTAATGCATCTAGTCAGCAGAGGCTTAATTAATATATATATATATACCTCGCCGGACTTTGCAATAGTTAAGGCTCCAACACCGGTGGAGCCGTCATCTCCTCCATCCTCCATTCGATCACCGGAGCCGTCATCTCCTCCCTCCTCCATTGCATCACCAGAGCCGTCATCCTCTCTTCCCTCACCATCGGTGTCGTTGAGAAACGACAAGGTGATATCATCACCTGATCCGTCGCGGATTATATCCCCCAACAACTCTTCTTTTTCTAAGTCTCTGTCCATAGTTTCTACAAATATCACAACATGGCAATATAGAACCACTAGAGATGGATTAGTGGCAAACATAGACGTAATCACAACAAGGAATCATATGCATATGAGCAATGGATTAGTGCCAAACATCATGCAAAGTTGACAAGTTTTATAACAGTCAGTTTCAGACGACCGTCGAGGACTCCTCCCCCCTCATGTCTGATGAGTCGTCCTATCTTTCGAGAGAGCATACTTTGCGGACCGCCTCTCTCATGCAAATCATGTTTTCATATGCCTCAAAATCAAAGTTATCGGGGTTATGTTTTAACGACCCCCTCGCTCATGTTTTCATATGCCTCAAAATCAAAGTTATATATCGGGGTTATGTTTTAACGACAAGATGAATACAAGATTTATACACAAGATGAATACAAGATTTATACACATGGATGAACACACAACTCAACAAATGAACCAACCATCATCCTATGAACTACAAAACTCAACATACAACAATTGGACACCTTTTGTCGAACAGCGGATGGACGATCAGGGACCAACTCCACGGAGATGCAACACCACAACCTGTAATTCCACCGATTGAAAAAAAATTAGGCAAAACCCAAGTATAGTAGCGCTTGCATGGCAAAAAAACCTAGTAAACCTAGTAAAACCTAGTAAAAAGAAGTATATTTGTCACCAAAATACAACACTTGACATGTCAAAAAAACAATTTTTTATGACTTGGTGAAAAACAGAGCACATACATGCATGAGCAGAGTTAATCTGATGACATGTTGGAGACAAGAAATAAATACGCTACAGACGAAAATGCAATAAATAGACCCCCCCCCCCTCATGCAAAGTTGGGAGCATGGCTATGAAAAACCGAACTTGCCAAAATACCACTATGAAAACGAACTTGCCAATATACCACTACTTTCAGTTTTCTCTAGCCAAAATACCACTAGTGCCTAACTGAGACTAACACCATCCAAAAAAGACTTCTATACCCACAACCCAAGCATACATTTCAACAACAAAAAGAGCAGCTATAGTGCAACATTTGAATAGCCAATTGACATGATGACATCACCAACTCAACATAATCTTACTTTGCATCATCCAACAACAAGATAGCAACATTTCAGCAGCATTTTGACATCATTTCAGCAGCATTTTGACATCATTTCAGCAGCATTTTTGACATGAAAACATCACAAATTCAACATAATCTAAGTTTACATCATCGAGCATCAATATGACAACATTTCAGCAGCATTTTGACATCATTTCAGCAGCATTTTGACAGCATTTCAGCAGCATTTTGACATGAAAACATCACCAATTCATCATAATTTGAGTTTACATAATTGAGCGTCAATATAACAACATTTCGGTTTAGATCAAAAAGGGCTCAAGGGTCTAAATGTTCCGCATAATCTGCTCAGCAAATCATCACAACAAGTAACATGTATGATCAAGAAGAACACAAGAACTAGCAACCCCGAGATCCATGGCCGCGGCTGGAACAGGGAAGAAGGGGGATGGAAGAGGGAGGAAGGAGGGAGGATATGGGTGGAGGGAGTACCTGGCCGGCTGTGGAAAGGCAGCGTCAAGGCAGGGGCGCGGCGGCGTTGGGGCAGGGCAGGGGCGCGGGGAGCGGCGGCGTCGGGGCAGGGCTTGCGTCGGGGCAGAGGGCCAGGGCGCGGCGATGGCGTTGAGGGCGTCGGCGAGGGGCAGGTCGTGGCGAGGGCGTCGACGGCGAGGTCCAGCAGCCTGACGGCGAGGGCGTCGGTGGCGAGGTCGAGCAGCCTGACGGCGAGGGGGAAACTGCAGATGGAGATTGTAAATTTTTCTAAGTCCCCTTTATATAGCCCCACCTTTAGTCCCGGTTGGTGGCTCCCACCGGGACTAAAGGACCCCCTTTAGTCCCGGTCCGAGCCACCAACCGGGACTAAAGGTGGATTTCACCAGGCGAAAGGGCGGGAAGCGCAGCCCTTTAGTCCCGGTTGGTGGCTCGGACCGGGACTAAAGGGGGGCCTCTAGTCCCGGTCCGAGCCACCAACCGGGACTAAAGGCCTTTTCCTGGCACAGCCGCGGGCAGTGGAAGTTTAGTCCCACCTCGCTTGGCGAGAGGCGCTCGCAGTGGTTTATAAGCCCTGCTGCGGCTACCCTCTCGAACTCCTCTCTTGTAGGCAGTACATGCCTAACACTCTCTTTGCCCTGCTGGGCCTACTTGCCCCGCGGGCCTGCATCCTGGCCCATTTATAGTTGGGTTTCTAGTCGTATGCAGGCCGTGGTGGCCTAGTAGGCATGCATTTTTTTATGTTAATGTTTGCATATTAAAAATTTTAACAAAAAATACTTTATGAAAATTCTTTATGAATTTTTTTGCTATTAAAGTTTTTAACAAAAAATACTTTGATAATTTTAGTTGCATAGATTTTATATAATTTTAAGTTAATATTATTTTGATCGTAACTAGAGGTTTATAAAAGCTTTTTAGTTGATTCTTTTTGCTACTGAAGAATATTATAGTTGTTTTTTGTTGATCATAAAAAAATATTATAACTGATTCTTTTTAGTTGATTCTTTTTGCTATTAGAGTTTTGTAAAAGCTTTTTAGTTGATTATTTTAATAATTTTTTTGAGCTAAATGACCATGAAGTTAAAAAGCACTACAATGAAGAATATTATAAAATACTTTTTGTTAACCTAATAATGTTATATTTTCTTTTCTGTTAAGTAATTAGTATTTTCTTTTTTTCATGCATTTAATGACTTTTTTTGAGCTAAATGACCCTGAAGTTGAAAAGCACTACAAATGAACTCTGAAAAGGTTGAAACTTGGCATGGTATCATCATTTCACCCACATAGCATGTGCTAAAAAGTTGAGAGGGTTACGGCAAAAACTGGATACACTTCGTGTACAAACTGGACAATCTCTTTCGAAGTATCAGGGTTTCGGACGAAAACTCATCTATTACAAAAGGGATTTCATTTTTTAACTTATTTTAATTGCAGACATTTTGTGCATTCAATATGCACCATTCAAAGCCACATCATCAATTTTCAACCCTTTTCTGACTTCATTTGCTATTTTTCATGCATTTAATGATTTTTTTGAGCTAAATGACCTAGAAAATGAAAAGCACTACCAATGAACTCTGAAAAGGTTGAAACTTGGCATGGTATCATCATTTCACCCATATAGCATGTGCTAAAAAGTTGAGAGGGTTACGGCAAAAACTGGATGCACTTCGTGTACAAACTGCACAATCTCTTTCGAAGTATCAGGGTTTCGGACGAAAACTCGTCTGTTATAAAGGGATTTCATTTTTTAACATATTTTAACTCTAGACTTTTTGTGCGTTCAATATGCACCATTCAAAGCCACATCATTCAAAGCCGTGACAAGGTAAGATTCGTAGGCACCCTGATCCTGACGCACAGGGAGCGGAGCAGAGCTCGGTGGCGAAGAGAAGCCGTCAGCGTCGTGGTGCACCACCGAATCCACTCCTGCTCGATCTCCGCCCATCCGGGTGAGCACAGCTTGCTACAGGGTCTCCTCGCGCTGCATGGCACGCGCCAGTCGCCGGGCGTTGCCACCAGAAGATTCCGACTGGCGTGGCGCCGTCGCAGTGGGGGACGCGGGGCAGGGGGGCGTGCGGTGGATAACGCCGCCCAGACTGCGTGCGCGTCCGCGAGAGCGCCGCCCCCCGGATCTCGCCGGACAGCAGGGAGTGATGGGGGCGGGTGTGGGAGGCTCGCGACTGCGCAACCAGGCGGTAGGGATGGTTCGGAGGCGGGGTGGGAAGTTGGGCCGGGATGGGTGCCTCGCACCGTCGCACGGTGTGCGGATGCGCGCCATGACGCGCCGGCGGCTGCATAGGGAGCTGGGTGGGTGGCTAGCTCAAGGGGAAAGGGGTGAGCTCTGAGCTGTGAGGAGAAAGTGAGACTGAGAGTCACCGCTGTAGAATTGTTTTTTGTCGCAAGGCTCTATATTTTTTTCTATATTGGTGTATACTTCCTCCACCCGGAATAACTTGTCGTAGAAATGTATGTATGGAGACATATTTTAGTTCTAGATACATGCATTTTTATTCATTTTCTCGACAAGTAAATCAGGACGGAGGAACTATATTATAGCATATAGAACCGAGGTATTTAGACAGTCTGTCAGGGCTGTCAAATTTCTTAGATGTCTGTATTTTTAACCTTTTATTTATTTTGCATGTTTCATATGAGTTATGATACTATTCCCCAAAAAAAATTATGATACTACATTTATATCATAGTTGTATATATATTTCACTTTTGCATAATGTGTCAGTGATAGATAAGGATATTGTTGACCATCAAAAAGAACCTACCAACAAGAGCCCGAAGATGATGTCATTGGAAGAGGCAAAACCCAGCGAGTTCTATACAACCTACGTATGCACAGATAGAAATAGCCAATTCACGTCACACCAAACCAAGAAGAGCAAATACAAATATTACACCACAAGGTACTTACTTTCACAGTGATTATCAACCTTTTCATTTCATTGGTCATTTTTATATGTAACGAATTTGGCTTCATGTCGTCCCATGACAAATTATATTTGCACCCCGGACGATATTTCCATTATTACTTCAGGTATTCCTTCCAATTAACATCAGAAAATGCCACTGGTATCTATCGGTAATCAATGTGAAGAAACGAGAGATACATATACTGGACTCGCTTGGAGTTGGAATGAGCCGAAGTGACCTCACAATAACGGTAAATGTGTACTTCTTGTGTTTTCCTCTATACATTACATTCTCTTTTGCCTAATATGTAGTGACATTTTTCCATTTAATAGTTACAAGGACTTGACAAGCATCTAAAAATTGCATGCGATATGCTGGAGTTTAAGAGAGGTGATAGGTGGCAGGACCTCGATATTATGAATTGGACAGTCGTAGAACAGTTCCAAGAGCCACTCAAACAGGTGGGTATGATGAACACATCTCATAATCTGAACTGAATTGGAGAAATTTATGATAGAATAGTAAGTCTTGTAACTATGCGCGGAGCTTGAAAACTTAGTCATATTGTGTGCCTTTTTTTTAGAAACTACGTGCCCAAGACCAATATGTAGGAGTTGATGACAATGTACAAACGGTGGATCCGGGGCTCTTGTTGCATGGGGTTGGTCTTTCCCCTACCAATGCGCCACATCGATATGTACTTCTTTACCAATTTCATCATGTTCTCTCAAAATAAAATTTCGACAAATAAAAATTCTTATCATAGTCTACAATGTGTTGGCTAACAAATAAGACCATGTTCATGGATTTTCAATTAACTTGGACACTGTTCTGTTGTCAAAATACAATCCATAAAAAGCACTCATATAAAATATCCATTGTCGAGTGATCTTTTCACATCATATTTCGTATTCCCGTGGCAACGCACGGGCATCCAACTAGTTTTCTTTCTTTTTTAGTTGTGCAGGCTTTCCTATTTCTTGAACAGTTTCCTGTTTATTTTGAGGGAACGGATGGTTGCTTTCTGTGTGTTTTTTTTTTTTGAACACTGTGTGTGTGTTCTGTTTCACTAATGTTGGACATGTCAGATGCCTTTTTTTATACCCTAAAAAAAGGGATGCCCTTTCCATCTATGTTACGCAAAATTTTCTTTTATTCTGAATGTAAATTCTACAATCTAACCATATAATTAATTTTAATGATGTGGATTAATTAGAGGACTTTGAAAGGTGCTATATATAGTTTCTGTTTATGCACAAAGTATTTCATGCAACAAACAAACAAATACACTCAATTCTCATCTCATGAAACACGAACATCATGGCATTTATTTTCATCCAAATTATTCATCGGCACATCATGCATTATACTTGAAAAGCTATATAATTAGATTAGATGGGAGGGCTCCGTTTTTTTGTGCTTCTTCAAGTTTTGTTAGGGTTTGTGTCCGGCTCAAGAAGACGAGACGGCGGCGGCTTCTTGAAGATGGAATAAGGTCCTCCCCGTCTAGCCCCCGCCTCGGTGGTGCGTCTAGCATCGTCGGAGGGCGTGTGGAGGTGTGTCTCCGGCGGATCTCACGGGATTCGGTCGGTGGTTGTCTTTGGTGGATCTGCTCGGATCCAGTCTTTGTTCGTCTTTGTTCTTGTGTCTTCAGGTTGGATCCTTCCGATCTAAACTTATCTTCATCGGCGACGGTTGCTGTTCTGGTGTGTTGGTCCCATGGGGCCTTAGCACGACGACTTCCCGACTGTCTACTACAACAAGTTGTGCCCGGCTCCGGCGATGGAGGGGCGATGACGGTGGCGCGCCTTCGGCTCGCTTCAGTGCTTGTAGTCGTCGCTAAGTGGTCTACGAATATGGATGTAATTTTAATTATTTCTAGTGTTCGTTGTACTGCCATGATTGAAGATGAATAGATTGGAAGTTTCTCGCAAAAAAAAAAAAAAAAAAAAAAGATAGGAGGCGATGGTGCAAGGATCGTCGCCGGCGCGGGGTCCAGGCGAGAAATCTTGGGACAGTCAGCCTTGCACACATCAACTGAGCCGTAGCACTGGTCCTTTACTAAACAGCAGTAGTAGCATTCCGATGGTTGTTCGCACGAAGTAAGGACGCACAGTCCATTTACATGGATCTTAACCCTTTCCACCTCTTCCAATATTCTAGCTGTGGAACAGAAAATCAATTAATAATCATATTAGTCTCTGTTTAGAAACAAAGTAGTTCATGAACAAACAAACAAATAGGCAATCACTCAGAAAAGCCGTAAACACTTGTTGGTAAATAGAAATCAACTTGCACTGCACATGGGTAGTGAAGCACGTGACAAGAAGCACCGACAGTATGATTGGTGCAAGGGAACGGTTCCTATACTTGTCCATGGAGAAATTGCTAGGCGGGCTTGTTTGCCCCTCGTCTATAGCAGAGTAGGTTTTCTGAGAAACGATGACAGGAATCTTTGTTCGGGTGTACTATTTATAATATATGCCCAATAATTAGCATGAGGTACAGGGCAAGGAAGCACGGTTCTTTCTATTTTTGCAAAGATATCATCCCAGCTAATCTTTGTATTTATGTGATACGATTCGATATTCGTTGCAATCTCTACCCTGATTCGATACTCTTAATAACACAATCAATCGAAGGAGCACCCCCACTGATTTTTCCCTAGCGTAACCGCACCATCCGTACCGATTTTTTTGAAACGTACTGGTTTTCTTCCGGTTCTTCTGTCCCACGTACACAGATCTGCCGATCATCGAAATCCCTCCCGTCTCACTACTTTTCCTCCCAAAAGTTATGGGAAAATCAAAACTTTCCTCATATACAACACAAATCAAACTGTCCAGAATCGCATCTCCTACCGCCGATGTGGGTCGACAATTCCGATTTGTTTCCGTCTGTGTGTAGCGAACCAAACTTTCCTAACACTAAAGCCGACATTTCATTTCTTGTTGAACCCTACCCGACCGTAATGCTCCATTTCTATTGCCTAGCATCGGCGGTGACTGGTGGGATGCTCGTCGACGGCAGTCCTGGCAGCCGTTGCCGCTCGTTGCCTTGCCCGCGTCAGAAGCTGGATAGACGTACGCGGCCCATGGCTTGCGCACGATTGCGACGCGAAGCGCAACCTCCTGTTGCGGATCCTAGGGCGGAGTGTGCACATGGTCTCTGCTCCTCCCTGTGGTCGCGCTGGTGGAGGCGCTGTCTGGCGTGCGAACATGAGCATCGGAGGCAAAAGCGGACCCCACGTGCCCTCCTCCCTAAGGCCATGTTTGGATTGTCGTGTTTCTATCTAATACAACCGTAAAAAATACACGCCTCTGCCCGCCGGTTTCGTTTCCGGCCCGAAATCATTCGTGTCCGGTATAATACACGTGTAAATTTCACACCTCCGTATTACGATACACCGCATCCAAGCGCAGCCTAAATGGCCACGGTGGTGCACTCCAGGGTGTTCAACAGGAGCACCATGCTTCGTGCTCGGCTTATGGGTCACAAGTTGAGACCACCATTACTGCTCTTTCTATGCATTGTCGTGTAGTTTTTTTTTTTTGAAGGGCACAAGAGCAAACTGGTGAGAGATTACAAGCAACTATGAGCTACAACCTCGAAGCAAGGTTTTCGGGGTTCACTTAGGGGATGCAGCGCTCCCTCCCATCTAGCCAATGAAGCGCGTGAAATGAAAAACTAATCTCTACAAATCATGACCGACCTTCAGTTTGTCCAAAACTGAGCAATGCTCACATGATGGAATGAAATGAGATTTAACATCATGACTGCAATTTATAATTTAGACGACCACAGTAGATGGTCATGTCAAGGAATATTAAACTTGTCTCATGTCAAGAAATATTTAGACCACCACATCATAAATGCGTCCGGCAGTTTTAGAGGATAAAATATTAAACTTGTTAATCCATTATGCAGCCAAGGAAAATACAATAATTTAAAGGTCCTATGTATGGACAATAGATGCAGCCTAATCTAGCAAGATGAGTCACTCTCAATTGCACAGGTGCAAAAAGTGCAAACTTTCCTCAAGCTCTTGTGGGATTTGGGGAAGACTGACAGCGAGTCACCGGTCGATGTTCTTTTGCGATGACCGCACCTGGACAGAGGATCTCGGATGGCATGGGGGCGGTAGTTGCCGTAGCTGGGCACAGAACATGACCGAGCAGCATGGATAACACCGATGTACTATGTTGCACATTTTTCTTGCAGCAATTGTGATACCTATTGTTGTTGTTTTAATGGACAACCTACCACTATGGTCTGGGAGTTCGCTGGCTAATCTTAACTTTGATATGTGAGTATCCAGTGCAGAAAATCATGAACAATAATGCAACTCTCCGTTTTAATGTGTTTATTCCGTCATTGATTTGTTTCATTTAGTGAGAACAGTGGGACATGCTATGGCCTTATAATTAGTGGAGAAATTTTGCTCTCATGCTTATACTATTTTTTTATTGGTTTGCCAATATTCTTTACTGCGACCTCATGGTATAGCACTACTTTTCTTCATAACATGATATAGCTTTTCATGATTTATTTGTATATACATGGGGTTGAAATCTAGTAATTCCTACTATTACCATAGACCGAAACTCCGTAAGATGTTCTTTGTAGTTTTGAGCGGGTATGAGCTTGTTTTGAAAATATATATGGCTAAATGTCGAATCACCAATTCTATTTCGTAGTAGCCTTGTTCAAACAAAAATATGCTTATTTTGGTGTTACTTTGCAGACTTGCTCTCAGCTTTGTTCTTGGCATGGGGGCTTGATAATGGCTCTGTTCTAAGGTATCTTATCGGAAATAATGGCATGCATGGATTAAATCTTGCACTTTGTAACTAAATTTTGGTGCTAAAACATGGTGTGTCGCTTTTCAGTTTTACCAATAGTCCTATCTCTCTTTGAATGATTTTCATGATGTTGATTACATTTTATTACTATATGGATTTTATACTGATATCACCCTCTATAAAATTGATCTGTATATCCATGGCATATCCATGGCAGTGCTTTCAACTATTACATCATCTCTGAATAGTGTGGTTGTGTCTTTTCGCTCATATTTAGTTTCTCTATCCACTCCGCGCATGATTTTGTTGTAGGCTAACAAGCATTGCCATACCACTTAGAGTCTTCCTATCTGGTTATGCAATGCTTGATATCTATACTCATTAAACTTTGTTAGATAGTAGGTCCTTTATACGTCTCCAACGTATCTATAATTTATGATTGTTCCATGCTGTTAATTTATCAATCTTGGATGTTTTAGTTATATTATTAATCATTTATATATCATTTTTGGGGACTAACCTACTAACTTAGTGCCCAGGGCCAGTTGCTGTTTTCTGCCTGTTTTTGCTTCACAGAAAATCAATATCAAACGAAGTCCAAATGCCACAAAACTTTTTGGAGATTTTTTTCTGGCAAGGAAGGATCCCGGAAGCTTCGGGAAGAGAACTGATGGCAAGGGAGGTGGCCACAAGCCACCTGGGCGCGCCATGGGGGGCCTAGCGCGCCCAGGTGCCTTGTGGGCCCCCTTTGCTCCGTTTGACCTAATTTTTCCCCTATAAATTCCCAAATATTCCAAAACCGCCAGGGGAGTCCACGATATACTTTTTCCGCCATCGCAAGCCTCTGTTCTCGAGAGATCCCATTTGGAGGCCTTTTCCGGTACTCCGCCGGAGGGGGAATCCACCACGGAGGGGCTCTACATCAACCTTGTTGCCCTTCCGATGATGCGTGAGTAGTTCACCACAGACCTTCGGGTCCATAGTTAGTAGCTAGATGGCTTCTTGTCTCTCTTTATTCTTCAATACAATGTTTTCCTTGGTGTTCTTGGAGATCTATCCGATGTAATCACTTTTGTGCGGTGTGTTTGTTGGGATCCGATGAATTGTGAGTTTATGATCAGATCTATCCATGAAATTATTTGAGTTTTTGATTCTTCTATGAACTCTTTTATGCATGATTATTATAGCCTCGTATTTCATCTCCGATCTATTGATTTGGTTTGGCCAACTAGATTGATTTATCTTGCCATGGGAAGAGGTGCTTTGTAATGGGTTCGATCTTGCGGTGCTCAATCCTAGTGATAGAAGGGGATATGACACGCATGTATCGTTGCTATTAAGGTTAAAAAGATGGGATTTATTCATACGTGGGTTTATCTTGTCTACATCATGTCATCTTGCTTAAAGCATTACTCCGTTCTTTATGAACTTAATACTCTAGATGCATGCTGGATAGCAGTCGATGTGTGGAGTAATAGTAGTAGATGCAGGCAGGAGTCGGTCTACTAATCTTGGACGTGATGCCTATATACATGATCATTGCCTTGGATATCGTCATAATTATTTGCTTTTGTATCAATTGCCCAACAGTAATTTGTCTACCCACCGTATGCTATTTTCTATGAGAGAAGCCTCTAGTGAAAACTATGGCCCCCGGGTCTACCTTTATCATATATTAAAATCCTAAAAATACTTGCTGCGTTTTTACTTTTATTTATTTTATTCTGTATTTTTGCATTATCTATTTATCTATCACATACAATTTAATCTCGCACTTTACCGTCGAGGGATTGACAACCCCTCATTCACCTTGGGTGTGACGAGTGTTTGCTTGTGTGCAGGTGCTGTTCACGAGTTTTTGCTTGGTTCTCCTACTGGATTGAAAACCTTGGTTTCATAACTGAGGAAAATACTTACCATAGCTGTGCTGCATCATCCCTTCCTCTTCAGGGAACATAACGACGCAAGTTCAAGCTATCAGGAAGAATTTCTGGTGCCGTTGTCGGGGAGACATCATCATCAACTATCAAGTACCTAAGCATAATCACTCATCTCCTTGCATTTACTTTATTTGCCATTTGCCTCTCGTTTTCCTCTCCCCCACTTCTAAAACATTTTTACAAAAATACAAAAATATTTTTTGTTTGCTCTTTTTCCTTAGTTGTTTATTTGAGTAGTCACCATGAGTGATTTTGGTATGGCAGAAACGGATGATGGTAGGTGTGGCACCCCGCCTGATTACCACTGTAGCCAGACGGTCGCCACGCATGCCAGCCTAGGAAATCACTCTGGCATGCGCGTTTACAACAAGTATCATGAACACAGGCATTTCTATTAATGGATATATGAGTCTTACATGATATATTACAAGAGTGATGGCAGCGGAAAAGCTCTATCTAAGGCAGCATGGTCCTGGTGCGGCTCCAATCCACAGGGATCTGACTGGGTTACTCTTCTAGCTCGTGAACGCTCCGGCTCCTCGACGACAGACGACGGATCCTTATGTGAACCTGGCCATGTTAAAGGCCGCTGAGTACTTTTGAATGTACTCACAAGCAAACTAAACTAACATATACACCAAGCAAAGCAATCCTTGGCATTCAAGCTTGCATTTATTATTAGAGCAACATTGATTATCATGGCATAGCATACCTATCTAGCAATATTAATTATCATGTCATAGCAGGGTTATCTAGCAAGATAACTACTAAAGTAAAATACAGCAAAGTAAAGCATATCAAGTAAGTGATCCATATCCCGAGTATTCTCATGATCCAATCCAAACCATAACCAAATCCAGCTTACTCTCTTCCGGGTTGCCTTACAACCTTCAGAACATTTATGATCCACTGAGTACTTCAGGGCATAAGACGAGTTCTTCCATCATTATTATCATTACTACAGTTGACCACCTAGTGAGGCCCGGACGGACTGTCCAATACCGTGGACGCGGCTATTCGAATAGGTTTTTACACTCTGCAGAGGTTGCGCACTTTACCCACACCATGGAGCACCTGACCTCGCGATCCCATTCGTGTGGACCAGTGTTGCTCCAACGAAACCTGCCTAACCCGTGACTCTTCCATCATACCACCGGCAATCATCCTCCCCCGGAGTCCTGCCCTGGGTGGCCCCTGTGTCACCTCGTGACACCTGCCATCGTCGTGGCCAAACAAACTGTCCCAAACGGGGACTCCCGGGTTAAACAATCAACTGGTCTCACAAGGTTATCGCCGCCTACCGGGCCAGGGTAGCGCGCACGCATAACCTTCCTGTCTGGTGGTACCGGTGAAAGAGCACAGAGCCAGACCAAGTCAAGGCCGTCCCATACCGGCAAATGTGGTTGCACGGATAAGTCCGGACAGGTGACTCTAGATCAACCGACTAGGTTTCATTTAGCAAGCATGGTGGTTTATCACAATAACTTGAGATGGCATCAACTAGGCATTTAAATCAATTCACTTTGAATTATTATATAGCAAGTAAATGAAAGTAATGTAAACAGTAAGTGCAATCTAGCAGAAGTTTAATTATTTCTATCACAGGCATAATCATTAATTAAACACGCAAGAATAACACAGAGCAATTCTTCAGGGCATATATCAGATGGTCGGCTTGCCTGGGGATCGAGGAATACTCCGGGAGAAGTGTGGAGAGTCCGCGGAAAGGATCGCCGGAAATCATTCTCTCGTGGAGGAGGCTGTTGGAAGGGCAAGGGCAAAATGGTCATTTCCAGAATGTTTAAACATTATGAAAATGATACCATCGGGACGGGCTCGACGAACTAAAGAGGTGGGCATTGGTTTCACCTGATTCGGGGTTGTGGATAAAAAGATAGGAGAGTTTAAAGATCAGGGACTTATCTGTAAATAAAGTATTTACCACTGGGTCCCTGGTCGATTTCTGCAGAAAAAGAAAAACCGCACTGCTGCACTTGGGCAGTGCAGGCCGAAAGTGGCCGGTGCCTGGACGCCGGCTGGGCCGCGCAGCCGCTGCGGTTGCTGGGCCGGCCCAACTACACAGCCACCGCTCCTCTTTAAAAATAAGGGGCCGTGCCGCTGACCAGAGGGCCCCGCTGGCAGGGCCGTCGCCCTCCTCGCGCGCGCGCCTGGCCGAAGGAGGAGCAGCTCCCGCCGGTGATTGCCGGTGCTACCGGGCGTCTCCGGCGACGCCCCGCCCATGGGCGAGCTCAGCGCGGCGAGGCGCACCCGCCGGTGTGCCGCACGGCTGCGAGGGAGGCCGGGGACGAGCAGGGCTTGGCCGTGGCGGACGGCGGCTCCGGCGAGCTCGGGCTCGGCCCTACAGTGGCAAGGAGGGAGGGGTGAGGTTCGGGAGGGCTCCAGCAAGGTTGAGAGGCTCCATTGGTGAAGAAAAGCGGGAGGAACGAGCTCCGGTGAGCACGAATTTAGGCGGGCGACAGTTGGGGCCATGGCGGCGATTCTCACCGGAGAGGGAAGAGGAGAGCTCCGGGCTAGAGTCTGGGGGTTCTAGGGAGGGAGAGGGAGGTGAGGTGAGCTCGGGAGGGAGAGGGGCATGCTATATATAGCCAAGCCGCGGTGAGGCGATAAGTACGGCCGCCCGATGAGCTGGCCGGAGTTCTGGAGGTTGCGGCGACGTGGCTGGAGCCTTGCTACTGTCGCGTTGTTGCCGACCTGACACGGGCAGAGGGAAGGGACGGCTTGAGGAGGAAGAAACCAGAGAGGGAGGTGTTGGAAATATGCCCTAGAGGCAATTAATAAAGTGTTTATTATCATATTTCTCCGTTCATGATAATGGTTTATTATTCATGCTAGAATTGTATTGACCGGAAACTTAATACATGTGTGGATAATAGACAAATACTGAGTCCCTAGTAAGCCTCTACTAGACTAGCTCCTTGATCAAAAGATGGTCAAGATTTCCTGACCATGGACATGAGTTGTCATTTGATAATGGGATCACATCATTAGGAGAATGATGTGATGGACTTGACCCAACCGTTAGCATAGCAAATGATCGTTCAGTTTATTGCTATTGCTTTCACTATGTCAAATACACGTTCCTCTGACCATGAGATCATGCAACTCCCGGATACCGTAGGAATACTTTGGGTGTATCAAACGTCACAACGTAACTGGGTGATTATAAAGGTGCACTACAGGTATCTCCGAAAGTGTTTGTTGAGTTGGCATGGATCGAGATTGGGATTTGTCACTCCGACTATCGGAGAGGTATCTCTGGGCCCTCTCGGTAATACAGCATCACAGAAGCCTTGCAAGCACCGTGACTAAAGAGTTAGTTGCAAGATGATGTATTACGAAACGAGTAAAGAGACTTGCCGGTAACGAGATTGAACTAGGTATTGGATACCGACGATCAAATCTCGGGCAAGTAACATACCGCCGGACAAAGGGAACAACGTATGTTGACATATGAGGTTCACCGATAAAGATCTTCGTGGAATATGTAGGAACCAATATGAGCATCCAGGTTCCGCTGTTGGTTATTGACCAGAGAGTCGTCTCGGTCATGTCTACATCATTCCCGAACCCGTAGGGTCCGCACACTTAAGGTTCGATGACGATATAGTATTATATGAGTTATGTGATTGGTGACCGAATGTTGTTCGGAGTCCCGAATGAGATCACGGACATGACGAGGAGTCTCGAAATGGTCGAGAGGTAAAGATTCATATATTGGAAGGCTATATTCGGACATCGGAAAGGTTCCGAGTGATTCGGGTATTTTTCGGAGTACCGGGGAGATACGGGAATTCACCGGGAGAAGTAATGGGCCTTATTGGGCCATACGGGAAAAAGAGAGGCAGGCCACCTGAGGAGGCGCGCGCCCCCCCTTGCCCAAACCGAATTGGACTAGGGGAGGGGGCGCAGCCCCCTCTTTCCTTTCTCTCTCCCTCTCCTTCCTTCTTCCCCCTTCCACCAAGTGGAATCCTACTAGGACTTGGAGTCCTAGTAGGACTCCTCTCTCTTGGCGCGCCCTACAGGGGCCGGCCGGCCTCCCCCTCTCCTCCTTTATATACGGAGGCAAGGGGGCACCCTAGAACACACAAGATCATTGATCCTTAGCCGTGTGCGGTGCCCCCCTCCACCGTTTTCCACCTCGGCCATATTTTCGGAGAGCTTAGGCGAAGCCCTACCGGAATCACTTCACCGTCACCGTCGCCACGCCGTCGTGCTGACGGAACTCATCTACTACCTCGGCGTCTTGCTGGATCATGAAGGCGAGGAACGTCACCGAGCTGCACGTGTGTAGAACTCGGAGGTGCCGTACGTTCGGTACTCGATCGGTGGAGCTCGAAGGATTGTTCGACTACATCAACCGCGTTGTGAGACGCTTCCGCTAAACGGTCTACGAGGGTACGTAGACACACTCTCCCCTCTTGTAGCGATGCATCTCCATGGATAGATCTTGCGTGAGCATAGGAAATTTTTGAAATTCATGCTCCGTTCCCCAACAGGAGGCGACAGCTCGAGGGTCACGGGTGTGCAGTACTGCGGCAACGATCGCCGTGGCGCGAGGAAGAAGGGAGAGGAGGGGAGAAGAGTTGGGAGAGGAGCGCATGGACGGTGCGGAGCTAGTCGGCACGCGGGGCCAAGCCACGGTGGCCTGAGCTGGCCGGTCCGATGAGATCGAGCACTGCCAGTGCACAAGGCGCGCAGTTGGCCTGCTCCCAGCGTGGTCACCACGCATACTGCACTCTCTGGCATGCTCCAGCTTGTCACACCTTGTCAACTAGACTCCTCAATGCCCAAATAGATGAAATATGGCACTGGAGGGACCAGGAAACGTCCAGGTTGATCGAGAGGACCCTGAACAGCTTCTGGATAGAAGGTGCTTGTAGTAGTTTCTACATATATCACTGGGTAAAATGAGCTGGTATTTGGCATGCAGGTGTGATCCATCAAGATGAACATGCTGGAAAAAATTTAGGGCAAATGGATCACTCAAGCTGGCACTTCCCTCACAACTTGCCAATCTGGACAGAGATGAAGTTGAACTTTCTGGGCTCAAATGGCTTGACAAAATGAGTTGAATTTTGGTGGAGAGTGATGATTTGAATATATGAAGCCACTGTAAAAGTTTCATACCATTTGGGAATGCCAAAGTGGTACTTCCTTCACAGAGCTTTCAAATGGACAGAAAATTAGGAAAATTGCTGTGGATGAATGGATAGATGAATTGAGCTGATTTTTGGTTTCCATGGGTGATTTAGCAATGTTAACCACCATGAAAAATTTCAGCTCAAATAGATCAAGGGTTCAAGCACTTCCTTTGCAATTTGCCCAACTGGACATAATTAGCAAATTGATGTTGTGCTCGAAATTTGAACTATGGAACTTGGGTTCTTGATGGAAATGGTGAAGATATAGATAGGAGAAGCTCCACAATTTATTTGGGATGTTTCCTGGCTACCAAAATGGTAGTTCCTTTAGAAACTGCCCAAAATGCAATATTGGCTTTAAATACGAAAATGCAATTTCCCCTATTTAATTATGGCCAATATTTTTATGGGAGCTCAATATGATCACAAAGAATATCTCCACAAATTTTCATGAACTTTGGAGATGGATAGATATGTTCCTGGATTTAATTCCTTTAAGTGGCTGAAAAAGGAATTAATTATAAATGAAAAATATTGCAAATGACTTGGCAATATTTTTGCATATCCAGGGTTTATAGATGTGGGATGATCACTGGGAAAAGTTTGGGAGGCAAAAGATCAAAGGGAATTGGGGTTCCTTTGTAACTGAAAGGATTAGGGTTTCCCTTCCGGTAACTCGGAAGGTAGGGTCTCGACGGCAAACCCCGAGAGTAGATCTTGGGTGGCAAGGTTGGACTGGAGAGAATGTTTGGCTGGATAGGTGAGACAAGTCTAAATGACCATCTTCATATACCCAAGAGCTAGAGAAATCCGATAACACCGAGAAAAAAGACGGGAGTCAAATCCCGCGAAAGAAAAAAAACAGGGAGCGAAAACCAGGGTGTTACAGTAGGACTCCTAAAATTGGAAGTTCTACCAATCTCGATTCTAAAACTTTCGTGTTGGGACATGGGAATGTCATAGGAAAAAGTACCATCGAAGAATTCTTTAATTGTGTTGGAGCTCTAGCTTTGGATGAAGTACCTGTTTTAAAAAGAACCGCGAACTATGCGGAAGCTATTGCCGAATTTGTTCTTAAGTTTGATAAAAGATTTATCCGTACTCATCCTACTTTGCAAAGATTGTTCTATGAGTTTCCAGTCATAAAAGAGATCTTAGATACCAATGATAACTTGTTCAGTCTTTTATTTCGTAGTGATCGCATCTTTGATGAGAGTGCCAAAAAGGAAGTCCCTCCTTTAAGTATGATTCAACAAGTTTTCAATGATGTTAATAGTCACTATTCTTGGATCGTAGCCGGAAATCAAAAGGGGTATGAAGATGGGCACCTTTCTAATGCTAAAATTCCTATGGATGAAGTGTTCCATGTTGTCTTTGAAAAATCTCCGGACAAAAGTCCTTCTACGAAAAAGAAGGAGAAGGATGACAATACTTGAAACTATGCATTATGCCCAGCTAGGGGCATAAAACAATAGCGCTTGTTGGGAGGCAACCCAATGAATAAAATAAATTTTTACTTTTTATTTCTGTTCTTTTGTTTACATAATTATAGCCTCTATTTTGATTGTGTTTTTATTATTAAATTAGTGTTTGTGCCAAGTAAGACCTTTGGGATAGTGTGGATGATAGTTGACTTGATTCTGTGCAAAAACAGAAACTTTTGTGCCCAGTGCAGAATTTGTAAAAAATCATCATTACGTCAACAGCTTCTGAATATTTTACACATGATTAATAACCAAATTGCCCACGTTTTCCTAATTTTTCAGAATTTTTGCAGTTACATAAGTATAGTAATTATTCAGATAGCTACAAAATGTTCTGTTTTAGACAGATTCTGTTTTTGATGCATTGTTTTGCTTGTTTTGATGGAACTATGGATTGTATCGGGGGTTATAAGCCATGGAGAAGTTAGAATACAGTAGGTATAATGCAAAAATAAAATATGAATGGGTTTGCAACAGTACTTAGAGTAGTGATTTGTTTTATTATACTAACGGATCTCACGAAGGTTTTGTTGAGTTTTGTGTGATTGAAGTTTTCATGTTTTGGGTGAGATCACGATGGATGAAGGAATGAGGAGTAGCAAAAGGCTAAGATTGGGGATGCCCAAGGCACCCCAAGGTAATATCCAAGGAAGACTCAAGGGTCTAAGCTTGGGGATGCCCCGGAAGGCATCCCCTCTTTATTCTGCCAACTATCGGTAATTTTACTTGAAGCTATATTTTTATTCGTCACATGATATGAGTTTTGCTTGGAGCGTCATGTAATATTTGAGTCTTTGCTTTGTTTGCTTTTTAGTTTATTGATGACCCACAAGTATAGGGGATCAATCATAGTCCTTTCGATAAGTAAGAGTGTCGAACCCAACAAGGAGCAGAAGGAAATGACAAGCGGTTTTCGGTAAGGTAATTTCTGCAAGCACTGAAATAAGCGGTAACGAGTAGTTTGATAGCAAGATAATTTGTAACGGGTAAAAAGTATCAAGTGTAAATAAAGTGCAGCAAGGTAGCCCAATCCTTTTTATTGCAAAGGACAGGCCGGAACAAGTTCTTTTAGTAAATCAAACGTTCTTGAGGACACACGGGAATTTCATCTAGTCACTTTCACCATGTTCGTTTGATTCGCGTTCGCTACTTTGATAATTTGATATGTGGGTGGACCGGTGCTTGGGTGCTGTTCTTACTTGAACAAGCCTCCCACTTATGATTAACCCTCTCGCAAGCATCCACAACTACAAAAGAAGAATTAAGATAAATCTAACCGTAGCATTAAACGTGTGGATCCAAATCAGCCCCTTACGGAATAGCGCATAAACTAGGGTTTAAGCTTCTGTCACTCTAGCAACCCATCATCTACTTACTACTCCACAATGCATTCCCTTAGGCCCTTAAATGGTGAAGTGTCATGTAGTCGACGTTCACATGACACCACTAAGAGAATCACAACATACATATCATCAAAATACCGAACGAATACCAAATTCACATGATTACTTATGACAAGACTTCTCCCATGTCCTCAAGAACAAAAGTAACTACTCATTCATCATCATGATGTTCAAGATCAGAGGGGTATTGAATATCATAATGGATCTGAATATTTAGTATTTCACCAAGTAAACCAACTAGCATCAACTACGAGAAGTAATCAACACTACCACTAGTAGAAAACAGGGCATCAGTCCTGGTTCCAGAGGGCCTTTAGTCCCGGTTCTCCAACCGGGACAAAACGATCGGGACTAATGCCCTCCACCTTTAGGCCCGGTCGTGTTACGAACCGGGACTAAAGGGGATCCACGTGGCCGCTGTGGGGCGCCCAGGCAGGAGGACCTTTAGTCCCTGTTTGTAACACCGACCGGGACTAAAAGGCAGCCACGCGTCAGCAGCTGCAGGCGCTGTGGTATTTGCTTTTTTTTAAATGAGGGGTTTATGGTTTTGGAGGGTTTAGGGGTTTTCATATTGTGTTTCCCCCTTTTCTTTTTGTGTTTACCCTTCAATTCTTTTACGTTTAGGGTTTCATTTATATTTTATGTTTTCTATTCAACTCGACGCTAGCTACTACATATAGCAAATGAAGGAACCATTACACAACCTCGTCATGAACATATATAGAGAGAAGTGACCTCTCTGTCGAACCACAAGTTTTCGTATATCTATCCGACGCTACTACATATAGTACACGATCATGCATATGTACAATATAACATCTCTTAAGATCACTAACATCATCTACCAAAATCGCATTGCAATTCCTGATGGTATTCTCCGTCTTTAGGTATGACATGCTCAACAAAGAATCCCGCCAAATCCTCTTGAATTGCTCTTATGCAATCATTTGGTAGGAGTTCGTTCCGCTTCTCCCAGATCTAATTTAAAGAAGGGGGTCAATACATATATATGAATGAAACTCAACACAATTGATGGTAATAAAATAAAATTGTGAATACTGTTTACGTACTTCTAATTGTTGTGCAGTTATGCCGCCCCGCTCAGAGGTCGAGTAGCGAATGAACTCGCAAACATAGTATCCACATAAATGATTCCCGGGTGCCTGCCACAAGCACTTTATGAGAATAGAGTTCAATCAAAATGATAATCAAGCATGATAATGGTATTGAAACTAGAATCAATAAGAGATGCGCGGAACTAGCTAGTACTACTTACTTTGGGGTGTTTAAATCGTAGCTCCTTTGCCCATACACCCCTAACCGAGCTGGTGAACTTTTTCCAAACCCTGCCCGGCAAAGAAAATGATTACTTGATATCAGGAAATGAACGAAAGTTGCCGATATGGTGCGATAATGATTGAACTTACTTCTAGAGCATTTCACTCATATCCGCCCACTCCTTAGGCTCTTTACGTCTCGAGTCCAAGACAGTTACTTGTCCCGCGTCAAGCTCAATGGATAGCAGAATAAAGTGGAAGCTACGCACGCATAACTCATCAATTACACTTAACCTCGAGTAAGCCAAACAGAATATGCACAAGACAGTAACACTCACCTAAAGATGTATGGAAAGAGTATTTCCCTTCTGTTTTGTTGTCGAAGTAACGCGTTTAGCAAGTTTTTCTCCGTATCGTCGGTTTTCTTTTGTACCGTATATTCATTTACGGTATTTGGGCTAATGAACCCAATGTCATAGATTTTTTGTCTTTTGCATTCGAAGATCTTCAATCTGCATAATATAGTGAGGATAATTATACATGCAATGAACGAGCTGAGCTAGAGACCTAATTACAGAAATAATACTTACAGACAATAGCAAGTCATGAGAGTTTTGTCGAGGGCCTCTTGATTGTATAACTGAAATAATTCTTCAAATTCAACGTACAACAGGTCGACTCCAATGAAGGCGTGCTCATCCTTAATTCCCAGCAACATACTGTTTGTCCCATCCTCCTTGCAGGTTTTCAAGTAACAGTCATGCAATCTTCGCATCATCGTTGATAGATGCGGGAGCTGCTCAGGTTTGACGAGAGGCTTCCCGTGCTCGTATCTGAAGGTTACTACCTCAGCCATTTCAAACTGTACATCATCGCTTAAGTAATCACCAAGAGTGACAGCAAGATCACCGGCCGCTATCTCCGGATCATTAGCGATATGGGTAAATGTCTTGAGCGGGGGGCACGATTGCTTTTCCTGTTCGCCGAGCTGGGGAATTGTTTTCCCACTTCGTCTTGCAGCACTGCTAGTACTTCCCGACCGCCGCGCTTCACCAAATGTCTTTTAAATTACGCGGTCATAGTGTGATAGCGGCGGAGGCGGTGGTGGTCGCCTAATGGCATCCAGAGAGCGCTTCGCTTTTATCGGATCTATCTTCTCCTTTGGAGGTGGACGTCTCGGTGCAAGCTGGCGTTTCACATCGGCAGCCATGATTTCATTGTTTTCCTCCTCAGTCATGTCATATGGTAACTTGGGAGGAGCCTTGAGGCTTGGACCAGCTCTGAATTTCTTCCCTGTTGTACAGCTAGCCATCGGAGCGGCGGCGGCTCTCTTCTGCCGTTGCTGAGGCGGCGGAGCCAGCTAACACGGCGGAGGAGGCGGAGTCCGCTGACGCGGCGGAGGAGGCGGAGTACGCTGACGCTATGGAGGGGGCGGAGTCCGCTGACGCGGTGGAGGAGGCGGAGTCCGCTGACGCGGCGGAGACAGCTGAGGCGGAGGAGACGGAGTCCGCTGACGCGGCGGAGACAGCTGACGCGGAGGAGGATTCTGCTGAGGGGCCTCCTCTGGCTGAGTCTACTGAGGCGGAGACGGCTGAGGCAGCGGAGATAGAGCTGGACTCCTCTGCTGAGGGGCCTCCTCCGGCTGAGTCTGCTGAGGCGGCGTCCAGTTTGTAAGCATGATGTTTTCCTTCCTCCATAAAATGGTAGTCCTTAAGGCATTTTCCAGATGATTCTCCCCCTCACCTGTAGGGTATTCAAGCTCCAGCCCCTCAAATCCTTTGGTTACTTCATCCACCCCGACAACAGCATAGCCATCTGGAATCGAAGCGAAATGGAAAGTTCCATCAGGTTCACGAGGTAAGACATAGCCGACCGCCACCTTCAGGGTTAGGTTATGGCATTTCGTAATTAGCTCACAATGTTCCCTGTCCGTGATATCATCCACAGGGCATCGAGGAGCCGTGATATCAGGCTGAACTAGCTCCGTGGAAGCCACGCTGCTTTTCCTCTGAGATGGTGGGGTAGCTTCATGGGCAGTATCGAATGAAGGATCTTCGTGCTGCTGAGAAGCTCGCTGGCTGGTAATTAAGTTCCTCTAGTTTCTTCTCATGCAATGATAATCTTTCCTCCATCTTCTGCATCCGGTCAGCTTCCTCTTTCTTCTTTCTCCCTCGGCTTCTATAACCAGTGCAGTCGGGAAACCCAAGCTTCCACGGAACGGAGCCTGATGTGCCCCGTGTTCGTCCAGTGTGTTCAGGATTCCCGAGGGCCTTTGACAGCTCGTCCTTCTCTCTGTCGGGATGGAACCTCCCTTCCAGCACTTCCTGGATTGTTTCCTGAATCTTTTGTACGGGTGTTGCAAGTTGAGCTTTCATGAAAACACACTTCCCTGTTTCTGGGTGCAAAGTTCCCCCATGCCCGAAGAACCAAGTCCTTGCCCGATCGGGCCAGTTCAATGTCGCTGGTTGGACCCCTTTAGCAAGCAGGTCATTCTCAGCTTTGTCCCACGTAGGCCGGGCAACATTGTAGCCACCTGACCCCATAACATGGTGATACTTCTTCTTTGCATCATTTATCTTATTTGTCTATGACCTTTGCTTAGCTTTCTCTGATTTCTTGTACGCCACAAATGCGGGCTAGTGATCTTTTATCTTCACATATTGACCGGTGGATTCTGGAGTCTTGTCTTTCTCGACAAACTTTTTGTTCAATACTTTCTTCCAGTTCTTGAATAGTTCTGCCATCTTTTTAAGAGCAAACGCCTTGACTTTTCGCTATATAACTGGGTTATTCGGATCGTCCTCTGGCGGTAGGCTGAAATTTGTCATCAGCGAGTTCCAAAGCTCATCTTTTTGTCTATCGTCGACATAAGATACTTGATCGTCCTTCTTCTTATTGCATTCTTGGATGCTGATCGGGATGCTGTCCCTAACAACAACTCCGCACTGATGTATAAATTTGTCTTTGGTCTGCTTGGGAGCAATCGGTTGGCCATCTGGAGTGACTTCTTCGATCGTGAACCTTTCAGTATCGCCCAACCTTTTCTTCGGGCCTCGTCTCCTTACAGAAGTTTGGCTCGATCCGGAGGGCTAAAAGAAGAAAGAGGCGTTATATTAATATATGTACATACAAAAGAATTAATGCATCTAGTCAGCAGAGGCTTAATTAATATATATATATATATATACCTCACCGGACTTTGCAACAGTTAAGGCTCCAACACCGGTGGAGCCGTCATCTCCTCCCTCCTCCATTCGATCACCGGAGCCGTCATCTCCTCCCTCCTCCATTGCATCACCGGAGCCGTCATCCTCTCTTCCCTCACCATCGGTGTCGTTGAGAAACGACAAGGTGATATCATCACCTGATCCGTCGCGGATTATATCCCCCAACAACTCTTCTTTTTCTAAGTCTCTGTCCATAGTTTCTACAAATATCACAACATGGTAATATACAACCATGAGAGATGGATTAGTGGCAAACATAGACCTAATCACAACAAAGAATCATATGCATATGAGCAATGGATTAGTGCCAAACATCATGCAAAGTTGACAAGTTTTATAACAGTCAGTTTCAGACGACCGTTGAGGACTCCTCCCCCCTCATGTCTGATGAGTCGTCCTATCTTTCGAGAGAGCATACTTTGCGGACCGCCTCTCTCATGCAAATCATGTTTTCATATGCCTCAAAATCAAAGTTATCGGGGTTAAGTTTTAACGACCCCCCTCATGTCGAAGTTATCGGGGTTATGTTTTAACGACCCCCTCTCTCATGTTTTCATATGCCTCAAAATCAAAGTTATATATCGGGGTTATGTTTTAATGACAAGATGAATACAAGATTTATACACAAGATGAATACAAGATTTATACACATGGATGAATACACAACTCAACAAATGAACCAACCATCATCCTATGAACTACAAAACTCAACATACAACAAATGGACACCTTTTGTCGAACAGCGGATGGACGATCAGGGACCAATTCCACGGAGATGCAACACCACAACCTGTAATTCCACCGATTGAAAAAAAATTAGGGAAAACCCAAGTATAGTAGCGCTTCCATGGCATAAAAACCTAGTAAACCTAGTAAAAAGAAGTATATTTGTCACCAACATACAACACTTGACATGTCAAAAAAACAATTTTTTATGACTTGGTGAAAAACAGAGCACATACATGCATGAGCAGAGTTAATCTAATGACATGTTGGAGACAAGAAATAAATACGCTACAGAGGAAAATGCAATAAACAGACCCCCCCCCCCCCGCTCATGCAAAGTTGGGAGCATGGCTATGAAAAAACGGAAAAGGCCAATTTGCCGTCCGCTGGCAGACGGCAAAGAAGCAAAGTTCTTTGCCGTCTGCTGGCAGACGGCAAAGAGGTGGGTGTCTTTGCCGTCTGCCGAGCAACCTACGGACGGCGAAGCGAGCATCTTTGCCGTCAGCTGAGGTACAATAGACGGCAAAGAATGGGATTAAAATTAAAAAATAAAAATAACGCGGTACAGAAGCCACGCCGCCGTTCGTCATTCGTGTCTGTCCGTTTCGTGTTTGTGTCCAGTTCATGTTCGTCCGTTCATCATTAGTTTCATGTTTGTTGGTCGTGTCCACAGCAGCAATCGGAGCCGAACGGAGGACACTGGCCGCCCGCCTGCGCGTCGCTCGCAGCGGCCTCCCGCGCCGGCCGCCCTGCCCGCACAGGCCCGCAGCGGCCGTGCCCTGCTCGTGCCGTCCGCCCCGTTGGTTCCTGGAGAGAGAGGATTCAGAGAGGGGGCAGAGCAGAGGAAGGGGAGGCCGGGGGCCTGCAGGTGCCGGCAGAGGGTTCGCTGGCCGGAGGACCAAGGCTGGTGACCGGCTAGTGGATCGGACCTTGTGGCGCGTTGCAGCGGGAGAAGAAGGGAGCCGAAGGAGGCAGAGCAGAGGAAGGGGAGGCCGGAGGTCTGCCGGCGGTGGCGGAGGGTTCGCCGGCCGGAGTACCCGCGGCTGGTGGCTCCGGCGAGAGGACCGGGACGCGGGCGAGCTGGTTGCGCCGACGAGAGAGAGAATGGTACGTGAGATAGAGACACAGAGAACGTGGGGTGGGGTGGATAAGGGACGAGGGAGAGGGCCCTGTGCACGATGGCTTGTCTGTTCGTGCGATGCGTGCGAGCGATGCTGAGGGCCCCACGCACGATGGGTGCGTGCGATGCGTGGTTGGGGTGGATGCCCCTGCCATGTCATCGATCCAGGGGAAAAAGGTTCCAACCAATAGGAAATCAGCAGAAGATTTGTGTTTGTTCATCCTATTTCTTTTGATAAAACAGACATGCAAAACTTTTTCCACATCTTCTAGGACTTATAAACCAATACCGTGCCAAATTTCATATTCTTTTGACCTTGTTTAGATTTTCAAAAAAGGGGTGGGGCCGGGCGGAGAGAGAGGGGAGAGAGAGAGGAGGTGGGGACACCGGCTTTTTTTTTACCCGAAAAAAAGAAGATAGACCCACCTCTTTGCCGTCTGCCAGCAGATGGCAAAGAATCTTTGCCGTCTGCCAGCAGACGGCAAAGAGGTCAACTTCTTTGCCGTCTGCTAGCAGACGACAAAGGAGGGACATTGCCGTCTGCTAGCAGACGGCAAAGAAGTTGACCTCTTTGCCGTCTGCTGGCAGACGGCAAAGAGCCAGCTGATGGCAAAGACTCTCTTTGCCATCAGTTTGTTCTTTGCCGTCTGCTTTACCAAAGCAGACGGCAAAGAGCCTCTTTGCCATCAGCTGGTAGACGGCAAAGAGCTGGCAGACGGCAAATTTGCTGATTCCAGTAGTGTATGAAAAACCAACTTGCCAATATACCACTACTTTCAGTTTTCTCTAGCAAAAATACCACTAGTGCCTAACTGAGACTAACACCATCCAAAAAAGACTTCTATACCCACAGCCCAAGCATACATTTCAACAACAAAAAGAGCAGCTATAGTGCATCATTTCAACAGCCAATTGACATGATGACATCACCAACTCAACATAATCTTACTTTGCATCATCCAACAACAAGATAGCAACATTTCAGCAGTATTTTGACATCATTTCAGCAGCATTTTTGACATGAAAACATCACAAATTCAACATAATCCAAGTTTACATCATCGAGCATCAATATGACAACATTTCAGCAGCATTTTGACATCATTTCAGCAGCATTTTGACAGCATTTCAGCAGCATTTTGACATGAAAACATCACCAATTCATCATAATTTGAGTTTACATAATTGAGCATCAATATAACAACATTTCGGTTTAGATCAAAAAGGGCTCAAGGGTCTAAATGTTCCGCATAATCTGCTCAGCAAATCATCACAACAAGTAACATGTATGATCAAGAAGAACACAAGAACTAGCAACCCCGAGATCCATGGCCGCGGCTGGAACAGGGAAGAAGGGGGATGGAAGAGGGAGGAAGGAGGGAGGAGAGGGGTGCAGGGAGTACCTGGCCGGCTGTGGAGCGGCGGCGTCGGGGCAGGGGCGCGGTGGCGTCGGGGCAGGGCAGGGGCGCGGGGAGCGGCGGCGTCGGGGCAGGGCGTGCGCCGGGGCAGAGGGGCAGGGCGCGGAGATGGCATCGAGGGCATCGGCGAGGCCGTCGACGGCGAGGTCCAGCAGCCTGACGGCGAGGGCGTCAGTGGCGAGGTCGAGCAGCTTGACGGCGAGGGGGAAACTGCAGATGGAGATTGTAAATTTTTCTAAGTCCCCTTTATATAGCCCCACCTTTAGTCCCGGTTGGTGGCTCCAACCGGGACTAAAGGACCCCCTTTAGTCCCGGTCCGAGCCACCAACCGGGACTAAAGGTGGATTTCACCAGGCGAAAGGGCGGGAAGCGCAGCCCTTTAGTCCCGGTTGGTGACTTGGACCGGGACTAAAGGGGGGCCTCTAGTCCCGGTCCGAGCCACCAACCGGGACTAAAGGCCTTTTCCTGGCACAGCCGCGGGCGGTGGAAGTTTAGTCCCACCTCGCTTGGCGAGAGGCGCTCGCAGTGGTTTATAAGCCCTGCTGCGGCTACCCTCTCGAACTCCTCTCTTGTAGGCAGTACATGCCTAACAGTCTCTCTGCCCTGTTGGGCCTACTTGCCCCGCGGGCCTGCATCCTGGCCCATTTATAGTTGGGTTTCTAGTCGTATGCAGGCCGTGGTGGCCTAGTAGGCAGGCATTTTTTTTAATGTTATTTTTTGCATATTAAAGTTTTTAACAAAAAATACTTTATAAAAATTCTTTATGAAATTTTTTGCTATTAAAGTTTTTAACAAAAAATAATTTATGAAAATTCTTTTTGCTATTAAAGTTTTTAACAAAATATACTTTGATAATTTTAGTTGCGTTAATTTTATATAATTTTAAGTTAATATTATTTTGATCATAGCTAGAGGTTTATAAAAGCTTTTTAGTTGATTCTTTTTGCTATTGAAGAATATTATAGTTGTTTTTAGTTGATCATAACAAAATATTATAACTGATTCTTTTTAGTTGATTCTTTTTGCTACTAGAGTTTTGTAAAAGCTTTTTAGTTGATTATTTTAATGATTTTTTTGAGCTAAATGACCATGAAGTTAAAAAGCACTACAAATGAAGAATATTATAAAATACTTTTTGTTAACCTAATAATGTTATATTTTCTTTTCTGTTAAGTAATTAGTATTTTCTTTTTTTCATGCATTTAATGATTTTTTTGAGCTAAATGACCTTCAAGTTGAAAAGCACTACAAATGAATTCTGAAAAGGTTGAAACTTGGCTTGGTATCATAATTTCACCCACATAGCATGTGCTAAAAAGTTGAGAGGGTTACGGCAAAAACTGGATACACTTCGTGTACAAACTGGACAATCTCTTTCGAAGTATCAGGGTTTCGGACGAAAACTCATCTATTACAAAGGGATTTCATTTTTTTTAACTTATTTTAACTCCAGACTTTTTGTGCATTCAATATGCACCATTCAAAGCTACATCATCAATTTTCAACCCTTTTCTGACTTCATTTGCTATTTTTCATGCATTTAATGATTTTTTTGAGCTAAATGACCCTGAAATTGAAAAGCACTACCAATGAACTCTGAAAAGGTTGAAACTTGGCATGGTGTCATCATTTCACCCACATAGCATGTGCTAAAAAGTTGAGAGGATTACAACAAAAACTGGATGCACTTCGTGTACAAACTGGACAATCTCTTTCGAAGTATCAGGGTTTCGGACGAAAACTCATCTGTTACAAAGGGATTTCATTTTTTTAACATATTTTAACTCCAGAGTTTTTGTGCGTTCAATATGCACCATTCAAAGCCACATCATTCAAAGCCGTGACAAGGTAAGATTCGTAGGCACCCTGATCCTGATGCACAGGGAGCGGAGCAGAGCTCGGTGGTGAAGAGAAGCCGTCGGCGTCGTGGTGCACCACGGAATCCACTCCTGCTCGATCTCCGCCCATCCGGGCGAGCACGGCTTGCTACAGGGTCTCCTCGCGCTGCACGGCACGCGCCAGTTGCCGGGCATTGCCACCAGAAGATTCCGACTAGCGTGGCGCCATTGCAGCGGTGGACGCGGGGCAGGGCGGCCGTGCGGTGGATGCCGCCACCCAGACTGCGTGCACGTCCCTGAGAGCGCCGCCCCCCGGATCTCGCCGGACAGCAGGGAGTGATGGGGGCAGGTGTGGGAGGCTCGCGACTGCGCAACCAAGCGGTAGGGATGGTTCGGAGGCGGGGGTGGGAGGTTGGGCCGGGATGGGTGCCTCGCACCGTCACACGGTGTGCGGATGCGCGCCATGACGCGCCGGCGGCTGCACAGGGAGCTGGGTGGGTGGCTAGCTGAAGGGGAAAGGGGTGAGCTCTGAGCTGTGAGGAGAAAGTGAGACTGTGAGTCACCGCTGTAGAATTGTTTTTTGTCGCAAGGCTCTATATTTTTTTCTATATTGGTGTATACTTCCTCCACCCGGAATAACTTGTCGTAGAAATGTATGTATGTAGACATATTTTAGTTCTAGATAGATGCATTTTTATTCATTTTCTCGACAAGTAAATCAGGACGGAGGAACTATATTATAGCATATAGAACCGAGGTATTTAGACGGTCTGTCAGGGCTATCAAATTTCTTAGATGTCTGTATTTTTAACCTTTTATTTATTTTGCATGTTTCATATGAGTTATGATACTATTCCCCAAAAAAAAATCATAATATATTTATATCATAGTTGTATATATATTTCACTTTTGCATAATGTGTCAGTGATAGATATGGATATTGTTGACCATCAAAAAGAACCTACCAACAAGAGCCCGAAGATGATGTCTTTGGAAGAGGCAAAACCTAGCAAGTTATATACAACCTACATATGCACAGATAGAAAGAGCCAATTCACGTCACACCAAACCAAGAAGAGCAAATACAAATATTACACCACAAGGTACTTACTTTCACAGTGATTATCAACCTTTTCATTTCATTGGTATTTTTTATATGTAACGAATTTGGCTTCATGTCGTCCCATGACAAATTATATTTGCACCTGGACGATATTTCCATTATTAAATCAATCATATCCTTACATGAAAAAACTAAGTTGGTGCACATCAAAGATGCATTATTATCAAACGTTGAGATGAGATGCCTTACGCATGATGATGTGTTTTTGCACGATGGTGTAAGTCAAACCACACAAACTCTCGTAATTAAACATTAGTGTCTCAAAATTTAAATGTATTATATATTTGAAATTATAGGTAATAAATGCATACATATACTGCATAAGTGCCCAGGAGCATCTGCAAGATAGAGCAGGTGGAAAGGTACATATTGCAAGCACGTTTGTGTCTTCCCTGCTAAAGAAAGATGAGATAGACCCGGCAACACATCGCCACATTGTAAAACGAGTGAACACTTTTCTCACTACACTTACATATAATATTTAAGCACATTTTTTTACTTGAAAGTGGTTAAGTGTTATATAATATTTATTACTTCAGGTATTCCTTCCAATTAACATCAGAAAATGCCACTGGTATCTATCGGTAATCAATGCGAAGAAACGAGAAATACATATACTGGACTCGCTTGGAGTTGGAATGAGTCGAAGTGACCTCACAATAACGGTAAATATCTACTTCTTGTGTTTTCCTCTATACATTACATTCTCTTTTGTCTAATATGTAGTGACATTTTTCCATTTAATAGTTACAAGGACTTGACAAGCATCTAAAAATTGCATGCGATATGCTGGAGTTTAAGAGAGGTGATAGGTGGCAGGACCTCGATATTATGAATTGGACAGTCGTAGAACAGTTCCAAGAGCCACTCAAACAGATGGGTATGATGAACACATCTCATAATCTGAACTGAATTGGAGAAATTTATGATAGAATAGTAAGTCTTGTAACTATGCGCGGAGCTTGAAAACTTAGTTATATTTTGTGCCTTTTTTTTTAGAAACTACGTGCCCAAGACCAATAAGTAGGAGTTGATGACAATGTACAAACGGTGGATCCGGGGCTCTCGTTGCATGGGGTTGGTCTTTCCCCTACCAATTCGCCACATCGATATGTGCTTGTTTACAAATTTCATCATGTTCTCTCAAAATAAAATATTGACAAATAAAAATTCTTATCATAGTCTACAATGTGTTGGCTAACAAATAAGACCATGTTCATAGATTTTCAATTAACTTGGACATTGTTCTGTTGTCAAAATATAGTCCATAAAAAGCACTCATATAAAATATCCATTGTCGAGTGATCTTTTCACATCATATTTCGTATTCCCGTGGCAACGCACGGGCATCCAACTAGTTTTCTTTCTTTTTTAGTTGTGCAGGCTTTCCTATTTCTTGAACAGTTTCCTGTTTATTTTGAGGGAACGGATGGTTGCTTTCTGTGTGTTCTTTTTTTTTTTGAACACTGTGTGTGTGTTCTGTTTCACTAATGTTGGACATGTCAGATGCCTTTTTTTATACCCTAAAAAAAGGGATGCCCTTTCCATGTATGTTACGCAAATTTTCCTTTTATTCTGAATGTAAATTCTACAATCTAACCATATAATTAATTTTAATGATGTGGATTAATTAGAGGACTTTGAAAGGTGCTATATATAGTTTCTGTTTATGCACAAAGTATTTCATGCAACAAACAAACAAATACACTCAATTCTCATCTCATGAAACAGGAACATCATGGCATTTATTTTCATCCAAATTATTCGTCGGCACATCATGCATTATACTTGAAAAGCTATATAATTAGATTAGATAGGAGGCGATGGTGCAAGGATCGTCGCCGGCGCTGGGTCCAGGCGACAAATCTTGGGACAGTCAGCCTTGCACTCATCAACTGAGCCGTAGCACTGGTCCTTTACTAAACAGCAGTAGTAGCATTCCGATGGTTGTTCGCACGAAGTAAGGACGCACAGTCCATTTACATGGATCTTAACCCTTTCCACCTCTTCCAATATTCTAGCTGTGGAACAGAAAATCAATTAATAATCATATTACTCTCTGTTTAGAAACAAAGTAGTTCATGAAGAAACAAACAAATAGACAATCACTCAGAAAAGCCGTAAACACTTGTCGGTAAATAGAAATCAACTTACACTGCACATGGGTAGTAAAGCACGTGACAAGAAGCACCGACAGTATGATTGGTGCAAGGGAACGGTTCCTATACTTGTCCACGGAGAAATTGCTAGGCGGGCTTGTTTGCCCCTCGTCTATAGCAGAGTAGGTTTTCTGAGAAACGATGACAGGAATCTTTGTTCGGGTGTACTATCTTTACCTAATAATAAAGCACGAAGTGCTTCTGTCGGCTCACCGTCGTCTCCCAACTATCCCTAAAATTGAAGTAAATTACCCACCCTGCCACCCGTAAGTGAAAAAAAACCTGTTCGTTTTTTTAAGACTCGCTTTTTCTATCGATCCTCTCGCATCGGGTGGCTTATCTGTTGCCAGCCGGCCCAGATACAGTGGCAGCCCAGGCCCATGCTGCGCAGGTGAGGAGTCAAAAATTTAATTGCCCTCGCCGGGGATCGAACTCGCGTCCTGCCCTCCCGTGAAGAAGGATCCGTCCAACTAACCTGCTCGCGTTTGTGTGCTAAACATGTGATTCGTTTTTCTATTAAGAGTCCCACCTCGCTCCCTTGCATCTTTCCCACCAATTTATATACATCTACGATATGAAATCAGGAAGCCGCCTAAAGAATTAATAATGAGAGAATAAGAAGTGAGTTTCATTTGGGCACAAATATTGAGAGGGGAGGAATTAACTTGTTGTAGCTATCGGAGAGAAAAGAGGGAAAAGGAAGAGAGATAAGAGAAAAAAGGAACCTGGGAGCATCTAGCAAGCGAAAACCCATGCACGTAGTCATGTACACTCCTAACTAAGACCTGGATTCAGGCTGGCTAGCTAGCTACAAGCTAGCGCAAGCATGGTCGAGTACACCCTGAGTACAACGAGGAACGCCGTCGCGGAACTGGTACGTTGTGCAGTTGCTCGAGTAGACTAGACGTGACAGCCCATTGTCCTAGCTTCTTGTTCTAATTTCGCTAGCAGGTACATTGGACGTTGATGGGAATTTATGGCCGGTGGCGTGTTAGAATTTGTACATGTACCGGAAGAAGCCGGAGAACCCAGACTTCCCTAGGGCAGCTCCATGTAGTACGTCTGGATCGTCACCATCCGCACCTGTCAGTACTACTACGAGTCCATCGATCAGCACCCCACCAGTCGATCTCCATCTGCGTCTAAGCATCTTGATTCAATGCTGTAAACTAGCAATACTTCGCTTGACATAATATTTTCCTTGGTATGAAGGCCCTCGCGATTACTCCAGTGATTTTGGGTAAAAGATTACTCCAGCGATTTATTTTCTTGATGTGAATAATTGTATCTGTCTCATTCAACATCAATTAACTCCATCGACTGTCATAAAAAAGATTTCATCGTCATATTTTCATTGCAGACTACATCTCTCCTACCTACCCTATCGGTTGGAAGCAGCATACATTCACATTACGAGCAACAACGAGAAGACGCTCAATACCAGGCCAACCAACAAGTGGAGCAAGGCCCCCGTCATGCCCAGCCACAAGGCGCCGGTATCTTTTTTTCCCTCTAATAACATACACACCGGATGACCGAATGCACAACCACATAAAATATTTGAAATTCAAATATATACTTTGACTTGAATGATGCAACTTATTGGACTTTGAAGTGCATATTTACTTAAATTTGAATACATGTCAAAATTTTCTCCCGTTGCAACGCACGGGCATATGTGCTAGTTTATAATATATGCCCAATAATTAGCATGAGGTACAGGGCAAGGAAGCACGGTTCTTTCTATTTTTGCAAAGATATCATCCCAGCTAATCTTTGTATTTATGTGATACGATTCGATATTCGTTGCAATCTCTACCCCGATTCGATACTCTTAATAACACAATCAATCGAAGGAGCACCCCACCGATTTTTCCCTAGCGTAACCCCACCATCCGTACCGATTTTTTTGAAACGTACTGGTTTTCTTCCGGTTCTTCTGTCCCACGTACACAGATCTGCCGATCATCGAAATCCCTCCCCGTCTCACTACTTTTCCTCCCAAAAGTCATGGGAAAATCAAAACTTTCCTCATATACAAGACAAATCAAAACTTTCCAGAATCGCATCTCCTACCGCCGATGTGGGTCGACAATTCCGATTTGTTTCCGTCTGTGTGTAGCGAACCAAACTTTCCTAACACTAAAGCCGACGTTTCATTTCTTGTTGAACCCTACCCGACCGTAATGCTCCATTTCTATTGCCTAGCATCGGGGGTGACTGGTGGGATGCTCGTCGACGGCAGTCCTGGCAGCAGTTGCCGCTCGTTGCCTTGCCCGCGTCAACAGCTGGATAGACGTACGCGGCCCATGGCTTGCGCATGATTGCGACGCGAAGCGCAACCTCCTGTTGCGGATCCTAGGGCGGAGTGTGCACATGGTCGCTACTCCTCCCTGTGGTCGGGCTGGTGGAGGCGCTGTCTGGCGTGCGAACATGAGCATCGGAGGCAAAAGCGGACCCCACGTGCCCTCCTCCCTAAGGCCATGTTTGGATTGTCGTGTTTCTATCTAATACAACCGTAAAAAATACACGCCTCCGCCCGCCGGTTTCGTTTCCGGCCCGAAATCATTCGTGTCCGGTATAATACACGTGTAAATTTCACACCTCCGTATTACGATACACCGCATCCAAGCGCAGCCTAAGTGGCTACGGTGGTGCACTCCAGGGTGTTCAACAGGAGCACCACGCTTCGTGCTCGGCTTATGGGTCACAAGTTGAGACCACCATTACTGCTCTTTCTATGCATTGTCGTGTAGTTTTTTTTTGAAGGGCACAAGAGCAAACTGGTGAGAGATTACAAGTAACTATGAGCTACAACCTCGAAGCAAGGTTTTCGGGGTTCACTTAGGGGATGCAGCGCTCCCTCCCATCTAGCCAATGAAGCGCGTGAAAGGAAAAACTAATCTCTACAAATCATGACCGACCTTCAGTTTGTCCAAAACTGAGCAATGCTCACATGATGGAATGAAATGAGATTTTAACATCATGACTGCAATTTATAATTTAGACGACCACAGTAGATGGTCATGTCAAGGAATATTAAACTTGTCTCATGTCAAGAAATATTTAGACCACCACATCATAAATGTGTCTGGCAGTTTTAGAGGATAAAATATTAAACTTGTTAATCCATTATGCAGCCAAGGAAAATACAATAATTTAAAGGACCTATGTATGGACAATAGATCCAGCCTAATCTAGCAAGATGAGTCACTCTCAATTGCACATGTGCAAAAAGTGCAAACTTTCCTCAAGCTCTTGTGGGATTTGGGGAAGACTGACATTGAGCCACTGGTCGATGTTCTTTTGCGATGACCGCACCTGGACAGAGAAGACTTGGAGGATCTCGGATGGCATGGGGGCGGTAGTTGCCGTAGTTGGGCACAGAACATGACCGAGCAGCATGGATAACACCAATGTACTATGTTGCACATTTTTCTTGCAGCAATTGTGATACCTATTGTTGTTGTTTTAATGGACAACCTACCACTATGGTCTGGGAGTTCGCTGGCTAATCTTAACTTTGATATGTGAGCATCCAGTGCAGAAAATCATGAACAATAATGCAACTCTCCGTTTTAATGTGTTTATTCCGTCATTGATTTGTTTCATTTAGTGAGAACAGTGGGACATGCTATAGCCTTATAATTAGTGGAGAAATTTTTCTCTCATGCTTATACTATTTTTTATTGGTTTGCCAATATTCTTTACTGCAACCTCATGGTATAGCACTACTTTGCTTCATAACATGATATAGCTTTTTCATGATTTATTTGTATATACATGGGGTTGAAATCTAGTAATTCCTACTATTACCATAGACCAAAACTCCGTAAGATGTTCTTTTGTAGTTTTGAGCGGGTATGAGCTTGTTTAGAAAATATATATGGCTAAATGTCGAATCACCAATTCTATTTCGTAGTAGCCTTGTTCAAACAAAAATATGCTTATTTTGGTGTTACTTTGCAGACTTGCTCTCAGCTTTGTTCTTGGCATGGGGGCTTGATAATGGCTCTGTTCTAAGGTATCTTATCGGAAATAATGGCATGCATGGATTAAATCTTGCACTTTGTAACTAAATTTTGGTGCTAAAACATGGTGTGTCGCTTGTCAGTTTTACCCAATAGTCCTATCTCTCTTTGAATGATTTTCATGATGTTGATTACATTTTATTACTATATGGATTTTATACTGATATCACCCTCTATAAAATTGATTTGTATATCCATGGCATATCCATGGCAGTGCTTTCAACTATTACATCATCTCTGAATAGTGTGGTTGTGTCTTTTCGCTCATATTTAGTTTCTCTATCCACTCCGCGCATGATTTTGTTGTAGGCTAACAAGCATTGCCATACCACTTAGAGTCTTCCTATCTGGTTATGCAACGCTTGATATCTAAACTCATTAAACTTTGTTAGATAGTAGGTCCTTGATACGTCTCCAACGTATCTATAATTTATGATTGTTCCATGCTGTTAATTTATCAATCTTGGATGTTTTAGTTATATTATTAATCATTTATATATCATTTTTGGGGACTAACCTACTAACTTAGTGCCCAGTGCCAGATGCTGTTTTCTGCCTGTTTTTGCTTCACAGAAAATCAATATCAAACGAAGTCCAAATGCCACAAAACTTTTTGGAGATTTTTTTCTGGCAAGGAAGGACCCCGGAAGCTTCGGGAAGAGACCTGATGGCAAGGGAGGTGGCCACAAGCCACCTGGGTGCGCCATGGGGGGCCTGGCGCGCCCAGGTGCCTTGTGGGCCCCCTTTGCTCCGTTTGACCTAATTCTTCCCCTATAAATTCCCAAATATTCCAAAACCATCAGGGGAGTCCACGATATACTTTTTCCGCCACCGCAAGCCTCTGTTCTCGAGAGATCCCATCTGGAGGCCTTTTCCGGTACTCCGTTGGATGGGGAATCCACCACGGAGGGGCTCTACATCAACCTTGTTGCCCTTCCGATGATGCGTGAGTAGTTCACCACAGACCTTCGGGTCCATAGTTAGTAGCTAGATGGCTTCTTGTCTCTCTTTGTTCTTCAATACAATGTTTTCCTTGGTGTTCTTGGAGATCTATCCGATGTAATCACTTTTGTGCGGTGTGTTTATTGGGATCCGATGAATTATGAGTTTATGATCAGATCTATCCATGAAATTATTTGAGTTTTTGATTCTTCTATGAACTCTTTTATGCATGATTATTATAGCCTCGTATTTCTTCTCCGATCTATTGATTTGGTTTGGCCAACTAGATTGATTTATCTTGCCATGGGAAGAGGTGCTTTGTAATGGGTTCGATCTTGCGGTGTTCAATCCTAGTGACAGAAGGGGACATGACACGCATGTATCGTTGCTATTAAGGTTAAAAAGATGGGATTTATTCATACGTGGGTTTATCTTGTCTACATCATGTCATCTTGCTTAAAGCATTACTCCGTTCTTTATGAACTTAATACTCTAGATGCATGCTGGATAGCTGTCGATTTGTGGAGTAATAGTAGTAGATGCAGGCAGGAGTCGGTATACTAATCTTGGACGTGATGCCTATATACATGATCATTGCCTTGGATATCGTCATAATTATTTGCTTTTGTATCAATTGCCCAACAGTAATTTGTCTACCCACCGTATGCTATTTTCTATGAGAGAAGCCTCTAGTGAAAACTATGGCCCCGGGTCTACCTTTATCATATATTAAAATCCTAAAAATACTTGCTGCGTTTTTACTTTTATTTTTTTTATTTTGTATTTTAGCATTATCTATTTATCTATCATATACAATTTAATCTCGCACTTTACCGTCGAGGGATTGACAACCCCTCATTCACCTTGGGTGTGAGGAGTGTTTGCTTGTGTGCAGGTGCTGTTCACGAGTTGTTGCTTGGTTCTCCTACTGGATTGATAACCTTGGTTTCATAACTGAGGGAAATACTTACCGTAGCTGTGCTGCACCATCCCTTCCTCTTCAGGGAAAATAGCGACGCAAGTACAAGCTATCAGGAAGAATTTCTGGCGCCGTTGCCGGGGAGACATCATCATCAACTATCAAGTACCTAAGCATAATCACTCATCTCCTTGCATTTACTTTATTTGCCATTTGCCTCTCGTTTTCCTATCCCCCACTTCTAAAACATTTTTACAAAAATACAAAATTATTTTTTGTTTGCTCTTTTTCCTTAGTTGTTTATTTGAGTAGTCACCATGAGTGATTTTGGTATGGCAGAAACGGATGACGATAGGACTCCTAAAATTGGAAGTTCAACCAATCTCGATTCTAAAACTTTCGTGTTGGGACATGGGAATGTCATAGGAAAAGTACCATCGAAGAATTCTTTAATTGTGTTGGAGCTCTAGCTTTGGATGAAGTACCTGTTTTAAAAAGAACCGCAAACTATGCGGAAGCTATTGCCGAATTTGTTCTTAAGTTTGAAAGAAGATTTATCCGTACTCATCCTACTTTGCAAAGTTTGTTCTATGAGTTTCCAATCATAAAAGATCCTAGAGCTAAGAAACTAGCTACCCTTGTCCTCATGTATGAATTTGATCACTTGGTGAAAGAGGCTAAAGAGATTTTTGATTTCTTTGGTATAGACCATAAAAAACCGGTCATAAAAGAGATCTTAGATACCAATGATAACTTGTTAAGTCTTTCATTTCGTAGTGATCGCATCTTTTATGAGAGTGTCAAAAAGGAAGTCCCTCCTTTAAGTATGATTCAACAAGTTTTCAATGATGTTAATAGTCACTATTCTTGGATCGTAGCCGGAAATAAAAAGGGGTATGAAGATGGGCAACTTTCTAATGCTAAAATTCCTATGGAAGAAGTGTTCCATGTTGTCTTTGAAAAATCTCCGGACAAAAGTCCTTCTACGAAAAAGAAGGAGAAGGATGACAATACTTGAAACTATGCATTATGCCTAGCTAGGGGCATAAAACAATAGCGCTTGTTGGGAGGCAACCCAATGAATAAAATAAATTTTTACTTTTTGTTTCTGTTCTTTTGTTTACATAATTATAGCCTCTATTTTGATTGTGTTTTTATTATTAAATTAGTGTTTGTGCCAAGTAAGACCTTTGGGATAGTGTGGATGATAGTTGACTTGATTCTGTGCAAAAACAGAAACTTTTGTGCCCAGTGCAGAATTTGTGAAAAATCATAATAACATCAAAAGCTTCTGAATATTTTACACATGATTCATAAACAAATTGCCCACGTTTTCCTAATTTTTCAGAATTTTTGGAGTTACATAAGTATAGTAATTATTCAGATAGCTACAGAATGTTCTGTTTTAGACAGATTCTGTTTTTGATGCATTGTTTTGCTTGTTTTGATGGAACTATGGATTGTATCAGGGGGTATAAGCCATGGAGAAGTTATAATACAGTAGGTATAATGCAAAAATAAAATATGAATGGGTTTGCAACAGTACTTAGAGTAGTGATTTGTTTTATTATACTAACGGATCTCTCGAAGGTTTTGTTGAGTTTTGTGTGATTGAAGTTTTCAAGTTTTGGGTGAGATCAAAAGGCTAAGCTTAGGGATGCCCAAGGCACCCCAAGGTAATATCCAAGGAAGACTCAAGGGTCTAAGCTTGGAGATGCCCCGGAAGGCATCCCCTCTTTATTTTGCCAACTATCCGTAATTTTACTTGAAGCTATATTTTTATTCGTCACATGATATGAGTTTTGCTTGGAGCGTCATGTAATATTTGAGTCTTTGCTTTTGTTTGCTTTTTAGTTTATTGATGACCCACAAGTATAGGGTATCAATCGTAGTCCTTTCAATAAGTAAGAGTGTCGAACCCAACAAGGAGCAGAAGGAAATGACAAGTGGTTTTCGGTAAGGTAATTTCTGCAAGCATTGAAATAAGCGGTAACGAGTAGTTTGATAGCAAGATAATTTGTAACGGGTAAAAAGTATCAAGTGTAAATAAAGTGCAGCAAGGTAGCCCAATCCTTTTTATTGCAAAGGACAGGCCAGAACAAGTTCTTTTAGTAAATCAAACGTTCTTGAGGACACACGGGAATTTCATCTAGTCACTTTCACCATGTTCGCTTGATTCGCGTTCACTACTTTGATAATTTGATATGTGGGTGGACCGGTGCTTGGGTGCTGTTCGTACTTGAACAAGCCTCCCACTTATGATTTACCCTCTCGCAAGCATCCGCAACTACAAAAGAAGAATTAAGATAAATCTAACCATAGAATTAAACGTGTGGATCCAAATCAGCCCCTTACGGAATAGCGCATAAACTGGGGTTTAAGCTTCTGTCACTCTAGCAACCCATCATCTACTTACTACTCCACAATGCATTCCCTTAGGCCCATAAATGGTGAAGTGTCATGTAGTCGACGTTCACATGACACTACTAAGAGAATCACAACATACATATCATGAAAATACCGAACGAATACCAAATTCACAAGATTACTTATGACAAGACTTCTCCCATGTCCTCAAGAACAAAAGTAACTACTCACTCATCATCATGATGTTCAAGATCAGAGAGGTATTGAATATCATAATGGATCTGAACATTTAGTATTTCACCAAGTAAACCAACTAGCATCAACTATGAGAAGTAATCAACACTACCACTAGTAGAAAATAGGGCATCAGTCCTGGTTCCAGAGGGCCTTTAGTCCCGGTTCTCCAACCGTGTCGTCGTACAACACGATCACCTATGGGGCCGTCGGCCCCTTCGTGGTTCGGCAAGGGGGAAGGGCACGTTGCACAAAGAGCGGAGGCCGTAGGACAGCACGGCAGCGATGACTCAGGCAGTTTTTACCCAGGTTCGGGCCGCCGCGAGGCGTAAAACCCTACTCCTGCTTTGGTGGATTGATGAGAGGACCGTACTGGAGACGCGGCGCCGAAGCCCGGCAAGGTCGCCTCGGGACGAGGGCAACTACGCGCGTACGAGCGTACCAAGGTCCAAATCCTTTCGAACGTTGCCACGGCCCTCCTTTTATAGGTCAAGGGGTCACCACAATGGCAAAACAGTCATTACGCACTGATTAGATAGCAAACAGTGCTATCATACCTAACTCTGCAGACAGGACAAGGCGCATTAAATGCACCGCTTAGTGTCACGTCGTGGGAGTAGCCCGGCAGGCCTTGCCGCACTACTTTAGCTGTCTCTCGCCCTGTCTGCCTGACACGCCTCCGGACGGGTGTCATGCAGGGTGGATCTTCTCCTCAAGTGGCTGCCACGTGCCAGAGGACAGCCACTTAATCACTTGCGGGCTCGACACCGCACTGATAAGTGACTTGAGTCGCTGTTCGGTGGAGCGGTGGTGTCTTGGCGGGGTGATCCGCCCTCGGCGTCCCCAGCATGCCTGCCGGGGGAGTCTTAAGACTTGTCTTCGGTGTGGCCTCGACCTGACCAGGCTCGCCTGCCCAGCAAGGGAGGCTTTTCCTTAGTGATATCTTGCTCCTTTGGCTTGTCTTGGTATTCTTGATCCGCCCTTTGATTCATCAAAGAGCTATATCTTCAGCTTGGTCTTGTCTTGGAAACTTGGTGCTGTCGTGGAGGAGGCCTGCTGTCCGTGCACAAGTCTGGGGAAACATACACCCATGTTTGTGTACCCCGGCAGAAGCCCCCGGGCCTGAGCCATACGTGTCACCGGGCACGTTGGGTTAGGCCCCAAACAGTGCACGGACACGTGTCGAGGGAACGCTGCGCGTGCAGCGGTTCGTTAAGATGACTAGTCGTCCAACGTCCACTCCGCGTAATTACTGCAGGTCGTGGGGTCGTGGGGCTATAGCAGTTAATGTAAAATGGTAACTTTCTGAGAGGGAACAGCGAAGAGTCGGACTTCCCCCCACGTTCTTTTCCCTTAAAAAGAGAAAAACGCGAAGGGGCACTGCTCATTTAGCGTCCGTCTCGCCCTCCACCATCTTCTTCCTCAAGCCAAGCGACCGCCCCCTCGCCCACATTCGCTTCCGATCCCCGTCCAGCTCTCCTCTTTCCATCCCCACCACAGCTTGCGAGGATGGGAAAGAAAACCGCTGCTGCCAAGGGGAAGCGGGCGACCACCGCGAAGGAGGTGGCCGTGGAGGGGAGCAAGAAGAGAGCAGCAGAGCTGGATAAGAAGCGAAGGGGAGATGTGTCTTCTTCCCGTAGAGTCTGGATAGCGACGCCTTGGTTGCAAGGTATGGATACATGTGGGGGAGGGAAGTTCCAAAGGGGCATGGTGCGCCCAAGGTCCTGCCGGAGGGGAAAAAGGATCCGCAGGATTCATACCGATTCTTTTGCGCATATTTCCTCTACGGCCTCTGTCCCCCCTTCTCGGATTTCTTTGAGGCGATGATGGTGGTGTACAGGTTCCACCTCTTAGACTTCACGCCAAATGCAATGGCGTGCATGGCGATTTTCGCTCATTTGTGCGGAAACTTTGTTGGAGTAGCCCCCAATGTGGACCTATTCAGGCATTTCTTTGTCCCGCGAGTGGAGAACAAGGCCCACTGTTCCGGGAACATAAGCTGGATCCCTCGGGTGGCGAGGGAAAGTTGGGATTACCTTCCCGGTCAGCAGCGCAGTAGATGGGAGGAGTGGCGGGCAGATTGGTGCTGGATCCAGGACGAGGAGGCCCCAGAGTATTGCCAGGCGCGGACGGAGTGCATTGTGCGCGGCAACGACTGGAGGGAATTTGGCCTCACTGACAACAGGTTTCGCCCGGCACTGAACAGGATCACCCGTCTGAAGGCTGCCGGGTTAACCATTGAACAAGTAGGAACCGATTTCCTTCGACGCCGCATTGCGCCGCTGCAGAAGAGGGACAGGTTTGCTTGGCGGTATGGAGATGCGGGGGACAGGATGCGCCTATACCCGGGCCTGACCAACAACTTGTCAGTCTATGGCCACGCTTGGCTGTGCGAACAACTGTTCGGAAGCCTTGGGCCATTCAAATTGCTGGCAAGGGTTGTTCCGCTGAATGTCAATTCCGCTCTGGACCAGATCTTGAAGTGGATGCCCGATTGTAATGCCTACGGGGTTGCAAGCGATTGGCAATTACCTGAGCTTGACGCAGAGCTCGAATGGGCTTCCAATTTGGTAGAAAGGGCTACCAGGGCGGAGAACAACATGTTCAAGCGCACCTCCAAGACAGAGGCGGAGTTCATCAAGAGGCAGATCGAGGAGGACAAGGCGTTCCGGGCTGCCGAAAAGGCAAAATCCGGATGGGTGGAGGAGGAGGAAGAGGAGGGCAAGGACAAAGGCTCCTCCCACGGCAGGAGTGAGACGCACGCCACAGAAGGGGTTGCCGGGGACGACCCTGCTGGGGATGAGCCCGCCGAAGGCGATCCTGCCGAGGGTGGGACTGCCGGGATCAAAGCCTTATATGCTGCGGCAGCGGAGGCTCAGGAAGAGGACGGAGCCGAGGAGGCGGAGCAGCCCAAGGAAGAATGGCTCGTAGTAGGCCCACAAGCCCCCGAACCAGTCTTGGATTAGCGCCCCCGTAGGCGGGCGACCAGTCGGGGAACGGTGGCCCCCGCTCCTGCGCCCGCAGCCAAGAAGGTAAAGAAGATCGCCTCCAAGAGCGACAAGCCAGACACGGCGCGCCGGCATTCTTCCCGCCTCTCCGAGGCCAAGACCCCTCCCACCAAGCGACAGGCAATCACGGGAGTCGACTCCAGCTCCCAATCTGACTCGAGCTCCTCGCGCAGCTCATCCTCGCTGGAGCCCCCTGCGCCTCCGCAGGTCTTGAGGTTGCCGGGAAGCACTGCCCCCCCCGACCTTGAAGAGGAGCAAGGCACCTTCACCGCACATGGAGTTTGCGCTGAGCTCCATGCTCATTGATTCAGAGTAAAGGAGATCAACTTCTTCTTTTGTTGAAGTTTCGCGTGCTTGTTGGCTTGCTGGTTTAATCTTGCTTGATGCTTCTGATAGGGAAGAGGAGGAGGAGGAGACCCTCATCCATCGGGTCAAAAAGCTCAGGCGTGTGGAGCCGCCGGGGTCCCCGAAAGGCACGGGCTTGGCGGGAAGCATCACGAACAATCCAGCGATGAGCCCCCAGCCCAGCCCCCAGCGCGAAGGCACGGGACTGGTCCCTCCCACCAAGAGTGGTGCAGAAGAGCTTCCCACCTCACCAGCCAAAGAAGAGGGGGAGACCACTCAGGGTGAGGCCTCCCAGGAGGGGCCCCTTCCACCCGCCGATCCGGTTGAGGAACCCCCGGCGAGGGCTCCCTCGGAAGGGTCCACCCAGGTCGACACCATGGTTACCGAGGAAGGGGGCAGCGCCCATGCCCCGGCAACCGATGTTGCCGGGGAGACTGACGACCTTCCACGGCAAACAACTCCCGGTAATTCTCCCTCTCTTTTTTTTAGTTCCTGGCACTTCGATGCTCCCGCCTCCTCATTATCGCTTGTTGCCTTCGCTTGCAGTATCATTGGCTGAGGAGCCTGAGTTGTTGGAGGAGGTGGCCAGCATAGGGAAAGACGCTGCGGAGGAGGCCGCCAAGATTGTTGCTGCGGAGGGGCAGGAACATGCTGCCGGGGGTATCCAGGAGCTCCCGAAGGAAACAAAGAAAACCTCCGGCAGTGCGTCAGGGTCGGGGGTGATGGTTGAAGAGAAAATCCCCCTCCAAACCATGAGCCCTCTCCCCTCATTTGGCACCTCGGCTGGGACCCTGCAGCCAGCTTCAAGTCAATTGGCACTAGTGCTTGCCCAACCCGGTCTCGGAGCCCCCAGTTCTTTAGCGGCAGTGAGCGCGGATCTCGATGAAGAGATCCAGCGCATCATGGCGCCTTTGTCCCAGCACGTTGGAGAAGCCGATGATTCTGTCGATGCAGTCATGGATCTGTCCTTCCTGGAGTCCGTGGCAGCGGGCATCAAAGAAATGTAGGATCGGTATGGCCAGAAATTGCAGGCACTCAAGGAGCAACGCAATTCCTTCAACAGCATGGACCAGAAGCTGAGGGACAAGGGTAGCGAGCTGCGCGAGTGGCACAGCAAGTAGTTCCAAGTCCTTCTGCGGCAATAGGAGACGGTATCCATGGCGAAGGAGGACGTTGCTGCCCGGGAGGTCCGCCTGGCGGAGCGCACAGCGCTCTTGGACGCCAAGGAGAAGGACATCTCCTCCCGGGAAGAGAACCTCGAGGCCGCCCTTCGTAGTAAGGACGAGGAACTGGAGGCCCTTGTCCAGCAACGCACCAAGGAGCTGGAGGACAAGCACAAGGCGGCCCTTGACGTGCTCTCTACCGATTCCGCTGCTCAGCTGAAGAAGATTGCCGATGAGCTCGCCGCTGCATCCACTGCCAAAGCCGACCTCGACCAACAGGTGGCCAAACTAACGGAGGAGCTTGCCGGGAGCGCCAAGGAAGTCGCGGCTCTCAAGGAGGAATCTCAGAAGGTCGGGACTTTCCTGAAGGATGCGCAATCGCAGCTCTCCTCCAAGAGCCAAGATCTTAAGACTGCCAATGGCACCATTACTGACATGAAGGCCAGGATTGGCACCCTGGAGAGCACGATCGGATCTGGTGGGGTCTGCGAGAAGCAGCTGATGAAGGATTTGGACAACGCAAGAGTCCTCCGAAAGGATGCAGAGGACAAGCTGGCGAACCAGTCCGAGCAGGACGATCTTTGGGTCAAGAGCCTGGTCAACATCGCCGAGCGCCTCACTGCCCAGATTGCAACGATGGGCATGGAGGGACCAGTCTTCTCGGTTGGGAGGCATGAGGTCCCAAGGATCAAGCTAGGGCTCTTCTTCAGCGAATTGATTGAAAGGCTGAAGTCACGCAAGGAAGGAAGAGCTGCTTGTTTCGCAAGCAAATCCCGGAAGCTCGCCCGCAACGCCTTCTTCATGGTCCTCAGCAACATCGCCTACCGCCACTCGGACCTCAACCTCGCCGATGGCTTCAGGAAGCTGCCAGCAGGCGCGGATGCTTCTGTTGCCGAGGAGAAGGCTGCCCCCTTCGCCGACAAGGTCCTCTCCGTCCCCAGGGCTTCATAAGGCCGTCAAGCATGGCCCTGAATCATTTGTGTCGCCGTGTTGTCCTGTAACAAAACATTATGCATGTCTCGTGTTTAGATCCCGCACTACTTTTGCTCGTACTGAACTGATGTTTAATTAACTTCAAGTGCATGTTTCCCTCTTATGTTTTATCCACGGATGTTCGTATGGTTGGTTTCTTTTTTTGTGTGTCGTGGTTGCCCGCCAGTAGCATGCTGCCGCGATTGCTGCGAGGAACGGGTCCTTAGCATTCAGCTGGCGAAGACACGCCTCGGCGGGTTTTTCCTTATGCGTCTTTGACGCAGCCGCCCGCTCCGTGAGCAGGCTCGAAACAGAGCGGGGGCGCAGACAAATCCGGCAAGGTGCCATCACACGAAAGATTTTTCCCATACGAGATACCTTGGTTATCCGAGGGGTAAGCAAATGCAAACTCTGGAGAGGAAATTAATGGACATGTTAACTTAGCTTTCGTATACGCTCATCTCCTTCTCTGGTCGCGGTTGTTTGTCATGCCCATGTGCCTTGGGAGGATGGCGCTTCGTTTGTTGCTTTCGGATCCCCGGCAAGGGCCGGAAGGGATCACACAGATCTCTCAAGGGCGGTGAAATATGGTGCAAGGCAAGACTGGCCTCTCTCCCCTTTCCCTTACACTTTTAACGATCTTACGGTAGTTGGCACGAGAGTCACGCTGACGCGGACGGCCTTGCCAGAGCATGTTTGCCGGGGCGTCAACCAACGGATTCACACCGATGCTCTACTCAGGATTTCCCCTTATCAGGGCAAATGCTGGATCGAGTTTTGCGCGGGCTTATCGGCGTTGATGACACTAAAAACCCGGTGTGGCTCAATCGTTGACAAGTGGAAGCGGTGGAGGAAGAAACCATGTACCTTGTCACCTAGCCCTTTTTCCCGAATGGGGGTCGCATGGTGGCCATGCTATTGAGCCGTTCAGGGTCGCCGTGCCGCCGTCATCCGCTACTTCCACGGCTGCCGCAGCAACGGCGGAGGTGGGCGATGGGAATCGGGCGAAACGGGTGGAGGAGCGATGTCGCTTCCTTCTCGAACCATAGCGCCGCACTTTTTCTTGGGCGCCATGGGTGATGAAGCCGTTGATGAAGAAGATGATGATGAAGATTGACGCGCTGCTTACAACCTCGGGTTCGCGCAAGCGCCTCCCCCTACCTGGCGCGCCAAAGATGTCGTAGTACAACACGATCACCTATAGGGCCGTCGGCCCCTTCGTGGTTCGGCAAAGGGGAAGGTCACGTTGCACAAAGAGCGGAGGCCGTAGGACAGCACGACAGCGATGACTCAGGCAGTTTTTACCCAGGTTCGGGCCGCCGCGAGGCGTAAAACCCTACTCCTGCTTTGGTGGATTGATGAGAGGACCGTAGTGGAGACGCGGCGCCCAAGCCCGGCAAGGTCGCCTCGGGACGAGGGCAGCTACGCGCGTACGAGCGTACCAAGGTCCGAATCCTTTCTAAGGTTGCCACGGCCCACCTTTTATAGGTCAAGGGGTCACCACAATGGCAAAACAGTCATTACGCACTGATTAGATAGCAAACAGTGCTATCATACCTAACTCTGCAGAGAGGACAAGGCGCATTAAATGCACCGCTTAGTGTCACGTTGTGGGAGTAGCCCGGCAGGCCTTGCCATGCTACTTTAGCTGTCTCTCGCCCTGTCTGCCTGACACGCCTCTGGACGGGTGTCACGCAAGGTGGATCTTCTCCTCAAGTGGCTGCCACGTGCCAGAGGACAGCCACTTAATCACTTGGGGGCTCGACACTGCACCGATAAGTGACTTGAGTCGCTGTTCGGTGGAGCGGTGGTGTCTTGGCCGGTTGATCTGCCCTTGGCTTCCCTGGCAAGCCTGCCGGGGGAGTCTTAAGGCTTGTCTTCGGTGTGGCCTCGACCTGACCGGGCTCGCTTGCCCGGCAAGGGAGGTTTTTCCTTAGTGATATCTTGCTCCTTTGGCTTGTTTTGGTCTTCTTGATCCGCCCTTTGATTCCTCAAAGAGCTATATCTTCAGCTTGGTCTTGTCTTGGAAACTTGGTGCTGTCGTGGAGGAGGCCTGCTGTCCGTGCACAAGTCAGGGGAAACATACACCCCGGTTTGTGTACCCCGACAAACCGGGACTAAACGATCGGGACTAATGCCCTCTACCTTTAGGCCCGGTCGTGTTACGAACCGGGACTAAAGGGGATCCACCTTTTGTGCATTCAATATGCACCATTCAAAGCCACATCATCAATTTTCAACCCTTTTCTGACTTAATTTGCTATTTTTCATGCATTTAGTGATTTTTTGAGCTAAATGACCCTGAAATTGAAAAGCACTACCAATGAACACTGAAAAGGTTGAAACCTGGCATGGTATCGTCATTTCACCCACATAGCATGTGCTAAAAAGTTGAGAGGGTTACGGCAAAAACTGGATGCACTTCGTGTACAAACTGGACAATCTCTTTCGAAGTATTAGGGTTTCGGACGAAAACTCATCTGTTACAAAGGGATTTCATTTTTTTAACATACTTTAATTCTAGACTTTTTGTGCGTTCAATATGCACCATTCAAAGCCACGTCATCAATTTTCAACACTTTTCTGACTTCGTTTGCTTTTTTAACGCATTTAATGATTTTTTTGAGCTGAATGACCCTGAAAATGAAAAGCACTACAAATGAACTCTGAAAAGGTTGAAACTTGGCTTGGTATCGTCATTTCACCCACATAGCATGTTCTAAAATGTTGAGAGGGTTATGGCAAAAACTGGATGCACTTCGTGTACAAACTGGACAATCTCTTTCGAAGTATCAAGGTTTCGGACGAAAACTCATCTATTACAAAGGGATTTCATTTTTTAACTTATTTTAACTCTAGAATTTTGGTGCATTCAATATGCACCATTCAAAGCCACATCATCAATTTTCAACCCTTTTCTGACTTCATTTGCTATTTTTCATGCATTTAGTGATTTTTTTAAGCTAAATGACCGTGAAATTGAAAAGCACTACCAATGAACTCTGAAAAGGTTGAAACTTGGCATGGTATCATCATTTCACCCACATAGCATGTGCTAAAAAGTTGAGAGGGTTGCGGCAAAAACTGGATACACTTCGTGTACAAACTGGACAATCTCTTTCGAAGTATCAGGGTTTCGGACGAAAACTCATCTGTTACAAAGGGATTTCATTTTTTAACATATTTTAACTCCAGACTTTTTGTGCGTTCAATATGCACCATTCAAAGCCACATCATCAATTTTCAACCCTTTTCTAACTTCATTTGCTTTTTTTAATGCATTTAATGATTTTTTTGAGCTAAATGACCCTGAAATTGAAAAGCACTACAAATGTACTTTGAAAAGGTTGAAACTTGGCATGGTATCATCATTTCACCCACATAGCATGTGCTAAAAAGTTGAGAGGGTTACGGCAAAAACTGGATGCACTTCGTGTAAAAACTGGACAATCTCTTTCGAAGTATCAGGGTTTCGGACGAAAACTCATCTGTTACAAAGGGATTTCATTTTTTTACATATTTTAACTCCAGACTTTTTGTTCGTTCAATCACTGGTACAGCGAGGTGCTATATACAAATGGTTTTTAACCTCTTTCCGCAAAGGCATTTGGAACCGTCGCCCAGTGAGTGACTGCGATAGGGGGGTCCTTCCCACACGACCCAAAAACCGTCGGGGATAGGGAGCCACCCAAATGCTACATCCTTGCAACTCGTTTGTGCTCGCATTGCCATCGCAGTCAGTATTCTGTGGTGCTACGTTTAGGATGCGCGGCCTATCAGAAAAGGTTCTCGATTATAGAACGTGTACGATAAGCAGACAATCACACACATTCACTTTTCCCGAACCGTATGTGATAACTAATTAAGAAGATTAGCTAATCGTCGTACGAGTGTCGGATAGGATTACCAAACGTCGGACCGTGGTAACATCATCGTACATGACAACTATCGCACACGCTATTCTGTGGTGCAACGTTTACAATGCGTACCACATCAGAAACAGTTCATGGTTGCAAATCGTGTATGATTAGGCAACTATCACAAACATTTAGTTTGCCCGCACCATTTGTGATATTGTCTGACATCGCACACGCTTTGAAAATGGCAACTGTGTGCATGCTTGCACACGTTTCCTCTATGTGAACCGTGTCGGATTATGGTGTATATCACAAACGTTTGTGTTTTACCGATCGTGTGCGCCGTAATGACCTGCGGAGCGTAATTTCACCGTAATTTAATTGCTGCTATTTCAAATTGTACTGGATTTGAATTTGAAAGTATGATATAGCTTTATTCATATCCATCAGGTTCAAACAACCAATGCATTATTCGATTCATAGGTACATATGTTCAAGAATTACATAAGCACCAAATAAAGAATGATGAACCACAGTTGTATACTTGTACTATAAAAGACGGTAAAGAAAGAGGAGAAATACATTCTGGTTACTGAACAAGGTGAAGCGGAATGCCCATATTGTGCCCTCCTCCATGCAGAAGGCACGCACGACTCTAGTCCAACCCCTTGTGATGGCCGACCACCCATCCTTCACGGTCTTCATGAAAACATCTAGATAATCATCGTGTTCTGGTAGAAATACTTTAACCTTTGCGTGCCCACCAATCATGTAGTTTGAGAGGTAATCTTGAGTAAACTGCTTTGGGAACCATTGCAAAGGAAAAAGATTCAGACATTGTCATCTAACACAACTCATTATGGGCAGTAAAAAGAAGGCTGCAGAGTTCTTACTTACCATCCTATAGTTCGCTGTTGTCTTGGATAAAGTGTAAACAAATAGTTTAATTGCCATCTTTTGACCCATTTTACTAACAATCTTTATCAGCTTCCTCACTTGATGCTGGTTCATCAATATCTCATTGCCCCATATGCAGAAAGGGTCGAAGCGCGGATCTTTACCAATGACATATGTACCTAAAAGCACCAAGTTAATATTAGAAGCTAAACTGCAATTGCACAATGATGTAGTACAACACTCTTTTATAATATCTTATAACATCCAATATACTCACATATTAGATGAATTAACATCTTATATTATGGGCCGAAGGGAGTTTATTGCATTTTTACAAATTATCGGCTGATTAATTGCTGCTGTATCCATGGGTTAGAGTTAGTTTGAGCTAGTTTGGGCTCAAATAGCCCTAAAGTATATCCAAACATGAGGGCTAGTTTGAGCTAGTTGCATCTAACCCACCCAAAAAAACTATCCCACCCAAGAGGTGCTAATTGGAGCTAGTTCTCCTAGTGCATTTATTGTCAATCTAACCCTGTCATCCAAACACCTCTTTGGCTAGAGTTAGTTCAGGGTTAGTCATGAGCTAGAAACTAACTCTAACCTCTAGCTAAGTTAGAGTATCCAAACAGGGCTGTGTTGTTGTTGTTCCTGCTGCTGCTCTTCTACGTATATCTAGACATCATCAGAACATTAAGGTAACACTCTTCCTTGTTGCTATGTAGCCTAGGATTGCATATTTAGACATTAAGTACAGTGCATGTTGCTATGTAGCCTCAGATATATTACATATGGCCCTAGTTAACCTAACGATAAATGGGTGACAGATATATTCAGTTAAAAGTCCGATTCACCGATTAGTCTCTTATCAGCCCCCGGCCTATATGGTACCAGCTACCGATATCCTGAACAGTGAGTATATATAAGCCATGGGATGAAACTAAGCTCGATGGAAAACAGCAGTCGTTCCCAAAATTGTCCTGTGTAAGTACATCGAGAGGCATGTTAAGCACAACAGGCTAAACATCAACCAAATATATCCATGGCAGACAAAATAATCTCCAAAAGATAGCTTCAGAGTGCAGGTTTAAGCACGCTAGTAAAGCAAAACAAGTGGAAAGGTGTGTTAACTACAACAGGCCTAACATTTAACAAGAAGCAAACATAGTCATTCAAACTGGTATTGTGCCAGTCCAAGTACACTAGTTTTATTAAATAAAAATGGAAAGGCGTGTTAACTACAAGATGCGGCAACCAAATGTAGTCATTCATGATGAAATTGAACAGCACAGTTCATACTTGCAAATATAGAACATCACGTTGTGAATAACTGGAATAAACAAGGCATACTACGAACAACCAAAGATAGCATTTGAAACTGGACATATGCTAACTACAAACAACCGAACAATCAAAAAACTTTAAAAGAGGCATATGCTAGCTATAACAGGCTTAACAACAAGCAAAGATATGCATTCCTATCGGTATGTTTAAAACTAGATGGATGAAAATGTACTGCACAGTAAATAGTTGCACATATAGAGCATCACATTGTGAACAACTGAAATAAACAAGGCATACTGCAAACAACCAAATATAGCAATTAAAACTGGACATATTCTCACTACACTACAAAAGGGACTCGACAAAACAAATCATGGGTTCCCCCCTGTGAAGAGGCACGGCAAAACAAATCATGGGTTTCCTCACTTGTCACAGATGGGCTCGTTCCCGTGGGAAAAGCACGGACCCTGGATGCGCTCCATGTTGTCGCAGATGGGCTCCTTCCCCTTGGAAGAGCATGGCTGTAGGGTGCCCTGCCTGATGTCGCAGACAGGCTCTTTCCCCTCAGAAGAGCAGATGGGCTCTTTCCCCTTGGAAGAGCCGAAGAGGGTGCCCTCCTCGTGGTCGCCGTCGATGACGTCTGACTTGGAAGCTATGGATCCCAAGCCAACATCGCAGAACGTGTCCTTCAGAAATGACAAAAGGGGCTCGATGGCGATGTAGGATGGCAAATTCTTGACAGCGAGCCAGAGGAGATCAGCGGCGGGGCCATGGATGAGATCGACGGTGGTTGAATCCGAGGGGTTGGGGGTGGGCCACTTAACCTGTGACATAGCCCGCATCAGGCCGTCGCTGTCGACGACCTCGATGTCATAGCCGGCATCCGCGACATACCCGCATACTCTAGCCCACTGATTGAGTGCCTGCGACCAGTAATGGTCGTCAGCTTCCTCGGTGGCCACCTCAGCGACATCAGGCGAAGAGGCCGCGATACACCTCTTTTGGGCTAGACGCTCCTCGAGCTCCACGGGAAGGGTAGCCGGGCTTAGGTTGCGACGCTCTGGAGTGGGGGTGGGGATGGGGTTCTGTTGGAAAGGGGGCGTTTGGCAGACGTCATCTAAGAAACTCAGGGCGGACTGGGTATGGAGATCGGTGGGTAAGCTGCACGGGCAAACCGACAGATGTTGACAATGGAGGCCTTGCGGCGGCGGCGGCGGCGACCTTGCTAGGGATTCGAGCGAGGGAGGGGTTGTGGTGGGGTGTGTGTGTGTGCGCGCGCGCACGCCCGAGGAGCTTTTGGCGTGTGTGTGGAGGGGGGTGTGTTTGAGGAAATGACGCGGCTACTGAAAATTTTACTACGTGGGAGTGAAATGCCGGGGCTATTGAAAATTTGGATGATGGTGCATCGCACACGGTCCGTAAATAACAACCGTGTGTTATGAAACAGAAAAACCCTCGAGCCGGGCAGATATTTTCGAGGGATGTAGGCGGGAGCGGGAACAACAAACATCTCACACGGTCGAAACATAATAACTGTGTGCTATCAAACAGAAAAAACCTGCAGGCGGGTAGATATTTTTGTGAGGGGAAGCCTCGTGGAGCCCAATTGTACTGTGATGATGTGCGTGACAGAGGCATCGGCGTGGCACACGGTTAGTGTGAGTGAACCGTGTCTGTTGCGTCATCCGACATGTCTAATGTTCATAAATTTGGCGAAAATGACGCGGGACAGGGTCAGAACACGATCACACTTGCATGTGGACCAAATATATCTATGAAAAGGGTGGTTTGATGTTCAAATACCAAATGCAACTTCGATGTGGCACCTATCTCGCAAAGCGCACGGTATTGCTTGCCCCCCCCTCTCGTGTCGGCAGGCGGGGAATCCTAAGCTATGAATGCATGCCTGCCCCCACGGAGGTTCACCTAGCAAAGTGCGGAGTACAGTCCCACCCCCCCATCACACACACACACACGCACACACACACTCACGCACACACACGCACATGCACACACACACACACGCACACACACACACACACACACACACACACACTTTCAGTAGGCGGGAGAGGGCATCTCACCAAGATGTATCGTAAAACGGACCAAGAATAATCCACCTTGGTTGTACAACCTCTCTTTTGTTGTTGGTCAAAGTGATGGCCGTCCATGCGACCCCAGAGATGGGGCTAGCTCGCCAATAATCACGCAAGTAGCTAGTCCCCGAAGACAACCACTGCCTGCGTGTGGCCCAAACATATGTATGGAGGTGTTGATGTTTGAATACACGATGGAACAACTTTGATGTGGCACCATGCTTTGGAACCAAAAATCCCCACACGGAGCGAGGGTTAGTTGACGATGCATATGTATGTCACACCACACTTCGAGCCAATGACGGGGATTCATGCATGCATGCATGCATAGTATGTGCTCAAACTTAATTAGGTATGAATCTCACCATGACCTACTACGATAACACGAACCAAAGGAAGAATCCGCCATGGTAACCTATATATCTTGTTGTCGGTCAAAGTGATCATGGATGTCCACGCGGGCCCACGAATATATAGGCTTGTCGCTGATAACCCCGCGAGGGAGTGTACCGTTCGAAGACAACCACTACATACAATATGTATGTATGGAGGTGATGCATGCATGCATGTTTGAATACCATTCACAACATGCATTGATGTGGCGCGTGCGTCGAAAATCGTACAGTCCCCACACAGAGCGAGATCGGTTCATGACGTGTCGTGGTACTGGCCACTTCGACTCCATGGGAGGGATTCATGCGTACACATGCATGTGTGCTCAAACTGTATCATGTCATCCTAGAGCATGACCTATATACTGTAATACAAACAAAAAAATAATCCCCTCCTAAGTCAAATTAACCTCTCTCGTTGTCAGGCAAAGTAGTGATGGACCAAGCGGGCCCACAGATGGAAAGCATCGATATCGCTGATAACCGCGTGAGTGGGCGCGAGAGGACAACCACCATCATTGTGCATGTGGGCCAAACATAGGTTGAATGCCCAAAATGCACAACTTTGATGTGGCACATGCCTCGAACACTATAAAAGTCCCCACACAGAGTGAGGTTCATGAAGCGTACTACATATGCAGGTCCCCTTCCCCCTCTTCGATGCATACTATATGCTCCTACCGTAATACAACCCAAAAAGAATCCTCCTTGATGGTGAAATTAATTAACCTCTCCCGATGTAGGTCAAAGTGATGCATGCATCGACGATGACTCGCGGGCCCACAGATGGAAGCGTCACACATGAGTGTCCTAGGATAACCACCGCCAGCATGCATGTGGCCCAAAGAGGTGTTGTGTGATGTTTGAATAGCCAATGCACAACTTTGATGTGGCACGTGCCTCGGAAACCGAAAAGTCCCGACACTGAGTGAGGTGTACGTGTTCACAGATGCATACGCAGTATATATATGCTAGTCCCCTCCCACCTCTTCGACACGTACTATATACTCCCACCATAACACGAACAAAAAAGATTCTAACCTTGCTTGTCAAATTAACCTCTCTGCCGGCTGTTGGTCAAAGTGATGGACGACGACCTCGCGGGCCCACAGAAAGCGTCACACGCGAGTGAGTGTCGTGTAGGACAACCACCGACTGCATGTGGCCAGAACATGTATGTATGAAAGGGTTGTGTAATGTTTTAAATAACGAATTCACGACTCTGATGTGGCACCTGCCTCACAAAACGGCCAACCCACACGGTGGCTCACGACTCGTAGTGTACGGCCAGCCACCGCCCCCCAGACGCGCGCGCGCACGCACACACACACACACCGTGCATCCACCGCAACTACCAAAGGAGGGACGTTTTAATTTTGAAAAAAAAACCCAGAGATCATTAAGACGTTTTAGTACATTGATTGATTTTTTAGGGGTATAATGCGCAAAAATCAAATTTGAGCTACATGCACACGTGACAGTGCACCTAAATGGATTGGAAAAACACATGTGTCTCACTGGGTGCATGTTTACTCCCCGTGCAAGAAATTTCAAACATTGAGAATCTTGATTTTTAAAATCTAGTACATCCAAAGCTTATTTGAAATTCATGAAACTTATCGTGTTGTCATATGGACACCAGTACACAGTGGCATTGTACTTTTTTTTGTCAAATTTGAGACAAGTTTTGATGTAATCTTTATCTTCTTACAAACGGGAGATTATTAATAACTGGGAACCAATATCGCAAACGGATTATTTATTCGAACCGTGGGCGTTAGACCAACAATGGATACGTGCCATGCTTCGGTTAAGCAATAAAGCGGCAGCATTAATCATCAAAATAGAAAAACAATATACGTGCCGCCACGCTACCCGTGTGGCGTGCGAGCAGGCGTGAGGTGACGGGACGCATGCGAGCAGTCCGCCGCGCAGGCAGACTGGGAGGCGTGCGTGCAGGTGTGTGAATTGACGGGAGGCGTACTCGCTGCGCAGTGTCATCGGGAGGCATGCGAGTAGCTGTGTGAAATGACAGTAGGCATGCCAGCAGTCCGGTGCGCAGGCTCACCGGGAGGCGAGCCAGCGGTTTGACTGCCGCCCGCCTCTCTCCCACTACTCCATATTAATGGGGCGCCCGAGCGGCCGCACCCCCCATCCTCGCCACACACACAATCCTCTCTCTCCGCTTGCATCCTCGACGCCGCTCTCAGTCCTCAATGCCGTCAATGTATGAGGATGCTGTCGTGGGAACAGATCTGACAGTAGAGGTTAGGGGTACGTAGGAGAGGGCAGAGCCTAGCTACGGTGAAGTTGTACACTCGGATTTAAGAGTTCAGGCCCCTCTCGGAGGAGGTAATGACCCTACGTTTCGGTGCTGCGGGAGCTTGTTGTATGGAGTGTTGAGTTACAGGGGGTGCGAACCCTTGTGCAGGAGAGGAGGGGCGGCTTATATAGAGTCTGCTGGCCCCTCATCAACCCCCGTTACACAAGGGTTCAACGGAGAAGTAAAGGGTGCGAGCGTTATCGGTAACGCATGTAATTGATGTTCTTTATGACGACAAACTGATTGCCTGACCGTTGCCATCCCAGGGTGGCTCTAGGTCTTCTGCCTTTGAGTGATGCCTGGTACTCCGAGTGAATAGGGACGGTCGAGTGGTGGAGAAGTAACCGAGTGGATCTTGTGTTCGAGTGACTAGCACGCTGTGGTCATTCCAGTCGGTGTCTCCTTTCTAACTTTGTAGGTCTTGGATTCCTGTATGTAATGCCTTTGGGTAGGGTATGTAGGTCAGGCCTGGGACCCTACCCTAGGCACATGTCCTTGTCATTAGCCCCTGAATGGATCGGGGTTCGAGTGAAAAGGATTGGTGCGGGCTCTGGCTAGACTCAGTGCTTCGGAGTTGCTTAAGAGTCCTGCAGACACCCGTGCTGCTTTAATTCTTTATCAACTACCTCGATCGATTCTGGTTTGATATGCGACCGAGTGATCCCAAGCGTCGGGTCAGACCCGAATGGACAAGGAGATCTTTTGACGCGATCGGTCGTTCTGTCAGGCCCGGATTCCACGGGATTCAAAAATTTGGAGAAGCGCGCAAAACGGCAACAACGCAGCAAGTGGGGCAAGTGGGGCGAGACTCCTCGATTATCATTCTGCCTTTATCGCCACGTACTGCGTAGTCTCTGTTAGTGGGATGCGCTGGGATCTTGCTGGCCCACAGCTCGGTGACCCAGTCGGGCCGTTATAAGAGGCGACGCGGCCGAGGGCTGGAACAGTGTTCCTCTCCTTTTTCCCCTTTCTCCTCGCCTCTTCGCCTCTGCGCTGCGCTGCCCTGCTCGGCTCCGACGACCACCACGGAGATGGCGAAGGATAAGACGGCGAAGCTGCAGCGCGCCAAGAAGGCGGCCAAGGGGAAGAAAGGGTCGAGCTCTCGGGCCGCGCTGCCGCCGTGCTGGATCCAGGGCGACTGGCTGCCGTCGACGGTCACGGTGGAGGACCTAGACGGGCTCACCGCCGACGGCCTGCTGGTCCCCTGTTCTTGGAGGCTGCCGGAGGGGGAGGTCGAGCCTACGCCGCACCCCAACGAGCGGGTCCTCCTCCTCACTCACGTGGAAAGAGGTTTCTCCTTGCCTCCACATCCATTTTTCCGAGGATTTCTGAACTTCTTCGGTGCGCAAATCCACCACTTTCCCCCGAATGACATATCGTATCTTGCCGCCTTCGTCTCGATGTGTGAAAATTTCTTGGGTTGTCATCCTCACTGGGGGTTGTTCAAACATATCTTTACTTGTCGATCCCAGTCGGTCAAGAAAGCAAATCCGAGTGATGAGAGGACCCATGTGATCCAGATGTGTGGGGGTTTAGGTGTCCAGATGAGAGGTAGGAGTGCATTCCCTGCAATGACTTTTCCTGAGTCCGTTCGGGGCTGGCAGTCGACCTGGTTTTACTGTAATGACGTTCCATCTCCTGGCTCGTTGACTGGTCTTCCCCCCTTCTCGCTGTCAAGGCTCAATGCTCCCCGTTCGCTGACTGTGGCCGAGGAGGAAAAAGCTGAAGTGGGAATCTTGGTAGACACTGTAGTCGAGCTGATCCGAGGTGGAGTGACAGGCTTGGATCTGTTGGAGGTATTCCTCAGTCGACGGATCCAGCCCCTGCAGGCGTAGAGCCATCCCATGTGGTAGTACACGGGTCCAGACGATTCCACTCGGACGCATCCAGAGGAGGTCAAGGGGGAGACCGTGATGCAATGGCTTAGAAGCATCACCGGAGCTCGTGACAATCCACGTGGGTCCAAGCGGGTTCAGCCTTTCGACGCCGAGCATCAACCAGGGGAGGTGAGACATATCTTGTCGAGTGTTTTACTTTTTGTTTCCAACATGCGAATGGGTTGGCAACCGACTGACTTTGATATTTGTGCTTCGCAGGAGTTCACGAAGATGTTTTCACCCGTGCCGAATGGAGAATAGCTCATTGAAGGGGCAGAGAGCGAGGGTGGGAGCGCTGATATCAGTTATGCTGAGGACAGTGATGGCAGCAGTGCCGACTCGGAAGAAAGTGAGGAAGTCGAGTCTCCTCCGCGCACCAAGCGTCGATCCAAACAGACCCAAGACCCGGCAGCCAATCAGGGTAAGGTCATGGCGTCGAATGTCAGGAACCCGAAGCGCACTTGGACCGCTACGCCAGATCCGACTGAGAAGACTGCGAAACAGCCCAAGGTCGCTCCATCAAAACCCCGGAAGGCTCTACCCAGAATTAAGGACGCCGTGCCTATCGCTTCAACGTGAGTGTTTTTTCTTCCCTTCTTACTGTTGCAGAACTTCATGCTTTTGCTGACAGAGTGAAAATCGTGTGCCAGAGCTGCCACTTCGATTACGTCGCCCATGCGGATAGATGAGGACCATGTGGGGATGGATACTACGGACGCGGCCACTTCTCGGCGAGGTATGACGGGTTTTCACTCTGCTCTGTTTTACTGGTCGACTCGACGACTGAATGAGTTGTTGTTGTGTGACTGTAGAGCCAATAGATATCATCCACCTTGCTGACGACGACGAAGACGAGCCTCAGAAGGACGCGGGTGGCGAGGGTACGACCTCGACCACCTCTCGCAGCTTCACTCGGAGAGTGCCGTCAAGCCAAATTCCCCGCGCGCCGCCTGCTGCTGTGTCCCAGGAACCAGGTGGTTCGTCTCGAGCCAGTGCCGACCCTGTTGTCCCTCTATCAGCTGCTCCACCTTTGGTGCCGACTCCTCCAGTTTCTGGGCCGACTAGACAGCCTGAAGTGTTGATCCCTCCGGCTGCATCACCGACTCCATCGTCTCAGGTTTTCACTCTGCATCATGTCCCAGAGGACTAAATTGGGGCTAGCAAAGAGGCCATGATTCAAGCCGATCTAATGATGCAGCGTCTGAAGGAGACGTACGAGGCCAGCAAGCTGGCTTATGATGCCAGTTCGGCTCTCCAGGCGAATGTCCGAGTAAGTGCGATTGTAAGTTGATTTCTGATTGGGTTACTTCCTGTCCAACTTAATTCTGTACACCCACTGGGTGTTTTTGGCTTTCGATGTCAGTAGTAGTTCTTCAGTCGGACTAGGCGGGCTGGGCCGAGTGGAAACGGATCCAGTGGGGGCACGCTGAGTGCACCCACTGGGTGTAGTGCCCGAGACCGCCGTCCAATTTTCGATTCGGCGGGGGTCTTAAAATATGTTTGGCTGTAATTCTTCACCCGGACCGGTCTGGCCGTCCCGAGTGGAAACGGATCCAGTGGGGGCACGCTGAGTGCACCCACTGGGTGTAGTCCCCGAGACCACCGTCGAATGTTTGATTCGGCGGGGGTCTGAGAAACCTTTCTTCCTCTCTTTTTTTAGTAGCTCTTCACTCGGACCAGTCAGGCTAAGGCCGAGTGGATATGGATCCAGTGGGGGCACGCTGAGTGCACCCACTGGGTGTAGTCCCCGAGACCACTGTCGAATGTTCGATTTGGTGGGGGTCTTAGAATTGTTTGCTTGTAGCAACTCGATTTGCTCCTCTCCACTCGCAAGTAGAGGAATATTTGAAAATCTTTGTCATGTCAGCTGAATTGTTTCTTTGCTGATCTCAGAAAACTTGCGAGCTCGGGACTCAGTATACTACCTTGGAGAAGGAGAAGATCCAACTTCAACTAGACTTGGAACTGGCAAAAAGGAACTTGGAACGTGCTCAGACGGAGGCGAAGACTCTGGGAGGTAAATCCTGTCGACTGAGTGCACTGTTGTTCTTCTCTTCTGTCCTTTGAGCCAAGTAGTTTCACTCAAATAGATGTGCGTAATGAAAACCGTCAACTTCAAGTGCGACTCAGGAATGTTATTTCTTTAGACACCATGAAGCAGGCTCTTGAAGATAAGGACAATGCACTTGCGGGGGCGCAGAAGGTGGCTAGAGAGAAAACTGAGGCCGCTGAGGCAAATTGGCCTCAGTCGGAAGTTGGAAGAGGAAAATGCATCTCTGAAGACTGTTGTTGAAGAGCTCAAGAAAGAACAGGCCGAGTGGGCCAAGAAGATTGAAGATCAAGCGAGTGCTTTTGAATTGGAGAAAACAGCCCTGACCGACAAGGTGGACCAACTCACCTAGAAGAGGGACGCGTTGGAGAAATATCTGGGAGGTTTTGCGAAGAAGATGTATGGCATTCTTGAAGGTACCTTTCTTTGGTCGAGTGAATCTCCGTTTGCGCGTAATTTCTGAAAGCAATGTCATAACTAATCTTTTCTGTCTTCCTTGTGCAGAATTATGTCAGAACTTCGAGGAGGAGACTGATCGGATCAAGACGGATCTGGATCCCACCAAGTCACTCATCAAGGATGCAGTGGCTCTGAACATGCTGTGACTTGAAGCTCGCCTCACTGATGTTCGGGGGTACATTACTCGTCTGAGGGCCGTGCTGACGAAGATAGATAAAGAATTGTGGCCCGAGGATACACTTCAGAATGATCTTGAGTCAATGATGACTCGACTTGATGAGATTCCTGGTCGAGTGCAAGCATGGAAGAAGTCTGCCGCTCGCTGCGGGGCCGATGTGGCACTCTCACTCATTCGTGTCCATTGCAAAGATGCCAGGGAAGACAAGCTGAAGGCTCTCCAGGTGGCAAACACGAAGAAGTTCAAGTTTGAAGACTTCATGGAGACTTTCATCGAAGCAGCCACTCGGATAGCAGATGGCATAGACTTGGGCACTTTCGTCGAGCCAGCGAGTCCCACCGGCGCGTGAAGAAAATCTTTATGATTCGAGTATCTCCCATTCGGAACTTATTTGCCTCGGTATGCCGAGTGATTTTCGTAATTGTTAAAACTCGTTCGGGCTTACAGCTCGAGTACTTTCGTCTGCCCTTGAGAACTTGAGGTTATGGATTTATCTGAACGTTGCTTTCCAGTTTCTTGCCTAGTTTATTTCGCCTGGTTTGCAGATAAATCTCCGAGTGAAAGGGATATGCGTCACTCGGAGTAGTTTTTAACTTCAGCGAGGACTGGCTCGCGGCTAATCCTCCGAGTGGGAGGGATGCTTTCCACTCGGAGTAGTTTTTAACTTAGGCGAGGACCGGCTCGCGACTAAGCCTCCGAGTGGGAGGGATGCTCTCCACTCGGAGTAGTTTTTAACTTAGGCGAGGACCAGCTCGCGACTAAGCCCCCGAGTGGGAGGGATGCTCTCCACTCGGAGTAGCTTTTAACTTAGGCGAGGACTGGCTCGCGGCTAAGCCCCCGAGTGGGAGGGATGCTCTCCACTCGGAGTGGCTTTTAACTTAGGCAAGGACTGGCTCGCGGCTAAGCCCCCGAGTGGGAGGGATGCTGTCGGTGTCAAAACCGGCAGACCTCGGAGTAGGCGGTCCCGAGCTGTGGATCTAGGATCGATGGGGAACAAGGGACGACGAACACAGTGTTTACCCAGGTTCGGGCCCTCTCAAAGAGGTAATACCCTACGTCCTGCTTGATTGTATTGGATGTATAATATCGTTTATAGAGTAGATCTACCTCGAGATCAGCATGAGCTAAACCCTAAGGCGATGAGGTGATGAATGTCACTCTAGCCCTAAAGACTACAACCCTCGGTTTATATAGACACCAGTAGGGTTAGGGTTACTGAAGATAGATTACAATAAGGGATTAAAGAGATCCTGCGCCTTCTTGACTTGGAGGGCACACCACGGCTTCCTAGATCTCCCGTCACTGTACGGCTCCACCAGTCCGGCCCACCCTCAATGGGCCGTCGCCCCGAGGACCCCTTAGTCCATGACTCCCTCAGTAGCCCCCAAACTTGCCCCCAACACCAAGGCTTGTATCCGGCATCCGCTCACCCAATCAGTGTTCGGCTTGCGAGGCGAGTTCCTCAATATGTTTGCCCATGTTCGGAACCAAGTGATGTCCGGAATCTGAAACGGCAGTTATACTTAACGACGAAGGCAATGAAAAAACTGCTCAAGTGTAAATAGTGCCTCCATCTGACAACTTTTTTTCTTTCAACAAAGAGTCGCCTCCGGCTATAACACCGAGCAGTTACTATTTCTTGAAGCGCGGCTCAAGGCCGACGTCACGTTTGGCACGTCCCCTCGAAGTGGAGATCGTGTCCCGCCTTTCGGGGGATATGGTTAATGATTTCGATTCCCCTCCCCGCACATAACATTGCGGGTATATCGGGAAGCGGAGAAGCCAACGGCGTGAAAAAAGGAACCCCTATCCTGTCAACAGTCTATAAAGGGGCACTACTAGGGAAAAGCCTAGCAGTAGCGCGGGTATTAGGTGTATCAGTAGCGCGGGCTCCCGTGCTACTGATACGGCGCTACAGCTAACTTGTAGCAGTAGCGCGTGTTGACCCGCGCTACTGCTATACATGGGTAGTAGTTGCGATCTTTACAGGAACGCGCTACTGCTAATAGCTGCAGCGCTTTGAAGTAAGCCGCGCTACTGGTAAGAGCGCGCTGCTGCTAACTTTATTCCCCTCGCTACTGCTAGTTTTATTAGTTTCTGATTTTTTTTTCTGCATATTTGTTTTGTATTTGAACAGGCTTTATACCATAATCTCTAGCATATCATACACATACAAATGTAATCATAGCATACATATACAAATAGTCTCATCAAATCATGTCATCATCATAATCATCATCCAACACAAAGTGGTCTCTCGTCATCATCTCGAAAATAGCGATACAAGTCTCGAATACTTGCAACTACATCGTCATCCATCTAAACAATGATATACGCGAGAAGAGCTATCACTATGAGTGAGAGCGGAACTATGCAGTACATGAGGCGGCGGTTATGAGTCCTCTCTCGCGCTAGCGTGAACCTCAAGTAACTAGCTTCTGCTGCTTGTCTGCTTTTGAAGCCTTTATGGCTGGCACCCGAGACCCGCTCCACTTGCGCCTAACACTCAGGCCACTCGTCGTACACTCCAGGAACCTTCCCATGGTACACGACATAGCACTGCTTCTTCGCCATCAAGAATCTAGGTACCTGTTAGAGATGCATCTTCATCAAGAGAATGTACAATCATATGCAACAAAATATACTTGAGCAACACGAAAAAGAAAGGGTCAGCAACTAGATGCAACATATAGTAAACATATAAATAATCAACGCAGTTTCATCGTACGCAAACTAATTAACTAGAGGTACGCAAGTCATCGTACCCAAACTAACAAAGTAGCATTACGCAAGTTCGGCAGGGACCGTGGACATCACAAAGTTTCATCGCTACAGAAAGTACACAAGTTCAACCGACACATATCATCATCATCGGCATCGTAAATCACTAGAAGTTCCATCCTTCCATATCATCGAGGATGCACCCTAGCTTCTTGAATGGCGTGAGGTCCTGACGTTGCATGCCTATGCGAGTTCGGACATCAGCTCGCGATATAGGGCCGTGGTGGAACATCCCCTTCTCTTCGACGACTTCTTTCATGATGATCGTCGCAATGTCCCTCTGGATGCGAAAGAAGTCATCTCTAAGTTTATAATCCGCTTCTCCATGAGATTCTACCCACTTGCGGATATGATCATCGTTTCTGCTTGTCATGCGAAGCTTTTGGTGATCCCTTCTGAACTCCGTCATGAGATGGAGGAGGTAGAATCCATCGTTCCTTCTTGGTTTTGGGACATGGATGCAGCAGAAGTTAGTTTTATGCGAGAAACCCGTCTTCTTGTTCCTTTGTTTCCTGATCTGCAGGTGGCCACCCCTCAAGCCGAAGCCTTGGAGAGCATCATCTAGAATATTCATTACGTGGGTGTAGTCCTTCATCTCGTAGTTTCTGGTAGGGTCGAAATACACAGCGTGGGAGACTCGCGGGTAAAGAACGATAAGCATGGCGCGCCCGTTGCTGCGGGGAAAAAACACCTCAAATTATTCTCCATATGAGCGAGAAGGAATGATTGAATTGTACGAAAGGGTTGTCCGGCACTGACTTACATTGGATGATAAGGAAGGAGGACAATTTCCTGGTCCTTATTCTGTACCATGAAGTTTTCGAGGTACTCCCTAGCAGTTTTACGCTCAAAGTCGCCGAGACTCAAGAAGGACTCGTGCATGTAGTATGGATCCGCCACATAGATTTGCGAGAGTTGTTCTCTCTTCATGACGGAGCTCATATGTAGCGCAAAAAGGTGGACGATTGTAAAATCGAGCCGCCTTGTCAGAAACATCTCGAAGATATGCTCAAATCGCAGGAAGAACACCTCCGCGGGCCATGTGTCGACGTAGCACTTCCCCTCAGGCACACGAGCCGCATATGTTGGATATCCTGGATCCTTCGAGGCTAGTAGGCTTTTCTCAGTCGACATCACATGGTCGTGCAATCTCCTGAGATCCCCTGATATTGCCTCCAGCGGTTTCGGCAGTAGCATCGGCTCGCCCATGACATGGAACATGGCGGCACCTTTGACGGGTACACCCTCTTCAAAATCCGTCGTTTGGCTGCTATGTGCTCTGGCTTGTTTGTAGGCAGCAGAGCCTCTCTTCGCCGGTCTCTTCCTCTCCTTTTTCTTGGGCTGACCTTCTAGACCCTTCCTTAACCCCTGCCCCAGTGTTGTCGGGCTAAGCACTGTACGACCCTCGGCTAGTTGAGCCTGTGTTGAGGCGGCATCTTCAGGCGTGTCCTGTGAGGATTGCATGAAGAGAGACTTCTTGCAATCAACCCTGCTAGGACGTTCCTTCCCGGGCAGATCATCCATCTCCTCATCAGCATGCTGATAGCTCGAGTCGTCATATGGCTGACTCATCATATCTAAGTCGTCATAGGCGCCTGTATTGAGGAACCGAAGAGGGTCATCCTCATCCATCTCATCATCCATTCTTTGTTCTACGGGGGCGATTACATCAACCACTATTGGACCCCCTTCCTCGCGTCGTCCGCCGCTCTCACCTGGCACAACAGGCGCTGGTAATTGCGTAGGCAGGGTGGTGGTGTTCATACCTGCTTGCTGATGTGTGGTTATTGGTGTGCTCTCGGCCGGCTCCAGACGAAGAAGATTCTTCGGCCATAGCAGCACCCAACCCTTGCAGTTTCCAAGCCGTGGCGGGGTCTCGTCGTCCTCTCCCCCTAGCCGTACTGGAGGAGGCAAATCCTCGTGCCCTGATTTCACACTAAACAAGGAAACCCTGAAGTGCCCACCGGGCATCGGCTGGCCATGGGACGTGAGTTCCAAGGGCTTCGTTATCACCGCCTTTCCCACGTCCACCTTCTGGCCTTTGATCAAGTAGAGTACGGTGCACGAGGTTTCGTCGGCCTACAAACACATGTCTGCGGCGTAAAACATCCGAAAGGCAACGAAAACGGAATATTCTAGATATATGTTGGTGCGATATGTAATTACCGTGAGGGCGTCGAGCTCAGCCAAAGACGAAGGCCCGCCTAGCGCGCCAGAGACTGAGGACGGGCTGCTATGAGCGGGTGCGGGTGCGGGTGCGGGAGCAGGCGCGGTTGTGTGAGCAGGTGATGGTGCGGTTTTGTGTTCTTCACCGAGTTGCTCCCGACGAAGCTGGGCATGGGGAAATCATCTACCGTCTTGTCTGGATTTTCCTTCGTCCAGTTGATGATAGACGGGATCAAGTTAGTAGCAAAATCATTTCTGTAGGCATCTACAGCTGCAGTGACTGCCTGCTGTAGCAACTCATTTTTCTCCAGCTGCTTTTTTCGCGTCCTCAGCTGCTTTTTTCTCGAATGCAAGCTTCACCTTCTCGTCGATGTCCGCCTGACTAAACTTCCTTTTCTGCTTCTTGGCCTCCGAGCCCTCATTGTAAAAGACCTTCCACGTGGCGCCGTCTCCGGCGCCGTGCACACGTCCATATTGCGGCCGCTGGTCCAAAGGGAGTCCCTTAATTTCGTTCAAGGCCCGGTTGAGAGGGGTGTCCCACTTGGGCCTCATCGACGAAGACTGGCTTTCGGCTGCAAGATGGTGTTGCTTGTCCTACAGAAGGAACGTGAACCGTTTACGAATGAGTAGTTTTTAACTTAGGCGAGGACCAGCTCGCGACTAAGCCCCCGAGTGGGAGGGATGCTCTCCACTCGGAGTAGCTTTTAACTTAGGCGAGGACTGGCTCGCGGCTAAGCCCCCGAGTGGGAGGGATGCTCTCCACTCAGAGTGGCTTTTAACTTAGGCAAGGACTGGCTCGCGGCTAAGCCCCCAAGTGGGAGGGATGCTGTCGGTGTCAAAACCGGCAGACCTCGGAGTAGGCGGTCCCGAGCTGTGGATCTAGGATCGATGGGGAACAAGGGACGAGGAACACATTGTTTACCCAGGTTCGGTCCCTCTCAAAGAGGTAAGACCCTATGTCCTGCTTGATTGTATTGGATGTATAATATCGTTTACAGAGTAGATCTACCTCGAGATCAGCATGAGCTAAACCCTAAGGCGATGAGGTGATGAATGTCACTCTAGCCCTAAAGACTACAACCCTCGGTTTATATAGACACCAGTAGGGTTAGGGTTACCGAAGATAGATTACAATAAGGGATTAAAGAGATCCTGGGCCTTCTTGACTTGGAGGGCACACCACGGCTTCCTAGATCTCCCGTCACTGTACGGCTCCACCAGTCCGGCCCACCCTCAATGGGCCGTCGCCCCGAGGACCCCTTAGTCCATGACTCCCTCAGTAGCCCCCAAACATGCCCCCAACACCAAGGCTTGTATCTGGCATCCGCTCACCCAATCAGTGTTCGGCTTGCGAGGCGAGTTCCTCAATATGTTTGCCCATGTTCAGAACCAAGTGATGTCCGGAATCTGAAACGGCAGTTATACTTAACGACGAAGGCAATGAAAAAACTGCTCAAGTGTAAATAGTGCCTCCATCTGACAACTTTTTTTCTTTCAACGAAGAGTCGCCTCCGGCTATAACACCGAGCAGTTACTATTTCTTGAAGCGCGGCTCAAGGCCGACGTCACGTTTGGCACGTCCCCTTGAGGTGGAGATCGTGTCCCGCCTTTCGGGGGATATGGTTAATGATTTCGATTCCCCTCCCCGCACATAACATTGCGGGTATATCGGGAAGCGGAGAAGCCAACGGCGTGAAAAAAGGAACCCCTGGCCTGTCACCAGTCTATAAAGGGGCACTACTAGGGAAAAGCCGAGCAGTAGCGCGGGTATTAGGTGTATCAGTAGCGCGGGCTCCCGTGCTACTAATACGGCGCTACAGCTAACTTGTAGCAGTAGCGCGTGTTGACCCGCACTACTGCTATACATGGGTAGTAGTAGCGATCTTTACAGGAACGCGCTACTGCTAATAGCTGCAGCGCTTTGAAGTAAACTGCGCTACTGGTAAGAGCGCGCTGCTGCTAACTTTATTCCCCTCGCTACTGCTAGTTTTATTAGTTTCTGATTTTTTTTTCTGCATATTTGTTTTGTATTTGAACAGGCTTTATACAATAATCTCTAGCATATCATACACATACAAATGTAATCATAGCATACACATACAAATAGTCTCATCAAATCATGTCATCATCATAATCATCATCCAACACAAAGTGGTCTCTCGTCATCATCTCGAAAATAGCGATACAAGTCTCGAATACTTGCAACTACATCGTCATCCATCTAAACAATGATATACGCGAGAAGAGCTATCACTATGAGTGAGAGCGGAACTATGCAGTACATGAGGCGGCGGTTATGAGTCCTCTCTCGCGCTAGCGTGAACCTCAAGTAACTAGCTTCTGCTGCTTCTCTGCTTTTGAAGCCTTTATGGCTGGCACCCGAGACCCGCTCCACTTGCGCCTAACACTCAGGCCACTCGTCGTACACTCCCGGAACCTTCCCATGGTACACGACATAGCACTGCTTCTTCGCCATCAAGAATCTAGGTACCTGTTAGAGATGCATTTTCATCAAGAGAATGTACAATCATATGCAACAAAATATACTTGAGCAACACGAAAAAGAAAGGGTCAGCAACTAGATGCAACATATAGTAAACATATAAATAATTAACGCAGTTTCATCGTACGCAAACTAATTAACTAGAGGTACGCAAGTCATCGTACCCAAACTAACAAAGTAGCATTACGCAAGTTCGGCAGGGACCGTGGACATCACAAAATTTCATCGCTACAGAAAGTATACAAGTTCAACCGACACATATCATAATCATCGGCATCGTAAATCACTAGAAGTTCCATCCTTCCATATCATCGAGGATGCACCCTAGCTTCTTGAATGGCGTGAGGTCCTGACGTTGCATGCCTATGCGAGTTCGGACATCAGCTCGCGATATAGGGCCGTGGTGGAACATCCCCTTCTCTTCGACGACTTCTTTCATGATGATCGTCGCAATGTCCCTCTGGATGCGAAAGAAGTCATCTCTAAGTTTATAATCCGCTTCTCCATGAGATTCTACCCACTTGCGGATATGATCATCGTTTCTGCTTGTCATGCGAAGCTTTTGGTGATCCCTTCTGAACTCCGTCATGAGATGGAGGAGGTAGAATCCATCGTTCCTACTTGGTTTTGGGACATGGATGCAGCAGAAGTTAGTTTTATGCGAGAAACCCGTCTTCTTGTTCCTTTGTTTCCTGATCTGCAGGTGGCCACCCCTCAAGCTAAAGCCTTGGAGAGCATCATCTAGAATATTCATTACGTGGGTGTAGTCCTTCATCTCGTAGTTTCTGGTAGGGTCGAAATACACAGCGTGGGAGACTCGCGGGTAAAGAACGATAAGCATGGCGCGCCCATTGCTGCAGGGAAAAAACACCTCAAATTATTCTCCATATGAGCGAGAAGGAATGATTGAATTGTACGAAAGGGTTGTCCGGCACTGACTTACATTGGATGATAAGGAAGGAGGACAATTTCCTGGTCCTTATTCTGTACCATGATGTTTTCGAGGTACTCCCTAGCAGTTTTACGCTCAAAGTCGCCGAGACTCAAGAAGGACTCGTGCTTGTAGTATGGATCCGCCACACAGATTTGCGAGACTTGTTCTCTCTTCATGACGGAGCTCATATGTAGCGCAAAAAGGTGGACGATTGTAAAATCGAGCCGCCTTGTCAGAAACATCTCGAAGATATGCTCAAATCGCAGGAAGAACACCTCCGCGGGCCGTGTGTCGACGTAGCACTTCCCCTCAGGCACACGAGCCGCGTATGTTGGATATCCTGGATCCTTCGAGGCTAGTAGGCTTTTCTCAGTCGACATCACATGGTCGTGCAATCTCCTGAGATCCCCTGATATTGCCTCCAGCAGTTTCGGCAGTAGCATCGGCTTGCCCATGACATGGAACATGGCGGCACCTTTGACGGGTACACGCTCTTCAAAATCCGTCGTTTGGCTGCTATGTGCTCTGGCTTGTTTGTAGGCAGCAGAGCCTCTCTTCGCCGGTCTCTTCCTCTCCTTTTTCTTGGGCTGACCTTCTAGACCCTTCCTTAACCCCTGCCCCAGTGTTGTCGGGCTAAGCACTGTACGACCCTCGGCTAGTTGAGCCTGTGTTGAGGCGGCATCTTCAGGCGTGTCCTGTGAGGATTGCATGAAGAGAGACTTCTTGCAATCAACCCTGCTAGGACGTTCCTTCCCGGGCAGATCATCCATCTCCTCATCAGCATGCTGATAGCTCGAGTCGTCATATGGCTGACTCATCATATCTAAGTCATCATAGGCGCCTGTATTGAGGAACCGAAGAGGGTCATCCTCATCCATCTCATCATCCATTCTTTGTTCTACGGGGGCGATTACATCAACCACTATTGGACCCCCTTCCTCGCGTCGTCCGCCGCTCTCACCTGGCACTACAGGCGCTGGTAATTGCGTAGGCAGGGTGGTGGTGTTCATACCTTCTTGCTGATGTGTGGTTATTGGTGTGCTCTCGGCCGGCTCCAGACGAAGAAGATTCTTCGGCCATAGCAGCACCCAACCCTTGCAGTTTCCAAGCCATGGCGGGGTCTCGTCGTCCTCTCCCCCTAGCCGTACTGGAGGAGGCAAATCCTCGTGCCCTGATTTCACACTAAACAAGGTAACCCTGAAGTGCCCACCGGGCATCGGCTGGCCATGGGGCGTGAGTTCCAAGGGCTTCGTTATCACCGCCTTTCCCACGTCCACCTTCTGGCCTTTGATCAAGTAGAGTACGGTGCATGGGGTTTCGTCGGCCTGCAAACACATGTCTGCGGCGTAAAACATCCGAAAGGCAACGAAAACGGAATATTCTAGATATATGTTGGTGCGATATGTAATTACCGTGAGGGCGTCGAGCTCAGCCAAAGACGAAGGCCCGCCTAGCGCGCCAGAGACTGAGGACGGGCTGCTATGAGCGGGTGCGGGTGCGGGTGCGGGAGCAGGCGCGGTTGTGTGAGCAGGTGATGGTGCGGTTTTGTGTTGTTCACCGAGTTGCTCCCGACGAAGCTGGGCATGGGGAAATCATCTACCGTCTTGTCTGGATTTTCCTTCGTCCAGTTGATGATAGACGGGATCAAGTTAGTAGCGAAATCATTTCTGTAGGCATCTACAGCTGCAGCGACTGCCTGCTGTAGCAACTCATTTTTCTCCTCAGCTGCTTTTTTCGCATCCTCAGCTGCTTTTTTCTCGAACGCAAGCTTCACCTTATCGTCGATGTCCGCCTGACTAAACTTCCTTTTCTGCTTCTTGGCCTCCGGGCCCTCGTTGTAAAAGACCTTCCACGTGGCGCCGTCTCCGGCGCCGTGCACACGTCCATATTGCGGCCGCTGGTCCAAAGGGAGTCCCTTAAGTTCGTTCAAGGCCCGGTTGAGAGGGGTGTCCCACATGGGCCTCATCGACGACGACTGGCTTTCGGCTGCAAGCTGGTGTTGCTTGTCCTGCAGAAGGAACGTGAACCGTTTACGAATGTGTAGTCGACTTGATCAGAAGCTAAATGTAAGGTGGTAAAAGAACAATTACCAGTATTCTAATCAATTTCTCGTGATCGGGTCCGTGTAAAAAACCTTCTTTTCCTTGCCCCACTTGTAGCGGGCCCTGATGAAGTCACGCTCCAAGGGGTTGGTGAACTTCACGAAGGGGTCTGGGAGACCCGCGGCTTCACGTTCTGCGTCCTCCTTATCCCATATGGGATTTTTGCCAAGGTAGCCACGGCTTCCGAGGCGTTGGTTCCCCGTGTTCCTTTGCTGAAGGCACTTGAATTTCGCAGCCTTAGCCTTGGCTGCCTCGGTAGCGCAAGTGTCCTTGAACTTTTGGAAGTCCTCTTCCATAAGTGTCGGATTTTCCTCCAGAATCTTGGACAGGGGTTCCTCAGCCTCAATAGCTCATTTCACCCTCCCTTTCCAGGAGGCCAAATCATTGCTGAACATGCCCATGGCGTGATTGTTAATCTTTTTCATCTTCGGATCATCCCACGGGTGTTCTATGCCGTCATCCTGGTCGGGGAACTTGAATCTCTTGTGCAACTTCGTTAGGAGCAACTGCCTTAAATGTTCTTTACCCCTTAAGTCATCGTCGTTGATGCTCGCGCATTCCCGTAGGATGCAAACGACTTGGTTCCCATAGCACTTGCGAGGTTCTTCCGGCTCTAATGGCTCAAACTTGCCAGGGGCCATCTTTGTGATCACCAGTCGTCTGATGCCGAGTTTGTTAGGTTTTCGAATCCTCTGCTTCTTCTGCTTCTTCTTTTCGGTAGCGGCTTCGGCGCCAGTACCTTCCCCGCTGGTCTCGGCGCCGCCATCGGTGCCGGCGCCATCGGTGTCGATGTCGGCATCAGTACCATCATCGAGGCCGCCCTGCAAACCTTGACTGTGCTTAGCAGACAAAAAGTTGAGTTACTTTTGTTCACCCTCATAATCCATCTCGTCTGCATCGTGGTCAGAAGGCCCGGTTTCTTCGTTGTTCGACATGTTTCCTATGATTAAGTCTCCTCGTTTAATTCTAAAACTATAATAAAATGAGAAATGACATAAAAAAAAGGTCTATGGTTTGCCGGAATGTCATTTCATTCCCGTCGCAGCAAATCCCAGCACCCGATATGCCTACTTTCTAGCACAATTCATGCCAAAATTCACGGGAAATGTCGGCATGACCTTTGCTAAAAAGTGGACATATTGAGCACCTGAAATTCACCAGAACGGAAATGAATCAACATTCCGGCGAAACATAGGCCACTCGGATCATTTACCCTGCACATAACCATCATTTTCCAAATATCACATGTCCACTTCAAATATAAGCTAGCTAGTGGGGGGTTGTTCCACCACGGCCCTGTTTGAATCACATGTCCAGATATCATATAGGGTTCATATAGCAACAATAGCTTTAACTAATAAATCCTTGAATAAAATTTCTGTCCTAGTTTGATACCTAGCTAAATACCAACAAAAATTCGTTGAATAAATTTTTTGTCCTAGTTTGATACCTAGCTAAATACCAATAAAAATTCCTTGAATAAAATTTCTGTCCTAGTTTGATACCTAGCTAAATACCAATAAAAATTCCTTGAATAAAAATTCTATCCTAGTTTGATACCTAGCTAAGTTCATAACTAAATTTGATACCTAGGGTTCATAACTAAATTTGATAAGTTCATCACCGCAAAATTCATAACTAGGGTTCATACCTAGCTAAATTCATAACTAAATTTGATACCTAGCTAGGGTTCATAACTAAATTCATCACCGCAAAAAAAATAACTACCTACTGCCCTAACTAAAGAGATAACCTAATTAACCTACTGCCGTAACTAAATAGATAACCTAATTAACCTACTGCCCTAACTAAAACCTAAGTAAATTAACCTAAGAACCCTAGCTAGAACTCTAATGGCAGAGAGAGAGGAGCGGTGGGGGGCTTACAGAGGGTGCAGGGCGAGGAGGCAGGCCCAACGACAGCCGAGGTTGGGAGAGGAGGAAGCAGAGGAGAGAGGCGTGCCGCGTCGGGGTCGGGGCCGGGGCCGGGCGACGGCGACGGAGGCGTGCGGCGTCGGGGTCGGGGTCGGGGCCGAGGGAGGAGGCGCGCGGCGTCGGGGTCGGGGCCGGGCGACGGCGAGGGAGGCGTGCGACGTCGGGGTCCGCGTCGGCGCTCGGGCTCCGGCGAGGGCGAGGGCAGGGGCGACGAGGGGGACAAGAGAGTGGGGGAATTGGGGGAGGAAGCAGAGGAGGGAAGCCCGCGCGGGGGGTTATGTGAAAATAGTAGTAGCGCCGTTCTGGAAAACGCGCTATAGCTAAGGTAGCTATAGCGCATTTCCGCCAGCAGCACTACTGCTATATGAAGTAGCTATAGCGGGCTTCTGGGACAGCGCTACTGCAACATAACGTAGCTATAGCGCTTTTATTCAACCAGCGCTCCTGCTATTGTTTTCATTTTTTCTTTTCCTTTTCTTTTTTTGCTTACTTTTTTTCCTTTTCTTTTCCATTTTTTTTCTTCTGTTTTCTTTTCCTTTTCTTTTTCTTTTTTGCTTTCTTTTCTTTTCCTTCTCTTTTTTGCTTTCTTTCTTTTCTTTTCTTTTTTGCTTTCTTTCTTTTCTTTTCTTTTCCTTTTTTTCCCGAGAGCCGGAACGAAGGGAAGGTGGTACAATGTATATAACTAAGGCGATATATATTGCATCATTTGACCCATAACGGTTAAGTGTGCATACAAAATAGGAACATATATATTACATCATTTGACCCATAATGGTTAAGTGTGTACACAAAATAGGAACATATATATTACATCATTTGACCGATAACGGTTTCTCAGCGTCGACGTTTTCATTTTTGAGTGAGCTTCTTTCCCTTCTTGTTCGTTGACGAATAATTGAGCCCATCATTGTGACTTTTCCTTTTCCATGGAGTACGATCTTTCTTAGGTAATGTAGTATTGATTCTTCTTTTGACGTATACTTCATCGTCATCGTCATCTTCCCTCGTCGGGTTGCCGTACTGGTCGTAGTCTTCCTCGTTGGCGACTCCATCCATTCCAATGATGTTCCTTTTGCCTCGCCTCACGACAACACGGCTGGGATTGCTCGGGTCGGTTATGAAGAAGCATTGTGTCACGTGCTTAGCGTGTACCCATGGCTCGTTTTTTGCGATGGCGTTCACGGTAGCGCTGTTGGCGTCGGGTATAATCATGGTAGTGAAATACCGGTTTTCTCTTTCGACATTCTTAGCCCATCTGACACGGAACATCGTGGCGCTGTGCAGTCCAGAGTAGTCAAGCTCCCAGATCTCCTCAACCCTTCCGTAAAATCTCTCAGTTGCGCCGTTGTCGCTGCCGGTCATGCATTCCATCGTCACCCCTGAGTTCTGAAAATCACTGTTCATATCTTTGGCCTCCGTGTACAACGTGTATCCGTTGATATCGTATGCCTGATAGGTCACGAGGTTGGGCAAGGGGCCATGTGCTAAGATGTATATGAGCAATCCGTCCTTAGAGCCCTCTTCTGGGGGATTAGCAAGAATATGCTCTTTGAACCAATGCAGGAAAGTGGAGTTGTGTTCTCTAGTAACTTCGGCGTCCGTCCTGCATACCCCCCGGTCACGATACTTCTTTGTGATGGTTTCTTTGTGCAGTGTCACGAAAGGATCTACCTGGTCTAGGTGTTGTAGCACTACTAAGTTTGCTCTGTCAAAGTCGTTGCGTCGATCTGAGTAGGCCACATGCAGTTCCCTGCGACCGTTGGAGTGACCTTCTCCCTCGAGCCTCCCAACGTGCTTCTTAACGGGCAAACCAACACCAGGCAGCCGGTCTCCGCCATATAGAAAATTCTCGCAGAAAGAGATGCACTCTTGTGTCAGATAGCCCTGGATGATGCTTCCATCCGGACGGGACATGTTACGAACGAATCCTTTGATGATACCATTCATCCTCTCGAACGGCATCATGTTGTGCAGGAATGACGGCCCCAGGTCTATTATGTCGTCCACAATATGGACACACAGATGCACCATGACGTCAAAGAACGCGGGCGGGAAGTACATCTCAAGCTCATTTAGTATCACAACGATCTCTTCCTGTAGCCTTCGGAGCTGCTTCACACTGATCGACTTTCGAGAGATGACGTCGAAAAAGTTGCAGAGACCAATAAGCGTGTCACGGACGTGCTTGTCCATTCTCCCTCTAAGGGCAACAGGTAGTATCTGCGTCATCATCACATGACAGTCATGGGACTTCATCCCGCTGAACCTTTTCTTCTTCGTGTCTAGAAATCTACTTATCTTCCCACAGTAACCAGAACTAACTTTGATTCCGATAAGGCACTTGAAGAATTGATCGATCTCAGCCGGACTTAAGGTGAAGCAAGAAGGGTTCATTTACTTTTTTGCCCTTCTGCTCCCGCGCCTCTGTCTCCGTCTCTGTCTCCTCTCACTTTTTACAGGGCGGCTTGTGCAGATCTGCCCTGATATTCAAATCTTCCAACTCTTTTCTTGCCTTCGGCCCATCCTTGGTCTTATCTGGCATGTTCATCAGTGTCGCAAGCAAGCTCTCAAGTACATTCTTACAGATATGCATTTGATCAAGGCAATGAGGCATGTCGAGTTTGTGCCAGTTCTCCAAGTCCCAGAAAACAGACCTCGTCTTCCATACCTTCAGCAGCGGCTCCGGCGCCTTTTTCATCGTGTTTCCCGGCGCGGGGCACTGTTCCCAGTTTTTCAACAGCTCATCAATTTCGGCGCCGCTCCGCTTACATGGAGGTCCTCGATGCTCAGCCTCACCATTGAATAGATCTCCACGGTTTCTCCACGGGTCGTACTTCTCGAGCCATCTTCGATGCCCCAGGTACACGATTTTCCCAGACCCGCCATCTTTCGTTGACGTTAGCTGCTGAGACGTCGTATCATCCATGCACCGCGTGCATCCGCAATATCCATGGCACACCTGGCCTGCGACATATCTGTAACCGAGATAGTCGTGCACCGTCGTGATCAGCGCAGCTCTCATACAGAAATACTCGCCTTTGCTGGCATCCCATGTCTTGGCCGGTGTTTTCCATAACGTGTCTAACTCATCTTGAAGTAGCCCCAGATACAGATTAATATTATTTCCCGGTTGTTTCGGCCCTTGAATCAGCATGATCATGTGTATGTACTTCGACTTCATGCACAACCAGGGGGGATGTTGTACATCCATACAAACATGGGCCATGTGCTATGGTTGGTGTTCTGCTTGCCAAACGGATTCATGCCATCGGTACATGCGCCAAGCACGATGTTCCTTGCATCACATCCGAAATACCGATATTCGCCGTTGAACGCTCTCCACTGGCTTCCATCCACGAGGTGTCTTAGCTTCGGATCATCTCCATAGTCGGGCTTTTTCCTCTCCACGTGCCAACGCATGAGCTTTGCTTCCTTGGGATCTACAAAATAACGTTGCAGACGGGGAGTGATCGGTAATTACCAAACAACTTCGTGGGGAGATTTCTTCCCGGTCTTCTTGTATCGAGAAGCATTGCACACCGGACAGCTGGTTTTTTCCGCGTGCTCCTTCCGATAAATTATGCAATCATTGGTGCATGCATGGTATCTAACATGCGGCAGATCAAGAGGGCACACGATCTTCTTGGCCTCATCCACACTAGTAGGACATAGATTCCCCGCGGGAAGAGCATCCTTTAGGTACTTGAGAAGCTCATCGAGGCTAGTGTCGGTCCATTTGTTTTTAGCCTTCGTCTTCAGAAGTTCGAGCATGAAACTCAAGCGGGTCACCTCGGGATCGCAACCATCATACAATGGAGTGTTCGAGTCTACCACTAGTTGCTGCAGCTTGGCCTCCTCTCTAGAAGTAGCTCTGTCAGTACTCGTCTCCTTGCGAAGCAGTTCTTCAACATGAGGGTCCCGCACGATTGAACTTAGTACCGACGAAGTCTGCGGCGTGGAGTCCACGTTTTCTCCACCGCCATGTCCAGCCTCTTCTCCGCCGCCATGTCCGGCCTCTTCCCCGCCGCCATGTCCAGCCCCTTCTCCACCGCCATTATCGGTCATCTCTTCGTCTTGCCCCGTGTCGTCATTGCCTGCCCCGTCGGCGTCCTCATCATCATCATCCTCATCTTCAATTATCCACCGAGTATAGCCATCCATGAAACCAGTCATGAGCACGTGCGCCATCACACGACCATCCTCATAGGGGTCGAGCCAAACTCCTCCTTTGCATCTTCGACACGGATATAAAATCTCTGTCCGGTTATTTTCTTTCATGTCCTGCACCGCCGACCGCAACCACCTTTCCACCATCGTTCCACTGACCATCCTGAACGCCTGCACGGTAATAATAAACAAATTGATTATAAAAATGCATGCATGCATCAAAGTCATACAAAAATTCGGCATGACCTTCCCTAAAAATAGGACATATAGAGTTTGCCCGAAATTCACCGAAACGGAAATAAATCGACATTTCGGCAAAACATAGGCAACTCACAAGCACAATTCGGCGGCAACTCATGCCACACACACAATTTCCATCATATCGCCCGATTATGTCATATCGCACACATACACATATTTCCATTCTTGCAAAAGCACAAATTTTTAATCACCTATCTCGAGATCGAGCACGGTGTCGGTGTCGCCACACACCTATGGAATGATCAAAAGTGGACAAAGCTTAATTACTTCTTGACAAGGCTAGATCTAGTTAGGGAGGTACATAGGTCACTTCACTAAATGCTAGATCTACCTAGCTAGTTTGGGAAGGAGATAAGTTTAACTAGTGGAGGGGGAAGGAAAAAGAGAAAGGAGATGCATTAATGGAGGTGGTGTGTAGTTAGCTAGGAGCAATAAAGAGAGAGAAAGAGAGGTAGAAGAAGGAGAGTAATGGGGGGGAGAAGTAGTGAGGGAGAGAGGAGGTGGGAGCTAGGGGAAGTGAAGGAAGAGAGGATGGGGGAGGGGAGGGGGAGGGAAAAGGTGGTGGCTGCGGTTTAGCACTAGCGCCGGGTGTAAAACGCGCTACTGCTAAGAAGATAGCAGTAGCGCGCCTCTGGGAGAGGCGCTACTGCTAAGTGGGGCCCGCCATGTGGCCAGGTTCAAACTTAGCAGTAGCGCACTGCACAAAAAATGCGCTACTTCTATTAAATTAGCAGTAGCGCGGTTATATGAGATGCGCTACTGCTAAACCTAGCGTGGCGGGAACGGTGGGGCAATTTTAGTAGTAGCATTGTTTTATCGCACCGTGCTACTGCTAAGTCGATAGCAGTAGCGCCTTGTTATGACACGCGCTATGGCTAATTAGCAGTAGCGCCTCTTTTTATCCAGCGCTACTGCTAAGGTTCTGTGTATAAGGTTTTCCCTAGTAGTGGGGGAACCACTGTAGTCAGCATCCCACACCTTCTTCCACCCCCGCTCACGCAGATCCTCAGAGCTCCAGCGCCCCTTTTCTCTGCTTCCACGGCAAATCCCATACCGTCTCCTTCGACCATGGCCGAATCCGGCGCCAACGGAAAGTGGGAGGCCTCCACCGTCACCGACGACGACATCGTGCGGCTGAAGCAGGCCGGCTATTTGTCGGCCGACGTTGCTCATCGGGCCCCCGAAGAGGGCCAGATCATCCCTACGCCTAGGCCGGGCGAAAGGGTCGTATTTCTCCCCCATTTCCTTAGGGGCCTAGGATTTCCTCTGCACCCCTTTGTGCGGGGGCTGATGTTCTTCTACGGGCTAGATTTTCATGATCTAGCCCCCAACTCCCTTCTCCACATCTCGTCCTTTATTATCTTCTGCGAAGCCTTCCTCCGAATCCGGCCACACTTCGGCCTGTGGCTAAAGGTATTCAACGTCAAACCCAAGGTAGTTGGCGGCGAGCAGGCGGACTACGGCGGGGCCATGATCTGCAAACTGACGCGGGTCCAGTGGCCAAAGGGCCACTCCGTCGATACCGTCAGAATGTGGCAAAAAGAGTGGTTCTACATCACTAAGCCACGGGGAGCCGGCTGGGCGGCAGCTCCCGCATTCAGATCCGGACCCCCTACCAGGCTGGCCTCGTGGATCAACAAGAGCCCAGACTGGGGATCCGCTGACGATTTGAAGGCGCTGCAGAAGCGCGTCGTCAGCGTCATGGAGACCGGCGCGAAGCTGGTCGACGTGATTCAGGTCATGCTCCATCGCCGATTCCTCCCCTGCCAGGAGAGGGCCAAGCCAATGTGGGAGTATGACCCCGAAGATCCGGCCACCGTGCAACATCTCTTCGGCACGACCCACAAGAAAGTGTGGAGTCCGCTATTCAAACCGCAGAAGGAGTGGTCGGTCGAGGGGGAGGACAACGGCATTGACGCCGCGAATCCTCCGAGGAAGGTGAATGACACTTGTCTTATCATAAGTCCGAATACTAGCACCACACAATTTGATACGAACCTCTTGATGTGGATTTTGCAGGGCTGGCTTGCCAAGGCAGAGAAGATCAGCGGCCCAGCGCCGCTGCCAGAGGGGCCCCGATTCGAGCAGCTCGAGAAGCTGTTGGTCGTGGTGCCCTACAAGGCACCCGACAAGAAGGGCAAGAAGACGGAGGTGCCGGAGGCCCGAGAGGGCCACCGTCGCAAAGCCCGTCCGGACAGCAGGTCCGGAGACACCGCGGCCCAGTCCGCACAGGAGGGGGATGAGGACGAGGAGGAAAGCGCCTCCTCGCACTCTAAGAAGAGGGCGGCGTCCAGCGACGTCGAGGAGGTTCAACCTCCTCAGGCCCGGAAGAGACAGTGCCGGCCCAAGCTGGTCCTGTCTGATAGTTCGGACTCCGACAAGGAGTCCGAAGCATCCGAAAAGGTTCCGGAGAAGGAACCCAGGGTCAAGCCCCAAGCGGCTAGGTATATATTGCGACATTCTCAATGTCCTTATCCTTTTAGTAGTCCCTGGCAGAACGTGGATTGATTGTTTTTCTAATGGTACAGCCCTCCGCGTGACCACCCCGCCGAGGAGACCTCTTCGGGGACGTCCCTGCCAGCCGAACTGGCGGACAGTGGCTCACACTCCGCACCTCCTCCGATCAACGAAGAGATTGGGGAGGTGCTGTCCCGAAGGACTCCCCCTCCTCCGAACACAGAGGGGGGGGGGGTCGATACCATAATGGCCGATGCTAACACCTCGGTCACCGAAGACCAGGAGGACGCGTCCCTCCTGGCTAATGCAGGAAGGGAGTCCAGACCATCCGGACCCCGTCAGTCGTCCGCTCCCGAGCCCCCAAGGCCTTCGACGGCACAGGTTCCTCCCTCCAGTGGGGAAGGGGCCGGGGAGCCAACGCCAGCGCCGAACACCTCCACACAGGCGGCGGCTGGTTGGCCGGACGCGCTAGAGGAGTTGGTGAACAACTCCGTCATCATTGATGGGCACCGCACTCTTATGAGTGCGGTCATGCAGGGTGTTCGGTCCGTCCAATCCGGACTGAACGACGCTGTCCAAGGCCTTCTAACAGGCATTGAGGTAAGTCAAGTAATGCTCTTTTCTAATAAAGCGGTTGTAATTTTTAGATTGGGTAGGCCGTGTACGTAGCAGCCCCCAAGACTCTGCAAGGACTTCGAAGAAGCCTGCAGAGGATCAAATTTGGTAGGCTGATTAATAATGTCGACATTTATTTTGCTGACACAGGCATCTTCCGTGGCCGTAGCAGCTAATGCCGCGGCACTAGAGGAGATGGATCGGAAGCTCCAGCTTTCCGATAAAGAGCTTGACCTTGTCAACAAACGGCTTGACGAGGGGCAAGGTAAGCCCTGTGATAAGATGTGTATTTGCTTGATGTCGGATATTGACGATCCGGACAGTGTGCTAATCCTTTATCGTGATGATCCTGCAGCTGCCGCCGCCGAGGTCGAGGGCTTGAGGGAGGCCCTGAAGCAAGCCGAGGCAGAGGTGGCCGCGAAGAAAACGGCCGCTGAGAAGGCGGTGGCCGAGCTTGAGAAGGCCAAGCTTGCTGCTGAGCAGCACGAGGCTCGAGTGACCGAAGTCCAGGTGGAGCTCCAGGATGCCGCCAAGAAGCTGGAGGCCCTTGTGAAGGAGCAGGAGGAGCGATCCTCCCGGCTATCCAAGGCGGAGAAGAAGCTCCAGGAGGTGAGGACTGACGCGCGAGGTGTCCGGGAAGAGCTCTGCCAAGTCGCGCAAATTGCAAATGGTAAGAAATACTTACTGCAGAGTGTGTTCGGAGGCAACAGGTTCGCCCTGCTGACGCGGGTCTGGCGCTCCGCAGGCGTCTTCGCCGAACTTCCGAAGAATGTGGCGGCCGCAGCGAAGCACTACGCTACGCTCGAGGAGGACTCCACGCAGCAGCTCTTCTGGTCACAGTTTCCAGATTCCGAGCGTCCTCCCCTCCTCAGCGATCAAATGAAGCAGCTGATGGAGATGCATCGGATGTCTGAGCTGGTCGTGAAGGACCTCTGTGTCAGTCTGTGGCCTGCCGAGCCCATTCCGGACACCTACTTCGGCCTTGTGCAGAAGCTGCCGGAAGCGCCGCTCTGGATTGACGCCGTAAAGCGTTCAGCGTGCCTTGAGGGAGCGAGGCTTGCATTTGCGAAGACCATGGTGCGTTGGCCGAAGATTAATCCAATGGACATGGCCACTGGTCCTCCGCCCAAGGGAAAGGAGCATCGCCGCCCTGAGCAGTACTTTGCACAGGTGATAACCGGCGCGCGGGCGATAGAGGGCCAGTGTTCAAAAGATTTAATGCTTGAGTGATTGTATTAAGTATGTACCAAGTGGACCTTATGCTTTATTATGCGCCCGCCTCACTTTTTTATATTGTCATGATTTGATATTGACTCCTGTGCGGCCGTATGTTTAGTCTGAAAGTTACCAGTCGTCGGCTTCAGCCCCCAAGTCAATATCACGAGGGGTGTTCTGTCTCTGCACTATTACCCTTAGCCAACGTCTTGGTACCCGGAGACGGTAGTGCGCGAGCGAAACCAGGCAATCGGACTATTCGGTTTTATTGCTTGCACTTAGCCATAGGAGCTTGACGGTGGGGGCTAAGGACTAGCCCCCAGTGTATTGTGATGTACTTGGGGATCAACACCTGCCCTTTCCGATCACATGGTTTGTGTTAAGACGAACCCTTCGTGTGACACGGCGAAATCGCCAACGATTTTTGGAGTCGAACCTCGTCATCGGATCGCCGATCAGTTCGCGCTTACTATGACGGTCAGTTTTCGGCTTTCTCCTCCTGAGGTACTTGACCGGGCAAACCAGAAGTACAATCGCAGGGGTTCTCCCTTTGCCCTCTTAGCCGAAAGTGCGGAACATAAGAGGCAAGCACAGGAGCCGGGCAACCCAACTATTGACCCAAGACATAGTTCGGAACTGATGCATATAATGCAATATCCGAGATGCCGAACACCTAGCGGAAGGCGCTGCCGGACTTGAAGATATTGAGCTGATATATAAATCGAACTCTTGGCGAGTTAATATATTTTCATGCTGGGCTGTTTGAAGAGCGAGTGGAGAATCAGGAAGGAGATAGAAAAAATCGCAAGATGCGGATATCCAAACACCATAAAGGGCATTTTTATTATTTCTCATGAGATCAACTCGTCTAATCGTACAATTCGAACTGCCAAGGCATTATTAAAAATAAAAGAGTTTTACAGAATAAAGGTTTATGCAGGGCCTTGATGCGTGAGTTGAAGCCTTCACTTTGCCCTGCTGCACGTCTGCGTCTTTGCTTCTGGGAGGTTGGGGTTGGGACCTTCGATGAGACCTTGAGGGGTGAGGATCCGGCCGATGGAGCTTTATGCTTGGGGGGTTTCCGGAATTGGCCCCCGGGTCGTCCGAAGACGAGGTAATTCCAAATTTCGGTTTAGCCGAACATATACTTCGGATTTGTTGATATATGCCTCACGGCTGCCCATGGAATTTTGAGTGCGAAATTGTGCTGACGAGGCACGTGGAGCGCGGAGAATGTGGGCGTGCCGTGGGGCGCTCATCCCTATTTGCGGCGAACGCATGCGGGTTCCCATGACAGGGAACGGGTTCGAACCCGTTTACAGTTGTCGCCGGCCTTTACGGCGGGTCGGCATCCGGACCTGTATTGGCCGGTTTGATCTTCGGCCGCTACAGCCGCAGTGTGCTCTTTGGTTCGAAGTGAGCGTTCTGTGTCTTCAACTTGAGGTACGCGTAATGCGGAACGGCATTGAATTTGGCGAACGTTGTTCGGCCGAGGAGGGCGTGATAGCCGTTGCGAAAAGGTGCAATGTCGAAGATCAAGTCCTCGCTTCGGAAGTTATCCGGAGATCCGAACACTACTTCAAGCGTCACAGTGCATGTGCAGCGGGCCTCCACTCCCGGAATGACCCCCTTAAAGGTGGTGTTACTGGGTTTGATCCTTGACGGATCGATCCCCATTTTCCTCACTGTATCTTTGTATATCAGATTGAGGCTGCTACCTCCATCCATGAGGACTCTAGTGAGGTGGAATCCATCGATGATGGGGTCGAGCACTAAGGCTGCGGACCCTCCATGGCGTATGCTGGATGGATGGTCCCTGCGATCGAACGTGATCGGGCGAGCTGACCATGGATTGAACTTCGGCGCTACTGGATCGACGGAATACACGTCTCGTAGCACTCGCTTCCTCTCCTTCTTCGGTATGTGGGTTGCATAGATCATGTTTACCGTCCAGACCTCGGAAGGGAAGGGTTTCTGGCCTCCACTATTTGGCCTGCGGGGCTCGTCATCGTCCTCGCTGCGTGGGCTTTTGCCCGAGTCTTCGGCTGTGAGCTTGCCGGCCTGTTTGATCACCCAACAGTTTCGGTTGGAGTGCTTGGCGGGCTTCTCTGATGTGCCGTGGATCTGACAAGGCATGTCCAGAATTGTGTCCAGTCTAGACGGGCCGTCACTATTGCCTTTAGGGGCTTTCTTTCGGGGTCCAGACTTCTGGTTTCGGAATCCGGCATTTACTGCCGTATCCTCGCCCTCGCCGTCATTGTGGCGACGTTTATTCTTGCTGCGTCGGGGCTTTCCATTTTCGTCCCGAACCTCGGAGGTACCGGGTGTGTTGGGGTTGGTGTTTTTGCGAGCGAGCCAACTGTCTTCGCCCGTGCAAAAGCGGGTCATGAGGGAAGTAAGGGCTGCCATTGTTCTTGGTTTGTCCTGGCCGAGCTGCCTTACGAGCCATTCGTCCTTGACACTATGCTTGAAGGCGGCCAAGGCTTTGGCATCCGGACAGTCGACAATCTGGTTTTTCTTGGTCAGGAATCGGTTCCAAAATTGTCGGGCAGATTCTCCGGGCTGTTGTGTGATGCGATTTAGGTCGTCAGCATCCGGAGGCCGGACATAGGTGCCCTGAAAGTTTGCTCGAAAGGCATCCTCAAGCTCTTCCCAGCAGCCTATAAAGTCTTCGGGAAGGCTGTTCAACCAGTGTTGAGCTGGACCTTTAACCTTTAGCGGCAAATATTTAATGGCGTGGAGGTCATCTCCTCGCGCCATCTGGATGTGGAGGAGGAAATCCTCTATCCATATGGCTGGATCTGTGGTTCCGTCGTATGATTCGATGTTCACAGGCTTGAAGCCTTCCGGGAATTGGTGTTGCATTACCCTCTCTGTGAAGCACAAGGGGTGTGCGGTGCCCCGGACTCGGGTTACATCGCGTCGGAGGTCTTCGGCCCTCCGAATCTGCTGCTGCTCCCGGATTCTATCGTTTCGGTTTAGCCGATCGTAGTATCCTTCCCGGTAAGCGGGCGGGTCTTCTCTGGGTCCGTAGATGGACCTGGTACGGCCTCCTCGAGCGTCTAGGTCATGGCGGAGGTCGTACTCGTAAGTAGGCCGCACTTGATCCTTGCCATAACGGCGAGGTGGGGCGGCTGGGTGTTCGGCCTCGTCAGCTTCTCTGTCCCACCTTCTAGAGGGGCGGTCCGGCTGTTCGGCGCTTGTGTATGTCGGACGTGTTGGCTCTAAGGCCTCATCGTTGAACTGTGGCAGTAGTCTTCGCTTGGGATAACTTTTGGTTGGCTGTTCGCGGCATACCCTTCTTCGGCAGCTAGGACTTTAGTCCATTGGTCGTTTAGGGTGTCCTGTTCAGCCTTGATTTTGCGTTTTTGTTTCTTTAGGCTGCGGGCGGTGGCTAGAAGCCTCCGCTTGAACCGTTCCTGCTCCAGAGGGTCTTCGGGGACGATGAAATCGTCATCCCCGAGACAGACCTCCTCTTCAGAGAGTGGGAGGTAGTTGCTATCCTCGGAGTCATCGGGGTTTTCTGGATTGAGCGGGTCCTTCTGCCCCGCGGGGTCATCCTGATGATGTTCGTTGGCTGCGTCTCCAGCGAGGTCATCCGTATTATTTATGGTGCCGTTCTCCGCAGAGTCCACGTTGCTCGCATGGCTTCGGCATGGCTTTGATCGACGGCGCTGTTTTTGGCGTTTGGGCGGCTCATCTCTGGGCTTGCCTCGGTCCTGATTAGGAGTGCCATCGCCGTCCTTGGGGTGTCCACCATGTAAATGTCGTAGGTGGATGTGGCCGACCAACGGCCGGTGACGGGGGGGGGGGGCAACATCGGTATTGGCCGTGGCTCCGTCCTCCTCGTCCATGTATCTGAATTATAGTCTAGCATATCGGTTAAATCATCGATAGTGGCTACCAAGTGTGTGGTGGGTGGGACGCAAAATTCCCTATGGTACGCCTCGAAGGGTTGATGATTGAAGGCGGAGGGCAAGTCCTCCTGGATGGTCATTTTTTGAATTCGGTCTAGCGCCTCGTTTACCATTGCGATGGTCGCCGAACTTGAGGGCTCCGGGCCGAATTCCGTTGTAACGGGGTGGGGGGGCAGTTAGTGCCCTGGCCGGTCCTTGATTTCCACTGGCCGTGCTAAGCTCGGGGTGCGGAGCCGGATCCTTGAAGGGGTCCAGACCATCACTGAAGGTCAAGGGCGGGCTCTGGTCCTTGCTTGTGGCTTCCCCGTCGGGGTTCGAGATCGAGCTGCTTTGGGCTAGGGGTGAGCCCTGGCCGTTGGCTGCCGCCTTGTTGTAAGGGCTCAAGGCCAGGTGAGCGTCGTGAAGGGAAGGTTCGGCCGAGATTGACTCTTGGCTTCTGCCTACTGATTCTGCCTCGAAGGTCGAGGATAGGTCCTCCACCGTCAGGATGTGTCCGGACGGAGGCGGAGTCTAGCCCCCGCTCAAAGCGGAGCTCTCCTGGCTCGAAGCTGTTGAGGCCGATCTCCCGATCGGATCGGAAGGGGGCTCCGGAGCGGGCATGGTAAGGGTACGGAAGGGAGCAGTGAATCTGGTGAAAACCAGATTTCCCCGCGTATCCGCAACGTATTCCAGACCACCGAATCGAATTCGGTGTCCGGGAGCGAAGGTGTGGATCTGACCCAGACGACCAGTCGGGTCGGCGTGCAGCACAGTGTTTCCAAACGCGAAGAGTTGCCCGAGGACGAAGAAGTCCCCGGATCCGATGCCTTCTCCTATGATCAGGCGAGCCATCGATCCTTTGGGCGACCCCACAGCGGAACTCTCAATGAAAGCACCAATGTCGGTGTCAAAACCGGCAGACCTCGGGGTAGGGGGTCCCGAGCTGTGTATCTAGGATCGATGGGGAACAAGGGACGACGAACACAGTGTTTACCCAGGTTCGGGCCCTCTCGAAGAGGTAATACCCTACGTCCTGCTTGATTGTATTGGATGTATAATATGGTTTACATAGTAGATCTACCTCAAGATCAGCATGAGCTAAACCCTAAGGCGATGAGGTGATGAATCTTGCTCTAGCCCTAAAGACTACAACCCTCGGTTTATGTAGACACCAGTAGGGTTAGGGTTACCGAAGATAGATTACAATAAGGGATTAAAGAGATCCTGCGCCTTCTTGACTTGGAGGGCACACCACGGCTTCCTAGATCTCCCGTCACTGTACGGCTCCACCAGTCCGGCCCACCCTCAATGGGCCGTCGCCCCGAGGACCCCTTAGTCCATGACTCCCTCGGATGCTCTCCACTCGGAGTGGTTTTTAACTTAGGCGAGGACTGGCTCGCGGCTAAGCCCCCGAGTGGGAGGGATGCTCTCCACTCGGAGTAGTTTTTAACTTAGGCGAGGACTGGCTCGCGGCTAAGCCATCGAGTGGGAGGGATGCTCTCCACTCGGAATGGCTTTTAACTTAGGTGAGGACTGGCTCGCGGCTAAGCCCCCGAGTGGGAGGGATGCTCTGCACTCGGAGCGGTTTTTAACTTAGGCGAGGACTGGCTCGCGGCTAAGCCCCCGAGTGGGAGGGATGCTCTCCACTCGGAATGGTTTTTAACTTAGGCGAGGACTGGCTCGCGGCTAAGCCCCCGAGTGGGAGGGATGCTCTCCACTCGGAATGGTTTTTAACTTAGGCGAGGACTCGCTCGCGGCTAAGCCCCCGAGTGGGAGGGATGCTCTCCACTCGGAGTGGTTTTTAACTTAGGCGAGGACTGGCTCGCGGCTAAGCCCCCGAGTGGGAGGGATGCTCTCCACTCGGAGTAATTTTTAACTTAGGCGAGGACTGGCTCGCGGCTAAGCCCCCGAGTGGGAGGGATGCTCTCCACTCGGAGTAGTTTTTAACTTAGGCGAGGACTGGCTCGCGGCTAAGCCCCCGAGTGGGAGGGATGCTCTCCACTCGGAGTGGTTTTTAACTTAGGCGAGGACTGGCTCGCGGCTAAGCCCCCGAGTGGGAGGGATTCTCTCCACTCGGAGTGGTTTTTAACTTAGGCGAGGACTGGCTCGTGGCTAAGCCCCCGAGTGGGAGGGATGCTCTCCACTCGGAATGGTTTTTAACTTAGGCGAGGATTGGCTCGCGGCTAAGCCCCCGAGTGGGAGGGATGCTCTCCACTCGGAGTAGTTTTTAACTTAGGCGAAAACTGGTTCGCTGCTAAGCTACCCGCTGGGGGTTTGGAACATGCGGTTGTGCGAGTGAAATCATCGTAGGACTGCAGGAGTCATGTCTTTGATAAACAATCTAAAAGTACTCTTATTACATCTTGACAATTCGATCGTCAAGTATAGAATCGACGAAGAAGATCCGCATTCCAGGCGCGCGGGTCGTCGATCTTCTTCGCGAGGTTGTAGAGGTGGTTGGCCCCGTTATGCAACACCTTGGTGACGATGAAGGGGCCTTCCCATGCGGGGGCGAGCTTGTGCGGTCGCTGTTGATCCACTCGGAGCACGAGATCTCCCTCTTGGAATGCCCGACCCTTGACGTGTCTTGCATGGAAACGTCGAAGGTCTTGTTGGTAAACTGTCGACCGAATCAGGGCCATCTCCCGTTCTTCCTCCAAGAGATCCACAGCGTCTTGCCACGCCTGTTCTGCTTCAGCCTCTGAATAGAGTTCCACTCGGGGCGAGTTATGGAGGAGATCACTTGGCAACACGGCTTTGGCTCCATAAACCATGAAGAAAGGGGTGCGGTCAGTGGACCGGTTAGTTGTCGTCCTTAAACCCCACAGGACAGATGGCAGTTCGGTCACCCAAGCTCCAGCTGCATGCTTGAGATCACGCATGAGTCGTGGCTTCAACCCCTGAAGGATAAGACCATTCACCCTCTCAGCCTGACCATTCGACTGCGGGTGCGCAACGGATGCATAGTCCACCCGAGTGCCTTGGGTAGCGCAGAACCTTCTGAACTCTTCCGAATCAAAGTTTGAGCCATTGTCTGTGATAATGCTATGTGGGACTCCATATCTGAATATCAACTCCCTCATGAACTTGATGGCCGTGTGTGAATCCAGCTTCTTGATGGGGTTGGCTTCAATCCACTTGGTAAATTTGTCGACTGCCACGAGCAAATGGGTAAAACCACTCGATCCTGTCCTCAGCGGTCCAACCATGTCCAGGCCCCACACGGCAAATGGCCAGACGAGTGGTATGGTCTTCAAGGCAGATGCAGGTTTGTGAGACAAGTTTGCATAGAACTGGCATCCGTGGCACTGCTGAATGATCTCTTTGGCTGCTTCATTAGCTCGTGGCCAATAAAAACCCTCTCGGTATGCCTTGGCAACGATTGTCCGTGAGGACGCATGATGTCCACAGGTTCCCGAGTGAATCTCTTCTAGAATCAGTCGACCTTCTTTCAGAGAAATACACCGCTGGGCCACGCCAGTGACCCTCTCTCTGTACAACTGTCCATTCATCACAGTGAAAGCTTTGGATCTGCAGACAATCTGACGTGCCTCAACTTCATATTCAGGGAGTTCTTGTCTGAGCAAATATGCAATATACGACACAGTCCAGTCGGGTGTAATCACCAGAATCTCCATAACCAAGTCGATGACTGCAGGGACCTCGATTTTAGTTGGGTTAGAAGGACTTATAGCCTGAGGAGGCTCCTCAGTAAAAGGATCTTCCTGCACCGACGGGGAATGGAGGTGTTCAAGGAATACATTGCTGGGAATAGTTTTCCGAGTGGACCCAATCTTAGCCAAATCATCAGCCGCTTGATTTTTGATTCGGGGAATGTGATGAAGCTCCAGACCCTCAAATTTCTTTTCTAACTTTCTCACCGCGTTGCAGTATCCTGTCATAGCAGGGTTTCTGACGTCCCATTCCTTCATCACTTGATTGACCACCAGATCCGAGTCGCCGTATACCATCAAGCGACGGATGCCGAGTGAGATGGCCATACGCAACCCGTAGAGGAGTGCTTCGTATTCGGCCTCATTGTTGGAGGAATCAAAGTGAATCTGGAGGACATAACTGAGCCGATCGCCTTTTGGAGATACCAGAACCACCCCGGCACCAGAACCATTCAACATTTTGGAGCCATCGAAGAACATAGTCAAGTGCTCCGGGTGAACCTGAGTCGGCTGTTGTTGTTCTATCCATTCAGCCAAGAAATCTGTGAGTGCTTGGGACTTGATCGCCTTCTTTGCTTCAAACTTGATATCCAAAGGGAGGAGCTCGATTGCCCACTTAGCCACTCGGCCAGTTCCATCCCAATTGTTCATGATTTCAGACAGCGGGGCGTCACTGATGACTAAGACCGAGTGTTCTTGAAAATAATGTGCAACTTTCTTCGCTGTTAAGTAAATACCATAGACAAGCTTCTGGTAATGAGGATACCTCTGCTTGGACGGAGTCAAAACCTCAGAGATGTAATACACTGGTCGTTGGACTTTGTAGGCCTTGCCTTCTTCTTCTCGCTCCACTGTGAGAACTGTGCTGACGACTTGGCCAGTGGCCGCAATGTACAAAAGCAGAGGTTCTTTGCTGTTCGGGAGGTTATTTGGTGGTGATAATATGCCATAAAAAATTCAGAGCAAATGGGTACACCTAGCTGGTACTTCCTTCACAAAGGTTTGAAATAGCCAGAAGCTTGTCAGAATTTTATTGCTGAAAAATTGAAATGGACTAGGAGATATGTTTGGATATTGTGGAAATATATGACTCCTAGTATCCCAGGGATTAATTTGGCAATTTTTTGAGTCATGAAAATATAGGTTGCTTCACAAAGGCCAATTCTACCCAGAAAATAAAAGGAATTTTCTGGGAAATTTTTTATAATGGACAATGAAATATTTTTGGGTATTGTGGGAGTAGGTGGTGTCAAGAAGGTGTGGTATTAATTTGGGATTTTTCTGATCAACAGAGCTATAGGTTGCTTCACAACCCATAGTGAAAATAGGCATTTTCAGAAGAGAAAATGAATTATTTGAGAGAATAAAAATTAGGGTTTAGGTCAGAGGGTGTGAAACAAGATATTGGCAAGGTGTTGGATCACTTAGAAAAAAATCCTCATGTGCAAAACCAAGGAACTAGTTTGAAAATCATTCCCAAAAGACCAATAAAAACCAGAAAATATTTCCAAAGAAAAGGTGGTCAAAACTAGGGTGTCACAAAGAGGACGTCGGCATCAATCATCTTCACCATCATCCATCTCCATCTCATTGTAATACCAAACCCTTGTGGATCACTACGTGTATTACCCAGTTATTTCATCCATGTTTACCACCACTATTCACATGATGTTTGCCGTCTCCAGGTGTGAGTAGTTCCCTTAGTTCTCGGGGATATGGATGAACCTTGGTATGTATAGGAGCTGAAACGTTAATAAGGATATGAGATTCTCTGTTGAATGTTTGGTTTAATAGCCTTCGTGAATGTTGTGAACGAGCCCCACTCACCATTTTTGCCGCAAGGCCACGAAGCATATTACTGTCGTTGTAAAGGTTAGGATGTTGAGGTAATTCGAGGTGACAATAAAAGCCTCTCTACCTCGCCTTTGCAATTGATAGGGGAATAACGGAGAACCCTTGGTGAAGCCGTGTCCATGGGGAAACCATTAATTACAGTAGTGACAACCGGAGTGGGGAAACTACAGTAGTGGTGTGCATGGTACGAAGTCTACTCTACCCGGATCCGCCCAATCACAAATATCAAGAGTGACTCAAGTAACCAGCTTCGAACTATGTGGTAGCATATGTTATGTTAGACACATACCAATGGGAATTCCGGGCTCCCTGAGAATGATTTAATCCTCTATATTTTCTCCGCTGCACACTTTTATTCTTTTGTGTTATTTACTTTTGTTCGCACTCAGCTCAAAATCATTACAACCTTCTGCCTTCATTTTGCTATGCGTCTACTATTAACTTGCAGGCACACTTCCATAAGTCTCTATAAGGGACAAAGTCCAATTCTTGTGCTCCCTGTCGGATTGATACTCTTACTTCAAAAAGGATACTACTAAACCTTGTGCACTTGCAGGTCATTAGGTCGCCAACAATCGCTTTTATATCATCCAAGGCTGCAGCAGTCCAGATGAAGTTATTGGCTTTCTTCAGTAGCCAGTACAAGGGAATTGCTTTTTCTCTAAGCCTGAAAATAAACCTGCTCAGAGAAGTAACGCATCCGGCTAACCTCTGAATCTACTTTAGCGTGGTCAGGGGTTTGAGCTTGTCAAGAGCCTTGATCTTGTCCTGATTGGCTTCAATGCCACGCTGGGACACTATGAACCCCAGTAGCTTACCGGATGGTACGGTGAAAAAGCACTTCTCCGGATTGAGCTTGATGTTGAATCCGTGCAGATTCTTGAAGGTCTCTCGCAGGTCATCTATGAGCGTGTCAGCTTTTTTGGTCTTAACAACCACATTATCGACATTAGCTTCTGCTGTTTTTCTGATCTGTGGTTGCAAGTAGTTCTGAATCATGTGCTGGTATGTCATGCCTGCACACTTTATCCCGAAGGGCATGGTGATGTAGTAGAACGGCTCGTACAGCGTGATGAACGAGATGGCCTCCTAGTCGGACACCTTCATCCTGATCTGGTGGTACCCGGAGTACGCGTCCAGAAAGCAGAGCAAGCCATGCCCAGCTGTCGCCTTGATGATATGGTCGATACGCGGAAGAGGGAAAGGATCCTTCGGGCACATTTTATTCAAATCCTTAAAGTTGATGTAGAGACGCCAGGTGTTGTTCTTCTTCGGCACCATGACCGGATTGGCAAACCAGTCTGGATGTTTGACTTCTCGGATAAAGCCGGCCTCCAAAAGCTTGGCCTTCTTCTCAGCCATAGCCTTATGCTTGGACTCAGAAAACCTGCGCAGGGCCTGCTTAACAGGTTTAGCACCAGTTATGATATTCAAGCTGTGCTCTGCAATCTCTACTGGGATGCCTGGCATATTGGAATGATACCAGGTGAAACTATCCCAAATCTCATGGAGGAAATCATAGAGCGCGCTTTCCTATTTGTCGTCCAGGCCGGTCCCCATCGCAGCCGTCTTAGTCGGGTCGCTGGGTTGCACCTGGAACTTCTGGCTCTCCTGGTCGGCTGGAACGAGGTGGACTTGGTACATTTGTTGAGTTTAATGTCATCCTTATCGACCATGGTTCGCATGTGGGCATGCTCCTCGGCTGCCAAGGTTTCAGCGTAAGCCTCGAGTGCCAGGGCGCATGTAGTCTGCTCGGTCTTTAAAGACCGCTTGATGTTCTCGGAGATGGTGATGACCCCATTTGGGACCGTCATTTTGAGCTTCAGATAAGCATAATGTCGTCCGACCTAGGAGGGTATGGTTGCTGCTTTTGAAAGGTACTATCTCGAAGCTTAAAGGCTCCAAACGATAGTTGTCCGGCATGCCAAACACCACATCTAGCATGACTCTTCCAGTACACAAGGCTTCCATGCCAGGGATTATGCTGCCCTTGAACCTAGTCTTGGTCGGCTCTATGCACGACTCGTCGATCTGCATCTTCTACAAAGTTTCAACGTAAATGAGGTTTAGGCTGTTGTCACCGTCCATCAAGACCATGGTGAGGTGGTAGCCTCTGATGATTGGATTCAGGACAAGGGCGGCCTTTTTGCCATGGCACAAGCTGGTCGGATGGTCACGTCGATCGAAGCAGACAGGAATTTCTGACCAGGGATTGTAATGCAGGGCTGTGGGCTCCGCGGCGTACACCTCACGGAGGGAACATTTTTGGTCCTTCTTCGATGTGTGACATGGATAGATCATGTTCATGTTCTTAATCTGCAGAGGAAACTGCTTCTGCCTGCCATTGCCCCTGCCCTGTCGAGGCTCGTCCTCATTGTCGTCCTCAGGAGGATTTGGCTTGTCGGCATTGCCTTTCTCGGACTGCTTGGACCTCTTCATATGGACCCAACAGTTCTGGTTTGTGTGGTTCGCAGGCGGATCGCCAGGGTTCTTTGGGGTATGGATATCACAAGGCCTATCCATGATCGAATCAAAAGTTGAGTTGCCACCGTCACCCTTCTTTCCTTTGAACTATTTTGTGCCGCCCGCCGGACTGGTGCTGGGGAGCAAATTCGGCACTGATCTCATCATCCTCACTGTCATCGCTATGCCTGCGCTTGTTCTTGCGGTTGCGTTGGGACTTCTCGTTCCCATCCTTGGTGCCGGACGGCCCGGGACCCTCATCTGTAGTCTTTTGCTTGGCGAGCCAAGTGTCTTCACTGGCACAAAATCTGGTGACCATCTCCATCAGAGCTGGCATGGTCTTGGGTTTAAAATACCCGAAGTCCTTTGACAGGAACTGGTCAGTCGTGCCATGCTTGAATTCGGCGATGGCCCCAGAGTCGTTGTAATCAACTATCTCATTTTTCTTCTTCAAGAAGCACATCCAGTAGCTGCGCACTAACTCATTCTACCCTTGCTTCAACTTGCTTAGGTCGCTGGCATTAGCAGGACAGACATAAGTATAATTGAAGTTTCCTGTGAACTTGGCCTGAAGATCCTCCCAGTTTTTGATCGACATGGGAGGGAGAGTGTGTAGCCAAGCCTGTGTTGATCCCTTCAGCGTGAGGGGCAGATGCTTCACAGCGTGCCAGTCCTGGCCGTTCACAACCTTGACCATGAGGATGTAATGCGAGATCCAAATCGCAGGGTCTATGCTACCATCATACTTGTCACAATTATTAATCTTGAAATTCGCCGGGAAGGGGTGAGCAATAATCTAGTCTGTGAAGCAGGGTGGATACACTGTCGACGGGACTACAGCCACTGAACGGATGGCGTCTATGGTAAAGCGTGAGTCGTCCAGCCCGGCCGCCAGGTCATACTTCGTGAAAGCCGGCTGGTTCCTGTCCCGAGCTTGGACGTGCACCCGAGCTCCCCTATCCAATGAAGCCTCATGCGGGGGTGGGCCAGGCGGCACACCGGGCCATGTGGCAGGGCCCCGAGCGGACTTAGGCAGGTAAATCGACCGAGGAGAATCATCACCAGCCGGAGGCTGGTGGCAATCAGTACGTCGGGTGACCGAACGGCCCACGTCACCATATGTGGCAACGTGGCTCTTAGACTGGGCGCACATATTCTGCTGGTTCACCGCCGTGTTCAACTGCTCCATAGCCGCCTCCCACCGCTTCCTGTCCGGGTGTCCACACGGAAATTTAAGACGACGAGCTAGGCTCCACAGTGTTCTCCATGGCTTGCTTCATCCACCTGCCCTTTTTGGCGAGGTCAACCTTGGTTGCCATCGGGATAACCCTTAGTTCCTGCTCGTAAGCATGGAGCTGTTCCCAGGCATTATCGAGCTCGTAAGCTCTCTCGGCTAGGCGACGTTCATCCCTAGCAACCTTGGCCACTGACTTCAATATCCTGTGCCGAGCCTGATTGTGATGCGGGCCGCCCAGAGTTACATCGAGTTCTCGGATATCATGATCACTGAACTCACTGGGTGACCAAGGAATAGGCCCTTCCTCGCGATGCTCCGGACTCTCATCTCTACGCCTGTACTTGGGATCGTCTGTGTCGGTATTCTGGCTTGCGTTTGGCGTGTCCGCCATGTAAAACTCCTGGACCGAGGTCGCTTGCCACGAGCATAATGGCACTGCGGCCGGCGGCAGACTGTACGCTGACTCGCCGATTTCCTCCTCCAGGTATTTCATCTCTTCAGTTGCGCCAGCAAGCACTTCCGGCGGCCTTCGACATGAGCAATAAGGTTGGTGGTGGGCGGGCCAAAAAAATCAACCTCTTCCGGTGGCTCCTAGATCTGGTCTGACACCGAATCCAGCAGAATCAGCTCCTGCAGCTCCTGGATCCGGCGTGACACCAAACCCTGGAGAATCAGCTCGCTGCGTGAATCCGTGACGTACCCCTGGTTGCCGAATCTGATGATCCGTGAAGTTCTTGGCCTGGCCAAGGTGGCCATTCGAGTCGGCGACGAACATGGCGGCGCTGAACACGAAGAGTTGACTCGACGCGAAGATTATGACGGTGTCAGATCGAGAACCTATCACACCTCTGAGATTGCTACGCGGGACCTGCATGGGCCACCCCTGTCAGAGATGATTTCGGCAGATCCCTCGGTAGGGTATCCCGGCGTAGCGATTAGGTCTGAGGGGAAACAGGCGCAGAGTTTACCCAGGGTCGGGCCCTCACGATCGAGGTAATACCCTACTCCTGCTTGTGTATATTGCGATTGGGGTGTACAAAGTACAGGTATAAACCAAGGGATTCTAGATGATCTAAGATGTTTTTCTATCGACTAGCCCAGACCCCGGCTTATATAGCATACCAGGTACCCCTAGGGTTATAGATCCTAGTCGGCTACGTCGGTAGAGGTAGAGTCCTCCACGGATCCGGTATCCTTGTCTTGTACAGCAAGTCTTCCAGAGTCTTCCGTATGGAGCGTCAAGGGCCGCCCAACTTGGCCTAGGACGGAACCGACCTAGGGATCCTCGGGCCGGCCCACCAGGCCGGCAACCGACATGATGAGGTACCCCTAGGCCGTGACACCGTCACCGGATATCCTGGTGTCCTTTGAACCAGGTGCAGCCAACATATATTGCATTTCTACACTTAACTGCATATTTCCTTCTATTCATCCTCTCCTCTCATTTTTCTACATATGGTATTTATTTTCCGGTCCCCATCCACGTGCATGAGGAACCGGTGCAAGGTTTCTTCTCTCCTCCTTTTCCTCTCCCATCTCCTCGGTATAAACAGTGAGGTGGCTGACCATGGTATACTAGATTCAACTCTACATTTTTCAAGACAAGAGCTAACCCAAATTATTCCATGCAATTTTAAAAAATATACTATATGAAGTGTTTTATTTGGATTTTAGTTCAATTTTTTAAATGAATACTTTATCAAATATTTGTTTGTATATATGTACATTAGGTTTTTAGTGAGGTTTCAAATGGTTTGACCAAAGTTTCATTTGTGTTTCAGTTTAATTATCATTCACAGCTTTAATATCGATTTCAAAGAGATTTCAAAATTTTGATTAGGGTTTGATTGCAGTTTTATTTGGGTTTCAATTATGTTTCAATAGATTTAACTGGAGATTCATTTGGCTTTCGGTTTATTTATCTTTCACGGATTTAATCTCGGTTTGAAAGGGGTTTCATCATTTTATTGGGGTTTTATTGCCGTTTCTTTGGGTTTGGTTAGGTTTCAACAGGTATAACTGAAGTTTCATTCTGCTTTTGGTTTGGTTATCTTTTCCGGATTTAATACCAGTTTCAAACAAGTTTTCACAATGTTGACCTAGTTTTCATTGTGTTGCATTGTTGTTTCATTTGGGCCCCAGATAGGTTCGAAAAGTTTTAACTGAAACTATATAGAAACATGTGTGAAACATCGTGAATCTCTATGAAATCGCATTGAAACATTACCAGAACTCTTTACACATGTGGATCTCCATGAAACAAGGCAAACATGATATATTAGTTTCATAGAGGTTTTAGTATAATTTCAAGATTTGCATTTTAAACTTTATTATCCAAGATTGATCTTGTTTTAAAGATCTCGTCACCAGGAATAGAAATATTCAAGCAGATCATAAATCCGATCGACCTTCGATTCAAAATATAAAGACAGTTCAAATTAATTTGGGAATCAAAATGAAATGCATGGGTGGGTGGAAGGAGAGGGAAGGTGGGAGAGTTGTGGTGCAAGAATAAAGAAATACTAGACCCTAGTACAAGTAGGATGGTATAGTGTACCAGACCATTGAATACACAATAGATAGTACGTACATGATTATATTTGGTATAGGAGTGTAATTCTAGCAATAATTAAATACATACCGACTGACTGTTGCGTTGTGGATAAGAAAAGGACGTATGTGGACTCTTTGCGCCAAAAGCCGACGATGGAGGTGGAACGAAAGACCAAGCGAAATGTACGAGGGCACATGGACGCTTTGCCTTTAGCTCCGACGTGTGTGACTAAAGATTTTCTAGACTAGTAATCCGACGTGTGTGATTAGAGGCAACACGTGTGCGGTGCCTATCTCGATCAGGTCAGGTCAGGTCGATCGGGCGCCATCGCCATCCTCCTATGATCTTCTCACATGTGCGCACCCAGGCCGTCTATATCCATCCATCGCCGGTCTCCTCCATTTTCAATTCCTTCCGTCATTTTATCAGTTTCAGATCGAGCTTCTATTGTACGTACTTCTATATCTCCTCGATCAATCGCTCCGCCTCCAACATTTCCCAGTTCGTTCTCATTAATTATTGCAGAGTAAGCTAGCTAGAGTTACTTTCCTTGTAGTAGGTACGTGCATGCTTTGATCGTGCCAGAGCTTGCTAGAGGATTTCGAGGATATCTATGGGCATCATCGACACGGTCTCCGACATGTGCGCGTGCCCGACGGTGCGCACGCGGCGGCACATCAAGAAGCGGAAGCAGTTCCAGACGGTGGAGATGAAGGTCCGGATCGACTGCGAGGGCTGCGAGCGCAAGATCCGCAGGGCCTTTGACGGCATGGAGGGCGTCACCGGTGTCGAGGTCGTCCCCAAGCAGAAGAAGGTCGCCGTCACCGGCTACGTCGATCCCGCCAAGGTCATGCGCCGCCTGGCGCGCAAGACCGGCAAGCTCGTCGAGCCATGGCCGTATGTGCCCTACGACGTGGTGCCGCACCCCTACGCCCCCGGCGCCTACGACAAGAAGGCTCCCCCCGGCTATGTGCGCAACGTCGTCGCCGACCCCAACGCCGCGCCGCTTGCCAGGGCCTCCTCGACCGAGCTCAAGTACACCTCCGCCTTCTCCGACGAAAACCCCAACGCCGCATGCACCGTCATGTAGATAGCCATGCGTCTTCCCTAGCTTGCTTGGATCAGTTCGTATTACTGTACTGATTTTTGTTTTAGTTTATGTATGGCCTGTATAATTATTTTGTACTTGAATCCGGCCACAGAGTGCAAGTCTAAATTACTTACTTATATATACTCCCTCCTTTATAGTTTATTAGGCTATTCTCAAAAATCACTCTAAGCAAGAAGGATCTAATTAAGTATTGGATTACGTAGTAATGTATAGCATTCATGATCACTCCTCTCCTTCTTGCATTGGTTGATCAGACATTGAAAACCTAAATTAGATATAAATTAATGTGACGGATTAATATTTGCCCATTCACAAAGCAAGAGGCCTGGCAAACTGAAAATTCAGATTTTTTGAGATGAACCTAGCAAACTAAAAGATGGGGGGTAGGTAAGTAGTAGTTTGATTTTGACGAGAAGACCGGTTTTCCTCGTGTACTATACTAGGATACGAGTATGTTGGTGTGTTGGTGATCGATCAGCTCCATACAATTAGTTCACGAAGACATACATTAATTACTAGTAGTAGTAGAACATACAGCTTGAGGGCGCTGGTCCTTAGGGCACGTGCACGAAGACTTTCTGGCTGTCATCGATAAGGTCAAGCCGGCTTTGGCAGGGAGCGGCGACAGCGGCGCGTCAGTGGCTCGTTCTGGTGGCGGTAGTGGTCGTTCTGTGGTTTCGAAATCTGGATGTAATTTTTATTATGTTTAAGATGCTTTGTACTTCAAGTGAACTTTAATAATATATCTGGATAATTTTCAGACACAAAAAACCAATTAGCAAGGGTCATGCATGTTCACATGGCTACTCCAACTAAGTTAGACAGAGACCAAGCTGACAGAAACATGTGCCAAATTTCGTTACCCTCTCCCCACAGGGCGCTTCTATATAGCGCTTAGTGCGAGCGGGAGCCTGGCATCGCCTGAAAAATCTTACATGGGCCGGCGCTTTGTGCGGCCCATTACCAGGTTTTTTTCTTATTTAAATCTTGAAAGTTTCATATTTTGCAGATTAAAAATGTTCATGTATCCAAAAATAATATTTGTGTATATAAAAAAATATTCATGTATTTGTTTAAATGTCATGGTATGTGAAAAATATTCATGTGTGGCACAAAAATTCACAAAGATCAAAGTAAAAACAAGTTCATGTAGTTCAAAAAAATGTTCATGTATATTTAAAAATGTATTATTTTTGTAAAAAAAATATTCATATATCCTAAAGAGATGTTCATGCTTTAAAAAAAACTCATGTGTTCCAAAAAATGGTCCATTTATCTCATATACTTTCATGTATTTACCCAGAAAAAATATTTTTTAATAATTAAACTAGTAATAAAAAATATTTATCAAAATTTTAAAATAAAAAGCTCATAATAAAAAAGAAACAGTAAAAGAAAAAAATGAAAAAAAGAGAAAGACAAAAAAAATGAAAATGAAACAAAAAAAATACATCGACACGGGTTATTATGCCACGGTCCATGCGGGAGCTCTGTAGACGAGCGCTCCCCTATACCTCGTAATAAGCGAGATATAGGGTTTGCATTCCCCACATGCGCTTGCATAGATGACAGGCCACGCATACGCTAAGTCATATGCAGGCCAACCAATTTAGTTGCCAAGAATTAGCCAGAAAATGTATGTGTTTTTCTACTTCCCGGTGGAACTTGTGGGATAGAGAAACTAGCTACAAATTTGAGTACTACAAACTAGTCTGAACTACATAAATCAATCTAAAGCACCTATTAATTCCAAGTGATCAGGGTTATCTGTCTGTACTTACAAACAAGACGGAGAACACTTGCCAACCAAGTTTTCTATGATGTACAGTTAGCAAAACACTTGGTAAAGGAAGTAAAGAACACATCCAGCTAGTTATGCTTTACAAATAAAATGAAACGTAAACATGACCATGATCATAGTTGAATATATGGGCTTGTTAGACAAGGTTGAATTCTTCCTAGCCATTTTAAGCTAAACCCTGTCTTTTTTGGTCGATATTACCAATCCAACTCCCTCGTATACAACCTAATCCAATAACAAGTGACTGCCCTGGAATGTTGTTTGATATTACCCCACTTAGCCAGAGAAGGGAATAAAATGATAATAGTGACACCAAGGTAAAGAAATGCGACAACAGAATTGAAGAAACAAATTCATCCGAGAAATATCGTGAGAATGTCACATTTGTAAAAACAAGTTGTGTAAAAAGCAACGGGCTACCATCCTAACAAATGGAATTCCAAGAAGACCTATGAGCCATGACCGCACGTGCAAGCACCCACACACCATGGATGTACCAAACTGTCCAATCATGAGTTTTTCGACAAAAGCTGTAATATAAGTAAACTGTACGGCAGTGGCAAGTAACTTCCAAATAGAAACCTACCTTTCCCCGCTCAGACAGTCAGACCCTATGCCACTGCATCTCATTTTAAGGTGAATCATTTTTGTCCACAAGTCAGTTTCCACCTTTTTCTGTAGATGGTGCTCTTCAGGACCGAAAGATTCCAAATACCTCACCTGTCAGACCACAAAGATCATCGAGAACCATTCATAGGGTGATTAAAACTCCACTAAATTCTTCACATGCTTCAGCTGCACGAAACGCATTTTCCAAAGCTCCTTGACCAGCGTTATCATCAGTAGCTTTCGATACTGTTTTCTTTGCTTCCTGAACAAGAGAACCTGGAAGCTCATTAAGGCTAGCGGCCAGCAAATCCTTATATGTAGACTCAATTACCGGGTCAGATATTGCAGGCAGATGTATTTCTTTTGAGCTGAACATGTGCCTCGAGTTCCATGAGAAAGCATTGTGTCCATCTGAGTTTCCAACATGCAGAAGTTAAACAATGAGCACAGAGAAAAAAGAGACATGGATAACGCATAAAGTTTGAACGAAGGTACAATATTAGATATAGGCCTTCTCAGACAAATCATCTTGAGAGCTTGAGAGGGAGATATGGTAATCATTACAACAGTACGAGTGACCAATAGCATACTGCATGCAATTCAAGGTCCCAGGACATTTAGCAAAATATTTTTTTTTTGCAGAAACTTTTAGCTAGATGTTAGGGCAATAGAATTGAAGAAGTTTAGACACTGAGTGATAGATAACACCATGTAGCTAGACCAGCTGCCTAATTTCTATCAGGTGGAAAATGTACAGCTCCCTAACAGTATATGTTCAGAAAATATATTTTACTAAGGTAGCTCAAGGGTTGAAAAACTACAGGAAGGTGAATCCCATGTGTTGTCAACACAGGGCTATAGTGATAACTGACAAAATAAACTTAAATGCTAACATAACTACAACTATACAGATACAGTAGCTATTGTATGCTAGATATGGCATTTGATCTGCTTTCCTGAATTAGTTGAGATATGGGCATACAGTAACTATTGTCTGCTAGATACTACAACTACGACTATAGAAAGTTCATCCATGTTTTGGTTCCTTTATCATAAGCAACACACCATTCTGTCTTAGTGATTAACTAATCTCTGTTAGAAATCTAAGTGTATATTATTAAGAAAACAGCATAACGGTGATTCACAAGTGTTGCATTTTGATGCAAAATAACAAGAATAATAGCAGTCAACTTAAGAGATCTAAGTGCAACCTAGGATGCCCACTTTTGACACCATGGATGCTATGACAAAAAGTTGCATATTTCCTCAAGTTGAACAGACACACACCATGCTGACACCAAGGTGCAGTGTACAAATTTCAAGCAAAATTATCACTAGCCATCATCATGCATCAAACAATAAGAGTCAAGCAGCAAAAATTATCACTAGTCACTACAGCATCATACATCAAACAATACAGATTTTGAGCAAAATATCAGTACACAGAAATCCATTTTGTAGCCTTGAGATAATTCAGTTAACTACTAGAAAAAAACTTCTACGCCGAGTCTTTTGGCATACGCCAAGAGCCAAAGCACGGTCTCTCGGCTGAGGCCATCTACGCCATGAGCTGTTCTCGGCAAAGAGCAGCACACGGCAAAGACATGCCGTTGCCGAGACAACGTTAGAATGCACACGGCGAGAGCCAAACAGTAAGCTCACAGCAATAAGTTGCCATGTGGCATGTCCATTTGCACTTGATGGGTCCATGACGTCGGGGTGTGTTTGCCGAGAGCTCAGACCTGGCTCTCGGCATACATTTTCAAAAAATAAATTTTCTTCGAGTAATTTTCCAGGTAACGCCGTATACCTCAGCTTTTAATTCTTTCATGACATTATTAGGATTCAAAGAGAACAGAGTGAGAAGGGAATGATATTCAAGTTAATCAAATCAACTAACCTTGTGGCATGTTACTTTTTTGACTTTCGGTGAAAACTACAAAGCATTTCACAGTTTAGGTGGGCAACAGAGTAAGTGATTAACAGTAAGAGATCATGCTAGGAAAATAATTGCATGCTTGAACCTTCTGTGGAAGCTTTGAACAACAATCGTTTTCATGCTTCGTTAATTCAGTGAACGATCAAGAATAGTCTGAAAAAGAATGCTTAACTATATAATGGAATACAACGACATATGAAGTAACATCATGATTATGATAACGAATACTTTAGACATTGTCTTCGGTAGGTCAGTCAATTGTCTCAAGAGAAGAATTGAGATAATCGAGCCTCGATACCTCCCTGCAATTACCAACAATTGAAAAACTTAACACAATCCTCTTGAAAGTCAAACTACAGTCTTTGAAGTCACAACACTGTCAAAGGATCTCGAGTGCTAGTAAATGTTTACACAAAAAAATTGAACAAATGTTGATTTTTTTCAGCTTGAGAATCATAATCTTTCATCTCAAAGATGTGACCCAGGCAGGTTAAGAGCCGTCTAAGGCAAGTAGGCAACCTTTAATTCACTCACTGTGAAGGTACTTGTTCAAAGTAGTTACATCAGAAAATGAGCAAGCTATGTGTACCAACTATTTAATATTTGCTGGCTACCTGAACAGAAATCCAGGGTCCGTATATATTTCACTAACCCTGCAAAAAATCATTATCCAATTCAGTCTGCTAACAAACGCACAATAGAATATAGACAATAATTGTAATGGATGGCTAGGGTTAGAGATTTACTGCTTCAAGGTCTTCTCTATTTCCATGAATCAAAGCAGCACTGAAAAATTGGAGGAGAGTAAACTTAAGACCATGTAAAATCACTGGGCCTATGTGGTCGTCGTTGGGAGTTAAAATCCAGAGGGAGAGACCAGATGTGTGTATGAGAGAGAGCTTACGGATGTCGTTGCCGCCATGGATGGCTAAGAGAGATGGGGGCACCAGCCGCCACGCTCCCAGTCGCCGGAAGAGGAGGGAGTAGAAGCCGTCTGCTGATACGTCTCCATCGTAACTATAATTTTTGATTGTTTCCCGTCAATATCCTACAATTTCCACATACTTTTGGCAACATTTTATATTATTTTTGGGACTAACATATTGATCCAGTGCCCAGTGCCAGTTCCTGTTTTTTGCATGTTTTTTGTTTCGCAGAATATCCATAACAACGAAGTCCAAATGCAATAAAATTTTACGGAGAATTATTTTGGAATATATGTGATTTTTGGGAGGTGGAATCAACGCAAGGCGGTGCTCGTGGGCCCCACGAGGCACCAGGGCGCGCCAGGGGGGCCAGCGCGCCGTGGTGCCTCGTGAGGCCCTCGTAGGTCGGTTGGTGCTATTGTTTGGGCGCAAGGAAGCTAATATCTGGAAAAAAATCATGTTAAAATTTCAGCGCAATCGGAATTACGGATCTCCGGGAATTTAAGAAACGGTGAAAGGCCAGAAAACAGGAACGCGAAACAGAAGAGAACAGAGAGAGATCCAATCTCGGAGGGGCTCCTGCCCCTCCACCGCCATGGCGGCCATGGACCAGAGGGGGAACTCTCCTCCCATCTAAGGGGGAGGCCAAGGAATAAGAAGGAGGGGGGCTCTCTCGCCCTCTCTCCGGGTGGCGCCGGAACGCCGCCGGGGCAACGATCGTGACGGCGATCTACGTCAACAACCTCGCTACCGTCAACACTAACTTTCTCCCCCTCCATGCAGCGGTGTAACACCTCTTCTCCCCGCTGTAATCTCTACTTAAACATGGTGCTTAATGCTACATATTATTATCCAATGATTTGTGGCCATCCTATGATGTTTGAGTAGATTCTTTTTGTCCTATGGGTTGATTGATGATCGTGATTGGTTTGAGTTGTATGTTTTATTTTGGTGCTGTCCTATGGCGCCCTCCGTGTCACGCAAGCGTGAGGGATCCCCTCTGTAGGGTTTGCAATACGTTCATAATTCTCTTATGGTGGGCGGCTAGAGTGACAGAAGCTTACACCCGAGTAAGGGGGCTGTTGCGTATGGGAGTAAAGGGGACTTGATACTTAATGCTATGGTTGGGTTTTACCTTAATGATCTTTGGTAGTTGCGGATGCTTGCTAGAGTTCCAATCATAAGTGCATATGATCCAAGTACGGAAAGTATGTTAGCTCATGCCTCTCCCTCATATAAAATTGCAATAATGATTACCGGTCTAAGTTATCGATTGCCTAGGAACAAATAACTTTCTTGTGTTACAAAAGCTTTCTACTAAACAACTAACTTTTATTATCTTGCAAATTACTCGTAGTTTTATTCTCGCAAAGTACTTCTAGTTTTATTCTTGCAAACCTATCCTATCACCTACAAAATAGCTTTATACTTGTTCTAGGTAAAGCGAACGTTAAGCGTGCGTAGAGTTGTATCGGTGGTCGATAGAACTTGAAGGGAATATTAATTCTACCTTTAGCTCCTCGTTGGGTTCGACACTCTTATTTATCAAAAAAGTTACAATTGATCCCCTATACTTGTGGGTTATCACCTGCCTCACTCCGGACCACCAGGAGTAAGGACCTTGTTCTCCTCAGATCTAATACCATGGGAGGGAGGAAGAGGCGGTTGGTTATGGGTTTGGGGCGGTGGCGCCATGGGAGGGAGGTGAGAGGTGGCCTCACCGGGTGCTTCGGCACGAACAGAAATCGCCGCCGCCGGCCGCTGGGTGAGGGTGGTGACGACGCAGGACCACCTCAACATGGGAAATAGCAGGGATGTGTGGATGATGGTGGAGTGGTGGGAGGAAGAGATGTACAGAGTGGTGGCAGCCTCGCCGGAGGACGGAGAAGGCACCTAGGGGCGGCGGTGTGCGTGGTGGATCGACGGAGTCAGGGGGGTGTGTATGCATCTTTTGTTTTATCGAATATCATAGGAATAGGAAAATCATAGGAAGTGAGATGACATGTATGTCAATTCCTCCAAGGAAAGAGTTGTCATTTGATGCATAGGATAGGAATTTTTCCATTGAGTCTAGACTAATGTTTTTTTCCGTTGAAATGTGAAGGATTGATTCCTATCATACATAGGAATAGGAATCCATTCCTACAAACCAAAGGGCTTCAAAGGCATTTTTCCTTTGAGAATCCTATCCTATAGAATTCCTACAAAATTTCTACAAACCAAAGGAGGCCCAAACTCTTTGGCCATCCAGGTAACCTTGCGAACCAAGAGAGGCCAGCATATTACAGGTCCTGGGGGAGTACAAGACTTTATGATCTATGAAGCCTGTATTAAGCAGGAATTTTGCTTCTCAGAATAACACACCAAGGGGTCCACGATCAGACGAGTCGGAGGCCACTGCCTACTGTAGGGCCAGGCAATCTGTCTCAAAAACAGCACGTCCCATCCCATGTTGCCCCGCCAGCCGGATTGCATGCAGGAGTGCCTGGGCTTCAGCTTGAAGTGCTGAACCTTGGTTGTGCAACGCCCCTGCTTCCGCCAGTGCTACATCACCATCAGTATCCCGGGCAATAACTCCCCATCCACCATCACCCGAAGTAGCATGGAAGGAGGCATCGAAATTGAGTTTGATGAAATCCCTAGGAGGAAGTGACCAATTCTGTTCTGCCCTTGGCTTCCCACCTTGCTTGCTCCCCAAGAACACACTCCATTCAACAGTGGTGTATCCGACCTTAGCTTCAAAGGCATCCACCGACAAGCGCTGCTGCTTGTGGTTTGATTTATTTCATTCTGTCCACCACGCCCAGAGAAGGCAGATCGTGCGCAGTTTCACTTCCTCAGACAGCCTTAGCACAGCAGTCAGCAGTTCCATCGCAGATTGGCAGCCCAAAAGATTCAGCCAAGTACCTTCCAGGGAACAGCTCCTCCAAACTTTCTTTACCTCTTTACAGCGTAGGAAGAGATGGCCACCGTCCTCAGGTAGGCGGTGACAGATCACGCATTTGTTGTCAAGCTCCACACTGATCATCTCGACATTCCTGAGGAGAGGGTGGCTATTATGGGCCAGCCGCCACAAGAAATGATGCACTCTAGGAGGACACTTGATCTTCCAGAGCTCCTTCCAAAAGTTCTGCCTCTCCGGCGGGACTATAGAACACTCCCCACGCTGCGTTGTGCACTGCTGAGGCAATATGTTAACATAGACCCTGTAGGGCGACCACATAGAAAACCTGCCCTTGCTAGCAAAATGCCACGCCACAAAGTCTTCATAGTAGCGGCATCCTGGGGTGAGAAGGTCTCATTAACAAGCTGGGCATCCCACATGTTATTCACTGGATCAATGAGCTCGCTCACGGTGGTCAGTAGATGGCCTCCTTGAAGCGTACTCGGGCGACGGGTATCATCTGACAGGATCCAGGGGTCATCCCAAATTGTAATGTTATTACCCGATCCTACACGCCAAATCATGCCAGGTTTTGCCACCTCCACACCTTGAAGAATGCTACACCAAACATGCTGTGGCCATCGAGACATCTCCACCAGGATAATATTTTGCCTGCAGAACACGAGCACACAAGGACTCCGGTGCTTGCACCAGCCGCCACACCTGCGGCGGTGTGCATCTAGGGCAAATAGCAATGTTAGCTTTTGGGGTGTACGGTTTGGGACGAAGGAAACTAAGACAATGGAGCCTTTCACGGGCTGGGCCAAATGTTGGTGCCCCAAAATCCGTAACCCGCGGGCATTCCTGGCCAGCCCATTAACGACCACCAGTTCGTCGGCATTGGTTGCCGACCGACTGTTCGATGTGCATAAGCGCATCGTCGACCAACAGTTCGACACTAAATATTCTTGTATTCCCGACCGACGGTCAGTCGATGTACATATGTTTTCCCAACCAACAGTTTGTTAGAAGCTTTTCCGGCCAACAGTCGGTCGGTAAAAGTGATTTTTGCCAACACACGTTGGTAGAGAATTTTGGTACGTGGTGTAGTGTATCCACCTAGTTAGTAGGTCAAGCTATCCATCCTAGTTAGTAGGTCAAGCTATCCATCCTGTCCACAATCCCTTGTAATGACCAGGAGTGAACTTTCCATCCAAACTTTCTTAACTGAAAGACAAAGGAATCCATCCGAGATTTGGTGAGAAAAAGAAATAACTGATCTTCAAATGATGGAAAGAGATCGAACTTGGGGTAGGTCCGGTTTGGGCAAGGAGTTGCCTTCAAGGCTTTGTAACCCTGTGTTATAATATCTTTAGGATGGGAACTTTTGTTGTTAAATCTTGTGCACTCTAGAGGGATCTGGACTGGCCAACCCACCATGAATGTTTCATTGCGTTTTCATCCTACATGTCACCAAGCAACTCCGGCCTAGCCTAACAATTCCAGTGTCTTCAAGAACACATGATCGAAGAATGGCTTTTTTTCTTTGGCCAAGTACTAACCATTAACAAAACTAGTGGAGAGAAGTCCACATTTCAACTCCAAACTAACCACTCGGTTTAATTTACAATCTTGAACTTCGAAACCGGTCGAAATACAGCCCGAATTAACCACGAGGTGCAAAACTCAACCCTGGTCTCGGTTTTGCGTTGGTCAAGCGGTTTTGACTGCAGTCAATGCTGACTGGGCAGCGCCACATCAGCAGTCAATGCCGGCTGGGAGGAGTAAAAATAAAAGTGGCTCGTTCTCTCTGTCTCTCACTCGCCCGACCACCACCCATCAAGCGACAGCAACTGGCGCTGCCGCCTTGGCCGGCCCCGCCGCCACTACTTCCGTCCGCCGCGCGCACACAAGCTGCTGGCCCGAAGCGTGCACACACGCTGCTGGTTAGGAGCGTGCACGCACGAGATGCAGCACCACAGCGCTCCTGGAACATGGCAGTACCGAGCGAGCACGACGGCAGCAAGCAAGCGCGGCAGCATGCCACAACACACAAACATATGTGTGCGCGCACACCACACCCACGCCGAGCTCGCCTCCGTGCACCTCGACGGTACGCGTACGACAACACACAGACACGCAAACCTCCGGACGGCAACCTGGACGCGGGAGAGCTAGGAGCGCATCGGCATCGAGACTGTGCTGCTATTGTTGGCGCGGGAGAGGCAGACGGCGAGCGCGGTAACACCAGGCGGTTACTGGTAGGCGAGCTACATGTTGGATCCGGCAGGGCAGGCGCACCAGGTTGGCGTGGTGGTACCTGGCGACCCAGACGAAGGCGGCGGAGGCCGCCGCAACAGTGAGGCCCAGGCCAGAGCGGAGTTGGAAGATGGTGGGCTCACCGGACTAGAGGAAGCCGCGAGCTCACTGCGAGCCGTGAGCAAGACGTTGGTAGGAGGCGGCAAGCTCACCGCGAGCCGCGCGCCTCGCACCGCTCGTGCTATGTGCCGCCGCCTCACTGCGTCCAACTCTGGCAAGCAATTGCCGCCGGAGGAGATGGCAATCGGTGCCTCCAACCACCATGTCATGGTTGTTAGAATTAATGGGCTAGGCCCGTAACAATTTCTGAAATCTCAAATAGTGGCCCATGAATAAAATGACAAGAGGTGGTGCTAAAGTTTAGTCCCATACCGCTAGTTGAGGAAGAGTTGGACCTCTGGTCCTAATATATATACTGCTACCGGTTACGGCCAAAAGACACACCAAAAACACCTAGGGTTTTGCCTCATCTCGCAACTTGCGGCGCCACCGTAGTCTACTCCATCCCAAACATCGGCGTACGGGAGAGCAGGTCTCCGGAACCGTTCGTCCTTGCGATCCTGCACCAGGAGAGGACGAATTAGGTTTTTGGGAAGCGCTCTGCGCGACTGCTCAAGTTTGTCATCACGGGTCGTCTTCCGTCCAAATCGGGCGGTGCTACTCATCGTCGTCTTCATCGCCGTCAGTAGCAGATCATCAGTAACATCGTCATCAACACTGTCGCCCCTACAACAGCTAACGAACAGTACGTTCATCGTCATCTGTTCATGTCTCTCTCTACAGCTGATGTTTCGTGTGCGCTGCTGTTGTGCATGTTTTGTTGTTCTTCTAGTTTGCTAGATTTTTACATGCTAGTCTCTGTTCTAGTCATGAATTATCTACTTGAATTAATCATGAACTTGCCTAATTTTTCAACAATCCAAAAACCTAATTGTAGGCAATTTCCTAAGTTAACTATGGTTGGATTCGCTGATGCACTGAGGCCGGATAAGTTTACCGGTCTGCACTTTAAGAGGTGGCAGGTGAAGACCACGCTCTGGCTTACTGCTCTGAAAGTTTTCCACGTTAGTGTTGGTGCTATAGAGGGAATGTCTGACGAAGATCAGAGAAAATTCCAGGAAGCCAATACTATGTTTGTGGGATGCATTCTGAGTGTTCTTGCTGGTCGTCTATGTGATGTGTACATGCACATAGATGATAGAAAGACTCTGTGGGATGCACTGAATGCTAAATTCGGTGCAACAGATGCAGGCAGTGAACTGTACATCATGGAGAGTTTCCATGACTACAAGATGGTGAATAACCATTCTGTGGTTGAACAAGCTCATAAGATACAGTGCATTATGAAGGAGCTGGAACTCCTTAAGTGTGTTCTACCTGACAAATTCGTGGCTGGGTGCATGATTGCAAAGTTGCCACCTTCATGGAGAAATTTTGCCATAACTCTGAAACATAAGAGATAGGAGATATCAGTTGAAAATCTGATTGCATCTCTTGATGTTGAAGAGAAAGCTCGGTCTAAAGACACTACTGAGAAAGAAGGTGAGGTTCAGCCTAGCGCCAATATGGTGCAAAGGTAACCACAGAACAAGAACAAAGGGAAGAACAAGCCTGTTTTCAACAAGCCTACCAAGACTACTACCTTCAAGAAGAAGAAGTTTAACAAGGCTGAGCTAGAGTGCTACGTCTGTGGGAAGCCCGGACACTTTTCCAAGGAATGCCCAGAACGTGCAGACCGTAGAGGGAAAATGAGCTCCAAGACTGTCAACATGGTGATCGCTAGCAATACTGATGGGTATGGTAATTTACCTATTGTGCTTTCAGTATTCCAATCATCTTCATGGTGGATTGATTCGGGTGCTAACGTTCATGTATGTGCTGACGTCTCCTTGTTTACTTCTTATCAGGTCGCAAGGGATTCTTCCGTCCAAATGGGGAATGGGTCACATGCTTCTGTTGGTGGCATTGACACGGTGGATCTGAAGTTTACTTCGGGAAAGATCGTGCAACTATGGAACATGCAACATGTCCCTACTATGAACAAGAATCTAGTTAGCGGCTCCCTTCTATGTCGAGATGGGTTTAAGGTAGTTTTAGAGTCGAATAAAGTGATTGTGTCAAGATTTGGACAATTTATAGGCAAAGGCTATAAGTGCGGAGGCTTGTTCCGTTTTTCTCTTTCAGATTTTTGCAATAAGTCAGTAAACCAAATTTGTGCTAGTGTTAATGATGATGCAAGTGTTTGGCACTCTCGTTTATGTCATATTAATTTTGGTTTAATGTCTCGGCTATCCAGTATGAGTTTAATTCTGAATTTCACTGTTGCCAAAGGTTCTAAGTGCCATAGTTGTGTGCAATCAAAGCAACCTCGAAAGCCTCACACGGCTGTCGAGGAAAGAAACTTGGCACCTCTAGAACTCATACATTCTGATCTTTGTGAGATGAATGGTGTGTTGACAAAAGGTGGAAAGAGATATTTCATGACGTTGATTGATGATGCGACTAGATTTTGCAATGTTTATTTGTTGCAAACTAAAGATGAAGCTTTAGACTACTTTAAAATCTATAAAGCTGAAGTTGAAAATCAACTAGAGAGAAAGATCAAGTGTCTTAGGTCCGATCATGGTGGAGAGTATTTTCCCAAATTATTTGATGAAATTTATGAGGAACATGGTATTATTCATGAGAGTGCGCCTCCCTATTCATCCCAATCAAATGGGGTTGCCGAGAGGAAAAATCGCACGCTGACTGATTTGGTTAATGTCATGTTAGACACTGCTGGTTTATCTAAGGCATGGTGGGGGGAGGCTCTATTGACCTCATGTCATGTCCTGAATAGAGTTCCTAACAAGAATAAAGAGAAAACCCCTTATGAGGAGTGGGTTGGGAGAAAACCATCACTTTCTTACTTGCGCACTTGGGGATGCTTGACAATGGTCAATATTTCTATTCCTAAGAAATGCAAACTCGGACCAAAGACAGTGGATTGTGTCTTTCTAGGTTATGCTCAACGGAGCATTGCTTATAGATTTTTAGTGGTTAAATCTGAGGTACCTGATATGCATGTTGATACTATAATGGAATCTCGTGATGCAATATTTTTTGAGAATATATTTCCTATGAAAGATATGCATAGCATTGCTAGATTTTCTTCTGAGATAATTCCTGAATCTAGTACATATGATGAATATTTCGAACAATCACATGAGGAAGTCCTTGAGAAGGATAACAATGAAGCTCCTGCGAGGAGTAAGAGACAAAGCGTTGCAAAATCCTTTATGATGATTTCATTGTATACCTTGTGGATGATACTCCCAATTCTATTGCAGAGGCATATGCATCTCCGGATGTAGATGATTGGAAAGAAGCTGTTCATAATGAGATGGACTCAATTCTTTCTAATGGAACTTGGGAACTAACTGATAGACCATATGGTTGTAAACCTCTGGGCTGTAAGTGGGTATTCAAAAAGAAGCTAAGGCCTGATGGTACTATTTATAAGTACAAGGCGCGTCTTGTGGTCAAGGGCTACACTCAGAAAGAAGGCGAAGATTATACTTTAACACCTATTCACCTGTTGCTAGAATGACCACCATTCGGGTGCTACTTTCCCTGGCTGCCTCTTATGGTCTTATCATTCATCAAATGGATGTAAAGACATCTTTCCTAAATGAAGAGTTGGAAGAAGAAATCTATATGGATCAGCCTGATGAGATTGTGGTAAAGGGTGAAGAGAGAAAGGTGTGCAAGTTGTTAAAATCTTTGTATGGTCTAAAACAAGCACCTAAGCGATGGCATGAGAAGTTTGAAAGAACTCTAACTTCTGTAGGATTTGTCATTAATGAGGCTGATAGGTGTGTTTACTATCGCCATGGTGGGGGCAATAGTGTCATATTATGTTTGTATATGGATGACATACTGATCTTTGGTACAAACATTGATGCGATCAATGAGGTCAAGTCTTTTCTATCAAAGAGTTTTGATATGAAAGATCTGGGAGAAGCTGATGTGATACCAAACATCAAACTTATTAAGGATGAGAGTGGGATTACTCTAACGCAATCTCACTATGTTGAGAAGGTCTTGAGCCGGTTCGGCTTTATGGATAGCAAGCCTTCTCCAACACCTTACGATCCCAGCGTGACACTCAGAAAGAACAAGAAAGAAACGAGAGATCAATTAAGATACTCTCAAATTGTTGGTTCACTCATGTACTTAGCCAGCGCTACAAGACCAGATATCTCTTTTGCTGTGAGCAAACTGAGTAGGTTCATGTTCAACCCGGGTGATGATCATTGGCATGCACTAGAAAGGGTCTTGCGCTATCTGAGAGGTACTATGAGTTACGGAATTTACTATTCAGGGCATCCTGCTGTGCTAGAAGGATATAGTGATTCGAATTGGATTTCTAATGTTGATGTACTCTACACCACAAGTGGGTATGTATTTACTCATGGAGGTGGCGCAGTGTCATGGAGGTCTTGTAAACAAACCATATTGACGAGGTCAACTATGGAAGCAGAACTAACTGCTTTAGATACAACCACTGTTGAGGCAGAATGGCTGCGTGAGCTCTTGATAGACTTGCCTGTGGTTGAAAAACCTGTACCGGCTATTCTTATGAATTATGACAACCAAACGGTTATCGCTAAAGTGAACAATTCTAAGGATAATGCGAAGTCATCAAGACATGTGAAGAGACGTTTGAAGTCTGTCAGGAAATTGAGAAACTACGGAGTAATAACTGTTACGTATATTCAAACAGACAAAAACCTGGCAGATCCCTTTACAAAGGGACTATCATGAAATTTGATAGATATTGCATCGAGGGAGATGGGTATGAGACCCATAGATGTTATACCATAGTAGTAACCCAACCTTTGTGATCGGAGATCCCGTGAATTAGGACCTGGGAAGAACAAGCCATTGGTTAATAGAGGAGAGTAACTAGTGACCGTCTCTAAGTGAAGATGCAAAACTCTCAGAGGTGTAAGGCTCAGAGCTATAAGGCAGGTTGGCAGCATGCCTTAATGTGGCTCAATTGGCTATGATTAGCAAAGATGCTGTCCTACAGAGTAGTCTTGAAAGAACGCACCTATATGAGCTTCGATTGTAAACGTCGTAGTCTATGAGACTTGGGTGATCTATTGTAAGCTCACGAAGAGACCACGGAGTACGACGTATATTCTCCAAACCGCGGGGTAGCCTACTGGCAGCCAGGTACTGGTTAAGACTTTGAGTGAAACCTGTTCACACAAAACTAGCAATTCAAGGCATAGTCCATTGTCAAGTTCTGGACGGATGTAGCTTAAAGTTCTAGGCAGAAGTTCAACTTAACAGTCTCTGCTGAAACACTGGTATATTAAACAAGTAGTGAGAGAAGGTAAATCTCTAAATGGGTATTTGAGATCTGGTGGGGGATTGTTAGAATTAATGGGCTAGGCCCATAACAATTTCTGAAATCTCAAATAGTGGCCCATGAATAAAATGACAAGAGGTGGTGCTAAAGTTTAGTCCCATACCGCTAGTTGAGGAAGAGTTGGACCTCTGGTCCTAATATATATACTGCTACCGGTTGCGGCCAAAAGACACACCGAAAACACCTAGGGTTTTGCCTCATCTCGCAACTTGCGCCGCCACCGTAGTCTACTCCATCCCAAACGCCGGCGTGCATCGGCGTACGGGAGAGCAGGTCTCCAGAACCGTTCGTCCTTGCGATCCTGCACCGGGAGAGGACGAATTAGGTTTTTGGGAAGCGCTCTGCGGGACTGCTCAAGTTCGTCATCACGGGTCGTCTTCCGTCCAAATCGGGCGGTGCTACTCATCGTCGTCTTCATCCCCGTCAGCAGCAGATCATCGCCAACATCATTATCAACACCGTCGCCCCTACAACAGCTGACGAACAGTACGTTCATCGTCATCTGTTCATGTCTCTCTCTGCAGCTGTTGTTTCGTGTGCGCTGCTGTTGTGCATGTTTTGTTGTTCTTCTAGTTTGCTAGATTGTTACATGCTAGTCTCTGTTCTAGTCATGAATTATCTACTTGAATTAATCATGAACTTGCCTAATTTTCCAACAATGGTCGCCTCTCTGCCGCAAACCTCCCCGGCCATCCCACGGACGAAGGCGACCACCCGACCACAACCGCACTGCCCTGTCATCTTCGTCGACTCTCGCAAGCCCTCGTGGATGGGATCTCCCGGGTGGTACCGACCTCGACGAGCCGCCGGACAAGCCCGTCGTCCGGTTCTTGCAGAAGGGCGCCGACGCGCTCGTATTGCGCCACCTGCTCGCCGTTAACTTTGCCACCTAGTTGCTTTGCGCTGGCAGTACTGGGGTGGCATTGCTGCGTGGCTGGGGAAGGGGCCCTGGGTGATGGTTGGCGGGGAGTGGTCGGGAGAGGGGCGCCACGCGAGGTCGGGACGGCAGCGGCAGCAAGACCGGCTCCAGTCAGGCGTCGGTGTCCAGTACATCTGTCGACAAAGAGAAGGGGGGAAGGAGAGAGAGAGGATTTTTTTTATTTATTTCCTGGCTGCCTAGTCAGCGGTCAATGTGGTCAAAACTACTTGACTGAATAAATCGAGACCAGGGTTGATTTTTGGACCGCATGGTTAGTTCGGGATGTATGTCGACCGGTTTTGAAGTTTGGGGTTGAGTTTTAACCTGTGTGGATAGTTTGGGGTTGGAATGTGGACTTCTCTCAAACTAGTGAAATAGACATGTTAGACTTAATAAAACACTAGTCTGAACTTCACCTGGTAGTTAATAAGCTAGGCTTTAACATTCGAAAAAGGAACCTAATAATTAAGCAGGGCTTCTTTTCCTTGATATATACTTTTCCAAAAGATATTGTCGGCCATGTACCAAGCTTGCTTCCCAGAGCAGGAAACAGTGCCACAAAACGAATATAGAAACACTGGGGAACAATCAAACACCATATACAGAGGAGGAGGACGACATGAAGTGCAGGACAAGAGAAGCTAATCTTGACCCAATGCTACACTGGTATTTATTTCCTTGGGTGAAAAGACGTAGGGATAAATTGGTGTGCATGCGATTTTTAGCTCCAAGACTAGCAAGTTAATTAGTACCTAGCACTGTGCAGACTTCATTCAGAGTGTTTTCTTGGTCTCTGCTGCAGATCACCACTTAAAACTCTCCTTTTTAGGTGAGGGTGTAACATCGATCTGTGGAATGTGGGTTTTAGGCAGCGTTGCGTTGCGCGTCGATCATCGTTTTTCCACGAGTGAAAACCACGCGGCACTGGATTGAGCACGACGTGAATGTACGGCCCAGAAAAACAAATCGTCCAGAGACTGCATGCTCTGTACTAGCACGGATGGGAGCAGCTGATCAGATGGCAATAGTATTTTAGACAGAGAGATCAGATGGCAGTTGGGCCGCACACATTCTTAAATGGAGAGGCTTTTGTGTTCAGCACACTTGCTGACCTGCATGGTGATTTTATTCTCTGGTCAATAGTCACGCGTTGTTCATTGAGTGCGGCCGAGAAGAAATGAGCCCAAAAATGATACGAGAGATACACCCAAAAAAAATTCTAGCTTTTGCTGGGAACGCTAGAGGATCAGCATGCCTGTGTTTTGCCTGTGCTTCTGGTGGCATCTAATCTGCGTATGGGATTGGGATCCTTGAAAGCCAAGGGAGGGACAGAGAGCAAATCAAGTCAGGTTGGTAGTTACTAGTATGTGAGATATCTTGGTCAACTTCTTTGAGAAGTGCAGCGTGGATCCAAGCGGCTTGGGGGGAATGGCGTGCGATACATGGCTCCGAGGCGAACTTACCCTACGATGCGAATACCTGTCAGACCTAAACATTGCCCTGCTGGAATTCCGGCCGGGATTCCTTCTCCGGCGGCCGGAGAGGCTGACTTTGATCAGCAGCGATGGGCGGACGGTCGACGCGAGGTACTGATCAGAGGAGGAGGGGCTCGCGGCGGCACAGGTGGTGCACTTCCCGTGTCATATCGCGCGGGCGGGGGCGGCATTGAAACCGGGCTGGCATGACGCGAGCCCCGAGGTGAGTAATGGCGGAGGGTGTGCGGTGGGGGTGCTACTTCATTCAGCCAAATCGATCTCCCTCGCTGCCTCCTCCCATTCCCCCTCCTCTCCTGCTCGTGTGAGTACCGGGTTTGAACATGGCGACCTAGGGTTCGATGACGACGAGGGAGCAACAGATGGAGGCGCTAGCCGATGGCGACGAGGTGATGATGGGGAGGCTGCAGGAGATCGACAGGTGGTTCCCCAAGGCGAAGGCGCTGAATGACGCGGCGTTCATGGTCAGGGGGAGGCTCGACGACGAGGAGATGGCGCGGTGCTTCCCCAACCACGACCGTCAACCGGCGATGGGGGTGCTGCTTTGGGCGATGCTCGAGGCAGAGTTGCCGATCCCCGAGCAGCGCCATAAGTGGCGGATCTTCAGATCCCTGTGCTACCGCGGGATTCCGCCGCCGGCTCCAAGGACGGTGGTGATGGGGCTGCCTATTCCGGGATCTCAGGCGGCGCCGATCGAGATCGAAGACGACGAGGAGATGCCGGAGGAACCGAGGCGGAGGAAGGCGAGGAGGGTGACAGCGCTGCCGCGACGCTCGCCATGCTTCCCGCGTCGCTCGCCGCGACTTCGTGCTCTCTCCCAAATCCAGTAGGGGTCTCGCCGGCCGGCAATCGTTTTTGGTTGCTGGCTGGTGAGGGCTCCGTAGATGTGGAAGAGACAGAGGATGGACCTTCTTCGTCAGGTACGAACTCCAGAACTGAAAAATATTTGGCTTCTACTACACCGATTTGTGTGGACGATGCTAAAAGGGATAGGAGGAAAAAAGGGGATCAAATTGGTAGATCTCGACCGACAAAAATCAAATCCCCCCACCCTCATTATTCAGAGGGCAGGGATGGGCATGAGAGGAACTGGAATAGAAATAGTAGAATTAATTTGAGGGAAAATGATTGGGGAAAATTCCCACATGTCCATGATGCAAAAATTGTGCAAGATCAAATGAGACAAGGGAAAATCCCGTCTATTATTAGTTGGTATAATGAAGGATGTGTGGATTTGGGGGATATAGTTATTGATGAAATCCCAATGAGAACTAATGTGGTTCGCAGGGGAGATTCCTTTCTGGAAAAAGAAAAAGAGGAAAATAGGGGTACACCAATTCTGTTTGGGGGCCCAGTGGGTGTAGATATTTTGATGAATGTAGATTTGGCCCATATGATGTCGAAGGCCCAGTAAAAGGCTTGGGTCCCTCCCCACATGAGGGGCTAGGATGCATATTCTCCCCCCCCCCTCGCCACCTGAAACCAAGATGGCTAGAAATTATGGAAGGGGTTTTGGACGGGGAGGGTTCAACAGAGGAGGAGGAAGAAGTGGTTCTTTTGATCCAACCAAAAGGAATTATGATGGACAAAATGCTGGGGGAGATGGAGGTAAGTACAATTTCCATGAAACTTCCACGGGCGCTTTCATCATAGGGGGAAAAGGATTTGCTGGGGGGAGAAGTGAGAGTGGATCTGGAGGTTTCAATGGAGAAAAATCTGGAGGGAGACAAGTCTGGAAAGAAAAAGTAGGTCAAATTGATATAGATGGGACAATCGAGGAAGAAAGAGAGACTGAAAATGGAAAATCAGAGGGGGGCTCTGGTGATGGGAATAACAAAGCTACGAATCTTGACTCAAATCAGCAACAACAGCTGCTAAGTGCTCTACTTTCCCAACTGGTTCAAGGAATTAATGCTGGAGGGCAGAGGCTGGGTGCTGAGAAAGGAGGAGAGGAAGACACTGGTGAAGGTAGGAAAACTGTTGAGAAAGAGCCTAAAATCACTAGTGGGAACATGAAGCTGGGAGTGAGAGATAATGTTCGGAGTAAAACTGATGAGATGAGAAAACAGATGGGCAGAGGATTTGGACAGCAAAGTGGTGGGGAAGAAAGAAAACAAATGGAGAGATTTAACAGACAGGTGTGTGGGAAGTGCAAAGATCCCAGACACACTACAAGGGAATGCAGGATTGGGCACTGTTTGATCTGTGGGAGAGATAATCATATCACAAAGGAATGTAACTTGCTGAAACAGATGAAACCTGTCCCCAAATATGTAGGATATGCCGCCAGAGGTCTTGGTGTACTGTTGGTACAGAGTTACAAGGATGTGCTTGTGGCTGAACATATGAATCCCCTTGCTGTAGTGATCATCAGGGATGGGCATACTAATGAAACTGACTTTGTGCAAGCATTCAGTGTTTGATTGGGGATGGCAATGGAGAGTCAAAGAATATGGGAAAAATTGCTACATGATGAGATTCCCCAATAAAGCAAAGTTGGTAGAGCTTGCGAAATTCAATGACTTCAATCTGCTAGACACTGGAGTAATCATCAAGGTGCAGGGATGGACTTTGGACCACCAAGCAACTGGAAAAATGCACACTGCCTGGGTGAGATTTGGTGGAGTGCCTGATTGTTTTAAACACTATTTTGGAATGTGTGAGGTTGCTGCTGCTGTTGGACCAGTTTTGGAGATTGATATGGACACAATCAATGAAGAAAAGGTGAAAGCAAAATGTGGAATCAGAGATGTTGGAAAAATACCTCCACATGTAGAAATCACCTCCCAGGACCTGCTGATGTTCAGGATTGGAACTGAATTAGATGCTGTAACAAAAATGGGGTGGTATAAAGAGGATAAAAGGAAGATAGCAGAAACCAGTGAAATTGAAGAAAGAGCTGAAGATACAGAAACTAGGAAGAGATCAAAAACTAATGATTGTGGCAAAAATAACTTGATGCTAGGAAGCTTGTCATTGTCCCAGGTAGAGGAAATTAACAGGAGGAATGAGGCAATGATGATAATTATTGAGGAAAACTGGGAAAGTAATTGTAAACAGATGATTGCAGAGATGGGGAAGATGCAAAAAGAGATGAACATCATGGGCAGGAAATTCAGGTTTTGGAAGAGGATAAAGCTAGACAGAGTGCTTTATGGACTAAAGAAGAGAAAACAATCAATGAGTTAGAAAACAAACAGAGAATTCTTGAAGATGTGATCAACCAACAGCTGAAAGAAATACAGCAGCTGGTACAGGAAGCAGCTAATAGGGAGCAGTATGAGATGGAGCTGGCAAACATGAATGTGGAGGACTTTGAAAAAGATGATCATGATAAGAAGGATGACTCTGAGTCTGGGAAATACTTGGAACCTACAGATTACAACGCAAGTCAGGGATCGACTGGTAACATTGGAGAAAGGATGGCTGAAATTCATGGGGAAAAAGTGTTGGAAAAAAGTGAAGAAGATAAAGAGATTGAGTTGAAAAGAAGCTCTAGAAACAAAGGAAAAGAAAATCAGAAAATTGAAGACATTGCCAAGCTAAGGGCAGAAGAAAGAGACAACTATGGTAAGACTTCAGATCCCAATGCTGTTAATCCATCCCTTTTACATATTAGCTCTTTAATAGGAATTGATTTAGGGTGCTCTATTGAGATGATTGGAAAAAAATTGGAAGCAATTAATAAGATGGAGACTGCTAGAAGAGAGCTTTATCTACAAAACATAAAAAATGAGGCCGATAGAGGAGAAAAAAGTTCTAATATACAAAAAAACCCTCTAGACACACCAATGCTTATAGATACTGGAGATGTCACTATTGAGAAGTTGTGTTCTGATTTAGAACATTCTGACGCTGATATGGAAGAAGAACATTACAAGCAACTGAGAGCTATTTTCTCAGGAAGAAAAAATAGAAAAGAGAGCTCACTAGCTATTAGAGGTGGAAAGCACTCTGTAGAAGTAGCTATTTTACAAAAGAAAAAGGGGAGAAAGAAAAATATAAAACTTGATAATAAGAAAATGAGAGGAATTTTTTGGAATGCTAAAGGATTGGGTAAGGATCATAAAAAAAGGTATGTTAAGGAAATGATTATTGATCATAGACTTGATTTTGTTAGGGTTTCTGAAACTATGAAATAGAATTTTACAAAAAATGAATTACACAATTTGTGTGGGGGGAGAAACTTTGAATGGTACTGGAACCCACCCAGGGGGATGTCTGGGGGGATCCTGATGGGGCTTAATAGAGATTACTTTGACGTCATTAACATAGAAAAAGGGGTCTACTTCCTGAGGGTGCTAGTTTTTGATAAAAAAAAGTCCAAATGCATTGGAATCTGGTGACAGTGTATGGAGATGCTCAAGTAGAGGGCAAGGCTGGATTTCTGGCTAAGTTAGCTAGATTATATCATGATAATCCCATGCCATGTTTGGTGGGAGGAGATTTTAATATAATTAGAAATGAGAAAGAAAAAAACAAACCTGTACACACTGATCAGTGGAGCTTTATGTTTAATGCTATCATTGAACAAGCTGGGTTGAGGGAATTACCTTTAAATGGAAGAAAATTTACTTGGGCAAATAATCAGGCAGACCCAATGTATGAAAAGCTTGATAGGGTTTTAATGTGCCCAACTTGGGAAGAGAAGTATCCTCTAACTATATTACAAACATTTACTAGAGAAATCTCTGATCATACCCCACTTTTCTTAGATTCTGGGGAGTGTGATAAAAATGAACCCATCTTTAGGTATGAAAATGCCTGGGTATTAAGAGAGGGATTCAAAGAGTTAGTGTATAAAACATGGAATGAAACATATCATGGAAATATTTTGGAGAGATGACAGCTTAGGCTGAGAAATCTCAGACGAAAAACCAAAGGATGGAACAGAAATATAGATGCTTGGTATAGGAAGATAAATATTGATATTATCAAGAAGCTAGATGAGATAGATAAGAATGCTGAGATAATGGGGCTAACTGCAGCAGATAGAGCAGAGCAGAAGGAGCTGAGAGAACAATTGGGGAGGATAATAAAATAGGAAGAGATGAAATGGTTGCAAAGATATAAAGATCAGGAGATTAAAGAAGGGGATACAAATACAAGATATTATCATGCCAAGGTGAATGGCAGACGAAGGAAAAATTGAATATTATCTTTAGAACAAGATGTTGAGGTGATTGAAGGAGAAGAAAAACTGATGAAATATATCACAAAATTTTATAAAAACTTATTTCGACATCCTGAAGAGAACATGATATCTATGAAAGGCCATGAGCTTAAGGAAATTACTGAGGAAGAAAAAAAGGATTTAATAGCCCCTTTCACCTTGAAAGAAATACATGATGTGGTGTTTGGAATGAAAAATAATAAAAGCCCTGGCCCAGATGGGTTCCCTACTGATTTTTATCAGGAATTTTGGGACTTGGTTAAATGGGACTTAAATGCATTAGTGGAGGAATTTGCTGGTGGGAGAATTGATATATCCAGATTGAACTATGGGATCATCACTTTGGTGCCAAAAACAAATGATGCCAAACAAATACAAAAGTTCAGACCTATTTGTCTGCTTAATGTTAGCTTCAAAATCATAACTAAAGTATTGATGAACAGATTAACCAGATGTGTCTCACCAGTGATATCAAAAAAACAGACGGCCTTTATTAAAGGGAGATACATTATGGAGGGGGTAGTGATCTTACATGAAGCCTTGAATACAATACATACTAGAAAACAGAGTGCCTTGATCTTTAAAGTGGACTTTGAGAAAGCCTATGATAAGATTAAATGGCCCTTTGTAATACAAATGCTTAACTTAAAAGGATTCCCAGATAAATGGTGTGACTGGGTAATGAAAACAATGAGGGGGGGATGTGTAGGAGTAAAAGTCAATGACAGGATTGGGCCCCATTTCAAGACATTCAAAGGCCTTAGGCAGGGTGATGCTATGTCACCTTTGCTATTTGATCTGGCTGCGGATGCTTTAGCAGTACTCATGAATAATGCACTTGAGCATGACTTGGTTAAAGGGGTGCTAGGAAATGAAAATAGTAAAGGGGTGAACATGCTACAATATGCTAATGACACGATATTCTTGCTGCAAGATGATGTTGAAAGTGTTAGAAATCTAAAATTTATTCTGGGAGCTTTTGAACAAATGTCAGGATTAAAAATAAACTTTCATAAGAGTGAGCTATTACTGTTTGGAGAGGTTGTTGATAAACAGAATCTCTATCAAGAGATGCTCACATGTAAAATGGGAGAAAACCCAATGAAATATCTGGGGATGCCTATATCTGACTCTAGAATCAGGAATATACATTGGAAATGTGTAACTGATAAGATTGAGAAGAGATGTAGTTGTTGGCAAGGGAAGCTCCTGGGTTCTATTGCAGGGAGGATTACCTTGGTGCGAGCCTGTTTGACAAACATTCCTCTATATAAGATGTCATTTTATCCCCTCCCTAAAGGGATTAAGAAAAAAGCAGATTTCTATAGAGCCAGATTGGTTTGGCAGGATGATGAGAATGAGAAAAAAATATCATCTAGTTAAATGGGACATGTGCTGCTTACCAAAAGATTTAGGGGGATTGGGGATTTTAAACTTGGAAGTAATGAACATTGCCCTATTGGCCAAATGGTTTTGGAAAATGGAGACTGAAGAAGGGTTATGGCAAAAAGTAATTAGTGAGAAATATGTAACTGATGATTGTTTATCTAGAGCTACCAAAAAAGTGGGAGATTCCCAGTTCTGGGCTAGCTTACTGGATATAAAGGAAACCTTCTATAAATTCACCAAGAAAAAAAATAGGGGATGGAAAAAATACCAGGTTCTGGGAAGATGTGTGGGTGGATGATAAACCTCTGAGAGAGGCATACCCCAGAATATATGATCTTTGCTTTGACCACAATTTAACAGTGGCTGAGGCTATCCAAAAAGGATGGTCTGGCTTTAGATTTAGGAGAACATTATATGGAGAGACTAAACAATTATGGGACAGTCTCAGGGCTAGATGTGAGGAAATTGAAATGGGGGTTGGAAGAGATGAAATAATCTGGAACTTAACTGCTGACAAAAAGTTTTCTGTAAAATCTTTATATAGAATATTAATAGATGAAAACCATAAATTTCCTCAAAAATTCCTATGGAAGATTAAGATTCCAGCTAAAATCAAAGTTTTCATGTGGTTGACTAATAGAAAAAGCATCCTCACCAGAGATTCGTTGCTGAAACGAGTGTGGAAGGGTGAAAAATCATGTGTGTTTTGTGGGAAAAATGAAACTGTGAACCATTTATTTTTTGACTGTTCTGCGGCCTCTTTGATATGGAGTATAATACAATGCACTTTCGGGCTCAAAAAAACTCCTAAAACAATTGAGGAGTGCTTGGGACCCTGGATTAATACATTCCATAAAAATGAAAAGAAGCTAGTATTAGTAGGTATCTCTGCTATATTCTGGACTCTCTGGAAATGTAGAAATGGAGTGATTTTTGATAATATGAAATTTACTGATCCTATGAAGCTGATTAAGCTGATATGTCACTGGATTTTGGATTGGTCTATTCTGCAGATAAAGGAGCACCAAAAATTAATGCTGGAGTTGGGCACAAGACTAATAGAGCGGGTAGCAATGCAAGTGAGGTATTCAAAGCATCGCAGGGGTGGAGGCTCAATGTGCTGCGACTGGGAGGCTGAAAAAATCGAAGAGTCTACTTCCTGACGAGCTGTGCATGCCTTGTTTGCTGGCCTCTTTTAGTCTCTTTGTAATGCTATCTTAGTTGCTGTGAAAAATGTTCGCTTTTGGTGTAGTATTTGGCCTGCCCTAAAACTAGTTATGCTGGTCTGGTTTATTTTGCTCCCCCTTGCTCTCCCCCTCCGTGGTGTGAGGGCTTGGGGGAGACTGGTGGATGTCTGTGGTGCGGATCTTAGTCTCTTTGTAGTTGCAGTAGCTTGAACTCCTATGGATGCGATGGTTTCTATTAATGGAAATCGGAAGGGGTGTGTTGACACACGAACGCGTCACGCGTACCCTCGACGCCGGGGGTGATGCACCGCAGCTCACGTCGAAGGAGGCCCGTCCGGAAGCGCGGTACGCAAGCAATCCGGTGGGCGCTTTTGAAACCCGACGCACCGCTTCTCCGGGATGGAACACGTCAGGAGTCACGGATGGACGATGGGCTGCCCTAGGTCGATTCGCTCGCCCCTAGGGCCTCGAGGTTCACCGTCCGGCAACAAGAAGAACGAACAAAGAACGAGAAGAAAGATACAAAGGAGAGGGATAAAAGTAGGGTAAAAAGATGTAGATGTGTTTGTTCGATAGTGTGTTGTTCAATCGGCCATCACCTCTTCTATTTAAGAGGGGGTTGGACTTCCCGTACAAGTCATGGATTCATCTAGGCCTTCCTTACAAGAGAATTACATCAATTCACGTCCTAGAGTCCTAGCTCTAGCCTAACTCGGATTCAAACCAAACCTGCCTGAATCTGTGCGTCGACATGCGGTAGTACCGCTCTAGGCAAGCGGTAGTACCGCTTCCAGCGGTAGTACCGCCCTGGAGTGCCGCGCCACTTCCGCTTGGGGTCCTCGGGATTCCAGAAGTATTTTCGTAAGCGGTAGTCGATGCGGTAGTAAAACACGGTAGTACCGCCCAAGCGGTAGTACCGCCCAAGCGGTAGTACCGCTTATACAGGCGGTAGTACCGCTCTAGAAGCTGTCTTGATGAGCCGGTACGTCCATCTTGATTCTCGGTCTTCGACAGGCTGCCGCCTTCCCGGGAGTACCATCAGGGTATCATGCCGGGTCGCTTTGCCGGATCGTCCTTGCCGGATCACCTCCTTGCCGGACCCTCTCCTTGCCGGATTGCCTCCTGCCGGGTCATCTCCTTGCCGGGCCGTCTCCTTGCCTAATCGCCTCCTGCCGGGTCGTTTCCTTGCTGGGCCGTCTCCTTGCCGGGCCGTTTCCTTGCCGGATCGCCTCCTGCCGGGTCGTTTCCTTGTCGGGCCGTCTCCTTGCCGGGTTTCCGTATTGGCAAGCTTCTCGCTGGCAAGTCTTTCACACCGGCAAGCTTTTACTCGGGCGGTAAGATTCCATGCCGGCAAGCCTTTCATGCCGGCAATATGAATTTTCTCGTATAGAAGATCTTGCCGCTTGAGTCCACCTTTACTGTATTTTGCACCGTGCCAAAATCAGGTGTCAACACATGCCCCCCTGTTTTTCGGCAAAGTTTGTGTGCCGAAAAATAATTTGCATTAGGCTTGTTCTAAGGACGATGTGAACACTCCATCGGCCATTTATATTCTTAGGGCGATAATCATACATCGGCCATTGCCTATTTAGGCTTCTTGCCACACACTTGGGTGGTACTTCTTCAAATATTTGCCATTGAGAGCTCGAGGTAGCAATGTTCCTTGCATGGATTCCACCAAATATGAATTTTCGGGAACTATTCTTGCAATTTTGAAAGGACCTTCCCAGCTTGGAGACCACTTCCCGAATTTTCTGTCCTTTGAACCAATCGGTAGAATCACCTTCCACACAAGATCTCCAATCTGAAAATTCTTCAACTTGACCTTCTTATTGTAAGCTCTTGCTACCCTCAACTTGTTTCTTTCTATGGCTTTTAATGCAGCCAAACGTTTATCGGCAACCTCATCAATATTGTCCATCATCAAGTTATAAAAGTCCACTGCCGATAAATCATTTTGCTTAGCTATTCTCAAAGCATTCAAATTCATCTCCACCGGTAAAACGGCCTCTTGACCATATACGAGCTCATATGGAGTTACCTTCGTTGCACCATGCCTTGAGATTCTATGCGCCCACAAAGCCTCGGACAACAATTCATGCCATCTTCTTGGATTATCCTCAATTTTCTTCTTGATGAGCTTGATCAAAATTTTATTGCTAGACTCAGCTTGTCCATTGGCTTGAGCATAATACGGGGAGGAATTGAGCAACTTTATCTTATATGATTCGGCAAATTCTCTAACTTGATGTGACATGAAAGATGAACCTTGATCCGTAGTTAATGTTTGCGGAACGCCGAATCTATGAATAATGTGCTCACTTATGAATTGAATTACCTCCGTATGCGTCATATTCTTGAGAGGTATTGCTTCAGACCACTTAGTGAAATAGTCAGTTGCCACCAACACGAACCGATGCCCCTTTGAAGAAGAAGGATGAATCTCTCCAATGAAGTCTAATCCCCAACCTCTAAAAGGCCACGGCTTAATAATAGGATGTAACATAGCAGCGGGAGCTAACTGAATATCACCAAACTTTTGACAAGCTTCACATCCTTTATAATACCTGAAGCAATCATTGATCATTGTCGGCCAATAAAATCCAGCACGTCATAGTAACCACTTCATCTTGGGAGCCGACTGATGAGTTCTACAAATTCCTTCATGAACCTCTCCCATAGCAACTCTTGCTTGGTCCTCGTCCAAACACTTCAAAAGAACATCTTCAACCGTTCGGCGATAAAGACCATCGTCTCTCATTGTATATTTGAAAGCCATGCGCCGAACAGCCCTGTCCACCCTTCCACTCAGATTGCACAAGTAATCAATAATGGGCTTCCTCCAGTCATGATTTTCATCTGCACTAGATTTATTGTTAGTGACCGAATCAGTGGGCTCCGGTTCGGTCTCTCCTATGTTAGCAAGACAAGACATCGGCTTTAGAGAGATATGAAACATGCCATGATCGACATGATAGCCGGATGCTTGTTGTGCCAACTCGTTTGCTCTCCAATTATCATGTCTAGATATATGAGCAATGCTAAAATGATCCAAAGTAGAAATTATATCTAGAAATTTATCAAGATAAACATTAAGTGATTCGTCTAAACATTGAAAAACTTTGGATACTTGTTGTACTACTAATAACGAATCACCAAAAGCCTCAATATGTGTAGCACCTATAGTAAGCAACATCTCTAAGCCGAATAACAATGCTTCATATTCGGCTTGATTATTTGTGCAAAAATATTCTAAGCGGCATGAGGCTTCAAAAACAGCACCATGAGGAGATATATAAGCAATACCAACACCTTGGCCGTTGCTACAAACTGAAACATCAAAATATAATCTCCATGGTACTAACGAGACAAGGTTTATATCAATATCTTGCTTGTCATTAATCCGATGCTCAACGATAAAATTAGCAACAATTTGGCCTTTCATGGATTTTAGAGACTCATAAGCCAAATCATACTCAATTAAAGCATAAGCCCATTTACCAATTCTACCACTAAGAATTGGTCTATGCAACATGTATTTAATGACATCGGTTTGACAAGCTACTCTGCAAGCACTCGGTACTAGATAATGTCTCAATTTTGTGCAAGCATAGTATAAGCATAGACATAATTTTTCAATAAATGTATACCTTGTCTCGGCATCCAATAGGCGTCGGCTCAAATAAGTGATAGCATGCTCTTTTCCTTCGGTTTCTTGAGTCAAAACAGCTCCAATAACGCCTTCCTCAGCTGCAATGTAAAGTCTAAAGGGCTCTCTATGCTTGGGCGCCTTCATCATCGGAGGAGTGCACAAATAATTCTTAATCATATCAAATGCTTCTTGCTGTTTTGCCCCCCAAGTAAAATCAACATCATTCTTCAACCGAAGGATATGAGTAAATGCATCAACCTTCCCTGACAAATTAGCTATGAACCTCCTCAAATAATTGACCTTGCCAAGGAATTTTTGCATATCTCTCTTGCATGTTGGAGCCTCCACTTTTTGTATAGCTTCTATCTTTTTGGGATCAATCTCTATGCCATCTTCATGAATAATGAAACCCAAAAACTTACCAGCCGACACGCCAAACGCACACTTCAAAGGATTCATCTTCAGCCCATATTTCTTCATCCTCTCAAAAGCTAAACGCAAATCGGCTAAGTGAGATTCAAAAGCATCCGATTTGACAACAATATCATCAATATAGACTTCAAGTATAACACCGAGTAAATCATGAAAGATCAAATTCATAGCCCTTTGATATGTGGCGCCGGCATTCTTCAATCCAAAGGTCATCACTGTCCACTCAAATAATCCAAGGAAACCGGGGCACCGAAAAGCCGTTTTGGACATGTCCTCTTCGGCCATGAAAATTTGGTTGTACCCCGCATTGCCATCAAGAAAGCTAATAACCTTATGTCCAGAAGCATCATTAATAAGCATGTCGGCTATAGGCATAGGATATTCATCTTTGGGCGTAGCTCTATTCAAATCTCTGAAATCAATGCACACCCTCAACTTGCCGGAGCGTTTCTTTTCCACTGGCACAATATTAGAAATCCACTCGGCATACCTGCAAGGTCTAATAAAATTAGCTTTAAGCAAACGACCGATCTCTTCCTTGATCCGGTCATATATTTTTGGATTGAACTTCCTAGCCGATTGTTTATACGGTCTAAAACCGGCTTTTATAGGTAACCGATGCTCCACTAGCTCTCGGCTTAAACCTGGCATCTCATGATATTCCCATGCAAAGCAACAAATATATTCTTTCAATAGCTCGATTAACTTGACTTTACAATCCGCTTTCAAATTTTTGTATACATATGTCGGCCTAGGAATTGAGCCATCTCCAATATCTACTTCTTCTAATGGATCGGCCGATGTAAAACCTTGTCCAAGTTTATCCATATCACCTAACTCCTCTATAGACTCGAACATATCGTTCCCATTGGACCGATATTCTGCAAGCCGCTTTTGTAACCACTCAGAGTTAGGATCCATTTAAATACGTCATACCTTGGAGCCGATTTCCACCAACCGGCTTTAAAGAAACGGGTACAAAACCACTCTTGGCGGCGCTGAGAAAGTCAAACTCTGATAAGTCCCGTCCCGTCAAGCAAGCAGCATTGGGGTGTTGCCAATCCACCGGTGTATCGGCTAAAGCAACGCAAGCCGAATTATCCGCATGAACGACCTCCACTTCATCATCAACCCATTGAATTAAAAACTGGTGCATAGTGGATGGCACACATTGGTTTGCATGAACCCAATCACGGCTTAGAATGACGCTGTAGTTACCTTGCACCTCGGCGACAAAGAATGCAGTAGCCAAAGTTTTGCTTCCAACCGTAAGCTCCACGTAAATCACACCTTTAGCTTCGGTTTTCTCTTTGCCTTCAAATCCATTGAGCACCATATTGGTCTTCATCAATCCTTCGTCAGGCAAACCCAATTTCTTGAAGACTGAATAGGGTATGAGATTCACCACAGCACCACCATCAACAAGCATTCGAGTAATTGGTGATCCATTGATATGGCCCCTGAGGTACAACGGTTTCAAGTGTGTCACTGGTTCTTTTGGCTTCTCAAATATTGCATTCTTAGGGCCAAAATCCAGCTGAGCCACCTCCCCTTCTTCATCTATAGCACGAAACTCAGCGGGTAAGTAAAACACCATGTTGATATCCATACCTTCATGTACCGGTGTAGGCTCACAATCCACCATATCGCCTTCCTCCTTGGGCGTGTTTATTGGTTCTGAAATCTGTTCGGTGGAGCAGAATCGATAGGTGTTGCGGACGATGTAATAGTAATGGCATCGTCCTCCTTCGGTGGTACAGGTGTTGATGTGGTAGATATAGAAACCACCGCATTCTGTATTTGTTTAGGCACCCATAGTTGTTTTGTAGGTACCATGGGCCGAATGTCATTGAACCACTCATATCTTTGCTTCTCGCCCTCCTGTTCTGCCATCTCGTGACTCCTTAACCTCTGTAATTTCCTCTTTTGTGTTTTTGTTAGCCCTGGAGGACACCACTTAGGTTGCATGTACTTTGGATCTTTAAACTTGGACTTGCTTGTGCTAGCTTCATGATCATTAGCCGAGTGCTTTGGCGCGATAGCAAGTATCGGCTCAGTAGGGTTGTTCCGCACAGTCGGCTGTTGTATGGCGAATGTCTGAGTGCCCAAGATGAGTGAGTCGGCATCAATCTTTTCTTTGCCCTTTCCAGACTCGACCGCTGCACTTGATGTTTTGGCATGCCACACTTGCTTGTTGGTTCTTTCTTGATTATTCTGCATTGGCCGATTGACCCCATTGTTCAAACGGCCTCGTGTGGGATAAGAAAACTTCTCACGCATAGGCCTCCTTGGTTCTGCCCATCCTGGATGAAAAGCATAAGGGGCCATTGGGGGCTGCTCCCATCCTCCATTGAATCCTCCCATCTAGTATGGTGCATAGGGAGGTGGCGCCATCCACGGTCCTGGCTCCCATGACCTATATGGTCTTGTGTGATGCTGAAATTCCTGTCTCGGAGGTGATCTTGGGCGCTTCAAGTTTGATGACCGGTTAGAGCTAGAACCGGCCGCTTGATTAGCATACTTGGACAGCAACATATCAAAAGTTGGCTTGATTTTCTTGCGCTGCACTTTGGCTTCATTCAGCTTCCACTTGCCAACTTCCGGACTCTTGGGCTTGACAAACTTAACACGGGTATTCTCTTGCTCTTGCGGTTGCCCCCCAAGTGCAGGATTCTTGACGGTGATCTTGATTATCTCTCCACCATCGGGTTGCTTATCAAGCACAACTTGCCTTCCCAAGATCTTGTCGCCATCTCTGTTTTTCCTGGGCTCACCAATAACAACATTAGTTTTATTAGCAGATTCGGCCACCTCCGGCCGAATGAGTAACTTTTTATCCTCCAAATCCAGAGTATTCATTGGGAAGGGCTGCTTATCAACTTGCAATTCAGAAAAGTTCAATCGTCCATCATTAATGGCCGATTGTATCTGTCGTCGGAAAACATTGCAATCATTAGTAGCATGAGAAAAAGAATTATGATACTTGCAATAAGCACGCCGTTTCAGCTCTTCAAACGGCGGTAAAGTATGAGATATTCTAATAATCTTAGCTTGTAGCAAAGCATCAAATATTCTATCACATTTAGCAATGTTAAAAGTAAACTTCATCTCATCATCACGATTCTTATGAATCGGCTTTAAATCATGACAAGTAAAAGGTTTGGCCTTCGAGGGCCAAACAAATTCAGCAGCATAAATATCACCCTCATCGTCTGAATGATCACTATCATATTCAACCATATTCATCTTTGGACGATCAGTTTTATATCTATGCACTTCTTTGAGGTCCTTGCTTCGGCTTTCATGAGCCAAAGCCCTCTGTAAGACTTGGTTGATACTTATAAATTCATAGCCTTCTAGCTTTTCTCTAATATGAGTTCTCAAACCATTGAGCACAAGATCAGCCAAGTCTCTCTCAGTTATCACTAAACTATAGCACCGGTTTTTTGTCTCTCTAAATCTCTTGACGTAATCGGAAACCGATTCATCATGCTTCTGCTTAACCGATGTAAGATGTGACAACTTAAGTTCATTGTCGCCGCTATAAAAATGATCATGAAATTTTTGGTCTAGTTGTGACCAAACACGAATAGAGCCATGCGGCAAAGAAGAAAACCATGAAAATGCAGTACCAGTTAATGACAAAGGAAATAAACGCACTTTCAATTCATTTATTGAGCCTGCTTCACCCAATTTTGCTAGGTATTGGCTAACATGCTCCCATGTGGTTTTCGTGCCATCTCCATTGAACTTAACAAAATCTGGAATTTTATATCCTTGGGGGCAAGGAATTGCATCAAAGTACTCAGGATACGGCTTTTGATAAATCCGATTCCTAGGTAATTCAACACCAAAATTCTCTCGAAGCGTTTTAGCCATCTCCTCTCTAAAATTAGCTAAAGCATCGTCCATAGTAGACGATGGAGCTTGTGGCAATGGCATAGGAGGATTAGGGTTAGCAACTATGGGTGTAAATTGTGGCATGTTGGCCGAACCATAGTTCGGCGATGATCTAGCAATGTTTCCACCTATCGGTAAGGTTTGGTTCGGCGTTGCCACCGAACTCTGCATATTCATGAAAGGATTAAGCGGTGCAGCCACAATTTGATTGGTATGGGTGGGAAAATAATTCATCGGCATGGGGGATGCCGATGAGATAGGCAAAGCTGAATTAGGGTTTCCCATACTAGCAGGCATATTAGGCATATTCTTCTGAGCATTATTATTTTCTAAGAAATCTTGATAGATCAGATTATTGCTATCAGAAATACGGCTCTCAATTTCAGCCCATTGCTCAGGAGAAAAGGTAGTACTTACAGAAGGTTTAACCTGATCGGCTTGAAGAGGAGGGAACTTGATTTCTCCAACCGGAGTGATATTGCCTTGGCGGTCCTTCTTGAAGTTTCCAAGGAACTCCTGCAACTCCTTCTCTTCACGCGCCTTCTTGTACTCCTCATAAGCTTGGCGATGCTCGGTCGATAACTCCTCCAGATTGGGCTTGATGATGTTATCGGCGTCAACTTCCGAAGGATTGGGAAGATTGGACATGATGGATGATGATGATGGATCAAAGGTCCCCAGCGGAGTCGCCAAAAAGTGTGTTGACACACGAACGCGTCACGCGTACCCTCTACGCCGGGGGTGATGCACCGCAGCTCACGTCGAAGGAGGCCCGTCCGAAAGCGCGGTACGCAAGCAATCCGGCGGGCGCTTTTGAAACCCGACGCACCGCTTCTCTGAGATGGAACCCGTCAGGAGTCACGGATGGACGATGGGCTGCCCTAAGTCGATTCGCTCGCCCCTAGGGCCTCGAGGTTCGCCGTCCTGCAACAAGAAGAACGAACGAAGAACGAGAAGAAAGATACAAAGGAGAGGGATAAAAGTAGGGTAAAAAGATGTAGATGTGTTTGTTCGATTGTGTGTTGTTCAATCGGCCATCACCTCTTCTATTTAAGAGGGGGTTGGACTTCCCGTACAAGTCATGGATTCATCTAGGCCTTCCTTACAAGAGAATTACATCAATTCACGTCCTAGAGTCCTAGCTCTAGCCTAACTCGGATTCAAACCGAACCTGCCTGAATCTGTGCGTCGACAAGCGGTAGTACCGCTCTAGGCAAGCGGTAGTACCGCCCTGGAGTGCCGCGCCACTTCCGCTTGGGGTCCTCGGGATTCCAGAAGTATGTTCGTAAGCGGTAGTCGATGCGGTAGTAAAACACGGTAGTACCGCCCAAGCGGTAGTACCGCTTATACAAGCGGTAGTACCGCTCTAGAAGCTGTCTTGATGAGCCGGTACGTCCATCTTGATCCTCGGTCTTCGACAGGCTGCCGCCTTCCCGGGAGTACCATCAGGGTATCATGCCGGGTCGCTTTGCCGGATCGTCCTTGCCTGATCACCTCCTTGCCGGACCCTCTCCTTGCCGGATTGCCTCGTGCCGGGTCATCTCCTTGCCGGGCCGTCTCCTTGCCGGATCGCCTCCTGCCGGGTCGTTTCCTTGCCGGGCCGTCTCCTTGCCGGGCCGTTTCCTTGCCGGATCGCCTCCTGCCGGGTCGTTCCCTTGCCGGGCCGTCTCCTTGCCGGGTTTCCGTATTGGCAAGCTTCTCGCCGGCAAGTCTTTCACACCGGCAAGCTTTTACTCGGGCGGTAAGATTCCATGCCGGCAAGCCTTTCATGCCGGCAATATGAATTTTCTCGTATAGAAGATCTTGCCGCTTGAGTCCACCTTTACTGTATTTTGCACCGTGCCAAAATCAGGTGTCAACAGGGTGATCCCTTCTTTTATTCAAAAAAAAAAAAAACTAGTACGTGAGATGAAACGTTGCATTTCCATATCAATCATTCCTGGCTGGCTGGGGCTGGCTGGATGGATATAGAATTATCGGGGATATACAGTAGTGATGGCTCCACCACAAGGTAGGACGTGTTTGTCATGCTCGAAGCTAAATTTCGACCCACTTTAAATTATAGTTAACTAGCAAACATGCCCGTGCGTTGCAACGGGAGAAAATAATATCGCACACCTATAGCCCAATAAATATAGCTCAAGACCCTCACAGCTCCACGTCCTCTATTTCAACTTGGCTAAAAATAGTAGCTAGCTTGCGCTCTGGCCCGAGTAGCATGGTCCGCAGCCCCGCAAAGATTGCATCATCCCTTCCTAAAATATTTTCAGTGAACTTGATAAACTAACTGGGCACTGCTTATGCTACCTAACATCCAAAATTATATGACTAAAAGATGCATTATGCATTTAAGATCAATTTTTTCCTAATGATTTAAAATAGAATGATTGTGCTTAAAATAACATAAGTAGGCTGACCTGAAGTACTTGGCGCAAATTATCCTCAGGGGCCATTCACACATTGAGCGAGGCATGGGATTGCGGAGGCCTAATCTGTCCCTGTATAATAATTGCCGGAAAGAATTCTGTGTGCTCAAATCGGTGTACAAATTGCTAAACAGGAACCAATGACCACCGTCAAGTTATTATCATCAAATTTAGTAGACCAAAAAATTAATGTACAGATCCAAACTTTAGACATGGTTTTCTGTTCGTATATATGTGTTAGTTATATTTTGCAAGTATATACTGAGAATGCAACAATTTCCTTTTGTATCATGTAAAGTACACTTCGTTGGGTCATAGCTGAAAATTTCTCATTATATTTTTCAGAAGGGGTCGCTCTAAACTTAAAGTACTGAACTTTAAAAGGACAGATCATACATATTGTCATGAAGATTAGTTACACAGTAACAGCTGCATGAAAATTTCATATGGTTTTCTTTACATATAAACATCACTAATCTGGGTCCTGGCTGCTGTATAAAATAGAAATAATGCCATTCAGTTGTTGTACAACTCAAGTATTTCATACAGGCTTAATTATTTTGGCCGAGAACAGTACTTAATTCTGATTAGGAAACAATTAACATTAATAGAAGAAATCTAAGGAGATGGTATATGCTAAACTGTCAAAGCATAAAATATTCAGATTCTAGGCTTAATACAGAGGGGCAGAAGGATTAGCTATACAATGAAGATAATCTGAAATTTAGCTGTGTGTTGTGAAGAAACAACAGATAACACACAACATCCAAATTTCCCCCTTGAGAAAGGTCATCTGATTTCATTGGCTCACACTACAATCAACAAATATTAGATCAGGTAAACTGGAAAAAAGCCTCATGTAAACATCAAAGTAAGCTGGAATCCAAATCGCTAAAGCCTCATGTAAACGATTAGCTGGCATGAAAGTGACCTTGTTGTATAGTGTTTGACTCTCTGATGCAAGGTATCCAATTTCAACACTAAAACTCTGGTTCAATATACGATCCAAGTATTTCAAAGCAACAGTTAAGCATCAGTATGTGCACTGCCGAGGAAGACTGTACAGCGTTGTCGATTCGAAAAAATAACCATACAAAGACTATGTTACCTTTTTCCAGTATATATACACTACCAAATCCATAATGTTCAGTCTTGGCCAATCTAGCTCATTACAAGCCGTTATTGCTGGTGTCGAGTTGATCTTAACCTTGTAATAAGAGGGTTGTGCTTCTTTAGATAGCACTCAGTTTAAAAAGAAAAATTATGAAGGCATTGGTTCCTGAAACCTGACCGTCTGTGCTCCTCTGTTCTAACTGAACAGCGCTGCTCTGTTTTCTCCCTTGCCCGAGCAGTTCGTGGATGGGTGGACTCCAGGAGCGGAAAGGGGTCAGGTATGTACCTTGTTTGGGACAGCTCCATTAGCCTGAGCTTTCTTCAATAGTTGGGCGTTGAAGCTCCGGGTGCTCAGGCGATTGGTAAGCCAGCCGTCTTCTTCTTCATCTACAAACGGAAGAGAAGGTTTGTTTCTATTCATACAGTTGTACTGAGGATTTGGAAAAGGAAAGAAGAGGACGGAAAAAGAAACCTCCGTGGTGGGGAACGACGGCCAGCATGGGTCGGAGCATCTCATCAAGGCCACAGTAGCCGGTCGCCGGCGAGTGGCACTGCTCCGTGCAGCCATGGGCGCCTCCGCCTCCTCCTCCGAGCGGCATTGACTCACCCGGGGTTGGCGGGTCAGTTCCTTGAGGTTGAGGCGCTCGTCCGGACCGTCGCAGGCACATGTCGCCACGCCTCGCTGGAACTCAAGTTTTTGGAGGGAGAAGAGAGCAGGAGGTGGGAACCACAGGAGGGAGATGTGGGGGCGGATGCGCGGGGAAGGGGATGAGTTCGAGTAACTGCCGTGGACAGAAGCAGAAGAGATATATACCTGTCGCTCGGGAACACTCGCGACTTAAAAAAAGAAGATTAATGAAACATTTTTTTTAGCTTACCAATGGTAACTGTGGGTAAATTCGCCAACACCAAGGGTAATTTCAATGATGGACGGGCAGAAACACTAATCCCTTTATTAGTAGGTATAGATTAGTCATTCAATTCATTAATGCAACCGTAGCACTAAAACAAAAGGATGGTCATCGCGCCATCTGGAAGATCATACGGGGGTGCCCTGCTCCCCCTAAGGTACGCGTGTTTGCATGGAGAGTGGTGTCCAACTCACTTGCTACTTGGGCCAACAAATTCTCTCGCCATCTCGAGCTTACTGACATATGCCTCCTTTGTGGTATGGAGCGTGAGGATGGATTCCATGCATTCTGCAGGTGTCCCCTGGCCCGAGAATTATGGCATGCCATGGCCTTGGATTGGCCAATCCCGGAGGTGGAAACAATATGCAACGATGGTCCGGAGTGGTGTTCTCTCTCCTTGATCCGCTGTCGGAGACGGAGCGTATGGTTGTCCTCATGACCATGTGGAGTGTTTGGTATGTGCGGAATGAGATCACTCATGATAAGGCGCCGCCCCCAACAGAAGCATCGCGCCATTTCCTCCATGGGTACATCACTTCTCTGCTCTGTATTCAACAACACCCTCATGACAACTTGGAGAAAGGCAAAATGGTGGTGCATGATAGCCTCCCGGTGACACACATGAGGAAAGTGCCCAAGCCAGAGATGTGCTGGACTCCTCCTCCACCGGGTTGGGCTAAGCTCAACACAGATGGTAGTCATGTCCCTCCAACCGGGGAGGCAGAAGGCGGCATGATCCTTCGCGATGAAAGAGGCGACATAATCTATACTGCTTGTAGACAGATCCTTACATGCGATAATGGTCTTTAGGCAGAGTTGGCTGCGTGCAGAGAGGGCCTGGAGCTAGCGTTATACCGGACGAACCTGCTCATTATGGTTGAGCTCGACTATGCTGAAGCGGTGTCTATGCTGCTAGCACATACTGGAGATAGATCGCACTACCGAATGCTTGTTGAGGAGATTCGGAGATTAGCACAAGATGCTCAGAGGGATATTTCTTTTACTCTTATTAGTCGTACGCAGAATAAAGTTAGTCATGCGCTAGCCGCGTATGGACGTGCTACACCCCGCACTGCAGTGTGGCTGTGCTCGGGGCTAGACTTTGTTGTAAACCTTTCAAAGGCTGATAGGCCTCCCTGAGTAATGGAATCTCCCTTTACCCCGCAAAAAAAAGGAAAAGAAAAAGACAAAAACCTAGCCTCCCGGGTAGCCCTCGCGACTCCGGACGCCCCTTGCCGCCAGCCCAAAAACAGCCACCGCCCCTACCACATTCCCTCGCCTCCGCCGGAGAATGCTGTCCGATGGCGAACGGCGGCAGCGGGGCGCTCCAGCCTAAGTTCTTCCTCTCCCTCCGCCCTCTCCAAGCGCTCCCCGCTCCCTCTCTCTCTCTCTCTCTCTCTCTCTCTCTCTCTCTCTCTCTCTCCCTATTTCTCTACCACTCGGCTCCTGACGGTGGAGGTCATAGATAGTGGCGAATCCGGTGTCTCGTAGGCACGGGCATGCCGGGGCAGTGGCCCCGGTCTGCTGGCGGCACTGCCCTTCTCCTCTCTCAGCCAGGAGTCATGTGGGCTGGTGCCATGGACGACCACTGCGGATCTGACCCCTCACGTCTGGATCCGTCGGTAGTGGTGTCCGTGTGTACGGCTATGGCGGCACTTCGGCGCGTGGCAGCAGCCATTGCTCTCAGGTGCTTGGGCTTCTTCCCTCAGTTTGTGGAGCTGTGGTGGTGGCGGAGTGCCGCAGCTTTGGATGGCGGCGCGGCGGCCGCGCGACGATGGCTGTGTTGCGGAGGTCGTGGGGATTGGTCTCCGGATTCCGGGACAGTGTGCTCTCAGCCAGCTCTAGACGTGTGTGCGGCAAAGCTATGGTCTGGGCTCACGGATGCCTGGGCGGGGACCTCGGGTCGGCGGCTGTGGCTGGTGGTGCATGGATCCGGTGTTCCGCGGTTGAAATGGCAAGGTTGTTGCGGCATAAGGTGCGGCAACCGTTGCGCCATGTGGGTGAGTTGGTGGTCGACGGAATGGCACTCTGCTCAGCTCACTCCGTTCCTGCACTCTGGGCTCCCTTGTGTGGCTCGGTGGTGGAGAGGGTACTCCTGTCGAAAGCCTGCACTTACTCTAGTTGGTGCCGATGATGACGGCTTATTTGCACGTTGTTTCCTTCTTGAAGGCCTCATCGTGGAGCTATATCCCTCTACCACCGCGATTGTCATGTGAGATCCGGGTGAAATCCCAAGCTCCGTCGGAGCGGGCGGTGGTGACACCTATGTCATTACCTTCTTGGAGGTGCCGTCTTGGAGTCCTTGACCCTTGTGGGGCGTCGGGCCACGATAGTTGTGCAGGGTTGCTTTGTGGTCATGGTCGGTAGATGTCAGAGCAGCGGCTTCGGATGATGTACGTGCGCCGAGGCAGCAGCCTCGGATGGCAATGCAGCAGTGGCTCCATGGGGTAGGCACGCGCGCAGCTTTGAATTGCATGGGTGGCGACCTGGTGCTGCTAGGGTAGCGAGTTCATCGACCCGATCGACGCGATCTGAGGGGTCGGCTGGTACGTCGGGCGGCCGTCTTGGGTAGCAAGGGCTGCAAGGCGACCGAGTCGTGCGACATTGCAGCTTACATGCGAGCAGGGGACGTCGGAGCGGCGGCTCCAGATTCGGTGGTGTGTGTTTGTGTGACTGTCGCCTAGGTCGTCTGGTTGACGAGGCTACGTTGCTTGTGCGATTTTTGGCCTGGTTTTCCTCATAAACTGGCTGCTCTGTTCGGTTTTTAATCCGAGTTTCCTTATAAACTGGATCAATTTCTTTGTTGAAATGAGATCATATTCAGGCGGGAGCCTCTCCCCCCAGTGACAGTTTCAAAAAAAAAAGCAAAAAGAAACCAAATTTGTCCCTATGAGATTGTAGTCTATATTTGATCCTTAAAGTCCAAAACCAAACAATCTTGGCTCTTACCAGTGGAGACCGCGTATGGCTTGACTTACGTGGCGGTAGTTTTGCACACCTTGCAGTACAGTTGGGATTTAAAAAAATGATTGAAGAAAATTCCAAAGAGACATTTTTTAGAAACATTTTTAAAGTAAGTAAACTTTGAAATATTCTCAAAACTTTTCTAAAAAAAATTAGGACTGTGGAGAACAAATTAAAGGGAACAACCAAAAAGTATTATATAAAAACAAGTAAATTCAGGAAAACTGATAAATAATTCAGAAACATTCATAACCCGTAAAATAAGTTAAAATGATTAATAGCCAAAAACACCATAGTTAGCCCTATGTCGCTTTCTATGTATGCCTTCATATGTTTCCAAAATAATGCATACATTTTCTTTTGATTTTTCTATACATTCACATTCATAAATCCAGTTGGTGCAGCATTATTACACCTACTTGAAGATATATTTGCGCTGGTTATTAACCAGATTTCTTTATTTTATTTTGCTATTAGTGTACATAGATAGTTCGTGGATTTTCACGATTTTTTGATTTTTTTTTAAATTGTCGCATGTTTTAGTTTTGAAATTCCCGGTTTTTTTTGGGTAATTTTGGGGTATTTATTTGTTTTTGTTACTTTTTTTATCAATTGTTTTATATTTGCTATATACTTTATCTTCTCTTTTTTCGTACTGACTGGGCTTCCTTGTTTTATATTTTCTATAGGAATAAGATGTCACGATAATCAAATAATGCAATTAAATTTTTGTCAAGTTGTGAATAGGCATTCCCATGAAATATTTTTAACATGAGCATGTAAGAAAATATCTTGCCAACTTGACACACAGTTCCGCAAACAGAGGTGAACTCGAAGTTGCCACGTTAAACAGAGGAAAAAATAGATGTGCAATAACTTTTAGAATGGGCAACTCGATGATTGGTGGAGCAGACTGCAAAGCGAGTGCAGGATGGTACATATATGGTAGTTAAAAAAACAAAATGATGCCACATATGTGTCATGTTTGGCAAGATGTCACTATTAACCAAACATATCCAAAAACTCTTATTAAATATGTAAACGATCGGCCGAACCGATACATAGCGTGATACCTCAAAAATAGAAAACCGGAGAAACATTGTAACTTACTAGCATGATGCCAAACAAGGCTCTCACCCCGCTTTATAGATAAAGCAACGACCATACAACCCAATGCATACAACTCGACACCACAACATACACACCCAAGGAAGGATACAACAGTGCACAAGAACAATTACACCACCCCAACCCACTCCAAGCCATCATGAAAGTAGGCAACGAGAGCCCCACTTGAAGCCATTCGAGTTATCCACCTTGACAGAGGTGTCATGAAGAGAAGCTGCGCCCGACAAACTGTGGACTCCAAGACGACGCCTTCAGGAAGGGTATGACACCGGAGTGCCGCCACCACCCGATCCAAAAGGATCATGGTTTTCACCTGGAGCAATCCGAAGAAGGAGAGTAGCCGCGACGACGCCTTCACGAAGGTAACGACGCCCACGGACAACGCCGCCGTTGCCCTGGCCCAAGCCAGACATGGATTACACGTCGGCACGCACTCTCTGCCTTCGAGACCACCACCGATCGCCGAACACCGGCCACCACACCGCCCGCACAGCCATGGCAGCCAGACCGCACCTGAGCCGCGAGCCCCGCCTATGAGCATCGCAGCTCCCACCACGAGGGCCACCGCCCCGGCATCCGAGCCACCCCTCCACCGCCACCACGGCATAATAAGAAAATTTCCATACAAAATATGTTGCTGCATGAATATAATGGATCCATTGACATACAGTTCTAGCGAAAAATTTAGTGACGTGACCAAATACGAGCTTCATTATCTTAGTATGTACAAAGGTGTAAAAGGAGCAGGATCCAGAGTTTGTGATCGGACTGGTCAAGAGTAGACTTAAGTATGATGTGGGCGCGGCATATTGAAGTATTGTCAGAAAATTAGAATGAAGGGTGGCTCCTAGAGGAATAAGATGCCACGATAATAATAATAAATGCGTGTGCATGCAATGCGTTCTATCACGCCCCAAAATTTGGAGTCATGATTTAATATCCATAATTCCCAGGGGTGCATAATTGTGGATACAGAATGATTACATAACTAAACCATCGCAGAAAACAAACTTTACTACAAAAGAGTAAAATATGCTTAACAGCGGTTTATCTCAAAATAGACTGGGGCATCTAAAGCCCAAATTTATCTATATTACAACCAAAAGAAGAACTACCGTCAGGCATCCTGGAGCGTAGGAAAAGACCTAAAACTCGTAATCTTTGCCGACAAAATAACCATCATCATATGCTAGCCCTTCTCCTTCTCTAGTTTGTCTGGGATTAAAATGGGCAAGGATGAGTAAAAAAGTACTCAACAAGTCACTATGGGGAAGATTCTATTTAACAACATGCCAATAATTTTAAATGCGGTAAAGTGTAGTGTTGCAATATTTGGTGGATGCATAATCTGGAAATTTATCCTATAGGTAGAAAATCATTCCTTGAAACTTGTTTGTGTCATATTAACTAGTAAATTTGCTAAGAAGCTCTTTCTGATATTTCCTATGATAATGACATCAACAATTCTTATCATATCAAATTTTATTGAAAATTTTAGTTGAACACAGCTTCATTAACTGGAAGCATGGTGTATTCGAATACTTTTGATTGTAACTCTGCAGAATTGCTCATCTTTACCCACATGATATATACACCTCTTATTGTCACTCGAGCTTGACACATGCCATTTGGTGTGTCGACAGAGGTAAGATAACAAGACGTTTTATCTGCTCTATCCTCTAAAGTCCTTACCCGGAAAGTCCCCATCACTCAACCACCGGGAGCATCACCGGGCCAAGGGTTACACTATTAGAAAAAGGGCCTTTAGTCCCGGTTCCAGAGGGCCTTTAGTCCCGGTTCCAGAGGGCCTTTAGTCCCGGTTCTGGAACCGGGACTAAAGGGTCGGGACTAAAGCCCAAAACCTTTAGTCCCGGTTCGCTTACGAACCGGGACCAAAGGGGCTCCACGTGGCCGCTACGGGAAGCCCAGGCAGGAGGACCTTTAGTCCCGGTTAGTAACACCAACCGGGACCAAAAGGTATCCACGTGGCCGCTGCGGGGAGCCCGGACAGGAGAACCTTTAGTCCCGGTTGGTCACACCAACCGGGACCAAAGGTCATCCACGCGTGAGAATCTGGCAGCAGCTGGGGTTTTTGTTTTTTTTTTAGGGGGGGGGGGGGTTGGGGGGTTTTGGAGGGTTAATTTAGAGGTTTCATATTGTGTTAGCTAGCTAATAGGGAGAAGTGTCCTCTCTTTCTCCGTTCTCGGTCGACGGTAGCTACTATACATATAGAGATAACTCGATGCTAGCTAATAAGAAAATGAAGGAAACCATTAAATACACAAGATCGTCATGCTGAACATATATAGAGAGAAGTGACATCTCTTTCTCCGTGCTTGGTCGAACAACAAGTTTTCGTATATCTATCCGACGGTACTACATATATACAATATAACATCTTTTACAATACCTAACATCATCTACCTAAGATCCAATCACAAATCCGCATGGTATTCCCCGTCTTTAGGTATGACGTGGTCAAGAAAGAATCCCGCCAATTCCTCTTGAATTGCTCGTATGCGATCATGTGGTAGGAGTTCATCCCGCATCTGCCAGATCTAATTTAAAGAAGGGGGTCAATACATGCATATATATGAATAAAACTCAACACAATTGATGGTAATATATAAAATAAAATTGTGAATATTATTTACGTACTTCAAATTGTTTGTCAGAGAAGCCCCGCTCAGAGGTCGAGTGGCGAATGAACTCGCATACGTAGTATGCACATAAAACAGTCCCTTCTTTCTAGTACAAGCACTTTACGAGAATAGAGTTCAATCAAACTGATAAGCAAGCATGGTAATGATATATTGATGAAAATTTGAATCAATTAGAGATGCGCGGAACTAGCTAGTACTACTTACTTTGGGGTGCGTAAATCGCAACTCTTTGTTTAGACCGGGAACCTTTCGGGTGAACTTCTTCCAAACCCTGCCAGGCAAAGAAAATGATTACTTGATATCAGGAAATTAACGAAAGTTGCATGCCGATATGGTCCCGATATTGACTGAACTTACTTCTTGAGCATTGCAGTCATGTCCGCATAATTCTCGGGATCTTTACGTCTCGAGTCTAAGACAGTTACTAATGCCCAGTCAAGCTTAATGGATAGCAGAATAAAGTGGAAACTGCGCACGCATATATAACTCATCAATTACATTACTTAACCTCGAGTAAGCGAAACTGAGTATACAGAGAAGACAGCAATACTCACTTGAAGTTGTAAGGAAAGAGTATTTCCCTTTTGTTTTGATGTATAAGGAACGACTGTAGCAAGTTCTCCTCGGTCTCTTTGATTGAGTTTTGTACCGTCCATTTATTTACGGCATCTGGGCTAATGAACCCAACGTCGAAGATTCCTACTTTTTTGCATTCGAAGATCTTCAATCTGCATAATATAGTGAGGATAATTATATATACATGCAATGAACGAGCTGAGCTAGAGACTTAACTATAGAAGTAATACTTATAGACAGTAGGAAGTCATGAGTTGTTTGTCGAGGGCCAGTTGATTGTATAACTGAAATAACTCCACAAATTCAATAGGCATCACGGGAAGTCCAATGAATTCGTGCTCTGGTTTCACTGCCATATACATAGTGTCTCTCCCAGACTCCCTGCAGGTTTTCATGTACCACTCATGCAATTTGTACATCATCGTTGTTAGAGGAGGATGATCAGGTTTGACGAGAGGCTTCCCGTGCACGTATTTATATTCTTCTTTTGTTACCTCAGCCGTTTGAAAAATTACATCATCCCCCAAGTAATCACCAGGATTGGTACCAGGCACCATCCCCGGATGATTAGCGACGATATCGCTAGACACCTTGAGCGGGGGGCACGATTTCTTCTCCTGTTCGCCGAGCTGGGGAATTGTTTTCCCACTTCTTCGTTCTGCTAACCTTGCATCACTGGAAGTACTTCCCGACTGCCGCACTTCTTCATATGTCTTTTTAAGAATGCGGACATAGTTGGAATCCGGCGGAGGCGGTGGTGATCGCTTCAGGGCATCGATAGTGCGCTTCACTTTCACCGGATCTAGCTTCTCCTTCGGAGGTGGAGTTTTCTTTGCAAAATGGTCCCTCACTTCGGCACGACATATGTCCTCGTTTTCCTGCTCGGTCCTCTCATATGGTAACTTTTCCACAGGCTTGAGAGATGGACCGTATCTGAATTGCCTCCCGCCTCTGCTTGTACTGCTAGCCGCCGGAGCGGCGGCGTCTCTCTTCCGTCGTTGCTGACGAGGCGGAGAAGGAGGCGGAGTGCTCCGACGCGCCGGAGTAGGCGAAGGAGGAGGCGGAGTGCCCTCACGCGTCGGAGGAGCCGGAGAAGGAGGCGGAGTGCCCTGATCACTCGCCGGAGGAGGAGGAGGAGGAGGAGGCGGAGTGCCCTGACTCGCCGGAGGAGGAGGAGGAGGCGGAGGCGTCCAGTTTGGAAGCTTGATGTACTCCTTCTGCCATAGACATGTACTCCTCAGAGCACGAACCAGCTGATTCTCCCCTTCACCTGTAGAGTGGTAAAGCTCGAGCTCCTCAAATCCCTCCATTACTTCATCCACCATCACAACAGCATAGCCATGTGGAATCGGAAGGCAGTGAAAAGTTCCGTTGGGTTGAGGAGGTGCAACAGAGCCGAGAGCCGCCTTGAAAGTGAGGTTATGGCATTTCGTCATAAGCTCGCAATTTTGAGCCTCCGTGATAGTATCCACGGGGTAGATAGGCTCCGTGAAGTCAGTCTGAACGGGCTCCGTGGAAGCCACGCTGCTTCTCCGCTGAGATGGCGGGGTAGCTTCTGGGGTAGCTTCGTGCCGCTGAGATAGTTGGCCGGCAGCTCGCTGGCTCTCAGCTTCCTCTAGCTTTTGTAGTTTTGCACTCATCTTCTGCATGTCGCTCAGCTCCGCTTTCCTCTTTCTCTCCCGGCTTCTGTAACCGCCTGCGTCGGGAAACCCAAACTTCCACGAAACGGAGCCTGGTGTGCCTCGTGTTCGTCCAGGGTGCTCAGCATTCCCTAGGGCCTCAGTCAGCTCGTCCTTCTCTCTGTCGGGAATGAACGTCCCTTCCTGCGCTGCGGTGATATACTTCTGAAGCTTCGTGACGGGTATTGCAAGTTGTTTGTCCGTCCAACGGCACTTCCCTGTTTCAGGGTCCAAAGTTCTCCCAACCCCGAAGAACCAAGTCCTTGAACGGTCTGGCCAGTTCAATGTCTCTGGTTCGACCCCTTTAGCAATCAGGTCATTCTCAGCTTTGTCCCACAACGGTCGGGCTTTGAGGTAGCCACCTGACCCCGTGTGATGGTGATACTGCTTCTTTGCAGCGTTGTTCTTGTTTGTCTCTGACATTTTCTTACTCTTGTCTGATGTCTTGTAGGCCACAAATGCGGGCCAGTGATCTCTTATCTTCTCAAATCGGCCGATGAATTCTGGAGTCTCACCTTTGTCGACAAACTTTGATTTCAACTCCTTCTTCCACCTCCTGAATAGATCTGCCATCTTCTTAAGAGCACACGCCATGACCAGTGGCTCTATAACGGGCTTATTCGGATCCTCCTCTGGCGTTAGGGTGAAATTTGCCTTCAGCAAGGTCCAAAGATCATCTTTCTGTCTATCGGTGACATAATCACCTTCAGGGGCGTCGTCCTTAGGCTTATTCCATTGCTTGATGCTGATTGGGATGTTGTCCCTAACAATAGCTCCGCACTGAGCAGAAAATGCGTCCTTGGTCCGCTTGGGTTCAATCGGTAGGCCATCGTTCGCGAGTGCTGTGATCGTGAACCTTTCATCCTTGCGCAACCTCTTCTTCGGGCCTCGTCTCGTTACCGAAGTTTGGCTCGATCCGGAGGGCTATAAAAGAAGAAAGAAGAGTTAATATATGTACATACCAAAACAATTAATGCATCAATTAGCTAGTCAGCACCTCCGGAGCCATCATGATCATGTCACCGGAGCCATCATGATCATGTCCTTCCTCCTCCATTGTTCCATCGGTGTCGTTGAGAAACGACAAGACAGCATCACCTCCGGTGAGGATTATCTCCCCCAACAACTGTTCTTGTTCCAAGTCTCTTTGATCCATAGTTTCTGCAAATATAGAAGAATATATATATAGATGAGATCAGAAAAAAAATTGGATCAACTTGTGCACATCCATAATGGGGGTATTCTTGATAAATCTATGTTACCGGAGTTATCTATGTTCCCGGAGGGGGTAGACGACAACGACGCTCACCCCTCATGTCATGTCCGACGTCCCTCCTCATGTCGAAGTTATCGGGGAGGGGGTAGACGACAACGACGCTCACCCCTCATGTCCGACGTCCCCCCTCATGTCGAAGTTATCGGGGAGGGGGTACAGGTGGCCTCGAGAGTTGGTCGGGCGAGCGGACCGGGAGTAAGTAACTTTTAACTCATTTTAACTCATTTTGAATATATGAACATTTTAGCTTTTACGGGTAGGGGCGGGAGGGGGTTGATCGACGTCTCCCCCCCTCATGTCGAAGTTACCGGAGTTTTCTATATGAACAAAAAAAATCCACATGACATGTCCGACGAGCGGACCGCCTCTCTCTCATGCATGTCCGACGTCCCCCCTCATGACAAAAACTTTCTATAAAAAAAAAGCATACATCTATGAACAAAAAAAATTCTATGAACAAAAATAAAATTGTATCAATGCATATATAAAAACTTTCTATGGATCATCATTGCTCATATATCAATGCATATATAAAAACTTTCTATGGATCATCATTGCTCATATATAAAAACTTTCTATAAACAAAAAAAAAACATACATCTATGAACAAAAAAAAATCTATGAACAAAAATAAAATTGTATCAATGCATATATAAAAACTTTCTATGGATCATCCATCCATACATACATACTGCATATACATACATACATACATACAGCATCCATCCATACATACATACATACTGCATATACATACAAAAAAAGGCAGATCCGGCCGGGGCGGCGGTGGCGGCGGCGGCGCGGCAAGCAGAGCAGGGGCACGGCGCGGCAAGCAGAGCAGGGGCGGCGGCGCGGGGGAAGGGGGTGGCTCGCTGGGGGCGGCGTCGGGGCAGGGGCAGCGGGGCACGGCGGGCGGCGTCGGAGCAGCAGGGGCGCGGGGAGCGGCGCCGGCGTCGGGGCAGAGGGCGTCGAGGGCGTCGGGGCAGCGGGGGCTCGACGGCGATGGCGACGAGGAGCAGCCTGACGGCGTCGACGGGGCAGAGGGCGGCGAGGGCGTCGACGGCGAGCTCGGGCAGCCTGGCGGCGTCGATGTGCTCGGCGTCGTCGGGGGAAACTGGCAAATTTTCCCAACTCCCGCTTATATAGGGAGACCTTTGGTCCCGGTTGGTGCCACCAACCGGGACCAATGCCCACCTTTAGTCCCGGTTGGTGCCACCAACCAGGACCAAAGGTCTCTTTTCGTCAGCCCAAAGGGCGGGAAGCAGAGACCTTTGGTCCCGGTTGGTGGCACCAACCGGGACTAAAGGTGGGCATTGGTCCCGGTTGGTGGCACCAACCGGGACCAAAGGTGGGCATTGGTCCCGGTTGGTGGCACCAACCGGGACTAAAGGGTGGTGCTGCCCGGGGCCAAAAGTTTAGTCCCACCTCGCTAGCTGAGAGGGCTCGAGAGTGGTTTATAAGCGCTGCTGCGCCAGCCCTCTCGAGCTCCTCTCAACTGCAGGCTTACGGGCCTAATCGCACACACCTCTGCCTGTAGGCCTTCTGGGCCTTCTGCGGGCCTGAATCCTGGCCCAACTAGATGGTTGGGTTTCTAGTTGTATTCAGGCCGTGGTGGCCCAGTAGGCGGCATTTTTTTTAATTTTTTTCTATTTTTTTGTTTTCTTTTTTGCTTTATTTAATTTCTTTTGTTTCTACTTACAGTTTTTCAGTGATTCTTTTTGCTTTTAGGTCACAAAAATTATAAACTTTCTGTTAGTGCCATTAGTTTCCAAATTTGAATAGTTTAAATTTGAAGTCTTTTAAATTGGTGTGAATCACTAGTTTGTGAATAACTTTACTATAAAAATAGATTTTTGAGTGATTCTTTTTCCTGCTATTTAATATTACTGTGTTTTATCATTATATTCAATTTGGTAATTTTTAGGTTATTTTAAATGTCTGTTTTAACCAAAAACAGATTTTGTTATTTTAGTTTGCTATTAAAGTTTCTAAAAAAAATCTTTATGAAAATTATTTTGCTATTAGTGTTTTGAACAAAAAATACTTTGATAACTTTAGTTGCATAAATTTTATATAATTTTAGTTTCATAAATACTAGAGGTTTATAAAATATTTTTAGTTGATTCCTTTTGCTAAATGACCCTGAAATTGAAAAGCACTTCAAATGAACTCTGAAAAGGTTGAAAGTTGGCATGGTATCATCATTTCACCCACATAGCATGTGCTAAAAAGTTGAGAGGGTTACGGCAAAAACTGGATGCACTTCGTGTACAAAATGGACAATCTCTTTCGAAGTATCAGGGTTTCGGACGAAATCTCATCTGTTACAAAGGGATTTCCTTTAATTTCTTCACATGTAACTGCAATGATATAGTTGTGGAGAGAAAGTCTTCACTTTTTCTTCGCTTGTGTCCTTTGCTTATTGCGCCGTAACCATGGATAATCTTCATCGTTTAACAGGGTGCTTGGGTCAGCCTTGACTTTGAAGGGAGGAATTTCTTGAAACTTTTCATAATCTTCAGACATGTCTGTCTTGCCCTCCAATCCCACGATGTCTCTTTTTCCTGAAAGAACTATGTGGCGCTTTGGCTCATCATATGATGTATTCGCTTCCTTATCTTTTCTTTTTCTCGGTTTGGTAGACATGTCCTTCACATAGAAAACCTGCGCCACATCATTGGCTAGGACGAATGGTTCGCCTGTGTACCCAAGATTGTTGAGATCCACTGTTGTCATTCCGTACTGTGGGTCTACCTGTACCCCGCCTCCTGATAGATTGACCCATTTGCACTGAAACAAAGGGACCTTGAAATCATGTCCATAGTCAAGTTCCCATATGTCCACTATGTAACCATAATATGTGTCCTTTCCCCTCTTGGTTGCTGCATCAAAGCGGACACCGCTGTTTTGGTTGGTGCTCTTTTGATCTTGGGCGATCGTGTAAAATGTATTCCCATTTATCTCGTACCCTTTGTAAGTCAATACAGTCGAAGATGGTCCCCTGGCCAACGAGTACAGCTCATCAGAAACAGTGTTGTCACCCATGAGACGTGTTTGCAACCAACTGCCGAAAGTCCTGATGTGTTCATATGTAATCCAGTCGTCACACTGCTCCGGGTGTTTGGAGCGCAGAATATTCTTGTGTTCATCGACATACGGGGTCACCAAGGTAGAATTCTGTAGAACTGTGTAGTGTGCTTGAGACCAAGAATGCCCGTCCCTACATATTATTGAGTCCGCTCCTAGCGTGCCTTTTCCAGTCAGTCTCCCCTCATACCGCGATTGAGGGAGACCAATCTTCTTAAGGTCAGGAATGAAGTCAACACAAAACCCAATGACATCCTCTGTTTGATGGCCCATGGAGATGCTTGCTTCTGGCCTAGCGCGGTTACGAACATATTTCTTTAAGACTCCCATGAACCTCTCAAAGGGGAACATATTGTGTAGAAATACAGGGCCCAGAACGACAATCTCGTCGACTAGATGAACTAGGACGTGCGTCATGATATTGAAGAAAGATGGTGGGAACACCAGCTCGAAACTAACAAGACATTGCACCAAATCACTCCTTAACCTTGACAGGATTTCTGGATCGATCACCTTCTGAGAGATTGCATTGAGGAATGCACATAGCTTCACAATGGCTAATCGAACGTTTTCCGGTAGAAGCCCCGTCAATGCAACCGGAAGCAGTTGCGTCATAATCACGTGGCAGTCATGAGACTTTAGGTTCTGGAACTTTTTCTCTGCCATATTTATTATTCCCTTTATATTCGACGAGAAGCCAGACGGGACCTTCATACTGAGCAGGCATTCAAAGAAGATTTCCTTCTCTTCTTTGGTAAGAGCGTAGCTGGCAGGACCTTCATACTGCTTTGGATGCATGCCGTCTTTTTCATGCACACGTTGCTGTTCCTCCCATGCCTCCGGTGTATCTTTTGTCTTCCCATACACTCCCAAGAAGCCTAGCAGGTTCACACAAAGATTCTTCGTCACGTGCATCACGTCGATTGCAGAGCGGACCTCTAGGTCTTTCCAATAGGGTAGGTCCCAAAATATAGATTTCTTCTTCCACATGGGTGCGCGTCCCGCATCGTCAGTCGGAACAGATAGTCCGCCAGGACCCTTTCCAAAGATTACTTGTAAATCATTGACCATATCAAGTATGTGATCACCAGTACGGAGGGCGGGCTTCTTCCGGTGATCTGCCTCACCTTTGAAATGCTTTCCTTTCTTTCGACATTGATGGTTGGTCGGAAGAAATCGACGATGCCCCAAGTACACATTCTTCCTGCATTTGTCCAAATATATACTATCGGTGTCATCTAAACAGTGTGTGCATGCGTGGTATCCCTTGTTTGTCTGTCCTGAAAGGTTACTGAGAGCAGGCCAATCGTTGATGGTTACAAACAGCAACGCATGTAGGTCAAATTCCTCCTGTTTGTGCTCATCCCACACACGTACACCTTCTCCATTCCACAGCTGTAAAAGTTCTTCAACTAATGGCCTTAGGTACACATCAATGTCATTGCCGGGTTGCTTAGGGCCTTGGATGAGCACTGGCATCATAATGAACTTCCGCTTCATGCACAACCAAGGAAGAAGCTTATAGATACATAGAGTCACGGGCCAGGTGCTATGATTGCTGCTCTGCTCCCCAAAAGGATTAATGCCATCTGCACTTAAACCAAACCATACGTTCCTTGCGTCACCTGCAAAGTCCCCCCACCTTCTCTCGATTTTTCTCCACTGCGACCCGTCAGCGGGTGCTCTCAACTTCCCGTCTTTCTTACGGTCTTCTTTGTGCCATCGCATCAACTTGGCATGCTCTTTGTTTCTGAACACACGTTTCAGCCGTGGTATTATAGGAGCATACCACATCACCTTGGCAGGAACCCTCTTCCTGGGGCGCTCGCCCTCAACATCACCAGGGTCATCTCGTCTGATCTTATACCGCAATGCACCGCATACCGGGCATGCGTTCAAATCCTCGTACTCACCGCGGTAGAGGATGCAGTCATTAGGGCATGCATGTATCTTCTGCACCTCCAATCCTAGAGGGCATAGAACCTTCTTTGCTTCGTACGTACTGCCGGGCAATTCGTTATCCTTTGGAAGCTCCTTCTTCATTATTTTCAGCAGCGAACTAAATCCCTTGTCAGATACACCATTGTCTGCCTTCCATTGCAGCAATTCCAGTGTGGTACCGAGCTTTCTGTTGTCATCTTCGCAATTTGGGTACAACCCTTTTTTGTGATCCTCTAACATGCGATCGAACTTCAACTTCTCCCTTTCACTTTCGCATTCTCTCTGTGCATCAACAATGACCCGGCGAAGATCATCATCGGGCACATCGTCTGGTTCCTCTTGATCTTCAGCTTCCCCCATTGCAGCATCACCGTATTCAGGGGGCGGGTAGTTGTCATCATCCTCTTCTTCTTTGTTGTCTTCCATCATAACCCCTCTTTCTCCGTGCTTGGTCCAAACATTATAGTGTGGCACAAAACCCTTCTCAAGCAGGTGGAAGTGAAGGGTTTTAGAGTTGGAGAAAGCCTTCGTATTCTCCCAGATAGTACATGGACAATGCATAAAACCATTCTGCTTGTTTGCCTCAGCCGCTTCGAGAAAATTATGCAGGCCCTTAATATACTCGGAGGTGCGTCGGTCACCGTACATCCATTGCCGGTTCATCTGCGTGCGTTATATAGTTCTTATTATTGAACAACATATAACTCTCTAGAGCATCTAATTAAAACACACAAGTAAGAACTTTTTTCTTTTAGAAAGAAGATACGAAGAAGAGGCTAACCACGGTGTTGCCGGCGCCGAGATGGGCGCGGGCGATTGACGGCAGTGAGGACGGGGATGGGACAGGACGGACCGCCAAACCTAGACAAATCTTGAGGAAAATGGAGCTTGGACAAGGAGCTTCGAGAGGAGAAAGCTTAAGTGTGGCTCGGGCATTTCATCGAACACCTCATGTGCATAGGAGGTGAGCTAGAGCACCACAAAAGCTCTCCCACGGCCGGGCAAAAAAACAGAGCAATGCATTGCTCTGCTCGCGGGCGGGGGCTATATATAGGCCAACCATTGGTCCCGGTTCCAGCCACAAACCGAGACCAATGGTTGTGGGCCAGGAGCGAGGCGCATTGGTCCCGGTTCGTGGCTGGAACCGGGACAAAAGGGGTCACCTTTAGTCCCGGTTCCAGCCACAAACCGGGACCAATGGTTGTGGGCCAGGAGCGAGGCGCATTGGTCCCGGTTCGTGTCTAGAAGCGGGACAAAAGGGGTCAGACGAACCGGGACCAATGGCCCACGAGGCCCGGCCGGCGCCCTGGCCTCACGAACCGGGACCGATGCCCCCATGGGTCCCGGTTCGTGAGTGAACCGGGACTAATGGGCTTCTCAGGGGTGGACCAATGCCCTGTTTTGTACTAGTGTTAGCTTTCCATTCCGGACCTAAGTGATTTTCCGTTTTGATACCGTATACACGTAGAAGCCATACCACTCACTACACAAACCTTCCAGAGGACAGGTATGGCAGGAATCTGTAGTTATCCATCATACAGAGCAGATTACTAGGTCAGGCTTGACAGAATCAAACATGTGGTTGAGCGATCCGGGGTTGTTATTTTATGTGACAACAAATAAAACATATCATTGCCATAATTACAAAATTATTTCTAATCCATCCTTGGCGGCAACTTATACGACAACAACCATCTAGGATTTTGAAATGAATATGGCCAACAAAATATTGAAACTCTGTAACTATATTGCATGTCATTCGAACGTACAACAATACCCAACCAGCATGCAAATAAATAATTAATTTAAACTACTACTCATTTTTTATAAATATAAATAGATATAAATGGCGTATAGGGTCAAAAATGGACAATGGAATAGTCACTTGCCAAAATGCCCATATCCGGTTCGGTCTTCAACTTCAGAGTATTCTTTTCCTTCTACTCTCAAGTGTATTGGATCATTCGTATCCCGTCCTATAGCAAAAATAATCCAAACATACGGCCCGCGAATGCAAGCTAGGAACAAAATACAAACAAAAAGGAATTTATTTTAAAATGAATATGGTTATTTTTTGGGGGGCCAGGGAAATTGGTTTTTGTATCAATGGCATAGATATTTAGGTTCAGTGCATCGAGCAATCGAAACGGACAAATTATGAGGTTTCAGGGTTTGAAGATCAGTAGCTTGTGATTACTGTTCATTTTATCTTAGTTTAAATTGAATTCAAAAAAGAAAAGGATTTTAACCAAAAATGGCCGGATGGTCTGAAATGTAATAATGCTGGACCGGGAAAGGGTTAAACAAAAGTAAAGAAGATGGGCTCGGCCGAATTTCTAGATGATATAGGGCTGCGTCCAATCTGAATGGAATGGCTCTGGAGACTGAGATATGTCATCACGTGATTGGTTGATACCGTTTCGGTTTAATTTAAAACACATAGAGAGAGAAGGCTATAGAGGGATAAGCTAAGCGGTGGCCGGCGGCAGCGACGGTGACCATGCCGTCGATGTGGTTGTCGATCCGAGGAATAGAGGTATCCGGGAGGCTCGAGGGAAGTTGGTGGTTCGATATTGGTGGTCTTAGAGGAGGTGTGCATCACGGAGCGAGGTCAGCGACGACCTGGTCACTCTGGTCCGTACCTGGCAAATGAGATAGCATAATTGACAATGCGGGTGTGTTTAGTGGAGTGTGGCATAGATGTGTGCCAAAGGAATTGAAAAACGGAGCTCGGCTCCGACCTAAATAGTCGAGTGGAGGTGGTTCGGCATAGCTGTAGTGGCGAAAGCGTGACGCGCGGCAGCTGTGCCGGCACTCGGGTGGTTTCTAGAGGAATGATGAGGCTGGGAAGGAGTGGCGGCTGGCTCAGGAAGCCTCGTGACCCTGCACGCGTGGCGGCGAACTGGAGAGGCACTAGTAGAAAAAGGACATTTAGTCCCGGTTGCCAACCCCCTTTACTCCCGGTTGTCACAACCGGGACTATGGATTCGGGACTAAAGCCCAGGCGCTAAAAATAATAATGCCTCCCGTGGGATTCGAACTCAAGACCTCATGTATTGCATCGCGCGCAGCTTACCACCTCACTTACACAACACATGTGTCTTTGATGGGATGCTTTCCTTTTGAACTAGCCTATGAAGGACCTTTAGTCCCGATTAGTGTTACCAACCGGGACTAAAGGCCCGGTTAAGGGTCTACCTTTAGTCCCGGTTGGTATTACCAACAGGGACTAAAGGTCCTCTGACGCCCATGAAACTTGGAACCGGGACTAATGCTCATATTAGTCCCGGTTCCAACTCTAGCCGAGACTAATGTGCTGAACCAAAGGTTCTTTTTCTACTAGTGAGGCAAGAGGCAGTGTGGGGCGAGCCGGCGGCGCGCTGGTTGTGCGGGCACGGGAGCAGCATGGCTCTAGTGCGGGGCAGAGAGAGAGGAGGCTAAGGCGGTGGCGTGAGCATGCGGTGATGCGCGGCGATGCTGACACTGTCCACAGGAGCGGCGGCGAACGGGTGCACGTGTGCGTTAGTGTGTGCGTGTGCTCGGGCAATAAAGAGAGAAGAGAGAGACGGGCCAGGATGAGCCAGAGGGGGAAGAGAGTTGGGCCAGAGAATGTGACCCAAAATCACAGTACGTTTTGATTTTTCTTCAGGTTTATTTCAAACACAAATTTGATTTTCAATGAAAAATTTAAGGGTGTTACACGTTCCATGACAAGACAATGGAAGACGACTTTTTGTTTGCTAAAAGATATCCGTCCAAGCTGAGAAGTGAACGATGGAAGATATATAAAAATATAACTCAACTAGCTAATTGCCCGTGCGTTGCAATGGGGGCATACATATTTTAGTGGTTCCCTTCAACTGTGTCTCCCGTATACCTTCCACCAACTATCTTGGCCACCCCAATCCAGTATTTCCACCTATGCCAACGGCTCATTCGGTCACAATCCCCCTTCCATTGTCACCAACACACACTTTGAACAAATAAAATTGAAATCAAATCAGTGGGAGTACTACGTTTCCAATTTGCCAAACAAAAAAAGATTTAGTTCTCATATTGCTGACGGAAGAAGATGTGATGTCGGGCAAATAATTTTAGACATAAATCAGTGGATGAGGATGTGAATTGATGGGAGATGTGAAGTTGGGCAAATAAAATTGGAAACAAATCAGTGGGATTACTACGTTTCCAATTTGTCAAACGGAAAAATGATTAGTTTCCATATTACGGAAGAAACAAGATGTGATGCCGGACAACTAAAATTGGAAATAAATCTGTGGAAAGGGATGGAATCAAAAGAGAGAGAAAAACCCTGGAGGCGAGGAAGGGAACGACCTATTCCCTTTAATAGTACAGATACGTGATCAGCTGCTTGGAACGATCTCGCGAACCGAACCAAACTCGCCGAACCGAACCAAACCAAACTCGCCGAATGTCCTTTGATGCGTCCCTCTCCTACCTACCTCAGCGCACTGCAGCCTCGCAATCTTCCCGCTCACTCACACCTCCGATCGAGAGAAGAGCACCGTGGCGCGTCCATCAGCCGAGTGAGCGCGCGCCACCCGCCTGGTCTATATATCCCGCGCACGCAACGCCGCTTCGGCTTAGGCTGCAGCTCGGTCGACCGTCGGCCAACCTCCTCGCCGCCGCCCGCGCGCGCAGAGACATAGGCAGAGAGATACAGGAAAGGTACACTATACACCTGAGAAAGTCGTACGTAGCATGCGCCGTCACCAGATCACCATGAAGACTGCCGCCGGGCTGCGGGCGGCGGCCATCGTCAAGCTCAACACCGCCTTCCTCGCCTTCTTCTTCCTCGTCTACATGGTCCTCCTGCTCAATCCCAAGTACTCCCACATCCTTGATCGCGGCGCCTCCTCTCTCGTCCGCTGCACCTTCCGCGACGCCTGCCCTTCAACGTCCCAGCTCTCACGGAAGGTACACCGGTACGGTTCTTGCCATCCGGCCGCGCCACCGAGCGTACGTTCTCGATTAACGCATTCGTGTGCGTGCGTGCGTGCACTGCAGCCGGGACCGGGAGGAAGATCAGTGGCGGCGGCGTCGGAGCGGATCGTGAACGAGGGGGCCGCGCCGACCATGTTCGACAAGCTCCGCGGCCGGCTGCGGATTGGCCTGGTGAACATCGGCCGCGACGAGCTGCTGGCGCTTGGCCTAGAGGGCGACGCGGTAGCCGTGGACTTCGAGCGGGTATCTGACGTGTTCCAGTGGTCGGACCTCTTCCCGGAGTGGATCGACGAGGAGGAGGAGGACGGGGTCCCGTCCTGCCCGGAGATCCCCATGCCGGACTTCTCCAGAAACGACGACCGCGACGTGGACGTGGTAGTGGCGTCCCTGCCGTGCAATCGGACGGCCAAGGGGTGGAACCACGACGTGTTCAGGCTGCAGGTGCACCTGGTGGCGGCCCAGATGGCGGCGCGGAAGGGCCGGCGCGACGGGGACGGCAGGGTGCGGGTGGTGCTGCGGAGCGAGTGCGACCCGATGATGGACCTGTTCTGTTGCGACGAGTCAGTGGGGAGGGAGGGGGTGTGGTGGATGTACAGCGTCGACGTGCCATGGCTGGAGGAGAAGCTCCGGCTGCCCATCGGCTCCTGCAACCTCGCACTGCCGCTCTGGGGACCAACAGGTACGTAAGTACGATTTTGCTCCGGCCGCCGCGTTTAATTTGCGCGGTGGAAAACGTGCGCATACTTTGGTTTCTCGTGTCGGTCATGTTGCAGTTGCACCGCACACATATGCATCTAATGTAAGTCAAGCCGGTAGTTGCACACATGCTTACTATAGGAGGGAGTAACTAACAACCAGTAGTAGTAAGATAGACAATATTAACAGCGTTCTTACACTAGTATAGTGTCAAAAACGCTCTTATATTATGGGACGGAGGGAGTAACTAACAACCAGTAGCAGTAAGATAGACAATATGCATGGACACGGTGACGGCTTACGGGTTGACATATGGTACTTCTACAAATCGAAAGAAAACTGACCTTGCATTACTGTTCCGGTGTGTCATACAGACAGCTGTGTTTATAAAGACATAACATGCCGCCTAATGGAATTGAGGCGGCAATATAGCGCATAATCAAGCTTCTTCTCCCACCCTCTTTTGGCCTTCGTAATGCAGTATATATATGATCGTAGGGACCAGTTAATGGAGAATATGTGGTGTAGGACAAGCCATCTGGGAGAACATAGGAATCCGGTCGGGAAATGCTCAAGGGCGACGAGTTGACAATGCATTGGTTCTTATCGTCACTTAATTGTCCTTAGGTCTAAAACAATGTTCAGTAGTCCCCATTCCCAACAAAGTTAATAATCTGATCGAGGCTAGCTAGGAAGGAAGCTTCATAAAAGCCTCCAATCACAGGTTGAATCACCCCTTATTGATCACAGCGTGATGAGTACCACGTAACGTCTGTGTCTGGATAATCAGGGTGCATACAAAAACGTACTGTACTCTGTTTTGGCAATCATATGCTCGAGTAGTGGAGTACTCCAGCTAGCTAGTTAGCTATCCTTGCATTAATCAGCAAGCATATATCCCATAAAAATGGAAACTTCTATTGGTAATCATGGACCTATCAGTGTTTTACCCAAAAGTCGCAGCAAGCAGATAGATCTAGGTTGGTGTGGCTCCATTCCAAGTACTTCCCAACTAGTAATCAGTTTGTTGTTGCTGATGCTGTTGCTTGACAAGATCGAAGAAAAAGGATAACACTTCATTGATTACTTCAGGTCCTGACTCTTGAGTGAATCTGGTAAGAAAACAAAATCTTTAGGACACGGCGGCGCGTGTACTAGATTGCGCATGCACCAATCTCTACTATTAAAGGAGAGTTGGTGGTCGTACGTCCGTTGGTGAAGCCTCGCCTCCCCCACGTCCTGCATTAACTCAATCAAATCAAATCAAATCTTTTGCAGCGCCCCCGTTGATGGGTGTAAGGTAATTGCATTAACTCAATCAAATCAAATCAAATCATTCTAGCTATATGTCGGACACGGACAATCAAATCAAATCGTTTGCATTAACTCAATCAAATCTAATCTAATGACTTCCTGCATTAAAATATGGTGGGTGTAAGGTATATGTCGGACACGATTGGTGTTGAACTACTAGAATAAGTATGCCCCCGTTACAACGCACGGGCAATTAGCTAGAAAATACTTACATGCTACTACATTCTAGCTATGCAGTGGAAGGCCGGCCAATCCAATCGACACCAACCATACGCAACGTCGCGAAATGCAATGTTTTGACTTCTAAAATTGTTGTTCAGAGAAGGGCAGGTTATGGTTTTATAATTCGATGCCTTTTATAATTCGATGCCTTTTTGTAGCTAGAAAATACTTACATTCTAGCTACATTCTAGCTATGGTTTTATAATTCGATGCCTTTTTGTAGTTGCTGTTGTTAGTTTTGACTTCTCCAATCTCCATCACTTGTAATTTGTTTCAAGCTAGGCTCTAGTTGATAGATGACGTTCTAAAATTGCATATGTGCACGTGCATGTTCAGAGAAGGGCAGGGTCGTACACTGCATGGTTATAAACTTATAATTAAGAAAATAAAAATATATGTTTGGTCCCTCAACTATTACTATACACTTTAGATTTGGCCCCTTAACTCTAATACTAGGAATTCTTAGTCTCTCAAGTATCAAAACCATCTAGATTTGTTTATTTGCAATATCGAAAACAATTTTTACAGTGATGTTACGATGACTTCGCACCAAAGCAGCCTAGTTAGTGTAAACAATTGACAAACCAAAAGAAAACGTATGGAAATTAAAAAATAAGTTAATTAATGTTTTTTAAACTCAACTAGACAGAAGGAAAATGGGGAAACATATTTTTTTGGAAATATAAGGAAACAAAAACAATTTTTTTGTAAAAAATTGATTTGTAAACATATTGTTAACTGAAAAATTATAGTAAAAATCAGGGAAAAGAAAAATAGAAAATTAGAGGAATAAAAGGATGTTTAGAACCATCGTGAATACTCTAGAAAGTTTATTGAAGAAAAGAATATTGAATTTTTTTAAAGAAAAAAATACCAAATTCCTTGGTTTCCAAGAATTTTGCTGAAGTTCATTGTTTCCAATAAAAAAAGGATTGTTTAGAATTTTCAATATTCTTAAAATCATTAGTAACTTCAGTGAGATATTTATATTGTACCTAACTAGCAGTGTGGCCCGCTCGATGCGCGTGCTAGAACTTTAGAAAGATTCATAAATGGAACATATTATTTTGTCTCTCTAAAAAATTGGTACATGGAGTAAGTTTAGATTGGTATGCGTATATAACTTTGACTGGTCCATTGTTCATTTTTACTGAGATGCGAGAACAACAAATTGGCTAATTTATAGTATGGGTCCTAGTGTTGGCTGATGAATTATACATAATATTGGATTATTATGTTTAAGCGCCCGCAAGATAAAGATTACTATATCTACCTTTGAGACCGCAGACAAATCAATAATTTCACATGGCATATATACATGTGGTGTAGCAATCAACTGTAACGTGTTGAGATTTCACTGATCTTCATGAAAGTCATATATAGTGCGTACACAAATTTGAATAGGGTCTGATAGTTTTTTGGAGTTTTGAAAATAATACTATCCAATGTTTGGACTGTACAGAGGGGCATCAAGCCTAACATGGCCATAGGCCCATATATGGAGCGGCAAATCCTCGAAACAAAAATTCTTGTAGTGTTGATGAGGTTTTGTTGTTAAGATTTACCCCTCGAAACAAAAATGCTCGTAGCATGGTTCTTTGTTTTTTTTGTGGTTCACCACTGCATGATGTTACAAGGGAATGTTAAGTCATGGTTGTTGTGAGTAATTTTGATAAATTGTTTTGGAAAATCGTAATTGTTTGATGTCCATATTTATTTCCAAGTCAATTATTTTCAATCCTATGGTTTCAATAAAGAAGTCCTACAAATTAAAATTTAGATATTCTTCTTGTGTTGAGTTATTTAATAATCATATTTTAATGTTAATGTGGCATATGATTTTAGTTTTCTAATATTATTAGTCCTTGTCAATAATTGTGTGATAAAAATTACATTACAAACTCATTCAAAAAAAGCTTGAAGACATAACCTGCTGACTACATCAATAACTCTACTATGAAGCAATATAGCATTTTCTCCGGGATAAACATATGTGACATTTAGACACTGACACGGTTGTGAAGGTGTATGTTTGAACCCTAAAACAATTATAATAGTCCAGAAATATGTTCTAGAGACAAATCCATATATATACGATTTAATTTTCAATCAAAAATGTATGGAACACATTGGAGTAGTCAATATGTTTAGAACATTTATTTGTGATCCGGCGAGAATACAATATTGTTATGTTGTCATGGTGCAACACTCGTAGGTACATACTACCGGGGTAATTGTTTCCCCACACTCCTGTTTTCTTATTTCCAATATTGTAGAAAACAAAATCACCATCGACCACGTGACAAATTAAAAGGACGTTACATTGTATCCGTGTCCGTCCGTCCATGAAGTCTTCAACTTCGGGTAAAAAATAAAGTCTCCATCTTGCCTCATGCCGGCAATTTGCACGGAGGAACTGGATCCATCAAAGTATTCTGCTATAATGAATGAAAAGGATTAGGACAATGGCTTGAAAAGGATTAGGACAATGGCTAGCGGTGGTGCACCAATTCACAACAAAGAGATGTATAGCTATAAATTAATTAACTTAATTAGTACACGGCGACGGCACGGCAGTTTTAGGGTCTCTGGAAAGCGAATCAGAACTGTTACATGAGAAAACGTCATTGAACTCTAAGTAAAGTCGATTAAGAAATGAAGTGAGATACCTTCTCATAATATATATCGTATTCATCTTTATTTGGAGATGCTTCTGCTGCTTGTTTGTCTAGTTTAGAGCCCAGGTTTCATCCTCTTGCGGGAGACACTGTAGGTTGCTCTTCAATTAGGAAATACTTAGGCACACCGCCGGTGCCTTACTCCTGTCTCCTGCAGACAAAGAAAAGACATGCACGGCAACCGATAGGGACATGTTTGTGAAGCAAGGAGGGGACACAAAATCTGATCCCGTGGCTACCCAGCATGAGGGACATCGCAGTTGTGTGCATGATGCGTGAGGACGAAGAGCTCACCCTTGACGGGTCTACTTTTTAAACCTTGACAGATGGCTCATTGAGATAAAAAATAATTAGGTAGAAGCTATCAATTTCAAGTTGAACCACATGTAACTTGTTTAGAACCCGCTGCGCAGATTTAGAGCATATGAAAAACAACCATGATAGGGTAGTATACATATAGGAAATCATAATTTCAAGTTTCCAGTATGGATGGAGATTAAGAAGTATGTCTGCACGCACATATATACACACATAATAGTTCTCAAAAGGGAATTAATCTGGTAGACTTTTCAGGAGCAGTTCCAAGGAACACTGACCTCATGGTTTAAGGTCTGATTGGCATGAATTATAATGGAAGGTTCGAACAACTGCAACGCCACACTGTCGCTGCAGCGCCTCTCATGTTCAGATATGATGTGTGTAGGATGCAGCTGAGCGTACCGACATGTCTACGATGGCGGTGCCTCAACCCTGTCGGAACTGCAACTGCAGCGGCACACGCTTATCACCCTTATCGACGCCACCTCGGTAGCTACTGCGGCATATATGGATCGAACACTTGCGTTATCTGCAAGTAAGAGGCCATGACCAGCCAGAAGCATTAGCAGGTCATGTAGACTATACCCACGCCACGATCCTTCCTGTCCAGCGCTGTATTACCTTCGTGCCTGAAGTTCCTGAACCATCCTTCGCTGAGTAGCTAGGTCCGTTACTGAAACTACATCTTCAAAGAACCAGCCCGACCTCCACACAAAGCTCAGCGAGAACATAGATATTCGTCGGATCCCTGTTGGCCCAAGCCCTTCTTCTACCGTGCAGCTTGTGATTGATGCACATAGAGTGGAGAGTTCACGCCACTCGGTGCCCGGCGGCAGTGAAACCACGTTAGCTCCTCGAGATGGATAATTAGGGTTAGTACGCTTTGACCCAATTTGCTTGCCTGGTAGATGTCGTGAGAAATAAAGGATAGTTATTTCTTTTAGACTGAAGATAAGCGATGGCCATATCAAAACGTACAATATTAGTCTAGCTAGGCTTCCATCACAGGTTTATCTTTTCTTTACGTAATGGCATAGGTGGGTAATTTTCATTTTTTTTTGTCAAAAAGGATATTGTCCAGATCAAACGGCTGTAATTATATGATGTATCAAACTAACGGTCCGATGTTTCTGATTATTGTGAGAATTTCTAGCTTAATTTACTATTTTATACCCGTATTTTGCTTTTAGTAGATAAAATAGATAGATAGATAGATTTTGTAATCTTTCTGATTTGTTCTCGTTTCCCCAAAAAAAACATTTTTGTGCTGACTAGGCTACCATATGTGTGAAATTACCACACAAAAAAAAACCAATTTTAGTGGACCAAGGGGCCAAATATAGACGGTTTTGGCACTCGAGAGCGATAATTTTTTGGTACCAAAATTGAGGGACCAAACTTAAACTTTGACAATAGCTGAGTGACCTAAAATACAGTATTTTTTCCCTAAGAAACGAAGATCAGAGGATATATATATATATATATATATATATATATATAGGACAAATTTTTCTTACTACCGGGTGTAGTTACTCCCACTTTGGTTTCGTATGTTGTAGGTAGTATCTATTATATTGGAGAGTACGTACGTGTAGTATGTAGTATGTAAGAATGTTTGGGTAGTATATATACTATTTTATAGGTAGTATGTATCATATTTTGAGCATACTCCTTTTTACGTACAAATATGTACGTATTTCACAAATATGATAAAAACATGGGCTTACATGCCATTTTTTCACATAACTCGTTTTGGAGTATCTTAGATATAGTATATGAACATACTAAAAATGATAAAGTAGTATATATACTATCACATGGTAGTATATGAGATATGGGTGTAACTACACTCGGTAGTAGGAAGCATTTTCCCTATATATATATATATATATATATATATATATATATATACTAGTAAATATGCCCGTGCGTTGCTACGGGTTGTTGTCCAAACCATGAATTGTAGCCCGTGCATTGCACCAGTTTTACAAAATTAATTATAGTTAGTTTACCTGTCGTTGTTTCACCAGATACAGATTGCAAAAATAAAAAAAACAGCTTATCAAGCTGATTAATCCAGAGAAATATATGCCACTTCCATCGATTATACAGGAACTGATCAAAATTTATTATTGGATTTGGATCGAAATAAACTACTTTGGTTTCCCGAAAAGCAAAAAACTTCCTTCAAAGTGCAGAATTACCTCTACACAAGATGCTCAATGGAAGCAAACATTTATACAAGTCTATGCAAAACAAAATCACTGAAGTTACTCACCAAGATGCACGACGCAATTCCAAAGCAGAAAACGGAATACAAACTCGTAGAACTCACAACAATGTTTGTATGCAAGGCCTCACAAGAGGTTTTTGCAATCTCACAAGACACTGGGTTTAGTCTAGACGATCTTCTTCACAAGCATATTTTGTAAGCAAATACTACCTCTGATCCTCATGATGCAATGATTGCACACCAGGTTTGTAGCTCTATTGGAATGTGTTGGTCTCGTTTCTACCTTCGCATGATTGCGACTTTGGTTTACTTGTGCATATATTCAGTGATGTCCTAAATGTAAATAAGGCTATTTAGTGCCAGTTTGCCAGTGCCATTGTGCCATTGCTTCTCAAGGCTTTAGTAAACAGACAGATAATACCTCTTATTTATTTTATCTGAAGGTGCTTCTTGTCGGATTCACAGTGTGAAAAATTGACAGAAAACTGACATTAAAATTTCTAAAAGTGGACAACCAAAGGTAAAGTACAAACAAAATTTAATTTGTGTCAAGTAGGTCAAATCAGAACTATAAAATGTCATTTCTGAAATGGTTGCCAAGTATATTATCAACATAAGAAAGAAGGAGCCTTGCACTGTGTTTCGACTGAAAGGTGCACATTGGTGACCTTAATGTAAATAACATGTCTTAAAATAGTTCATGCAAGGGCTGCAAAAACATATGAAGAACATATCCCTTCCAAGGTCAAATGGAGTTTTGAACCATTATCATAGCCATGAAGATTCGAATCCCCGAAAATAGGGCAGTATTAAGATGTAGATTTCTAGAGTCGTTACACTGTTGTTTGTATCCCTGAGGAAAACAAAATTTAAGTACAATTAAATCCCATTAACCTAATGCAATAATTCAAAATAATCAACCGAATTGCATTTACTGAACATGATAACTTATTCTTGGAAGATGTCAGAAAGGAGATCAGACACCATCAACAATAGGTTATTTAGAAAATAAATGACATGTCAATTGGCATAGAAAATCTTCAAATCATGTTTGACATGAAAATTTGACTATTACAAATGGCAACTAAATTACACCTGAGAAAGAAAACATCAAGAAGCTAGAGACAAAATGGACCTGAAAGAACCACCTCAACATACAATTGCACCAACAGGAAAGAAATCCATCTCCATCGATCAAACTTCTTTTCACCTTGTCGAGATACGACAAGCAGGCTATCCGTATGTAGTGGAGTACACATACGGCATAGTCTGATGCGATCAGTTCATCAATTGATTCAAAAGAAAAGGTTCCGACCAAGCATGCATGAGCACATCCCAGGAGCTCCTAGCATTGACTTCCTACACCTATAACAGATTTTAGTACCATGGAGCAGTAATTTCCATAACAGATTTAACTGTTGGACTGAAACCACAAGCTATAGGCCTGAAGAACAAAAGGCAAAAATCCTCAAATTAACTGACCGGCCACTTGTACTGGAATAACATATCTCTCCGTAGCGCATTATAGCATCATGTTAAACCAACCGGCAGCCAACAAACCAGCTTTGACCAATCAAAAATAGATCCCATAGGAATCCCCAAATCAAAGCAGAGCAACACTGCACCAGCAGATTACAAGCTGATCAGAGATGCCAGCCCAAGGGCAAGGAGAGGAGGGCATACCTCGGTGGTGGTCGTCGGATCCTCGTCTACAGCCTGGCCTACCTGCAGCTCATCCAGAGAATATCGTAGATGTTGCTGCAAGAGCCCGACCCGCCGCATCAATGACCAGCAGTCCACCTGCAAGAGGGCGCAGGTGGAGGCCATGACGGCCCTTGTCGACGATGTCGCCTACCTCACCGGCTCCCAGCTCGCCACTGCCAAGGCCCACCGCAACATCAAACTCCCAACAACGCTAACTTTTCCAAATGAAAGAAGCAAAGATTATTTAACAACAATAATTTGTGTTCTCAAATTCAAAATCCTTCAGAGCACCAGGGTCTCTAGCTCTCTGCCAATCTAAAGTTTCAAACGGTCCAATGCCAAAACCTCACAAAGTCACCACAAGCTTATCTTCTAATGTTTTGATTCGAAAGAACTCCCAAGAATTTCAGGTATCATCGACCTACGCGTGGAAGACGAAGCTTGGAAATGTCATGGTGATGTCACTCCTAATCGATGGCAGAATTAGTTTGAGAAATATATGCAGAACAGAGGTACCGGAAAAATGATATGAACTGGCCACGTCTAGGATTCTGATCTACAAAAATAGAAGACATAATGTTTCTGGCTTGCTTGGAACTGATGCACGAACTGAAAACATTTGATGTGCCCTCCTATATAATAATTAGAAAACATAATCCTTTTACGAAGAAGAAGAAAAATCATTATTGTGCGCTGGACCATTCGGCTCATTGGCATCAATTGTCAGTCAAAAGTATTAAAGCCACTCTTAACTTGCATGATCTGCAAGTATTTCAACACTTCCTTATGGACTCTATGGCTCGGAGGTCCAGCTTAATAACGATCTAAAGTTAAAATGGAAGCAAGTAAGGAAGCAAAAGCAGTCTGTTAGGAGCTCTAACTCAGAAACACATAGCTGCGGTTTCCTAATATAATCCAAATATATTTGAAAAGGTTGATTGTATTAAAACGGCAATAACCGACCATGAATAATAAATTTTGGCAAATAGAAACAACAAAGAGCAAGTTAATCATACACCATGAGATGCGATAGGTATATTAAGTTTGAATGTCTTCTTGTGCTGAAACAAACAAATTGTGCATGCAGTTTTTTTAAGCTTTAGCATGAGAGAACAGTACTTTGGCAGTGACTGAGTTTCTTCACCGGCACACTGATATTGACAATTACATGTATCTATTTCTACTGCATGTTAAATGAAAATCTTGATTAATTTGCTTACCTGTCTAACCTAGGATATCGCAATGCTCATAACAAATCTAATGACGTGTCTCACCTAACCTGCCAAACTCTGTTTTTTTTCTTTGCGGGGGAACCTGCCAAACTCTGTTATGATCAAATCTTTAAGAAAGAGCTCCGGTCAAGTCGCTTGATTTAGAACCTTTTCAGTTTAGAGTTAGTAACATGTAGCGGCCAGGTTTTCTTATTTGTGTTGGCTTGTTGCCTTAATAAAATGATCCTTTTCCAAAATAATAATATTACAAACACATGGAGGCTACGAAACAGAAACTGTGTCTGAATGGATTGATACATCTATCTATACGTTTGCATATAACCTTAATCTAATGGACGCAGAGCATATCACCGTTTCAAAGAAACTAATAATCTAAGAGCACATCATCAACTATGGAGGCGTTCTGTTTGAAGTTCGGTGTCATGTAGAAATTTAGAGCGACATTAGTGTAGCTCGCTGCTTTGTCGTGAATTCGCAACCTTCACGTGAATTCGCAACCTTCAGTTTATATATGAACTCACCATGGGATAAAGCTAACCTGATATATTGAACTCAAATTAATAAATTGGAGAGACTTAATCAAAATTATAGCGATCGCTTGCCCCAGACCTGTTACCATGAACTGACTTGACTGCATTGCTGTCCCAGCACAACTCTTGGTCTTGGTCAAGCGCCATGGAAACCTGGAGCAACAGGAAGGAGAGTGTTGGGCCTTCAGAACCTGCAGGTGTGTCAAGTTATACAACATGGCTTTGTTAGCAATTTAATCCCATCAGATTTAGTTCTAAATACTGGTATTGCGACTGAAAGATCATTTATATTGTTACAGAAAAACTACCGAATGAATATGGATTTCATAGTTAGAATTGCAAGAAAATTTATATGAATGTGCTATATATTAAAAAAATGCTAGCCTTGAACCCTTTTGCCACAGAACAAAGGAACCACATACATACAAATCTATATAATACTCGTACTACAGGCAGCTAGTTTAATTTATGTATGTGCAACAGTTTCAAAGTCTGGCTACGGATCTTCAAAGAAAGGATTATAAGCTCTAGGCATGATATCAAGAAATCTGGAAAGCCTGTATAAATTAAATGTCAAATATACTATATAGGATAAATAGTTGAAGTCTAGGCACCATACCTCTGTTTACGCTGGAAGGCAGAAAGATTAGAAACACCCTGCAGATAATCAGAGATTTAGTCGGCAGAAATAGTAGAAAATATGCAAATCCTATATCCATACAGAATATCGACTTATTTTGTTGGCTAACACGGGGTATGTAACATAGAAAAACATCTGAAAGCCTCCTGTAAACTCCAAACCAAATTGGCCAGGTGTATCATTTTCTTTGAAGGTCAGGTATTTCATTGTGTTCATGTAGCAGCGCTGGAATACATGGTGTCGCTCTAGGATGCATAGTAAGGCTACAGCAGTCAGCAGAAGAAAACATGAGGAGGAAGATGGGCGAAGCCACACATACCAAAGGAGCACAAGATTGCACGGAGGAGAATTCGACCCAAAGCCATCCCCAAGGTGCAGGAACGCGACGCCGTCGGCACGTCCCCGAGACTCCAGCGCGGCCAGCCACCACGCCGCCACGGCCCATGGAGCCGCCTAGGGCTATGCTGGGCGAGGTGAGGCGGCGAAGGACGAGGGGCTTGGGGTCAGGCCGAGAAAAGGACAGGACGTCGGTCGGTGTGGTCGCCGGCGTCGATTCGATTTCGATTGGCGGCGGGCGAGCGGCCGCATGGAGTTCAGCAGCCAGCGATTTTGGGGGATCCTCTGTTTGATTTGTGTTGGACAAGAACACGGACTGCAATTCGATCCAAATCAGACACAGGTCTCGCACGCGAGCACGGCGCCGCCTATGGCCCGCAGCCCCTGAAGCAAGATGCTGACGCCCGCATCGTACCGCTGCAGCCGCCGTCGTTGGCTCCAGGACAGCACCACCTCCGCGTCGCCCGTCAAACCACTACCCTGGCCCCGGCGCCAACTGCAACGACCCGACGCGTGCTCCCGCGCCCGAGCCCCGGCGAGGCGGCCTCCATCCTCCCAAGCGAGCACGCCGGCCGCCTTATCGTCCTCCACCGCGACGCCTCGCCCCATTCCCCATTCCTGGGCTCGGGCGGCGCGAACGCCCGCCGCGACGCCTCGCCCCATTCCCCATTCCTGGGCTCGGGCGGCGCGAACGCCCGCCGCGACGCCTCGCCCCATTCCTGGGCTCGGGCGGCGCGGACGCCCGCAGCGACGCATCACCCCTTCCTTGGCTCCTGCGGCGTGGACGCCGGCGGCAAGCGGCGGCGCGTGCCCGGCGGTGGAGGACGGCAATGGATAAGCGGCGGTGGTGCCCGGTGGTGAAGCAGTTTAATTAAGGATCGCGGGTAGAATTCTAACTAATGCAGGGGCGTTTTTGCAAAAACGAAGTGTTTTTTCAGATTCCCACTTAAAATAGGACTGCGGGTTGAATTCTCAGAAACAGAGGGGCTTTTCTGCAAAAATGCCAACGACGTACGACCAGAAGCGATAGCCGCTTTATTATTAGGTAAAGATATATATATATATATATAGGGAAAATGCATCCTACTACCGGGTGTAGTTACACCCATATCTCATATACTACCATGTGGTAGTATATATACTACTTTATCATTTTTAGTATGTTCATATACTATATCTAAGATACTCCAAAACGAGTTATGTGAAAAAATTGCATGTAAGCCCATGTTTTTATCATATTTGTGAAATACGTACATATTTGTACGTAAAAAGGAGTATGCTCAAAATATGATACATACTACCTATAAAATAGTATATATACTACCCAAACATTCTTACATACTACATACTACACGTATGTACTCTCCAATATAATAGATACTACCTACAACATACGAAACCAAAGTGGGAGTAACTACACCCGGTAGTAGGAAAAATTTGTCATATATATATATATATATATATATATATATATATAGGTAAAATCCATACTACAACCGGGTGTAGTTACCCCCGTCCTATTTACCATCCGATTGCATCAGATCTATTGGTTTCCTAACGGGTCACGGGCAAAATAAAATTCCACCCGCATCACTACCTCCCGGTTTTTTTGGGGCTGCTATCTTCCGATTTAACTGGCGCTTAGCCTCGTATATCGCTCGATAAATACGATTCACATTATCTCTTTCTCTCTCTCTTGACAAAGCGCTCGTTCTCTCTCCTTATTTCAAAAGATTGAGAAGAAGCTAGATCGGGAGCAATGATTCCAAAAGGAGGTGGTATGCGGCATGCATGAGGTTTGTGATTTCCATGCACGCAACATGCAAATTTATTTCTTCTTATTCCTAATTCCATGCATATGCATAATACGGAGTACTAATCTGTTCTTTTCTGCAGGCTATCTTTGGACGGGATTTTTTCTCTGAACAATGAATCTGACTGCATGCAAGTGTGCGGCGGCGGCGGCGCTGACTACTCCGGCCGGGCATGGCGATGTACGACGAACAGTGGCATGGTGACGGCCACGACGATGAACAACTGCACACAGCCGACGGGTGAAGGTTCCAACATCGCTAGCGGCGGCGTCAACGATGGCCGATAATGACTGCTCCTGCGACCTAACAATTACTTTATACTCCATAGGCGGATGTGTCTATCAACTCAGTTTATGAAGTACAATAATTGATCTGTATAGACGCATGCAATAGCATGCATAACTAGCAGTCAAACAAGCTAGCGATTATAGAAATTTTCAACAAGTATATGCAGGTGCTTGAAGGCTATGTACATAGATACTTCATTCTGCACCGTAGATGTACACTATGTTTGCCCCCAGGCAATCTCATCATATATTGCACTTGTACATACCCCTTTCAGTATCTCTAAATATCTACAGGTTATTTTTTATTTGGAGTATATACTCTTTTTTTTGAGGGAGTATATATATATATACTCTTTATTGTTGGAGATACTACATATTGTTTATGAAGTACTCCTACCAGATACTCCATTCTTTAGGAAATATACCATATACTCCATACTACTTTTTCCGAGATATACTCCATACTACTTTTTCTGAGATATACTCCATACTACATTTTTTTCTAGATATGCTCCATCCAAAAAAAATCGAGATATACTCCATACTATTTCTTAATACTTCATATACTACCTTTCTCATATGTACCCCATACTACTTTATACTCTATATGAACCCCTTAATATTCTCTCCCTTGTTGAATGCACTCCCTTTAACGATGGACACGTCCAGGACGCTTTTTTTCTTTTTTTTTGCGGGGACACGTCCAGGACGCTTGTACTCCATAGTAAGTTAATGAATATTTAAAATATGCCATGCAAAAAAAAAACATGCTCCCCATTCTTAATGGAAAATATACGTACATATACTACATACTCGCTCCTATGTATCTATAAAAAGACAATTTTCTTTTGGAGAACGTGGTATGCAGAACACCATGATTAAGGAGACGTAGTATGCACTTATCCATTCAACCTGATGCATACGCATGGGGCCAGGAAATTAGCATGTCGTTGTAGGTTGTTACAACCGTGTGGTCAATTATTTAATTAGTTAATTAAATAATGAAGTTAGTTGAGTGCTAATGGATCCTTTTCAACCCGCTAAACCTCTAGGTGAATGGATTAGGGGACAGGTGGCAGTCAAACAGGTAGGGGGTAACTACACCTGGTTGTAGTTAAAATATGTCCTATATGTACGGTTCTGTACTCCTGGGAGTATGTACTCTTATCTTTAATATACCTTGTATACGCATTGATTATACCTCTTTATCATTCTCAATATATTTCATTAAATATTCTAAGATACCCCAATACGAGTTTTATGAAAAAAAGTCATTTGCGACGTAATTTTTATAATATACCCTTTTCACGTACGAACAAATCAGTATATACGTAAACCTTTAAAAATATGTAGACTCACAAGATTTTTTTCATGAAACTCATTTTGAGGTATCTAGTAATTATTAATGAAGTATATTAAAAATAATAAAGAGGTATAAAATATTCATTTATGTGGTATATAAGCAGTGGGAGTATGTACTCTCAGGAGTACATAACCATTTTCCTATATATATATATATAGAAAGTCTATTAATAAACCAGGGTGAAGAATAGCTTATTCTTCACCCCGGTCGATTCCACCGAGACGTCCACACCGTTCCACCCATCGAAAAAGAGGCCCAACGTGCCTCGCTGTAAGATTACAAAAAGTGAAGTTTGTTTTAAACCCTGAGTTTGTATCGGTGGCCGTAATCAAACCCTAAACTCTAAATCCCTGAAATTGATACCCTGTATTTGGTGATCCCGGTCAATCTCAACCCAAAATCTGTTTGATGTTGTTTGGTGCGCCAGGAAGAGGGCAATCCCGGTCGGGATCCCACACTGCGCTCACCGACAATGTTGGCCCACATGTCATACCTATCTTCTTCCCTCAGCAGCTCAGCCTCGTAAAATAACTCCATTAACAGACAAAAACAGGTCACGCCGGTCCTAGGAGGATGCGGCTGTAGCCGTTGTCCTCGCCCGCGCCCGCTTGCAGCCATGCTACAGCCTCGGCGGCGAGATAGGACCCTGCATCGCACCACACCTGTCTTCACCAACGACGGGGGAGAGATAAGTAGCAGCAGTGTTGCCCGTGTCGCCTGTTTTCTGACGCGATCAATCGATTTGAGCCAGGCGTATATGTGCAGGTTGCTAGTGCAAAGCTAGCTACATACGTGTGCCTGTGTTGCATAGTTGAGAAATCCATCCAGCTGCTTAGGCATGCACTAGCGTGTGCCTGTGCAAAGCGGCGAGAGTACGTATGTGCGTATCGTCTATTTGTCTCTCGCCTGAACTTCAACGTTAGCGTTCCGGCCGGAAAGCAAATGGCCGTAGCTGACTCGTACGTGCGTCTTCTCGACGATCGCAGCGTCGTGGTCGGCCTTGCGCCAACATCGGCCACCGCCGCACACCAGCTCCTGCTGGGTCACCTCTCTAGCTAGTAGCTACTGCGCCCGCACTTGACCGGAGCACGCAGTAGGAAGATTTTTAGATGAATCTGTTGTCAGGTGAGATAAGCTAGGTATCTCGGTCGGGATTGTCATTTTCCCGGTGCGACAAATAGGCCTAGGGTTGAAATTGAATGGGATTGTTGAATACAGGGTGCCAAATTCAGGGATTTGGAGTTCAGGGTTTGTTTCCGACCCCGTCTACAAATACAAGGTTTAAAATAGACTTTACTCGATTACAAAAGATCGAGGTATTTTTACGGTTTTGGAGTTGACTCGAAGCCTGCCCACCTCCACGACTGTTTTCTCTCCCAAAACAATAGCTCCACGTCTTTTTCTAATTTGCCATGGATGGTTTTTTTATTTTGACAAAAGAGAAAAAGCTGCGACCAGTTTCGAGAGTATCGACGGCGACCAGTTTCGAGAGTATCAACGGCGAACGGCGGCATGGTGCTCAGCGATTTGGTTCGGAGTGAAGTTATTGTGCGCTTGATTGGCGTGGGGGCGTGCTGCTCGGCGACGTGGTCTCAACCCTAGGGTGGTTCGCCGGGCTATTGGGGCGGCGTGGTGTGCGGCATCTGCCTAGGTCTTGGACGGCGCTGTGCACCAAGATGTGGCAGGTGATCGCAGCGGCGCTCCAGTGGGCGGCGTGCTGCTGCGTGATGGCATTGCTACTGTTTGGATTGAAGTTTGGTTGGATGTGATTGCACAGGAGGAGGTGAGCAACCCCAATTCTAGTGATTTTCATTCCAAAATTCCAATTAGCTTCCACTTACGTTTCCAAATTGATTTCAGTACATCTGGGCTCTCCCGATGTGCTCGCTACAGCGCCCCTTGAGGTCCCGATTTGACTATAAGCCGGTCGATCTGGGATCTCCCGATGGTGGAATTGAAGGGCCCCTACTGTCTAAGGACGTGACTGGCAAGCGGGAGGCCACCACAACCAGCGTCCTCGTGCTCTACCACTAATCATTCATCTAGCACTTATCTCACTTGGGTTATGTGGGTGTGTAGCCATCCTTGCCTGCTGCAATAATTTTCATTTGCTCCAATCCCCAATCTGGTTCGTAGTAGACGTACAGGTAGTACAATCTCCCCTCCCGGTTGTATAATTTTTGGTCGATTCATGCGCTGCTTCACATCGTCAAACCATCGAATAATTTCTGATCATTCATGGACTGAAATGTTGATATTTTTTCCTTCTTATCGTACATAGATCACCATTTGTGTCTGAAACCAAAAATCCTATTTTTCCGATTACTAATTTTCAGAGTTTGCCGATAGTTATTTCAAGTTTACAATTGGTTGTAATTTTGGTTCATCAGCTGCATCATATGCAAATACACATCTAGTATTAGGAAAAGTTTTTGTTCTGTCACCCAGGGTCATACTTACTGCAGCTAGTAGCTGTTCCAAATATTATTGTAATGTCACTACTTAATAATGATTCTGGAGGTGCTGCTAACATTTCCTACTAGAGATAAAAACATTATGTGTGGACTTCAGTGATGTGATTGATTTCTGTTTACAATGCATTAGTCTTTCCTATCATCTATGTGGGCTTCATGGGGAGAGGAGGTGGGCCCCAATCCAAATTCTTTCTGTTTCAAATATCTAATCAACTTCCATTTACACTTGTCTTTGTTCTTCCCAAATTGCTAATTTGGTGCTTGGTTTTTGTGGATGCTCCAGATTGGAGAGATTGCGAGGCCGAACATCCTGCCCTAAGAGGTAATTTAGATTTTACTATATATGCTGGAATGTGTTCGATCGAACTAGAATTATTGCTGAAATTTTAAAAAGTAACACCGAATCTATAATATATAACTTCATAAAAGGAAAGATGATGCGTGCCCAACTTTGCTTCTACTCCCTCCGTTCCATAATGTAGTGCCTATAGATTTTTCCAAAAGTCAAACATTACAAGCTTTGACCATATTCATAGAGAAAAATGGGCACATCTAGAATACCAAATACACATCATTGGATACATCATGAGTTATATTTTCAGAATATACATGTTTGGTATTATAGATGTAGACAGTTTTCTCTATACACTTGGTCAAAGATGGCAAAGTTTGACTTTAAGAAAAATCTATAGGCACTACATTGTGGAATGGAGGGAGTATAATTAATGCATGCATGCTACGGATTGTTCAATTTTTCTGCTCTACTGGATTTACGTGATATGAAAATACAGCTTCGGGTTTATTTGTCAAGCCTGGTCATTTTGTCATCTGTACTCCCCCGCCAGCATTTAAATCATCTGTACTAACAGGAGACGATTGCTTCTACAGTAAAAATGTCACATGTACTGGAGGACCAACCCATAGGGCCATTGCGAATATGAGTGGACTGTTACCTATTCTTGTTTGAGTTGAATGGTGCTTGTTGATACTTCAGGCTGGACGACACGAGCGGTTAATTCGGCCCGCTCGTGGACCGAAGTGCACCGGACCGAAAAAGCTCGGCCCGACAGAAAAACTGGCCGGTCCGGTCTGCAAAAAAGGGCCCGAAACTTGGTCGGTCCGGTCCGGTCTTTGCTCGGTCCGGCTCGGTCAGACCGAAACAAACAGCCCATGTCAAATAGCTCAGCCCATAACAACCATTTCAGCCCAAAAAAGGCTCCAACCCCTTCTGTTTTAACCTAAAACAACGACACGTGAGCAACCATGAGCACCGGCTGCTCGGGAAGAACCCCACGGCTGGCCGCCGGTGCTCACCCACCTCGCCGCCCGTGCTCGCCCACCCCTCCGTCAGTGCTCGCCCACCTTGCTGCCGCACCTGCGCTCGCCCCCACGCGCCGGCGCCGCCACGCTAGCCCCGAGCGGCCACCGCTGCCATCGCTCGTCCGCTCGTCTGCGCGGCCACCGGCCTCCCCGACCCCGGCAAGCATGTCTAATGGACGTGCCGCGCTCAGATCTATCATCTGACCGGAAGGAATCGAAGGGGGACGCCTACACCGCCACATCCGTCATCGTCTTCTTCGCCTCTGTCCACCGGCCGTCATGCCAAATTCCTCGCCGCCGCCATGCCCTGGCCTCTCTCCTCGGTTCCTAAGCTCCCTCTGTTGCTCCCAAAGCCGCCGGACACCTCCACGACGAGCCTTGCTTCCTCCAGCGCGCTCCCCGCGCCGCCATGCTCCGGCGGCATGCTCTGCGGTGGCCACGGCCGGGCCGCTCGGTCCGGCCCGGGCTTCGTCGCCGCCGGTCCGGTCCTTGAGAACAGGACCGCCACGCTGCTCGGTCCGGTCCGGTCCGGACCGCCGGCGGCCGGTCCAAACGACGGCTCGGTCTGGGACCGGACCGGCCCGGACCGTGTCCACCCTGATTGATACTTGCAGAAAATCTGGCCTCCTCTTTTTTCCCACCGATTTTTAACTGATGAAAATCATGTATGAGCTAGTAATGAAAATACATGATCTGTCAAAGAAAGAAGTGCTTAACTATTTTAAATTAACTATTGACTAATTTCAACTCACTATGATATGAGATAATTTAACTGAGAATAATATGGCTATGTATTCCAAAGCAACTTCATTTTAGTCCAAGGTTCAATGGATTTGCGTTCGTGCATGTAACACTCTGCAATTGTTTTCTTAATAACACTCTAATTTTTTACAGTGGTGGGTGGTCTTTGGCCGTTGTCATTCTTGTTAAACTAGTATGCATCTCCTTCCACCACGACGGTCAGCAACTAGGCAGGCTTACCGACTGTAATATATTTTTGCCCAGTTTGTGTGTGTTAAATCAGAAATCTTTTTGTTTCATAGATCATGTCATTTATAGTTTACCTTTACTCGTACCATGATTGAAGGAAGATTGTCAGTACTGTCACACTCACATATTCCATGTACATGTTGCCTAGAGAGTTTGATTGCTCACTAAATGAAGCTCTGCAATTTGGAGTCCGCCTGTAAAAAAACAATTAGGAGACTGAAAAGATTTAGTTTTTTGCCCCCAGGTTTGAATCTGTGTTGGTATCTGATTACTACTAACTTGTTCTAATCTAGACTATTGGCATGCATCCCCTTCATTACGGAATGAAATTCCCAGCTATGAACTAGCTGTATATTTGTATTTCTTAAGTTCTTTCTAGAAAGAGAAAAGTATGTTTTTGGTCCCTCAAGTTCCCAAAAAGTACAGACTTGGTCTCTCAAGATTTTTTGGTATACATTTGGTCCCTCAAGTCTCAAAACCGGACAAGTTTGGTCCTAAACCAGATTTTGACCGCAACAAAACCGCACGATGAACAGTAAAACCGCACGATGAACAGTAAATTCGAGTTTTTTTTAAAAAAAAATTTCAAAAAATTCTGAATTTTTTGGGGTCCAATATGCTTACATGTGCAAGGTGCGACCAAATTTTCGTGGTCTTTCGACACTTGAGGAGCTCGTGACAAAAAAAACAAAAAAATCTGTCCGGTGAATAGTAAATTCGAAAAAAAATCAAAAAAATTGAAAACATTCTGAAATTTTTTGGGGTCCAATATGCTTACATGCGCAAGGTGCGACCAAAATTTTGTCATGAAATGACGTAGGACGGGCTCTAGCAAAAAAAACAAATTTTGGCTATTTTTTGTGAGCGAAAATTTGTTTTTTTTGCCACGAGCTCCTTGAGTCTCGAAACACTACCAAATTTTGGTCGAACCTTGAGCATGTAAGCATATTGGACCCCAAAAAATTTCAGAATTTTTTGAATTTTCTTTGATTTTTTTTCGAATTTACTATTCATCGGACATATTTTTTTTTTGTCACGAGCTCCTCGAGTGTCGAAAGACTACGAAAATTTGGTCGCACCTTGCACATGTAAGCATATTGGACCCCAAAGAATTTCAGATTTTTTTGAATTTTGTTTTTAAAAAAACTCGAATTTACTGTTCATCGTGCGGTTTTGTGGCGGTCAAACCCGGTCAACAAGGTCAAAATCTGGTTTAGGACCAAACTTGTCCGGTTTTGAGACTTGAGGGACCAAATGTATACCAAAAAAATCTTGAGGGACCAAGTCTGTACTTTTTGGGAACTTGAGGGACCAAAAACATACTTTTCTCTTCTAGAAAAGATGTTTTGTACAAATTTTGTCATGGATGTAAATTATGAGGTAATTTTTTTAAGCACATAATCTTAGAGGTTTATGTTTATTCTTGGAATTGGGAATCAGAAGTTTAAGGTTATTTTCTTGTACAATTTGCTCATTTTGACCATTTACATAATTCTTTTACTTTTTTCTCTGTTTGGTTTACCGCTTCATTCAGTTACAGAAAGTACAAAGATAATTTTACAGCGCATACTACTTAAATCTAGGATTATTCTCATGATGATCTGGTAGTGATGGGTGTGAAAGGGCTATTAGGGTCATATTGGTCTACTTAAGAAATCACAGAATGGATAATAGGAAGCTGAGCTCCGCTCTTTTTCTATCGAGGAGCGAGTTATTTGTTTAAAACCTGCATCTTTTACGGGTTTGTAGAGAAAGTTGCTTGCCCAATTGACTATACTACTAGTACCATGGCATACCATTTTGGTTTGTAATGATCCAAAGTCAAGTTAATTGCAGGTTTGTTAGAGGAATGCTACTGTACTCACACATCTCATAGGTCATTTAGATTCTACCGTAAGACTACGACAAAATTACCTGAAAACATATTTATGCATTCACACGTCTCTTGGCGTATTTTTTGACAAATCTGGCCCTTTTCAGCGACTTCAACCACATCTGGCCCCTGGCAAAACTAATTCGGAATCTGACAAATCTGGCCCTTTTCAGCTACTGTACCCTCGGACGCTTTACTTGTTGCAATAGCAGAGGCTCAAACGGGGGCGTTCCAGCCCGAGAGAGAGAACGACGAGCTTACACGTGCCCTCGGGAATCCTGAACACCCGGGACGAACACGAGGCAAAGGCGTTGTTCCGTAGGTTCAGGGGTTTGCGGAGTGGAACACCACTTACAGAAGCCGTGCGAGAAAGAAGAAGCAGGAGGAAGAGCAGAAGAAGCAGGATGCAGACCGGCTTCAACAGGTAGAATCAAAGCACGCGGAGTTGGAACGTGCTTTCATGCGGCAGCAGGAGCAGATTGACACACTTAGCCTGGAAAGGGGGTCTCAACGGCAGCAGCAAGCAGATCCAGCATTGGATAGCACCGTCCAATCTATGCCGAAAAGCAGCGTGGGTTCCACGGGGGTCCCGGCCGATGATGCACTGCTGGCTAGATACCCCGTGGATGATATCAAAGACACGACAGCTTATGAGCTACACATGAAGCTGAAGAACATATCCATGAAGGTGGCGATCGGCTTTGCTTTACCGAATGAACCTGAAGCAACCATCCATGGCAATCCGATTCCAGCTGGCTATGCTCGTGTCGGGGTGGATGAAGTGATGTCGGGATATGAGTCACTAGAGCTTGACTTTCCTGGAGGTCAAGAGGAGCACACACTTGGAGAAGCCATACATGTTGTCATTGTATGGAGAAAGGATTGCATCGTCTTTCCAAACTCGGCACCAAGGCAACCGACTCCTCCTCCAAGTCCGCCTGCACGTCAGCCGACTCCTCCTCCAAGTCTGCCTGCACGTCAGCCGACTCCTCCAAGTCCGCCTGCACATCAGCCGAGTCCACCCCACCCCGAGACGGAGCCAAGCTCGAGTCCGCAACATTATCGATCTATGCTGCGTCAGCGGACTCCTCCAAAACGGAAGAGAGAACCAAAGAAGAAACAAATGCCTCCTGCCAAAAAGAAGTTGGCCTACGAGATGACTAAGGAGGAAAACAGAGAGGTCGTGGCTGACGAAGTGAAAGCCTTTTTTGCACCAAAACCGCCCCCGCCGCCCAAGGAGAAAATACCTGATAAAGTCGTACAACACTTTGTGGATCTTCCTAAACCGCCGGCACCCGAGAAAAGGAAGTCAGACTATGAACGCTCTATTAGGAAGTCATTTCATGCACAAAAAAATAAGAAGTCGAGCCTTACAGATAGTACTAAATGCGGGAAAACTGTTCCCCAACTAGGAGAACAGGCAGTGCAATCGATCCCCCCGCTCCAGGTGACTACGGATCAGCCGGTAATCGACGACGCTGTTAGACAGATGGCTAGAGAGGCCGGTGTCACTGTTGAACAACTCCTAGGCATCGAGACCCTTCCCAATAGTTCGGATAAACTAGCATGGAAATATATGCCCGAGAACCCTCTGGTCAGGCCTGAGGAGGTCCCGCTTCTATCAACGCAAATGCGCAAATTGCATGACTGGTACCTCAAAGAAATAAAGGTCGGGCAAGAGAGCCTCATGGTGAAAGTCAAGCGAGAGCATTACTTCCATGAAACTGATCTGTGGATTGAACTTCCAGAACTTTTTTAGTTATTCAATCAAGACACACTCGACAAATCCCTCGTCAGTTGCTATTGTCTGTAAGTGATTTCTTTCTGTAATTTAAGTCTCTAGCGATCAGCTCATTCATTGCCTGTAATTATCCTCACTATATTCTTTTGTGTGGTATTATATATGCAGAATGAAGATGTTTGAAATGAAAAGAGATAATGTCTATGGCATTGGGTTCATTGACCCAAATACCGTTTATGAAAAGGTGTTAGATGAGTACCCAGAAGACACAAAGGCAACCTTGCTAGGGTTTTTGAAGGAACTACATGCGAAACCAGAAATAATATTTCCTTACAACTTCAGGTGAGTGTTACTGTCTTGTACTCGAAATTTTATTTTGCTTACTAGCTCGATGTTAAGTGTAGTTGATGAGTTATGCATTCCCGCTTATACAAACGTGTGCACAGTTTCCACTGGATCATGCTAATCATTAGAATTGACGCGGGAAAAGTTGAAGTACTGGACTCAAAAGAGAAAGAACCTAAAGAATACCATAGCATGTATTTGAGGCTCGACAGGTAATTTCAATCATTATCGCACTATGTCGGCCTCTTTAGTTCATTTCCTGATATCAAGTAATTAATTAATAACTCCTTTATTCATTTTCTTTATCGGGCAGGGTTTGGCAAAAGTTCATCAAAGAGATGGTCGGGGAATGGCAACCAAAGGTGAAATGGGTGCGATTCAGGGTAATTATAAGTAGTACTAGCTACGTCCGCGCATCTTTTTAATTCTATAGTTTCAATTACCATTATCATGCTTGATTATTATCTGATTGAATTCTATTCCCGTAAAGTGCATGAGGAAGGCACAGGGGAATAATTTATGTGCATATTACATTTGTGAGAACATTCGCTTTATGACGTCCGAAAGGAGCACATCTCAAAGACAACTTTGGGTACGTTTGCCAAAACAATATTCACAATTTTTATATCATGATCTAATATATATACAAACAACTAATATATTCATATATTGATCTCCTTCTTTAAAGATGAGGGAGATGCGGGATAAGCTCCTACCAACGGACCGCATACGAGCAATTCAAGAGGAAATTATGGGATTTTTGCTTGAGCAGGTCATAGATCCCAAGGGAGAATACCATTGCACCTAATGGCTGCATGTAGTGATCTGCAAATTGTAGGAGAAATTGTATATACCAAATTGTATACATATGTGTATGCATGGTCGTACGAGAAATTCGATGATATATGATTGGTCGTACGAGAAATTCTATTATATATGCATGACGTGTACAGTATGTAATAGCGTAAAATATGTTTGAGAAGAAAAAGAATTAAATGGAAAACACAAAATTAAAAGGAAAAATAAACCATAAACACTAAAACCCTAAAACCCCAAACCCTTAAACCTTTTAGTCCCGGTTGGTGACACCAACCGGGACTAAAGGTCCCCAGCCCCCGGCGCGCGCTGCCGATCACGTGGAAGGGCTTTAGTCCCCGGTCGTGGCGAACCGGGACTAAAGGATGGGGGCCTTTAGTCCCGATTTGTTAGTCCCGGCTGGTGAACCGGGACTAAAGGCCCTTCCCAACCGGGACTATAGGCCGTTTCTCTACTAGTGATACCTCGCCGGACTTTGTTAATTGAAGAACATTCCCTTCGCCCTCACTGTTTGTGTGCCCTTCGTCTCTTGGTTCTTCCTCAATTCCCTCACCGGAATCGTTCAGATATTGTGAGCCGTCATCAGCTAGTTCAATCTCTGGGTTTTGGGAGCGTATAATCTCGAAGACACCCTCTTCATAGTCTCTACCGCTATTGTCCATAGCTTAACTAATCCAGAAGAAAGATAAAACAATTTAGTATTCAAATTAGAATGCATTCAATAAGCAAAAACTGAATCATAGTAGTCAGCCGGCGAAGAGGTTCGATCTGAGGGGCGAGGGATGGCGAGGAGGATTAATTTTTTTAGCAAGATCATCATATAATATCACAAATTAATACATCTCGAATAATCCAGTTAATGCATCATCGAATACATCTCGAATATTATCACTAATACATTTCGAATATTATCATATAACATCTCTAATACAGCTCGAATATTATCGAATAATCCAGTTGACTCGTGGTTCCTGAGGCACGGGCGGTGGACACCCAAAGAGAAGGAACCATCACGGGATCATAGCTCGGGTGAGATCCCTGAAGAACCTGCCAGGTATGGGAGAACCTGACGTCCAACGCCACCATGTAGCGACGGACGTGCTCGTCCTCCTCCCTGACACGGCAATGTAACACCTACTCGGGGGCCGGCTGCCTTCGCACCGATAGTGGCCCACGCGACCGCCACCAAAGAAGCTCCGGGTCGACGATGGGAGCCCGATTCCTCACCAATCTGCGCGCCTCGGAAGGTAGCACCTCCCAGTGCCAGCCCGGCGGAGCCCAGTCCCTGACATGGCCCCTCTCAAGCAGGTTGTCGCCGCCGAGTCGACGATGAGGATGCGGGCCGGGCATATTATGCTACTCATATTTAATAAACTTTTTCAACTTTATAGTAGATGGGCAAATTTGCAAAACTCTCTATGACGCAGAGACATCACACACATACATCATTCTACATATACATCAGTACAATCTTCATAGTAAATAGAAGGGACCCTAAATAGAATGATGAATTTGAAATAGTTTGGTATGCTAATGTACCGATACATTGTTCATAATTTTTGCTAACATCTAACATTCATCTACATAAATCTAACATTCATCTACATACATACATACATACATACAAAAATTCCTACAAAAATTCGTACATACATACATACATACAAAAGTTCCTACAAAAATTCATACATACATACATCTTCTAGTTCTACATACATCTAACATTCATCTACACATACATACAAAAATTCCTATACATCTACACACACAAAAAAAGATGAACAAAAATGAAAAAAAAGATGGCCGGAGGAGCTCACCGCGGGGAGGGGGCTCGGTCGTCGGGGTGGGGGCCGGGCGGCGTGGAGGAGCGGCGCGGGCTCGTCGGGGTGGGGGCCGGGCGGCGTGGAGGAGCGGCGCGGGCTCGTCGGGGCGGGGGAGGACATGGGGCGCCGGCGAAGGCTCGGAGGAGGTACGGGCGACGACAACATGTGGGGCGCGTGGGAGGCGTCGGCGAGGTGAGGCGGCCGGGGCGCGTGGAGGAGAGCGGTGCCGGCGAGCTCGGGCGTGGAGGCCGGCCGCGGGAGCTGACGTTGAGGGCGCGGTCGGGCAGCCTGACGGCGTCGCGCGCGTGGAGGCTGGCGGCGGGAGCGGACGCGTCGAGGAGAGCAGTGGTCGATCGGGCGAGGGAGAGGAAGGATTTGGGGGAGAAGAAGGGGGAAGTTTAAATACCCAGGGACCTTTAGTCCCGGTTCGTGGCAGCAACCGGGACTATAGGGTCTATAGTCCCGGTTGGTGCCACGAACCGGGACTAAAGGCCCAACCTTTAGTCCCGGTTGCCACCACCAACCAGGACTAAAGGTCTGACTATAGGTCTGTTTTCGGCGCGGGCGGGAGAAGGACCTTTAGTCCTGGTTGGTGGTGGCAACCGGGACTAAAGGTGTTTTTCATGTTTTCTTTTTTTCTTTTTTGCTTTATTTTTTTACTTTTGTTTCTACTAATTAACAGGCAATATTTAGAGTTTTTGAGTGAATCTTTTTGCTTTAGGTCACAAAAATTATAAACTTTTTGCTAGTGCCAGTAGTTTTCAAATTTGAATAGTTTAAATTTGAATTCTTTGAAATTTGTGTGAATCACTAGTTTGTGAATAACTTTACTTTAAAAATAGATTTTTGAGTGATTCTTTTTCCTGCTGTTTAATATTAGTGTGTTTTAGCAGTATGTTCAATTTGGTAATTTTTAGGTTATTTTAAATAGGTGTTCTAATCAAAAACAGATTATGTTTTAATCGAAAACTCATCTGTTACAAAGGCATTTCATTTTTTTAAACTTATTTCAACTCCAAACTTTTTGTGCATTCAATATGCACCATTCAAAGCCACATCCTCAAATTTCAACCCTTACTTACTTCATTTGCTATTTTTCATGCATTTAATGATTTTTTTGAACTAAATGACCCTGAAATTGAAAAACACTACAAATGAACTCTGAAAAGGTTGAAACTTGGCATGGTATCATCATTTCACCCACATAGCATGTGCTAAAAAGTTGAGAGGGTTACGGCAAAAATTGGACGCACTTCGTGTACAAACTGGACCATTTCCTTCGAAGTATGAGGGTTTCGGACGAAAACTCATCTGTTACAAAGGCATTTCATTTTTTTAAACTTATTTCAACTCCCGAATTTTTGTGCATTCAATATGCACCATTCAAACCCACATCCTCAAATTTCAACCCTTTGTAACTTCATTTGCTATTTTTCATGCATTTAATGATTTTTTTGAGCTAAATGACCCTGAAATTGAAAAGCACTACAAATGAACTCTAAAAAGGTTGAAACTTGGCATGGTATAATCATTTCACCCACATAGCATGTGCTAAAAAGTTGAGAGGGTTACGACAAAAACTGGACGCACTTCGTGTACAAACTGGACCATCTGCTTCGAAGTATGATGGTTTTGGACAAAAACTCATCTGTTACAAAGGCATTTCATTTTTTTAAACTTATTTCAACTGTAGACTTTTTGTGCATTCAATATGCACCATTGAAACCCACATCCTCAAATTTCAACCCTTTCTAACTTCATTTGCCATTTTTCATGCATTTATTTATTTTTTGAGCTAAATGACCCTGAACTTGAAAAGCAGTACAAATGAACTCTGAAAAGGTTGAAACTTGGCATGGTATCATCATTACACACACATAGCATGTGCTAAAAAGTTGACAGGGTTACGGTAAAAACTGGACGCACTTCGTGTACAAACTGGACCATCTCCTTCGAAGTATGAGGGTTTCGGACGGAAACTCATTTGTTACAAAGGCATTTCATATTTTTAAACTTATTTCAACTCCAGACTTTTTGTGCATTCAATATGCACAATTCAAACCCACATCCTCAAATTTCAACCCTTTCTAACTTCATTTGCTATTTTTCATGCATTTAATGATTTTTTGAGCTAAATGACCTTGAAATTGAAAAGTACTACAAATGAACTCTGAAAAGGTTGAAACTTGGCATGGTATAATCATTTCACCCACATAGCATGTGCTAAAAAGTTGAGAGTGTTACGGCAAAAACTGGACGCACTTCGTGTACAAACTGGACCATCTCCTTCGAAGTATGAGGGTTTCGGATGAAAACTCATCTGTTACAAAGGCATTTCATTTTTTTAAACTTATTTCAACTCCAGAATTTTTGTCCATCCAATATGCACCATTCAAACCCACATCCTCAAATTTCAACCCTTTCTAACTTCATTTGCTATTTTTTATGCATTTAATAATTTTTTTGAGCTAAATGACCCCTGAAATTGAAAAGTACTACAAATGAACTCTGAAAAGGTTGAAACTTGGCACGGTATCATCATTTCACACTCATATCATGTGCTAAAAAGTTGAGAGGGTTACGACAAAAACTGGACGCACTTCGTGTACAAACTGGACCATCTCCTTCGAAGTATGAGGGTTTCGGACGAAAACTCATCTGTTACAAAGGCATTTCATTTTTTTAAACTTATTTCAACTCTAGAATTTTTGTGCATTCAGTATGCACCATTAAAACCCACATCCTCAAATTTCAACCCTTTCGAACTTCATTTGCCATTTTTCATGCATTTATTGATTTTTTTGAGCTAAATGACCCTGAAATTGAAAAGCAGTACAAATGAACTCTGAAAAGGTTGAAACTTGGCATGGTATCATCATTACACACACACATAGCATGTGCTAAAAAGTTGAGAGGGTTACGGTAAAAACTGGATGCACTTCTGTCTTGTCCTCCACTCGCACGATGTTTCTTTTCCCTGAAAGAACTATGTGGCGCTTTGGCTCACCGTATGATGTATTCACTTCCTTATCTTTCCTTTTTCTCGGTTTGGTAGACATGTCCTGCACATAGAAAACCTACGCCACATCATTGGCTAGGACGAATGGTTCGCCTGTGTACCCAAGATTGTTGAGATCCACTGTTGTCATTCCGTACTACGGGTCAAGCTTTACCCCGCCTCCTGTGAGATTGACCCATTTGCACCGAAACAAAGGGACCTTAAACTCACGTCCATAGTCAAGTTCCCATATCTCCTCTATGTAACCATAATATGTGTCCTTTTCCCTACTGGTGTTTGTTGCATCAAAGCGGACACCACTGTTTTGGTTGGTGCTCTTTTTATCTTGGGCGATCGTGTAAAATGTATTCCCATTAATCTCGTACCCTTTGAAAGTCAATATAGTCGAAGATGGTGACTTGGACAACAAGTACAACTCCTCTCCAACACTCTCGTCATTCATGAGACGTGTTTGCAACCAACCGCCGAAAGTCGCCATGTGTGTACGTTTAATCCAGGGCTCAGACTGCTCCTAGTTCTTGGAGCGTACACCATCCATGTGTTCCTCGATATACGGAACCACCAAGTTGGAATTTTGTAGAACTGTGTAGTGTGCTTGCGCCCAAGAATGCCCGTCATGGCATATTATTACTTTCGGTCCTAGCGTGCCTTTTCCAACCAGTCTGCCCTCATGCCGCGATTCAGGAACACCAATCGGCTCAATGACCTCCTCTGTTTCATGGCCCTTGGAGATGCTTCCTTCTGGCCTAGCACGGTTATGAACATATTTCTTTAAGACTCCCATGAACCTCTCAAAGGGGAACATATTGTGTAGAAATACAGGACCCAGAATGGCAATCTCTTCGACTTGGTGAACTAGGACGTGCGTCATGATATTGAAGAAGGATGGTGGGAACACCAACTCGAAACTGACAAGACATTACACCAAATCATTCTGTAACCTTGGTAGGATTTCCGGATCGATTACCTTCTGAGAGGTTGCATTAAGGAATGCACATAGCTTCATAATGGCTAATCGAACGTTTTCCGGTAGAAGCCCCCTCAATGCAACCGGAAGCAATTGCGTCATAATCACGTGGCAGTCATGAGACTTTAGGTTTTGGAATTTTTTTCTCTGCCATATTCATTATTCCCTTTATATTCAACGAGAAGCCAGACGGGACCTTGATACTGAGAAGGCATTCAAAGAAGATTTCCTTCTCTTCTTTGGTAAGAGAGTAGCTGGCAGGACCTTGATACTGCTTTGGATGCATGCCGTCTTTTTCGTGCATACGTTGCTGGTCCTCCCATGCCTCCGGTGTATCTTTTGTCTTCCCATACACGCCCAAGAAGCCTGCAGGTTCACGCAAAGATTCTTCGTCACGTGCATCACGTCGATTGCAGAGCGGACCTCTAGGACTTTCCAATAGGGTAGCTCCCAAAATATAGATTTCTTCTTCCACATGGGTGCGTGTCCGTCAGCGTCATTCGGAACAGATTGTCCTCCAGGACCCTTTCCAAAGATTACTTTTAAATCCTTGACCATATCAAGTATATGATCACCAGTACGGTGGTCAGGCTTCTTCCGGTGATATGCCTCACCTTTGAAATGCTTGCCTTTCTTTATTAAGAGATGCTTGATCGGAAGAAATCGACGATGTCCCAGGTACATATTCTTCTTAAATTTATCCAAATATATACTTTCGGTCTCATCTAAACAATGCGTGCATGCGTGGTATCCCTTGTTTGTCTGTCCTGAAAGGTTACTAAGAGCAGGGCAATCATTGATGGTTAAAAACAGCAACGCTCGTTGGTCAAATTCCTGTTGTTTGTGCTCATCCCACACACGTACACCTTTTATGTCCCACAACTGTAAAAGTTCTTCAACTAATGGCCTTAGGTACACATCAATGTTGTTGCCGGGTTGCTTAGGGCCTTGGATGAGCACTGGCATCATAATGAATTTCCGTTTCATGCACAACCAAGGAGGAAGGTTGTAGATACATAGAGTCACAGGCCAGGTGCTATGATTGCTGCTCTGCTCCCCAAAAGGATTGATGCCATCTGCACTTATACCAAACCATAAGTTCCTTGCGTCACCTGCAAACTGCGGGAACTCTCTCTCGAGTTTTCTCCACTGCGACCCATCAGCGGGTACTCTCAACTTCCCATCTTTCTTACGGTCTTCTTTGTGCCATCGCCACAACTTGGCATGCTCTTTGTTTTGGAACAAACATTTCAACCGTGGTATTATAGGAGCATACCACGTCACTTTGGTAGGAATCCTCTTCCTGGGCCGCTCGCCCTCAACATCATCACCAGGGTCATCGCGGCTGATCTTATAGCGCAATGCACCGCATACCGGGCATGCATTCAAATTCTCGTACTCCTCACCGCGGTAGAGGATGCAGTCATTAGGGCATGCATGTATCTTCTGCACCTCTATTCCTAGAGGGCAGACATCCTTATTTGCTTTGTACGTACTGTCGGGCAATTCGTTTTCCTTTGGAAGCATCTTCTTTAACATTTTTAGTAACTTTTCAAATCCCTTGTCAGATACACCATTCTCTGCCTTCCATTGCAGCAATTCCAGTGTGGTACCTAGCTTTTTCTTGTCATCTTCGCAATTTGGGTACAACAATTTTTTGTGATCCTCTAACATCGCTGCAACTTCAACTTCTCCTTTTCACTTTCGCAGTTTCTCTTTGCATCAGCAATGGCCCGACCAATTTCTCTTTCGCAGTTTCTCTTCATCTTCTTCTTCTTCATTCTCTTCCCCCATTGTAGTACCATCGTATTCAGGGAACCCAGGATAGTTGTCATCATCCTCTTCTTCTTCATTCTCTTCCATTACAACCCCTTTTTCTCCGTGCTTGGTCCAACAGTTATAGCCGGACAAGAAACCGGACGTAAACAGGTGGACGTGAATGACTTTTAAGTTAGAGTAATTCCTATCATTCTTACAGACACCACATGGACAACACATAAAATCATTCCGCTTGTTTGCCTCAGCCGCACGCAGAAAACTTTGCACGCCATTAATGAACTGGGGAGAGCGTCGGTCATCGTACATCCATTGTCGGCTCATCTTCATTACACAACACCGAAAAGACCAAATTAATACAAGTTCATACATAAAGTTCATACACACTTATTCTCATAAAACAACATACAACTATTTAGCTAAAGCATTTAAATGCAACAAATGCGATCAAGATCGCAACTAAGGTAACAATTGATCCAACAGCATAATGATACCAAGCCTCTTTATTAACGGTATATTTTCTAATCTTTCTAATCTTCAAGCGCATTGCATCCATCTTGATCTCGTGATCATCGACGACATCGGCAACATACAACTCCAATTTCCTCTTCTCTTCTTCAATTCTTTTCAATTTTTCTTTCAATTACTCGTTTTCTTTTTTAACTAAATTTAACTTCTCGACAAGCGGGTCGGTTGCAATTTCCAGTTCACATACCTCCTAGATAAAAATATCTATGTCAATTTGATGGGCATAATTGTCATAAACACGAAATGCAACAAATAGTTGTAAAAGAGAATATAACACATCCGAATCATAAACCGGATGAGGGCCGACGGGGACGAATATCAAAACCACGGCACTACGTATAACAAACAATCATATAGGTAAGAAAATTATACAAGCAACTATATGAAACTATCTTAATCATACAAATAAGATTTTTTTTCACGAAAAGGATAAGAGCCTCAGCAAGCTAGGTGGTGCCGGCAACCGGACAACGCGGGCGATCGACGGCGGTGAGGACGGGAAGGCACTAGATCAGGTAAACCACACCTACACATATGCAAACTAAGATGTTAATTTGAGCTCAAATTGCATATAAATCAAATAAACTCCCACATAATTACTCCCAAACAAAAACCCACAAATGACTGTACTATAGAACATGAAACGAGCTAAACTAGCAATGAGAGATGAAAGGACAAAGTTGCTAACCTTTTAAACACTTGGATAGATGGGGGTGCCTCAAATCTTGACAAATTTTGGCAAAAATGGAGGATGAGCTCGAGCTACTTGAAGAAAACAGAGAGGAGGGGAAAGGAGAATGCTTGGACTCGGGCTGGACGAAGGGTTTATATAGTGGTATCTTTAGTCCCAGTTGGTGATACAAACCGGGACTAAAGGTCCATCTCTAGTCCCGGTCAGTGATACCAACCGGGACTAAAGGTTCTCGCGGGGGCCCTAGCCTGACGCCAGCCTGCCACCACCCCTTTAGTCCCGGTTGGTATCACCAACCGGGACTAAAGGTCACGAACGAACCTGGACTAAATCCTAGCCTTTGGAACCGGGACTAATTGTACCATTAGTCCGGGTTCAAAACCAGGCCGGGACTAATGATATGGACGAAAGGCCTGTTTTCTACTAGTGATATTAAAACACATCTATATACATTCGATTAACAAATAAGTTAGAACTCCCTATAACTTTGAATGGAGGGAGTATCATTCAAGTGGGTAGCAATAATTTTACACCCAAAGAATATGTTTCAAATTCCAGAATAAAGCACTCGGTCAAACTTCATCGTACACCCCTTCCTATCCCAGAACCCTTCCACCAAAGGGCAAAGTAATATACATATACAACACCCTTAATAACGTAATCTCAAGGGAGATTGAGTTCGTGTGTCTCTTTTTTTCTTTAGTAACAGAAAGAGTACGTGTTGTCCGTCTGTGTATCGGTCAAGTCCTTCTACTTGGGCCAAGCCCAAAAACAGTGCAGAAAACAAATACAAAAACAGTGCACACTAACCGGAGTTTGTTGCTGCGTAGTACTCGAGGGAACATAGCCAGTCCTTAGAAACCATGAGTATTCCTTTTGCGATATCTGCCCGCCCTATACCGATACATTGTTCATAATTTTTGCTAACATCTAACATTCATCTACATAAATCTAACATTCATCTACATACATACATACAAAAATTCCTACAAAAATTCGTACATACATACATACATACAAAAGTTCCTACAAAAATTCATACATACATACATCTTCTAGTTCTACATACATCTAACATTCATCTACACATACATACAAAAATTCCTATACATCTACACACACAAAAAAAGATGAACAAAAATGAAAAAAAAGATGGCCGGAGGAGCTCACCGCGGGGAGGGGGCTCGGTCGTCGGGGTGGGGGCCGGGCGGCGTGGAGGAGCGGCGCGGGCTCGTCGGGGCGGGGGAGGACATGGGGCGCCGGCGAAGGCTCGGAGGAGGTACGGGCGACGACAACACGTGGGGCGCGTGGGAGGCGTCGGCGAGGTGAGGCGGCCGGGGCGCGTGGAGGAGAGCGGTGCCGGCGGGCTCGGGCGTGGATGCCGGCCGCGGGAGCTGACGTCGAGGACGCGGTCGGGCAGCCTGACGGCGTCGCGCGCGTGGAGGCTGGCGGCGGGAGCGGACGCGTCGAGGAGAGCAGTGGTCGATCGGGCGAGGGAGAGGAAGGATTTGGGGGAGAAGAAGGGGGCAGTTTAAATACCCAGGGACCTTTAGTCCCGGTTCGTGGCAGCAACCGGGACTATAGGGTCTATAGTCCCGGTTGGTGCCACGAACCGGGACTAAAGGCCCAACCTTTAGTCCCGGTTGCCACCACCAACCGGGACTATAGGTCTGTTTTCGGCGCGGGCGGGAGAAGGACCTTTAGTCCTGGTTGGTGGTGGCAACCGGGACTAAAGGTGTTTTTCATGTTTTCTTTTTTTCTTTTTTGCTTTATTTTTTTACTTTTGTTTCTACTAATTAACAGGCAATATTTAGAGTTTTTGAGTGAATCTTTTTGCTTTAGGTCACAAAAATTATAAACTTTTTGCTAGTGCCAGTAGTTTTCAAATTTGAATAGTTTAAATTTGAATTCTTTGAAATTTGTGTGAATCACTAGTTTGTGAATAACTTTACTTTAAAAATAGATTTTTGAATGATTCTTTTTCCTGCTGTTTAGTATTAGTGTGTTTTATCAGTATGTTCAATTTCGAAATTTTTAGGTTATTTTAAATAGGTGTTCTAATCAAAAACAAATTATGTTTTAATCGAAAACTCATCTGTTACAAAGGCATTTCATTTTTTTAAACTTATTTCAACTCCAAACTTTTTGTGCATTCAATATGCACCATTCAAAGCCACATCCTCAAATTTCAACCCTTACTTACTTCATTTGCTATTTTTCATGCATTTAATGATTTTTTTGAACTAAATGACCCTGAAATTGAAAAACACTACAAATGAACTCTGAAAAGGTTGAAACTTGGCATGGTATCATCATTTCACCCACATAGCATGTGCTAAAAAGTTGAGAGGGTTACGGCAAAAATTGGACGCACTTCGTGTACAAACTGGACCATTTCCTTCGAAGTATGAGGGTTTCGGACGAAAACTCATCTGTTACAAAGGCATTTCATTTTTTTAAACTTATTTCAACTCCCGAATTTTTGTGCATTCAATATGCACCATTCAAACCCACATCCTCAAATTTCAACCCTTTGTAACTTCATTTGCTATTTTTCATGCATTTAATGATTTTTTTTGAGCTAAATGACCCTGAAATTGAAAAGCACTACAAATGAACTCTAAAAAGGTTGAAACTTGGCATGGTATAATCATTTCACCCACATAGCATGTGCTAAAAAGTTGAGAGGGTTACGACAAAAACTGGACGCACTTCGTGTACAAACTGGACCATCTCCTTCGAAGTATGATGGTTTTGGACAAAAACTCATCTGTTACAAAGGCATTTCATTTTTTTAAACTTATTTCAACTGCAGACTTTTTGTGCATTAAATATGCACCATTGAAACCCACATCCTCAAATTTCAACCCTTTCTAACTTCATTTGCCATTTTTCATGCACTTATTGATTATTTTGAGCTAAATGACCCTGAACTTGAAAAGCAGTACAAATGAACTCTGAAAAGGTTGAAACTTGGCATGGTATCATCATTACACACGCATAGCATGTGCTAAAAAGTTGACAGGGTTACGGTAAAAACTGGACGCACTTCGTGTACAAACTGGACCATCTCTTTCGAAGTATGAGAGTTTCGGACGGAAACTCATTTGTTACAAAGGCATTTCATTTTTTTAAACTTATTTCAACTCCAGACTTTTTGTGCATTCAATATGCACAATTCAAACCCACATCCTCAAATTTCAACCCTTTCTAACTTCATTTGCTATTTTTCATGCATTTAATGATTTTTTGAGCTAAATGACCTTGAAATTGAAAAGTACTACAAATGAACTCTGAAAAGGTTGAAACTTGGCATGGTATAATCATTTCACCCACATAGCATGTGCTAAAAAGTTGAGAGGGTTACGGCAAAAACTGGACGCACTTCGTGTACAAACTGGACCATCTCCTTCGAAGTATGAGGGTTTCGGATGAAAACTCATCTGTTACAAAGGCATTTCATTTTTTTAAACTTATTTCAACTCCAGAATTTTTGTCCATTCAATATGCACCATTCAACCCCACAACCTCAAATTTCAACCCTTTCTAACTTCATTTGCTATTTTTTATGCATTTAATGATTTTTTTGAGCTAAATGACCCCTGAAATTGAAAAGTACTACAAATGAACTCTGAAAAGGTTGAAACTTGGCACGGTATCATCATTTCACACTCATATCATGTGCTAAAAAGTTGAGAGGGTTACGAGAAAAACTGGACGCACTTCGTGTACAAACTGGACCATCTCCTTCGAAGTATGAGGGTTTCGGACGAAAACTCATCTGTTACAAAGGCATTTCATTTTTTTAAACTTATTTCAACTCTAGACTTTTTGTGCATTCAATATGCACCATTCAAAGCCACATCCTCAAATTTCAACCCTTACTTACTTCATTTGCTATTTTTCATGCATTTAATGATTTTTTTGAACTAAATGACCCTGAAATTGAAAAACACTACAAATGAACTCTGAAAAGGTTGAAACTTGGCATGGTATAATCATTTCACCCACATAGCATGTGCTAAAAAGTTGAGAGGGTTACGACAAAAACTGGACGCACTTCGTGTACAAACTGGACCATCTCCTTCGAAGTATGATGGTTTTGGACAAAAACTCATCTGTTACAAAGGCATTTCATTTTTTTAAACTTATTTCAACTGCAGACTTTTTGTGCATTAAATATGCACCATTGAAACCCACATCCTCAAATTTCAACCCTTTCTAACTTCATTTGCCATTTTTCATGCACTTATTGATTATTTTGAGCTAAATGACCCTGAACTTGAAAAGCAGTACAAATGAACTCTGAAAAGGTTGAAACTTGGCATGGTATCATCATTACACACGCATAGCATGTGCTAAAAAGTTGACAGGGTTACGGTAAAAACTGGACGCACTTCGTGTACAAACTGGACCATCTCCTTCGAAGTATGAGAGTTTCGGACGGAAACTCATTTGTTACAAAGGCATTTCATTTTTTTAAACTTATTTCAACTCCAGACTTTTTGTGCATTCAATATGCACAATTCAAACCCACATCCTCAAATTTCAACCCTTTCTAACTTCATTTGCTATTTTTCATGCATTTAATGATTTTTTGAGCTAAATGACCTTGAAATTGAAAAGTACTACAAATGAACTCTGAAAAGGTTGAAACTTGGCATGGTATAATCATTTCACCCACATAGCATGTGCTAAAAAGTTGAGAGGGTTACGGCAAAAACTGGACGCACTTCGTGTACAAACTGGACCATCTCCTTCGAAGTATGAGGGTTTCGGATGAAAACTCATCTGTTACAAAGGCATTTCATTTTTTTAAACTTATTTCAACTCCAGAATTTTTGTCCATTCAATATGCACCATTCAACCCCACAACCTCAAATTTCAACCCTTTCTAACTTCATTTGCTATTTTTTATGCATTTAATGATTTTTTTGAGCTAAATGACCCCTGAAATTGAAAAGTACTACAAATGAACTCTGAAAAGGTTGAAACTTGGCACGGTATCATCATTTCACACTCATATCATGTGCTAAAAAGTTGAGAGGGTTACGAGAAAAACTGGACGCACTTCGTGTACAAACTGGACCATCTCCTTCGAAGTATGAGGGTTTCGGACGAAAACTCATCTGTTACAAAGGCATTTCATTTTTTTAAACTTATTTCAACTCTAGACTTTTTGTGCATTCAATATGCACCATTAAAACCCACATCCTCAAATTTCAACCCTTTCGAACTTCATTGCCATTTTTCATGCATTTATTGATTTTTTTGAGCTAAATGACCCTGAAATTGAAAAGCAGTACAAATGAACTCTGAAAAGGTTGAAACTTGGCATGGTATCATCATTACACACACACATAGCATGTGCTAAAAAGTTGAGAGGGTTACGGTAAAAACTGGATGCACTTCTGTCTTGTCCTGCACTCGCACGATGTTTCTTTTCCCTGAAAGAACTATGTGGCGCTTTGGCTCACCGTATGATGTATTCGCTTCCTTATCTTTCCTTTTTCTCGGTTTGGTAGACATGTCCTGCACATAGAAAACCTACGCCACATCATTGGCTAGGACGAATGGTTCGCCTGTGTACCCAAGATTGTTGAGATCCACTGTTGTCATTCCGTACTACGGGTCAATCTTTACCCCGCCTCCTGTGAGATTGACCCATTTGCACCGAAACAAAGGGACCTTAAACTCACGTCCATAGTCAAGTTCCCATATCTCCTCTATGTAACCATAATATGTGTCCTTTTCCCTACTGGTGTTTGTTGCATCAAAGCGGACACCACTGTTTTGGTTGGTGCTCTTTTTATCTTGGGCGATCGTGTAAAATGTATTCCCATTAATCTCGTACCCTTTGAAAGTCAATATAGTCAAAGATGGTGACTTGGACAACAAGTACAACTCCTCTCCAACACTCTCGTCATTCATGAGACGTGTTTGCAACCAACCGCCGAAAGTCGCCATGTGTGTACGTTTAATCCAGGGCTCAGACTGCTCCTAGTTCTTGGAGCGTGCACCATCCATGTGTTCCTCGATATACGGAACCACCAAGGTGGAATTTTGTAGAACTGTGTAGTGTGCTTGCGCCCAAGAATGCCCGTCCTGGCATATTATTACTTTCGGTCCTAGCGTGCCTTTTCCAACCAGTTTGCCCTCATGCCGCGATTCAGGAACACCAATCAGCTCAATGACCTCCTCTGTTTCATGGCCCTTGGAGATGCTTCCTTCTGGCCTAGCACGGTTATGAACATATTTCTTTAAGACTCCCATGAACCTCTCAAAGGGGAACATATTGTGTAGAAATACAGGACCCAGAATGGCAATCTCTTCGACTTGGTGAACTAGGACGTGCGTCATGATATTGAAGAAGGATGGTGGGAACACCAACTCGAAACTGACAAGACATTACACCAAATCATTCTGTAACCTTGGTAGGATTTGCGGATCGATTACCTTCTGAGAGGTTGCATTAAGGAATGCACATAGCTTCATAATGGCTAATCGAACGTTTTCCGGTAGAAGCCCCCTCAATGCAACCGGAAGCAATTGCGTCATAATCACGTGGTAGTCATGAGACTTTAGGTTTTGGAATTTTTTTCTCTGCCATATTCATTATTCCCTTTATATTCAACGAGAAGCCAGACGGGACCTTGATACTGAGAAGGCATTCAAAGAAGATTTCCTTCTCTTCTTTGGTAAGAGCGTAGCTGGCAGGACCTTGATACTGCTTTGGATGCATGCCGTCTTTTTCGTGCATACGTTGCTGGTCCTCCCATGCCTCCGGTGTATCTTTTGTCTTCCCATACACGCCCAAGAAGCCTGCAGGTTCACGCAAAGATTCTTCGTCACGTGCATCACGTCGATTGCAGAGCGGACCTCTAGGACTTTCCAATAGGGTAGCTCCCAAAATATAGATTTCTTCTTCCACATGGGTGCGTGTGCGTCAGCGTCATTCGGAACAGATTGTCCTCCAGGACCCTTTCCAAAGATTACTTTTAAATCCTTGACCATATCAAGTATATGATCACCAGTACGGTGGTCTGGCTTCTTCCGGTGATATGCCTCACCTTTGAAATGCTTGCCTTTCTTTATTAAGAGATGCTTGATCAGAAGAAATCGACGATGTCCCAGGTACACATTCTTCTTACATTTATCCAAATATATACTTTCGGTCTCATCTAAACAATGCGTGCATGCGTGGTATCCCTTGTTTGTCTGTCCTGAAAGGTTACTAAGAGCAGGCCAATCATTGATGGTTAAAAACAGCAACGCTCGTAGGTCAAATTCCTGTTGTTTGTGCTCATCCCACACACGTACACCTTTTATGTCCCACAACTGTAAAAGTTCTTCAACTAATGGCCTTAGGTACACATCAATGTTGTTGCCGGGTTGCTTAGGGCCTTGGATGAGCACTGGCATCATAATGAATTTCCGTTTCATGCACAACCAAGGAGGAAGGTTGTAGATACATAGAGTCACAGGCCAGGTGCTATGATTGCTGCTCTGCTCCCCAAAAGGATTGATGCCATCTGCACTTATACCAAACCATAAGTTCCTTGCGTCACCTGCAAACTGCGGGAACTCTCTCTCGAGTTTTCTCCACTGCGACCCATCAGCGGGTACTCTCAACTTCCCGTCTTTCTTACGGTCTTCTTTGTGCCATCGCAACAACTTGGCATGCTCTTTGTTTTGGAACAAACATTTCAACCGTGGTATTATAGGAGCATACCACGTCACTTTGGTAGGAATCCTCTTCCTGGGCCGCTCGCCCTCAACATCATCACCAGGGTCATCGCGGCTAATCTTATAGCGCAATGCACCGCATACCGGGCATGCATTAAAATTCTCGTACTCCTCACCGCGGTAGAGGATGCAGTCATTAGGGCATGCATGTATCTTCTGCACCTCTATTCCTAGAGGGCAGACATCCTTATTTGCTTTGTACGTACTGTCGGGCAATTCGTTTTCCTTTGGAAGCATCTTATTTAACATTTTTAGTAACTTTTTAAATCCCTTGTCAGATACACCATTCTCTACCTTCCATTGCAGCAATTCCAGTGTGGTACCTAGCTTTTTCTTGTCATCTTCGCAATTTGGGTACAACAATTTTTTGTGATCCTCTAACATCGCTGCAACTTCAACTTCTCCTTTTCACTTTCGCAGTTTCTCTTTGCATCAGCAATGGCCCGACCAATTTCTCTTTCGCAGTTTCTCTTCATCTTCTTCTTCTTCATTCTCTTCCCCCATTGTAGTACCATCGTATTCAGGGAACCCAGGATAGTTGTCATCATCCTCTTCTTCTTCATTCTCTTCCATTACAACCCCTTTTTCTCCGTGCTTGGTCCAACAGTTATAGCCGGACAAGAAACCGGACGTAAACAGGTGGACGTGAATGACTTTTAAGTTAGAGTAATTCCTATCATTCTTAAAGACACCACATGGACAACACATAAAATCATTCCGCTTGTTTGCCTCAGCCGCACGCAGAAAACTTTGCACGCCATTAATGAACTGGGGAGAGCGTCGGTCATCGTACATCCATTGTCGGCTCATCTTCATTACACAACACCGAAAAGATCAAATTAATACAAGTTCATACATAAAGTTCATACACACTTATTCTCATAAAACAACATACAACTATTTAGCTAAAGCATTTAAATGCAACAAATGCGATCAAGATCGCAACTAAGGTAACAATTGATCCAACAGCATAATGATACCAAGCCTCTTTATTAACGGTATATTTTCTAATCTTTCTAATCTTCAAGCGCATTGCATCCATCTTGATCTCGTGATCATCGACGACATCGGCAACATACAACTCCAATTTCCTCTTCTCTTCTTCAATTCTTTTCAATTTTTCTTTCAATTACTCGTTTTCTTTTTTAACTAAATTTAACTTCTCGACAAGCGGGTCGGTTGCAATTTCCAGTTCACATACCTCCTAGATAAAAATATCTATGTCAATTTGATGGGCATAATTGTCATAAACACGAAATGCAACAAATAGTTGTAAAAGAGAATATAACACATCCGAATCATAAACCGGATGAGGGCCGACGGGGACGAATATCAAAACCACGGCACTACGTATAACAAACAATCATACAGGTAAGAAAATTATACAAGCAACTATCTCAACTATCTTAATCATACAAATAAGATTTTTTTTTCACGAAAAGGATAAGAGCCTCAGCAAGCTAGGTGGTGCCGGCAACCGGACGACGCGGGCGATCGACGGCGGTGAGGACGGGAAGGCACTAGATCAGGTAAACCACACCTACACATATGCAAACTAAGATGTTAATTTGAGCTCAAATTGCATATAAATCAAATAAACTCCCACATAATTACTCCCAAACAAAAACCCACAAATGACTGTACTATAGAGCATGAAACGAGCTAAACTAGCAATGAGAGATGAAAGGACAAAGTTGCTAACCTTTTAAACACTTGGATAGATGGGGGTGCCTCAAATCTTGACAAATTTTGGCAAAAATGGAGGATGAGCTCGAGCTACTTGAAGAAAACAGAGAGGAGGGGAAAGGAGAATGCTTGGACTCGGGCTGGACGAAGGGTTTATATAGTGGTATCTTTAGTCCCAGTTGGTGATACAAACCGGGACTAAAGGTCCATCTCTAGTCCCGGTCAGTGATACCAACCGGGACTAAAGGTTCTCGCCGGGGCCCTAGCCTGACGCCAGCCTGCCACCACCCCTTTAGTCCCGGTTGGTATCACCAACCGGGACTAAAGGTCACGAACGAACCTGGACTAAATCCTAGCCTTTGGAACCGGGACTAATTGTACCATTAGTCCGGGTTCAAAACCAGGCCGGGACTAATGATATGGACGAAAGGCCTGTTTTCTACTAGTGATATTAAAACACATCTATATACATTCGATTAACAAATAAGTTAGAACTCCCTATAACTTTGAATGGAGGGAGTATCATTCAAGTGGGTAGCAATAATTTTACACCCAAAGAATATGTTTCAAATTCCAGAATAAAGCACTCGGTCAAACTTCATCGTACACCCCTTCCTATCCCAGAACCCTTCCACCAGAGGGCAAAGTAATATACATATACAACACCCTTAATAACGTAATCTCAAGGGAGATTGAGTTCGTGTGTCTCTTTTTTTCTTTAGTAACAGAAAGAGTACGTGTTGTCCGTCTGTGTATCGGTCAAGTCCTTCTACTTGGGCCAAGCCCAAAAACAGTGCAGAAAACAAATACAAAAACAGTGCACACTAACCTGAGTTTGTTGCTGCGTAGTACTCGAGGGAACATAGCCAGTCCTTAGAAACCATGAGTATTCCTTTTGCGATATCTGCCCGCCCTATACTTGGTCAAAGATGCACCTGGTAAAGCTGGAAATAACAAGAGAGTGTGAAATTTCAAACAGATGCAGGAGGAAGATGCTTGGACAGTGACTTGCTACAGAAGAACAAAAATTCTAAGGTGCCGTATTTCTTTCTAAGGCATATGCTTTTTTTTTTTGCGGGTAAAAGGCATATGCTTTTTAATATGGTAAAATCCTGAGGCATCTAATACTCCCTCCGTTCCATAATGTAGTGCGTATAGATTTTTTGAAAAATCAAACTTTGAAAACTTTGACCAAGTTATTAGAGATAACTATTTATATTTACAATACCAAACATATAAAGCATGAAATTTCATCTTATGATGAATCTAAAGGTATAAGTTTGGCATTCTAGATGTAAATGTTTTTCTCTACAAATTTGGTCAAAGTTTGTGATGCTTGACTTTTCAAAAAATCTATATGCACTACATTATGGAACAGAGGGAGTATCATATAGCAATAAAAAGACTGACTTAAACTTCAGTTGCATAGAATCTCTTGTTAGAAATACATGGATAAGGAACTATGTATCTGATAATTTATGAAGAACCCAAATTCGAGCTGAGTTTGCCATCAGTGAGCTCCTCATATCTCTACTATCTCTACTATTAAAGAATGAGTGTTTCAAGCCAATAGATACTTCGATATGAACAAAAGGAACATAATCTGTTCATCTGCTTTTTTTCTGTAGCTCTGTGATAAGACTTAGCACGCAGGTGTCCTTAAATTCTAACACATTCCTAAACATCAATTTCGGCCTCAAAATTCATTGCAGAAGGTGATTCCAATGTGCCATGTACAGGATTAGAAACATCAACCCTTAAGCAATTCAGCAAGAGCGTTGTGGTGACTGGTGAATGAGTCATATTAGACCCTGAATACAAGCACCGCTAACCTCCAAAATGGCAAGGACCTCGGAATGGAAGCTTTGGCCAATACCACTATAGTGCGTTCTTCTGAGCTCATTTGCCAAAAGATGCAGACCGAGCTTTCCATTCGATTTTCACAATTGGTAAATCAGTATGATTGTCACCATTGGAGAGTGCTGACTTTTATGTCAGGTTGCCTTGCATAAATCTGTATGATTCTGCCGTTGTGTTTTGCTTTGTTGAAATGCATTATGTGTGTGTACAATTCGAAATTTGATCAGGATTGGCAGGTCGACTCTCCAGGAAGAGGAAGCTAGCCTCCTTGACCACCGTTTTTTTTTTCCTTTTTGGAAGTTTCAAGACACTCAGGCACATCACTGAGAACACTTGAGTCACAACGTTAAGGTGTTAACCATGTTCTAGAGTAGATTATAACTATATACAACTAACATACCTGACTTTATCGCACCCTTGAGATAACATCAAACTGACTAACAAAAAGCTGGCCACTCCGGTGTTAGTAGTCTGCCAAAACTTGAGAAAGCTACTCATCAATCGATTCTGCTACAGAAGCGACTGAAACCTAATCCTAACCGTATACCGATACTACTTTTGCTTACCTTCAAGATCGAACTTCACCGGCGGTGCCAATCCAACAGAGCTACCAATGCAGAACGCGGAGGGAGAGAGGGGAGCCGGCCGTGACAAGGTATGATTCGTAGGCACCCTGATCCTGACGCACAGGGAGCGGAGCAGAGCTCGTTGGCGAAGAGAAGCCGTCGGCATCGTGGTGCACCACGGAATACACTCCTGCTCGATCTGCGCCCATCCGGGCGAGCACGGCTTGCTACAGGGTCTCCTCGCGCTGCACGGCATGCGCCAGTCGCCGAGCGTTGCCACCAGAAGATTCCGACTGGCGTGGCGCCGTCGCAGCGGGGGACGCGGGGCAGGTTGCGCCGCGCGGTGGATGCCGCCGCCCAGACTGCGTCCGCGTCCACGAGAGCGCCGCCCCTCGGATCTCGCCGGACAGCAGGGAGTGATGGGGGCGGGTGTGGGAGGCTCGCGACTGCGCAGCCAGGCGGTAGGGATGGTTCGGAGGCGGGGGTGGGAAGTTGGGCCGGGATGGGTGCCTCGCACCGTCGCACGGTGTGCGGATGCACGCCATGACGCGCCGGCGGCTGCACAGGGAGCTGGGTGGGTGGCTAGCTGAAGGGGAAAGGGGTGAGCTCTGAGCTGTGAGGTGAAAGTGAGACTGAGAGTCACCGCTGTAGAATTGTTTTTTGTTGCAAGGCTCTATATTTTTTTCTATATTGGTGTATACTTCCTCCACCCGGAATAACTTGTCGTAGAAATGTATGTATGTTGACATATTTTAGTTCTAGATACATGCATTTTTATTCATTTTCTCGACAAGTAAATCAGGACGGAGGAACTATATTATAGCATATAGAACCGAGGTATTTAGACGGTTTGTCAGGGCTATCAAATTTCTTAGATGTCTGTATTTTTAACCTTTTATTTATTTTGCATGTTTCATATAAGTTATGATACTATTCCCCAAAAAAAATTATGATACTATATTTATATCATAGTTGTATATATATTTCACTTTTGCATAATGTGTCAGTGATAGATATGGATATTGTTGACCATCAAAAAGAACCTACCAACAAGAGCCCGAAGATGATGTCATTGGAAGAGAGCAAAACCCAGCAAGTTCTATACAACCTACATATGCACAGATAGAAATAGCCAATTCACGTCACACCAAACCAAGAAGAGCAAATACAAATATTACACCACAAGGTACTTACTTTCACAGTGATTATCAACCTTTTCATTTCATTGGTCTTTTCTATATGTAACGAATTTGGCTTCACGTCGTCCCATGACAAATTATATTTGCACCCCGGACGATATTTCCATTATTAAATCAATCATATCCTTACATGAAAAAACTAAGTTGGTGCACATCAATGATGCATTATTATCAAACGTTGAGATGAGATGCCTTACGCATGATGATGTGTTTTTGCACGATGATCTAAGTCAAACCACACAAACTCTCGTAATTAAACATTAGTGTCTCAAAATTTAAATGTATTATATATTTGAAATTATAGGTAATAAATGCATACATATACTGCATAAGTGCCCAGGAGCATCTGCAAGATAGAGCAGGTGGAAAGGTGCATATTGCAAGCACGTTTGTGTCTTCCCTGCTAAATAAAGATGAGATAGACCCGGCAACACATCGCCACATTGTAAAACGAGTGAACACTTTTCTCACTACACTTACATATAATATTTAAGCACATTTTTTTTACTTGAAAGTGGTTACGTGTTATATAATATTTATTACTTCAGGTATTCCTTCCAATTAACATCAGAAAATGCCACTGGTATCTATCGGTAATTAATGCGAAGAAACGAGAGATACATATACTGGACTCGCTTGGAGTTGGAATGAGCCGAAGTGACCTCACAATAACGGTAAATGTCTACTTCTTGTGTTTTCCTCTATACGTTACATTCTCTTTTGCCTAATATGTAGTGACATTTTTCCATTTAATAGTTACAAGGACTTGACAAGCATCTAAAAATTGCATGCGATATGCTGGAGTTTAAGAGAGGTGATAGGTGGCAGGACCTCGATATTATGAATTGGACAGTCGTAGAACAGTTCCAAGAGCCACTCAAACAGATGGGTATGATGAACACATCTCATAATCTGAACTGAATTGGAGAAATTTATGGTAGAATAGTAAGTCTTGTAACTATGCGCGGAGCTTGAAAACTTAGTCACATTGTGTGCATTTTTTTTAGAAACTACGTGCCCAAGACCAATAAGTAGGAGTTGATGACAATGTACAAACGGTCGATCCGGGGCTCTCGTTGCATGGGGTTGGTCTTTCCCCTACCAATTCGCCACATCGATATGTGCTTGTTTACAAATTTCATCATGTTCTCTCAAAATAAAATTTTGACAAATAAAAATTCTTATCATAGTCTACAATGTGTTGGCTAACAAATAAGACCATGTTCATAGATTTTCAATTAACTTGGACATTGTTCTGTTGTCAAAAAATAATCCATAAAAAGCACTCATATAAAATATCCATTGTCGAGTGATCTTTTCACATCATATTTCGTATTCCCGTGGCAACGCACGGGCATCCAACTAGTTTTCTTTCTTTTTTAGTTGTGCAGGCTTTCCTATTTCTTGAACAGTTTCCTGTTTATTTTGAGGGAACGGATGGTTGCTTTCTGTGTGTTCTTTTTTTTTTTGAACACTGTGTGTGTGTTCTGTTTCACTAATGTTGGACATGTCAGATGCCTTTTTTATACCCTAAAAAAAGGATGCCCTTTCCATCTATGTTACGCAAATTTTCCTTTTATTCTGAATGTAAATTCTACAATCTAACCATATAATTAATTTTGATGATGTGGATTAATTAGAGGACTTTGAAAGGTGCCTATATATATATATATATATATATATATATATATATATATACACACACACGGTAGCGCTATTATGCACGAGCGCGCAAAAGCCTAATTGTGCACTCCGGCTGCTTTGCCCGTAGCGCGTGCCGCTCCACCATCAAGCGATTACTAATGATGGTAAACCCACATGCAAAAAAACGTAATGCAATTTAATCTGTTACTAGATGCCATGGACAACTTCTCCGCCTCGCAAGGCCATCCTATTAAGCATGGTAAAATTGCTAGAAAATATAGTAATTTAACTAATTGTGTTACCGATAGCCACACACCACCTTCCGGCACGCAAAACAACTAACCATTTTTTTCTCACATGTGATCGTAAAATAATATGACACATAGTAATGCCCCAAGTCTGACTCAAAATCAACATGAGATTTGATAGTAACACACTCTATGGTTTATAGTAAAGGTGGTAGGCTCATTTACTATTTCTAGTGTGTTGAGATTTGATGGTAATCCACTTCATGTTCAGCAGTAAACCCAGTTGATTCTTTTACCACCACCAAGTACATAGAGGAGATGTGCACGGGTGGATTTAGCTGGCCAGTTTTCCTTTAGTCTACGTGCTCGTAACTATTTGCAAAAGTACAGTAAAAGGATTACCTCACTAGCTTTTGTGTTCCTAATTAGCTGAGTCCACGGCTTTGGTACGAGCCAATTGCTACCAACTTCTAGGTGGTAACTGAATTACGATGTGGTAGTTAATTCTAGGATTGAATAGTAGTTTTCTCATTACTATAATTAGCACTTGAAGTTACCATACACTCACAAGTGAGCGCAGCGTGGATGAATTACTAGAAATGAATGAATTACTAGAGCTACCACCTTGGATTACCATGCATCATCATAAACAAGTTCACATGGATTACCATCGGTTCCCACCAAATTAGAAGTGCGGTTGTAGTAAAGCGGTTAATATGTTTTACTATATTTTACTCATGATTACGATCAAGTGGGAGCCAAAGGCACTGAGCACGCTGGCTAATTTAGCGAGGTCCGACCGTCCGGTGTAGCCGGAGCACAGAATAAGCAATATACGCTCAGGCTTAGTTTAGCGTGCCTATATATATAGGACAAATTTTTCCTACTACCGGGTGTAGTTACTCCCACTTTGGTTTCGTACGTTGTAGGTAGTATCTATTACATTGGAGAGTACGTACGTGTAGTATGTAGTATGTAAGAATGTTTGAGTAGTATATGTACTATTTTGTAGGTAGTATGTACCATATTTTGAGCATACTCCTTTTTACGTACAAATATGTACGTATTTCACAAATATGATAAAAACATGGGCTTACATGCAATTTTTTCACATAACTCGTTTTGGAGTATCGTAAATATAGTATATGAACATACTAAAAATGATAAAATAATATATATACTACCACATAGTAGTATATGAGATATGGGTGTAACTACACCCGATAGTAGGATGTATTTTGCCCTATATATATATATATATATAGGCAAAATTCTGTAAGTTGCCTGTGCAAGCCTGATCCTAGACACAAAATTCTGTAAGTTGACCTGAAAGTGGACATTTACCGAGTACCAGAGCTCGGCGAAAGGCTGACCTGAGAAATCGCCGAGCCTAGAAACTCAGCCAGGATTAGCTGTAGACACAGTCAATCTTCGCCGAGTGGGGAACTCGGCAAAGAGGAAATCTTTAGCGAGTTTTTCTCATGGAAACTCAGCAAATATTTCGCCCAGCTGCGTTGAATGTGCACTCGACGAAATATGGAACACGGCAATAAGGCAGTGCCACGCGTCGGTCCCTTATTGGACATACAACTGCCGAGTGTCAAACTCGGCAAATAATTTGCCCAGCTGCATTGAACGTGCACTCGGCGATATATGGAACACAACAATGAGGCAGTGCCAGACGTCAATTCCTTAGTGGACGTACAACTGCCGAGTGCCAAACTCGACAAATAATTTTCCCAGCTACGTTGAACGTGCATTCGGCGATATATGGAACACGACAATGAGATAGCGCCACATGTCAATCCTTTATTGGATAAATTACTACCGAGTTCCAAACTCGGTAAATACTTTGCCCAGCTGCGTTGAACGTGCACTCGGCGAAATATGGAACACGGCAATAAGGCAGTGCCATGCGTTGTCGCTTATTGGAGACACTTCTGCCGAGTTTCAAACTCGGCAAACAGTTTGCCCAGTTCTGCTGGCTAAAGAACTCGGCAGATATTTTGTACTGGGTAATATGTTGGCGCCTGGCTAATTTCTATTTGCCAAACTTTGCCGAGTTTAGCGATCTAAAACTCGGCAAACTATGGTGACATGTGGCATGTCCATTAACGGACCATCCTGTCTGACGGTGTGGTTCCCGAGTTTTTTCTGGTAGGGACATGACAAACATTGTTTAAATATTCACTGAGTTCACGATAGAAAGAACTCAGCAGTATTAATGATAGCCGGGCCCCTTCCAGCCGAGTGTGGTGCACAGAGCTTGGCACTCGGCGAAGATTTCACCGAGTTTAATATGGGCTCTGTCGAGTTTCTTTGAAACTCGGCAAAAAAGGCGATTCTAGTAGTGGTAGGTATAATCCAACGAAAGGAAAAAAATAACCAAGCAGAAAGCAGAAAAGGACGCAAAACACAGGGAAGACAAAGTAAGGAGGACATTGGAAGCAGCTCGCTAGCAATAAAAATCTGAATAGTCCCATTTTGAAGGTTAAATGAATGAGATAGAACGATCAGTGATGTACTCCATGCTCGATTGATTTGCGAACCTACTATCAGGAAGTCTCATTTTGGTGCCTTGCTAGGATGGCAACGCGTGCTAGGCGGAGCGCCATGTACCAAGTAATGGCGGCGGCAAACGTAATCTGATTATAAACCCACAATTCATCGAATCCCAACAAACACACCGCACAAAAGAATTACATCGGATAGAACTTCGAGGAGAACATTGTATTGAAGATCATAACGAGAGAACGAGAAAGAGAACCATCTAGCTAATCACTATGGACCCTAATACGTCTCCAACGTATCTATAATTTTTGATTATTCCATGCTATTATAGTATCAATTTTGAATGTTTCTATATACATTTACAGCAATTATATATCATTTTTTGGGACTAACCTATTAACTTAGTGCCTAGTGCCAGTTGCTGTTTTTTGCCTGTTTTTGGTTTTTCAGAATATCAGTGCCAAACGAAGTCCAAATGCCATGAAACTTTTTGGAGATTTTTTTCTGGACATAAGAGACACTAGAAGCTTCGGGAGGAGGCCAGAAGCCAGAGGAGGTGGCCACGAGCCACCAGGACGCGCCCCGGGGGGGTGGCGCGCCCTGGTGCCTCGTGGGCCCACCTCTGCTCCGTTTGACCTAATTCCACCTCTATAAATTCTCTAAAATCGGGAAACCAACAGGGGAGTCCACGAAATACTTTTTCCGCCGCCGCAAGTTCTTGTTCTCGAGAGATCCCATCTGGAGGCCTTTTCCGGCACTCTGCCGGAGGGGGAATCGATCACGGAGGGGCTCTACATCATCCTTGCTGCCCTTCCGATGATGCGTGAGTAGTTTACCACAGACCTTCGGGTCCATAGTTAGTAGCTAGATGGCTTATTCTCTCTTTTTGATCTTCAATACAATGTTCTTCTCGATGTTCTTGGAGTTCTATCTGATGTAATCACTTTTTGCGGTGTGTTTGTTGGGATCCGATGAATTGTGAGTTTATGATCAGATTATCCATGAATATTATTTAAGTTTTCTCAGAACTCTTTTATGCATGATTATTATAGCTTCGTATTTCTCTCCGATCTATTGATTTGATTTGGCCAACTAGATTGATTTATCTTGCAATGGGAGAGGTGCTTTGTAATGGGTTCGATCTTGCGGTGCTCAATCCTAGTGACATAAAGGGACATGACACGTATGTATCGTTGCTATTAAGGGTAAAAAAGATGGGGTTTATTCATGCGTGAGTTTACTTTGTCTACATCATGTCATCTTGCTTAAGGCGTTACTCCATTCTTTATGAACGTAATACACTAGATGCATGCTGGATAGCGGTCGATGTGTGGAGTAATAGTAGTAGATGCAGGCAGGAGTCGGTCTACTTATCTCGGACGTTATGTTGATACGTCTCCGTCGTATCTACTTTTCCAAACACTTTTGCTCTTGTTTTGGACTCTAATTTGCATGATTTGAATGAAACTAACCCGGACTGACGTTGTTTTCAGCATAATTGCTATGGTGTTGTTTTTGTGCAGAAATCAAAGTTCTCTGATTTGGACGAAACTTTTTGGAGAATTTCTATGGGATACATAAAAATTATTGGCGCAAGAATCAACAGAAGGGGGGCCACCTGCTGCCCACAAGGCAGTAGGGCGCGACCCCCCCCCTAGGGCGCGCCGTAGTGCCTTGTGGGGCCCATAGGTGGCCGTCTGACCTAATTCCAACGCTATAAATTCTCTTTCCCTGAGAAAAAAATAAGAGAAGAAGTTTCATCACATTTTACGATACGGAGCCGCCGCCACCTCTTGTTCTTCATCGGGAGGGCTGATCTGGAGTCCGTTCGGGGCTCGGAGAGGGGGATTCGTCGCCATCGTCATAATCAACCATCCTCCATCACCAATTTCATGATGCTCACCACTGGGCGTGAGTAATTCCTTCGTAGGCTTACTGGACGGTGATGTGTTGGATGAGATTTATCATGTAATCGAGTCAATTTGTTAGGGCTTTGATCCCTAGTATCCACTATGTTCTGAGATTGATGTTGCTATGACTTTGCTATGCTTAATGCTTGTCACTAGGGCCCGAGTGCCATGATTTCAGATCTGAACTCTTCTTGTTTTCATGAATATATTTGTGTTCTTGATCCTATCTTGCAAGTTATATGCACCTATTACGTGTCATGATCCGCATACCCCAAGGTGACAATAATTAGGATTCTTTCTGGTGATTGCCGTAGTTTGAGGAGTTCATGTATTCACTAAGTGCTAATGCTTTGTTCCAGTTCTCTATTAAAAGGAGGCCTTAATATCCCTTAGTTTCCTTAAGGACCCCGCTGCCACGGGAGGGTAAGACAAAAGATGTCATGCAAGTTCTTATTATAAGCACGTATGACTATATACGGAATACATGCCTACATTACATTGATGAATTGGAGCTACTGTGTATCGCTCTAGGTTGTGACTGTTATATGATGAATATCATCCAGCATAATTATAATCACCGATCCAATGCCTACGACTTTCACATATTGGTTTCTGCTAAGTTACTTTTTTTGCTACTGCTTTACACTTGCTACAAAACTGTAACTATTGTTACTATTGCTACTGCTACCAAAACTATCATATTACTGTGCTACTAAATACTTTGCAGCAGATATTTTATCTCCAAGTGTGGTTGAATTGACAACTCAACTGCTAATACTTGCAAATATTCTTTGGCTCCCCTTGTGTCGAATCAATAAATTTGGGTTGAATACTCTACCCTCGAAAACTGTTGCGATCCCCTATACTTGTGCGTTATCAAAACCTTTTTCTGGCGCCGTTGCCGGGAAGCATAGCTCTATTTGTTGAGTCACTTGGGATTTATATCTGTTGATCACTATGAAGAATCTGAAAGACGCTAAGACCAAGATCGTTCCCTCTAAGACTAGGGGAGGTAAGGAACTGCCATCTAGCTCGGCACTTGATTCACCTTCTGTTTTGAGTAGACTTGTGACACCACCACCTGTCATGCATTCTGATATGTCACAAGTTATTGATGATACTACTTCTGCGATGAATGATACTTATGATGATGCTAGTACTATGCTTGATAACACTGTGCCACATGGTGATTTTCATGATGAACAACTTGCTAAAGCTAAAAAAATTGAGAATGCTAAAAATGTTGAAACTCTTGAAGACTATGATTCACCTATTATACCTAGATCTCCTACTAGAGTTGAATCACCTGATGAACATGTCTTTGATAGGGAGACGGCTAGAGCCATTCTTGCTTGTAATGATAGAGATGAGGTTATAAAATTGCTTGCTGAAATGAAAGAAAAATCTATGAGGGAGAGAATGAAATATAATCCTAAGTTTGCTACCTCTCCCATATTCGTTACTGATAAGGATTATGAATTCTCTGTCGATCTTGAGTTAATTACTTTGGTTGAATCTGATCCTTTTCATGGTTATGAAACTGAAACTGTTGTGGCACATCTTACTAAGTTGAATGATATTGCCACCCTATTTGCTCATGAGAAAAAAATTCGCTATTACTATATCCTTAAATTGTTTCCTTTCTCATTAAAGGGTGATGCTAAGAAATGGTTTAATACTCTTGCAACTGGTTGTGTGCGTAGTCCCCAGGATATGATATATTACTTCTCTGAAAATTATTTTCCTGCTCATAAGAAACAAGCTGCTTTACAGGAAATATTTAACTTTGTGCAAATTGAAGAAGAGAGTCTCCCTCAAGCTTGGGGGAGGCTTCTCCAATTACTTAATGCTTTGCCTGATCATCCTCTTAAGAAGAATGAAATACTTGATATCTTTTATAATGGACTAACCGATGCTTCTAGGGACTACCTAGATAGTTGTGCTGATTGTGTTTTCAGGGAACGAACTGTTGGACAGGCTGAAATATTATTGAATAATATATTGAGAAATGCCGATGAGTGGACACTTCCTGAACCACCACCTAAGCCAACTCCGAAGAAGAGAGGTATTCTATTCCTCAGTCCAGAAGATATGCAAGAAGCTAAGAAATCTATGAAGGAAAAAGGTATTAAAGTTGAAGATGTTAAGAATTTACCACCTATTGAAGAAATACATGGGCTCGACACCCCGACACAGGTAGTGGAGGTAAATTCTCTCACTAGATTTGATGAAGGTGATATTCCGTATAAAAAATATGCTAGTCAATGCCTGTATGAATTTGATAATTACATCATTAAACAGGAGCACTTTAATATGTATGTTAGCAATCAACTAAAATGGAATGCCATCATGATTGAACGCTTGAGTGATTTGATGTTTAGAACTGCTAATGATGTTAAATGCTTGAGTAAACATGCTTCTATGGTTCAGACTCAGCTAGAACAGATTGCTAAGTCACAAAATGATTTGCTTGATGAGATAAATAATAAAAATACTGATCATGCTGTTAGAGTTGTTACTAGAGGAGGTAGAATGACTCAGGAACCCTTGTATCCTGAAGGTCATCCTAAAAGAATTGAACAAGATTCTCAAAGAAATAATATTGATGTACCTAGTCCATCTAAGAAGAAAAAGAAAAAGAAAAAGAAAAATGATAAGACTTTGCATGCTTCTAGTGAACCTGAGGTAGAAAAGCCTCCGGAGAATCATAATGATGTTTCTATTTCTGATGCTGAGACACAATCTGGTAATGAACATGCACCTAGTGAGAATGATAATGATAATGAAAATGATGTTGTTCATGTTGATGCTCAACCATATAATGATGTAGAAATAGAACCTGCTGTTGATCTTGATAACCCTCCTCCTAAGAATAAAAGATATGACAAAAGAAACTTTGTTGCTAGAAAACATGGAAAGGAAAGGGAACCATGGGTTCAAAAACCTATGCCTTTTCCTACTAAACCATCTAAAAATAAGGATGATGAAGACTTTGAGCACTTTGTTGAAATGCTTAGACCTGTCTTTTTGCGCACTCGCTTGATTGATATGTTGAAAATGTCTCCTTATGCTAAATACATGAAGGATATTGTCACTAATAAAAGAAAGATACCTGAAGCTGAAATTTCCACCATGCTTGCAAATTATTCTTTTAAGGGTGGAGTACCTAAAAAGTTAGGAGATTCGGGAATACCCACTATACCATGCTCCATTAAAAGAAGCTATGTTAAAACTGCCTTATGTGATTTGGGAGCCGATGTTAGTGTCATGCCTTTCTCTTTATATAGAAGACTTGATTTGAATAAACTCACACCTACTGAAATATCTTTGCAAATGGCTGATAAATCTACTGCTATACCTATTGGAATTTGCGAGGATGTTCCCGTTGTTGTTGCAAATGTTACTATTTTAACGGACTTTATTATACTTGATATGCCCGAGGACGACAATATGTCAATTATCCTTGGAAGACCCTTTTTGAATACTGCAGGAGCTGTTATTGACTGCAACAAAAGCAAGGTCACTTTTCATGTCAATGGTAATGAGCATACGGTTTATTTCCCGAAGAAACAAACTTCAGTGAATGGTATTAACTGTATTGAAAAGGTTTCGACAATCACTATTGGAGATTTCAAATTTCCTCTTCCTACTGTCAAAAAGAAGTATGAATTTCTCATTCTTGGGGAGATGCATATCCCCGTTGAGGTAACTTAGTATTATACGAAAATTCTTCGGTTTCATGTCACTCGGAAATAGTTTGTTAATAAGACTTGATCAACCTTATTAATGGATTCTTTCTGAAGGGCATGTGGTTGATAAATTTAGTAAGCACAACTTTCTGTACCTACCTTTTTCTCTCTGTTAATTATAGTTTAATAAAATAAAACGCCATGATTATCCTGTTTTCTGAATTATCCGTGCAATAAAAAATGGCCCAAAAATAAAAGTGCTCAGAATGCAATAAAATTTTGACATGATTTTTTCTGGAATATATAAGAATTTTTGGTACTCAGAACAATCCAGGGGGATGCAACTGCTACCCACAAGGCAGTAGGGCGCGGTCACCCCCCAAGGCACGCCAAAGTGCCTTGTGGGTCCCACAGGGACCCACTCACTTATCCACTCAGCCCACTTCATCTCCTACCTCCAGAAAAAAATCCTTGTAGCTCTCTCTCTCTCGTGTTCTTGCTCCCAAACCTGAGATTTTGATCTCTTTGCTTGGAGCTCCGTTTCCGAAACTGTTTTGAGGGATTGCTCCTTGGTATGTGACTCTCCCATTGCTCCAATTAGTTTTTGCTTTAGTGGATTATATTTTGCATAAATTGCTGCTATTGGTGCTACTGAAAATGAGCTTGCATGTTGAATTATTTGAGTTCTAAGTAGTTTGAATGCTTGATATAACCTCTAGGCACTTGTATGAGTAGTTGCTATCAGTCTTGTGAAGTTTTGTTGACATATTTTTGTGGTCCAATTTTTTTTTTCAGAAATTTGTTCGTAGGAACATGAACATTTTCAGAAGGAGTTCCTCAAGGAGGAGGTCCTCAGAGGCATCATCGAGTGAAAGCCCCGCACGTCAATCATATGTTGAACCAAGGGCAAGTTCGGTGCGAGGTGCCGAAGCGAAAACTTATCAGTGGCCATGCAACGAGTTCATGCTAGGCGCAGGCATCAAGGAAGAGTTTGACCAATATATTCACAACACCGAGCTCTCCGCCTTCATCGCAGATAAGCCATCACAGCACTACAACCTCACTCATTCATTCACCCAAAACTTTGAATATCATCCGCGCACTTCTAGAGTTTTATTTCACCTCTATGACAGATCTTATGCTATGTCTCTAGAAGAGTTTTGTGATGCATGCAAAATTCCATTTTGGGGTTCACTTAGCGAACCGCGACAATCTGATTATGAATTGTTTCTCAATAGTCTTTGCAATGGTGAGAATAGGGGAGTTACACAAGCTAGGATAAAGAGCATTCACTTTCCCGCTATTCGCTACTTCGCACTTTTTAATGGCAAATGCATTGTTGGTAAACAAGATTGTTGTGCACTTTGTGCCCCTGACCTGAGCCTTATGTACACTGCTTTAACGGGTGACAAACATTATAATCTTGGGGCTATTGTTGCACGTAGGTTGCACCGCAACACGGGCAATGGTGATTTATATGGAGGAATTTATGCCTCCCGAGTAGCTGCAAGGCTAGGGGTCTCGCCCAGGCCTAATGATCCTCTTTTACCTGCTAAATATTTGAATTTTGAGGCAATGCAGAACCATGAGTTCATTAAACGTAACACTCGCAGTTATGATTATAACTTGATATTTGATAAATATCGTTCTGTGTTTGTTGTTTTGCCCGCTCCTGCCCTCTTTGATTTTCAGAACAAACAGAGATACTTTCTTCATGAGATGCGAGGTGCACGGGTACAATGCGGCAGTTGAGGCTGCCCGTCTGGCTGAGGGGGCGGCTCAGAACGCCTCCACGAGCTACCACTTCGATTATTATCCAGGACAGCCATGGCAGTAGACCAAGCTAGGCCAAAAGCCTAAGCTTCGGGGAGTACGTATCTCTCATCGACATTACATTCATGTTCACACTTTCATTCCAGTTATCAGTGTTCATACTTTTTCATTGTATATCCATGCTAGTTTATTTTTCTCGCCTTCTTCTTGTGTGTTTGGAAAACTTTCAAAAATCAAAAAAAAAATTAGTTGTAGTTTCTTTCTTGCATAACTAGTTGTAGTATTAAAAGAAAACCCAAAAAGATTTCCCATTTCTTCTTTTGCTTGTTGGGAGTTCTCCCATGTAAATAGTTTTCTCGCTCTTCGTTTTTGTTCCTTAATTTGCTTCCTTTAGAAAAACTAAAAACTCCAAAAATATTTCAGTGTGTTTCTCTGAATTTCTTTTCTTTTCGTTGAAGTTGTCATAGGGAGAAGACCACGATGAAAATGATGAGTGGTTCTTATATGCTTTATTGTTGATCTAACAAAGAGCCAGTATTACCTTGTCTTCTCCCTTGAATAAAATGTTTGCAGATCCCAGCTTAGTCCACAGCAATCTTGCACTATTATTATTTTCACATCATTCAGTTGTGCAAGTGAAAGGCAATAATGACGATGATTTGATGAAGTGACTGTGGCAAGGAAAAGCTGGTATGAACTCTTCTTGTTTTTGCTTTTGTAAATATGTTTAACTCAGTATCCATGATTTAGCATATTATGAGTAAACATGTTTGTGATGACAATTAGAGATTATAGTTGCTCATGCCATGCTTAAGTAACTAGGAGTGGATAATGATTTATCTTGGATGTCAACATGCATTAAAATGGTTATGATGTAGTATGTTAATATGGTATCCTCCTCTGAATGTTTCAAGTGGCTTGACTTGGCACATGTTCATGCATGTAGTTGATTCAAAACCAACATAGCCTCCATGATATTTATGTTCAGGGTGACTATATCCTACTCATGCTAGTATTCAATGTTAATTATTCTCAATGCATGATCATGACCGTTTTCGCTCTCTAGTTGGCCGCTTCTCAACCTATTTGCTAGCCTTCACTTGTACTAAGTGGGAATTCTGCTTGTGCATCCACAATTCTTAAACCAAAGTTGTTCCAGATGAGTCCACAATATCTACCTATATGTGGTATTACTCTGCTGCTCCAAGTAAATTTGCACGTGCCACCTATAAATTATTCAAATAAACATCCGTTTTGTGTGCCCGTACCGCTCATGGAGCGACAGGGGGCTGTCAGTATCTTCCATGCTATGTGGGTTACTCTCAAGATGAGTGTTTATTCACTTGTCATTATACGAGAGAGGCTTGTATTTGGGATGCCCAGTCCTATGCTCAAAATTGAAAATACATAATGCAAACAAACTCCCCCGGAAAGTTGTTGGTATACAGGGCACCCGAGGATTCGGCTAGCCATGGCTTGTGTTGGTATGGTGGAGGGGGAGCAAACTTTACCTTTCCGCTTGGGAACCGCCTACAATGTGTTTAGCATGGAAGATATTGAAAACTCTCGGTCGTGACGTTGACAGGAAAAGTACACCTCTCAAAATTATTTTTCATCTCTGATTTAAGCTTCGAGCTCTGGCACCGCTACAGATCCCTGCTTCCCTCTGCGAAGGGCCTATCTATTTACTTCTATGTTATTTACTTTATGTTATTTTGCTTTTATTGTTGAGTCTCACCTTCTTGCACTAAGCACCAATCCTGAGAGCACTATTGTCATCCTTATGCATTGAGTATAGTTAATATTGTGTGCATCATGACTGGATCTCTTCTACCCTGAATTACAATGTTTAGTCGCTGCTTGAACTTTGGAGGTACTCTGCATTTATGTTTTGCGGTCTCAGAAAGGGCTAGCGAGATACCATGTTATCATATTATATCATGATTGTTTTGACAAATTGTTGGCGTTTGAGATATGTTATTATTGCTCTCTAGTTGATTATGCCATTGATATGAGTAAATATAGTTTTGAAGTGTTATTATGAGCATGGTTAGTTCATGATCTTTGCTAAAAACCTGGGTACTATTTAAGCTTATATACGGATACAAGAACAAAAGAGTTCGTAAAAGTTTTTCTTTATCACTTTCAGTTTGTCAACTGAATTGCTTGAGGACTAGAAATGAGTTACACTTGGGGGAGTTGATACGTCTCCGTCGTATCTACTTTTCCAAACACTTTTGCTCTTGTTTTGGACTCTAATTTGCATGATTTGAATGAAACTAACCCGGACTGACGCTGTCTTCAGCAGAATTGATATGGTGTTGTTTTTGTGCAGAAGTCAAAGTTCTCTGATTTGGACGAAACTTTTTGGAGAATTTTTACGGGATATATAAAAATTATTGGCGCAAGAATCAACAGAAGGGGGGCCACCTGCTGCCCACAAGGCAGTAGGGCGCGAGCCCCCCTAGGGCACGCCGTAGTGCCTTGTGGGTCCCACATGTGGCCGTCTGACCTAATTCCAACGCTATAAATTCTCTTTCCCTGAGAAAAAAATAAGAGAAGAAGTTTCATTATGTTTTACGATACGGAGCCGCCGCCACCTCCTGTTCTTCATCGGGAGGGCTGATCTGGAGTCCGTTCGGGGCTCCGGAGAGAGGGATTTGTCGCCATCGTCATCATCAACCATCCTCCATCATCAATTTCATGATGCTCACCACCGGGCGTGAGTAATTCCTTCGTAGGCTTGCTGGACGGTGATGTGTTGGATGAGATTTATCATGTAATCGAGTCAATTTGTTAGGGCTTTGATCCCTAGTATCCACTATGTTCTGAGATTGATGTTGCTATGACTTTGCTATGCTTAATGCTTGTCACTAGGGCCCGAGTGCCATGATTTCAGATCTGAACCCTTCATGTTTTCATGAATATATTTGTGTTCTTGATCCTATCTTGCAAGTTATATGCACCTATTACGTGTCATGATCCGCATACCCCAAGGTGACAATAATTGGGATTCTTTCCGGTGATTGCCGTAGTTTGAGGAGTTCATGTATTCACTAAGTGCTAATGCTTTGTTCCGGTTCTCCATTAAAAGGAGGCCTTAATATCCCTTAGTTTCCTTAAGGACCCCGCTGCCACGGGAGGGTAGGACAAAAGATGGCATGCAAGTTCTTATTATAAGCATGTATGACTATATACGGAATACATGCCTACATTACATTGATGAATTGAAGCTACTGTGTATCGCCCTAGGTTGTGACTGTTATATGATGAATATCATCCAACATAATTATCATCACCGATCCAATGCCTACGACTTTCTCATATTGGTTTCTGCTAAGTTACTTTGTTGCTACTACTTTACACTTGCTACAAAACTGTTACTGTTACTGTTGCTGTTACTATTGTTACTATTGCTACTGCTACCAAAACTATCATATTACTGTGCTACTAAATACTTTGCTGCAGATATTTTTCTCCAGGTGTGGTTGAATTGACAACTCAACTGCTAATACTTGCAAATATTCTTTGGCTCCCCTTGTGTCGAATCAATAAATTTGGGTTGAATACTCTACCCTCGAAAACTGTTGCGATCCCCTATACTTGTGGGTTATCAGATGCCTATATACATGATCATTGCCTTGGATATCGTCATGATTATTTGCTTTTCTATCAATTGCCCAAAAGTAATTTGTTCACCCACCGTATGCTATTTTCAAGAGAGAAGCCTCTAGTGAAAACTATGGCCCCCAGGTCTACCTTTATCATATATTGAAAATCCTAAAAATACCTTGCTGCAATTTTACTTTATTTATTTTGTTTTGTATTTTTGTTCGATCTATCTATCTATCACCATACAATTTAATCTTGCAATTGACCGCCAAGGGATTGACAACCCCTTGTTCGCGTTGGGTGCAAGGATTTGTTCTTTTGTGTGCAGGTACTGCTAACGAGTTGTTGCGTGATTCTCCTACTAGATTGATATATAACCTTGGTTTCATAACTGAGGGAAATACTTATCTCTACTGTACTGCATCATCCCCTCCTCTTCGGGGAAATCCCAACGCAGCTCACAAGTAGCAGGAAGAATTTCTGGCGCCGTTGCCGGGGAGACATCATCCACATCTATCAAGTACCTACGCATAAACCTTCATCTCCTTGCATTTACTTTATTTGCCTTTGCCTCTCGTTTTCATCTCCCCCACTTCTAAAAAAGTTTTTACAAAAATACAAAAATATGGCTAGTTCTTCGCTCATTACTTGTTTTATTTGCCATTGCCTTTGCCTTTTTCTTCTATGCTTGATTGCTTGTTTGCTTTACCATTATGGCTAGTTCTTCGCTCATTACTATTACCCCTGAAAATGAAGTACTTAATTTTAAACAAAGGGGAGGAGAGAATTTAAAAGATGCTTGGTATAGGATTTGTGATGCTCATAATAGATCAACTCGTAAGCAATCCACCACCATCCTTCTTCGTAATTTTTATGTGGGCATTACTACTTGGTATAGATTTGTACTTGATACTATTACCAAAGGGAATTTCTTGACGTGCCCCTCTATGGATGCTTTCAATGCTATGGAAAATTTAGTGGGATCACCACCTATCATTATTAATGAAACAACTTTGACCTTGGAACATATTATGCAGAGGTTAGAAGCTATTGAAAATAAAATACCTACTATTGAACATCTTGAGAATTTAGATAAAAAATTTCATAATCAAATCACTCAATTTGGTTCTAAGATAGGAATCACATTGAAAACCTTAAAGGAAAAGGAACCGGTACTTAATGAAAGAATAGAACAATACCCCGCTAGAATCGATAAGATAGAAGAAATTATTAATAATTTGGGCTCGGCTTTTTCCTCCGTTAAGAATATGGATAAAACTCCTCCCAATAAAAATTGCAGGTTTATGTATGTTCCTAAAACCAATGTGCTATTTCTAGTAATTGAAATGAGGATCTTAAAATGATTAGCGTGCACCCCAGTTTCATTGATATAATTAAGGAACCTATTCACAAAAGTAAAATTCTTGATTTTGTGCCTAGAAGTGTGATGATGAGAAACACCTATGTTAAATCTACTAGAAAAAATGGATGTGTGATTGAGGAGTTGGAAACCAAGGATGATAATACTTGAAACTATGCATTATGCCTAGCTAGGAGCATAAAACAATAGCGCTTGTTGGGAGGCAACCCAATGAATAAAATAAATTTTTACTTTTTATTTCTGTTCTTGTGTGTTTGCACAATTATGCTACTGTTATGATTGTGTTTTTATGTTTTAATTAGTGTTTTTGACAAGTAATGCCTTTGGGATAATTTGGAAGATAATATAATTGATGTTGTTTGGAAAATAGAAAGTTTCGCGTCCAGTGCTGGAATTTTAGTTCTGTACTGGAGCATTAGAAAAATCTGAAATTTTTACACAGTAGTGGTATATGAATTGCCCACGTTGTCCTAATTTTTCAGAATTTTTGCAGCTACATAAGATAGCTTTTAAATAGATCTTTACAGACTGATCTGTTTTAGACAGATTCTGTTTTTGTTGCATAGTTTGCTTATTTTGATGAATCTATGGATCGTATCGGGGGGTATGAGTCATGGAGAAGTTGGAGTACAGTAGCATTATACCAATATTAAATATGAATCAATTTACTACAGTACTTAGAGTTAAGGATTTATTTGTTATACTAACGGATCTCACGAAGGTTTTGTTGAGTTTTGTGTGATTGAAGTTTTCAAGTTTTGGGTGAGATCACGATAGATGAAGGAATAAGGAGGTTGCAAGAGCCTAAGCTTGGGGATGTCCAAGGCACCCCAAGGTAATATTCCAGGAAGACTCAAGCGTCTAAGCTTGGGGATGCCCCGGAAGGCATCCCCTCTTTCTTTTACCAACTATCGATAATTTTACTTGGAGGTATATTTTTATTCATCACATGATATGTGTTTTACTTGGAGCGTCGTGTATTATATGAGTCTTTGCTTTGTTTACTTTTTAGTTTGTCACAATCATCCTTGCTGGACACACCCATTTGAGAGAGTCACACGCTTATCATGATTTGTTAGAATACTCTATGTGCTTCACTTAAATCTTTTGAGCTAGGCAGTTGCTCTAGTGCTTCACTTAAATCTTTTTGAGCACGGCGGTGGCTAAATTTTGAAGAAGTATTTGAACTCTCATGCTTCACTTATATTATTTTGAGAGTTGATAAGATTAAATTTTGAAGAAATATTTGCACTCTCATGCTTCACTTATATCTTTTTGAGAGTTGATAATATAATGGTAATTTGCACAAGATATGAATTTGGTCCCAAAATGATGAATATTCAAGAGGGATATAATAAAAAAATTCATGAAAGATCATTGGATATGATAAGTTTGATTCCTTGCAATAGTTTTGCGATATGGAGATGATAATATGTGAGTCATGTCAGTGAGTAATTGTGATTTAGTAAGAATATTGGTGTTAAGGTTTGTGACTCCCTATGCATGCACATAAAGTCAATAGTTATGCAACGAAATTATATCCTACTTATGGTGCATTATTCGGTGTTAGTTATGTTCAATGCATGTTTATGACCGTTTTCGCTTTTTGGTTGGTTGCTTCTCAATCTATTTGCTAGCCTTCATTTGTAATAAGCGGGAATACTGCTTGTGGATCCAACTACTTAAACCCAAGTTGTGCCAAATGAGTCCACCATACCTACATATATGCGGTATTTCCATGCCGTTCCAAGTAAATTTGCATGTGCTAACTCTAAAATTTTCAAAATAATTTTCCGTTTTGTGTGCCCGTACCGCTCATGAAGCGGCAGGGGGTGGCCAATATTTTCCAAGCTAGGTGTGTTATTCTCACGATGAGTGTTTATTCACTTGTCATTGCCCGAGAAATTGGCAGGTAATAGGGATGCCCAGTCCCGAAATGATTTTTTTAATATGATGATAATAATAAATTCCTTGGAAAGTGTTGGTATGGAGGGCACCCGTGGATACAGCTAGCCATGGATTGTGAAAGAATGGTGGAAAGGAAATAAAATTTATTTTCTGTTTGGGAACCGCCTATAATGTGTCTAGCATGGAAGATATTGGGAATTCTCGGTCGTTTTCGTTGACAGGAAAAGCATGCCTTTCAAAATAATTTTATCTCTCTAATTTAAGCCTTGAACTCTGGCACATTTGCAAATCTCTGCTTCCCTCTGCGAAGGGCCTATCTATTTACTTTTATGCAATTTTTATTTTTATTTTGAGTCTCTATCTTCTCTTACAAAGCACCAACTAGAGAGCATTATTGTCATACTTGTGCATTGTGTGTAGCTAATATTGAGTGTGTTTCATGAATGGATCAATGATTGAGCATAATGGGCTAGGGATAACTTTTTTTAGCGTTGATATTTTGAAAGACATGGTTGCTTGTTAGTATGCTTGAGTATTTATGTCTTCATGTCAAACTATAGACTATTGCTTTGAATCATTCAAGTCCAAATGTCCATGCTACAAAGAAAAGAATATATGATGAATAAGATAGGTAGCATTCCACATCAAAAATCTTGTTTTTCTCTCTCGTACTGTCTCACGCATATGCCGCCAGTTCCTTTTCTCACGCGCGACGCCGGCGGCGGGCGGCCTTCCCATCATTCCATGGCTAGTCCTAAGGCGGCCACGGTGACCAAGACTGCAGCAGCGACGGTGGATCTACGAGGCTACGACTGGACGGCGAGCTAAGGTCTTCCTCCTCCTTCATCTACCCCTCCTTTCACATCTCTTCTCGCCGTCTGCCTTGCTCCCTAACGGATTCACGCCGCGTCGTACTGGGTCACGTACCTGCAGTCGATCCACGTCGATCCACCGTCGACCCCGACCCTCGATCTGGGTCGAACGACCCCGGGTCGTGGGACGCGGCATCGACCCGTGAACCAGGCTACTATGTTATATACTCTGAAATGCATAATACACTCTGCGAACACTGAACATACAAAGTGCAGAAGGCTGATATATTTCCCTCCATTTCTGTATGAATAAATCCTAGATTGTTACAATAACATGTCAACCTTCTTTTCACTTCATGCCACTGTAAGGTTGGTTTGGTGCTGATACTCCTTACATCCATGTCATTGTAGATGGTTGTGGAAAGCTGGAAAATTTGCCTGTCCTATCAAGATGAGAATCAACAACATAAAGTTCTAGAAGGATTCATGGACAGAAAAGATATCTCCTTTTATGAGATAATCAAATTGATTGAAGAAGTTGGCTTCTCACCGGCATATGATTTCTTGTACTACAGGAAGAAATACCCGCATGGCAAAGGCTATCTAGTTCGCATTGATAATGACAGTCATGACAGTACGAGGACGAGCAGGAATTAAGCTTGGGGATGCTTGATACGTCTCCAACGTATCTATAATTTTTGATTGTTCCATGCTATTATAGTATCAATCTTGGATGTTTTTATATACATTTACAGCAATTATATATTATTTTTTGGGACTAACCTATTAACTTAGTGCCTAGTGCCAGTTGCTGTTTTTTTGCCTTTTTTGGTTTTCTAGAATATCAGTACCAAACTAAGTCCAAATGCCACGAAACTTTTTAGAGATTTTTTTCTGGACATAAGAGACACTAGAAGCTTCAGGAGGAGGCCAGAAGCCAGAGGAGGTGGCCACGAGCCACCAGGGCTAGATGGCTTCTTCTCTCTTTTTGATTTTCAATACAATGTTCTCCTCGATGTTCTTGAAGTTCTATCCGATGTAATCAATTTTTGCGGTGTGTTTGTTGGGATCCGATGAATTGTGAGTTTATGATCAGATTATTCATGAATATTATTTGAGTTTTCTCTAAAATCTTTTATGCATGATATTATAGCTTCGTATTTCTCTCCGATCTATTGATTTGGTTTGGCCAACTAGATTGATTTATCTTGCAATGGGAGAGGTGCTTTGTAATGGGTTCGATCTTGCGGTGCTCAATCCCAGTGACAGAAAGGGACATGACACGTATGTATCATTGCTATTAAGGGTAAAAATATGGGGTTTATTCATGCGTGAGTTTACTTTGTCTACATCATGTCATCTTGCTTAAGGCGTCACTCCGTTCTTTATGAACTTAATACACTAGATGCATGCTGGATAGCGGTCGATACGTGGAGTAATAGTAGTAGATGCAGGCAGGAGTCAGTCTACTTGTCTCGGACGTGATGCCTATATACATGATCATTGCCTTGGATATCGTCATGATTACTTGTTTTTCTATCAATTGCCCAACAGTAATTTGTTCACCCACCGTATGCTATTTTCAAGAGAGAAGCCTCTAGTGAAAACTATGCCCCCGGCTCTACCTTTATCATATATTAAAAATCCTAAAAATACCTTGCTGCAATTTTACTTTATTTATTTTATTTTGTATTTTTGTTCGATCTATCTATTTATCACCATACAATTTAATCTTGCAATTGACCGCCAAGGGATTGACAACCCCTTGTTCGCGTTGGGTCCGTGGATTTGTTGTTTTATGTGCAGGTACTGCTAACGAGTTGTTGCGTGATTCTCCTACTGGATTGATAACCTTGATTTCATAACTGAGGGAAATACTTATCTCTACTGTACTGCATCATCACCTCCTCTTCGGGGAAATCCCAATGCAGCTCACAAGTAGCAGACCCGTAGGTCCTGTAGGGACTACTCACACATCATCGGAGGGGCAACAAGGTTGATGTAGAAGCCCACTGTGGTCGATTCCCCCTCCAGCAGAGTACCGGCGAAGGCCTCCAGATGAGATCGCAGAAGAACAGAGGTTTGCTGCGGCGGAAAAATTGTTTCGGGTCTCCTTGTATTGGTTTTTGGATTTTAGGGAATTTATAGGCTTGGAATTAGGGAAAACAGAGTTACGAGGAGGCCACAAGCTCAGGTGGCGCCCCCCCCCCCTTAGGCGCGCGCGGGGTGAGTTTGTCGCTCCCTCGTGAAGCTTCTGGTCTCCTCCCTTGGTTCCCTAGGTATCTTTTGATCCAGAAAAAATCACCGTAAAGTTTTTTCGTGTTTGAACTTTGTTTGGTATAGTTTTTTCTTGAAACAATAAATTAGGCAAAAACAGAAACGGCACTAGGCTCTCGGTTAATAGGTAAGTTCCCAAAAAATGATATAAATTTGCATATAAAGTATGTAAGATAGATAAAATAATAGCATGAAACAATCAAAAATTATAGATACGTCCGAGACGTATCAGCATCCCCAAGCTTAATTCCTGCTCGTCATCGAGTAGGTAAATGATAAAACAAAGATAATTTTTATGTTGAATGCTACCTAGCATGTCTATTATGTAATCTTCTTGCGGTATGAATATTGAGAAACGATGAAGTAATTGATATCAACATAATAATATACATGAATACTAACACATAATCATTACTCTTCAAAATATATGATGCTTAACGAATGTTGTCCCTACTCATTGAATTATGTAAGCATGGCATGACTCCGTCTTCCTAACATAAGTATCGTTGAGCACCCTGGTGCCAAACCAAGCAATTGTATCATACTTTTTCATGCGCTTCAGCATTTTTAGCTTCGCTCAATATAGGAGCGTGAGGCTTGGACTTACCTCTACGGATGGAATAGAATATGTTGGTAGAGATTCATAAGGGAAGACAAAAACTGAAGAAAGTCTCGCATCAACTCGGCTGATCTTTAGGCAATGAAGAGGCCTAGCAATCGATATCAATGCGAGGAGTAGGGATTGCCATGCAACGGATGCACTAGCGCTATAAGTGTATGAAAGCTCACAACTGAAACTAAGTGGGTGTGCATCCAACTTGCTTGCTCATGAAGATCTCGGACATTTGAGAAAGCCCATCATCGAAATATACAAGCCAAGTTCTATAATGTAAAATTTCTCACTAGTATATGAAAGTGACAAATCATGAAGACTCTCTACATGAAGAACATGGTGCTACTTTGAAGCACAAGTGTGGTAAAAGGATAGTAGCATTGCCCCTTCTCTCTTTTTCTCTCATTTTTTTTTCCTCATTTTTTTCAAAACAATATTATGAACCTCATCCCCACTTTTTCGAGGACTTATTAGCCTCCATAATTCTTTATCTCACTGTAACAATGCTCTAATAATGATGATCATCACACTTCTTTTTTACTTATAACTCGATAAACTGAAACAATATGACTCTATATGAATTCTGCTGGCAGTGTACCAGGATGTGCAATGATCTAGCGTGCACCATTGGGAAACAGTGTGCGACCTCCATCTTGCCTTTGACAAAATCAGCAGTGGAATCTAGCTTGATGTTGGCGAGCGATTCATAGTAGCTTGCCAGAAACCTGGTTGAGACATCAATAGGAGGTGCAAGCTTTGCAAGTACCAATTCATTCCGAACATGGCAGACCCTCCAGAGAAGCATAAGCACCCGGACACGAGTACTTGCTCCTTAGCATCACACAAAAGCTGAATGAACCAATCATCATGGCGTTTGATATCAGTAAGCTCCGGCAGTTGCCAGACCTTCGCCATAGCCTTCCAAAGCCGTTGGGCATTGTCATAGGCACAGAGGACATGGAAGGAATCCTCGTCCTCTCTCCCGCATATCGGACATGAGCCATAAACCTCCAGAGTTCTCCGCTTTTTATTCAACCAAGTAGCAAGTGAATCAGTGGCCACACGCCAGGCAAAAAAAAGAACCTTCGGTGGCAATGGGCACGACCAGATCAACTTCCACACATCTCAGCGGCCATCTGGAGAACTACTAGTGGAAGGAATTAAGGGATTGTTCACCTTATTCGCAGCAAGCCAATAGGCACTTTTTACTGAAACGACACCATTCCGTTCTGGTGCCCAGGCGAAGAAGTTCTCCCCCCAGCGTGGAGAAGGCCGAACCTTGCATATTTCAAGGATGTCTACAGGCAAAAATAATTGCTGTAGCGTCTGCATGTCCCAATTGCCATTGAAATCCAACAAATGCGACATCCATTTGAATCGGCATCTTCCCCTGCTCTAGAGAAGCGAACTGGTGTTGCCTCCAACAATCCAATGATGGCGCCAAATTCTAACTTTCTGCCCATTAGCTATACGCCAAACAAGTCCTTTTTTCAGGAGCTCAAGCCCGTGACAAACACCTTACCAATATCTCACGTCTAATACTTCATATCCAAACAACCAGGCCACCGCCCTTTGTTCGCTTGGCTGACCTGCTGACTGGTTTGACATCGGCAGTTAACCAGGTGCACATTGACTTTCTCTAAAAAATTCACAACACTGAAAAAAGCACAAATTCAAAAAAAAAATAACGGAATTTGAAATAAGTTCAGGAATTTGAAAAAAGTTTGTTAATATGAAAAAAATCATGAATTTGGAAATATTTCATGAATTCAAAAAACATTAACGAATTTTAAAAAGTTCGCAACTATGAAAAAGTTTGCGAATATAAAAAAGTTTAAGAATTTGAATTTCTTTTTGCGAATTTGGAAAAAGGTTAAAAAGTTGAAGAGTTTGAACAGAGTTCACTAATTGTTTTAAAAAAGGAAAAAAGTAAAAATAAAGAATAAAAAAAGCAAAGAAAGAAGAAAAAATCCGAGTAAGAAATCATAAAGAGGAAAAAACAAACAAAAACATAGTAGAAAAAGGCAGAAAAAATACAAAAATAAAAATTAGGGCAGGAGCTTCACCTTCCTAAAACTACCTAGAGGCTTCTAAAAACTTCCTAAAACCGGGATAAAACTCCCGCTGGAATACGCTTAAATAGGCCGCCACATAGAAAGAGGCGCGTCAACAGAATGTACGAATAAGGCATTAAGCGGCGCTGAAGGCGCTAAATTGGAAATTCGCAAACAACCACTACTTAGTATCCCTGGCACCGGTGAAGTAGCGAGATCACTAATTAAGGGATACCCTTTACAATGGTCACTCCCACCTTTTTAGAGGTTGACAAGTGGCGTACTGCATGCGTGCCACTTGCCACAACCTGGAAGTTTTCTCTGTTTTCATATATTCGTTTATTCAAAAACGCGGAAGCAAATCTGTGCCTCCATGTGAAACAAATCTGTGCCTCCCGTGGATGAAAAAAACATTGTTTTCGCGGGAAAAAATCAAATTATTTTTCCTCCAAAACCTAGGAAAAACCGGGCGAAAACTGAAAAGCGAAAAAATGCAGAAAAACCATCAAAAAGCCAAAAACGCGTATATAAAAATTAAAAACCGAAATCCCGAGGGAGCGCCCAGCATGCGACACATGGCGGCGGTTAAGAGCGCGCCAAGTGATGTACTCTCAGCCAACCAAAATGACTCTTGCGGGGCTCTCGCAAGGGGTACCCCTTGATTAGTTGTTCCCATGAAGTAGAAGGGTGGCAAACCCGAAGATAAGGAGGAGGGGCGGCCCTAGGTCCATTGGGCTTGAGCAAACCAAACCATATACTTGAACGTTGAACAGGCCAGCCCTCTCCTTTGGGCCTGCACTCACTGACTAGGGTGCAAGTCTCGGCACAAACCGCGTAACACGCAACAGTAGTGGTACGTGAAGGGCACGCTCGCATGTCTTTCGGGTGGACATACGTGTGGAAAATCTATAGAATTTGTGACTAGACCCGTCAACTGGCAGCGACAAGGCGACGACCCCGCGCGCGGGTCATGCATGTCGCAAGTACTGGTGGTAACTAACTCGGCGATGACCGTAGACTGCCCTGCATGGCATCCTGCTTTTAATACGCGATCGATGAGCGCCACCATAACACGAAGCTAGCCAACCACCAACACCTTGAACAAACTTGCCCGCCGCCGGAGCCACAATGATCGCCGTATCCTTTTTGTTGGCGTGCTTGGCGGCAGCCCTGGAGCCAACTTCGGCCGCTGAGGCCGGAAGGGGTGGGATCTTGCATATCCCTTCCGCCGCCGAGCTGTATCAGGCTCGTTGCCCTTCCAGATGCGGTGGCGTTGCCATTCACTACCCATTTGGGATAGGGCTGGGCTGCTTCCGGCAAGGCTTCGAGCTCACCTGCAACAGCACCGCTGGTCATAAGAGGCTCTTTCGGCCAACACTACCACTGAGGTCCTTGAGTTGTATCCCGGAGAAAATCGGCTTCGAGTCTCTCCTATCCACTTCAACGTCAGCATGAAACCAGGTATGAACGACACCTATAACATGTCATGGGAGTCTCCTGTTAAAGGTGTTATGGCCTCTAGAGGAACAAGCTTGTTCATTGTTGGTTGCGGTGTGGGTGTCTACTTGTTCGGCCATGATACCACCGATCCCATCGGTACTTGCATAAGTATTTGCCTAGACGACAAAGAGGCCATGAAGGAGGCAAATGCAAACCACTATGGCTATGTTGGGATGGGTTATTGTTCCATTTATTTGCAGCAGGACGTGCGAGCATTTGGGTTCACAGTTGACCGCCTCAAAGGCGCCTCAACACTATCAGGACAAGGTCAAGGGCTCTCTAATACTATCAAAGTTTTCCTGGCGGAGGATTACAATTTTCATGTTACCAACATCTATTCAAGTCGGATAGACGAAAGAAACAGTCGCGCGGCAGTGTTTGGAATGGCCATCACGGATCAACCAAGCTGTGATAGTGCTCAGAAGAAAAAGTCAAGCTATGCTTGTGGCGATAACAGGGATTGCCTGGATATGCCATCTGGAGGCTACTCCTGTCGCTGCCGCTCTGACACATACGACAACAATCCGTACCTTATGGATGGTTGTCAACAACCAGGTCAGCAATCTACTCTTTAATCAGGAATATAAAAATATTGAACTGCCAGGTCATGAATATTGGACTCATATATGCATGATTGTATATTATGGTATTTTTTGCACCAAGATTGTAACTTTTCCTCTCCTTTTCTATGCTTGTCATCATTTTTTTATAGAAAAACATATTTTTGCTTCCTAGTTAAAATATAATTAGTTCTACGTACAACAAAGCAAGCACTAATTGTTTCTTGCCCAAGACTCAAAATTGCCAATCATAGAAGTTCGAAAATTAGGACACGCCTTTTCTTCAGAATCTTTTGACACATTTGGATGCACTACTGTTATTGGTTATATTTTTTACTAGTGCCACATGGGGTAACTTAATTCCCAATTCTCATATTGTCTCTACTAGTGGAGAACTCTTGACAAGGTGATAATAAGACTTATGATGTTTTTGTTACTCCCTCCATCTCGGTGCATAAGGCATACTCGTAGTTCTAGGTCGTAAATTTTACTAGCTACATGTGAATTATGTGTAGTAATAAAAATATATATTTAGAAACAATATTTGCATATGAATCCAGTGATATACTTTTCATGACATATAACACTGTTTTAGGTTGATCCCACTACCTACTTTAATAAAATGGCTTTGTGCATCGTTTGATGCAGAGGCCGGGGGTAATCCTCTTTTTCGAAGAAAAAAACACTGCTTTAGGTAGTCAAATCATTGACCTAGAACTACGCGCATGTCCGATGCATCGAGATGGAGGGAGTAGTATCCACCAAATTAATGGGATTGGTTTTCCAGAAGTAGTAGCTCGTTTCTTTATAATGTTTTAGCTAGCAATTAGACTTGGTATTATTATTTAATGATTTAATAAGTTGTTGATCTAGTCTAGATAGGATGACCATTAATTCGCATAATCTTAATGTAACTTCTCCTGTGGCAGTCTCCCAGTGTGACTTCTTCCTATGTCAATCTACTTGCAGAGCAATACAATCCCAATCATAAAGGAGGTTGCACCAAATTTTGCGGGAACACAAGTATGCACTTCCCTTTTGGGCTTGAAAAAGGTTGCTACGCTGCTGAAAAGTTTCGACATAACTGTACATCAGAAAACATCACAATTCTTGATCGAGGGGGTAACAATTTTCGTGAAGGGGCCAAATTAATTGTGGACAACATTTCAGTGAATGAAGGATATCTTACTGTTAGAGAAACAAAAAATAACTCAAGGTATGGTAATGAAGAGCTCGCGGTAATAGGGTATAGAAGCAATGGGGACTCGGAAGTAGAAGACATCTCTTCAGATGGTTTTCATTTATCTGAAGAATACGGTATGAAGTTGTTGTGGTCTATCGATAATTTGACCTGTTCGAAGGCTATGAGCAAGCAAAGAAGTGCTACGTACGCATGCCGTAGTAGCAATAGCACTTGCATTATTGTCAACCAACCAGGCTACAAGAATGTGACAATGCAGCTCGGCTATCGTTGCTAGTGCTCTCAAGGTTTTGATGGAAATCCATACATACTGAACGGATGCCAAGGTAAACACATTACAACTGCCAGTACAAATTATCTTCCAACTGCACGGACGATTTTCCAAGTACATGAAATGATTGACTAAAACATTGCAATGATAAATCTGGCAGGATTCATGTGATGCAATCTGTCGGTCACCTTGATCCAAAGAATTTATTTCCTTTTTAGAGGATTTAGGCTAGACATGCTACTCAAATCATACAACTCATTAACATGTCTCATTTTGGTTATGTGCATCACATGATGTAGAGACTAGAAGAATTGTACATTATGGTACATTATGCTAAATTACCCTAGCCATGCACCAGTACTAGATTTTCTCTAATTCATGAAAATGGTAACATAGGGATTGATCCTTGTTTGAGCTAACACCGAATATCACCATCATGTATACGATTAATCTTATACAACATTTTTTTTGTCTTTTATAATGTGCGCATACAAACTTCCAGAATATAGTGACATTTGCATACACATAAACAAGTAAATTCACCTCATGGAAATAATATGTTACTAACATATATGAAATCAAACATATGTGTATAATGTTAGGTTTCTACATAGTTTGGTTGTTTACAAACATGTGCTTAGAAATAGTAATGGCCAATGGTGTATTTTGAAGATCGCACTGCTGCATAGAGGTAGTTTTAATGTCTCTATGATGAGTGCTAGGACAAGGGTAGCCTAGCTATGGTTCTACCATTTCTACCAAATATTTTCAGGCATCATTTGTTTCTCACTACCATTTACAGATGTCAATGAGTGTTTGTTGAGGAATATTTGCAACGGCCCTTGCCTAAATTATCCTGGAGGCTATAATTGCAGTGAGTGCACCCATGGAAAAGATTTTGATCCAATAGAACTCAAATGTGTCATGTCAACAAAGAGACACAATCTTCTCTTAGGTAAATCATACCGAATTTACTCACCTCGGTACAAATTGCAACTTGCAAATTGGGATTTGTTTTTCATAACAACTACTATTTGATGTATAGGTATCGCAATTGGAATTAGTTGTGGCCTTGGTGCCGTAATTCTTGTGGCAGGTGCAACAATACTCATCAACAAGTGGAAGAGAGGCATACAAAAGAGAATTCGAAGGACATACTTCAAGAAAAATCAAGGCCTACTCTTGGAACAACTAATATTAGATGAAAGTGCCACAGATAAAACAAAGATATTCTCTTTGGAGGAATTAGATAAAGCAACCAACAACTTTGAAGTCAGTCGTATTCTTGGTCGTGGAGGACATCGCACAGTTTACAAAGGAATTCTATCCGATCAACGTGTAGTGGCCATAAAAAAGTCTAAGCTGGTGGAGCAAACTGAGATTGACTAGTTTATCAACGAGGTTGCCATCCTATCACAAATCATTCATCGGAATGTGGTCAAGCTTTTTGGTTGTTGTCTCGAAACAGAAGTGCCTTTACTAGTTTATGAGTTCATATCCAATGGCACACTATATGATCTTCTTCACATTGATGTAAGTGTTCAATGCTTACTTTTATGGGGTGATCGCATTAGGATTGCTGTAGAAGCTGCAGGTGCTCTTGCTTATCTCCACTCAGCTGCTGCAATACCAATTTTCCATAGAGATGTGAAATCTTCCAATATACTCCTAGATGGCAACTTTACTACCAAGGTTTCTGACTTTGGTGCTTCGCGGTCTTTATCACTTGATCAGACACATGTCGTGACAATTGTACAAGGAACTTTTGGTTACTTAGACCCCAAGTACTACCACACCGGGGAGCTAAGTGAGAAGAGTGATGTTTATAGCTTTGGAATTATACTGGTGGAGCTTCTAATGAGAAAGAAGCCAATTTTTATTAATGAACAAGGTATAAAACAAAGCTTGGCTCATTACTTTGTGGAAGGACTTCAGCAGGGAGTTCTCATGGAAATCGTGGATCCCCAAGTTGCAGACGAAGCGAATCAGAATGAAATTGATGATATTGCCTCAGTTGCAGAAGCATGCTTGAAAACCAAAGGAAGAGAAAGACCTACCATGAAAGAGGTAGAAATGAAGTTGCAACTCCTAAAAACTAGAAGATTAAGGAGTCAACTTCCTCCCATAAATGATGAAGAGATCGAGTCATTTGGGTGCCTAAATGGCGCTAGCTCTCATGCACAGAGCAACAACATTATCAGTAATGTTGGCTTAATACCTACATGCATCTCCGGAAAGTACAGTCAGGAGCAAGAGTTTTTGAACTTGGCCAGCTTTCCACGCTAGCGAAGCACACAGTGGGATGATCATCTGCTTACTAAGCTTCTGAGGTGCATCTTTGTCAGTTACCCTACACGCAGAGGCGGACCACGAAAAAAAATTAAGGTGGGGCGAAGTGTCACTAAGATTTTTTTTTTGATGCGAATCAAAGAGTCAATACACACTAACAATACACACTACAAACGAATAACCAAATACAATGAAAGTGTAGACATGTTTCAATAGGAAAACAACCTAAAACAAACCGATAATGAAGCTTTTAATGACGTCTAAAGACCCAGGCAATGGCAGTGCCCTATCCTCCTTTTGAAAATCTTCCTTAATTTTATCAAGATCAATACTTTTGAAGATCGCTCGCCTGATTGGATTCAAGCTGCTGTTAACAATTGCTACAAAATTTCAAAGACATAAGAAATATACCTCTTCCTTCCCTTTCCTTTGCATTTGCTGGTCCCTTCCCTTTCTTTTCCATCTTATGGACAGAATCACAAAATCAGAAGTTCAGAACTGCCGTCGCCCGCTGCTAGGTGCCTTCGCTGGAGCCGCCGCCGCCTGCTGGAGCGGCCGCTTGCTGCCCTCGCTGGAGACGCCGCTTGCCGCCGGACCTGGAAACGCTGCTACCGCCGCCCTCCAAGCGCCCAACCAGCCACCGCCGTCGGCTGCCCCATCGTCGGAGCGCACGGCCCGCCTGGTCCTCGCGACCTGGCCAGCCACCGCTGCCGCGCTAGGGTTGCGTCGCGCCGGTCGCGGCTGGGCGGAGTTGCGTCGTGTGCGTGGGCGCTGTGTCGTGGAACGAGTCGAACCTGTGCGTGCATGCAGGCCTTTTCTTTCCAAGTGTGTGCCTGCCTGCGTAGTTAGCTCGTTGCGTCGGCCCATCAGCCAGCCTTTTCGTTCGAACGAGAGGAACAAAACGATGCTCCAGAGTACCGATCGATAGATGCATATGTATATAAATTCTTTTGCCCAAAAGTAAGGTATGGCGGCTGCCATACCCTGCCCACCGGAGAGGTCCGCCAGTGCCTACACGTATTTATATAAAAAAACTATGTAATGCATGTAGTTCCTTTTAGTGTGGGAGTATGCCATGTAAATTCCCGAATTGTGTTTGTAGCTTATCTTATGTGTGTAATTTCAATTTAGAGGACAACAACTCATTGCGATTAAGCTATGGTGGTGAATAAAGGTATTTTACAGTGTTTTCAACTACAGCACTCATTTCTCACCACTCATTACCGGTGACGTACGTATACAGGTTCGAGTAGTACCTTGTTTAATTTACCCATACCAGGTGTATATATCCTAATTTGATTTAGAGTTGCATGGTTCGAGTAGAATCTACTGTAGTGAATGTTTGCCGGGATGGAGGAAGATGATGGTCTGAATGAGGTTTCCTTGGTCAGAAATGAGACGCACAAGTCAGGTTGAGATCGGCTTGTGAAGGTGCATAGGAAAGACAGCCATGCCTATGCTAGCATGCTCACCGCGTACCGAATGCCGGAAATGGCTACCGACAAAGGCTCAACGACAAACTGAATCTTGTTCAGGAGTGGCAATTTTGACAAATTTGACCTAAAGTCGAAAGGAATTCACAGAGTGAACTGATCGCGGAAAAAATTCACCGTCCTGACCCTTTTGTGTGGCGCCCGACAGAAAGGCGTCACACTGCACTATGTAGCGCCTTGGTGTTAGGCGCCACACGCCTGCCACGCTGGCGCCCCGTGGCACGGCCCGACCCCACTACGCCGCAGTGTGGCGCCTAAGGGAAAGACGCCACACTGTTATGTGTGGCGCCTAGATCTTAGGCGCCACACATTGACTTATCCAGCAGCGGCCCGACCCCCTCCCCCACCACTTCCCCATTCACCCACATATTGCAAGAAAGAGAAGCGGCCCCCTCTCCTCCCTTCTCAAATCCCTCCTCAAAGCAAGGTTTGGTCCGTGGATTTCGGCCCCAATCCCTCCCTGAAGGTAACCTCCCCCGATCCCCTCTCTTTCATCCACGGAAAATGCTCGCATTTGCCCTTTTTTTTGTAAGTTTGAGCAAACCCTAGTTCTCTTTCATGAATTTTGGTAGGGTTAGGCTTGTTTGTATGCTAGGGTTAGGCTTAGGGTTCTTTGTTAGGGTTAGGGTTATGTTTTTTTGTATGTTAGGCTTAGGGTTCTTTGTATATTTAAGGTTAGGCTTAGGGTTAGGGTTATGTTATGTTGGTGTTAGGGTTATGATGGGGTTAGGGTTGTCCATTTCATTACGCAAATGTTGTAATGTTTGGATGAGTTCTTATAGAATTTATTGTATGTTGTGTTGTTTAAATTTTTTAGGGATGGGAAGAACATGTGTTTATGTTCATCACGTGGACAAGGATGCCTTTTTGAAAGGCAATATTGACCCGGACCCGGATGAGCTTGACATGGTGTTTGAGTGTAGTCCTAGCTATGCGGAGTTGTTGGAACAAGTCCGAAAAGATTTGAATTGGATGGATCCAAGTGATGTTGTTGAGTTTGATGGTAGGCATAATGTGGGATTTGGAATGCACATTCGCTGGAAGGCCATGCATGTGAACTCCGAGCAACGTTGGCTTGCATACAAGGAGACGGTGGCCGAATCACTAGACAAGGCTCTAGAGTTATTTGCCACAAAAAAAGGTTGATGCTAACTTGCACTTGGATTTGAACCGGGTTGCCTCTCCGATTGTTGATAGTAGTCCTCCACGAATGAACCAAGATGAGATGATTGAACCTCTTTTGACCCAACAAGTGAGGCCAGCATTGACCCCGATTTCGAAGATCCAAGATCAAGCATTGCAAGAGGAGAATAATGAGCATGAGGATGATGAGAATGATGATGTTGTTCTCCATGACAACAACCTTGGTGATCTGGACAAATATAATTTGCAAGAGACCATGGACCATTCCATTCCGTACTCTCGTGGCTATGCCTCTGAGTCGGACGATGACGGTCCCGATGAAGAAGTTGATGAGGAAGGGTTCACGGCCAAGGAGGCCGAAACTTTCAAGAAGGTATTAGGGCGGGATCACCGGACATCATTGTTCGAGGATCTTAGTCTTGCAGATGAGGCCGTTGTTGACGGCGGCGAAGGCATATTGCTTGGAGTTAGGCCATGTTCTCACCGTGACAAACATGGGAAGAACTGTATTTTGCCCGGGTCAAAGTTCGAAACATTCCTAGAATTGAAGATGTGGTTGGATGACAATTCGGTTACGCACTATCGTCCACACAAATTTGTTCATTCAGACATCAAGGTGCGTTACACGGTTGCGTGTGAGGATCCAAAATGTCCATGGATTGTGCGTGCAAGACCATGGAAAGGAGGCCCCGGATGGCACATTGTGAGTTGTCTACCTCACCTGTGTCGAGGAAAGAGGGTTGATGGCGAGCTTGAGTCCCGAAACCATAGACAACTCACCTCCGAGTTCATCGCTTACAGGCTTTCCAACTCCATCTCATCACTTCCAACAATGAGTATAAAAAGCGTACAAGACCTTGTAAAAGCCCTCTTTCACTACAAGGTGAAATACGGGAAGGCATGGAAGGTGAAGCAAGCCGCATTCAAGATGTTGTATGGTGATTGGGAGGAAGCATACAACCGACTCCCTAGGTTGTTGGGAGCTATGGCCGCCACTAACCCGGGCATGGTTCATGTGGTCGAGCCGTATGGGCAAAAAACAATGATTCACAGAGAAAGGAGGGGCCGAGTCTTTGGACGTGCATTTTGGGCATTTGAGCAATGTGTGAGGGCTTTTCAACACTGTCGGCCGGTCATCTCCATCGATGGCACCTTCTTGACCGGACAATTCAAGGGCACTCTCTTGGTTGCAATAGGAAGTGATGCCAATAACCGGTTGTTGCCTTTGGCTTTTGCTTTGGTTGAGGCGGAGACGAATGATAACTGGGAGTGGTTCTTGCGTATTCTGAGAACCAAGGTATTACCGCCCGAAAGGGAAATTTGTGTCATATCGGATCGCCATCCAGGAATTCTTAACGCAGTTGACATTGTCATTCCCGGGCATGCTCCTTTGCACCATAGATGGTGCATGAGGCATTTCTGTGCAAACTTCTATCGGGCATGTGGTAGCAGGGAGTTGACGGATGACCTTCAAGATTGTTGTCAAGCTTTTTCGTACAAACGTTTTGCAAGATTGTACAACGCTTTGGTCGCAAACAAAAAACTTGATGCAGGGGGTCTTCATTTTCTCACTAGGCACATTGAACTTAGGACAAAGTGGGCACGAGCTTATGATGTGGACGGCCGAAGATACGGTCAAATGACAAGCAACATGGCAGAATGCTTCAACCGGGTGCTCAAGGGTGTCCGTGCCTTGCCCGTGACGGCAATAGTTCAATACACGTTCGACAAGTTGAGAGAATACTTTCTGAAGTACTCAATTGAAACATGTAAGCAGATTGCTGGAGAGAACAAGAAAAAGTACAAGTTCAAGTTCCCACCAAAGGTTGAAAAATGGTTGACATTTCAATCACGGAAGGCTGACTCCCAAACAGCTACATTATACAATAACGTGGATTGGATGTACGAAGTGAACGAGCCCGGAGGAACCACAAACGATGGCGAACAACACGGAAACCGGTCGTTCAAGGTATATTTATCGGAGTGTCATTGCTCTTGCAGGAGGCCAAGTTTGGTTCATCTCGCATGCTCGCACTTGTACACGGCAGCTCGCATGAGGAATGTGGACGTCAACCATCCGCTCACCGTGAGGGAGTCCGAGTTCTCTATCGTGACCACCAAGCATACATGGGCTCCTAAATTTGAACCATACTTTGACCAATCTCAATGGCCGGAGTATCATGGAGTTCAACTATGGCCCGACCCGGCCTGGAAGGTGGTCAAACGGGGAAGACGAAAATCAAAGCGTCTTAGAGGAGACATGGATGGATGGGGCCGTGGTGGTGGCCGAGAAATGGGGAACAACCAATTCCAAGAGCCTAGTGAGAGTGCCCATTGCGGAGAGTACAGTGGTAGAGGGCACAACGCAAGAAAGTGTACCAACCGGAAGAAAAAGTCCAAAAAAAATGATTCAAGGACAAGCCAACCAAGTAGTAGCCAAGCAAGTACTAGCCAACAAGTTCCTAACCAACAAGTTCCTAGCCAAGCAAGTACTAGCCAACAATTTTCCTAGCCAACATGGTCCTAGCCAAACAAGGAGCCGACTTGGACTTACAAGAGGACGTGCTCGTGGGACAGGTCGTGGTGGTGCTAGACGTGGGGCTGGTAGAGCTCGTGGTGGCGGTAGAAACGGTGTTGGTGAGACTAGGATTGGTATGCGTGGATACCTACGAGGACCATTTCCGTATGTCACTACTATTCACTTATCTTTTCATGTTGTTATTTATGCTCCCTTGTATGTTTACCATGTATCATTGTTGTTTATGATCATATTGTTTATTGTCTTTACTCACTAGTATCTTGCTTTTGTTCGTAGGTATGGCGGCGTCTCAACCCAACAAGGCAACAACGGAGTGGGTGGAGGAGAAGGATGCGGCCGGTGAGGAGGAGGGGTTGTGGGAGAGGGCTGCAAAGAAGTTAAGAGAGGAGGATGCAGCCAAAGCGGAGAGGAAGAAGCAAGAGGCAGCTGAAGCGAAGATGAAGGCGGACATACAAATGGTAATTGACTATAGGAACTACCAAGCTAGGTTGAAGAGGGAGGAAAAGATGAGGAATGAGAAGCGTCAGAAGGATTTTGAAGCGGGTTGCAGGAAGTTGTGGGCAGAGGAGGCCGCAAAGAAAGAGTGGGCGCGCCAACGCTTCCAAGAAAGGGTGATGGAGGAGGCTTCAAGGATGCGCAAAAGGGAGGAGGAGGAGGAAGAGGAGAGGAAGAAGAAGAAGGGAAAGGGGCCTTGCTCGACACAGTAGAGTATTGTTTTCCTTGTCGTCGTGCGCGCTTTAATCTTTGAACCTCTTGTGTTGTCGAACCTTGTAATCCAGCGCGCTTTTCTATTTGGACCATTTCCTTTCATGAAGTTTGAACTTGTCGTCCCATGAACCTATGTTATGTACTCCTTTATGTCAAGTTGTGCTACAAGTACCGTGGTTGATATGTACTGTAATGTGCTGTTAAAATGTGATATGTATGTCAATGTGCTGTGAAATTCCAGAGAGCTACAACCAGTGCCAAAATTTGGAAAGTAATTGTGTGGCGCCTGGCTCTCAGGCGCCACACAATTGAAACCAAGAATTCCAGTAACTTTTCATTGTGTGGCGCCTTAGTTTTCAGGCGCCGCGCAATTGAAACCAACCATTCCAGTAACTTTTCATTGTGTGGCGCCTTAGACCCAGGCGCCAAACTACACAGTGTGGCGCCTGGCTCTCAGGCGCCACACAGTTGAAACCAAGCATTCCAGTAACTTTTCATTGTGTGGCGCCTTAGTGTCAGGCGCCACACAATTGAAACCAAGAATTCCAGTAACTTTTCATTGTGTGGCGCCTTAGCTCTCAGGCGCCGCACAATTCAAACCAACCATTCCAGTAACTTTTCATTGTGTGGCGCCTTAGATCCAGATGACAAACTACACAGTGTGGCGCCTGACTCTCAGGCGCCACACAGTTGAAACCAAGCATTCCAGTAACTTTTCATTGTGTGGCGCCTTAGTGTCAGGCGCCACACTACACAGTGTGGCGCCTGGCTCTCAGGCGCCACACAATTGAAACCAAGCACTCCAGAAACTTTCCAGAGAGCAAAAGAAGCTACAGCCAGCCGAATATTTGGACCCCACACTACAGCCACATAATTCAAATAAACAAAATATATAAACTACCAACTAGTATGCTATCATTACCATTTTCTTCACCGACATCAAATAGGACCAGTGTTCAACGTCATAGTAATCATCCAAAAGCCACACCATCCTGCATATTTCAAGATAATTATATGAGTTATACAATACAATTCATCTCAACAAATACATCTCAAAAATGATACCACAAACTGAACAAATCATATAAACAATCATACATATGTTCCACATATGTTCATACATATGTTCATCTAATATATATTCATACATATGTTCATCTAATATATATTCATACATATGTTCATCTAATATGTTCCACAAAATGGTAGCACAAATGAACAAATCATATAGAAAGACTCATTTCAATAATCATCTACTCATATACGAATCCTCATTTCGAATCCAAGCAAATCTTGCCTATCATCCTAACTTACACAAATCTGAAAAAAATGCAATATTTATCGGATAGAAAGATGGGGAACGGAGGAGATTACCTTGTAGAATTATTTGGGGAAGAAATCCACAGAAGAAAACCTCAGATCTGAAGGATTTTGGAGAGGGGATTGCGAGGAAGAGAGAAGGGAGCCGCCGCCGCCCCCCTCAACTGCTGGAAGAACTGGTGGGGGTGGGGGAGGGGGTCGGGACGCTGCTGGATAAGTCAATGTGTGGCGCCTAAGATCTAGGCGCCACACATAACAGTGTGGCGCCTTTCCCTTAGGCGCCACACTGCGGCGTAGTGGGGTCGGGCCGTGCCACGGGGCGCCAACGTGGCAGGCGTGTGGCGCCTAACACCAAGGCGCCACATAGTGCAGTGTGGCGCCTTTCTGTCGGGCGCCACACGAAAGGGTCAGGACGGTGAATTTTTTCCGCGATCAGTTCACTCTGTGAATTCCTTTCGACTTTAGGTCAAATTTGTCAAAATTGCCTTCAGGAGTAGAGGAGAGGGAGACGAGTGTTACCCAAGCCTCGACCCTCGATGAAGAAAATGAAAGGCGTGAAGGAGATTCGGTACGCGTATACCGCTCTAGGTTTTTTATTCCTTTTTTTTTCTGGGAGGGGCGCAAAATTTTGCTTCCAGAAAATCTTAGTAATTCTTGAAATTTCCGTCTGAAAGAATTTATATGAATTTTAAATTCATTTTTTTCTCTTCTAAATATGACACATTTATAACTTATTAAATGACAACATTCTCAAAAGTTGCTCAGTTTGAATCCTGACAGTTGCACCAAAGTGTGGAACGAGGCATTTCTATTTTGTAAATTGCAAACAGACTACTAAACACAATAACAGCATTTAATTTAAACAAAAATCTAAAACTCTTTAACGGTAGCACATTTTCTCGAGGACCGACGAAATTTCCAGATGAAAAAAACACTTGATCCCACTAAGGTGACTGTGTTAAGACAGTTGATGTGGTTATGTGTGTTCGTTAGATCGAGAAGTTTTGCTTTGGCGGAAAAGAATGCAGAAAAATAATTATGGATTTGTAAAGCCTAAAGCCCAGTTACTATGGCTCTTTATTGTTTATACTTTTATGTTTGGAAACGTTTGTACACGGCGCGCCGGCCGAACGGTTGCGCCGCGCGACGCGTTGGATGAGAAGCGATCCTGCGGCCTAGCGCGCTCCCCTCCTTCCTCCTCTGCATCGCACACCTCCGAACCAGTCGTCTCCGCAACACCAGCGGTGACGCCGCAACCCTCTCCAGCTGATTCCAAGCAAGGGGGGCCATGGCCTGCGAGCTCTCGGAACGGGCAACTCCCCACACGAGGTACGTGCTACAACCACTACGGGCACGTGCTGCAACCGCTGCGGCGACAGCGACGGTGACCGCGGTGATCGCCGCGGCCGAGAGCTGCAACCGCTGCGGCCGCGTACTGGGGGGCGACGGTGACCGCGGTGACCGAGCATGCGTGCCCACGATCCGAGACAAGGATGCTGGAACCAGCAGCATCAAATGCTACTACCGATGGCGCGGGATGCTAGAACGAGCGTCGCCAGATGCTGGAACAACCGACGACGCGATGTTGGAACCACCGCATACAGTGTTGCAACCATTGACAAAAAAGCATTAAGCCTAGATCCAAAAAGATTCAACCGTCAACAAGGGAAGCTTCAACCAGTACTTTCAAACTGAAAAAGCTGCAACCGTTACGAAAAAAGCTTCAATCGAAAGATGTATAAAGTTTCAATCGGGCACTGCTCGACGAAATAAGTGCAAACGTTCACAGAATAAGCTTCGATCGTAGTTGAAAAAAACTTCAACCCGCGAGTACTCCAAGCAAGATTCGGCGAGGACGGGAGTCGCAGTTTTTATGCTACATGCTACAAGCGGCCCTGGAATTTGCTATCACGGGTGTCGCATCCAGCTACAACCGACGTTGCGGTTTGCTGCATCGCACAACGATGCGTTTTTTTAGCTGGAAGCGAAGCTCGAATTTGCTGGAACGGGACGAGCGAGATGTTGCAACGGCGAGGTGTGCGACCGACGAGCTACGACTGACAGGGATGAGCAGCGGCGAGCGCGCCGGCGAGCTACGGCCGTCGCCGCCGAGAGCTGCAACCGCAGGTGCAGCTGCCAGCTGTTACATGGGTCGAGGCAGCGATGAGGACGGCCGGTGACGAGGATGACCTGTGAGGGTGGGGACCGGCGACGAGGACGGCCGGCGATGGTGGGAACCGGCAACGCGGACGGCCACCGGAGAGCGTGTGAGGCCGATGAGATGAGGGGGAATCATTTTCTTACGCGCGTGTGAGGAAGAAGACAACCTGGGTGGATAAGGATCCAACTGCTTGGGACGGTCTGATCCGACGGCTAGCATGCGACCGGACAAAACGTTGGGCCGGCGCGCAGACGCCTAGCATTGCCCTTTATGTTTTGGTGAATAAGAATACCCAAATGGTAAGTGCCACATGTGTGGCACCAATTAACACCGCCTGACTTTTTATAACTAAAATTGTCATCCGAAAAAAAAATAAACCCCAAAAAAACTGAAACTTGCCATCCAAACAGAAAGTTGCCATGCTTCACAACTAAAGTTGCTATAAAAAACGTCAGGACGGTATTGCTTCGTGCCACACGTGTGACACTTATCAGGGTCCAAAGAATATGCATTTTGTTTTATCTGCGAAATCTTTTCCCCTTCCCCTTCCGAGCCGCCGCGCGTCGTGGCCTCAGCGCTTGTCCTCGTCGCCAGCAGGCCGGTAGAGTGCTTTGCCTGGGCGGTTTCTTCGGAGGAAGGCTGGGGAACCCCGCCGTCGAGCAGCAGCAGCCCTGGAAACAGAGGAGTTAGGGGTTAGTGGCGGGGGCTGTGGCTGCAGCTGCTCCGATCGGCGTGCGCGCTCGCCGCACCGAGGTGCCCGTCGCTGTGCTGGGGCTGCGCTTCCTCTCCGGCGGCAACGCCTAGGACCTCCAAGGTTCGACCTCTCCTCCCCACCATCTTCCCCTCCGGCCCACTAGCCACTGCTCTTCATACTGAGATACCCTTAGTAGCACAGATTAACATTTTTTAACCCTATCATCGATGTATAACCTAGCAGTTAGTGATGTGTCACACTGTCAATTAAACTAATGCACGGCAAGTGTACACCAAATCCTTGCTGCTGGGTACGCCAAATGGCCCCATTGCTCTTCGTCGGTAGTGTAGTGTCTAGGAACCTCACGCAGGTCGCAACAACCAACAATAATAGATCGATATATGGTTCAGGATTCCCCCTTCCTGCCCACTGGCCACTGATCTGCATACTGAAATATGCTTAGTAGTACAACATTAACAATTGTTAATCCTATATCCCTGTAGAGTGTACAACCTATCAACTGATGAGTCACACTGTCAATTAAACAAATGCGCGGCGAGTACACGCCAAATCCTTGCTGAATGGTGCTGCTGGGTACGCCAAGTTTGCGTCACGCAGCTGATCAGAACAACGCACAATAATAGATCGATTAATGGTTAAACTTTGCGTTAGCCGCCGGACAGCCATACGCATTGTCACTAAATTTCAATCCCTGATGCAGGCGTGGTTCAGGCAGCGGTTGTATATACATGTGGTTGGTGAGTACAGCTACCGTCTATAGAAATACAATTACAAATTAGCAATGTGTACTTAGTGCGGTGAGGCGTCGCTGTAAAGCCTAACTGACGACGAGTCCCTAGATTAAAAGGCGCTGATGATGAGTGTCACACTGTTAAACCAATATGCAATGCGCTGGAGGCCTGACAAGCCTTGATCAAAGAAGAGTAACTTCCATTATCTGGCTATAAGCAGGACCTAAGAGCCTAAAACCTGCATTCAGATCTATCTCAAGTGATACTTATAAAAAGTTGAACTTTGTGTTAGCATATAGGAGCACATTTTGTTCAGAATCGCAGCCAGCTTCAACAGCTATTATCATCAAAGCCGTATGTATTTTCACTAAATTTTAAGCCATGCTGTGGGTTGTTTATGTTGCAGGCTTGGTTCAGGCAGCTTGATTAGGTGAGTCAATGCAGCTAGAGTCTGTAGGAATAGAAATTAACAATTGATCCTTATGTAAGAATGTGGTGAGGCATCACTGTCTAGTAATGAGAGCCGGCCTGATGCAGATTTAACTAATGAGTCCGCTGTCAAAAACTAATGTGCAAGGACTTAAGGGCAGCAAAGTTCTGATTAAAAGATAGTTGTGAGTGAGACGGCCGCTAATCGCCATCAAACAGCAAGGTCATTACCTAACCATGACCTGAGAGCCCGAGGCCTGCATCTCAGATCCATCCACACGCAAACACTCATGGGAAAGCGAGAGAGGGGAGCTTGATCGGTACCGATGGAGGTGACCGCGTTGAGCATCGGCAAGTCCGCGCTGAGCGGGGCGCTCGGCTATGCCAAGTCCGCCATAGCAGAGGAGGTGGCTCTGCAGCTGGGAGTCCAGCGCGACAAGGCCTTCGTCACCGACGAACTGGAGATGATGCAGTCTTTCTTGATGGTGGCGCACGATGAGCAGGACGACCACAGCAAGGTGATCAAGACCTGGGTGAAGCAAGTTCGCGACGTCGCCTACGATGTCGAGGATGGCCTCCAGGACTTCTTTGTCTGCGTTCATCGGAAATCCTGGTGGCGCATCCCTCGCACTTTGCTTGATCGGCGCCATGTCGCCAAGCAGATGAAGGAGCTGCGTGCCAAGGTGGAGGACGTGAGCCAGAGGAACGTGCGATACCGCCTCATCGAACGCGGCACTAAACCCGCTAATGCTTCTGACCTCACAACCACCGCTGCTGCCATGTTCGGCGTTGATGAAGCAAGAAGGCATGCTACAAATCAGCACCAATCAGGATCAAGGTTAGATCTTGCCCAGCTGATCCTCAACAACAAGAAAGGCTTGGGCTTGGACCAAATTGGAGTGATCGGAGTGTGGGGAACAAGTGGCACGGTTGGGCATACCTCCATCATCTTGGATGCCTATGAGAATCCAAATGTCAAACTCAACTTCCCATCCCGTGCGTGGCTTAGGGTGAAGCGCCCTTTCCACCGGAAAGAATTTGTCCGGAGTATAGTGGAACAGTTTCGAGTAACCACCATAGGGGTGGTTGATTTTCTGCTGGAGGCAGAGGGGGAGAAGACTTGGCATGAGTTGGCACATGAGTACAATGAATATGTCAGCAAGAAGAGGTACCTGATTGTGCTTACCGAACTATCCACCATTGAAGAATGGCACCAGATCAAAACTTTCTTCCCAGAAAACAAACTGGGGAGCCATATCATAGTATCCACAGAGCTTGTTGAAGTTGCAAGCCTATGCCAGGGCCACGAAAGTACCGTGTCGGAGCTCAAGCAATTGTCTGCTGAACAGACTATATATGCTTTCTACCAGCAGGTACTACATCAATTTCAAACACCAGTTTTTGTTTCATCTAGTTCGAAATCTTGAGTTTCATTTTTTTAGGAAAAAGATCATCCAAGATATAAACCTTTAAATCAGCTATGGAGGATGTCCGAGGTGGGATCAATTGATTTATGTGTTTGAACAAAGACAGGAATGAGAAATTTCCCGGTCCAGTTCCTCACATGCCACTGAGAGGAGAATAGTCAGCGTAAAATGAGTCTAATTCTCTCACTCAACTAAGCTTGTGAATCCCCCCACCCCCTCCCCTGATCCAGAGTCTTCCCTCACCAGAGACCTTCACAATCCTCCCTGATCTTTTGTCATCGTCCCTATATTCCTTGCTGATATTGGTTACCACTGCCCAGTGGAGAGGTATCTGCTACCGTCTAGTGTGAAGCACCAAAACCTCCCTGCTCGCCGGCAGGTGACTAAGCTCGGTGGCGATGTGTCTCCTTTAGGCATAGCGTCAAGGGTGAAGGGTGAAGGGACAAAATTAGACTTGTTCTAATTCTTTCTTGCCTCATAACACGGGTGGTAGGGCTGCCTTACATATTGACATAACTAAATCATACTAGGACTCTTTAATAGAACACTTACTATATTTCTCCTCTATTAATACGAATTACATAAGAACTAGAATGTTTCATAGTTTTCATCCTCCTTGAAGGCTAAGCTAGTCTGGGCTCCACCTAAACAGTGGTAGCTTCCAGAGCTGGTTGCAGAGGGGTACGGCTGGCTATGTGTATATCAGTATATGCATGTCTCACCATACATGACATTAGGTGGTCATGCACTGCTTGGTGCTAAAGTTTAGTAACTTTATGTTCTCCCTGCTTGTAGTAGTAGTAGCAAACCTTTTTTTCGAGAATAGAGTGTTGCTTTGTTGGCTATGCACGTGGGTGCGCAGCCCGCCCGCCCGCGTTTGAGCCTCGGCTGGCACGTGGTGCTCAAGGATTCTTCTTCTATAAAAGAAGATACCTCCAAGGGCTAGTCCTGGATGGTCTGATTTTTCTTTAAGTAGCAAACTTTGTATGTGATTCATGAATAATTTGCGTTTGTGTAAATGTTGGACTGCTTTTAGTATTTCCGTCAAAGCCAAGCCTTAACAGGTAACCTCAGCAAAATTGACTTGTATACATGTTATTCTAGCTTGGTTTACTATTTGTGGTTTATTGTGGTAACAAAATTGTGGTGTAGCAACTGGAATGCGCTGAGCTGATTCTTCAGTAAGTTTTTGGAGTGATTCGTCATTAAAAATTTATGTAGTTATTATTTGCTTGTGTTCAGAGGTCTCAAGACATGACATATTCATCGAAGCCAACATCTAGCTCAACGCTACCCTGCATTGTTGAGGACGAGATACAAGAATACCAGTCTAATAATAACGTTGATGGAAAGATGATGGTGCAAGAAAAGCTTACACACACCAACATGATGGCATGTGTTTTTGAAGAATTTCAGCTTATTGGGCGAGACAAAGAAAAATCTGCTATTATTGAACTCATTCGAGAACACGCTTCCACCCCACAATTTCAGGTGATCGCAGTGTGGGGAATGGGTGGTGTTGGAAAAACCACTCTGATCAAAGATGTTTACCAGAGTCAAGAGGTCAACGACATGTTTGGTAAACATGCTTTTGTCACAGTCTTGCGACCTTTCAAGCCTGAAGAGCTCCTGATAAGCTTAATATATCAGTTAGAAGCAAAGAAGAGTGCCATGGACTTTGTGGATGATACCAAAGAAGATATTGCTTTGATGGGAGTTAAAGACTTGGCTGAAGTGTTAGATAGACGTTCAAAAGGAAAAAAGTGTCTGATTGTTCTTGATGACCTATCATCTACCAGTGAATGGGATAAAATAATGCCGAGTTTACTTGCAATGAAAACTCCAAGCTTGATCATTGTGATCACAACAAGGCAAGAGGATATTGCTAAACATTGTTGCAAGAAACCAGAGTACATGGAACAAAGGAGTGCATACACTTTCTTAGTGTTCTACAAAACAAGGATGCATGCGACCTCTTAACAAAAAAGGTATTGGAACGGTTACTCGTATTTTTTTAGGAAACAACTGAAGTTGTATACTCATATTCACTTTAGAGAAAGGTGTGACAGCTCCCGGGAGCCCCTACACCCTTCACTTTATCTCATTTCAGTTTTCCTTTTGTGAAAGGGTCATGTACTCATGTTAGAATAGTACAACATAATTTCACTGTCCTGGATTTGAAGGAGATACTACAAAATGGCATAAGATGCAGCCACCACCATGACCGATGTCGCAGGGTCATCATGTAGGAATATTGTACTTTCAGTAATTAAACCAAAACACTGATTATGTCACCAATTGTCTGGTTAGGCCAGGTTAGGTTAAAAAAACTAGCAAACCGACAATCCATGGCTTCGTCACGGCTCTTATATCAAAATTATACTTGAGGCAATGGTTAAAATAATGTCATGTAATTAGAATGAGTTCCATTTCTATGAATTTTTCCAATATGTTCAAAACAATATATTTGTTTTTTCAAATAGCTTAATATGAACACGTTACTATTGTAGTATGTTCTTTGTTTTCCATTTTTAAACTTAGCAATATCACATATTTCAAGCTCTGAAGATTTAATAGAAATTTCATACATCATGAAAATGGATATAAATGTGTCCATGGGAAATTTATTACAAAATATGGTTAAGAGATGCGCATATTAAGTTGCTACTTGACTTATATCTTAGTCCATTTTATAGTAATCGATTAGTGTGATTTCATTTGTCTTACATACAAAATTAATACATATGGAACTATGTTCTGACCACTTTATATGTTTACTCACCACCTAACTTAACTGAGACAAACTAGTTAATAGATAAACTAGAAAGATACGTTTTCTCGCACCTTTTTTTTTAAAAAAAAAGGAGGATGACCCCCGGCCTCTGCATCAGAACGATGCATGCAGCCAAATATTATTAATAATGCAAAATCCAGCAGCCGAACAACCGCGACCCGGAAAACGTTTTCTCGCACCTAATTCATTTGATTGTAGTTTAGTAAAAATACTGATTATATTTCCCACAATTGCAGGTATTTAAGAATAAAGTCACAGATTTGGCTAAGCACTATCCTGAATTGGTTGAACCAGCAAAACTAATCCTAAAGAAGTGTAATGGACTTCCTCTTGCGATAGTCACCATAGGTGGTTTCTTGGCAGACCAACCAACAAAAACTGCGGCAGAGTGGAGGAAATTGAATGAGCATATCAATATTGAGCTGGAGATGAATCCAAAGTTTGAGCTCATAAAAGCGGTCCTGATGAAAAGTTATGATGGCTTACCCTATTATCTCAAGTCTTGTTTTTTGTACCTATCCATCTTCCCTGAAGACCTCAATGTTAGCCGGAGACGTTTGGTGTGCCGATGGATCGCAGAAGGTTACTCGTCGGACAGATCGATAGCGGATAGATACTTCACAGAACTCATTGAGAGAAGCATGATTTTACCAACTCAACAATCAATTCTCAGCAGGAAAGGATTTGATTCGTGCCAGCTACATGATCTAATCCGTGATATCAGCATTGCAAAGTCATGGAGGAAAATCTTGTCTTTAGGTTGGAGGAAGGATGTAATTCAAACACTCGAGGCACCATGCGTCACCTTTCCATTAGCAGCAATTGGGAGGGAGATGAGCGTGAGTTGGAGAACACTGTGGAGTTGTCCCGTATACGTTCATTGACGGTATTTGGCAATTGGAGGCCATTTTACATTTCTGACAAGATGAGCTTTCTTCGGGTGCTGGACCTAGAATCAACGGAAGGTCTAGCTGATCATCACCTTGAGCACATTGGAAAGCATATTCATCTAAGATACCTTTCTCTAAGAAGGTGTGAAGGCATCTTTTACCTCCCGGATTCGGTGGATAATCTGAGACAACTCGAGACACTAGATATCAAATTTACAAGGATATTTATGCTTCCCAAAACTATCACCAAGCTTAGTAAGCTACGTTTTCTGTGTGCTGGCAACGTAATATGTGGGCCAGATGAATGGTCGGCACAACCATGTTGCATATCTGCCCCCATGCGCTTCAGTTGGCGTCGTGATGCATGTGCTCCTTACATGTGGTACAAGATGAATGCTGTACGAGCTTTTTCTCTGAAGGTGCCAAGAGGGATCGGGAAATTGAAAACCCTGCAGGCGCTCGGGTGTTTGGACCTTGAAAGGGGAAATGCCGTCATAAAGGAGATAAAAGGTCTCACAAGCCTATGCAAGTTAAAAGTACGGTTTGGCACTAGGACAGAAAATGTGCCGGAATTTTGTTCAGCCATTTCCTGTCTCAAACGCCTCGAGTCCTTGTCACTGCAGTCACGAGGAAAAAATTTATATGACTACTTGCATGGCTTGTCCTCGCCTCCGAAAAATCTCCAGAGCCTCAAGTTGTTGGGCCATGTGGAAAAATTGCCGGAATGGATCAAAGGGCACCAGAATCTCGTGAAGCTCAAACTACAACGCACCAATTTGTCAAGCAGCTGTGAAACCATGCAGGTGCTTGGGAACCTACCAAACCTATCCATTCTGCTTTTGGAGGATGGAGCATTCCAGATGGAAGGGCCTATCACTTTCAAGGGTGGCCTTTTCAGAAGCCTCGTGGTACTCGAGCTTTATTACATGTCAATGGAAATCGTGTCACTGAAGTTTGAGGAAACATCAATGCCGAAACTTGAGGTGCTGAGGCTGGAACTTATGAATTGTACAGCTGGCTTGGCTGGGCTGGAATTTCTCCCAAGCATCAAGGAAATACGGCTCTCTATCGGTCTTTACCAAGATGATAGTATGACAGAAGAAGAGGCATACGAGGAAATAAATTGCAGGAAGAAGAATGCCAAGGATGACATCAGGAAGCAGTTCGCCAACAGAAAAAATAAACCCATTTTGAAGGTGGAATGAACGAGATAGGTGGAGGCACTTGTCCTCATAGGGGTGGAGGCTCATGCAGCAGGCTGTGTATTTTTTTTTCAGTTCCTACTATGTAGCTTGTTACTGTTTTCTTGTCGTGCTGGCCTCAGGGCAGTAACTTTGTAATAAACACTACTTCTGTTCGTGCTGATCTATCTAGCTTGTCATTAGGAAAAGTATCTATGTCATGTATCAGCAAACTGCAAAAGCATGTAATCATTTGTGAGAAACATTACCCACCTCTGCAGAGGGGAGAGCCCACTCTGCTCTCTGAAGAAGTGTCTTCCTGAAGCATATCTGTAGTCAGCAGTTGTTTTCTCAGCTCATCGGTTCTGTCGGGGCATAGAACACCTGGTGTGTTTGGTCTTCCGAAGCGACAGAGGGAAGAGCCTGAAAGGCAAAGCTGTACCAGGTGAGAACTCCCCTTTGACTTTGTGGCATTCAGGCCAGGTGTTGTTATGGAGCTCTAATTTGGCTTAATGCAGTAAATAACCAACAATTTATCCTTTTTCATCTGATGGTTCATGAGCAGAGAGGAAAGAGTTGCATCAGGAGTAGAGTTAAATGTACAGAACCACCACTTTCGTGTCACGACTTGCGGAAAAGCACCACTTTACAAAACGTGACACTTTGCACCGAACCGAACAATTGACATGGCAAAAAACACTAATGAAAAATGCTAAGCGTTTTGCTGACGTCACTAATTGACCGTCGCGTCCGTCAGGCTGAGTTGGAAAAAAAAACTGCCATGTAGCACTTGGACTTGTCTTCTTCTTCTTCTTCCATCTCTTTTCCCTCTTTGACATTATGACAAACACCTCGCATACGACTTCGAGTTCCTGCTCACAGGCGTGTGGGCTGAGGCCGCCGAGCCACGTCTACAAACAGCATCTGAACCACCCGCGGGCTCTTCATCGGTTCGCCGCCGAGCCACGTCTACGAACAACATCTGAACCACCCGCGGGCCACCGAGATGGATTGATTTAACCAAAAACTAGTAGCACTGTATGTGAGAAGAACGCCATTGCTGGGTCAGCTCGAGGCCCTCGCTCGTGCAGGAAGAGGCCAAAGGCCTAGCTGCATATGCGCCGGGCAGTGGGGCATGGCCGCCGCCGCCCCACGGACGACACCAGCGCGCCCACGGCCGTGCCCATCAGCACCACCCCCGCCCCGACGCCCTGCAGCCATAGCGCGATGCAGACGACGAAGACCTGCAGCCCCGCGACCTTCTGGTACTGCGCCGTGGTGCTCCCAGCCGCCCAGACGACGGCAGCATGTCGTTCAGGCCAGTGCCGAGCTTCCTGAGCAACCCTTGCAGGGCGCTGCTGGCGGTGGTGAGGCCATGGGGGAAGGCCCCTCGGCCTCGCGCACGCGGGAGCTCTCGAAGGGCTCCTCCTACTCCTTGTCCTTCTCGGCGTTGGAGGCGCAGCCGCCGCCGCGGCCGGGCAGGGGGTTGTTCCCGTCGGTCGGGAAGTCCAACAGGGCGGGCGGGGAGAGGAAGACGGAGCGGCCGGCGCGCGGGGCGGGGGTGGGGGCGGCGGGGGAGGTGGCATCGATGGGCGATGGGAGGAGATCTGGACGGGAATTTTGTTTGATGAAATGCCTTAGAGAAAGAGGGGAGTAAGAAGAAGACGACGTGGCAGTTTTTATGCCTACGTGGCACTTTTTTTTGCCAACTCAGCATGACAGATGGGCCCGGCCGATTAGTGACGTCATCCAAACGCTTAGCATTTTTCATCAGTGTTTTTTGCCCCTGTCAAATTTTCGGTTCGGTGCAAAGTGTCACATTTTGTAAAATGGTAGTTTTCCGCAAGTCGTGACACGAAAATGGTGGTTCTGTACATTTAACTCCTGGGAGTACCATCTATGGATCAAGCCATATGTATGTAACGCTGACAAAAAATCTAGTCATCTGTACAATATTTTCTGATGGTTTCCTGTTTCGATCCAACCATATGGAGAACTCATTTTGTATGTTGCTGCTTTTACAGGTATATATGGTTGGGCCACAGGAACAGGATAAAGCTGCGGTTAAAAGGGTGGGCTTTTAAATTCCTGTACCTGCTTTGGTGATTCATCAAGATTTTCTCGTGGGTCTGTTTTGGAGTTTGATATTCTTGCTAGTCAAAAGTCCGATAGATGAAGTGTATTCCCCACATACACCTATATGCATAGTGCATACGCATGCCTATACTCTAGCAAGTGTTAATGTCAGCGAGTTATGATGTTAACCTGAAGTTACATGTTACTGCTAACTAGTATTAAGTTTTTCTTTGTGGGAAATTACTAGCATTAGATTAGCGCTGTCTTGAAGAGTAAAAGTAACCTTGCTTGTTGGTGAATGTCACGGTTCGTAGTGTCTGAAACCTGTGAAATCGTATAAGAGCAAAGATAATAGCACATCCGGCTGCTGGCTATATAGCAATGCCACATCACCTTACAGCCTTCTCTCATATAGTAGCCTGTCGGTTTGGCTGGCTATTAGGTTGGCTCCATTGAATATAATGTATTTAATGCTTGAAAGTGCATATGATCTGCTGTGATCTACAGTAAACTGCATCTTTGTGGCCATTTCAAAGAGCATACACATTACATGCCATCAGGACATAGAAAGATAGACTGACATTTAGGCAACAAACATATGTCACAAAGCATCATAGTACTCCATAGCATCATGACAGTAATACTTGAGATTACATAAGTCTTTAAGGAAGCATTCAGGAAACATAACAAATAACATCTCCGGCAAACAAGCCGTTCACGACGTAAGAAACAAACTGGTCGCACATTGCACCATGACAAGACTTACACATTACATGAGTCTATAAGAAAGCATTGTCCAAACATAATAGTAAATAAGATCTTCAGCAAACTAGCCATTAGTTTTGATCTGGCCGATGACAATAGTCACAAAGCATAGTTGGTACTTCGGTGGAAAGGGGCAACCACTCATTTGCATCAATAACCTTCAATCACTGTATGGAAAAGGAAACATGTAAAAGGTAAAAATTTAGCCAATGCAAACTTACAGCATGTGACATCAAGCAGTAACACCGAGTAGTAATGCTGAAGAAAAACACTTCTATAAAGCATGTATAGCTATACATGTTCAGTAAAAACAAGTATTGTAACAATAGGAAGAGGAACAAGCTATAAAGAAGACCACACTGTCTATACAAGCATGTTGGCAGATCAAATAAAATTTCTTGAGCAGTAATACATTCACACTGACTAAACTACAGAGTACAGAACAATTTGGTTAACGAACATAACAATTTTAGATTATAGAAAGCATACCTGTAAGTAGCACCTGCAGCAATCACCACATCATAGCTCAGTCGTGAAATAAAAATGCATGTAAGATATCGTGTTGATACTCAAGGTTACAGGAAAAAAAGGAATATGAACATGCAGATATCAGTATCCCACCATGATTAATTATGATGGCTGTTTTGAAACTTATGCCAGATATGCTCGATTAAATCACTTTTAAGCTGGGTATGCTGTGGACGAGCACGAATAGTAGCTTTTCTACGCAACACATCAGCGAAACACAGATTACCGCCAACATTCACTTCAGGAGGTAGAGCAAATGAAGCCCCCGGAATCTCATTCAAGTCAATATGAATTTTTGCCTGCTCTCTCTCATCTTCGACTATCATATTGTGGAGAATCACACAAGCATCCCAGTTGTGTCTTGCATCATCAACGAGCGATACGTTTCTAGCATGACCGACTCTTTGTGATCTTTTGCTGCAAGGTGAGCAAGCTTCCGTGCTTCAAGATTCTCACTAAAAACACGCCTTTGTGTCTCTAACATCTCTTTGCGGCCTTCATTTGCTGCATTCTGGGCATCTACAAACTTTTGAAGCTCATCTTCAAGATCTATTATACAACCTTCGTCCTTTCTCTTTTTCGTTTCTGCTTCTCCTTAGCTTGCTTGCCACCCATCAGCCATAATTAAGCCTTAAAAAAAATGAAGATCACACTTGGAAATACTACAGTGAGTAGATGGACAGAAAAATCGAATCATATTGCAAAGCATGGTCGTTGAGAATGAATTAATTTAGAGCAATCAGTAATAAAGAGCGATCAGCACCAAACTACAGGCAAGTATATACTCAAAAATTTGTAAAATCTGAATATTATCTATTTGTAGTTACTGAAATCTGTACTAGTTTATGCATTCCAGATAGTTTATGCAGTCATATAGTTTATGCAAATCTGTACAAGCCTGAGATCTGTACTAGTTTATGCAATCTGTACTAGCCTGAGACGCATACTAGTTTATGCAGTCATATAGAACTGTCCTAAATTTTTTAGGGCAAACTAAAATCCCAACAGAGTTTTCCTTTAGGACTAAAACGAGGAAACTAATATCCCAACAGAGTAAAAATTTCCTGTCACTTTTCCTTTGTTGAAGGCCCGAGTTCACTTCATAGTCTGTAACACAAAAGAACAGCAGCTGCATATATAAAAGAACAGCAGCTCCATATATCAAAGAGTAAAAATTTCCTGTCACTTCTCCTCTTCATGTGATATACATTAACTAGTTTATGCAGTCATATATCAAACAAAAAAGCAGCAGCTCCATGCCATACAAAAGAACAGCAGCTCCATATCATACAAGTGTATTAACCATCTAACTAGCATATCATACAAGTGTATTAGCAGCTGTAAGAATTGAGACCATGTTCAGAGTTGAGATAAGCAATTGAGAATACGTACCATGCTTGAGGATCAGAGTAGTCAATATTGTACCAAGGTTCACTCGGTTGCTGCAGATTGGTCGCCACGGACTGCGGTGGTCGTGGGGGGATCCAAGTGCTTGTTCTCTGTGTTGAAGGGAAGGCCGACAGGTTGACAGGATGATGCGGAGGCGGGGCGGGCTTATGTGCCGGCGGGGCGAGCAGATGCGCCGGCGGCGGGACCAGCAGATGCGCCGGCGGTGGGACGAGTAGAGGCGCCGGCGGAGAGGCCTCGCGAGGTGCCGGCGCGCGCGTCCGTTTGGACTGCTGACCCATCTCCTTGATGTGGCGCTGGCGGCTGTTCTAGGGTTGGGGAGAGGTGGCGATTTGGGGAAACTTTGGGGGCTTCGATTTGGCGCGCAGGAACTGATTTGGAGCGAGGGGAGCGCTGATTTCGCACGCGAAGGAGGAACGAGAAGCGCGGGAGGCGAGAGAGATGCAGGGGATCGAGAGTGGATCGAGAGCGCCGGCACTATCGCCCGCGGCGGGCTGCAAGCGGGCGCAAAATCCTCGTCTGGTGTGCTGCAGCCGGGCGACTGACGAAGCGCCCGTTCCCCTCTCTCTCCCCCTTTCTCTCCCCTCCAGCTGTGATTTGGCTGACGTGGAACGGCTTATAGCCAGCTGAGTCAGATCTATTATACTTGCTCTAAGTAAATTATCATGTTGCTAGTTGACAAAAAGCTGTAATAGTCAACTCCTGAAATTATGTTGCATTTTTGAGAACTGATGCAGATTTTTTTGAGTACTTTCAAGTTTTCGAGGCCGACTGTGTTGCCCGGCGGTGTTTCAGTGTACCCCAGTGTTGGTAGTCCACTCAGAAAACAATGCTTGATTTTCGGAATGTGTCCAGATTTATCCAAGTACTTCAATTTTCCGAGTCAACCGCGTGTTTGGAGGTGTACAGCAACAGAAAATGCTTATTTTTTGGCAAGTTGCAAATTTCTGACCACTTGAAATTTTGGAGTCCAATAGAATGCATGGTGTGTACTACAGCAACAGATGGACGTTTCTAGCTGCGTTTGTGCAGCAATTTTAGCAGTCAACTCAAGAAACTATGCTTGATTTTCAGCCCAACAACCCACAACATGCATGCACGTTCGCCATCGTATTGATAAATAGTCAAACTTTGTGCTGGCATATGCTCCATGATGGACAGCTATTGGCATCAAATCCACATGGATTGATTTTTCTCTTAACTTTAATCCATAACGTGGGTTGTTTGAGGAAGGGCCTCACATGCATGCTTGGTCCAATCAGCTTAATTAGGGGATACGGTAGAATTAACTACTATGCAAATCTTGATGAGAGGCCTGGCAAATCTTGATTAACAATTGATTGATGTTGTGAACGATCGAGGCCGCGCTTGAACTTCCATTATCTAGCAAAACATGGCATGAGAGCCTGAGACCTGCATTCTCAGATCCCATCCAAACACAAATGCTCACAGGGAGAGGGAGGGAGAGAGAAGCTCGATCGACACCGATGGAGTCCACGGCGGTGAGCATCGGCATGTCCGTGCTGAAAGGAGCGCTTGGGTGCGCCAAATCCGCCGTCATGGAGGAGGTGGCCATGGAGCTCAAAGTCCAGTGCGACAAGGCCTTCATCACCAGAGGAGCTGGAGATGATGCAGTCTTTCCTGATGGTGGCGCACGACGATAAGAGGGACAAGCTCAGCAAGGTGGTCACGACCTGGGTGAACCAGGTCCGCGACGTCACCTACGACATTGAGGACGGCTTCCAGGACGTCGTCCTCCGCGTCCACGGGCAATCCTGGTGGGGCATCCCTCGCACGGTCCTCGACCGGCGCCATGTCGCCGAGCAGATGAAGGAGCTGCGGGCCAAGGTGGAGGACGTGAGCCAGAGGAATGCACGCTACCGCATCATTGACGGTGCGTCCAAAGCTCCCAACCTCTCCATCAACACCGCCGCTGCTGATGCCATGCTCGGCGTTGATGAAGCAACGAGACATGCCATGAATCAACATCAAGCAAGACCAGGGATAGATCTCGCCCAGCTGATCGTCAGGGATGACCCGGGCTCGGGCTCGGGCCAAATTGGAGTGATCGGAGTGTGGGGAACAAGTGGCACCGTTGGGCATACCTCCGTCATCCTGGAGGCCTATGAAAATCCAGAAGTAAAACTGAAATTTCCATGTCGTGTGTGGGTCAGAGTGGTGCGCCCTTTCCACCAAGAAGAATTTTTCCAGTGTATGGTGAAGCAGTTTCAAGAAACTGTTGTAGAGGTGGCTGATTCTCCTTTGGAGCTGGAGCTGGAGGAGGCAAAGACGGGTCGAGAGTTGGCGCGCCAATACGGTGTGTACGTCAATGAGAAGAGGTACCTGATTGTGCTTACGGACCTATCTACCATTGAAGAGTGGCACCAGATCAAGGCTTGCTTCCCCGAAAACAAAATGGGGAGCCAGATCATAGTGTCCACGGAGCAAGTTGAAGTTGCAAGCTTGTGTTCAGGCCAGAAAAGTATGGTTTCCAAGCTGAAGCAATTGTCTGCTGACCAGACCATCTATGCTTTCCACCAGCAGGTACTAGCTAGTTCAATTTTGGAAATAGCCTTTTGTTACTCTTTCATCTTGCTCCAAATCTTGGGTATCAAAAGCCGTTAGGATACGTCAACCTCAATACCCTTATTTATTTGTTTTGCAGTCACGCTAGCATTAGTATCCTACTATTATATAGGTTAGATGTGTCTGTAGATATTAGCTGAAGGTTTTTCTTTTCATTTTTCTTTAGACATATCACCAACAATATGGGCCATTAAACATCTATGCAAGGCTAGATTATCTTGATGCGTTGTGGAACATCCAACTCAGATTAATTTGTGTGTTGGACAAGGTTAGACAAGGTCGCTAACTTGGACCGTTGTGGAACTTCTCTTGATGACAACCCCGCTAACAACCCTCTCACTAGAGAAACACACAACCTCCAAGATTAGTCACCAACCCTGCATTTCTTGCTGATGCCGATGCACCATTCCCTTGGAGAGGTCACCGTGTTGAGATGGGATGATGCCATCTTGTGTATATGGATTATGTTGCAGTGGTTTGATAAATTTGAAATTGCATGGATCTTTTTGCATACCTATTGCTAATGTGTAAATGAATTTCTTGTTCTATTTGGTCTTGCGAGTGCTAAGTTTTTCACTAACTTCGTATTCTGTTGTAGTACTGCTCAACTTTTGACGTGATTCAGGAATAATTTGTGTTCATGGTCGTGCATGTTTTTTGCTTTACTAATTCCTCATCTGCTTTCAGAATTTCTTGGCAAAATCAAACATGATGGGAGCAAAATTGACTTGTATACATGCCATTTGAGCTTGATTTACTGTTTATTGTGACATTAATATTGCAGTCTAGCTTAGGACATATATATGTGATGGCATGATGCACATTATTATGCCGAGTGGTTTATCATTGGAAATGTATCTAACTATTTTTTGTTTGTGTTCAGAGTTCTCAAGACACGACATATTCATCAATGGCAGCGTCCAGATTAGTGTTACCCCACACCATTGAGAATGAAATACAAGAAGGCCAATCTTATTCAGAAGATGATGAATTGACAATGGTCCAAGAGAGCCTCACACACACCAGTAATGTGCAAGGTCCTTTGGAGGAATATCAACTTATTGGACGGGAGAAAGAAAAATCTGATATTATTGAATTGATTCTAGAACACTCTAGCACCCAACAAATTCAGGTCATTGCAGTGTGGGGAAAGGGTGGTGTTGGAAAAAGCACTCTGATTAGAGATATTTACCATAGCCAAGAGGTCAATCAAATGTTTGAAAAACATGCATATGTCACGGTCTTGCAACCTTTCAAGCTTGAGAAACTCCTTAGCAGCTTAGCATTTCAACTAGATGCAAGGAATGTTGCTTCAACTGGAGTTGCAGACTATCCTGGAGTGTTGGACTGGAGTTTACAAGAAAAGAATTGCTTGATTGTTCTTGATGACCTCTCGTCTACCACGGAATGGGATATAATATTTCCATGTTTGCTTGCAATGAATAGCCCAAGCTTGGTCATTCTGATCACCACAAGGCATGAGGATATTGCTAAGCATTATTGTAAAAAAACAAAGTGCATACGCTTGCTCAACGGTCTGGAAGAAAAGGATGCGTGTGACCGCTTCACAAAAAAGGTACTAAAAAAGAACTACCCATATTATTCACTTTATCAATTGCAAAAATATATAGTTCCCTTTATCTAGATCTTCAAAGGGTACTATTTCAGATTAGCATACTGTAAGCACAACACAACCAACCCCCCTTCACTGGAGATAATTCAGAGTGGGTTGCAAGAACGTAAATTCGGCTACCATGTTGTAGGGTAATATTTAGGAATGATATACATTCGACATGCTAGCTATGAAACCAAAATACTGATTACATGAACTCATTGCCCGAGTTAGGCAGGTTAGCATTAGCATCTGGCAAAATTCCATGATTTAACTACTTCTCTTACCAAATTATATAGGAACCATGTTTTGAAAGAATCATGTAACTGTAATGAATACAATTTAATCATTTTTCCATATTGTTGAAACTATGTGCTCTCCAAACGGGTTGGTATGTACATGGTACTAGAAAAGTATTTCTCTTTTTTCCTTTTTGTACAAACTTAGCCAAATAACATAATCATGTTTCCAAAAATTACTCAAAATTTCATACTATAGAGAATGGATGGAAACATGCGTTGATGTTAAGTTTGGTACAAAATATGTTTGGGAGATGCACACGATATGTTATTACTCAACTTGTATTATAATAACAGATAGTGTTTCATATTTCATATATAGAATTCGTACATACAGAATTATGTCCTTGTCACTCCAATTAAAAAATTAGATAATGAAAGAGATATTTCTAATCGTATTGCTGATGTTTATTGCCAATCGCCAGAAAATATAGCCTATTGTGTACTAGCCACCCAAACATGCACATGATAGTCAAAAAATAAACTATGTACACTAGTTTGCATGCACCTGACTCATCATAATTACATAGTGGTCAAAAACTAATTATATGTTCACCAATTGCAGGTATTTAAGAATAAAGCCACAGATTTCACTAAGCATTATCCTGAATTGGTTGAACCCACAAATCTGATCCTAAAGAAGTGCAATGGGCTTCCCCTTGCGATAGTCACCATAGGTGGCTTCTTGGCAGAACAACCAACAAAAATTGTTGAGGAGTGGAGGCAACTGGATCGATGTATCAGTGTTGAGATGGAGATGAATCCAAAATTTGAGGCCGTAAAAACAGTCCTTATGAAAAGTTATGATGGCCTACCCTATTACCTCAAGTCCTGCATCTTGTACTTATTCATCTTCCTTGAAGATCGCACAGTTAGCCGGAGACATTCGGTGTGCCGATGGGTTGCGGAAGGTTACTCAGAGGATACATCCATAGCTGAAAGATACTTCGTGGAACTTCTAGAGAGAAGCATGATATTACCAACTCTGTAGCATACAAGGAACCGACTCATGTCAGGTACATGATCTGATCCGTGATATCATCATAGAAAAGTCAATGGAGGAAAATCTTGTTTTCAGGCTGGAGGAAGGATGCAACTCAAACAACCAAGATGCAATGCGTCACCTCGTCATAAGCAGTAATTGGGACGGAGATGCAAGCCAGTTGGAGGCCACCGTGAAGTTGTCCCATATACGATCATTGACAGTGTTTGGAAAGTGGAGGCCATTTTACATTTCTGACAAGATGAGGTTTCTTCGTGTGTTGGACCTTGAAGGAACTAAAGATCTAGCTGATCGTCACCTTGAACACATTGGGAAGCATCTTCATCTGAGATACCTTTCTCTAAGAGGGTGTGAAGGAATATATTACCTCCCAGATTCAGTGGGTAACCTGCAACGACTTGAGACACTAGACATCTAATATACAAGAATACTGGTGCTGCTCAAAACCATCACCAAGCTTAGCAAGCTATGTCAACTGAAAGCTGGCAATGAATTCTATGTCGAAGAAGAACGGTCATCACTAGCATGATGTGTACCTTTCGCTTGTTGTTGCGCGATGGTCATACGAGCTTATGCTGTTAAGGTGCTAGTAGGGATCGGGGAACTGAAATCCCTGAACACGCTGCGATGTGTGCACCTTGAATGGGAAAATGCCATCATACAAGAGATAGAAGGTCTCACCAACCTCCGAAAGTTAGGAGTGTTTGGCATTGATAGGGGTAATGGCCCGGAGTTTTGTTCAGTCATTTCAGGTCTTCGCCGCCTTGAATCTTTGTCCGTGCAGTCATCGGAGTGGGATTTATGTGACATCTTGCATGGCATGTCCTCGCCTCCAGAAAACCTCCGGAGCCTCAAGCTTCACGGTTGGATGGATGAATTGCCGCAATGGATCAAGGTGCTTCAGAATTTGGTGAAGATCAAGCTAGAATTCACCGAGGTGTCCATAAACGATGAAGACATGCGAATCCTCAGGAACCTACCAAACCCATCCATCCTGTCTTTCAAGGAGAAATCGTTCCAGAGTGCACTACCTATCACTTTCCATAGTGGCCTTTTCAGAAGCCTCGTGGTGCTCGAGCTTGTTTACATGGAAGTGGAGGTCGGATCATTAGAGTTCGAGGCATCATCGATGCCGAAACTTGAGCTGCTGAACCTGCGACTTATCTATTCCAAAACTGGCATTTCTGGGCTAGAGTTTCTCCCAAGGATCAAAGAAGTGCGGCTCTTGGTCCTCGTTTTCCCAACATTCGTCGCACTAAAGGAAAATATGACCGAAGAAGAAGCAGAAGAAGAGGCAAGACACAGGGAAGACAAAGTCAAGGCGGACATGAGGAAGCAGCTCGCCAACAATAAAAATTGCCCCATTTTGAAGGTGAAATGAACAAGCTAGGTCGACAAATTGTTTTCTGAACCTACTATGCAGTGAAGGAGGATCGATCCGGGGTCATGTGTTAGCGTTTGTTTATGTCCATGTTTGGGCGGCGGTTTCGTTGTAGGCTGTGTAGTTTCCGACTTTTCAGTTCCTGTGTAGTTGTTAATTTCTTTTTCCTTGTTTTGGCCTTGGGCAATAACTATGTAAAATGGACATAACTTCTGCTCATGGTGATCTGGCTTGCCATTACCTCTGTGTCTCCTGAAGCTTATCTGTCAACCAACCAGAAGGGTTGTTCCATGTAGTTCTTCTTGGATCATATTTTTCGACAAATGTGGTTCCTGAACCTCCTCAACTTGTAACATGTTGTTGTTGTGATGCCATTTGTTCAGAAGAATGCTTCCTTATAGCATATACATGTTTCAGGGTTACCATTTGTTTATGTTATAAAGTTGAAGTCTACTGTTAATATGTTACTCGTAGCATTTGGTTTACTGTTGTAACTACTGTTAATGTACTACTGAAACACCATTAATTTGACATTACAAAAGTTAAGTATGGTGATTGCCACTCATGTACCACTGAAACACCATTAAAGGTACACATTGCCCTAGCTGGTTCTGTCTAGATGCTCATTGTCAATCAACATTTGTACATGTGTGACATGCATCTGGAATGATTCAGCTTAGCTACCGTACACAGATTTCCCGATCGAAAGGAGAGACGAAAAATCAATAAGAGCACGACTGACCGAACTTGCTGCTCCCGGCTAATCAACTAACTCGTGGTGGTGGTTCTCTCCATGCTGTTGGTCCTGGCGTTTTCGCGCATCTTCTCGACCTGCCGCCGCTTCTCCTCCAGCTTGTCCCCCGTCTTCTTCCCCAGGTCCATCATCCGGCTCCGCCTCCCGCTCTTCCGCTTCGCGTCATCTCCAACGGAGGCTGCTGCTGCCGACAACACCTGCTGCTGCTCCCCTGCAGGTATGACGGCCCTCAGGGATGTGTACAGAGGGGAGCCAGCCCTGCTCTCCGAAGTGGCGCCCTCCTGGAGCCTATCCGTGGCCAGCAGCGGTTTCCTCAGCTCATCAGTAGTGTCCGGGTGAGGAGGAGAGGCGCGGTCTCAGCCAGGTGAGATTGTGCGTTTTTTTTAGAAAAGGCGAGATTGTGCGTGGGATGCTTCTGCGGTCGGAGGGTCTTCGGTTGACTCGTCAATGGATTTCAGTGATTCCTCGCTCCCGGCTGAGGAAGCAGGCAGACTTGGTGCTGTGTTTTTGCTGTTGGAATCATCCTTGGGACCAGCTTCCTCGGGATGGGTTGGCGCGGCAGCTGCGACATGGCTTCTGGCCTCGGTGGGTTCGTGGTTGAGCCAGATATAAGGTCCATCCGTGTGGGGGACCTAGTCGTCATTTTCTGCCAGCATCCCTGGCATGGAAATGCTTTCACAGTTTGGAAGCACCAAGCTATCATGGCGTGTTTCACTGTTAGACATGTAAATCAGCAAAGGAACAACATGTTCAGAGGAAGCCCCCCCCCCCCCCCCCCACCCAACAAACCGTAGAAGTCAGATGGTTCATTTCAAGGAAACGTATACCCACCTCGTATTGTACACGTACTCGCCGACCGTACCGATACGCGCACCCATGCAAAAAAAAAAACCACGATGACGCCCGCCTGCCGCCCGCCTAGGGAAAAAAACAAAAAACTTGCATGATCTCACTACCCGCCCGGCGATCACGCGCCTCCCGATCCATTTGCCCAACTGGCCGATTGCCGCCGGTGGCCGGAGGTGTGGAAGACCGCCGTTTCCGGCTTCGGACGCCGTTCCAACCCCGTCCCACGCCGCTTCTCACCGTCCCTGTCCCACGCCGCGGATCCTGCCGGCACTGACCGCCCCGACGTCCCACGCCGCGTCTGCCGCCACTGACCGCAGTCGTCCCCCGCCGCGGATCCGGCCCATAATCCCGCGGCTTCCTCGTCTTCCACGTCGCCGCCGGCTAGAATCATGCCGGAGGCCCCTGCCTCAAGGCCCCGTCGGCCTTGACCGGCGACGTCGACAACGCCGCCCAAGGTTTGCCATCTAAACCGAGCATGATAGATCGAAGTGATTTAGTTTTTGTAAAAAATTAGTTTATTCATCGGCATGACCCACTGTATGAACTTTAACACGAGATAAAATTTATTTATCAATGTTGTGCAGTGTTCCTAGTTAGGTGTGTTCACATGGACAAAGAAACATCATTCACGGGCGATGAGAATGGTACTGATAAGGTCACTCGGACCGATAACGATAGTATTAACGAAGATGATGACAGCAGCGACAACGAATCGTGCTCGTCATATGATATCTTACCTTCGGAGGATTTTGAAAATAATGAACTTGGTGCAAACAGTGAAAACGTAAGTGACGTTTATTTTGATTACATTTTTGAACTTGCAAAGTACCGTATGGCTAATTATTTGTCTATGTATATTAATTTACAGGAAGATGTGGACATTGAGAATGAGCAAAACAATTTCCAGGAATCATTCGCCGATAACTTGAGCCAGGTTCGTTCAAACATTTTGTACGGCGCGGAGTAGTATGAAATAAATGATAGTAATTGACATAGTTTCATATGTAATTTTGTAGGAGGGGTTGCTACTTGTGAGCTGCGTTGGTAAATCCTCGAAGAGGAGAGGAGATGCAGTACAGTAGAGATAAGTATTTCACTCAGTTAAGAACTAAGTTTATCAATCCAGTAGGAGAATCACACAGAACCTCGTTGACAGCACTTACACACACGAAAAGCAAATACTTGCACCCAACGCAAAATAAGAGGTTGTCAATCCCTTGGCGGTTAATTGCAAGGATCAAATCTCGTAGTGATAGATAAATAAAGTAAAACACAAAAGTAAAATAACAGTAAATAAATTGCAGCAAAGTATTTTTTGTTTTTATATGATGGAAGATAGACCCGGGGGTCATAGTTTTCACTAGAGGCTTCTCTCTTGAAGATAGCATACGGTGGGTAAACAAATTACTGTTGGGCAATTGATAGAAAAGCGCATAGTTATGACGATATTCAAGGCAATGATCATGTATATAGGCATCACGTCCGAGACAAGTAGACCGACTCCTGTCTGCATCTACTACTATTACTCCACCCATCGACCGCTATCAAGAATGCATCTAGAAGTTCATAAAGAAAAGAGTAACGCCTTAAGCAAGATGACATGATGTAGACAAAGTAAATCCAATCAATATGAATAAACCCCATCGTTTTACCCTTAATGGCAACGATACAATACATGTCATGTCCCTTTCTGTTACTGGGATTGAGCAACGCAAGACCAAACCCATCACAAAGCACCTCTCCCATTGCAACATAAATCAATCTAGTTGGCCAAACCAAACCGATAGATCGGAGAGAAATACAAAGATATAACAATCATGCATATAAGAATTCAGAGAAGACTCAAATAATATTTATGAATAATCTGATCATAAACCCACAATTCATCGGATCCCAACAAACACACCGCAAAGAAGGATTACATCGAATAGATCTCCAAGAAGATCGAGAAGAACATTGTATTGAAGATCAAAGAGAGAGAGGAAGCCATCTAGATACTAGTTATGGACCCGTAGGTCTGTGGTAAACTACTCACGCATCATCGGAAGGGCAGTAAGGTTGATGTAGAAGCCCTCCGTGACCGATTCCCCATCCAGCGGAGTACCGGCGAAGGCCTCCAGATGGGATCTCGAAGGAACAGAAACTTGCGGCTGCGGAAAAAGTGTTTCGGGTGGCTCTCTGTTGGTTTGGAAATATTTGAGAATTTATAGTGAAAGAATTAGGTCAAGATGTGCCACGAGGGGCCCACAAGCCTGGGGGGCGCCCCACCCAGGGCGCGCCTGGTAGGCTTGGCGCCACCTCGTGGCACTTCAGGTCTTCAGCCAAAGCTTCTAGTGTTTCTTCTGGTCCAAGAAAAATTAATCCAAAGTTTTTTCTCCGTTTGGACTTCGTTTGGTACTGTTTCCCTAAAAAGCCAAAAACATGCAGAAAACAACAACTGGTACTGAGCACTGAGTTAATAGGTTAGTACCAGAAAATGATATATAATTGCATAATAAACATCCAAGATTGATACTATAATAGCATGGAACAATCAAAAATTATAGATACGTTGGAGACGTATCAGCATCCCCAAGCTTAATTCCTGCTCGTCTTCGAGTAGGTAAATGATAAAAACCGAATTTTTGATGTGCAATGCTACCTGTTAGGGCATATTTTACCCCAGTGGTTTCGATGATTGATGACAATGCGTTTTGCGGACTAATCGTGTGCATTGACCTTTTCAGAGATTATATTGATAGGCACGAGACGGTTTATCTCCCCTCGATGGTAAAGAGTGAAGACGGTTATTTTCCGACGATTTCTTTTTAGTGGATTTGAGTCGTATGAAACCCGTACTATTAAGAGGGGGTCCGCGTTGGAAAGGTATGGGTGGAATCAACACGTACACAACCCCATATGCACCCACAGCCTCCTTTCCTTCTCTGGAGCCTTTCCTTTGTTTTATGTGGAGTTTCGGTGGCATGCAAGCGGTAGTACCGCTAGTGCCCACGGTAGTATCGCTTATGCAAGCAGTAGTACCGATGGGTACTTCCGTGGCACTGCCGCTTGGGGTTTCCCCGAGCGTGCAACTCTCTGTTGCCGGTTTGCATTTCACGGTAGTAGCGCGGTAGTAGCACGATAGTATCGCTCTGACGGTACTACCGCCCGTACTACCGCCGCCACTACCGCTTGCGGGGTTTCCTCTGTGCGCGCTTCTGTTTCCTTTTTCCCTTAAGCGGTAGTAGAGCGGTACTAGGACGGTAGTACCGCTTCGCACGGTACTGCCGCCCTGGCTGCCTCTACTACTGCTGCCTCTCCTGGTCTAAACCCCCTAAGCGGTAGTACCGCCAGGGGCAGCGGTAGTACCGCTCCGGCGGCAATACCGTGGTACACTTAGTGTGTTTCAGGCTAGTGCGAGGTTGTACCACCTAAGCGGTAGTACCGCTCCTAGGAGCGGTAGTACCACTTGGCTGTGGACTCAGGGCAGAAAACGGTTGGATTTTTGTCTCCCTATATAAAGGGGGGGTCTTCTTCCTCCTAAGGTTGACCTCTTCCCCCAAGCTCCATTGTTGTTCCAAAAGCTCATTCTTGCCCGATCTCTCTCCCTAGCCAATCAAACTTGTTGATTCTTTAGGGATTGGTTGAGAAGGCCCCGATCTACACTTCCACCAAGAGAAATTTGATTCCCCCCACTAATCCCTTGCGGATCTTGTTACTCTTGGGTGTTTGAGCACCCTAGACGGTTGAGGTCACCTCGGAGCCACATTCCATTGTGGTGAAGCTCCGTGGTGGTGTTGGGAGCCTCCAATTAAGTTGTGGAGATTGCCCCAACCTTGTTTGTAAAGGTTCGGTCGCCGCCTTCAAGGGCACCACTAGTGGAATCACGACATCTCGCATTGTGTGACGGCGTGAGGAGAATACGGTGGCCTTAGTGGCTTCTTGGGGAGCATTGTGCCTCCACACCGCTCCAACGGAGACGTACTTCCTCTCAAAGGGAAGGAACTTCGGTAACACATCCTCGTCTTCACCGGCTCCACTTGTGGTTACTTCTTACCTTTACTTTGTCATTGCTTTACTCGTGTTGTATCTTGTGCTTGCTTGTATTGTGATTGTTGGCATCATATAGGTTGCTCACCTAGTTGCACATCTAGACAACCTATTTTGTTGCTAACCCTACCTTGTTAAGAAAAGCTAAAAATTGGTAGTTGCCTATTCACCCCCCCTCTAGTCAACCATATCGATCCTTTCAATTGGTATCAGAGCCTCGTCTCTTTATTAAGGGTTTCACCACCCGAAGAGTATGGTTGACGAAGGGGATCGGGTTGAGGAAGTGCCCGAGGCCATGGAGTTGAACTCGGTCTCCCGAGACGACTTAAATGAAGCTATGGCTTCACTTAAGGCGTCTATGACGGCCGAGGTCAAGTCCATGCTTAAAGAATTTCTTGAGGGGTTGAAGTCTACTCCCGATCCTTTGCTTGTGGTTAATCCCACCACATCGGTGTCGGAGGCCAATTCCGGCAAGGAAGCGGCTAAAGGAACTCAAACCTCTTCCCCTCATGGTAAGAATGGGACGGGAACCTATGCCTCGGTTCCCCCTCCCCCGGTCTTTGGAGGATCGGTTTCTACACCGCATATTAACAACCTTGGTCCTCCCCCTAAGCTTGTGAAGGGTGATTTTGCTAATTGGATTTTTCGTATCAAGTCTCATTTGAATCACAGCTCAACAAATCTTTGGAGAATCATTGAGCAAGGCTTCTACCCACATGACCCAAGCAACCTCACTCCAAGAGAAGAGGCGGACAATCAATACAATCACTCCGCATTGTTCATCCTCCAATCCGCGGTGCCTCCCTAAGATCTAGCTCACTTGCGCCCCTTCTCCCATGCAAAGGATTGGTGGGAACACATTATATCTTTGTACAAGGGGAGCTCAAGCATTCAACGGTCCAACTTTGAAGTGGTGCTTGATGAAGCCGATGAGTTTGTGATGAATGAAGATGAGGATCCTCGGGATCTCTACCGGAGATTGACAACTCTTGCGGTCGCTCTTCAAGATCATTGGAGCAAGGATACGGATGATAATTGGATCAAGCGCAAGTTTCTCAAGGCCATCATGCCATTCAACAAGGCAATGTCCTCCGTGATCCGTCAAAGACCGGACTTCCACACATTGTCTTCAAGTGAAGTGTTGGATGAGTTTATTGCCATGAACATCATAAACAAGACCGCCGACAATGCTCTAGCTCGTGTCCGGTCAAAGAAAGGCTCACCCAACCTTGCTTTGAAGGCCAAGGGTATTCCGGAAGAAGAAGAAGAGGAAGAAGAAGAGAGTTACCCCGAAGACACCAAATATGCTTACCACGAGCACATGGCTCTTGCGTCAAGGCAATTTTGGGGCAACAAGAGAAACTCAAGGCCCAACTCCTCCAAGAATAACTCAAAGGGCAAGCAACGAGTAAGGACTTGCTACAATTGTGGCAATGTGAGTCACTTTGTGGTGGATTGTCCGTATGAGAAGAGGGAGGACAATGGTGGGAAGCTCAACCGCAAAGACAAGGCCAAGTCCTTCCCCAACAAGAACAATTTCAACAAGAAGGTGCCTCCAAAGGGCTTGATGGTGCAAGAAGAGTACAACTCCGATGATGATGATGATACAAGTGATGAAGTGTTAGCAATGGCCACCGTGGCCATTGGCACCTCTTCTCCAACCTCGGTGTCCCTCTTCAATGCCCCCAATGAGAACATCATCGCCAAGTGCCTGATGGCCAAAGGTATCAACAAGGTAACCTCCAACATCAAAACCACTACCACTACTACTCCTTCATTGTTGGATTGTGTGGATGATAGTGAGATGGTAAAGGTTGATGAGAACGAGTTTGATAAGTTCTTGAGTAAGCTCAAAGGTGAGACCAAGAAGCACTTTGTTGCTCTCTTGGAACAACTTGGTGAGGCCAATGATATCATTGAGTCTCACGAAGAGACTATCACTAACTTGCAAGGCCATAGTCGTGATTATGCCGATGAGATTGCGGATCTTTCCATTGCTCTTGAGGAAGAGCAAGGTCTTCGTTTGGCTCTTGAGGAGTCACACAACGTTGACCTTGCTCGACTAAAGAAAGATCTTGAACATGCTCAAGTTCTTACTCATGTGCTCAAATCCGACAAGGTTGACCTTGGAGTTGGCCATGCTAGACTCAAGGAGGAGTTTGAGCTACTTGACAAAGCCCACAAGGTTTTGAAGAGTGCTCATGGCTCTCTCAAAGAGTCTCATGATCAACTCCAAGTGAAGCTAACAACGGAAATAGCCACTTGTCCTCCGTTCGTTTTAATTGATAATGCCATTGCTACTAACCCTTGTTGTGAGCATGAGCATCTTGTGGAGGAGAATGCCGAGTTGAAAGAGCAAACCGAGAAAGGCCTTGTGACTTGCATACAAGGCGAGAAGAACCTCAACGAACTTTTGAGCAATCAAAAGGAAGTTGTGGCAAAGGAGGGACTTGGGTTTGTGCCCAAGTCAGAGAAGAAGAAGAACAACAAGACCAAGAAACCTCTCCCTCTCAAATAGGTATTTGTCAAGAAGGGAGAGGGTGCTCATAAGGAGAAGAATAACAAGGTGGTGGGTGGAAATGTCAAGAAGGACAAACTCACTCCATCAAACAAAGCCGGCGACTTTAACCCTTCTTATGTTTTATGCCGTGCTAGTGATGGGCATGTTTATGCCAAATTTGTTGGTTCTTATTATGAGTACATTGAATGGTCTATTTGGGTTCCTAAGACTCTTGTTACTAACATCAAAGGACCCATTCAAAAATGGGTACCTAAAACCAAGCATTGATCTCTTGTAGGAGTTTGCTTCCGGTGGAGGATCATGGTTGCTTGATAGTGGAGAAACAAATCATATGACCGGGAGCAAGCATTTGGTGGTGGACGTGCAACCAAGCTCATCTATGCCCACCCATGTTCAATTCGGTGATGCCTCAACATCGAAGGTATTGGGTCTTGGCAAGGTTGTGATTTCTCATGATTTATCAATCGAGAAAGTCATGCTTGTTGAGACCCTTGCATACAATTTACTTTCCGTTCGTCAACTTGCACTTATGGGCTTTGCCACATTCTTTGACCTTGATACCGTGGCCCTTTTGTGGAGCAAGACTCTTAAAGTAGCTTTTGTTCGGCATGTCGAGAACGGTCTCTATGTGGTTAACTTCTCGGAGCGACCCACTAAGACTGTGACTTGCCTAATGGCTAAAGTTGATGTGGGATGGCTTTGGCATCGCCGACTAGCCCATGTCAATATGAAATCTTTGCAAAGTCTCCTCAAGGGGGATCACGTTCGTGGACTAACAAATGTGAGTTTTGCCAAAGATCGTGCTTGCAGTGCTTGTATTGAAGGAAAGCTACATGAGACGGCTCACCGACCCACGACTATCATCTACTCGAAGAGGCCCTTGGAGCTCCTTTACATGGATCTCTTTGGACCTCCATCCTTTGATAGTCTTGGGGGAAGAAAGTATTACTTGGTCATTGTGGATGACTATTCAAGATACACTTGGGTATATTTCTTCAAGAGGAAGAGCGAGACCCAACAAACCGTCATCGACTTTGCCAATGAACCTCAACGTCAACATGAGGCAAAGATATTGATGATTAGAAGTGACAATGGTACCGAGTTCAAGAACTACACCTTGGATGAGTTTCTTAGTGATGAGGGGATCAAGCATCAATACGCCGCACCATATACCCCTCAACAAAATGGTGTAGCGGAGAGGAAGAACCGGACGTTGATGGACGCGGCAAGGACCATGATGGCGGAATTCAAGTCTCCGTACAACTTTTGGGCCGAAGACATCAACACCGCATGTCATGCATCCAATCGGCTCTACCTCCGCAACGGCTTGAACAAGACTCCATATGAGATACTTACCGGTAACAAGCCCAACCTCAAGTACTTCCGGGTGTTCGGATGTAAGTGTTTCATTCTCAAGAAATGTACTCGTTTGTCTAAATTCGAATCTAGAGCTCAAGAGGGCATATTTGTTGGTTATTCCTCAAACTCTCATGCTTACCGTGTCCTCAACAAGTCCAACGGACTTATTGAGGAGACGTGTAACTTAGAGTTTGATGAAAATAATGGCTCCCAAGTGGAGCAAAGTGGTCTTTGTGATGTAGGTGATGAAATTCCTCCCCAAACCATAAGAAGAATGGGGATTGGTCAAATACTCCCCATTGAGGAACCCCTTGTGGCCGAAGGAGAAGGACAATGCTCTACGCAAGTGGAGCCATCACCAACCATTGACCCACACGCTTCCGAAGAACAAACCGAAGGCCCTCAACCAAGTGATCAAGATCAAGGGCAAGATCAACCTCAAGATGATGGTGATGCACCAAATGATGCCCAAGATCAAGATCACGACACCGAGCAAGCTCAAGATCAAGGGCAAGCTCATGATCAAGAGCAAGCTCAAGATGACGCTCAAGATGTTCAAGATGATCCTCCTCAAGTGACTTCGGAGGAGTTATTGGAGCGTCGTGCCGCCAAGATTGCCTCTAAACTCAAGCATCAACAACATGTCTTGGAGAATGTCTATGGAAGCTTGAAAAGAGGGGTAACCACTCGTAGTCAATTAACAAACTTTTGTGAGCATCACGCGTTTGTTTCTTGTGTTGAACCCCAAAAGGTATATGAAGCGCTCGAGGACACGGATTGGCTTGAAGCCATGCATGATGAACTCAACAACTTCGAGCGCAACAAAGTGTGGACATTGGTGCCAAGGCCAACGGAGAATCATAATGTCATTGGAACCAAATGGATCTTCAAGAACAAGCAAGATACGAACGGTGTTATCACTCGAAACAAGGCAAGATTGGTGGCACAAGGCTACTCCCAAGTCGAGGGTATCGACTACGGTGAAACCTTTGCTCCCGTTGCTCGTCTTGAATCTATTCGTATGTTGCTTGCATATGCTTCTCATCATGATTTTAAGTTGCAACAAATGGATGTAAAGAGTGCATTTCTTAATGGTCCTCTTAATGAGTTGGTATATGTCAAACAACCCCCGGGGTTCGAGGATCCCAAGTTCCCCAATCATGTATACAAGCTCGATAAGGCACTCTATGGCCTTAAACAAGCCCCACGTGCGTGGTATGAGCACCTTACCGAGTTGTTGCAAGACCGTGGGTTTGAAATTGGGAAAATCGATCCCACTCTTTTTACTAAGAGGGTTAAAGGGGATTTGTTCATATGCCAACTATATGTTGATGATATTATCTTTGGTTCTCCTAACAAAGCTTTCAATGATGAGTTTGCCACAGTCATGACCAAGAAGTTTGACATGTCTATGATGGGAGAGTTGAAGTTCTTTCTTGGGTTCGAAGTCAAGAAAAGAAGAGAAGGAACCTTCATCAACCAAGCCAAATATACCCAAGACATGCTCAAGAGATTCAAGCTAGAAGATGTCAAGCTGGCCAAGACCCCAATGCCTACCAAGTGCCAACTGGACATCGATCCCAATGGTAAAGCGGTGGATCAAAAGGTATACCGTTCCATGATTGGGTCCTTGCTTTACCTTTGTGCATCTAGGGCGGATATCATGTTGAGTGTGGGAATGTGTGCACGGTTTCAAGCCGCGCCTAAGGAAAGTCACTTGGTGGCGGTCAAGCGAATCTTTCGATATTTGGCTCATACCCCAAACTTTGGCTTATGGTACCCCAAAGGAGCAAGCTTTGATCTCATGGGATATTCGGACTCGGATTGGGCGGGAGACCGTGTGGATAGGAAGTCAACTTCCGGAGGGTGCCAATTCTTTGGTCGCTCTTTGGTGAGTTGGTCTTCGAAGAAGCAAAATTGTGTGTCTCTCTCCACCACCGAGGCCGAGTATGTAGCCGCCGCAAGTTGTTGTGCTCAATTGCTATGGATGAGGCAAACTTTAAAGGATTACGGTGTCACTTGTGACAAAGTGCCTCTTTTCTGTGACAATGAAAGTGCCATCAAGATCTCCTACAATACGGTGCAACATAGCAAGACGAAGCACATTGAGATTCGTCATCATTTCATCCGGGATCATGTCAAGCGTGGATAGATTGATATTATTCATGTTGGAACTCAAGAGCAACTAGCGGATATTTTCACGAAGCCATTGGATGAAGCAAGATTTCGCGAGTTAAGGCATGAGCTAAATATCATTGATTCAAGCAACGTGTCTTGACTCTCGTCACACCCCACCACATTCATCATGATTGTCTTGTTCTAGATGTAGGCATGGACATAGGGGGAGTGTTGTTCTCTCAATGAACTCTCCCTCCCCCCATTATGCATACATTGATAAAGTCTTTCACTTTAGCCATTTTTGATGGTTCTTGTGCTTCAAAGATGAGTTTTGGTCATGGGCCCAAGGTTAAAATCTTCGCGGTGCCATACCAATTGACTCAAACATAGGTGACTTCGGTCACCGCCCTCTCTTTGAGAAGTTTTGTCCGTTCTAGGCTTTCTTGTGTTGGATCTCTCATTGTGTGCTCTTGTTTTTGGTTGTCTTTGACCATGGAAGATCCCTTCCCTCTTGCGGTGTTTTCGAGTCTCCAACCTAACCCTTTCTTCTCTCAAACCCCTAGTTTTTGCATAAGCCATCCTGTTGATCTGGGCTTTTCTGTCTCCTGCACGCGGTACTACCGCTGGATAGGAACGGTAGTACCGCTCTAAGCGGTACTACCGCTCCTTCCACCGGTACTACCGCTTGAGCGGTACTACTGGGCCTCCTGCCCGGCAGTAGTACCGGGGCGGTACTACCGGTACTCCTAGCGGTACTACCGCTTAGAGGGACGCTGTGGGGTTAAGTGTCGGGCAAGGGGAGTTCTAACGCCCCCATACCCATTCACTTTTCCTCCCCACGCCTCTCTCTCTCTCACAGGCGACGAAGAACTGCCCCGTCCGCCGCTCTGGCTGACCGATTCCGTGCCGTCCTCCACGTTTCCGTCCGGTGGAGTCCATCCCCACCATCTCCTCTTGCCATGGAACCCGGTATTGCCCCCTTTCGTTGTTCCTACGGTTCTCTCCTTTGAATCTAGGTTTCTAGGGCAATGCATGTTGGTTTCTCGATTTTTGGCTAAATCAGGGCTTGAGTAGGACGTTGGATGACTGCTAGATAGGAGGATTGAAGTTTTAGTGGTATATTTTTTGAATTTGTGATCTCCGGTACTACCGGATCTGGGAAAGGTCGTGCGTCAGTTCCCAGAGCGGTACTACCGCTCCAGTGCAGCGGTACTACCGCTCGGGCGGTACTACCGCCCCAGGTCCGCGGTACTACCGCTTGAGGTCCCAACTTCCAGAATTATCCACTAACATTTCATTTCTCAGTTTTGTTTCTTCTTGGCTTATGCATATGTTTTATTCATGCTTTTCCTCGCTGTGTTGTGTCTGGTTCAGGTGGTAGTAGCTCCAAGGCTCGTCGCAAGAGTGCGAATCCTCCATCCAAGCGTGGGCGCACCCATTACGCCAGGCCTGTCTATTCCGAGGGAGAGGAAGAAGGAGAGGCTGCCCCAACACCACCACCTGCTCATCGTCAGTCAGCCAGAAACAAGGGCATGTCTAGTGCCAAGTCAGTTGCTCGCAAAAAGAAGTCTCCTGTCAAGACTGCCGCTGAGATGAAGCAAAATGAGTATTGGCAGTACCGCGAGAGGAACCCCTATTGTCGTCCTCAAGACGCATCTCTTGTGAGCCGTCCCTTATGGACCAAGGATCAGTCATTGGTGTATTTTGACAGGATCAAGGCCAAGAAAAATCTGTTTGTCAGGACCAAGTCCATCAACATTGAGCATATGGAGAAGGACCGTGCATACCTTGGAGAAGCCCTTGACCTTTGTGTGCAGTTCAACATTGTGCCCATAATGACCTTCAACTATGACTTTGATGCAAAGTTGGTTGCACAGTTCTTTGCAACCGTGTGGTTTGGGACAAGTGAGGACAGGACTATGATTTGGATGACTCACGGTAGACAGCTTCGTGCCACTTGGGGTGAGTTCATGGGTCTTCTGGGCTATCCTGATGAGGGGCTGAAGAAGCCCCTTGGTCTGCGCCCTCACCACGAGGGTGGACCTTCTCACAAGGACAATCTGCTTCCCCACATGACTATCACTCCGACAGATAAGGGATCCAAGAAGGAGCTGAAACCTTTCTTTGATATTATGCATCGCATTTTCCGGCACACTCTTTTTCCTTGGGTTGGCAACTTGGACATGGTGCACGGACACCTGGTGGATATGCTGTTGTTGTGCCACTCTGAGAAGGGCACGGGAGCTGTTTTGGTCGTCTCTCATGTTATGTGGAAGGAGCTTGTGAATGCAACCTATGGTGATCACGTGCCGATCTATGCTCCCTTCATCTTCAGACTCATTGTGAACACTTGGACTGCCATGTTTCCTGGGGAGCAGCTTGAGACCGGGCCTCTGACTACTCATGAGACGATCAACTTGTGCCAGAAGGAGCTCTGGGCTCCCACCCGTCGTGCTGCGAGCGTGCCACTTGCTTCTGAGGAGGATGTGGAGGATTCTGACTATGTGCCCGACCCCGAGCACTCGTCTGGTTCGTCTGGTTGGGCTGCCAAGCTCAAGAACAAGGTGAAGAAGCTGTTCTGTCTTCAGACGGATGTTCAGCACAAGATGTACTTGGCACATGTGGATGCCAAGAAGGCACGTCAGCAGAGGAAGGCCATCATGAGGAAACTTGATATTGCTATTGAGAGCGGTTCTGAGACAGTTATCACTCCTGAAGACAATTGGATTTCTTCTCGCTCCCGCTGGACTGACTCAGATGATTCCATCACCAGCGCAACGGCACCCGCTCCGGAGCAGGAGCACGAGGAGGAGGAGTCTGAGGATCCCGAAGATTCGGAGGAGACGTCTGACGAGGAGTCCGATGCTGAGGACTCTGACGAGCCCATGGGAGGAGACTAGTGCTACCACTTGTTGGCGCGTAGTGTCACTCTTTGCCCTTTTGGTGTCTCGATGCCAAAGGGGGAGAGAGTCTAGGACCGGGGTTTGCATTTGATTTCTGCAGGGTGTTGTCGAGTCACAAGCTTGCCTTTATTTGCTTCGATTTATTGCTTGTGAACTCCTTTATCTTCGTGTGCTTTGGTTTGGTGTGAGACTCTTTCATATGGTGTAAGACATATGCTTCCCTAGTTATCTTAATTATGTCTCGTTGTGTGTGAGTTAATGCTTATTGCTCTTACTGCAATCATGCTTAGCATTGTATATTATGTTGTTGCAAGTTTTGCCCTATCTATAAAATATAGGGGGAGTGTTGATCCTAGTGTGTGCACTTTGCATTCCAAAGGCATGCTCAAGTAGTGCACACATCTAGGGGGAGCCTGTCTATATTTTGTAGATAGTTGGTTTGCATTCTTATCTCTTTTTTCCTTTGTGCAAATCCCGTGTTGTCATCAATCCACCGAAAAGGGGGAGATTGTTAGGGCATATTTTACCCCAGTGGTTTCGATGATTGATGACAATGCGTTTTGCGGACTAATCGTGTGCATTGACCTTTTCAGAGATTATATTGATAGGCACGAGATGGTTTATCTCCCCTCGATGGTAAAGAGTGAAGACGGTTATTTTCCGACGATTTCTTTTCGGTGGATTTGAGTCATAGGAAACCCGTACTATTAAGAGGGGGTCCGCGTTGGAAAGGTATGGGTGGAATCAACACGTACACAACCCCATATGCACCCACAGCCTCCTTTCCCTTCTCTGGAGACTTTCCTTTGTTTTCTGTGGAGTTTCAGTGGCATGCAAGCGGTAGTACCGCTGGTGCCCACGGTAGTACCGCTTATGCAAGCGGTAGTACCGTTGGGTACTTCCGTGGCACTGCCGCTTGGGGTTTCCCCGAGTGTGCAACTCTCTGTTGCCGGTATGCATTTCACGGTAGTAGCACGGTAGTACCGCTCTGACGGTACTACCGCCCGTACTACCGCCGCCACTACCGCTTGCGGGGTTTCCTCTATGCGCGCTTCTGTTTCCTTTTTCCCTTAAGCGGTAGTAGAGCGGTAGTAGGACGGTAGTACCGCTTCGCACGGTACTGCCGCCCTGGCTGCCTCTACTACTGCTGCCTCTCCTGGTCTAAACCCCCTAAGCGGTAGTACCGCCAGGGGCAGCGGTAGTACCGCTCCGGCGGCACTACCGTGGTACACTTATTAGTGTGTTTCAGGCTAGTGCGAGGTTGTACCGCCTAAGTGGTAGTACCGCTCCTAGGAGCGGTAGTACCGCTTGGCTGCGGACTCAGGGCAGAAAACGGTTGGATTTTTGTCTCCCTATATAAAGGGGGGGTCTTCTTCCTCCTAAGGTTGACCTCTTCCCCCAAGCTCCATTGTTGTTCCAAAAGCTCATTCTTGCCCGATCTCTCTCCCTAGCCAATCAAACTTGTTCATTCTTTAGGGATTGGTTGAGAAGGCCCGGATCTACACTTCCACCAAGAGAAATTTGATTCCCCCACTAATCCCTTGCGGATCTTGTTACTATTGGGTGTTTGAGCACCCTAGACGGTTGAGGTCACCTCGGAGCCACATTCCATTGTGGTGAAGCTCCGTGGTGGTGTTGGGAGCCTCCAATTAAGTTGTGGAGATTGCCCCAACCTTGTTTGTAAAGGTTCGGTCGCCGCCTTCAAGGGTTCCACTAGTGGAATCACGGAATCTCGCATTGTGTGAGGGCGTGAGGAGAATACGGTGGCCTTAGTGGCTTCTTGGGGAGCATTGTGCCTCCACACCGCTCCAACGGAGACGTACTTCCTCTCAAAGGGAAGGAACTTCGGTAACACATCCTCGTCTTCACCGGCTCCACTTGTGGTTATTTCTTACCTTTACTTTGTCATTGCTTTACTCGTGTTGTATCTTGTGCTTGCTTGTATTGTGATTGTTGGCATCATATAGGTTGCTCACCTAGTTGCACATCTAGACAACCTATTTTGTTGCTAACCCTAATTTGTTCAGAAAAGCTAAAAATTGGTAGTTGCCTATTCACCCCCCCTCTAGTCAACCATATCGATCCTTTCACTACCTATCGTATTCATCATGTAATCTCTTTTGTGGCATGAATATTAAAGATCCAAATGATTCAAAGCAATAGTCTATAGTTTGATATAAAGACATCAATACTCAGGCATACCAACAAACAATCATGCCTTTCAAAATAAAAATGCTAAAGAAAGTTGTCCCTACAAAATCATATAATCCTGTCATGCTCCGTCTTCTTAACACAAAATATTTATCATGAACATCCCCGGTTTTAGCTAAGCAATTGGTTCATACTTTTTAACGCGCTTCAGCTTTTTCAACCCTCACGTAATACATGAGCGCAAGCCATGGATATAGCACTATGGGTGGAATAGAATATGGTGATAGAGATCAATAAGGGGAAGTCAAAAAGAAAGATAGTCTCACACCGATGAGGCTAATCAACGGGCTATGGAGATGCCCATCAATTGATGTCAATGCAACGAGTAGGGATTGCCATGCAACGGATGCACTAAGAGTTATAAGTGTATGAAAGCTCAACAATGGAAAACTAAGTGGGTGTGCATCCAACTTGCTTGCTCATGAAGACCTCGGGCATTTGAGGAAGCCCATCATCGGAATATATAAGCCAAGTTCTATAATGAAAAATTACCACTAGTATTTGAAAGTGAAAGCATAGGAGACTCTCTATATGAAGAACATGGTGCTACTTTGAAGCACAAGTTTGGAAAAAGGATAGTAACATTGCCCCTTCTCTCTTTTTCTCTCATTATTTTTCTTTTTTTTTCCTTTTTTTCTCTTTTTTGTTGGGCTCTTTTTGGCCTCTTTTTTTTTTCTTTTTTTTTGTCCGAAGTCTCATCCCGACTTGTGGGGGAATCATAGTCTCCATCATCCTTTCCTTACTGGGACAATGCTCTAATAATGATGATCATCACACTTCTATTTACTTACAACTCATGATTACAACTCGATATTAGAACAAAATATGACTCTATATGAATGCCTCTGGCAGTGTACCAGGATGTGCAATGATACTAGTGTAACATGTATGAAAATGATGAACGGTGGCTGAGCCACAAATACTATGTCAGCTATATGATCATGCAAAGCAATATGACAATGACGATGTGTGTCATATAAATGGAACGGTGGAAGTTGCATGGCAATATATCTCAGAATGGCTATGGAAATGCCATAATAGGTAGGTATAGTGGCTGTTTTGAGAAAGATATAAGGAGGTTTATGTGTGATAGAGCGTATCATATCACGGGGTTTGGATGCACCGGCGAAGTTTGCACCAACTCTCGAGGTGAGAACGGACAATGCACAGTACCAGAGAGGCTAGCAAATTGCGGAAGGGTGAGAGTGCGCATAATCCATGGACTCACATTAGTCATAAAGAACTCACATACTTATTGCAAAAGTCTATTAGCCCTCCAAGCAAAGTACTACTACGCATGCCCCTAGGGGGGAGGTTGGTAGGAGTTAACCATCCCGCGCCCCCGACCGCCACACAAAAGAAGACAATCAATAATAAATCATGCTCCAACTTCCTAGCATAATGACAGACCATACGTGCATGCTTCAGGAATCACAAACCTTAACACCAATATTCTTACTAAACCACAACCATTCACTAGTACCTCCCACATATTACCGCCTTAATATCGCAAAACTATTGCAAGGAATCAAACTTATCATATTCAATGATCTACATGAAAGTTTTTATTATATCCTTCTTGAATACCTATCATATTAGGACCAATTTCATAACCCGTGCAAATTGCCATTACTATTTATTAAACTCTCAAAAAGATATGAGTGAAGCATGAGAGTGCAACTATTTCTTTAAAATATAACCACCGCCGTGCTCTAAAAGATATAAGTGAAGCACTAGAGCAACTGCCTAGCTCACAAGATATAAGTGAAGCACATAGAGTATTCTAACGAATCATGAATAAATGCATGTCTCTCTAAAAAGGTGTGTCCAGCAAGGGATAATTGTGGCAAACTAAGAAGCAAACAAGCAAGAGACCACTATAATACACGACGCTCCAAGCAAAACTAATATCATGTGATGAATAAAAATATAACTCCAAGTAAGTTACTGATGGTTGGTAGACGAAAGAGGGGATGCCACTCGGGGGCATCCCCAAGCTTAGATGCTTGTGTCTCTTTGAATATTATCTTGGGGTGCCTTGGGCATCCCCAAGCTTAGGCTCTTGCCACTCCTTATTCCTTCATCCATCATGATCTCACTCAAAACTTGAAAACTTCAGCACACAAAACTCAACAAAAACCTTCGTGAGATCCGTTAGTATAATGATCAAATCACAAACTATAGGTACTGTTATGAACCCATTCATATTTTATTACTGCATAATAGCTACTGTATTCCAACTTCTCCATGACTTATACCCCCGATACAAACCATAGATTCATCAAAACAAGCAAACTATGCAACGAAAACAGAATCTGTCTAAAACAGAACAGTCTGTAGCAATCTGAATAAAAATCATATTTCTGAATCTCCAAAAATTCTGAAAAATTAGGACAACGTGGAAAATTTGTATATCAATCATGTGTAAAACATTTAGAGCAAAAACATGTTCCAGTGATTTTTGGATTTTTCTGGACTGAGCGTAAAAGTTTCCTTTTTTCACAGAATCAAAGCAACTATTATCCTGCATCATCCTAAAGGCTTTACTTGGCACAAACACTAATTTAAAAATAAACACACAATCATAACAGTAGCATAATTGTGTGCAAACACAAATAACAAAAAATGATAACTATTGGGTTGTCTCCCAACAAGCTCTTTCTTTATAGCCATTAAGATAGGCTTGAAATTTTATCGATACTCACACGAAAGATAACAATTGAAACACAAAGAGAGCATCATGTAGCATGTGAAAAAGACATTTAAGTCTAACATACTTCCTATGCATAGGCATTTTATAAGCAAACAAATTATCAAGACAAGAAATATCTAGCATATGCATGGAAGAAGAACAAAACATTAACAATTTGAACATCAAGAGAGGTAATTGAACATGAAAATTCCTATAACCATATTTTCCTCTCTCATAATAATTACATGTATGACCATATTCAAATTCAACAATATAGCTATCGCATAACATATTTTCTACATGATACACATGCATGCAAAGTTGACACTCTTCCAAAATAGTGGGATTATCATCAACTAAAGTCATGACCTCTCCAAACCCACTTTTATCAAAAATTTCATAAGATTTATCATTCTCCAAAGTAGTAGGATCATTATTACCTAAAGTTGACACTCTTCCAAACCCACTTTCAATATTATTGCAAACATTATTATCAATTTCATATTCATCATGAGGTTTAAATAAATTTTCAAGATCATAAGAAGCATCACCCCAGCCAAGATCATTACAATGAGTAGTGGACATAACAAAATCATCATCCCCAAGCTTGGGGTTTTGCATATCATTAACACAATTGACATTAATAAAATTTATAATAACATCATTGCAATCATGCTTTTCATACAAGGAGCTATCGTGAATCACTTTATAAATTTCTTCTTTTAACACTTCATCACAATTTTCAGATTCACGAATTTCAAGCAAAACTTCATAAAGATAATCTAGTGCACTCAACTCACTAGCAATTGGTTCATCATAATTGGATCCTTTAAAAAGATTAGCAAGAGGATGAGGATTCATCTTATTTTTCTTGTTTCTTTTCTGTTTTTTGAGTCATGACATGAAGACAATAAAAGCAAGCAAACACAAGCAAGCAAACGAACAAAAAGGCAAACAAAAATATTTTTGTGTTTTTTGTAAAATTGTTTTAGAAGTGGGGGAGATGAAAACGAGAGGCAAATGGCAAATAACGTAAATGCATGTAGATGATAGTTTGCGTGTACGTACCTGATCGATTTTGGTGATGTCTCCCCGGCAACGGCGCCAGAAATTCTTCCTGCTACTTGTGAGCTACGTTGGTAAAGCCCCGAAGAGGAGAGGAGATGCAGTACAGTAGAGATAAGTAATTACCTCAGTTAAGAACCAAGGTTATCAATCCAGTAGGAGAATCACACAGAACCTCGTTGGTAGCACCTACACACACGAAAAGCAAATACTTGCACCCAACGCAAAACAAGGGGTTGTCAATCCCTTGGCGGTTAATTGCAAGGATCAAATCTCGTAGTGATAGATAAATAAAATAAAACACAAAAGTAAAATAATAGTAAATAAATTGCAGAAAGGTATTTTTGGTTTTTATATGATGGAAGATAGAGCCGGGGCCATAGTTTTCACTAGAGGCTTCTCTCTTGAAGATAGCATACGGTGGGTAAACAAATTACTGTTGGGCAATTGATAGAAAAGCGCATAGTTATGACGATATTCAAGGCAATGATCATGTATATATGCATCACGTCCGAGACAAGTAGACCGACTCCTGCCTGCATCTACTACTATTACTCCACCCATCGACCTCTATCCAGCATGCATCTAGAGTATTAAGTTCATAAAGAACGGAGTAACGCCTTAAGCAAGATGACATGATGTAGAAAAGTAAATCCAATCAATATGAATAAACCCCATCGTTTTACCCTTAATGGCAACGATACAATACGTGTCATGTCCCTTTCTGCCACAGGGATTGAGCAACGCAAGACCGAACCCATCACAAAGCACCTCTCCCATTGCAAGATAAATCAATCTAGTTGGCCAAACCAAACCGATAGATCGGAGAGAAATATAAAGCCATAACAATCATGCATATAAGAATTCAGAGAAGATTCAAATAATATTCATGAATAATCTGATCATAAACCCACAATTCATCGGATCCCAACAAACACACCGCAAAGAAGGATTACATCGAATAGATCTCCAAGAAGATCGAGGAGAACATTGTATTGAAGATCAAAAAGAGAGAGGAAGCCATCTAGCTACTAGCTATGGACCCGTAGGTCTGTGGTAAACTACTCATGCATCATTGGAAGGGCAGTAAGGTTGATGTAGAAGCCCTCCGTGATCGATCCCCCCTCTGGTGGAGTACCGGCGAAGGCCTCCAGATGGGATCTCGAAGGAACAGAAACTTGCGGCGGCGGAAAAAGTGTTTCGGGTGGCTCTCTGTTGGTTTGGGAATATTTGAGAATTTATACTGGAAGAATTAGGTCAAGATGTGCCACGAGGGGCCCACAAGCCTGGGGGGCGCCCCCCCAGGGCGCGCCTGGCAGGCTTGTCGCCTCCTCATGGCACTTCAGGTCTTCTCCCGAAGCTTCTAGTGTTTCTTCTGGTGCAAGACAAATTAATCCAAAGTTTTTTCTCCGTTTGGTCTTCGTTTGGTACTATTTCCCTAAAAAGCCCAAATCATGTAGAAAACAACAACTGGCACTAGGCACTGAGTTAATAGGTTAGTCCCAAAAAATGATATATAATTGCATAATAAACATCCAAGATTGATACTATAATAGCATGGAACAATCAAAAATTATAGATACGTTGGAGACGTATCAGGGGTCAGATTGTCCTAGCGGTGATCATGACGAAGCAGAGATGAACATTGAGGAGGCTCAAAACCAGCAGCAGATGCTGGAGACACATTGGAAGGTCATGGCTATGACATTTCGGTCCTAAGGGGATGCATACATATTCTACAACAAGCACGCCAAAGAGCGTGGGTTTAGCATCAGGAGAGAGAAGGTGAAACGAGGGAAAGGGCCTTCAGGAATTATTCGGTTCAGGCGGTTCCTTTGCTCCAGGGCAGGGAAAAGGCAAAGCAAATTCATAACCATGGAGGGCCGCACCCGCAGGCTTAGACCCGAGACTCGTTGTGAGTGCGGTGCGCAGATGGTGGTGAAGTTGGACAGAGCACGTGGAGTTTGGTTCGTCGCGTCATTCGTGGACGATCACAACCACGCGCTGGCTCGACCCGACGAGGTCCCATTTTTGTGGTCACACAGATGGATTGGAGATGGCACGAGGGCAAAGATATTGGCGATGCAAGGGGCTGGGATCAGAAAGCATATAATGGTCGACAACTTCATCAGCAGGTACGGTTCGTACGATAAGTGCGGACTTATTAAGCGGGACGTTTACAATCTGTGCTGCAGAGAGAAAATGAAGCTCATTGCAAAGGGTGATGCTGAGATGGCAGTGGGCATTATGAGGAGCAGAAAGGCGAAGGACCCTGACTTCTTCTTTGAGTACGTGCTTGATAAGGAAGGGCGGTTGAAGAGTATGTTCTGGTGCGATGCACAGTCGCGGAGGGACTATCATGACTACAGAGATGTGGTCGTGTTTGACAACACATATAAGATGAACAGATATGGTATGCCGTTCATCCCCTTTGTCGGTGTTAATAACCACCGTTGCACCACCGCCATTGTTTCTGACGAGACCGAAGGGACGTACGTGTGGCTGCTCCAGACATTTATGAGGGCAAACTGTCAGCAGAAGACAAAGTCAATAATCACAGACGGTGACGCTGCAATGATCCGAGCGATTCGGAGTGTCCTTTCAGATGTGTTCCGTGGCATATCGAGAAAAATATGCAGAGGAACCTACATTACAAGTCACTGGATGAGTTCAGATCGCTCTTGTACTATGCCACCTCTCAAGACAACTTTGAGCGAGATGGACCGCTTTCGTCGATAAATGGAAGACGGATAAGACTGAAGAGTGGCTTAACAGGATGTATAGGAAGAGGAGACTTTGGGCAGCGTCATATCTTTCAGATGGCTTTTTTCTTGGTATGCGCAGTAACCAGAGGAGCGAAAGCCTCAACTCCTGCCTTCACCTTCACCTCGACTATGGTATGACCATAGTTGATTTGGTAGTGCATTATGAGAACTGTATAGTTCGCCTCCGTGATAACGAGGCGCACGATGACTGCAATGCTAATTAGAAACTACCACCGTCGGTTACTGAATATAAGGCCATTGAGGAGCATGCTGCCGCCGTATTCACTCCTGCTAATTTCTACATTCTGCAAGATGATCTGAAGAAGATGGGACAGTTGGAGATATTTGACACACTCGTGGGAATTGAGCATCAGACATTCATCGTGAAATGGCAGCATAACCACAAGTTCAGGTATAATGTTCACTATGAACCAGGTAACTCAGAAGAAACTATATCATGCACTTGTCCCAGGATGGTTCGGAAAGGGCTGCCTTGCAAACACATTCTCTTTGTTTTGCATCATCTTAACTTATCTGAAATACCAAAGTGTTGTGTCCTCCATCGGTTGTCGAAAAATGCTAGAGATGGGTTGCCTGTGCAGCGCAAGAGTGATCTGTTTGGCTGGGGTTGGTCAGGGCCAGAGGAGAGAGAACGGTATAGTCAACTGAGCATAAAATCCGCAGAAGCTGCTCATGTTGCGGCAAATGATGCCTTCTTGTTCGATGAGTTGATGAAATGTCTGGACGATATAATAGCGAAGAAAAAGATTCCGGAAGAGGAACTCATAGGCCATAGAAGGTGTGCTAGGAAGGAGGCAAGTCAGGCGGAACAAGGTGCACCTGCTATATGTGATCCTGAGAAAGTTTCGACGAAGGGTGCACCTAAGAAAGGGCAGTCAAAGGGGGGCCCTGACGTTACGAAAAATGGTAGACCAAAAGATTTTATCGAAAAGAAAGGTGGTCCTTTGTGCAGTCTGTGTAACACTGGAGGTCTTAACAAGCAGACATGTAGGCTAAACGAAAAGTAAGTTTTACATCCTCATTTCTGTTATGTTGCTTGTTTGATTTTACCGACTTTATTTTCTGACATACTTGTTTATGTCTCGTTCAGGAATTGGGCGTAGAGATGCAGCTTCATTCGTGCGAACAAGAAATTTGGTTGCACGCGTCATGTCGGAATAACTTATGTTGCAGTTTAAAATATTTATATGCGTGCGACACAAAACTTAATAAGTGCTATGTTTATGTTTGCTCGAAATATTTATGTGAACATATATCATATTGTTGAATGAATTGGCACGTTTTTTATACTGTTATGTGCATGAGTTTATTTTAGTTCACAGATTTTTAATACTATTTCTGTGAACGAGTTTTCGTTAGTTAACGAAAAAACGTAAAAAAAAAAGAAGCCCGACCGCGGCCGCTGGACCGCCCGTTACACCAACGAATAAGCCCGTCCAAATCAAGCCCGCAGGCGACTCGGGCGGCGAATTGGGCCTACGGACAGCCCAGCGGCTGGGTCACCCACGGGCAAGCGGCGGGATGTTAATGTAAAGGAGCTCGAGGCGTACGCACGACTCGGCTATTTAAGCCGATCGGCGCGCTCGTCGGCTTCCGATGTGGGACTAAATACCCGACGCGCTCGCGGGGGGCGGTGCCGAACGCGCGGCTGCATTGCTGGGCTGGCCCAGTTCGCGCGGGGGAGGGGGCGCGGGCGGGGGGAGGGGGCGACCGGGGGCCTGGACAGTTGGGCTGAACTGGGCCGGCCGACGATGCTGGTTATACCGGCCTGTAGGCGCCACGGCGCCCGCAGTCAGTGGCGTTGTAACTTTAGTCCCACCTCGCCAAGCGAAGGGCACGCCGACCGGCTTAAATAGCCGCGTCGGCGTGAGCTCCCAAGCTCCTCTCATAAGAATATCTCCACAGCCCCATTGGACCCCGCTGCTGGGCCCGTTTGCGGGCCGAGTTGACCGCCCGAGTCGCCTTCGGGCTTGATTTGGATGGGATATTATAGTGTAACGGCAGGCCCAGCAGCTTCGGTCGAGCAATTTTTTCTACTTTATTTTTTTTGTTTGATATAGAGCCATGAGGCAACGTAATAATCACACAGCTATAGCCACTTCAAAAGAAAACAGTACCAAGTAATGTGCCATAACGATAGAAGACGGCATTTTTATTTAGAACGATATAAAATAGTACGAAGTACCCAGCGTGGCACTTTTATTTAGTTCGAAATAGAATAGTACGAAGTACCGAGCACGGCACTTTTATTTTGTTCACTAACACGCACAATGATGTGCCATTACAATAAAAAAAACGAAGTACCGGCACTTATTCCTTCTCCATGATTTCCAGAATTTTGTCCTTCACCCTTTCCATCATGTTGCTCTCTGAAAAAAGTATTTCCGCGAGAATGCGTCCCCTTATAGAATTAATCTCCTCCTGGTTAAAGAAATATGTCCACTCGTCTCTGTCCCAGTGTTGGACGCATTACGTCACGAAAAGTCCACAAGAGACTCTGAAATAATAACGTGAGTCAAAAAATGATGGAACACACAATTAGACATGCATTCAACTGTGAACTTACATGTCATGTTGTAACGGCATATCGTACTCCGTGATTGGCCACGAAGACACATCAGGATAATCCGTTCCTATAGCCGAGTTTACCTCCTGTGTATCTTTAACAATTTCTGACCTCTGAAATAAAACTGTGAAAACAGTATTTGGTACGTTAAAAGTGAACACCTTCCGAAAGTAATAATGCATTATGTAAACTCACCAGCGTAGTAATCTTTGAACGAACTCTCGCGGTGATTTTACCATTAGAATTTAGAACTTGAAACTCTTTCTTCGTTTTGTGCATAACAACGGTTATCCAATGATGATTGTCCACATTGAAAGGAAAATATGCCTACGAAACAGTGAAGTTACGTATGTGTACATAAAGATACTTACGTACTGCGAAGAGTCGTTTGAAATGCAATACCTTATCTTTCACAAAATACTCTTCAGTTACTCTTGACACAGTTTTTGATTGGTTTGTGAAATGTTCCATCATATTCTTCTTGGAGTTCTTAACCTTTCCTGCAGCGCGTAGTAGAAGCCAGTGGGATACCCACGATGATAATACATGATGATCAGAACGAGGAGTACGGGATTGCATGTGGTTGCAGTAACAATTGATGACCTGAAAATAACATAAAAGAAATATGACAGTTAGAAAAACCGCGTATTACAACACAGGTGTACAGGGAAGAAAAATATTACTCATACTTACAGCGCCATTCAACCACTCATGCGAAGTGATGGCTTGAAGCATTTCTGCCGTACACAATTCCCCACCTAATCCCTCCATGGTAACCACAGTCTGTTTACGATGCTTCGACGACTTTGATAGCGTCTGGATATAAACCCTCGCGGCCTCTATGTGATCCTCAGTAATGTAGTCGGTACTAACTAGAACATCCTGTATATCAAACAGACCTACAGCAATTTACGTACAATGAGTTAATTAACTGCACATGTTAGGACAGAAAGTAATTTAAAAAATTGATATCTTTAACTTACTCTTTTTCACACGTTTGCTTCCAGCGTTCTGCTGGTAGGGTGACCGAAAATATTTTGACTGTTGCCGCTTGCGCTTCCCATCATGCTCCTTAGTCCCACTACGAATCACAGTCTTGATACGGGTATTCAGGCTATCAATACTAACTTCCTCTGACTTTTCGGCGCTAGACCCACCGGATACTGTATTACCATTCTGTGGGGTTCGAGTGACTGAAGGAAAATCTTTCGTGGCTAATGATGCTGATGATGCCGCGGGTGATATAACATTATCCTCAATAATAAAGGGGTTGGTTTCATCACCTTTACCAGGTGTAGTGTGCTGCACGCCCGTGTCATCCGGAAACTCCGTACGCTTCGCACCCGTGAAGGATGGTTCATTCTTCTCCTCCGTACGTTCATCAAAGGAGTTGAATTTACTTCCGGAAAATATTTCGGCTTGTACTTCTTCGTCCACTCTTCACTTTCGTTCACAAAAGCGAACTCGTCACGGGACTCCCGGTTTGGCTTCAAGATCAGCCCTTTCTTGTTCAACTTCTCAATGAGTATCTTCAAGAACACATCCAAAACATTAAGAACATGAAAACATTATGTACATGCGCATTGAAAATAAAGTAGACATGAATCATTACCTCAGCACATTTATCAGGAATGAGCCGAATTTCTTTCTTCATATCTTTTATGCATTTCATGACTTGATCCAATGTAGTGTCCCTGCTCGATGAACACTCGGCCTTACTACCTTTTCTATTTCCGCCACCACCTTTTCGTTTCGGTGGCTCAGTTTCTTCCTCTTCGATTATTCCTTCTTTAGCAATTATGGCGTGTCTGTACTCTTCACTTATTAAGTCATCAACCTGCGAAACGTTGAACGAATTTAACCAACTGAAGAAATAAATACTCCAATCAATGCATTCAGTACAAGCCATAAGTATTTACCTTCCCATGACCACGGCCGTAGAATGTGTCATACTAATCACGCTTCGCAGCCTGAACTTCAAACCAATTTATCATCAGTGGGTACTCAGAAGCCAGAGGATCGAATGTTTCTACAGCTGTTGGCTGCACTTTCTCCCAGTACATGTACTACATGAACATCAAACGAGTTAGCAATCTTGAACTACAAAAATGTAATTATAAAGACACAAATTAAAATTACGATTTACCTGAATGACCGCGAGGTTTCCCACTGGCCATTTAAATTTTTTGACATCTCTAACCGTCTTTGTGACGCCATCAATGCACACGCGTAACGTGCACACGTTCCAATTAAATGACTTTATGGCGTCCACATCATCCACCAACTTGTAAAAGCTGTGCGGAACATGTTTGGGGGAGTGCGGTGCTATAACTGTGCCAAGAAGAACCAATACAGTTCTACGCACAAAGTCATCATCATACGTGCCACTCTTAACAATGTTTTCGATCAACTGGTCTATCACTATTTCACCATTACGGGAATCCAGAAAACCAGAAGGCACCATTTCCTTTGCCTCCTCCCCTAATTTACCTATTACTTTCATCACATTTTGACCCTTGTTCTCTAGGCCAAATATGTGAAAGACATCATCAATGCGTAATGATATGTCACCGTTCTTAAGATGTATAACGAACCTTTTTTTTGTCAAGTCATATGTTTTAATAATAAATTTCAGCAAGCACTTCTGCATTTGCACAGGAGGAATCAACAACATTTTCTCCAACCTAGTGCCACCAAGCCGCTTTCGTTGCCTAGAGTTCAATTTGTTCACCAACATGCACCACTTCTCGACAGAATAATAAATTTCTCCATACTCGTTCATACTAAACGGAAAAAAATACACGATGTGTTATCTATTTTAAACACGGCCGCGGCTAGAAAAATGACAACAAAATTTACGAAAACAGCAGATTACCTTCATGCCGGTGTATGACGCGTCGGCCCGCCCTACGCCGTCGGGGGCCCGCGGCACGTGCCTTCGTTGTGCAGACGCCCGGATGCCCCAAGTTGGGCGCGTTCTGTATGGCGGGCGAGTTCGTGGGAGGTCGGCGTGCGTGATGTGGGCGGCATGATTGTGAGCTCGGAGGACGGCGGGATCGGGGGATGGCGGCGTGCGTGATGTGGGCGGCGTGATGGTGAGCTGGGCGGACGGCGGGATCGGGGGAGGGCGGCGTGCGCGACGAAGGAAGGTAGGGTTGGGAGGGCTGCGGTTTCGGGGGAGGTAGCGACGTGATCGGGAGGGCGGCTGTCTCATGCAGGCGCACAAATCCCGAGAGATCGTGGTGGGCCCGTGTAATTGCGGCGGGCCACGCGGCCACACGTACGCGCGTCGGTTAGCGCGGCCTGCGTCAGGTGCGCACGCTGCGGGCCCTGACTGGCTGACCGGCTGTAGCCGACGCAAATGCAGCACCTAATAATTTTTTCATAGTTTTTTTCCAACTCAACCAAATGAGCCCAAACTTTTTCCACACCCTCCCAGCACCATGGCAAGCATGCATGACAAGTTTCGTTATTTTCTGACATTCGATGCATTTCCTAGGGTTTTCCCGGTGAAAAAAACCATAAAACCGTTCCCGGACATGACGCAACGTGTTTTTGGTGTACGAAATCGTCCAAATCTTGCGTGGGGCCCTAAATTGGGAATGCCCACATGCTGGTAAATTTTGGTGTCATTTCATGCGCATGCCATCACATACACCATGTATAATCAGGACCGTTCGGGTCTGCCGGAGGGCAAGTCTGAAAGACTTTTTTTTCCAACTCAACCAAATGAGCCCAAACTTTTTCCACACACACCCAACACCATGGCAAGCATACATGACAAGTTTCGTTATTTTCCAACATTCGATGCATTTTCTAGGGTTTTCCTGGTGAAAAAACCCTAAAACCGTGCCCGGACGTGACGCAACGTGTGTTTGGTGTCCGAAATCGTCCAAATCTTGCGTGGGGCCCTAAATTGGGCATGCCCACATGCTGGTAAATTTTGGTGTCATTTCATGCTTGCCATCACGTACACCATGTACAACCAGGACCGTTCGGGTCTGCCGGAGGGCAAGTCTGACAGACTTTTTTTTTCCAACTCAACAAAATGAGCCCAAACTTTTTCCACACCCACCCAGCACCATGGCAAGCATGCATGACATGTTTCGTTATTTTCCGACATTCGATGCATTTTCTAGGGTTTTCCCGGTGAAAAAACCCTAAACCGTGCCCGGACGTGACGCAACGTGGTTGGTGTCCGAAATCGTTCAAATCTTGCGTGGAGCCCTAAATTGGGCATGCCCACATGCTGGCAAATTTTGGTGTCATTTCATGCATGCCATCACGTACACCATGTACAACCAAGACCGTTCGGGTCTGCCGGGGGGCAAGTCTGAAAGACATTTTTTTTCCAACTCAACCAAATGAGCCCAAACTTTTTCCACACCCACCCAGCACCATGGCAAGCATGCATGACAAGTTTCATTATTTTCCGACATTCGATGCATTTTCTAGGGTTTTCCAGGTGAAAAAACTCTAAAACCGTGCCCGGACGTGACGGAACGTGTGTTTGGTGTCCGAAATCGTCCAAATCTTGCGTGGGGCCACTAGTAGAAAACAAGGCTTTGGTCCTGGCCAGATCAGAGCATAAGTCCCAGTCGTGTTACGAACCGGGACTAATGGGAGCATCAGTCCCGGTTCGAGAGGCTAGGACGCCAGCCGGGCCTCGGTAGGCATCAGTCCCAGTTCGGCTGGGACCTTTAGTCCCGGTTCCATCCACCAACCGGGACTAAAGGGGTTGCTGCCCTTTAGTCCCGGTTGGTGTCTGGAACCGGGACTAAAGGGTAGGCCATTAGTCCTGGTTTTAGGCACAAACCGGGACTAAAGTTTTGCCTATATATATCCACGCCCCCCCATCTCCTCTGTTTTTTGGCCGTGGAAGGGTGGAGGTGTGGGCTACTCTGTTTTTTGCCTATATATGCACATGAGGTGTTCGATGAAATGCCGGAGCCACACTTAAGCTTTCTCCTCTGTTCTTCCTCCAAGCTCCATTTTCCCCAAGATTTGTCTAGGTTTGGCGGTGCACCAACTATCCAAGTGTTCTAAAAAGGTTAGCAACTTCATCCTTTCATCTCTCACTGCTAGTTTAGCTCATTTCAAATGCTCTAGAAGTAGTGTGGTTTGTGGATTTTAGTGGAGGAGTGTATGTGTGAGTTTATTTGATTTAGATGCACAATTTGAGCTCAAATTAACTTCTTAGTTTGTACATGTGTATGATTTATATAGCTACTTGTATAATTTTCTTACTTGTATTATTGTTTGTTATTATATAGTGCCATGGTTTTGGTATCCGCCCCCGTCGGCTCTCGTCCGGTCTATGATTCGGATGTGGTATATTATCTTTTATAACTATTTATTTCATTTAGTGTTTATGACAATTATGCGGACCAACTTGACATAGATGTCTTTATCTAGGAGGTATGTGAACCGAAAATTCCAAACGACCCTCTTGTCGAGAGGTTAAATTTAGTTGAAAAAGAAAACAATTATTTGAAAGAAAAATTGAAAAGATTTGAAGAAGAGAAGATGAAATTGGAGTTGCATGTTGCCGATGTCGTCGATCTACACAAGATCCAGATGGATGCAATGCGCTTGAAGATTAGAAAGATTAGAAAATATGCCATTGATAATGAGGCTTGGCATCATTATGCTGTTGGACCAATTGTTACCTTAGTTGCGATTTTGATCGCATTTGTTGTTGCATTTAAATGTTTTACATAGTTGTATGTTAGTTTCAATGTATGTTTTAATTAGATGCTCTAGAGAGTTGTATGTTGTTCTATGAGAACTATGTATGAACTTTATGTATTTATTTTTTCAGTAATAACATTTGATCACTACTGTACTTTGGTTTTAATGTGATGATGAACTTGTATTAGTTTGGTCATTTCTCTATTCATGATGTTCTGTAATGGTTTTTGATATACTTAATTATATAATGCACGCAGATGAACCGGCAATGGATGTACGGTGACCGACGCACCTCCGACCACATTACGGGCGTGCATAATTTTCTCGATGTGGCTGAGGCAAATAAGCAGAATGGTTTTATGTATTGTCCATGTACTGTCTGTTAGAATACGAAGGGTTACTCTTCCTCGAAAACCCTTCACTTCCACCTTCTTGAGAAGGGTTTCATGCCCCACTATAATGTTTGGACCAAGCATGGATAAAGAGGGGTTATGATGGAAGACAACGAAGAAGAAGAGGATGATGACAACTATCCTATGTTCCCTGAATACGGTGATACTGCAACGGGGGAAGCTGAAGATCAAGAGGCACCAGATGTGCCCGATGATGATCTTCGCCGGGTCATTGTTGATGCACAGAGAGGATGCGAAAGTGAAAGGGAGAAGTTGAAGTTCGATCGCATGTTAGAGGATCACAAAAAGGGTGGTACCCAAATTGCGAAGATGGCAACACAAAGCTCGGTACCGCACTGGAATTGCTGCAATGGAAGGCACAGAATGGTTTATCCGACAAGGGATTTGGGAAGCTACTGAAAATAATGAAGAAGAAGCTTCCAAAGGATAACGAATTGCCTGACAGTACGTACGAAGCAAAGAAGGTTCTCTGCCCTCTAGGATTAGAGGTGCAGAAGATACATGCATGCCCTAATGACTGCATCCTCTACCGCGGTGAGGAGTACGAGAATTTAAATGCATGCCCGGTATGCGGTGCATTGCGGTATAAGATCAGACGAGATGACCCTTGTTATGTTGAGGGTGAGCACCCCAGGAAGGGGGTTCCTGCCAAGGTGATGTGGTATGCTCCTATAATACCACGGTTGAAATGTCTGTTCAGAAACAAAGAGCATGCCAAGTTGTTGCGATGGCACAAACAAGAGCGTAAGAAAGACGGGAAGTTGAGAGTACCCGCTGATGGGTCGCAGTGGAGAAAAATCGAGAGAAAGTGGCCGGACTTTGCAGGTGACGCAAGGAACTTATGGTTTGGTTTAAGGGCAGATGGCATTAATCCTTTTGGGGAGCAGAGCAGCAATCATAGCACCTGGCCCGTGACTCTATGTATCTATAACCTTCCTCCTTGGTTGTGCATGAAGCGGAAGTTCATTATGATGCCAGTGCTCATCCAAGGCCCTAAGCAACCCGGCAACGACATTGATGTGTACCTAAGGCCATTAGTTGAAGAACTTTTATAGCTGTGGGATAAAAAAGGTGTACGTGTGTGGGATGAGCACAAACAACAGGAATTTGACCTATGAGCGTTGCTGTTTGTAACCATCAATGATTGGCCTGCTCTTAGTAACCTTTCAGGACAGACAAACAAGGGATACAACTCAAGCACGCACTGTTTACGTGAGACTGAAAGTATATATTTGGACAAATGCAAGAAGAATGTGTACCTGGGACATCGTCGATTTCTTCCGACCAAGCATGCCTTAAGAAAGAAAGGCAAGCATTTCAAAGGTGAGGCAGATCACCGGAAGAAGACTGTCCTCCGTACTGGTGATGATATACTTGATATGGTCAAGGATTTACAAGTAATCTTTGGAAAGGATCCTGGCGGACAATCTGTTCCGAATGACGCTGACGGACACGCACCCATGTGGAAGAAGAAACCTATATTTTGGGACCTACCCTATTGGAAAGACCTAGAGGTCCGCTCTGCAATCGACGTGATGCACGTGACGAAGAATCTTTCCGTGAACCTGCGAGGCTTCTTGGGCGTGTATGGGAAGACAAAAGATACACCGGAGGGACGGGAGGACCAGCAACGTATTAACGAAAAAGACGGCATGCATCCAAAGCAGTATCAAGGTCCTGCCAGCTACGCTCTTAGCAAAGCAGAGAAAGAAATCTTTTTTGAATGCCTACTCAGTATCAAGGTCCCGTCTGGCTTCTCGTCAAATATAAAGGGAATAATAAATATGGCAAAGAAAAAATTCCAGAACCTAAAGTCTCATGACTGCCACGTGATTATGACGCAACTGCTTCCGGTTGCATTGAGGGGGCTTCTACCAGAAAATGTTCGATTAGCCATTGTGAAGCTATGTGCATTCCTCAATGCAATTTCTTAGAAGGTAATCGATTCAGAAATCCTACCAAGGTTACAGAATGATTTGGTCCAATGTCTTGTCAGTTTCTAGTTGGTGTTCCCACCATCCTTCTTTAATATTATGACGCACATCCTAGTTCACCTAGTCGACGAGATTGCAATTCTGGGTCCTGTATTTCTACACAATATGTTCCCCTTTGAGAGGTTCATGGGAGTCTTAAAGAAATATGTTCGTAACCGTGCTAGGCCAGAAGTAAGCATCTCCACGGGCCATCAAACAGAGGAGGTCATTGAGTTTTGTGTTGACTTTTTTCCTGACCTTAAGCCGATTAGTGTTCCTGAATCGCGGCATGAGGGGAGACTGGGTGGAAAAGGCACGCTAGGACCGAACTCAATAATATGTAGGGACGGGCATTCTTGGGAGCAAGCACACTACACAGTTCTACAGAATTCTACCTTGGTGGCCCCATATATCAATGAACACAAGAATATTCTACGCTCCAAACACCCGGAGCAGTCTGACGACTGGATTACATGTGAACACATGGCTACTTTCGGCGGTTGGTTGCAAACACATCTCATGGGTTACACCACTGTTGGAGATGACCTGTACTTCTTGGCCAGGACACCATCTTTGACTGTATTGACTTTCCATGGGTACGAGATAAATGGGAATACATTTTACACGATCGCCCAAGATAAAAAGAGCACCAACCAAAATAGTGGTGTCTGCTTTGATGCAGCAAACACCAATAGGGCAAAGGACACATATTATGGTTACATAGAGGACATATGGGAACTTGACTATGGACGTGATTTTAAGGTCCCTTTGTTTCAGTGGAAATGGGTCAATCTGTCAGAAGGCGGGGTACAGGTAGACCTGCAGTACGGAATGACAACAGTGGATCTCAACAATCTTGGGTACACAGACGAACCATTCGTCCTAGCCAATGATGTGGCGCAGGTTTTCTATGTGAAGGACATGTCTACCAAACCGAGAAAAAGAAAAGATAAGGAAGCGAATACATCATACGATGAGCCAAAGCGCCACATAGTTCTTTCAGGGAAAATAAACATCGTGGGAGTGGAGGACAAGACAGACATGTCAGAAGATTATGAAAAGTTTGATGAAATTCTTCCCTTCACAGTGAAGACTGACCCAAGCATCCTGTTAAATGATGAAGATTATCCATGGTTACGGCGCAATAAGCAAGGGACACACGCGAAGAAATAGTTTTACACCCCAAGATCCCACTCTGGGATGTGACCGGCTTCACCGCCATCACTTTCTCTCTAGTGTGAGTTTCCGGACTTATAGCGGGAAAGTGCCACTTCGGACAAACCGGAGGGAATCTTTGTAAGAGCTAGCTAGGGCATTTTGGCATTTGAAACATGATTTTAGAATAATTATTTATTAAGTTATGAAATTTCAATTATTCCTATCCTTTCAGTCCCATGTTTTGCAAGGTTGATCATACGCGGTTAGTCCCGGTTGGTGGCTCCATATAAAATAACAAGGTTAATATAGACATGGCTTAAACGTCTTGACATAGATGAATACAGCAGAAGCATCGGAGATGATAAGAGAGAAACGTTGTATGACATAAAGTTGGAGGTACTATGTGGTTTCTCTGATCGGAGATGATAAGAGAGAAACGTTGTATGACATAAAGAAAATATAACATTATTAGGTTAACAGAAAATACTATGAATCTTCTAGAAGATTCATAGTAAGGGTCTATCTCCTTCACATAGGGAACATTGGTGTCGGCTTTTTTTGAATCACTATGTGTCTATGCATCAAAATAAATTAGGTTAACAAAAAGTATCGGAATTTATGGTGAATATGTTGCGGCAATGGTACATATGAAAATAACTTGATAGAACTAGCTATTTTGTCACTATCTAATGAAAATCTATATCATGAAATAAAGTTATATAAAATTCTAGTTATGATCAACTAAATCAAAACTATAATATTCTTCAATAGCAAAAAGAATCAACTAAAAAGCTTTTATAAAACTCTTGTTATGATCAAAATAATATTAACTTAGAATTATATAAAATTTATGCAACTAAAATTCTCATAAAGCATTTTTTGTTAAAAACTTTAATAGAAAAAAGAATTAAATGAAAACTAGGCATGTATGCATCTGTTTAAAAGAAAACTTTAGAATTAAAACGAAAAATAGGCATGATCTCTTTCATTAACACAGAAAGAATTTGAAAGTTTTGCATTTTTTAGAATTTCATATATTTTGTTGAAATTATTTGATAATCATGTGTATTACACATAAGTGAGTATATATAAAAATTAGGATGTGATTTGAAGAAGGTCAAAAAATTGACATAACATATGCAAAAAAAAAAAAAAAAAAAATGCCCGCCTACTAGCAGGAGAATTCACACACCACGGCCTGCATACGACTAGAAACCCAACTATATATGGGCCAGGATGCAGGCCCGCGGGGCACGAATTTCTGCTGTCAGTAGGACCCACAGGGCAGAGAGGGGACAGGTCAGACGATGAGCTGTCTGTGCTTTGAGAGGAACTTGCAACGGTAGCCGCAGGCGGGCTTATAAATCGCTGCGAGCGCCTCTCGCTTGGCGAGGTGGGACTAAACTCCCACCGCCCCTCGGCTGTGCCAGGACCAACCCTTTAGTCCCGGTTGGTGGCTCCAACCGGAACTAAAGGCCCCCATTAGTCCCGGTCCGAGCCACCAACCGGGACTAAAGGGTTTGGTTTCGCGCCCTTTGGGCTGGTGAAATTCACCTTTAGTCCCGGTTGGTGGCTCGGACCGGGACTAAAGGTGGGCCTTTAGTCCCGGTTGGAGCCACCAACCGGGACTAAAGGGTTGGGTATATAAGCAGCACTTAAGAATTTTTCTCCCATTCTCTCCCCCGACGCCGATTCACAGAACGACGCCGCCAGGCTGCTGCGCCGGAGATCGCCGTCGCCTCCGAGCCGTCCCCCCCTCCCCGACGCCCTCGCCGCGCCCTGCCCCGACGTTGCCGTCGACGAGCCCTGCCCCGACGCGCACCGCCGTCGCCGAGCCCTGCCCCTACGCCGTCCCCCGCTCCCCTGCAACACACTGTGAGCCGCCGCGCCATTCCCCTCCTCCTCCTTCCCCCCCGCGCCCCGACGCCGCCGCCCGCCCCGACGCTGACGCCGCCCGCTCTCCGGCCTCTCCACCCCTCTTTTTGTTATTTTTGTTAATGTGATTTCCAGTGAGCATATTATCAATGTTGAAGAAGGAATGATCTTAATGGTGATAGAAATTAGTCATAGAAATTTTTGTGAAATTTTTGTTCATAGAAATTAGTGTGAAATTAGTGTTCATTTTGTCTTTTTTATCATAGAAATTAGTGTGAAATTAATGGTGATAGAAATCCAGTGAGCATATAAACTAGGTCATAGAAATTAGTGTGGAATTTTTGTTCACAGAAATGGTGATAGAAATCTAGTGAGCATATAAACAAATTGAAGAACAAATTTTTTGCATTAGAGTTCATTTTGTCTTTTTTGTATGTTTTAATGCAAGCATCTTTTGGGCAATCTTTGAACATGAAGTAGGAGCATTTTGATGTCATCTTGCTAGTAGATTTTAGTTCATGCCATGTTAGGACCTGTAGTGAGTGCTACAAGCTTGTAAATTTGTTATCTATTCATTTCTGCCATATATGTCATGCTATTTTTCTCTAAGTCTGAAACTGGCAGTATTAATACTTTGCATTTTGCCTTGAGGTTTGCAACAAATCTGTGCATCTTTGGATCATGATCAGTAATGGTGTTTTGCTGAGGGTAATTAGTACATGCTTGCCATGCTCTTTGTTGCCATGAAAAACTGTTGTAGCATATATTTTACTTGCCTCAAAGGTTGCATCATGAATCTGCAAATATCACTAAGTCTGAAAATCTGTTAATACTTGTCAACTTGATCATGATGATTGCCATTGATCTAGGGGTCATTTGAATTAGTTCAGTAAGCATGTTTTGCCATGTGTTACATCTTCGTGGAATTACATGTTGTGGTGTTGCATCTCCGTGGAGTTGGTCCCTGATCGTCCCTCCGCTGTTCGACAAAAGGTGTCCATTTGTTGTATGTTGAATTTTGTTCATAGGATGATGGTTGGTTCATTTGTTGAGTTGTGTATTCATCTTGTGTATAAATCTTCTATTCATCTTGTATTCATTTTGTATTCATGTTGTATATAAATCTTGTATTCATCTTGTACAAATATCGTCGTAACTTCGACATGAGGGGGGGGGGTCGTTAAAACATAACCCCGATAACTTTGATTTTGAGGCATATGAAAACCTGATTTGCACGTCGGACAGGCATGAGAGAGGCGGTCCGCAAAGTATCCTCTCCCGAAAGATAGGACGACTCATCAGATATGATTCTAGATAATGTCCAATGCCTCATATCGCGAACATAGTTATATTGGATGATTGATCTTCATATAAATGAAGCATAAAAGTTTAGCAATCACTTACAAATTTTCATGTTGTTCATTGACTTCGACATGAGGGGGGGGGGGGGTCGTTAAAACATAACCCTGACAATCCACTAATCCATTGCTCATATGCATATGATTCCTTGTTGTGATTAGGTCTATGTTTGCCACTAATCCATCTCTCATGGTTGTATATTGCCATGTTGTAATATTTGCAGAAACTATGGAACACGACAGAGACTTAGAACAAGAAGAGGCGTTGGAGGAAATAATCCGCGACGGAGATGATGATATCATCACCTCACAGTTTCTCAACGACTCCGATGGTGAGGGAAGAGAAGATGACGGCTCCGGTGATCGAATGGAGGAGGGAGAAGATGATGGCTCCGCCGGTGTTGGAGCCTTAACTGTTGCAAAGTCCGGTGAGGTATATATATTAATTAAGCCTCTGCTGACTAGATGCATTAATTGTTTGGTATGTACATATATTAACGCTTCTTTCTTCTTTTAGCCCTCCGGATCGAGCCAAACTTCTATAAGGAGACGAGGCCCGAAGAAAAGGTTGGGCGAGAATGAAAGGTTCACGATCGAAGAAGTCGATACAGATGGCAAACCGACTGTTCCCAAGCGGACCCAAGACCGATTTATACATCAGTGCGAGTTGTTGTTAGGGACAGCGTCTCGATCAGCATCCAAGAATGGAATAAGAAGAAGGAGGATGGAGTTTCTTATGTGGACGATAGATGCAAAGATGAGCTTTGGAACTCGCTCATGATAAATTTCAGCCTACCGCCAGAGGAGGATCCAAATAACCCAGTTATTCAGCGAAAAGTCAAAAAATGGGCTCTTAAGAAGATGGCAGAACAATTCAAGAACTGGAAGAAAATATTGAATGAACAGTTTGTCGAGAAAGACGAGACTCCAGAATTCACCGGTCAATATGCGAAGATAAAAGATCACTGGCCCGCATTTGTGGCGTACAAGAAATCGGAGAAAGCTAAGAACAGGTCACAGACAAATAAGCTAAATGCTGCAAAGAAGCTGTATCACCATGTTACGAGTTCAGGTGGCTACAAGGTTGCCCGGCCTACGTGGGACAAAGCTGAGAACGACCTGCTTGCTAAAGGGATCCAACCAGCGACATTGAACTGGCCCGAACGGGCAAGGACTTGGTTCTTCGGGCATAGGGGAACTTTGGACCCAGAAACAGGGAAGTGTGTTTACACGAAAGAACAACTTGAAACACCCGTCATAAAGATTCAGGAAGCAATCAAGGACGTGCAGGAAGGGAGGTTCCATCCCGACAGAGAGAAGGACGAGCTGTCACGCGCCCTCGGGAATCTTGAACACCCTGGACGAACACGAGGCACATCAGGCTCCGTTTCGTGGGTGCATGGGTTTCCCGACAGCACTGGTTATAGAAGACGAGGGAGAAAGAAGAAAGAGAATGCAGACCGGATGAAGAAGGTAGAAGAAAGATTAGCGTTACAGTAGAAGAAACTAGAGGCACTTACCAGTCAGCGAGCTACCGGCCCACCATCTCAGCAGCACGAAGATCCTTCATTCGATACTACCCATGAAGCTACCCCACCATCTCAGCGGAAAAGCAACGTGGCTTCCACGGAGCTCGTTCGGCCTGATATCACGGCTCCTCGCTACCCCGTGGATGATATCACGGAGAGGAACATTGTGAGCTAATGGCGAAATGCAGCAACCTAACCTTGAAGGTGGTAGTCGGCTATGTCTTACCTCCTAGACCTGATGGAACTTTTCATTGCAATCCGATTCCAGATGGCTATGCTATTGTCGGGGTGGATGAAGTTACCAACGGATTCGAGGGGCTGGACCTTGAGTAGCCTACAGGTGAAGGGGAGACTCATCTGGTAGATGCCGTAAGGACTACCATTCTATGGACAAAGGAAAACATCGTGCTTCCACAATGGATGCCACGTCAGCAAACTCAGCCGGAGGAGGCCCCTCAGCAGACTCCTCACAGTCCAGCTCTATCTCCGCTACGTCAGTCGTCTCCGCCGCGTCAGCACACTCCGCCGCCTCAGCTGTCTCCGTCGCGTCAACACACTCCGCCGCCTCAGCAGAATCCTCCGCCGCCTCAGCTGTCTCCACCGCGTCAGCGGACTCCGCCTCCTCCGCCGCCTCAGCAACGGCGGAAGAGACCCGCCACCGCTCCGGCGGCTAGCAGTACAACAACGAAGAAATCTAGAGTAGGTCCAAGCGTCAAGAAGGCTCCTGCCAAGTTACCATACGACATGACTGAGGAGGAAAACAACGAGATCGTGGCTGCCGATGTGAAATGCCAGCTTGCACCGAAACGTCCAGATCCAAAGGAGAAAATAGATTCGGTAAAAGCGAAGCGTTGTCTGGATGCCCTTAAGCGACCACCACCTCCTCCGCTGCTCTCACACTATGACCACTATATTGTAAAGACATTTCATGAAGTGAAAAGGTCGGGAAGTACTAGCAGTGCTGCAAGAATTGGGAAAACAATTCCCCAGCTCGGCGAACAGGAAAAACAATCGTGCCCCCCGCTCAAGGTGTTTCCCGATATCGCTAATGATCCGAGGGTAGCGGCCGCTCATCCTGGTTACACTCTTGGTGATTACTTAGGCGATGAGGTATAGTTCGAAATGGCTGAGGTAGCCTTTAGATACGAGCACGGGAAGCCTCTCGTCAGACCTGAGTAGCTCCTGCATCTATCAACGATGATGCGAACATTGCATGACTGGTACTTGAAAGCCTGCAAGGAAGGGACCGACAGTATCTTAGTGGGAATTAAAGATGAGGACTACTTGAATGGAGTCGAGGCGTTGTACATTGAATTTGAAGAATTATTTCAGTTATACAATCAAGACGCCCTCGACAAAACTATCGTCAGTTGCTATTGTCTGTAAGTATTTTTTCTGTAATTAAGTCTCTAGCTCAGCTCGTTCATTGCATGTATAATTATCCTCACACTATATTATGCAGATTGAAGATACTCGAATGCAGAGGAAAAATCTATGACATTGGGTTCATTAACCCAAATACCGTAAATGAATATGTGGTACAAAAAACCCCGATGATACAGAGAAAAACTTGCTAAAGGCGTTACTTGGACAACAAAATAAAAGGGAAATACTATTTCCTTACAACTCCCAGTGAGTTTACTGTCTTGTGCACATTCTGTTTCGCTTACTCGAGGTTAAGTGTAATTGATGAGTTATGCGTGCGCAGGTTTCACTTTATTCTGCTAGCCATTCAGCTTGACGCGGGACTAGTAATTGTCTTGGACTCGAGACGTAAAGAGGCTAAGGAGTGGGCAGACATGAGTCAAATGCTTCAGAAGTAAGTTCAATCATTATCGCACCATATCGGCAACTTTCGTTCATTTCCTGATATCAAGTAATCATTTTCTTTACCGGGCAGGGTTTGGAAAAAGTTCACCAACCAGGTTAGGGGTGAATGGAAAAAGGAGCTGCGATTTTCACACCCCAAAGTAAGTACTACTAGCTAGTTCCGCGCATTTCTCATTGATTCTAGTTTCAATACCATTATCATGCTTGATTATCATTTTGATTGAACTCTATTCTCGTAAAGTGCTTGTGGCAGGCACCCGGGAATAATTTATGTGGATACTACGTTTGCGAGTTCATTCGCCACAAGACCTCTGAGCGGGGCAGATCTTCATAACAATTTGAAGTACGTAAACAATATTCACATTTTTATTTTATTACCATCAATTGTGTTGAGTTTCATTCATATATATATATATATATATATATATATATATATATATATATATATATATATATATATATATATATATTGACCCCCTTCTTTAAATTAGATCTGGCGGAAGCGGGACGAACTCCTACCAACTGATCGCATACGAGCAATTCAAGAGGAATTGGCGGGATTCTTTGTTGACCATGTCATACCTACAGACGGAGAATACCATCGGGATTGGCAATGCGATTTTGGTAATTAGATATTAGGGATCGTAAGAGATGTTATATTGTATATATGCATGAACGTGTACTATATGTAGTAGTGTCGAATAGATATACGAAAACTTGTTGTTCGACCAAGCATGGAGAAAGAGAGGTCACTTCTCTCTATATATTGATCATGACGATGTTGTGTAATGGTTCCTTCATTGCTATATGTAGTAGCTAGCGTCGAGTTGAATGAAAAGCATAAAATAAAAATGAAAACCCTAAATGTAAAGGAATTGAATGGTAAACACAAAAAGAAAAGGGGAAACACAATATGAAACCCCTAAACCCCTCCTTTCAAAAAAAAAACAAAAACCCTAGCGCCGGGCAGGTGCTGACGCGTGGCTGCCTTCTAGTCCCGGTTGGTGTTCCTGCCTGGGCTCCCACAGCGGCCACGTGGAGCTCCTTTAGTCCCGGTTCGTAACCCAACCGGGACTAAAAGTGGGGGCCTTTAGTCCCGATTGTTTAGTCCCGGTTGCAGAACCGGGACTAAATGCCCTCTGGAACCGGGACTGATGCCCAGTTTTCTACTAGTGGGCCCTAACTTGGGCATGCCCACATGCTGGTAAATTTTGGTGTCATTTCATGCATGTCATCACGTACACCATGTACAACCAGCATCATTATTTCATTTAATTCTTCCATAGGTTTTTTTTCAACTCTACCAAATGACCCCAAACTTTTTCCACACCCTCACGGCACCATGGCAAGCATGCATGCCAAGTTTCGTTGCTTTGCGACATTCAATGCATTTTCTCGGGTTTTCCCGGTGAAAAAACCCAAAGACACTGCCCGGACATGACGCAACATGCGTTTGGTGTCCGAATTCGTCCAAATCTTGCGTGGGACCCTACATTGGGCATGCAAACATGCTGGCAAAAATTGCTATCATTTCATGCATGCCATTATGTACACCATGTACAAACAGTACCATTCGGGTATGCCGGAGGCCAAGTCTGAAACGGTTTTTTTTTCCAACTCAACGAAATGAGCCCAAACTTTTTTGAAACCGTCCCAGCACCCTGGCAACCATGCATGCCAAGTTTCGTTGCTTTCTGACATTCGATGCATTTTCTATGATTTTCTCGGTGAAAAAACCCTAAAACACTACCCGGACGTGATGCAACGTGCGTTTGGTGTCCGAATTCATTGTAATCTTGCGTGGGGCCCTAAATTGGGCATGCCCACATGCTGGTAGAATTTCGTGTCATTTCATGCATGCCATCCGGTACACCATGTACAACCAGCATCGTTATTTAATGTGTTTCTTCCAGTGTTTTTTTTTCACCTCCACCAAATGAGCCAAATTTTTTTACACACATTGCCATCACCATGGAGAGCATGCATGCCAAGTTTCATTGCTTTCCGACATTCAATGCATTTTCTAGGGTTTTCCCGGTGAAAAAACCGTAAAACACTGCCCGGACATGACGCAACGTGAGTTTGGTGTCTGAATTCGTCCAAATCTTGCGTGGGCCCTACTTTGGGCATGCACAAATGCTGGCAAAATTTGGTTTCATTTCATGCATGCCATCACGTACACCATGTACAACCAGCACCGTTCGGGTCTGCCGGAGGCCAAGTCTGAAAGAGCTTTTTTTTCCAACTCAACCAAATGAGCCCAAAGTTTTTCCACACCCTTCCAGCACCATGGTAATCATGCATGACAAGTTTCCTTATTTTTCGACATTCGATGTATTTTCTAGGGTTTTTCCGGTGAAAAAACCCTATAACCATGCCCGGACGTGACGCAACGTGCGTTTGGTATCCGAATTCGTCCAAATCTTGCGTGGCGGCCTACATTGGGCATGCACACATGCTGGCAAAATTTGGTGTCATTTCATGCATGCCATCACGTACACCATGTATAACCATGACCGTTCGGGTCTGCTAGAGGCCAAGTCTGAAAGAGGTTTTTTTTTATCCAACTCAACCAAATGAGCCCAAACTTTTTCCACACCCTTCCAGCACCATGGCAATCATGCATGACACATTTAATTCTTTTCCGACATTCGATGCATTTTCTAGGGTTTTTCCGGTGAAAAAACCCTAAAACACTGCTCGGACATGACACAACGTGCGTTTGGTGTTCGAATTCGTCCAAATCTTGCATGGGACCCTACATTCGGCATGCACACATGCTAGCAAAATTTGGTGTCATTTCATGCATGCCATCACATACAGCATATACAATCAGGACCGTTCGGGTCTGCCGGAGGCCAAGTATGAAAGACGTTTTTTTTTCAACTCAACCAAATGAGCTCAAACTTTTTTCACACCCTCGCATCTCCATGGCAAGCATGCATGCCGAATTTTGTTCATTTCCGACATTCGATGCATTTTCTACGATTTTCCAGTAAAAAAACGCTAAAACACTGCCCGGACGTGACGCAACGTGCGTTCGGTGTCCGAATTCGTCCAAATCTTGCGTGGAGTAGTACAATGGGCATTCCCACACGATGGAAAAAATTTGGTATCAATTCATGCATGCCTGCACAGACACCATGTACAAACATGACCGTTCGGGTCTGCCGGTAGGGCTACTCTCAAACAAGGTTTTTTTTTACATCCATCAAACGCACTTAATTTTTTTCCACAGATTGCTATTGGCCGTATCAATCCTCACTTAGTGTAGGAGATGATCTTCCATTTGATCAATGAAGATCAACTACTACAAAACAAATTTAAACAAGTTTTCGGCGCGTTTAACGTCCGCTCGTGCGTTCTTTCATACATATTTTAAAAAAATGCAACCCACAACATTAGTAAAGAACTAATAAAAGATTCAAACCTTCCATAATTCTGAAAAGCAACAAAATTTCGTTCATATTTAGGATATTTTACATAGTTTTGTGAACGAAATTTTACATTCAAAATTAAAAAGAACGAAAAAAAAATCAAACTACTCGTCGTCGCTCATCACAAGATCCACAACTCCGCCATCGCCGCCGTCTTCGCCGCCGTCGGAGTCGGAGTCGTCAGAGCCGCCGAAGTGCGCGAAAAATTCGGCCGCGGTTGCCGACTGCTGCGCTAGCAGATCGGTCGACTCCCTCGTCGCCTGTCAGTACCCCGGCTCGTCGGCCGGGTCCCTCGGGTCAACCACCTCCGCCGGCGGAATCCAACCCGTCTCCGATGTCGAGTTCCGGATCGTGCGGATCAAACACGGCGATTCCAACGGGTCGCCCTCCTCCTGGATCGCGGCCAGTTCCGTCGGGATCTGAAATTGAGGGGCGGCGGCGGGAGCGGCCGAGGCGGCTGCACGAGCACGCCGACCGGCACGCGGCTGCACGGGCGGGGCGGCGGGGGGCGCGAGTGGCGCGTTTGGAGCGTCTGCGCGGATGCTGCGGGACTTGTAGAAGGCGACGACAGTGTCGAAGTCGCGGCCTTCCCAAAAACTCCGGCGACCTTCAGGGTTCCACGGACCGCGTTGTGCGGGGCCCGGCTTGGCATAGCCGTCGGTGGTGATGTGCCACCCGTGCGCTAGGCGGGATGCCAGCGGCAAGGGGATGCCGTGGCGGTAGATGTCCACCGTCTGCGGCCCGGTGAGGCTAGACGGCCACAGGCCGGCCGGTGCGGCGCCGCCTCCACCACGGATGCTTCCGGCGCCGCCTCCACCCCCACTGCTTCTGGCGCCGCCTCCACCGCCGAACCACCGAAACATCCGCGTCCACGAGGCATCGCGGCAGAGAGAAGTTCGCCGCCGGCAGAAAGATCTAGGGTTGGGGAAGGGGTTTGTGGCTAGAGCGGCTGCTGGGGGGAGGGTTTTATAGGAGGGAGGCGGGGCAGACGACGCGGTGCGGACGGCAGAGGGGCGCGGCAGGCAAGGCGACGGCGCGGCAGGGGAGTTGATGGCGCGGCAGGCGAGGCAGATGTCACGGCGGCCGATGGAGAAGGCGCGGCGCCCAATGCGACGGCGCGGCAGGCGAGGCGACGGCGCGGCATGCATGCACGGTGCGTAATTGACGGCACGTCGCCCACCACGTTGAAAAAAAAAACCACCACGTTGAAAAAAAAACAAAGCCGGCATCACGTTGAAAAAAAAGGGCGTATTCGTGTACGTACACGCCGCGGGCGGGCGGGCAGGCTGACACTTTTTTAGAATTTGGCCATCATGCCCTTCGTTATGAATGGTATCGTGCAATCTCAGCCATCCTAGTGTTAGGGGGTGTACCCATGCAAAAGTGCATGTTGTTTACCTTGATTCTGTTACCAATAAGTGACGCGATGCGACTGTTGGTAATTTTCCTATCGCCAACAGAAGATTCCAAGTCCCACTCCAGGTCAGGCATGGATGTGAATCCATACCAGAGCTGATCCGACGGAGGGGGCTTCAGATGTATGCGCAAGGTACCTCTAACAAATGTGACTTTTATCGCGAGAGAAAGTGGAACCCGAGCTGGTGGGGTATGCGGCTCGAATCTGGGAGGGACGGTTGGTGGCGGGGGCTGTGGCTGCTTCGACCGGGGCGTGCTCGCGCCGCGCCAAGGTGCCCGTCGGCGTTCTGGGGCTGCGCTTCCCCTCTGGCGTTGAAGTCTGGTTCGTGATCTCCGCCATCTTCCCATCCGGCCTAGCTACTGAAATACGCCTGGTACAAAAAGTAACATATCTTATCTATCCTAGTTGTAAAGCCCAGGCTAGCGATGATTCCACTGCTAATTGAACTAATACTCAATGAGATTGATGTAAAAAAAAGAGTAACACTCCTATAATCCTTGGCAAGATCAACTTTTCGTAAGGGTATGTTTTAGTATGGCAGCCGGCAGACATCTATAGCATTTCCAGTGAATTTGGATTTTAAGCCGTAATTTGGGGATGTTGGATGAAGCACGTCACATGCTAGCATATAGAAATGCAAATTAACTGTTGATCCTTAATTCCTTATACTACGTGAGTGTGTTGAGGCATATCGCTGTCCATCCTTTTAACGAGAACCTGGCTAGAATCAGCTAATGAGTCCCATCGTTAAAACCAATTAATGCGCGATGCGATCGAGGCCTGGTTAGGAGAAAAGAACCCCGCCGAGCATAGGCAAATCCGCGCTGAATGGAGCTCCTGGGTACACGCCAAATCCACTACCACAGACGAGGTGGCTCTTGTTGGTCGTGTCAAGGAAGCCCCAACAAATGTCAGTTAAACTGCCCCAACAAATGTCAGTTAAACTTTGGGACAACATCTGTATTTTGTTCGATATCAACGGACATAAATCTTGTAGTCATCATCACATAGTCTTTTATAAAAGTGGGAATATTGTATTATATAAATAGTTGAGACATGCAAGAATTGTGAGTCTGTAAATCACATGGCAAGCTTACATATGAGGCTAATTGCTGAATAAGAGCATTTGATTGTATAGACCAGGCCGGCCGCTAATTACTAATTCCCTTAAACGGCAGCATCTAGTTAGTATCAAATTCATTGTAGACCAATCAATCATCTCTCGATGGGTTCTACATAAAGCTTCATTCCAGAGGACAAACACTACCACCATTACTCATTTGTGAACTAGACAACAAGGTAATCAATCAAGAGAGTGAGATCTAGCCTCCCTCGTAGCCATCACGCATGGACCTCGCAGCGGGGGCCATGGCCTCCCTCCTCCTGAAACTGGTCGAGCTCCTCAATGATGAGTACAATCTGCAGAAAGGCGTGAAGAAAGATGTCGAGTTTCTTGAGAGAGAGCTGAGGAGCATGCACGCTGCCCTCCTCAAGGTGTCGGAGGTGCCCAGAGACCAGCTCGACAAGCTGGTTAAGATCTGGGCGGACAAAGTCAGGGAGCGGTCCTACGACATGGAAGATGTTGTTGATGACTTTCTTGTGCGCGTCGAGGACTCCAAGCCCACCACCAACCCACACAAGTTCAAACAACTCATGAAGGAGATGGGCAACTTGTTCAAGAAGGGTAGATCTCGCCATCAAAACGCGGATGCCATCAAAGATCTCAAGGACCAGGTCCAAGAGATCTCCGACAGGCGCGATAGATACAAGATCAATGACCTTGTTCCCAATCCAGCTGCCACGGCCACCGCTGACCCTCGCATGCTGGCTATGTACAAAGACCAGAAAGAGATCGTCAGCATCAATGTCACAAGAGATGAGGTAATCAAGAAGCTCACAGACGGGAAGTCCAAGAAACAGCTCATGACGATATCCATTCTCGGATTTGGAGGACTGGGCAAGACAACTCTTGCCAAAGCAGTATATGACACTATAAAAGAGCAATTTGATTTGGGGGCTTTTGTTACGGTGGGTCGGAATCCTGACGTGAAGGAGGTTTTCAAGGACATCCTCTTTCAACTCGACAAGAATAAGTATACAGAATTCAGTGGAGCGTTTACATTGACTGAAACGCAACTCATTGACTTGTTGCGAGGACTACTTAATAACAAGAGGTAAGCACCGCCCATTCTAGTTTCGACTTTGAGTACTCTAAATAATAGGAAATTTAGCTCATGCGGCCACCGTACATGGAGGCATAAATTGGAAAATGCATGTTCTTCTCAATCTATTGGCATGCATGGACTAATTTTGATAATTCATATATATCATATATTTTTACTTTCATCAAGTATTTGAGCCATCTCAGTGGTAGACTTAGCATCAAAACCTAATGGAGAACAGGGAAAACAAGTTAGCGGTCGGTTGCTTGGTGCATTTTCTGCATGATGTTTTACACTAGGATTTTGGCACCATATATGCATGTTCTTGTGTATTTTCGGAAATAAAGTAAGTTTAACGCATGCTCCTACGTCCTGCTATCATTGGGGCTCCGAGGGAGTAAATTTTATAAAAACTCACAATAGTTTATGCTTTAATTTTAGCTTCATGTAACCACAACTTTTATGAAATTGAGTTTGGAAAGTGGACTTGTGAAATTACTGTTTCATTAGTAGCCCCCCTCCATCTTTATATAACTGTATCTTTTTGAAATATTTTCTCTTGCACAACCTTGTTCGAGATTGAATATTTTCATTAGGTTGTTTTGAAAGTACTAATATGGTTGACATGCTTATTGTATTTTTGTAAACATTGTAGATAGTTTTAATAATAATTGATCTTGCGCTGTCATGTGGACAGGTACATCATCATTATTGATGATATATGGGATATAAAAGCATGGGAAATGATAAAATGTACTTTGATGGATAGCGACTGCGGAAGTAGAATAATAACAACTACTCGGATTTTGCAAGTCGCCACAAGGGCTGGTGATCTGTACAAGTTAGAGCCACTTTCTCAAAATAGATCTGAAGAATTATTTTATAAAAGATTATTTGGTGGCAAAGACAAATGCCTTTATGATCTGCCGGCTGAGGTAACAAAAAGAATTCTACACAAATGTGGTGGTGTACCATTGGCTATCATTACAATAGCTAGCCTGTTGGTTAGTAAACGAATGGAGGAGTGGTCTAGGGTGTACGAATCTATTGGTTTTGGGTATGAAGATAATGAGCATGTCGAGAACACAAGAAAGATATTGCTATTTAGCTACTATGATCTGCCATGCTATCTAAGGACTTGTTTATTGCATTTAAGCATATTTCCTGAAGATGGTATAATCATGAAAGACACTTTGATATGGAAGTGGATCGCCGAAGGTTTTGTCCACGAGAAACCAGAGATAGGTTTATTTGAGCTCGGAGAGAGATTCTTCAACGAGCTAATAAATAGAAGCATGATACAGTCGGTCAGGTATGGATGCGACATATATGCTTGTGAAGTGCACGATTTGGTGCTTGATATTATCTATTCGTTGGCAGAGGAAGAGAACTTTGTTACTGTATTGACTCGTAATAAGCAGCACACGTCTTCACAAAGAAAACCCCGTAGGTTAGCCATCCAAAAGAGAGTTATTGACGAAGATGACCTTTTTGGTAACATTAGCATGCCACAAGTGAGATTATTTAATGCCATCATGTGTCATTTTAGTGTGATGCCATTGTTTGCAGGCTTTAAAGTTTTGCGTGTCCTAGCTATAGATGGGTGTACTTTTCATCTGGAGCATCTCGGTGGACTAGTTCACTTGAGGTACCTCGAGATCTCGAGAGTGGATATTACTATTCTTCCTGGGGGAATAGAGGATCTCAAATTTTTGCAGACACTGATCTTGAGATCAACCAAGATACGAGTATTGCCACAAAGTGTTGGTCTGCTAAAGCAACTGAAGTGTCTGCAGATCGACGATAGATTGATAACAGTGCCGGGCTGGATTGGGAATCTGACGTCCTTAGAAGTGCTATCATGGGATCGCTTATACCCACAGCTTGTGAAAGAGCTGCGTAAGCTGACTGAGCTAAGAGAGCTAAGGTTTGAGCTTGAAAGAGATGATGGTTGGTTGATCAAAGATTTAATAGAACCTCTATGCTATCTGAAGAAACTCCAAGTTCTAGAAGTTTCCCTTCACTCGAGGTACCATCTAGATATGTCGGGGTGGGTCAATTGCAATGGCTATGTGCCCTCTCGGCAACTTCGTCATCTGAAACTAGATCTTACTTTACGTAACCTGCCATGGTGGATCAATCCCACGGTTCTTCGGAACCTCTCCACTTTAAACATGTCATCGTGTAGCCTGGGGAAGCGTGACCAGGAGACCCTTGGGAGGTTCCCTGAGCTCACTGATCTTGTACTGATTGGCATCGGTCCATATATCATGGGCGGTGGTGCATTCCCCAAGTTGAGATCCTTAGTGATCGACTATTCAATGCCTACGTTTATGCATGGAGCTATGCCCAGCCTTGAAGTTCTTGGATTACGCATATCGGTGGTGGACTGGAAGAAGTACAAGATTGACTTTGACTTCGGTAGCTTGGAGAAGCTCCCTTGTCTTCGGATTGTGGGAGTTGCTATCGTCACCTATGGTGCCAGAGTTGAGCACATCAGTGAGCTAATGGTAACGCTGAGGCACGCTGTCAACATTCATCCCAACCGTCCCATACTTGAGGTACCATACTGCTACCTCTCATCATATATACACATATATAATTTCTGTATGTAGATATTTTATTTTCTCATTTCACTTGACCAATCGCTTTCTTTTTCTGTATTTCGCAGACATTCTCCATGGATGGCAGCTTGGCAGTCGAATACGACCAGACTGACCAAGACGAAGAAGTAATACTTACTTTTATTATTCGATCTGTGTGCAGTTTTTATTACTAGCAAGCTACGCCCTCCGTTCCAAATTAATTGAAGTTCTAGGTGTGTCCTAATTCAATTTATTTAAGTTATCAATATCTACAACACCAAATTACATTCAATAGATCCACCAAAAAGTATATTTTTCTAGATCCTACACTACAGGAAAAATACACGTTGCCTAGTACGATATAGTAAGCCGAGTGCTAAACCACGGGCTCATGGTTTATGTCCACTTAAGCCGAGTATGCCCTTAAGGACACATGACGAACGTACAGTAATTGGCTTCCATAGACATACGCCGTGAACCCAGTGCGCCGGCACTCGGCTTAAACAAAATACACGGCATACACTAAGGTAAGCCGTAGTTGCAGCGGAGATGCACTCGGCTTACTGCACAAGTCCCGGCAAAATGCACCAGCCACGTGGCTCGCGCGCCGCCCACTAACGGCTCCGTGATGGTGCTGTATGTAAGCCGAGTGCCCGATATAATACACTTGGCTTACGCCTATTTCTTGTTGCATTTCTTTTCCTTCCCCCTATTTCTCACACATTCTGTCTAGGCTAGTTTTCGTCAGACTATCGATCTCATTTCATCATTGTTAGAAAAATCTGAGACGCGTACTCGGTTGAGGACTAAAAGTAATCACACGAAACCGATATAGAGATTTGTTAACAAGATTCAACGACTCGGATTCATCCCCGGTGCCCAGACCACGGGCGCTCCTCCACGTGACACCGTCCAACCGAGCGCCGGCACATACCGCCGGCTACCCCTGCGTGCCGCCGGTTACCCGGGCCCACGGATAGTCGCGGCGTCCTATCGAGGACCCGGAGATCGCACCATCCTGCGTGGGGACGGAATATATCAACTAAAGGGCAGACTGATGTTTAAATACCCAGTGCACAACATAGAGGTGGCACCTCCCTCACAAACCGGACAGTCACGAGGGAAGGTTCAGGACGTATAATGTGGCAGCCTCCCCCGCATCGAGCAGACGGGGGGAGTCCTATGACCGCATGCGCCCCGACCTGCTCCGGCATGTCCGCATGACCTGCCGTGACACAGAACAAGAGGAAAGTCCCCCGGTCAAACCCCTCTGGCACCCGGTCAAAGCCGTAGACCGCACGGGCCCACGGATGGCCGCGGCGTCGAAAACCGCCCCGAGGAGGGTCCGGAGACCGCACCGGCCTGCGTGGGGCCCCAATATATCAACGTAAGGGCCGCCAGACGCTCAAATGCTTGGTGCACAACATTGATGTGGCACCTCCCTCACAAACCGGACAGTCACGCCGGAAGGTTCAGGACGAATAGCGTGGCAGCCCCCCCGCATCGAGCAGACGGGGGGAGTCCTTTGACCGCATGCGCTCCGACCTGCTCCGGCACGTCGGCTTGACCTGCCGTGACACATAACAAGAGGAAAATCCCCCGGTCAAACCCCTCTGGCACCCGGTCAAAGCCGTAGACCGCGCGGGCCCACGGATGGCCGCGGCGTCGAAAACCGCCCAGGGAGGGTCCGGAGACCGCTCCGGCCTGCGTGGGGCCCCGATATATCAACGTAAGGGCGGCCAGACGCTCAAATGCTTGGTGCACAACATTGATGTGGCACCTCCCTCACAAACCGGACAGTCACGCAGGAAGGTTCAGGACGTATAGCGTGGCAGCCCCCCCGAATCGAGCAGACGGGGGGAGTCCTTTGACCGCATGCGCTCCGACCTGCTTCGGCACGACCTGCTGTGACACAAAACATGAGGAAAGTCCCCCGGTCAAACCCCTCTGGCACCCGGTCAAAGCCGTAGACCGCGCGGGCCCACGGATGGCCGCGGCGTCGAAAACCGCCCCGGGGAGGGTCCGGAGACCGCACCGGCCTGTGTGGGGCCCCGATATATCAACATAAGGGCGGCCAGATGCTCAAATGCTTGGTGCACAACATTGATGTGGCACCTCCCCCACAAACCGGACAGTCACGACGGAAGGTTCAGGACGTATAGCGTGGCAGCCCCCCGCATCGAGCAGATGGGGGGAGTCCTGTGACTGCATGCGCTCCGACCTGCTCCGGCTGTTCGGCATGACCTGTCGACACACAGAACAAGAGGAAAGTCCCCCGGTCAAACCCCTCTGGCACCCGGTCAAAGCCGTAGACCGCGCGGGCCCACGGATGGCCGCGGCTTCGAAAACCGCCCGGAGGAGGGTCCGGAGATCGCACCGGCCTGCGTGGGGCCCCGATATATCAACGTAAGGGCGGCCAGACTCTCAAATGTTGGGTGCACAACATTGATGTGGCACCTCACTCACAAACCGGACAGTCACGCAGGAGGGTTCAGGACATACAGCGTGGCAGCCCCCCGCATCGAGCAGACGGGGGGAGTCCTGTGACCGCATGCGCACCGACCAGCTCCAGCACGTCCGCATGACCTGCCGTGACACAGAACAAGAGGAAAGTCCCCCGGTCAAACCCCTCTGGCACCCGGTCAAAGCCGTAGACTGCGTGGGCCCACGGATGGCCACGGCGTCGAAAACCGCCCCGGGGAGGGTCTGGAGACCGCACCGGCCTGCGTGGGGCCCTTATATATCAACGTATGGGCGGCCAGACGCTCAAATGCTTGGTGCACACCATTGATGTGGCACCTCCCGCACAAACTGGATAGTCTCGCAGGAAGGTTCAGGACGTATAGCATGGCAGCCCCCCCCGCATCGAGCAGACGGGGAGAGTTCTTTGACCGCATGCGCTCCGACCTGCTCCGACACGTCGGCATGACCTGCCGTGACACATAACAAGAGGAAAGTCCCCCGGTCAAACCCCTCTGGCACCCGGTCAAAGCCGTAGACCGCGTGGGCCCACGGATGGCCGCGACGACGAAAACCGCCCCGGGGAGGGTCCGGAGACCGCACCGGCCTGCGAGGGTCCCCGATATATCAACGTAAGGGCGGCCAGACGCTCAAATGCTTGTTGCACAACATTGATGTGGCACCTCCCTCTCAAACCGGACAGTCACGCAGGAAGGTTCAGGATGTATAGCATGACAGCCCCCCCGCATCAAGCAGACGGGGGGAGTCCTGTGACCGCAAGCGCTCCGACCTGCTCTGACACGTCCGCATGACCTGCCGTGACACAGAACAAGAGGAAAGTCCCCCGGTCAAACCCCTCTGGCACCTGGTCAAAGCCATAGACCGTGCGGGCCCACGGATGGCCGCGGCGTCGAAAACCGCCCTGGGGAGGGTCCGGAGACCGCACCGGCCTGCGTGGGGCCCCGATATATCAACGTAAAGGTGGCCAGACGCTCAAATGCTTGGTGCACAACATTGATGTGACACCTCCCTCACAAACCGAACAGTCACGCAGGAAGGTTCAGGACGTATAGCATGGCAACCCCCCCCCCCCGCATGGAGCAGACGGGGGGAGTCCTTTGACCGCATGCGCTCCGACCTGCTCCGGAACGTCGGCATGACCTGCCCTGACACAGAACAAGAGGAAAGTCCCCCGGTCAAACCCCTCTGGCACCCGGTCAAAGCCGTAAACCGCGCGGGCCCACGGATGGCTGCGGCGTCGAAAACCGCCCCGGGGAGGGTCCGGAGACCGCACCGGCCTGCGTGGGGCCCCGATATATCAATGTAAGGGCGGCCAGACGCTCAAATGCTTCTTGCACCACATTGATGTGGCACCTCCCTCTCAAACCGGACAGTCACGCAGGAAGGCTCAGGACATATAGCGTGGCAGCCCCCCCGCATCGAGCAGACGGGGGGAGTCCTGTGACCGCATGCGCACAGACCTGCTCCGGCACGTCCGCATGACCTTCCGTGACACAGAACAAGAGGAAAGTCCCCCGGTCAAACCCCTCTGGCACCCGGTCAAGGCCGTAGACCGCGCGGGCCCACGGATGGCTGCGGCGTCGAAAACCGCCCCGGGGAGGGTCCGGAGACCGCACCGGCCTGCGTGGGGCCCCCGTATATCAACGTAAGGGTTGTGTTTACTCATGTTTCTAAAAAAAGTGTATTAACAACTACCCAAACATATATAGTAATAAAAAATTGATCCGAGAAAGTATTATATAAGGCGTGTGTTCTTGTAAGCCGAGTGTCTTTTATCGTATACTCGGCTTATATTTGGCGGGGACTTACTGAAATTTCCCCTCGTCGTGCTCTTTCTCTCTGTTTGCTCCCCCCTCCCCAAATTTCACCTCTTCGTCCGCGCCGCCCCCAATCCCTAGCTTCCTCCTCCACCGCCGACCCCGCCGACCCCCCTCCCCCCCGCGGCATCTCCACCAGCCACCGGTTGTCGCCCACCTGCCAGATCCGCCCACCGGTCACTGCCCTCAACCCGCTCACCCCCTCGAACCAAGCTCCCCGCCGCCTCGAGCCCCTCCAGTGCCCCCTCCTTGCCATATCGGGCCGCCGATCACCGTCGGGAGGTCCACTATCGACCGCCGCCGACCGCCGTCGTGAGCTCCACCCCAAGGAGGAGATCCAGCCAGCTCCACCCCGGTGGAGATCCACCCGAGCAGCTCCTCCTCCACCGCTACCGCCCACGAGCTCCCTCCGGCCGTCCGCTTCCTCTCCCGCGTGCAAGGTGAGCTCCGGCCTCCTCTATTTTACTAAAGGCCAGATCTTACTGGTGTTGCTGCTTGCTGGTGGTGCTGCTGCTTGCTGGTGGTGCTGCTGCTTGCTATTGATGCTGCTGCTTGCTTGCTGGTGGTGCTGCTGCTTGCAGGTGCTGCTGCTTACTGGTGATGCTGGTGCTGCTGCTTGTTGTTGCCGATGCTGCTGTTGCTTGCTGTTGGTGCTGCTGCTAGGGTTTTGTATTAGAAATTGTATATATGATAGTATTAGAAATTGTATCTAAAGTTGTAGCTAATTTTGTTCATTTTATATTTTGGTCAAAGTTTAGGGGTTAGGGTTTTAATGTTATCTTGCCGACATTGACAATTTTGTTCTTTTGTGCAGGACACACATCGGCTTTGACAAGGAGATCATCATCGCAGGGCTGCGTGCCGTAGGGAGGCTGTTGTTCACGCTTCGAGGGTAAGAAACGCGTTACCTATGCCTCTCCTAGGGTTTATGCATTTATACATAATGTAGCTAGGAAGTCACGTTACCTATGCGTCTCCCATTCGGAAGGTTTACATATATAAATATGCAGCTCTTGCATATTTATAACCGTAACTCTTTCGAATTGTCCACGTTTTCCATGGACAGCCCGAGGATGTGTAGGCTGGCTTTGTTTTCATGCTCTACTCCGATCCGAGATAGAATTTCGGTAGCGTCTCCCTGTTGTTTTCCGGATGCACATTCTCTCGGCTTGTTGCCGAGACGTGTATTTGGAGACCAGCGGGGAGGTGCTGCCGAAATTCCATCTCGGATCAGAGTAGGGCATGAAAACGAAGCCAGCCTACACATCCTCGGGTGGGATTAGGACCTATCCTTACCTATTAGATAGTTTGTGGTAAAGCCGTAAAACCTAAGTAATTGTATTTATATGAACTAATACTGGATGAACTACATTGCCAATGCAAACACATCAGATGGAGGACCGTGAGTGGATGTACAGTGGTAGACTGACTGGTGGGGGTGTGAGTCCGGAATGGATTGAAAAGACATTTGAGTTCTTGGAAGAGGCATTTGCTGGACACACAGGACGTGGTTCAGTGTGGTGCCCCTGTACCGTTTGTGATAACAAGCAGGAAAGAACAAAGGAGGTTATGGGGAGACACCTTCTCAAGAATGGGTTTAAGTCAAACTATCACCGGTGGGTCGTGCATGGTGAGTCCGAGCACGAGCGTGCGAGAGAGGAGGTGATCCGACAACGCACAGGAGAATATGATACTCATGTTGTAGATTTGTTAGAAGACCTAGAAAATGCACATGCGCCTGAAAATCAAGGCACTGGTGAAGATTCACGGGAGGAGGATGATGAGGAAAGGACGAACAAGTTCTATCAATCTTTGCATGGGGCACAAAAAACCCTTCACAGGCATACATATGTTACTAAACTGGATGCCATCGCACGCCTACTGGCCGTGAAGTCTCAGTTTGACTAGACTAGAGCATCATTCGATGTACTATTGAACGTTATTGGCACTCTGCTACCGAAAGAGCACATTTTGCCAAAGAACATGTATGAGACGGACAAAATATTCCGTGACCTTAAGCTACCATATGAGAAGATACATGTTTGTCCAAACACATGCATCTTATTTAGGAATGAACATGCGGGTTTAAATTACTGTCCAAAGTGCAAAGCCTCTAGGTATATCGAGGTCGAAGATGGTGTTGGTCTGAAGAAGCAGCTGAAAGTGCCCCATAAGTTCCTTCGGTATCTTGATCCCATACCAAGGATCCAACGACTCTTTATGTCTGCGGTGGCTGCCAAACAGATGAGATGGGTGGCGAAAGGGGCTAGGTATCGTCCTCAGAAGTCCATACATCCGTCGGATGCTAAAGCATGGAAGGACTTCGTTGAGCTGTACCCAGATAAAGCTGGCAAAGAAGACAGTGTAGCCGTTGCGATAACAACCGATGGGTTCAATCCATTTGGTTTCACTAACTCCACATACACCTGTTGGCCTGTGTATGTTATTTCGATGAATCTCCCCCCCCCCCCGGTGTATGCATGAAACGACACCACATGTTCCTGTCGTTGATTATTCCAGGCCCTTCATACCCGGGGAAGAAAATGAGTTTGTACATGGAGCCGCTTGTTGATGACTTGGTAGTCGCCTAGGAGAAAGGTGTACGAATGTACAACGCCCTAACAAAGGAGCACTTCGATATGTATGTTTGGTACTACACATCCCTGCATGACCTACATGCACGTGCGATATTTTGTGGCTGGTGTGTACATGGGAATTGGCCATGTCCGGTGTTTATGCAGAACCTAACTTTCTTTTGGAAATATGCCCTAGAGGCAATAATAAATTGGTTATTATTATATTTCCTTGTTCATGATAATCGTTTATTATCCATGCTATAATTGTATTGATTGGAAACTCAAATACATGTGTGGGTACATAGACAACACTGTGTCCCTAGTATGCCTCTAGTTGACTAGCTCGTTGATCAAAGATGGTTAAGGTTTCCTAGCCATTGACATGAGATGTCATTTGATAACGGGATCACATCATTAGGAGAATGATGTGATGGACAAGACCCAAACTACAAACGTAGCATATGATCGTGTTAGTTTATTGCTATTGTTTTCTGCATGTCAAGTATCTGTTCCTTTGACCATGAGATCATGCAACTCACTGACACCGGAGGAATACCTTGTGTGTATCAAACGTCGCAACGTAACTGGGCGACTATAAAGGTGCTCTACAGGTATCTCCGAGGGTGTCTGTTGGGTTGGCATGGATCAAGACTGGGATTTGTTACTCCGTATGACGGAGAGGTATCTCAGGGCCCACTCGGTAATACAACATCACAATGAGCCTTGCAAGCAATGTGACTAAAGTGTTAGCCATGAGATCTTGTATTACGGAACGAGTAAAGAGACTTGCCGGTAACGAGATTGAACTAGGTATAGTGATAACGACGATCGAATCTCGGGCAAGTAACATACCGAAGAACAAAGGGAACAGCATACGGGATTAACTGAATCCTTGACATAGAGGTTCGACCGATAAAAGATCTTCGTAGAATATGTAGGAGCCAATATGGGCATCCAGGTCCCGCTATTGGTTATTGGCCGTAGAGGTGTCTCGGTCATGTCTACATAGTTCTCGAACCCGCAGGGTCTACACACTTAACGTTTGGTGACGATTAGTATAATTGAGTTATTATGTTGGTGACCGAAAGTTGTTCGGAGTCCCGGATAAGATCCCGGACATGACGAGGATCTCCGGAATAGTCTGGAGGTAAAGATTGATATATGTGATAATAGTGTTTTGATCTCCGGAAGGGTTCCGGAGTTCACCGGAAGGGGTTCCGGATGTTTACCGAAGTGTTCGGGTGCAGCAACACTTTATATGGGCCAAAGGGATAAAGCCCACGAGGTATTGAAAAGTGCAGAAGTAGTTTTGCTGCCGCGTAAGCGGTACTACCGCTTGGTGAAGCGGTACTACCGCCCGAGCGGTACTACCGCTTGTGTGAAGCGGTACTACCGCCCCAGCGGTACTACCGCTTGTGTGAAGCGGTACTACCGCTTGTGCGCGGCTGTGCGCGGTTCGGCAGGGATCCGAGTTGGACTCTTTTCCTGCGGGCCAAACCGACCTTGTGCGGGCAAAACCGACCTGGAGGAGGCTTTTACTCCAAGTTTAGACCCCAAGGCTCAACATATAAATAGAGGGGCAGGGCTAGCACACGGGACACATCAAGATTTCCCCAAGCCGTGTGCGGCAACCCTAACCCTCTAGTTCCTCCGTCATAATCTCCGTAGCGCTTGGCGAAGCCCTGCAGAGATTGTTCCTCACCACCATCACCACGCCGTCGTGCTGCTGGAACTCAACCACTACTTCACCATCGCTCGCTGGATCGAGGAGGTGAAGGCGTCATCAAGCCGTACGTGTGTTGAACGCGGAGGTGCCGTCCGTTCGGCGCTAGTTCGTGATCGGATCGAGGGACGACTTGCGATTTGGATCGCGGAGACGTTCGACTACATCAACCGCGTTTCTTAAACGCTTCCGCTTAGCGATCTACAAGGGTATGTAGATTCACTCTCCCTCTCGTAGATGCTCATCACCATGGATAGATCTTGTGTGTGCGTAGGAAATTTTTTGTTTCCCATGCAACGTTCCCCAACAGTGGCATCATGAGCCAGGTCTATGCGTAGATGAGATCTCGAGTAGAACACAAACGAGTTGTGGGCGTGGGTGTATACATATTGCTTGCCGTTACTAGTTGATATTTGATTCGGCGGTACTGTGAGATGAAGCGGCCCGGACCGACATTACGCGTACACTTACGCGAGACAGGTTCCTTCAACTAACATGTAACTTCGTTGCATAAAGATGGCTAGCGGGTGTCTGTCTCTCTCATTTTAGTTGAATCGATTTCAATGAAGAGGGTTCTTTTAGAAGATCAAAAAGCAATCACTACACCACGTTGTGGTTTTGCGTAGGTAAGAACGGTTCTTGCAAACCCGTAGCAGCCACGTAAAATTTGCAACAACAATTAGAGGACGTCTAACTTGTTTTTGCAGGGTATGTTGTGATGTGATATGGCCAATTACATGATGAGATATATGTGATGTATGAGATGATCATGTGTTGTATAGAATATCACGACTTGCATGTCGATGAGTACGGCAACTGGCAGGAGCCATAGAGTTGTCTTTAATTATTGTATGACCTGCGTGTCAATCATTAAGCGCTATGTAATGCTTTACTTTATCGCTAAACGTTAGCAATAGTCGTGGAAGCAACAGTCGGCGCGACAACCTTATGGCGACACGTTGATGGAGATCAAGATGATGGAGATCATGGTGTCATGCCGGTGACGATGGAGATCATGCCGGTGCTTTGGAGATGGAGATCAAAAGCACAAGTTCATGGCCATATCATGTCACTTATGATTTGCATGTGATGTTAATCCTTTTTATGCATCTTATTTTGCTTAGGACGACGGTAGCATTATAAGGTGATCCCTCACTTAAATTTCAAGATAAATTGTGTTCTCCCCAAGTGTGCACCGTTGCGAAAGTTCGTCGTTTTGAGACACGCCGTGATGATCGGGTGTGATAGACTCTACGTTCGCATACAACGGGTGCAAGCCATGTTGCACGTGCGGAAACACTCGGGTTAAACTTGACGAGCCTAGCATGTACAGACATGGCCTCGGAACACAAGAGACCGAAAGGTCGAGCATGAGTCATATAGTAGATATGATCAACATGAAGATGTTCACCATTGAAACCACCTCGACTCACGTGATGATCGGACTTAAGTTGGTGGATTTGGATCATGTTACACTCGAATGACCGGAGGGATGTCAATTTGAGTGGGAGTTTTTTAAAATATGATTAACTAAACTCATTATCTAAGAACAATAGTCTAAGTTGTCTTTGCTATATTTATGTTGTAGATCATGGCTCGCGCAGTAGCACCCCTGAATTTTAATGCGTTCCTAGAGAAAGCTAAGTTGAAAGATGATGGAAGTAACTTTGTGGACTGGGCCCGTAATCTAAGGATTATCCTTACGGCTTCCCAGAAGGCTTATGTCCTTGATGCACCGCTTGGTGATCCACCCGCTCCAGTTGAGTCTCTAGACGTTGTGAACGCCTGGCAGGCTCGTTCTGATGATTACTCAATAGTTCAATGTGCAATGTTGTATGGCTTAGAACCGGGACTTCAAAGACGTTTTGAACGTCATGGAGCATATGAGATGTTCCAGGAGTTGAAGTTTATCTTTCAGAAGAATGCCCGGATTGAGAGATATGAGATCTCCGATAAGTTCTATGCTTGCAAGATGGAGGAGAACGGGTCTATCAGTGATCACGTGCTCAGAATGTCTGGGTACTCCACCCGTCTGGCTGAATTGGGGATGCCCCTTCCTCCAGAGGCTATCACTGACAGAGTTCTTCAATCATTGCCACCTAGCTACAAGAGCTTCGTGTTGAACTATAACATGCACGGGATGAACAAGTCAGTCGCCGAGCTTTTTGCGATGCTGAAAGCCGCTGAGTCTGAAATTCAGAAGGAGCATCAAGTGTTGATGGTCAATAAAACCACTAGTTTCAAGAAAAATGGCAAGGGTAAGAAGGGTAACTCCAAGAAGAGTGGCAAAGCAGTTGCTCCTCTCGTGAAGAAACCCAAGGCTGGACCCAAACCAGAAACTGTGTGTTTTCATTGCAAGGGAACTGGACACTGGAAGCGGAATTGCCCCAAGTATTTGGCTGACAAGAAGGCGGCCAACAACAAACAAGGTATATATGATATACATGTTATTGATGTGTACCTTACCAACTCTCGTTGTAGTGCCTGGGTATTTGATACCGGTGCGGTTGCTCATATTTGCAACTCAAAACAGGAACTGCGGAATAGACGGAGGCTGGCAAAGGACGAAGTGACGATGCGCGTGGGAAATGGTTCCAAGGTTGATGTGATCGCCGTCGGCACGCTCGCTCTTCGATTACCGTCGGGATTAGTGATGAACCTAAATAAGTGTTATTTGGTGCCTGCGTTAAGCATGAACATTATATCTGGATCTTGTTTATTGCGAGACGGTTACTCATTTAAATCAGAGAATAATGGTTGTTCTATTTATATGAGTAATATCTTTTATGGTCATGCACCCGATGTGAGGGGTTTATTCTTATTGAATCTCGATAGTAATGATACACATGTTCATAACATTGATGCCAAAAGATGTAGAATTGATAATGATAATACCACTTTCTTGTGGCACTGCCGTTTAGGTCATATTGGCGTAAAACGCATGAGGAAGCTCCATGCTGATGGACTTTTGGAGTCACTTGATTTTGAATCACTTGACACATGTGAGCCATGCCTCATGGGCAAGATGACTAAAACGCCGTTCTCTGGAACAATGGAACGGGCAAGTGACTTATTGGAAATCATACATACTGATGTGTGTGGTCCGATGAGTATTGAGGCGCGCGGTGGTTATCGTTATTTTCTCACCTTCACTGATGACTTAAGTAGATATGGGTATATTTACTTAATGAAACACAAGTCTGAAACGTTTGAAAAGTTCAAACAATTTCAGAGTGAAGTTGAGAATCATCGTAACAAGAAGATTAAATTCCTACGATCTGATCGAGGAGGAGAATATCTGAGTTATGAGTTTGGCAGTCACTTAAGACAATGTGGAATTGTTTCACAATTGACACAGCCTGGAACACCACAGCGTAATGGTGTGTCCGAACGTCGTAATCGAACCTTATTGGATATGGTGCGATCTATGATGTCTCTTGCCGATTTGCCACTATCGTTTTGGGGTTATGCATTAGAGACAGCTGCATTCACTTTAAATAGGGCACCATCGAAATCCGTTGAGACGACGCCATATGAACTTTGGTTTGGCAAGAAGCCAAAGCTGTCATTTCTTAAAGTTTGGGGATGTGATGCTTATGTCAAAAAGCTTCAGCCTGAAAAGCTGGAACCCAAAGCGGAGAAATGCGTCTTCATAGGATACCCAAAAGAGACAGTTGGGTATACCTTCTACCTCAGATCCGAGGGCAAAGTGTTTGTCGCTAAAAACGGAACATTTCTTGAGAAAGGGTTTCTCTCGAAAGAATTGAGTGGGAGGAAGATAGAACTTGATGAGGTTGTTGAACCTTTACTTCAACCTGAGAGTAGCGCAGTGCAGAAAGTTGTTTCTGTGGAGCCTACATTAGCTGAAGAGGAAGTTAATGATGATGATCATGAAGCTTTGGATCAAGTTACTATCGAACCTCGTAGGTCGACAAGGACGCGTACTGCTCCTGAGTGGTACGGCAACCCTGTCTTAGAGGTCATGTTGTTAGACAACGATGAACCTACGAGCTATGGAGAAGCGATGATGGGCCTGGATTCCGAGAAGTGGTTAGAGGCCATGAAATCGGAGATGGGATCCATGTATGAAAACAAAGTATGGACTTTGGAAGTATTACCTGAAGGGCGTAAGGCCATTCAGAACAAATGGATCTTTAAGAGGAAGACGGACGCGGACGGTAATGTCACCGTCTATAAAGCTCGACTTGTGGCAAAGGGTTTTTCACAAGTTCAAGGAGTTGACTACGATGAGACCTTCTCACCCGTAGCGATGCTTAAGTCCGTCAGAATCATGTTAGCAATAGCTGCCTTTTTCGATTATGAAATTTGGCAGATGGATGTCAAAACAGCGTTCCTTAACGGTTACCTTAAGGAAGAGTTGTATATGATGCAACCAGAAGGTTTTGTCGATCCAGAGAATGCTGACAAAGTTTGCAAACTCCAGCGATCCATTTATGGACTGGTGCAAGCATCTCGGAGTTGGAATCTTCGTTTTGATGAGGTGATCAAAGCGTTCGAGTTTATACAAGTTTACGGAGAAGCTTGTATTTACAAGAAAGTGAGTGGGAACTCTATAGCGTTTCTAATATTATATGTGGATGACATATTGCTGATTGGAAACAATATAGAAATGTTGGAAAGCGTAAAGGAATATTTGAACAAGAGTTTTTCAATGAAGGACCTAGGAGAAGCTGCTTTCATATTAGGCATCAAGATCTATAGAGATAGATCAAGACGCTTAATAGGACTTTCACAAAGCACATACCTTGATAAGATTTTGAAGAAGTTCAAAATGGATCAGTCCAAGAAGGGGTTCTTGCCTGTTTTGCAAGGTGTGAAGTTGAGTAAGACTCAATGCCCAGTGACTGCAGAAGATAGAGAAAAGATGAGTGTCATCCCCTATGCTTCGGCCATAGGCTCTATCATGTATGCAATGCTGTGCACAAGACCCGATGTCAGCCTTGCCATAAGTATGGTCGGAAGGTTTCAAGGTGATCTAGGAATGGAACACTGGACGGCGGTCAAGAATATCCTGAAGTACCTGAAAAGGACTAAGGACATGTTTCTCGTTTATGGAGGTGATCAAGAGCTCGTCGTAAAGGGTTATGTCGATGCAAGCTTTGACACTGATCCGGATGACTCAAAGTCGCAAACCGGATACGTATTTATTCTAAATGGGGGTGCGGTTAGCTGGTGCAGTTCCAAGCAAAGCGTGGTAGCAGATTCTACATGCGAAGCGGAGTACATCGCTGCCTCGGAGGCAGCGAAGGAAGGTGTCTGGATGAAGGAGTTCATGACAGATCTTGGAGTAGTGCCTAGTGCACTTAACCCAATGACTCTGTTTTGTGATAATACTGGTGCCATTGCTCTAGCCAAGGAACCAAGATTTCACAAGAGGACCAGACACATAAAGCGACGTTTCAATTCCATCCGCGATTACATCAAGGAGGACGACATAAATATTTGCAAAGTACACACGGATCTAAATGTTGCAGATCCGATGACTAAACCTCTTCCAAGGGCTAAACATGAACAACACCAGAACTGCATGGGTGTTCGATTCATTACAATGTAAATCACATAGTGATGTGAACTAGATTATTGACTCTAGTGCAAGTGGGAGACTGTTGGAAATATGCCCTAGAGGCAATAATAAATTGGTTATTATTATATTTCCTTGTTCATGATAATCGTTTATTATCCATGCTATAATTGTATTGATTGGAAACTCAAATACATGTGTGGGTACATAGACAACACTGTGTCCCTAGTATGCCTCTAGTTGACTAGCTCGTTGATCAAAGATGGTTAAGGTTTCCTAGCCATTGACATGAGATGTCATTTGATAACGGGATCACATCATTAGGAGAATGATGTGATGGACAAGACCCAAACTACAAACGTAGCATATGATCATGTTAGTTTATTGCTATTGTTTTCTGCATGTCAAGTATCTGTTCCTTTGACCATGAGATCATGCAACTCACTGACACCGGAGGAATACCTTGTGTGTATCAAACGTCGCAACGTAACTGGGCGACTATAAAGGTGCTCTACAGGTATCTCCGAGGGTGTCTGTTGGGTTGGCATGGATCAAGACTGGGATTTGTTACTCCGTATGACGGAGAGGTATCTCAGGGCCCACTCGGTAATACAACATCACAATGAGCCTTGCAAGCAATGTGACTAAAGTGTTAGCCACGAGATCTTGTATTACGGAACGAGTAAAGAGACTTGCCGGTAACAAGATTGAACTAGGTATAGTGATACCGACGATCGAATCTCGGGCAAGTAACATACCGAAGAACAAAGGGAACAGCATACGGGATTAACTGAATCCTTGACATAGAGGTTCGACCGATAAAAGATCTTCGTAGAATATGTAGGAGCCAATATGGGCATCCAGGTCCCGCTATTGGTTATTGGCCGTAGAGGTGTCTCGGTCATGTCTACATAGTTCTCGAACCCGCAGGGTCTACACACTTAACGTTTGGTGACGATTAGTATAATTGAGTTATTATGTTGGTGACCGAAAGTTGTTCGGAGTCCCGGATAAGATCCCGGACATGACGAGGATCTCCGGAATAGTCTGGAGGTAAAGATTGATATATGTGATAATAGTGTTTTGATCTCCGGAAGGGTTCCGGAGTTCACCGGAAGGGGTTCCGGATGTTTACCGAAGTGTTCGGGTGCAGCAACACTTTATATGGGCCAAAGGGATAAAGCCCACGAGGTATTGAAAAGTGCAGAAGTAGTTTTGCTGCCGCGTAAGCGGTACTACCGCTTGGTGAAGCGGTACTACCGCCCGAGCGGTACTACCGCTTGTGTGAAGCGGTACTACCGCCCGAGCGGTACTACCGCTTGTGTGAAGCGGTACTACCGCCCAAGTGGTACTACCGCTTGTGTGAAGCGGTACTACCACTTGTGCGCGGCTGTGCGCGGTTCGGCAGGGATCCGAGTTGGACTCTTTTCCTGCGGGCCAAACCGACCTTGTGCGGGCAAAACCGACCTGGAGGAGGCTTTTACTCCAAGTTTAGACCCCAAGGCTCAACATATAAATAGAGGGGCAGGGCTAGCACACGGGACACATCAAGATTTCCCCAAGCCGTGTGCGGCAACCCTAACCCTCTAGTTCCTCCGTCATAATCTCCGTAGCGCTTGGCGAAGCCCTGCAGAGATTGTTCCTCACCACCATCACCACGCCGTCGTGCTGCTGGAACTCAACCACTACTTCACCATCGCTCGCTGGATCGAGGAGGTGAAGGCGTCATCAAGCCGTACGTGTGTTGAACGCGGAGGTGCCGTCCGTTCGGCGCTAGTTCGTGATCGGATCGAGGGACGACTTGCGATTTGGATCGCGGAGACGTTCGACTACATCAACCGCGTTTCTTAAACGCTTCCGCTTAGCGATCTACAAGGGTATGTAGATTCACTCTCCCTCTCGTAGATGCTCATCACCATGGATAGATCTTGTGTGTGCGTAGGAAAAATTTTGTTTCCCATGCAACGTTCCCCAACACTTCATACCCGGGGAAGAAAATGAGTTTGTACATGGAGCCGCTTGTTGATGACTTGGTAGTCGCCTGGGAGAAAGGGGTACGAATGTACAACGTCCTAACAAAGGAGCACTTCGATATGTATGTTTGGTACTACACATCCCTGCATGACCTACCGGCACGTGCTATATTTTGTGGCTGGTGTGTACATGGGAATTGGCCATGTCCGGTGTTTATGCAGAACCTAACTTTCTTTTGGTTGAAGAAAGGTGGGAAGTATAGCTCCTTTGGCAAGCATCGCCAATTCCTTCGTCTCGACCATCAATTCAGACGAGACAAAAAGAACTTCGAGAAAGGTATAGCTATCGATGCTCCACCCCCACCTGTGATGACCGGTGACATGATCAAGGCTCAGTTAGATGGCCTCGTTGAGAAGCCCGATGGGACTGGTTTTGAGGGATATGGGGAGACACACAACTGGACTCACATTCCAAGCCTTTGGAGGCTCCCTTACTTTAAGGATCTCCAACTTCCACATAACATTGATGTAATGCACACTGAGAAGAATATCGCCAAGGCCCTTTTTGGCACAATCTTCGACACTGATAAGACAAAGGACAACGTCAAGGCCAGACTTGATCAAGAGAAACTGTGCGATAGGGAAACATTAAACATGGAACCTCCTGCTGGCAAAAGAAAAGGTTGGCGTAAGCCAACATCACTGTTTTGCCCTCCAAAGAAGCATAGGAAGGTAATGCTGCAGTGGGTCTTGGACAGGTTGCGGTTCTCTGATGGGTACGCAGGTAATATAACGAAGGGAGTGAATATGAGCACGTTGCGGTTAGGGGGGCTCAAGAGTCATGACTATCACGTATGGCTTGAGCGGGTAATGCCGGTGATGATTCGAGGCTTTGTCTCTGAGGAGATTTGGCGAACGCTGGCTGAGTTGAGCTATTTCTTCCGCCAGCTATGTGCTAGAGAGCTTGACTTTGCAGTTATTGATAAGTTGGAGGAGCAGGTTCCAGAGTTGGTGTGTAAGCTAGAGAAGATCTTCCCACCAAGCTTCTTTAATCCGATGCAACATATGATCTTGCATCTTTCGAGGGAGGCTCGATTAGGGGGGCCTGTGCTGTATCGTTGGTGTTTTCCACCTGAGAGAGAAATGAAGAGGCTTCGTTACAAATGCAAGAACAAATGCCGCATTGAAGCATCCATAGCCGAGGCCTATCTGAACGAGGAGGTGTCAAATGCGACGACCAAGTACTATGAGGACAATATTCCCACTCAGCAAAATCCCATCCTTCGTTACAATGAAGTCAACCCAGCCGATCTGCCCCCTCTTAGCATCTTCACAGGTGTAGGTGGCAGAGCAAGTGGCAGAAGGGCTAGGACCATAAAATATCCAGAGTGGGTGACTATTATGTCGTACGTGTTGACCAACATGCCGGAAGTTAATCCGTACATTGAGTAAGTGCTCCGTCTATCTTTTCGCAAATAATCACAATTAAGGTTGTATCTTAAAGTGCTTCTTTCGCATCACTACAGTGAATTCACACTTGAGTGCTGGAAGCTGGAACGGGACCCTACCGAGGAGGAGAAGGAAGAAATATTTGAAACTGGCGGTAAAGGAAAAGGAGGCTTCATTCCCCGGTTCTCGACAAAAGTACCATTCTATCCAACTTTCTTCTGCTGTCGACATTACATGTTTGTCTTTACATGCAATTCATACACCAAACTTCTCTTATTGAACCTGTAGGCAAGAACGGACCCCATGAGAGCCGATTTGAAAGTGTTTGCCAAAGGCTTCCAATATTCAGCCAAGAAATTAAAGGCTTACGATGTGAGTGGGTATCGCTTACATACCCATCATTACGACATGACACGGCCCAATCAAAAGACAATTAATAGCGGGGTCTTAACACTAGGGACAGACGGATTTGATTACTATGGAAGAATCGAGGAAATGATCGAACTGGATTATGGTTTTGGCAACAACCGTAACCCCGTTGTATTTAGATGCCATTGGTTCGATCCAACCAGAGTCAGACGTACGCCAGCCATTGGGTAGGTCGAAATTGATCGAACGTCAACATATGAAGGAGATGATGTCTATATTTTAGGTAATCAAGCCACACAAGTTTTTTATCTACCGTACGCGTGCACAACTGCGAAGCACCTGAAAGACTGGGATGTTGTGATCATGGGACCAACGCATACTGCACCAGCTGTTCCAAACGATGAAGATTACCAGCGCATAAACCCCAACACATATGAGGGAGAGTTTTACCAAGAAGATGGGCTCACAGGGCAATTCAATATTCACTTGTCCACTGATGAGGACATGGAAGTAGATGTTGAGGAACAAGAACTTGAGGGCTTGGAAGCAGACGATGTGCCTGACGGCGATGAAGTCGTTCAAAACTTGGAGGACCTACGTTTACTTGAACGGGTCCGTCTAGGTAAAGATGATGACCCAGACGGTCCACCTCTCGGCTTCATTGATGAATGGTGGGGCGAAATGCACGATAGCGATGAAGAAACTCCCGAGCCACTCGATGATCCGAAATATCATGACTTTGGCTTCTGAAACTACTCGATGTACTCATGGATGTAAAATTTGCGTAGTGCAACTACTTGATGTACTCTTGGATGTAAAATTTGCCGAGTGTAACTACTCGATGTACTCCTCGATGTAAAATTTGCCGAGTGTAACTACTCGATGTACTCCTGGATGTAAAATTTGCTGAGTGCAACTACTTGATGTGCTTCTGAACCGTTTTTCTACTTGTGCTTATCAACTATTACTCTTTGTCCTTCTTAACTGCATTACTAATTGCGCTTATTGACTTTTAATTATACTACTTGTGCTTTATGAACTTTGCTCACTTGAACTGCTCTACTTTTTCGCATATGAACCTTCAAACATGCCTTTTGTACTGCTTTACTTTTGCATATGAAATGTTGTACATGAACTAATCCGAATACTCTTTTGTCATAGCAGGTGATTGAAAGATGCGTGGCGAGAGCAAGAAGAGGGGTGGCAAGAAGAGCAAACTTGCCAGGCTTGGTGCGATAGAGGAGAGGCTAGACACCCAGAAGCAACAAGAAGCTCCCACAGGCTCACGGTCTGGCACAGGTGCTAGAGGACGGGGTAGAGGACGTGGTCGTGGAGGTGCGTACCGTCCTCCTAGCCCTGTCCCCTCAGCCCATTCCGAGGAGTTAGAGGCGTCAGAGGAGGGGACGGCGGAGGAGGAGTCCGTTCTGGAGGAGTCCTCACATCTTTGGGATGATGAGTCCGACGACGATGAGGATGAGGGAGAGTATGTGGTGGAGGATGCTGCAAAGAATATGCAATGGCCGGAGCCTCAGGAGAAACCAGTCTGGTTGTGTGGCTTGTCCAAACTCCCACATCGACCATATGCAGCTAAGGGGCGCCTAGTCGAACCAAAGGGAAAAACGTTAGTGCTTCTCTTTCTCTCTCCCTTAATATTGTTTTTATGTTGAAAGATATTTTTTTCCAGATACTTATCCACTTGCCTTTCCATTGTTGTAGTTCCTTGGTTGTTCTTGGAGATGGGCAGACACGCAACCCAAGTAGCATCATTGGGTGTCTTGTCAGGCATTACTACCCTAGACTTGTCAAAATTGGAGAGAACAAATATGAGCCCCCTTGGTCCTGGGAGCATTGGAGACGCGCTCCGGACACCGACCACCAGTTTCACTAGGCTTACAACAATGTTGCCGAGCGGGTGGTCAAAATTTTTTGGGTACACTTCTTTGTCAATATTCATAACTATTTCTTTCTTAATATTCAAAATCTTTGCACTGATCACTATCCTATTTGCCTTCATGCGCATTTTGTAGGATTTCTTCACGTGCATACCAGGTATGGAGGATGAGGGTAATGACGTTGTGGAGGAGATAGCAAAGAAGATTGTCTCCGACATGCACTACGAGGCGTGCGTGGATGCCGTGGTCAAGTATTTTGCGAACGAACGCAAAATGCTTCTCCCATTCCGAGAAGATACAAAGTTAATGTTATTTTACTTGTTTCTGTATGTCACGAGTATTTGATGCTGATCGGTTGCTTTCATTTGCAATCCGATGCAGGGACTACAGAAAGCTCACAAGTTGAGAAGAAATGAAGACATGATGCAAATCGGGAATGGTGATGGGATCGCTACTCAAGACCGTTAAAGTCATGCCTTTAGTTTATCTTCAAGATTTATCTTAGGATCGAATAATAGTTATTATGTTACGAAGTTGTGTAAAACATTATGTTTTGGATTATGCAGCGGATGTTCTTATAAAAGTTTTAAACAATAGTTGTTGAAGTGGCCATAAGAATATGTTTGGATTTACCTCAGATATTGATGGTCTATTCGTGAATCTCGAATTGAAATTTTATAACATTAATGCTAAACGTCTTGAGAAGACTGATAAGCACCACTTAAATATGGCACTGCTTGGTTATATCAGAATATAATCTTCATATAGATGAAGTGTTGAAATATTTTGATTTAAAATCAAATAAGAGAGTACATAGTGATGTATGAGGTCCAATGAATAACCCATGGCGCAGTGAATAATTATGCTTCATTAAATAAATTGAGTAAATATGATTTACTTAATATAGATCTGAAATATTTGAATAGTTCAAAGGAAATTCAGAATATTGTATTTGAAAGGTTCAAAAATTTCATAATGAAGATAAGAATCATTGTGACAAAAGATAAACGGGTTCTTCAATCTTGAAGAAAATTATCTGAGTCATTAGTTTAGCAAAACACTCGAATAATTGTGGAATTATTTTCTACTGATCTGCTTTTATTAACTTTTCTGGGATATACTTGGAACAACAAGATATACACTAAACAGAGCACCGCATATTAATATGGCTAAAAGAAACCATATGCGTTATGGAGTTCATAAACCAGATGAATGCTAAATTGTAGGATATCTCAAAACGTGATTTGGATGCCTTCTACCTAAAGTTCAAAGACAAAGGATTTGTCATGAATAATGAACACTTTTTAGAGAAGTTTTCTCGTCAAAGAAAGTTTTTCGAGAAGGAGTTTTCTCGTCAAAGAAATAAGTAGGAGGACATTACAGCTTGATAAAGATTTTGAATCTCTGGCAGAAGTGAGCAGGATTAACAAACCGGAAGTTGTTCCAATAAATCATCTGCAAAACTAAACCGTAAGTTACTACATTGGATGTAGAAACTCTAAAGCCTGTAAACGGAGTATGAAGATCAGGAAAAATTATTAAGCTTCCTGAAATTTCACAATGAGATATTCATCTTAGAAGAAGATGAACCTTCGCACTACAACGAAGCGATGGCGGCGCCCAGCTCAAAGGAATGGCTCATAGCCATGCACACCGGAATAGAGTTCATATACAATTAAGTTTAGAACTTGGTTGATACTCTATAAGGTATAGACTTCATACACAATTATAAGTTTGGAACTTAGTTGATACTTCAAAAGATATGAAGTGAATAGCATGCATATCAAAATTAATTTCCTAAATGGAAAGGATGTATGAATGATACAACCAGAAAGTTTTGAAATCCTCAAAGTACCGGATGAATGTGCAAACTTCAAAAGTTTGAAGATAGTATTGAAAGGAGCTGGAAATAACATTTTTAATAAGTCTGATCTTATTAAAATGATAAAGGAACTTGTGTATATGAAACTCAGTGGGAGCTATATATATAAATTTCTAATCTCATATGTAAATGACATACTGTAGAATAGAAATAATAAAAAGTTTCTGAGCACAGCAAAAGATCTTAAAATATGTTTCCATTGAAATAGTAAAGCAAAATATTGGACATAAAAGATCTATGAAGATAGATCAAAGTTGTCTAATTGAGCTACATGAAATTTATATATATTTTGACAAGGTTTAAAAGGTTTAAATAGAGAAAGTGTTTTCTCCCAATGTCACATAACATGATGCTTATAAGGATCAGTTGATAAGCATGAATAGATGAATAGATTCATCATGAAAGTTATGATATATATATATATATATATATATATATATATATATATATATATATATGAAGGCCAAAAAAGTTCTATGTACTAAGTGTTAGTAACAGATATCAAGCACCTCAAAAGGAGTGCGTTGTTTTGAGGAAATGAAGAAGAAGTTCATTATTAATGAATATATGAACATCAAACTTCATGACTGATATAAAATTGTTGGGCTATGATAATTATTTAGAATTATTTTAATATGAACAATATTGCGGATTCTATAATGATAGATATATATATATATATGTTTGATAACATTAGATGTTTCAAAAATTGTCTGGAACAGGAGGTGTCTTGATTGGATGATCCATATTTTGATGAAACCAATGACACTATATTATGAATATAGCTAATCAAGAAATGTCTTGATGTAATTGGTATGATCCAAATTGTGATAAAATCAATAACACTATATTATGAATATAAATTAATCAAGAAGAGTCTTGATGTAATTGGTATGAACAGGAGGTGTAGTTGGTATGATTCAAAGAGCAATGAAATCAATGACATTGTATTATGAATAAAATATCATTGCTCAAAGCAAAATGAATCGAGATCCTAAAAGCAGACATGACTAAACACAAATATTACATGGTTTTGAATATGTCAAAACAAATGACAAAGGCTCTACCACAAGCAAAGCATGAGCAACACTGGATAAGCCATAGGTGTTTAACAGACTATGCAGCTAGATTATTGACTCTAGTTCAAGTGGGAGACTATTGGAAATATGCCCTGGAGGCAATAATATTGTATTGTTATATTTCCATATTCATAATTAAGAGTTTATATTTCATGCTATAACTGCTATGCTCCTGGAATATGCGATTCAGTGGAAAACTCATATGCACGTGTGAAATGATAAACGGTAAAGAATAGGTTCCTAGTATTGCCTCTAAGACTGGTTCAAGTGTTGTTGGTGATCACGTTTTCCGGATCTTAGGATATCATTATGTGTAACCATAGTCCTAAAACAACATTGAGAGTATGACGTTGGAAGAACGATCAAATTGAATCGACCCAATATTTGATTGTTATACTTTGTGATAATATCGTCTGAAATCAATTGTTATAACATGGAGTGTTAGCATGTGTTTTAGTTCCTCAGACCATGAGAGTATCGCAGTCACTTCCTACCGTACGATGGACTTTGGGGTTGCTCAAACATCATCTGTAACAGGGTGATCATACCGACAACTTTCAGGCTCATCGGAAAGTTTGACAAGGGACTGGATAGCTCGATAGTGGGATTTGCTCCTCTGACGATGGAGAGATATTCTTCGGGCCCTCTCGGTGTAATGGCATCCATCATCGTCTGGCCAGACACAGGTGACTTCGTCATGGGGATGCCGGAACACTTCCACGAGAAAGAAGAATAAAACCAGTAACGGTTGCAACGGTATAGTTAGCATGCTGATGACTCTGGAGGATACCGATGCATGCCGGGTTTTGTAAAGTATCGCGAAGCAAAGGGAACATCGCATGATAACCAAAGGTTCACTCGAAAGTCATTCGTGTAATCATAGGGATCGATATGGACGTCCACGGTTCCGCTATCGGTCATTGAACGAAGGAGTTTCGTTCATGTCTATGCTTTACCGAACCTACGGGGTCACAAGCCTATGGCAATCATGATCTGCTAAGTGGTAGTAGGACGGGAGTGATGAGAATATATTTTTGGAATTGTTTCATTAATATTCGAAATAGTTCCGAGAGGATCCGGAAGCATTTTGGGGTCACCGGAAGGGTTTCGGTGAATATCCGGTAATACCGGGTATTACCGATAAATAATATATATGTGGAAAATGTTTCCGGGGATGTTAAATTATATATAAAATGGTCTGAAAGTATTTAGAACATTTATATATTTAATGTAATATCAACGGGCCTAAAAAGGCCAAGAGGTGGAAGGCAACTTGGGCCACAAGGGCCCAAGTGGGGAGGCGCCTCCACTCCCAAGGAAAGGGAGGGGGGAGGCCGAATTGGGAAGGGATTCCCCTCCTCTAGGCTGGTGTGTAGGGGAACGTGACAGAAAAAAAAAATTCGGTACTGCGAGCACGCCCAGGATCACTATGGAGATGCATACAAGGTTTGATCTGATCGTTACCGACTCATAGCGCAGCGGAAGTAGAGTCGATGTTGATCGTCGGTGCAGATCCCTGCAGCTAGGATTTACAACCTCCCAACCACGATGTTGTACTCCCTCGTCTGCCCCTCGGACAGTCCCTCGGACAGCCCTGCGGGAGGCGGTCGGACAGTCCCCCGGAGGATGTCACGGACAGCCCTTCAGGAGGACCCTCGAAACTCGGACAGTAACTCGGACAGCCCTTCGGGAGGACCCTCGAACAGCCCCTCGGGCAAAAGATTGAACCTACAACCTCTCTACGGGGTTGCACACATACGGTGTCAGCTATCCGGCAGGGCTTCGCCGTCCAGAACTGGTTCCCACCGGAACCCAGACAGCCTTTCGGCTCTACGAAACTATTTCGCTGGGAGGGAGAGAGAAAGCCAGATCATGCATGGCATGTGTATGTGAGAAAGAGTGAGTGTGGAGAGTGCATATCCATCTATATTTATAGGAAAACCCAAGGGGTAGGGTGGCACTTGAAAGTACCAAAGTGCCAATGAAAGGTGTCCTTCACAAGGGCATAAAGGGGAAGGCAAGTGGGCAAGTGGGGCTCCATGGAGGAGCCACACCATGGCCGGCCACCCCCTTATGGGTCCCCCCAAAAGGGGTTCCCATCCATCCATGTCATCCCCTAGATCTTTTGAGCAAAGCCCAAAAAAGTGGCTTTCCAAAAAGTAACAATAAAGTGCTTTTCACTATTCATGAAAACATTTTTCCAATACCGTTAAATCCGAAAATATTTATGTGGGCCTAGAACATTTCCAGTACCCCCAAAAATAATTTTTGACGCGTTCCGAAACAATTCCAGATCAGTGGTTTTCATCAGCAAAAAGCAACCAAAGTGGTTCCGGCAGCTCCGGAACATTTCCTGTTTTTTTTCTCCAGAAAAATCCCAGAAGATCCTAGAACAATTCTGGCACCCTCCAAGAATTTCCAGGCGTGTGCCGAAACCATTTTGACTTAATGGTATAATCTGAAACAACTTTTCGGTTTTACCGAAACTCTTCCGGTGTTCTCTCTCCGGAACTCTTCCGTTGTCTCCGAAACTTTTTCGGTGACTTTCTCTCAGACTCGTTGTCTAGTATTCAGCAGATAGATTACCCTTAAGCATGTGACCCTATAGGTTCGGTGAAGTATAGACATGACCGGAACACTTTCCGATCAATGATCAATATCAGAGCCGTGGACACCCATATTGACCCCTATGCCCACACGAATAAATATTCGAGTGAACCTCTAGTTGCCGTGTGCTATTCCTGTTGCTTCACGATATGTTACAAACACCCGAGGTGAGATTTATTGGCATCCCCGTGGATCAACAACTTGTCCACTATGCTAGTTACCTCGTTCCCGTGTTCCGGCATCCCAGTGATCGAATCACATGGTGTCTGGCCAGACAATGGTGGATACTGTAACACCGAGAGGGCCCTAAGAATATCTCTCCATTGTCGAAGGAGCAAATCCCAATCTTGAGCTATCAAGTCCCTTGTCATACTTTCTCATGAACCAGTAAGCCGCTGTAATAGCCACCCAGTTACGGATGACGTTTAACAAACCCCAAAGTTCATCAAGCAAGCATGAAGAAACTCGATACTCTCATGGTCTAAGGAATTATGCAAACGTTAACTTTCTCTGTGTTAGTAACCATTAACTTGTGATGAATGTATCTCATAGCATAACATCAATTCGGGTCGATTCAACACAAATGTTCTTCTAACATTGTGCCCTCAAAGTTGCCGGCATAGACATGCCCATGATCAGGAAAACATAATCATCATGCAATCACTTGAGCCAGTCTTAGAGGCTTGACCAGGAATACTTTTTACCATTTATTATTCCACACGTGCATATGAGTTTTCCTCCGAGCCTCGTGGTTATTGCAGACTCAAGAACCATAGCAGTTATAGCATGGAATATAAACTTAATTTGCAACATGGGGATAAATAATAACATTTATTATTGCCTCTAGGGCATATCTCCTACAGACTCCCACTTGCACTAGAGTCAATAATCTAGTCAATGCTAATGCACTTTACACCTATGGCATACTGGTGTAAAATATGCTTCGCTTGTGGTATAGCCTGATGTCCAATGGATCTGACAACTTCAGCTCCGTGTGTATCTTTGCATATCCTCACGTTTTCACACTTTGACAAAATTCATATTTTGTGTGGACTTGGCTTAGTATATATGTGAATCACTGGTCGAACCTTGATTCCTCAGACTGAGCTATGGAGAAACTATCTACAATAGTGTCCCATTGACCAAAGCCATCTTGGAACCATACTAAGTTCATGAATGAACTATATGATTCAACATCTTCTTTGTCGCTTCTAAAGCATCAACATACTTAGCCTTCGTTGTAGAATTCGCCACAGTAACCTGTTTGGAACAATTCCAACTTACTGTGTCACCATATCGTGTATTACACAAAACCCTTAACTTAAATCGAAAATCGCATGGAGCATTGATGAAGACCGTATCGATGTAATTACTTACAATGAGCATTTCATAATCTCTGCTTGCAATAAAACATGTCATTAGTCACTAGTAGAAAACAGGCCTTTCGTCCGGAGCATTAGTCCCGGTCGGGTTTTGGACCGGGACTAATGTGACCACTAGTCCCTGTTCGAACGGCTAGGCTTTAGTCCCGGTTCATTTGCGACCTCTAGTCCCGGTTGGTGTTACCAACCGGGACTAAAGGGGTGGTGGCAGGCTGGCGTCAGGCTGGGGCCCCTGCGAGCCCCTTTAGTCCCGGTTGGTATCACCAACCGGGACTAGAGATGGACCTTTAGTCCCTGTTGGTATCACCAACCGGGACTAAAGATATCACTATATATAGTTCTTCGTCCAGCCCGAGCCCAAGCTCTCCTTTCTCTGTTTTCTCCTTTCTCTCCTCTGTTCTCTTCCCCTTGCTCGAGCTCATCCTCCATTTTTATCAAGATTTGTCAAGATTTGAGGCACCCCATCTATCCAAGTGTTCACAAAGGTTAGCAATTTTGTCCTTTCATCTCTCATTGCTAGATTAGCTCGTGCAATGCTCTATAAGTATAGTGATTTGTGGGTTTTAGTTTGGGAGTAATTATGTGGGAGTTTATTTGATTTATATGCAATTTGAGCTCAAATTAACTTCTTAGTTTGCATATGTGTAGGTGTGGTTTACTTAGTGCCTTCCCGTCCCCGTCCTAACCACCGTCGATCGCCTGCACCGTCCCGTCGCCGGCACCACCTTGGTGAGCCTCTTGTTCTTATCCTTTTTATAAAAAAAATCTTATTTGTATGATTTACATAGTTACTTGTATAATTTTCTTACTTGTATGATTGTTTGTTATACATAGTGCCATGGTTTTGATATCCGTCCCCGTCGGCCCTCGTCCGGTTTATGATTCGGATGTGGTATATTCTCTTTGATAACTATTTGTTGCATTTCGTGTTTATGACAATTATGCCCATCAAGTTGACATAGATATTTTTATCTAGGAGGTATGTGAACCGTAAATTGCAACTGACCCTCTTGTCGAGAAGTGAAATTTAGTTGAAAAAGAAAACGAGTATTTGAAAGAAAAATTGAAAAGAATTGAAGAAGAGAAGATGAAATTGGAGTTGTATGTTGCCGATGTCGTCGATGATCACAAGATCAAGATGGATGCAATGCGCTTGAAGATTAGAAAGATTAGAAAATATGCCGTTAATAAAGAGGCTTGGTATCATTATGCTGTTGGATCAATTATTACCTTAGTTGCGATTTTGATCGCATTTCTTGTTGCATTTAAATGCTTTAGCTAGATAGTTTTATGTTGTTTTATGAGAATAAGTGTGTATGAACTTTATGTATGAACTTGTATTAATTTGGTCTTTTCGGTGTTGTGTAATGAAGATGAGTCGGCAATGGATGTACGATGACCGACACTCTCCCTAGTTCATTAATGGCGTGCATAGTTTTCTGCGTGCGGCTGAGGCAAACAAGCGGAATGGTTTTATGTGTTGTCCATGTGGTGTCTGTAAGAATGATAGGAATTACTCTAGCTCAAAAGTCATTCACGTCCACCTGTTTACGTCCGATCAGTCAAGTCGAGGGGGCTCTCTCCCGCCACTTGGGCGATAGCTGGAAACCCAAGTGAGCTACGTGGCACTTGCATGCACCGTGTTGTCATCCTTCGCGTGTGCCGCTCTGCTCGTGCTCCGCCGGAGATGGTCGAGTTTGTACACGAAGTGCATCCAGTTTTTGCCGTAACCCTCTCAAATTTTTAGCACATGCTATGTGGGTGAAATGATGATACCATGCCAAGTTTCAACCTTTTCAGAGTTCATTTATAGTGCTTTTCAATTTCAGGGTCATTTAGCTCAAAAAAATCATTAAATGCATGAAAAATAGCAAATGAAGTTAGAAAGGGTTGAAATTTGAGGATGTGGCTTTGAATGGTGCATATTGAATGTACAAAAAGTTGGGAGTTGAAATAAGTTTAAAAAAATGAAATGCCTTTGTAACAGATGAGTTTTCGTCCGAAACCTTGATACTTCGAAAGAGATGGTCGAGTTTGTACACGAAGTGCATCCAGTTTTTTCCGTAAACCTCTCAACTTTTTAGCACATGCAATGTGGGTGAAATGATGATACCATGCCAAGTTTCAACCTTTTCAGAGTTCATTTGTAGTGCTTTTCAATTTCAGGGTTATTTAGCTCAAAAAATCATTAAATGCATGAAAAATAGCAAATGAAGTTAGCAAGGGTTGAAATTTGAGGATGTGGCTTTGAATGGTGCATATTGAATGCACAAAAAGTCAGGATTTGAAATAAGTTTTAAAAAATGAAATGCCATTGTAACAGATGAGTTTTCGTCCGAAACCTTGATACTTCGAAAGTGATGGTCGAGTTTGCACACGAAGTGCATCCGGTTTTGGCCGTAACCCTCTCAATTTTTAGCACATGCTATGTGGGTGAAATGATGATACCATGCCAAGTTTCAACCTTTTCAAAGTTCATTTGAAGTGCTTTTCAATTTCAGGGTCATTTAGCTCAAAAAAAATCATTAAATGCATGAAAAATAGCAAATGAAGTTAGAAAGGGTTGAAATTTGAGGATGTGGCTTTGAATGGTGCATATTGAATGCACAAAAAGTCAGGAGTAGAAATAAGTTTAAAAAAATGAAATGCCTTTGTAACAGATGAGTTTTCGTCCGAAACCTTGATACTTCGAAAGAGATGGTCGAGTTTGTACATGAAGTGCATCCGGTTTTGGCCGTAACCCTCTCAACTTTTTAGCACATGCTATGTGGGTGAAATGATGATACCATGCCAAGTTTCACCCTTTTCAGAGTTCATTTGTAGTGCTTTTCAATTTCAGGGTCATTTAGCTTTAAAAAATCATTAAATGCATGAAAAATAACAAATGAAGTAAGTAAGGGTTGAAAATTAAAACTCCTCATGCTGACTAACAGAAACATAATATAATTTGGAAAAAGAATAACAAGAAAACATATAAACTAAAATATTTAAAACAAATGAAGGTATAAAACTAAAAGAGCTAAACAGAATCTGTTTTTGATTAAAACACCTATTTAAAATAACCTAAAAATTATCAAATTGAACATACTGATAAAACACACTAATATTAAACAGCAGGAAAAACAATCACTCAAAAATCTATTTTTAAACTAAAGTTATTCACAAACGAGTGATTCACACAAATTTCAAAGAATTCAAATTTAAACTATTCAAATTTGAAAACTACTGGCACTAAGAGAAAGTTTATAATTTTTGTGACCTAAAGCAAAAAGATTCACTAAAAAACTCTAAATATTTGGCTGTAAGTAGAAACAAAAGAAAAAAAATAAAGCAAAAACAGAAAAAATGAAAAAAAAAAACCTTTAGTCCCGGTTGGCACAACCAGCCGGGACTAAAGGTCCTCCTCCCGCGCTTAATTTGGGCCCCGAAAACAGACCTTTAGTCCCGGCCCGTGGCTGTAACCGGGACTAAAGGCCAACCTTTTAGTCCCGGTTGCAGCCACGAACCGGGACTAAACGTTCTTTAGTCCCGGGGCGTGGATTCAACCGGGACTAAAGGTCGATCCTATATAACTGTCACTTTGCGTTTTCCACCGCCCAGGAGACAGATCGAACACCACACGCCGCCAGGCCACTCGTCTTCAACCTCCGACGCCGGAGATCGCCGACGCTGTCCCGCTCGCTCCGGCCCCTCCCCGAGCCCGCAGCCCGCTGTAACTTCCTCGACCACGGGAGCGAGCGAAGAGCCCCACAGTGCCCGCACCATCGTCTTCCTCCTCGCCGGTCGCCACCACTACCTCGACCTCGCCCTCGAGCACCGACGCGTCCACGACCTCCCTGAGCCCTCCCCGAGCTCGCGACGACCTTGCTGTGAGCCCCCCTTGTCTTCCCCCGCTCTCCCCTGGCCCGCGCACGGCCTCTAACTACCCCCCCCCCCCCCCCCGCACACCCCGAGCTCGGCCGCCGCCATGGACAACCAATGATCGATGAGATTGAAAATGTCCTTGTATTTTTCTAGTCATGTTAATGTTAATTATTATATGTGATGTGATGCAAAATGGATTGATGTTATGATGTGATGATGTGATGTGATGTGATGATAATTGTGATGCAAAAATGCAAAAAAAAATTAACAAGAATGCAAGAATGCAAGAAATGCAAATGTATGATGTGATGATCTAATTTAACACGAATGCAAGAAATGCAACTGGATTGATGTTATGAAGTATGGATAATGAGTCAATGTTGTATGTGATGTGATGATCTAATTTTTTTTCACTCGGTGGAATTTGCAGGCCGGTGAGCATGGATGTGATGTGATGATCTAATTTTTTTTCATGTTTTTTTTAGTTTCTTGCTACTGTTAACTACTGTTTGTTAGGTGGATGGATGCATGGATGAATTTGTGTTAGATGGATGCATGGATGTTGTTAGATTCATAGATGGATGGAATGTTGGTCAAATTTTTGGAGCTATTTTTCTCATGCGAATATGTAGTAAATAATAGATGATGAAGCTTATTTTACAATTTGAGATGTTTTTAAAAGCTATATGATATGTGATGGTCTAAATTTTTAAATCGGTATAATTTACAGATTTGTGGTGTTGCATCTCCGAGGAGTGTTGATCGACGTCGGAGCTGTTGGTCCCCGATCTTCCCTCCACTGATCAACTACTTCCTCTATAGCCGAGGGTGAGCTACGAATCCCCCTTCACCTCCTCATCTTTTTTGTCACTAGATTTCAAAAATGTGAATCGTGTATTTGATAGGTGTATAAAAAATATAGACATGTGGTGAGAGAAAAAAACAAAAATATAGAAATCGTGTATTTGTTTTCGTAAGAATTTGTTCTCGGCGACGATGCCCGGCCCGCATCCTCGTCGTCGACTCAGCGGCGACAACCAGTTTGAGGGGCGCCATGTCCGGGACTAGGCTCCGTCGGGCTGGCACTGGGAGGTGCTACCTTCCGGGGCGCGTAGCTTGGTGAGGAGCTTCTTTGGTGGCGGTCGCATGGGCCACTATCGGTGCAGAGGAATCCGGCCACCGAGAGGGTGGTACGTCGCCGTGTCAGGGAGGAGGACGAGCACGTCCATCGCTACATGGTTGCGTTGGACGACAGCTTCTCCAATACCTGGCAGTTTCTTCAGGGATCTCACCCGAGCTATGATCCTGTGATGGTTCCTTCTCTTTGGGTGTTCACCGCCCGCGGCTCAGGAATCGGGAGCCGATGTCCAGTTTGATTGGGCGAGATGTTTAGTGATATTATGTGATATTATTGTTGCATTAACTGGATTATTCGAGATGTATTAGTGACGGAGGAACAAAGAGTCAACTGGATTATTCGATAATATTCGAGCTGTATTAGTGATGTTATATGATAGTATTCGAGATGTATTAGTGATAATATTCGATAATATTCGATGATGCATTAACTGGATTATTCGAAATGTATTAGTTTTTGCTTATTGAATGCATTCTAGTTTGAATACTAAATTGTTTTATCTTTCTTCTGGATTAGTTAAGCTATGGACTATAGCGGTAGAGACAACCATGATCAAGAGGATATCATGTTCGACATGATACGCTCCCAAAACCCACAGATTGAACCAGATGACGGCTCACAATATCTGAACGAGTCCGGTGAGGGAATTGAGGAAGAACCAATAGACGAAGGGCACACAAACAATGATGGCGAAGGAAATGTTCTTCAATTAACAAAGCCAGCGAGGCATATATATATATATATATATATATATAAGGCCTCTGGTGATCATTACATGTATTAATTGATTTGTATATATATATATATATATATATATATATATTAACGAATCTTTCTTCTTTTAGCCCTCCGGATCAAGCAAATCTTCTACAAGGGTAGTACAAGGCCCGGCCAAAAAGTTGCCTGATGGCATAAAGTACAACATCGATGAAATCAAAGAAGATGGCGAACCGATTGCACCTAAAAAGAATGCGGACAAATTTATACGTCAATGCGGAGTTATTGTTAGGGACCAAATCCCGATCACCGTTCAAGAATGGAATAAGCCAAAGGAAGATCGAGGAGTTAGTTTTGTTGACGAAAGAGCAAAAAATCTGCTTTGGGATACGCTCATGTCACATTTCACCCTATCAGAGGGTTTCACAGATCTCCAACGGGAGAAAGTCAAGAAGTGTGCTCTTAAGAAGATGGCCACACAATTCCAGACTTAGAAGAAAAGATTATGGGTCAACTACGTCAACGCAGAAAAGAAGACTCCAGAATTCACTGGACCACTAGAGAAGGTAAAAGATCACTGGGACTTATTTGTGGAGTTCAAGGAATCAGAAGCAGCTAAGGAACGGTCGAGGAAAAACAAGATAAATGCTGAGAAAAAAAAGTTTCACCATGTTCTGGGGCCAGGTGGCTACAAGACTGGGTTGCCTAAGTGGGATGAATCTGAGGAAAAGATGATTGCTGCAGGGGTCACTCCACAAACAGTGGGTTGGCCCAACAGGTGCAGGACTTGGTTTTATGCGCATGGGGGAAAGTTGGACCCAAAGACAGGGGAGATTATTGACCAGGCAAGTCTTAAAGAAGCCTCGGACGCTTTACTTGAAGCAATAAAAGAGACTCGAACGGGGGCGTTCCAGCCCAAGAGAGAGAATGACGAGCTTACACGTGCCCTCAAGAATCCTGAACACCCGGGACGGACACGAGGCAACGGCGTTGTTCCGTGGGTTGAGGGGTTTGCGGAGTGGAATGACACTTACAGAAGCCGTGCGAGAAAGAAGAAGTAGGATGCAGACCAGAGGAAGCAGGATACAGACCGGCTTCAAAAGGTAGAATCAAAGAACGCGGAGTTGGAACGCGCTTTCATGCGGCAGTAGGAGCAGATCGACACAATTAGCCAGCAAAGGGCGTCTCAGCGGCAAGAGCAACCAGATCCAGCATTGGATAGTACCATCCCATCTATGCCAAAAAGTAGTGTGGGTTCCACGGGGGTCCCGGCCGATGATGCACTGCTGGCTCGCTACCCCGTGGATGATATCCAAGAGATGGCAACTTGTGAGCTACACATGAAAATGAAGAACATATCCATGAAGGTGGCGGACGGCTTTGCTTTACCGAATGCACCTGAAGCAACCATCCACGGAAATCCGATTCCACCTGGCTATGCTTGTGTCGGGGTGGATGAAGTTCTGTCGGGATATGACTCACTAGAGCTTGACTTTCCTCGAGGTCAAGGGGAGCAGACACTGGGAGAAGCCATACGTGGTCTCATTGTATGGAGAAAGGAATGCATCGTGTTTCCAAACTCGGTGCCAAGGCCACCGACTCCTCCTCCAAGTCCGCCGCGTCAGCCGACTCCAACCCACCTCGAGACGAAGCGCAGCGCGAGTCCGCCATATCGATCTCCGCCGCGTCAGCCGAATCCACCCCACCTCGAGACGGAGCCCAGCGCGAGTACGTGATATCGATCTCCGCCGCGTGAGACGACTCCAAAGCGGAAGAGAGCACCAAATAAGAAACCCGAGCCTCCTGCCAAAAAGAAGTTAGCTTACGAGATGACTGAGGAGGAAAACAAACGGGTCCTGAAGTCCCATTTTGCACCGAAACCACCCCCGCCGCCGAAGGAGAAAATACCTGAGAAAGTCGTACAACACTTTGTGGATCTTGCTAAACCGGCTGTGGAGAAAAGGTGATCATACTATGAACGCTCTATTAGCAAGTCATATTATCAACAAAAAAATCAGCAGTCGAGCCTTACAGGTAGTAATAAAAGCGGGAAAACTGTTCCCCAGCTCGGAGAACAGGCAGTGCAATCGACCCCCCCGCTCAAGGTGAGTACCGATAAGGCGGGAACCGACGCTGCTAGAGAGATGGGTATCACTGTTGAACAACTCCTAGGCATCGAGGAAGTCCCCACGATGGATCCGAAGGAACTAGCATGGAAATATGTCCCCGGGAACCCTCTGGTAAGGCCTGACGAGGAGGAGCTTCTATCAACGCAAATGCGCAGATTGCATGCTTGGTACCTGAGAGAAAGAAAGGCCGGGCGAGAGAGCCTCATGGTGAAAGTCAATCCAGAGCATTACATCCATGGAAAAGATGTGTGGATTGAATTTCCAGAAATTTTTCAGTTATTCAATAAAGACGCACTCGACAAATCTCTCGTCAGTTGCTATTGTCTGTAAGTGATTTCTTTCTGTAATTTAAGTCTCTAGCTCAGCTCGTTCATTGCCTGTAATTATCCTCACTATATTCTTTTGGGTGGTATTATATATGCAGAATGAAGATTTTTGAATTGAAAAGAGATAGAGTCTATGGCATTGGGTTCATTGACCCAAATACCGTTAATGAAAATGTGTTAAATAACCACAAACAAGACATAGAGAATAGCTTGCTAATGTTTTTGAAGGAACTAAATACCAGACCAGAAATACTTTTTCCTTACAACTTCAAGTGAGTGTTACTGTCTTGTACTACAAATTCTATTTTTGCTTACTCGATGTTAATTGTAGTTGACGAGTTATGCATGCCCGCTTATACAAACGTGTGCGCAGATTCCACTGGATCCTGCTAATCATTAGAGTTGACGAGGGAACTGTTGAAGTACTGGACTCACTAGGTAAAGACCCTGAAGAATACAGGAGCCTGTTTTTGATGCTCGACAGGTAATTTCAATCATTATCGCACTATGTCGGCCTCTTTAGTTCATTTCCTGATATCAAGTAGTTAATAACTCCTTTATTCATTTTCTTTGCCGGGCAGGGTTTGGAAAAAGTTCATCAAAGAGGTTGTCGGTGAATGGGAACCACAGCTGAAATGGCGACGGTCCTAGGTAATTAAGTAGTACTAGCTACGTCCGCGCATCTCTTTAATTCTAGTTTCAATACCATTATCATGCTTGATTATTATCTGATTGAATTCTATTCTCGTAAAGTGTATGCGGCAGGAAAAGGGGACTAATTTATGTGCATACTACGTTTGCGAGAACATTCGCTTTATTACCGAAAGGAGCAGAGATGCAAGACATCTTTGGGTACGTAAACACTATTCACATTTTTTTTATCATGATCTAATATATATACACACAACTAATATATTCATATTGATCTCCTTCTTTAAAGATGACGGAGATGCGGGATAGGCTCCTACCAAAGGACCGCATACGAGCACTTCAAGAGGAAATGGCGGGATTTTTGCTTCAGCAGGTCATATCTCCCGACATATATATATATATATATATATATATATATATATATATATATATCTATGTGTGTGTGTGTGTGTGTGTGTGTGTGTGTGTATGCATGGTCGTACGAGAAATTCTATGATATATGATTGGTTCTACGAGAAATTCTATTATATATGCATAACGTGTACAGTATGTAGTAGCGTAAAATATGTTTGAAATGAAAAAGAATTAAATGGAAAACACAAAATGAAAAGGAAAAATAAACAATAAACCCTAAACCCCTAAACCCCTAAACCTTTTAGTCCCGGTTGGTGTCACCAACCGGGACTAAAGGTGGCAGGGATTTAGTCCCGGTTGGTGTCACTGATACGTCTCCAACGTATCTATAATTTTTTATTGTTCCATGCTGTTATAATATCAATTTTGGATGTTTTTATAATCATTTACAGCAATTTTATATCATTTTTTGAGACTAACCTATTAACCTAGTGCCTAGTGCCAGTTGCTATTTTCTGCCCTGTTTTTGTTTCACAGAAAATCAATATCAAACGAAGTCCAAATACAGTGAAACTTTTTGGAGATTTTTTCTTGGGCATGAAGAATACTGGAACTTCGGGAGAGGGCTAGAAGAAGAAGAAGTGGGCCACGAGGCACCAGGGCGCGCCCCAGGGGGGGTGGCGCGCCCTGGTACCTTGTGGGCCCACCCCATCTCAGTTTGACCTAATTCCAGCACTATAAATTCCCAAAAAATTAGAAACCCTCAGGGCAGTCCACGAAATACTTTTTACACCGCTGCAAGCTTCTGTTCCAGAGAGATCCCATTTGGGGTCCTTCTCCGGTAATCTGCCGGAGGGGGAATCGATCACGGAGGGGCTCTACATCAACCTTGCTGCTTCTCCGATGATGCGTGAGTAGTTTACCACAGACCTTCGGGTCCATAGGTAGTAGCTAGATGGCTTCTTCTCTCTTTTTAATGTTCAATACAATGTTCTCCTTGATGTTCTTGGAGATCTATCCGATGTAATCTTTCTTTGCGGTGTGTTTGTTGGGATCCGATGAATTGTGAGTTAATGATCAGATTATCCATGAATATTATTTGAGTCTTCTCTGATCTCTTTTATGCATGATTATTATAGCCTCGTATTTCTTCTCCGATCTATTGATTTGGTTTGGCCAACTAAGTTGATTTATCTTGCCATGGGAAGAGGTGCTTTGTAGTGGGTTCGATCCTGCGGTGCTCAATCCCAGTGACAGAAAGGGACATGACACGTATGTATCATTGCTACTAAGGGTAAAAAGATGGAATCTATTCATTGGGTTTATTAATTTGTGAGTTTGTCTTGTCTACATCATGTCATCGTTCTTAAGGCATTACTCCGTTCTTATGGACTTAATTCAGTAGATGCATGTTGGATAGCCCATCGATGTGTGGAGTAATAGTAGTAGATGCAGGCAGGAGTCGGTCTACTAATCTTGGACGTGATGCCTATATACATGATCATTGCCTTGGATATCGTCATGATTATTTGCTTTTCTATCAATTGCCCAACAGTAATTTGTCTACCCACTGTATGGTATTTTCTCAAGAGAAGCCTCTAGTGAAATCTATGGCCCCCGGGTCTACCAAAATCATATTACTAAAACCCTAAAAATATTGCTGCCATTTTCTTTTCTTTATTTTATTTAGTATTTTTGCTGCAATCTATCAATCTATCAAATACAATTTAATCTTGCAATCTTACCGCCAAGGGATTGACAACCCCTTGTTTGCGTTGGGTGCAAGGATTTGTTGTTTGTGTGCAGGTACTGCTTACTAGGTGTTGTGTGATTATCCTACTGGTTCAATAACCTTGGTTTCATAACTGAGGGAAATACTTATCTCTACTGTGCTGCATCATCCCTTCCTCTTCGGGTAAATACCAACGCAAGCTACAAGTAGCAGTCACCAACCGGGGCTAAAGGTCCCCAGCCCCCGGCGCGCGCTACCGGCCACATGGCAGGGATTTAGTCCCGGGTCGTGGCCAACTGGGACAAAAGGGTGGGGGCCTTTAGTCCTGATTTATTTGTCCCGGTTGGTGAACCGGGACTTAAGGCCCTTCCCAACCGGGACTAAAGGCCGTTTCTCCACTAGTGAGTGCTACTTTAGTACTCAATGACATTTTTCACTGTTGTCCCATGATCAGTACTTTGATCACTTTGATATCTATACTCGCAACTGCTTGGGCGTATCGGTCATATCTGGTTGTTTTACATAGCATGGAATACATGATTAATCCAAACACAAAAGTGTGTGGAATCTCCATCATGTATTTTGCTCATCAGTGTTTTAGGACACCGAGTCTTGCAAAAACTCTTTCCATGTGACTTCGGCAAGAATCACTCCTTGGCATTTTTAATGCTAAACTGTTTTAGCATCTTGTCAATATGTATTTTGGCTTAGCCCTATTAGGCAATTCTATCTCCGTAGATAATTATGCCTAATATCAAGGCTACTTAGCCCAAGTACTTCATCGAAAAACTAATTTTCAATGAAGTCCTAATTCGTGTCAAGAAATTTATATTATTTCCAATCAATGTGTCAAGCACACAAAGTTTTAGAAATATTATTATGCTCCCACTTACTTTCTTGTTACCACAAGCATCTTCGTTATCCATTGATAAAATCAAACTCTTTTTACTATTTCATCAAAAACGAAGATTCAAACTCCATTTTGCTCTCTTCTGTCCATCGCTGGAACTTTGAAGTTTGCATACTCACTAGCATCCTCTGGATTGACAAAATAACTTTGGACTGTATCACCTACAAGTCCTTGGTTGTATTTCCATCTCATGGAAATCCTTTTGGCATCCATGTATCATATCTCATGATTGAAATATGTATTAATTGCAAGTTCAACCCGAACCGACTTTAAGCATCGCTACGGAGAGACAATCTCGCCGTAGTTAATTCCTTGAATTTGTTATAAGCAACAAGTCGAGCTTTATGGATAAATCATTTTTATTCTTATCAGTATATAGTTCCATTAATATTCGTTAGACTCTAAGTCTTTCGAAGGGTTTATCAAGATCTAATCTTGAATCATTTATATGGATACTATATCGGATTATTTTGGCATTTTAGCCAATTCCGGAGGCAGGGCCCATCAACGCTTCCTTGTGTATCGTAGGTATACTGTTGTCTAACAACAATATCTCGTTTGCGCACCTGAGAGGTTTGCATGAGTTTTTCATACGTGGTTCAGTTGCAAGTTCGACCGAAGTCCATACATCTCATGTAGAGGCTTCCGTATCAGTCACCGTAGGAAACTCTGGAATCACTTCCAAGGTTTCTTTCCTTTTGACCTGATGACGAAGATACTGTTATCTCGTCGAGTTGCACTGTCCTCCCACTCACCTTTTTGCAAGAACTATTTTCTTCAAAATCATACCGCTCTTTTTGGCAAACATTTTTGCCTCGGTATAGTGATAGAGGAATACCCAATAACTTGGGATAACCTACAATGTAGCACTTGTCTGATTTGGAATAGGTTTGTAAACATTTTACACAAGCCCCATATTCCAAATGTTAAGAAAAGATATAACATGGTTGGGTGTACCATACCATGGCGTCCTTTCAACAGATCTGATGGCGCTCTTTTCAGTGTAAAAGCCGAAGTCTCTATAGCATTACTTTAAAAGGGATAATGGCATATTGATTTATGTCATCTTTGATCTTACCATGTCATAAATGGTTTGATTACATCATCACGGCCATTCCACTTACTGTGGTGTTCCGGGAGGTGTAAGTTATGAAACTCTTTTCACAACTCATCAGACATTCACTAAACTTGTAACTCAAATATTCCTTTCCGCAATCTAATTGCAGAAACATAATTTTTCTTGTTACAATAATTTCTACTTCATTTTGAAAACCTTTTGAATGATTTCAAAAGATCCAGACTTATGTCTCATCATGTAAATATCCATATATCTACTTGAGTCATTTCTGAAGACAGACAAATCCACTACTAGCAACAACATTCATCGGACTACACACATCAAAATGTATGATCACCAATAAGTTCATTGCTCGTTCCTTATGGCCTGTGAACGGTATTTCAATCACTTCACTTTTCGGACGAAAGTTGCAAGTGTCAGATGATTCATAATCAAACGACTTCAAAATCCATCATTATGGAATTTCTCCATGCGGGTTTCTCAAATGTGATCAAATGCAGTGCCACACATATGTGGTATTCTTTTAGTCTTTTGACATTTAGAGTCAGTGTCACGGATGTATTATATTATTATCAATATTCATAACATACATCTCATTCATAATGAAAGTATGGCCCTTATGTTTATTCATAACACAGAACAACAATCTGTTCTATCATGAACAACCTTCTTCCAACAAACATTATGCAATGGGCTAGAGTGAATAAAACTCTAAAATGAGTTATGAAAATAAATACAGAGGTAATACACCGATGGAAGGTATAGTAACTTTTACTATGTTCCCAGCGCGTATCTTAACCTCATTACTGGCAAGTCTTTTAGGCCGTAGTAGTTTCTTGCATCAAGTTGCAGCAGAATGCAATCGAGCGGGTATTTCTGTGATCAACTTTTAATCACAATACCCAAGAGTCAGTGACTAACAGTTTAATCACAATTCCCAAGAACTCTTTCTTTGACCAGCCTTCTATACATCAATAATTTGTATGACTTTCATACATGAGCTAGACATTCTAGTCTTCTCTCTTTTTGCCTTTATACTTCTAATAGTTTAACTTTCAGTATTTCTCCTACTCTTGGAAGAAGCACCCAACTTTAAGAGTGGCATTAGCCCCGGACTTCCTAGGTGTGTAAGTCACACTAACACCCTTTGGACATTTCCTTTCTCTTTAAGTTGTTGTTTTATTCACCTTCATTTACATGACAGGTGTTCTTCTGGATCCTTCTCTCATCAATCAAATGCCCAGTAAACACTTTACTAATACTTTGCAAACAAACGTTGCTTTGGATATCTCATATCTTTTAGCCTTTCTCTGCATCTGAAAACAATTTTTAGTTCCATGAATATCTCATAACTATCCCAAACTTTTGAAGTTCAGGTCTCATGGAAGCAAGCATAATTCATTTGACCGTAACGGAATTCTAGCTTTTGGATCGAAGGACGAGAGTCACATCATCCATAGCATTAGCGGGGGAATACCGAAAGCATGCGATAGGACAAAGTCCTTCTCGGCACTCTTGAGGACAACCCTCATATTACGTTACCAATCGTAAAGATTAACTAGATAAATAACAACTTATTCAATTTTAATAGGGAAGGTGGAAACGCGAGCCATTATTCTACAACTATTATGCAAATCACACTTGGACTATGTTCATAATTAATTGCACTAAGAATTAAAAGAATTAATTCTAAAGTGCGCTCCCACTCAAATCAATATCTCTCATAATTGATTGTGAGTGATTCAAGATCCATGTTTCAATTCGACGCCATTGACGGGTTCATCACTGATGACGTGAATTTCAATCGGTAGGCCAACTTGCCAATCACATCTCTATGTGACTCTTGTCCATCTTTCGATGCGTGTGTTCCGAGCTCAAGACTCTCCTGCCTGAATGTCAAAGACAACCAAGTGATCTTGCTGCGAGGTCTGACCTCACCCGCCTCATTCCTCTCGATTCGTTCGTGCTCATGTGTACATGTCGCACCCCGAAAAGATATGAATTACAGACGATTCTACACTTGGGTGAACACTCACTACTTTGATATTTTTAAGTGAGAGATCACACTAATAATAGCGACTACCGCGCAATCAAGAAGGGTGCATCAAGAGGGATAAATATCTCAGGCAATTCATAATAGCATGATATGGTATAGCCCTTTCTGACGGAGGAGTCTTTAATTTCTTCGTCTTCGGCATTCACGTCGGTGTTCACCTTCGCGAAGTTTGCCACCACCTTGTCGATGCAATAAATAATACTGCTATCTCTATAGCATAATAAAATAATGCATTACAACAATGTTGACACGCAGGTCATTTTAAAGTGACAATCATATGGCTCCAGCCATCATGCCGAATCATGACACGCATGTCATGTTATTTTACATTATATAGTCATCTCATACATAATCAAATTAAATATGAGAACTGCTATACCACATCACATGCACATCCTGCAAAACCAAGTTAGACGCCTCTAATCGGTTTATGCATAAATTTATTTTACGTGGCTTCTAAGGTTTTGAAACAAACTAAAGCTACCAACGTTCACCATCAAGTATGATTATTCAAGTTGCTAGATTAACTTTGTGGGGCATATGAAACACGAGATAATAAAATCTCGAGCACCATACAGAACTTCGTCATACACAAGAACCTCGTGCAGATCATATCTGCATTGCCCATTAGTCTGCGAAACATCCATCTTTCTTTTACTATGGTTGAACCCAAAGACACTGAAGCACTTCGTTGATCAGTCAACTAGCATACCCAGGAGCAGCATGGAAGGATCGCGGATTGCCAGAACTTTGTGAGATTCCACCATGCCGTCAAGATTAGGACTACGCAAATTCAAGGGAAGCAACAAGAACATCGGGTAATAGATTTCATCTGCTACCCGCACAAATATTTTCAGTAATGGAACTCATCAACTACAAATTATATTGTGCAACACCCATACATCTCTATGTATTCTAGACCGTAACCTGCATCTACGCATATAATGGCTCTGATACCACTGTTGGGGAACGCGACAGAAAACAAAAAAATTCGGTACTGCGAGCATGCCCAGGATCACTATGGAGATGCATACAAGGTTTGATCTGATCGTTACCGACTCGTAGCGCAGCGGAAGTAGAGTCGATGTTGATCGTCGGTGCAGATCCCCGCAGCTAGGATTTACAACCTCCCAACCATGAGGATGTACTCCCTCGTCTGCCCATCGGACAGCCCTTCGGGAGGCGGTCGGACAGTCCCCCGGAGGATGTCACGGACAGCCCTTCGGGAGGACCCTCAAACAGCCCCTCAGGAAAAAGATCGAACCTACGACCTCTCTACGGGGTTGCACACATACGGTGTCAGCTATCCGGCAGGGCTTCGCCGTCCAGAACTAGTTCCCACCGGAACCCAGACAGCCTTTCGGCTCTACGAAACTATTTCGCTGGGAGGGAGAGAGAAAGCCAGATCATGCATGCCATGTGTATGTGAGAAAGAGTGAGTGTGGAGAGTGCATCTCCACCTCTATTTATAGGAAAACCCAAGGGTAGGGTGGCACTTGAAAATACCAAAGTGCCCATGAAAGGTGTCCTTCACAAGGGCATAAAGGGGAAGGCAAGTGGGCAAGTGGGGCTCCATGGAGGAGCCACACCATGGCCGGCCACCCCCTTGTGGGTCCCCCCAAAAGGGTTCGCATCCATCCATGTCATCCCCTAGATCTTTCGAGCAAAGCCCAAAAAAGTGGCTTTCCAAAAAGTAACCATAAAGTGCTTTTCACTATTCACGAAAACATTTTTCCGCGACTGTTAAATCCGAAAATATTTATGTGGGCCTAGAACATTTCCAGTGCCCCCTAAAATAATTTTGGACGTGTTCCGAAACAATTCCGGATCAGTGATTTTCATCAGCGAAAAGCAACCAAAGCGGTTCCGGCAGCTCCGGAACATTTCTGGTTTTTTTCCTCCAGAAAAGTCCCAGAAGTTCCCAGAACAATTTCCATGCGTGTGCTGAAACCATTTTGACTTAATGGTATACTCCGAAACAAGTTTTTGGTTTTACCGAAACTCTTCCGGTGTTCTCTCTTCGGAACTCTTCCGTTGTCTCCGAAACTTTTCTGGTGACTTTCTCTCAGACTCCCTGCCTAGTATTCAGCAGATAGATGACCCTTAAACGTGTGACCATATAGGTTCAGTGAAGTATAGACATGACCGGAACACTTTCCAATCAATGATCAACATCGGAGCCGTGGACACCCATATTGACCCCTATACCCACACGAATAAATATTCGAGTGAACCTCCAGTTGCCGTGTGCTATTCCTGTTGCTTCGCGATATGTTACTGCTACTTGTTAGCTGTGTTGGTTAATCCTTGAAGAGGAAAGGAGATGCAGTACAATAGAGATAAGTATTTCCCTCAGTTAAGAACCAAGGTTATCAATCCAGTAGGAGACACACACAGAACCTCGTTAGCAGCACCTACACACACGAAAAGCAAATACTTGCACCCAACGCAAAACAAGGGGTTGTCAATCCCTTGGCGATTAATTGCAAGAATCAAATCTCGTAGTGATAGATAAATAAAGTAAAACACAAAAGTAAAATAAAAGTAAATAAATTGCAGCAAGGTATTTTTAGTTTTATATATGATGGAAGATAGACCCGGGGGCCATAGTTTTCACTAGAGGCTTCTCTCTTGAAGATAGCATACGGTGGGTAACAAATTACTGTTGGGCAATTGATAGAAAAGTGCATAGTTATGACGATATTCAAGGCAATGATCATGTATATAGGCATCACGTCCGAGACAAGTAGACCGACTCCTGCCTGCATCTACTACTATTACTCCACCCATCGACCGCTATCCAGCATGCATCTAGAGTATTAAGTTCATAAAGAACGGAGTAACGCCTTAAGCAAGATGACATGATGTAGACAAAGTAAATCCAAACAATATGAATAAACCCCATCGTTTTACCCTTAATGGCAACGATACAATACGTGTCATGTCCCTTACTTTGTCACTGGGATTGAGCAACGCAAGACCGAACCCATCACAATGCACCTCTCCCATTGCAAGATAAACCAATCTAGTTGGCCAAACCAAATCGATAGATCGGAGAGAAATACAAAGCTATAACAATCATGCATATAAGAATTCAGAGAGGACTCAAATAATATTCATGAATAATCTGATCATAAACTCACAATTCATCGGATCCCAACAAACACACCGCAGAAAAGGATTACATCGAATAGATCTCCAAGAAGATCGAGGAGAACATTGTATTGAAGATCAAAGAGTGAGAAGAAGCCATCTAGCTACTAGCGATGGACCCATAGGTCTGTGGTAAACTACTCACGCATCATCGGAAGGGCAGCAAGGTTGATGTAGAGGCCCTCCGTGATTGAATCCCCCTCCGGCAGATCACCGGAAAAGGTCTCCAGATGGGATCTTGAAGAAACAGAGACTTGCGGCAGCGGAAAAAGTGTTTTGGGTGGCTTTCTGTTGGTTTGGGAATATTTCTTCATTTATAGCGAAGGAATTAGGTCAAGAGGTGCCACGAGGGGCCCACAAGCCTGGGAGGCACCCCCCAGGGCGCGCCTGACAGGCTTGTCGCCTCCTCGTGGTACTTCAGGTCATCTCCCGAAGCTTCCTGGGTTTCTTCTGGTCCAAGAAAAATTAATCCAAAGTTCTTTCTCCCAGAAAATGACCTCCTTCCTCCTAGGTGGCAGCCCTCCCTCTCCCCTCTAACCTATATATACTTGAGGATTGAGCCCTTTTCTACACACAAGTTTTGGTGCCTCCTCTAGTTCATCTAGCCTAGTTCTAGTTGGTCCTAGTTGACTAATTAGAGATTGGTCTAGTTCCTCTAATCCTCATAATTAGAAGCCCAATGTGGTTCTAATCTCCTCCCTCTAATTCTCCGGCGACGATTAGTTCTGGACGGTGAAGCGCTGCCGGATCGTGAAGGCTGCACGCTTGCAACCAAGTAGAGAGGTTGTGCTTTCGGTCTTCCGTTCGAGGGATCGTTCAAGGGCGGTTCGCGGGATCGTCATCAACGGTTCGAGGGACTCCAAGTATGATCTACACCGACTCGTCTACTTCCGCTGCACTCCAGAGTCGGTAACGATCGTTGATCCAAACCCTATATGCATCTTCATATTGTTCCTGGGTGATCATAGGGCGATTTGTTTTGCTTTCTACTACGTTTCCCAACACTATATGGTAAGGGATACTCACAAAAAAGCTTGTGGGCTGGGGGCGGTGGCCCAGGTTGGCCTCACTAAACTCCGCCACTAGCTGTGCCTAGATGGAGAAAAGAAATCTAAAGCAATCGACGAACTATAGCAACAACCATTCGTACCAACCATCTCTTGACATGACAAGGACAACGAGAAAGGTTCTCCAGTAGAAACTCCTCTAGGAAGGCAACATCGCTCAAGCGCCGCCGTGGCCGGATCCAATCACTAAAAGCTAGATCTTGCGTTTTCACCCTGAAGATCAGGTTTGAGCAAACTCGAGCAATGCCTTCAACAAGGTAATGATGCAAAAACATCGCCACTGATAGATATAACCAACTAGGGTCAGATCTAGAGCTTTCAACCTGGTACTCGAAGCACCACCAAATCGTAGGCATCATGTGTTGTCGCCACCGCTTTCCTCTATCCCACCAGATACACACATAGCATAGTCATACATGAGATGCCACAAAAGTAAATACCATGTTCACGCAAGCAGGGAGTTGAGCCGTGACTAGAGCCAATCGTCACTAAAAAGGCTTCAAACGATGAAGGTCGTTGTCACCATTGACGAGGGAGGAAAGTCATCGACACTGCCGAATCCAATTCGGGACGCTCTGGTAGTCCCGCGTCGTCCTCTTCTCTGCCTTCCTTGAATGCGACAAGCCCTATGGCAGCCACATGCCGCCCTCATTCGAGTAGCCGATGGCGAATAGGATTCTCTGCGGTGATCTAGTCAGCTTGACCACTGTCCACTGGAAAAAACCTTGCAGATTGTTGCGCATGCCATGTCCGATGGCCATAGCCTAGCCTCTGGTGTGCACTGCCGCTGGTACTATGCATGTAGCGCAGCCACATTTGCTCATCAGTTGCTCCATGTTGAAGGATAAAATCCCGCTAGTACTCGGTCTGCAAAGACGCCCACATCTGTGCTGGCCGAACACCAGCTGCTGCCATGATCTGGTGCTTCCTTATGCCACGCGTCATCGCCGTCGAAGCGTCCCGAGTTACCGCCTCTGTCGGTCTGAAACCACATGGATCCTAACCGAGGACGGCAACAGAGCCCCCCTACCGTCGCTGGCCACGCAGGTTTCTTCCGACAGTGGCTGTGAAGGAAATCGGGGACGAGGAGGCACTGGGAGGACGAATGGAACGCCTTGTGCCATCAACACACAATCTTGAAATATGTTCGTACTAGCCGTAGCAGAAAAACCACCATCAATCATCGTTTGAACCACTGCTTCGCAGTACAATTGAAAAATCAATCTGTTGCATCCCATCTATTGGGCCAGCAAAAGCTCATCTTGGACAACATATGTTTCCGCGCCCGAAAGCACCCCTACTCCTCTGGTCTGTCCACCTTACCTTCTGGCGCAACGCTCCGGTCATAATACAACTAGAATGTGATATGGCTTTGCATCTTCTTATTCTTTAAGACTTGACCTACTGCTACTTTGGATAGTCGCCTAACACTTGTTATGGCTCACGGAAGGACCCCCAACCATGTTCCAAGGGAACTGCATCATTGAGAAAAAGGAATTGCTACTGAAGGTATGCGGCGTGGCCACTTTCGCAAGGGTCATCCATCGACCCTTCTATCGGTTTTTAGTATTGGCAACTACGGAGCAAGCGGTTGGATTCGCCTGACTCGTCAAGACCAAAGATACTCGGCTTCCTCTTCATCAAGTCATGAAATTCGACCCTTAGTTAGCAGCATTAAAAATAGAGCAGGACCAAGACAAGCAAGAACAGTCAGTCAACACCGATCAGGCGGGAAGCAGACATTAAGCTAAGAATACTGGAAGAAGGTGTTTGCTCACCCAAAGCCCCCTCCCCCCCCTCGGTCGCCTGTCCGGACTATGCATAGAGCTGATGCCCTACAACACCCAAGTGTACCAGGTTGGTTTCCGAAGCCACTGCTCCGACTTCATCTCAACACACTCCTGGTGCCCAAACCCATTCTGCCGAAGCTCAACTTGACTAGGGTCTTGGCCTCCTAAGGCGATACCTCCAAGGAGGAAGCAACGAGAAACATTACGGCCGCCCATTCAAATAAGGGACGTAAACTTGCATCTTTGCATGGAGGATCATTAAAACGTTGTCGGCTGGAGATGAGATGGAGCATGCCACATGCAAGGAGGGGAGCGATGACTGTGGGCACTATCATGGTCTGTGCCAACCGAAATGGATCTGAGTTTTCACCTGGGGATACGGTGTTCTCACGAACGCAGCCTACCAAGTGACATGCCGCATGACACGTCGGTGTTGCCATCCATCCACCACATCCCACACATCACCATTCGATGCCCTGCCACCCGCACCCACATGACCAGTGATCGACACTGCAACCTCCGCTTTCCCCTCCCTTCCCCTCTCTTCCGCCGCCCCCTTTCTTGAGAGTTGTTCAGGGCTGCCTGACCTGATCCAACGCCTTGTCCGACGGCGATCCCGGCCGACGATGGCTGCGAAGAGGTGCTCGGGTCTTCCTAATGCATATTAGGGTAGTGGTTGCCCTAGTTAATATTGGTGTTATGTCGTGGTTTGGTGATATGTCGGCTGCATGCTTTGCTCCGTTGCCGGCGAGCATTGTACGAAGCTTGCCTTCCTCCTCTAGCCGACTTCCATGGTGGATGGTGGTGGCGGGCGGCGGATTTTGCGGAAGCATCATCAATAAGCTTGGGACAGCCCTTGGGCGGCCAGATCTGGAAGCACCCGTTCTTCTTCAGAGGTGTGGTGCCAGGCAGATAGGAAGAGGAGGATCCGGCTGCTTCCTTTGCCGAGCTGGAGTTCTCTGGGGACTGCAAGCTACCTTGTGGATCTAGCGTTTCCTTCATCCCGATGCGTAGACCTCGGCCACAGAAGCTGCAGATCAACAAAGCTATTGCTTCTGGCGTGCCATCTTCAAGTTCCAAGGGAGGCCCTTATCCCCTCGCCTACCGTTGGCAAGGTTTTTGTTGGAGACAGTGGCCATGGAGTCTCGGACAAGGTTTGCTACTCAATTGTGTTCCACTTGTATGTTTTGGGGACCTATTTGCAAAACAGGAGGACCATGTTGTAATTCTATGTTTCTTTAAAGGTCCTCTATGTAGTGTTGTGACTATAAAGAAGATCGACAAAGGCAGGAAATAGGGATGTTACCCACCTTTGTGACCCGAACCTAGGTAAATCTCGTGTCTTCATCTACTTCTTGCCCAAGCTTCGTGAGTGGGATCCTTGTGCCATCCCCAGCTCCACATTGTCAGATATGTATACCCCCGTTTATACAGTTTGCAAATTTCGTGCATCGTCAAGTTTACTTTGAGTGCATGACTTTCCTATAATCCAGTACGCAGAGGATTCTTTGCTTGATATTGAGGCTTGCCCGGATCAGCATGCCCGATTCTTCAGGGGCATTTGAGCCCCTGCCCTTGTTAAAGAAAAGCAAGCCGAGGCAGGGACCCAGCTAGATCTGGAGCCGATGCTCGAGATCAGAGCCACATGATGCAGCACTGCCGCTGCCACCTGTCGACTTGGACGACACATTGTTTTTGTCAAACCGTGGCGAATCACTTGTTTTCCAATTCATGTTTTGTGAGAATTTTTCGTCTCACGTTTTCAATTCCTTTTACACGAGATAAAGATACTGATAAATCCAGTGTATTCACAAGCTTTTTTTTGGAAAAATTTCATTTAAAATTGTTTGGTTGGTGTATTGACTAATTTACTTGCATGGAGGCTGTGACAAACAACTGCATCCCAATTTGTTTTGGTCAATATTCTTATTTCATTATGTATAGACTTCATGATCACATTCATAGTTTGGTAGATCAATACTTATTACTGTGATTAGCAGATTTTACCGCCTGATTGCACTGATTTTTTTGGTCGAGATTAATATTTCTATTATTTACTTAATGTAGTTCATCTTGAGAGTTGAGTAGTACTTTTGAAATGTTGATGAATCTAGAGTTTTTGAAGTAATATTTAGTCCTGAACTTACGTTTTGCCCGAGATTAATCTTGTTACTCATTACTAAATGTGGTTCATCTTCAGGGTTGAGTAATGTTATGGAGAAGTTTATGAGTCTACAGTTTTACAAGCAATATTTTATCATGAACAAACTTAGATAATTTACTCAGTGGAGGAACATATCAGTGCTGATTCCACCGTTTTGTTGCTGATATGCATTAGTATAATAAATAGTACACTTAATGTGGTATTTAAATGTTAATAATCATTAGCAGCGCTATACAGGCCCATGTCCATTCTTCCCTCCTGTTGACATGACCTGTACATGATGCCTACAGTGCTTGTTTATGGACCCTGCTGTGCCGATGGTGGGTCCATGAACTGTATGAATTACAAAATGCATGTCCATTTAGTGTCTACTGTACTGATGGAAATATGATCTCAATGTGACCGAGCAGATGTGACAAGAGAGCTACCTGTCGGTCAGGCCTTAAAGAGCATTTTCATTGTTACATAGCCTATCGTGTACTCGCCACCCAAACTGGGGGAAGGCTAGCTAGCTATTGTGATATGGGGTGTCCCAATCTTCTCAGTAAGCGGCGGTGGTGATGATGAAGATGATAGATAACTTGTATGTCGCCGATGAACTCTCCCTCGCTTGATCCCTGATGCCAATGCAAAAGATCTCAACCCTTTGGATATTCACAACGTCACACACTTGCACATATAGCCGTCGACCACGAAACGGTATAATTGCAATATACTAATTCCCAATGGAACAGCAGATTACACTCAACTTGCAGTATATGATCTCCAGATCGATACGAATTGGAGATGAGGATTCAAGATGAATGCTTACAAGCAATCTCAAGAACTAGGGTTTATCTTAAACGTGGTCTAACCTTAACTACTCTAGGGGACGGGTATTTATAGTCTCAAACGAGATCGAAGGGGTACACGGGCTGGACAGCCCAAAACCTGCGCGCAGGCAGAGCGGTACTACCACTTATGGCAAGCGGTACTACCGTGATAAGCGGTACTACCTCTCGTACAAATATCAAGTGCCGCTTTAGTACCGCTTGGGGTCGCTTGGATTCCAGAAGAAATTTCCTAAGTGGTACTAGGACGGTAGTACTGGGGCGGTACTACCGCTAAGCGGTACTACCGCTTGTGTGGGGCGGTACTACCGCCCTGGAAACTGCAGGGCCTTCCTCCCTTCTCAGCTGCAATGCCTCCTTGCTCCCCTCCTTGCTCCCTTGTGCCATGCCTTCCTCTCCAATGTACCTAATGACACATACACACAAGGATTTAGGCAGTATAAAGCTCTCATTAAAATAAATAGCATTATCAACTAAGAGAGAATTCACCTGTTGTTCTAGTAACTTAGCACGAGCTCTTGTAATTGGACCAATCCTGATTTCATCATTGGACATCTTCTTTGCAGCAACAGGTTGTTTATCTTCATGAGGTAGAGAGGGAACCATAGTAGGGATATCCTCATCATCCTCCCCCCCTTCAAAAGGCGTCGACCCCGACGCTCCAAGGTCATCGACATCACATGGGGACAAATCAGCAACGTTGAAACTGTTGCTAACGCCACCAAAGTCAGCAATAGGAATATCAATCGAGTAGGCATTGTCATTTATCTTGGCTAACACCTTGTAAGGACCAGCACCACGCGGCCGAAGTTTAGAACGTCTCAACTGTGGAAACCTGTCCTTGCGAAGATGCACCCACACCATATCGCCAGGCTGGAACAAAACTTTCTTTCTTGATTTGTTTCGTGCAGCAGCAATGTTCTTGCCTTGCTTCTCAATAGCCTCCCGTGTCTTCTCATGAATCTTCTTCACATAATCTGCTCTGTTTGAGGCCTCCATATCAACCCTCTCATGCAATGGAAGAGGCAGCAAATCTAGTGGTGTAATTGGTTTGAAACCATACACCACCTCAAAAGGACAAAGCTGGGTGGTAGAATGCATAGCCCTGTTATAAGCGAACTCAACAAGTGGCAAACACTCCTACCACTCACGCAGATTTTTCTTGATCATAACTCTCAGCAATTGGGACAATGTGCGATTCACCACCTCCGTTTGACCATCAGTTTGTGGGTGACATGTAGTGTTGAACAGCAACTTTGTTCCTAACTTGCCCCACAATGTCTTCTAGAAGTAGCTCATAAACTTCACGTCCCTATCAGAAACAATTGTCTTTGGCACCCCATGCAAGCGTACGATGTCCCTGAAAAACAGGTTAGCAATATACGACGCATCGTCGCTTTTGTGGCATGCAATAAAATGTGCCATCTTAGAAAATCTATCCACTACCACAAATATAGAATCATGACCTCTTTTAGTGCGTGGCAAACCTAACACAAAATCCATACTTATATCTTCCCATGGTGTGATAGGTGTAGGTAGTGGCGTATACAAACCGTGAGGCTTCAGTTTTGACTTGGACTTGTGACATGTAATGCAGCGCCGAACAAACCTGTCCACGTCGCGCCTCATCTTGGGCCAATAAAAGTGATCAGCCAGCATGAGAAACGTCTTCTCACGCCCAAAGTGACCCATCAATCCTCCTGCATGTGATTCCTGCAACAATAGCAAACGGACGGACGATTCTGGAACACAAAGTTTGTTAGCTCGAAACAAGTATCTATCATGGATGTGGTATTTCTCCCATGCATTTCGAAGCAAACATAAACGATATGGTTCAGCAAAATCATGATCAGTTGCATACAAATCACCCAAACTCTCTAAACCAGGAATTTGAACATCGAGATGTGTCAAGAGCATATTCTTCCTAGATAGAGCATCAGCAACAATGTTATCTTTTCCCTTCTTATGCTTAATGATATACGGAAAAGACTCAATAAACTCAACCCATTTAGCTAAGCGTCGATGCAGATTTGATTGAGCTTTCAAATACTTCAATGCTTCATGATCAGAATGTATGATAAATTCTTTTGGCCATAGATAATGTTGCCAAATCTCAAGAACTCTAACAAGCGCATACAATTCTTTATCATAAACAGGATAATTCAGTCTAGCACCAGAAAGTTTCTCGCTGAAATAAGCAATAGGTCTACCTTCTTGCATCAACACACCACCAATACCTATACCACTAGCATCACATTCAACCTCAAATTGTTTGGAAAAATCTGGTAGTGCAAGTAATGGTGCAGAAGTAAGTAAACGTTTCAGCTCGTCAAAAGCATGATCTTGGGCTACGCCCCACACAAAAGGCACACCTTTCTTTGTTAATTCATTCAATGGTGCAGCAATAGTACTAAAGTCTTTCACAAAACGACTATAGAAACCATGAAGACCGTGAAAACTTCGTACTTGACTAACATTCATGGGAGTAGGCCAATTTTGAATTTCTTCAATCTTAGATGAATCTACTTCTACCCCATGCTTAGAAACAACGTATCCCAGAAATATCACTTTATCTTTTGCAAATGTGCACTTCTCAAGATTAGCATACAATTTATGATCACGCAATACTTGCAAAACCTATCTAATATGATCACAATGTTCAGATTCATTGCGGCTGTAAATAAGTATATCATCAAAATAGACAACCACAAAACGACCAATAAACTTTCTCAAAACATGATTCATTAATCGCATGAAGGTACTAGGTGCATTAGTAAGACCAAAAGGCATAACTAACCACTCATATAAACCAAATTTAGTTTTGAAAGCAGTTTTCCATTCATCCCCTTCCTTCATCCGAATTTGATGGTAACCACTACGCAAATCAATCTTAGAGAAAACAGCAGCACCACTCAATTCATCTAGCATATCCTCTAAGCGTGGAATAGGATGACGATAGCGAATAGTGATGTTGTTAATAGCTCTACAATCTATGCACATGCGCCATGTACCATCTTTCTTAGGTACCAAAATAACAGGAACAACACAAGGACTAAGAGAAACACGAATATACCCTTTGTCTAGTAGTGCTTGCACCTGCTTCTGTATTTCCTTCGTTTCTTCGGGGTTGGTCCTGTATGGCGCTCGGTTGGGGAGGGTGGCGCCTGGTATGAGATCAATTTGGTGCTCAATTCCATGCAAAGGTACCAGCCCCGCTGGTACCTCCTCCGGAAACACATCGCCATATTCCTGCAAAACAGTAGACACACCAAGAGAAATAGATTGCGTATCATTAGAAACTAAAACCTCGCCTTTGTACATAAGCACAAGAGGCAGGGCTGTAGGATCCTCTCGAAATTATCTCATGTCTTCTTTGGTGGCTAATATAAGCAAACTAGGCTCTCTCGCACTTTTCGTTATATTATCACTCACGGCTTTTACATTGTTCTCTCGTGCAGGTGGTTGTTCGATATTCACTTCTGTTTTCTGACGAGACTCGGTGACAATTTGCTGTGGTGACATAGGCTGCAGATTTATTTTCTTGCCCTTGAACTCCAAGTGATAAGTATTGGCACGGCCATTGTGTTGCACATGGCGGTCATAGAGCCATGGCCGACCCAATAAAAGATGGCAAACAGTCATAGGCACCACATCAAATTCAATGGAATCCGTGTATGGTCCTATCTCAAAATTCACGCGCACCATATGACTCACCTTCATCACACCATTGTCACTCAACCATTGTACATAATATGGATTGGGGTGAGGTAAATATTTCAGATTTAGCTTGGCACATAACTCCTTGCTTGCAAGATTGCGGCAGCTACCTCCATCAATGATCACCTTGCAAGCTTTGTTGGGGCCAACTAGTGCTTTTGTTTGGAACAAATTGCAACGCTGTGAATCAACATGTGGCTGCACACTAAGAACACGCTGCGAGACAACAATAGGAGGTGCTGGAGAAGCAAAAGCATCGATGCCGTCGTCACGTGTGTACCCATCGTCATCTGAAGCATATGGATCAGCATCATCTCCAGTCTCATACTCATTGTCATCGTTCACAATCATCACTTTTCTATTTGTGCACTCTCTCTTGAAGTGTCCCTTGCCTCCACATGTATGATAGAGCATATCTCTATTACGGGCTGTAGACATATTCGAACCTGAGCTAGCAGCAGGAGCAGCAGGTTGCTTGGATTGTGGAACAGTGGAGGCTGGTTTGGTTGTAGAAGAAGAGGGGCGGCTGGCAGCGCCCTCACAAGGGGGCAGCTATGTTTTGTTGGAGAACCGCCCAGCCATAGTATAACGGCCTTTAATTTGAGCTTCTTCGGCCAACTGGGACTCAGCTTCGCTTGCATGATGGAGTAGCTCGTTCAATGTATTGTATTGGTGATGCTGAACAATACCCTTAATGTTATATTTCAGCCCATGGAGAAAACGTTGCATAGTCATCTCAACAGATTCTCTTACTCGAGCACGCTGCATCAACATCTCCATCTCCATGTAATATGCATCAACCGTCATGGAACCTTGCTTCAATTGTGTCAATTTATCATAAACTGTCCGCAAGTAATTAGTGGGAACAAAACGAGCTTTCATAACTGCCTTCATCTCACGCCATGCGCGAACAGGAAGTTCATTGTCATCGCGACGGGTACTCACAATGCTATCCCACCAACGCAAGGCATAGCCATCAAATTCAGAAGAAGCAAGCTTGACCTTCCTTTCTTCAGTATAATCATGCAAACGCCATAATTTCTCCATCTTAAGCTCCCAAGTGAGATACTCTTCGACATCAGTAGAGCCTTCAAATCTAGGAATCGTGAACTTGGGCTTGCCCAAACCATCATCCTCCTGAAGCGGTACACGCCGAGCACCACGTAGTGGTAGATGACCATGCCCTTGCAAGTCAGGCCCACGGCCATGATTGCCCACCATGTTGTCATTGTCGTCATGGACACTATCAGCATCGTCATGACCGTCATGTTGGCGTTGCTCAATAGCGACACGCAACCCATTGACTGAAGTGGTCAACTGCTGTATACTTAGTTGGAGAGCATTGACTTGTGTTTGCATAGCATTGACGGTAGTGTCAGTGGCGTCCACTTTCATTTGTATAACTTGAATATCAGCCTCAATTTTTTCAGCGGATCTATCGATAATCCCTGTCAAATGAACGCGGAGAGTTTCATGGTCCTTCCAGGAAACACACTCGTCATCAGCCTTTTTCTGCAGCACATCAACATCACTAGAAGACATGATTAGTCGGTTAGTGCAAAAATCAAAATCTGGTTGGTGGCACACTCACAACTCACTCAAAACTGACAAGAAAAGGAAATCTTACCGTTCCGAAGTGAATAGCAATGCTTACCCGTTCGGATGGATGACTAATGCACGGATGTGATGAAGTGAATACCCGGGTACAAGAGCAATCACACGACAAAGCAGGGTATATGGTGGAGCTTGGTTTGGATACCTAACAACACCGAAGACAAGTCCTAGTGCTGATCGTGTGAACAAACACCCAAGGAAACACACACGGTGGAGAAAAATGTGGCAAAGCAACTATAAAAACAGGATGTGTTGCAATGCACTAGAGAGACACTAGCAATGCTCAATGTAAACAGGCACAAGATTGCTCAATTCTACTAGTGCACAATCGCAAGATAATACAAATCCAACAGTGCAATAGATAGCAACAACGTCCAGCCACTGTTTCTCTCGTTTCTTTCTTTCTCTCTGTTTTTTTTTCTTTTTCTCTCTCCTCTTGTCTTTTCCTTTTTTTTAAGGCCACAATAGATCGCAGGCAGCGGCGACTGTTCTTGGATCACGTCCAGAAATTGCAAAGCACCAAAACCTATATGAGCAGCCTGTAGAGCGGAAACTAGTCTCGTGGGTAAGTTCCTAACACCTTTGTGTAGACAGGCTGTGGCTATGGAATTTGCAAAACAGGATAACTGATCGAAACAAAAAGCCAATCTACAATGCAATCTACGATGGAAACTAAAACCAATCGATTCGAAGGAAAAAGCTACGCAAAAAGAAAGACACAACGACCAGCAACTAAACTTGGAAACGATGTTATCTAGGTGATGGCAAAAACCCTAACCCTAATCTTTTTGTGAGTCTTTTTTTGGATAGGAGTAAAAACACAACTAATCTATGGATGATTTGGTGGATTCTTACCGAGGCAACACTGGAAATCTGATACCAAGATGATATGGGGTGTCCCGATCTTCTCAGTAAGCGGCGGTGGTGATGATGAAGATGATAGATAACTTGTATGTCGCCGATGAACTCTCCCTCGCTTGATCCCTGTTGCCAATTGAAAAGGTCTCAACCCTTTGGATATTCACAACGTCACACACTTGCGCATGTAGCCGTCGACCACGAAACGGTATAATTGCAATATACTAATTCCCAATGGAACAGCAGATTACACTCAACTTGCAGTATATGATCTCCAGATCGATACGAATTGGAGATGAGGATTCAAGATGAATGCTTACAAGCAATCTCAAGAACTAGGGTTTATCTTAAACATGGTCTAACCTTAACTAACTCTAGGGGCCGGGTATTTATAGTCTAAAACGAGATCGAAGGGGTACACGGGCTGGACAACCCAAAACCTGCGCGCAGGCAGAGCGGTACTACCGCTTATGGCAAGCGGTACTACCGTGATAAGCGGTACTACCGCCTCGTACAAATATCAAGTGCCGCTTTAGTACCGCTTGGGGTCGCTTGGATTCCAAAAGAAATTTCCTAAGCGGTACTAGGATGGTAGTACTGGGGCGGTACAACCGCTAAGCGGTACTACCGCTTGTTTGGGGCGGTACTACCGCCCTGGAAACTGCAGGGCCTTCCTCCCTTCCCAGCTGCAATGCCTCCTTGCTCCCCTCCTTGCTCCCTTGTGCCATGCCTTCCTCTCCAATGTACCTAATGACAAATACACACAAGGATTTAGGCAGTATAAAGCTCTCATTAAAATAAATAGCATTATCAACTAAGAGAGAATTCACCTGTTGTTCTAGTAACTTAGCATGAGCTCTTGTAATTGGACCAATCCTGATTTCATCATTGGACATCTTCTTTGCAGCAACAGGTTGTTTATCTTCATGAGGTAGAGAGGGAACCATAGTAGGGATATCCTCATCATATTGAGTAAAGAAGGAAAAGTGGTTTGGATGCACCTAATTCATTTATAGTTAACTGACTAATTATATTCCCTACAATTGCAGGTATTTAAGAATAGGTCTACTAATTTGGCTGAGCAATATCCTGCATTAGTTGAACCAGCAAAACTAATCCTAAAGAAGTGCAATGGACTTCCCCTTGCTATAGTCACCATAGGTGGCTTCTTGGCTGATCAACCAACAAAAACTTCTGCAGAGTGGAGGAAACTGAATGAGCATATCAGTGTTGAGCTGGAGATGAATCCAAAGTTTGAGGTCATAAAAACAGTCCTTATGAAAAGTTATGATGGTCTCCCATATTACCTCAAGTCTTGTTTTTTGTACATGTCCATCTTTCCTGAAGATCGCAATGTTAGACGGAGACGTTTGGTTTACCGATGGATCGCTAAAGGTTACGCGCGAGATAGGTCTACAGCAGATAAATACTTCATGGAACTCATAGAGAGAAGCATGATATTACCAACTCAGAAATCAGTTTGCAGCATACAAGGATTCGACTGGTGCCAGCTACACGATCTGATTGGTGATATCAGCATTGCAAAGTCAATAGAGGAGAATCTTGTTTTCAGGCTGGAGGAAGGCTGCAGCTCAAACACCCACGGTGCAGTGCGTCACCTTGCCATAAGCAGCAATTGGGAGGGAGATGAGCGTGAGTTGGAGAGCACCATGGAGCTTTCCCGTATACAGTCATTGACGGTGTTTGGCAAGTGTAGGCCATTTTACATTTCTGACAAGATGAAGTTTCTTCGGGTGCTGGACCTGGAAGGAACAGATGGGTTAACAAATCATCATCTTGAGCACATTGGGGAGCTTCTTCATTTGAGATACCTCTCTCTACGAGGGTGTGATCAAATCTTTTGCCTCCCAGATTTAGTGGGTAATCTGAGACAACTTGAGACACTAGACATCAAAAGGACGGGTATAGCTATGTTGCCCAGAACCATCAACAAGCTTAGTAAGCTATCTTATGTCCATGCTGGTAACGGTTTCAGTGGGGACAATGAGAGAAATTGTTTTGCAAAGTGCCTAGGCATTTGTCAAATGCAATATGTTTTATGTTTACTATGCTGCTCAGGTGCATTTTGCGATAGGGGTGATGTCAACTGGTTTGATATTGGCACTATGATGTGCTGCAAGGAGTGCCCTAATATCGTTAGGGGCATAGATGACTCTGGTGTTAAGGTGCCAAGCGGGACCACGAAACTGAAGGCCCTGCGTACACTGCGGTATGTGCACCTTGCCTGGGGAAATGCCGTTATAAAAGAGATAAAAGGTCTCACTAGCCTGCAGAAGCTTGGAGTGGTCGGCATCAACAAGAAAAACGGTCTGGGGTTCTGTTCAGTAATTGCCAGCCTCAGTCACCTTGAATCGTTGTCAGTGATGTCAGGTGGTGTCTTAAATGGCTGTTTGGATGGCTTATCCACAGCTCCAGAAAACCTCCAGGTCCTCAAGCTGTTCGGCTGCCTAGAAAAATTGCCGGAATGGATTGAGGGGCTCCAGAATCTTGTGAAGTTGAAGCTATACTTCACCAGCCTATCATGCAACCGTGCAGCCATGCAAGTCCTTGGGAACCTGTCAAACCTATCCATTCTGCGTTTGTGGGAGAGCAATTGTAAGATTGATGCAATCCAGTTCCCAAGTGGTCCTTTCAGAAGGCTCATAGTGCTCGATCTTTACTACGAAAGCATGGAAACCAGAGTAGGGGTGGAGTTTGAGAAAGAATCAATGCCCAATCTTGAGTTGCTGAACCTAAACCTTGAACATACTGAAACTATCTTCTCTGGGCTAGAACTTCTGCAAAGCATCAAGGAAATTCGGGTCCGCGTTGATCCTCCCTTGTATGGACTCAAACTCTCAGAAGATATGAGTTACGAAGAAAGGATGAAAGAAGTCGATAAGAATATAAAACTCGCGAAAAACAAAGTCAGGGAGGACTTGCGGATGCAGCTTGACAGGAATAAGAATCGGCCCGTGTTGAAGGTGAAATGAGCTCGGAAACCTGGGGCAACTTCTGTCCAAAATATCCTGATTGAGTGGCTGCCATGCCATCGGAAAATCTATCTTCTATCCACTCTCTTGTTTTTATCTCTTGCACTGCTTGTTGTATATTCTAATGATGGGTTAAATAAAGCCCGCGCATTGACAACATTGTTGTTAGAGATAGTTTTTCTTTCTCTGCTTTGGGTACCTATTTGATTTGCTGAAGAATGACTGTCCGCGGCAATGCATGATGCTCTGTAACTGTATGTTCTGGCGATGCGTGTCCACCATGGCTGGGTTGCTTCTCTCTACCAGGCCATCATGATGACACCGGGACCTGAACCACTGGCGGCGATTTGGGCAATTCGGCTCCCTCTGAAGATTCGGATCTTTCTGTGGCAATGGATCCGTGGCCGCGTTCCCTCCGGCATGGAGGTGCTCAAACGGAATGGCCCAGGGGATGGGCTGTGTCCGCTCTGTGGGACGGAGGAAGACTCGAACCACATCTTCTTCTCCTGCGTGTCCGCGCAATTCCTTTGGAGTTGTTTCCGCGAAGCGGTGGCGGTAGTTGGTGCCACAACAACTTCCCCGACCTCTTCGCCGAACTCCAGGCTTTACCCCCAGCTGTCCGCCACATTAGGCTTCCCCGACCTCTTCGCCGAACTCCAGGCTCAGCTCGTTCATTGCATGTATATATAATTATCCTCATTATATTATGCAGATTGAAGATCGTCGAATGCCCAAAAAGACAAATCTATGACATTGGATTCATTAGCCCAAATACCGTAAATGAATGGGCGGTACAAAACAGAGTTAAAGACACCGAGGAAAACTTGCTAAAAGCGTTCCTCCGACATCAAAACAAAAGGTAAATACTCTTTCCTTACAACTTCAATGAGTGTTACTGTCTTGTGCATATTCGGTTTCCCTTACTCGAGGTTAAGTACTGTAATTGATGAGTTATGCGTGCGCAGGTTCCACTATATTCTGCTATCCATTAAGCTTGATGGGGGAGTAGTAACTGTCTTAGACTCGAGACGTAAAGATCCCAAGGATTATGCGGACATGACTGCAATGCTCCAGAAGTAAGTTCAATCAATAATGGGACCATATCGGCAACTTTCGTTCATTTCCTGATATCAAGTAATCATTTTGTTTGCCTGGCAGGGTTTGGAAACAGTTCACTGGAAAGGTTCCGGGTCTGAAGAACGAGCTGCGATTTACACACCCCAAAGTAAGTAGTACTAGCTAGTTCCGCGCATCTCTCATTGATTCTAGTTTCATGAATACCATTATCATGCTTGATTATCAGTTTGATTGAACTCTATTCTCGTAAAGTCCTGCTGGCAGGCACCCGGGAATAATTTATGTGGATACTACGTTTGCGAGTTAATTCGCGACTCGACCACTGAGCGGGGCTTCTTGTCTGACAAACAATTTGAAGTACGTAAACAATATTCACAATTTTATTTTATTACCATCAATTGTATTGAGTTTCATTCGTATATATGTATTGACCTCCTTCTTTAAATTAGATCTGGCAGATGCGGGATGAACTCCTACCACATGATCGCATACGAGCAATTCAAGAGGAATTGGCGGGATTCTTTCTTGACCACGTCATACATGAAAAGGGAGAATACCATACGGAAATTCAATGGGAGTTTGGCACTTGATGATGTCAGGGATGTTATATTGTATATATGTAGTAGCGTCGGATAGATATACGAAAACTTGTTGTTCGACCAAGCACGGAGAAAGAGAGGTCACTTCTCTCTATATATGTTCATGACGATCTTGTGTAATTAATGGTTTCCTTCATTTGCTTACTAGCTAGCGTCGAGTTCTCTCTATATGTAGTAGCTAGCGTCGACCAAGCACGGAGAAAGAGAGGTCACTTCTCTCTATTAGCTAGCTAACACAATATGAAACCCCTAAACCCTCCAAAACCCCTAAACCCCCCCCTTTCAAAAAAAAACAAAAACCCCAGCGCCTGCGAGCTGCTGACGCGTGGCTGCCTTTTGGTCCCGGTTGGTGTTACCAACCGGAAATAAAGGTCCTCCTGCCTGAGTGCTGCGCAGCGGCCACGTGAAGCTCCTTTAGTCCCGGTTGGTGTTACCAACCGGGACTAAAGGTCCTCCTGCCTGGGCGCCCCACAGCGACCACGTGGAGCACCTTTGGTCCCGGTTCGTAGGCCAACCGAGACTAAAGGTTTTAGGCATTAGTCCCGATCGTTTTGTCCCGGTTCCATAACCGGGACTAAGGGCCCTCTGGAACCGGGACAAAAGCCTTGTTTTGTACTAGTCTGCAGAAGCTTGGAGTGGTCGGCATCAACAAGAAAAATGGTCTGGGGTTCTGTTCAGCAATTGCCAGCCTTAGTCACCTCGAATCGTTGTCAGTGATGTCAGGTGGTGTCTTAAATGGCTGTTTGGATGGCTTGTCCATAGCTCCAGAAAACCTCCAGGTCCTCAAGCTGTTCGGCTGCCTAGAAAATTGCCGGAATGGATTGAGGGGCTCCAGAATCTTGTGAAGCTGAAGCTATACTTCACCAGCCTATCATGCAACCGTGCAGCCACGCAAGTCCTTGGGAACCTGTCAAACCTATCCATTCTGCGTTTGTGGGAGAGCAATTGTAAGATTGATGCAATCCAGTTCCCAAGTGGTCCTTTCAGAAGGCTCATAGTGCTCGATCTTTACTACGAAAGCATGGAAACCAGAGTAGGGGTGGAGTTTGAGAAAGAATCAATGCCCAATCTTGAGTTGCCGAACCTAAACCTTGAACATACTGAAACTATCTTCTCTGGGCTAGAACTTCTGCAAAGCATCAAAGAAATACGGGTCCGCGTTGATCCTCCCTTGTATGGACTCAAATCTCAGAAGATATGAGTTACGAAGAAAGGATGAAAGAAGTCGATAAGAATATAAAACTCGCGAAAGACAAAGTCAGGGAGAACTTGCGGATGCAGCTTGACAGGAATAAGAATCGGCCCGTGTTGAAGGTGAAATGAGCTCGGAAACCTGGGGCAACTTCTGTCCAAAATATCCTGATTGAGTGGCTGCCATGCCATCGGAAAATCTATCTTCTACCCACGCTCTTGTTTTTATCTCTTGCATTGCTTGTTGTATATTCTAATGATGGGTTAAATAAAGCCCGCGCATTGACAACATTGTTGTTAGAGATAGTTTTTCTTTCTCTGCTTTGGGTACCTATTTGATTTGCTGAAGAATGACTGTCCGCGGCAATGCATGATGCTCTGTAACTGTATGTTCTGGCGATGCGTGTCCACCATGGCTGGGCTGCTTCTCTCTACCAGGCCATCGTGATGACACCGGGACCTGAACTGTTGGCGGCGATTTGGGCGATTTGGCTCCCTCTGAAGATTCGGATCTTTCTGTGGCAATGGATCCGTGGCCGCGTTTCCTCCGGCGTGGAGGTGCTCAAACGGAATGGCCCAGGGGATGGGCTGTGTCCGCTCTGTGGGACGGAGGAAGACTCGAACCACATCTTCTTCTCCTGCGTGTCCGCGCAATTCCTTTGGAGTTGTTTCCGCGAAGCGGTGGGCGGTAGTTGGTGCCACAACAACTTCCTCGACCTCTTCGCCGAACTCCAGGCTTTACCCTTAGCTGTCCGCCACATTAGGTGGCTGATTGTCGGAGTACTAGCCTGGACGTTGTGGACGGTTCGGAATAAGCTTGTGATTCAACGTTTACCTCTGCGACGTGCTACTGACGCTGTGTTCAAATGGTGTGGTTATTTGCAGCTTTGGCGGCCGCTTAGCCGTCCGCGGGACCGAGATGCCATCACCACCATCATTGCCCATCTTCGCGCGATGGCTCTTCGCTTGGCGCCGCCGCTTCCTCCCCCACCACCAGAGCCGGATTAGTTTCTTCACCGCCTATGCGCCGCCGCCTGTCCTTTTTTCGTTTCTTTGGGCTTGTTGAGCTGTGCCCTCAGCAGAACCTATGAACCTTGTGTTGTGCTACTTTGCGTGCGGTGTGTGTGGGTGTGTCTGTGTCGTGTCTGTTGTTGGACGTTGTGCTTCGGTGGTTTGCTTTATATATAAAGCGGGGCGAAAGCCTTTTTCGGTAATAAGGCTTTGCTGATATCTTTAGGCAATTGTAAAAACTGCTTGGATTAGATGCATAAAATTCGTCAGTACTCTGTACTATGTTGCATCATATGCTACGCTTCTAACACTTTTCTTTTGCACTTGATGATCATGCCATTTCTGCTCTTGGGCTCTGCTTTGATTTGTTGAAGAATGAGTCAGCACTGCAGTATAAGATGCTCTGTATCTGTTTCTCCTCGAAATAGGCTTTCGCTCCCCTTTTAGCAACACCCGAACAAAGTACATGGCCGAATGATACATGGTGGAGAGGTAGCCCTTGTACAAAGCCGATCCCAGAATAACCGGATCATGCAGAACGCACGCGACTGTGCAACCGAAAGATAACAAAAGGAAGAAATGATTACAATGCCACGCTACGCCATAGTACACCTAAGCTCCACGACAACACCCTCGAGAGGGAGAATGGCGCATAGCGTCGCCGCTGCCGAGTCCAGAATGGAAAAGGTTTTCACCCGGAGCCTAGAAACGGAGAGGAGCACCACGGCAACGTCTTCAAGAAGAAAGTGGCGCTCGCGAGCGTCGTCGGCGGTGGCGCCAAAGTGTGGAGCTTTCGCTCTGCCGCTCCTCAATGCCGGTAGGACACCAGGATAAGCGTGACTAGCACAAATCCCTAGAGCCGGATCGGGGCGCCTCCACAGCTAGAGCGCGCCCGAGCCACCCACCGTTATATCTCTCATTGCCCACACAACCAAGAGACGTAGCCACCACCACCGCCATGGAGCCCGCAGGAGAACCCATCATGTGGACCACCTTCCAAGGCCGCTGCCCCAGCCTCCAATCCCCGAGACAACACCAACCACCCGCTTCATAATGCACAAACCGCGACAGGTAAATCCCGGCATCAGTCACCGGGCCAGGGTCAACGCCACCACCGTAGGGGCACCCACGCCTACACTCCCCTCCAATCCCGGTGGATCGGGAGGGACATAGCTCAGTGATTGCCGACGGCCATCATCGAGAGCAGCTCAGACGACATCAAGTCCATGGTCTGTGGCACCGGTCCGACAATCAACATAGCGTTGTCCCGTCCACCACATCCACAGACCGACACTAACGCTACAACGAGAAGACGACTCACCAACCAAGCCGCAAGCTCCCTTCTTAGCTTGACCGGCAGCAACCCAGAGCCGAGAAGCCCAACTCCAAGGCGCCAGCGCGCCGGACCTCGCTCGAGGAGCACCCAACCCGGGCAGGAGGACCATGTCAAACTCTATACCCGGCGGGCAGTCTGTGTCGCCGGCTTACTGCCGACACACGAACCCAGATGAGGTGGGCCGTAAACCAGTAAACCAGATCAATCTTTGCTATAGCAATAAATTCATGGTCCGTAAACAAATTGTTTCTTATTGTAAAACTGGTACCGGACAGACATCTATGGTAACCCAATAAATAACAATAAATTCACGGCCCATAAATAAATAAATAGCAATAAATCTCTATCTTTGGTAACCCAATATATCTCTATACTATACTTTTCTACCTAATAGTATTCTATATATATCTTTACCTAATTTAATAATATTTCTGTCGGCTCACCGTCGTCGCCCCTTTTTGCGAAAAAGTCCTTATGTTTTTTGTTTATTGAACCCGCAGTACACGTTTAAGTCGCGGCCGAACCGTTATTTTGCATTTTCTCTGAAAACCACCTGACATTTCAGGTAATCAACCCGCCGTCCATATTTAAGTCAGCCGAATCGTTTTTTTTTGTTTTAACAGAAAACCCCCTGACTTTTCGGTTAATCAATCCGCAGTTTATCTAAAACAAAATTATCCATATCTTTTAAACCGTAACTCCGATTTTAACATGTTATATATGAAATTTGATTAGAAAAATGTGTAGAATCTAAATATGATGTTATTTTTAACTGTTAAATATTTTTAAAATATTATTTTTGGTGCACACTTAATCTATAGTGCACGGTCCATTGTTCTTTCGTACCGGCGGTGATCCGAATTGCAAATAAACACTCATTAAAACCAGATTGAGAGGAAAGAAAACATCGATAACCACGCATGCACAACTCTGACAAACCTCGCGGGGAAAAACAACATATTTCTCTTCTTATTCCAAGCGAGTGTGCGTGCGCGCGCGCGAGATAGAGATGCCTTAGGACTGACCACATTCAAACGCGTTTTCGTTATGTGAGCATTGAGGCCACTGTCGGCAACACAAATGTGATGCCATGTGAAAATAAAGGACGTGGACCTATTAGGGTCTTGAGTCATGGTTATTCGGTTAAGAGCGTGTGTTATTTTCTCTCCCGTTTCAACGCACGGGCTCGTTTGCTAGTTAATAATAAAGCACGCATCGCTTCTGCCCTGATACCCGCCGCGGCACTTTTGCAAAAAGGCCCTCCTCTTTTTCTGAAATTGCACCCGCACTCCATGCCTAAGTGGATCTGAGAAAAACGTTTCATTTTTACAAATTTACCCCTGCTCGTCCGTCCCCACGCCTCGATCCCCTTTTTTCGCCCAAGCAAATCGCCGCCCGCTGCAGCCGCACCTCTCGCCGCTCGCCGCTCGCCACCGCCGCTGACGCAAACCTCCCCCAACTCGTTGCTGCCTCCGCGGATGGCGCCACTCCCGACCAATCCGACGAGGCCGGTGCGCCACCTCCCGGCTCCTCCCATGCCCGATCTGGAGCACCAGTCTCTTCTCCTCCCTCCACCCCGATCTGGCAGCAGCGCCAGGAGCTAGGCCACCGGCGCCGGCCGCGTCCACGAGGAGGAGCTGCTGCCATCGCCTGTCGTTTCCCTGAGCCGCACAAGATCGGCCATGCCCGCCTCATGTTCGTCTCGCGAGAAGATGCTCGCCCGCTTTGTTCGTTGACCCCCTGCAGCCGTCCGCCAGCGGGGCAACGCGTGCGGAATCGGCACGGATGGCGCCAGCTTTGTTCACGCCGAGTCTCTGCAGGGCGTCAAACTGCACGAGGGACATAGACAAGGAGTGGGGGGTCTACGTTGAGTTCAACAAAAACAGGGGTGAGAACAAGAACCTGATCGCCTCACATATTTTGAATCAACCGTCAGTAAATTTCTTGTTCATAAGTTTAGTTTCGAATAATGGGTGACAATGGATTATGAATCCTGCAGGAAGACGCCTATCACCCACACTCCTGGCTGCAAGAATGCTTGTCTGACTGCCTTTACAGTTTTGGTGAACCTTTTCTGGCACGGTGGCCGGTTTCCTACATTAGAAGAAAAGCTCTACGACAAATTGCCGAGTTCCGGAAATACGAAGATGATAATTCATGGTATATCTACATCGGTGCTGTACAAAAGGCAAGACTTACGGAGGTCTTCTCAAAATAATTCACTGCTGGGTTTTCACTGAGCTGTAAATGAACATCATTTCCTTACAGAGAATAAACATCATTACAGGCATTATCCATGTTATGCTGCTGGTCTGAGAATCTCAATTCAGATGCATTGAAGCTACTTGGCTAGAGTTGCTTATTTCCTATGGCTCGGAGAAGATGGCATGAAAGTGCGGGTAAATTTTACATGCCTGAATAACTCTTGATTCTCTGAACACAGAATATATCCTTCCATTTATGTATCTCATTCAAGGAGAAATTTAATCGCCCAACTCTGATAGAGCTGACAGAAGAAGGCTGTAATATTGAGAGTTCAATTAAACACCACAAGTGTTGTGTCGTTGCTTATATTCATTATCTGTTGCTTTGGTTGCTGATAAATAATGGAATCCTGGAATATGCTATAAATCTTGTTATAAGGAACATCGAGGTGATCAGGGTATGGAATCTTCAGCATAGAAACACAGTAGACTCTTAGGTGAAAGCTTGGTCAAGAATGAAGGAAGGATTGCAAGTAACACTTCCTATAGGATTCTGATCCACTTTAAAGCTTCTGAATATAGGATATCAATATCAAGTGATTCTGTTCACACAGTATTTTAATGTGTACTCCAGATGTTACATAAGGTAGTGAGAGTAAGGTAGTGAGAGTGTGATTCCCTCCTGATTCTCTAAAAGAAGGAATCTTTAAAATCCTTTGGATTTAGGTTGAGTGCCTGATTTGCTCGAGGAGTATCCTGCCCAATGAAAGGACGCGATGTTCAGGTCATCACTGTGAAGTAACCTTGCATAAGGTTTGTTCGGAAAAAAGTGATGGAACAATGGTATACTATAGATATAAATGCATATCTGTTCATCCAATGAGTAATAATTATGAGTACCTATTTTGTTTCGTTGAAGTCTTTATTAGTTTTCAACAATTTACGATTATTTATCCCCTCATATTTTTGTTAACTGTGCAGTTATGTTTTCACTGCAAAAGGAGAACCACTTGGCACCGGCTGAAACATGTAGTGCCTGCATGTACACAATGTTCGCTGCATCAAAACAGAATGGCTGAGTCTGTTGATCCTTCAAAGCTAATGATAAGTTGGAGTATTTGGCAATCAACGAGTGAGGTTGATGCTATGCTTCATCCACCCTATTTGGTGCTTCTCTGTCAGTTTCTTATATAAACTGTATCTTCAGTGCCTACAAAAATATAGCAGTGTGGATAATTGGGTTTTTAACTGGCATCATGGCAGTTTATCCTAGATAATAGCGACTGAGTGTTTACAGTTTTCTACTTAATAGTCAAGAGCTGAGAATTAAAATAAAAACATGGTAAGCTTACTTAGTATTGGGTTGATATGATTGTCCAATATTGGCTGATGAGAGAGTATTATATAAATTAAAGCCTTAAGTGTAATGATGCACAGGGATGCAAATTCGAATTATCTCCACAGCTCCACGATTCTCAATTTGAAATACTCACTATTGAGCAGGTTGCGTGAAGCAACAACCTTATATGCTCACGTACCGACAGTCTTTTACCATATCAAGCACATGTTCTTATTTCGTATCACCAGTTCTGAAGGTCTTATTATGAAACATAAGCTAGATGATTTTGCACTCTGGTTTCAATTTATTAACTTATATTAGTGTATCTACAATGGAGGGCCTCTTCGGATAAGTTGGTCTGCAAACGGCATCCTCCAATTGTAAATGCCTCCAATATGCATTTCAAAATATTCTCTTTGTTGACTACTTTTCCTTACATCATTAAAAGCAAGAATATTCAACAATCTGTTCCATACCATTTGCTTTAATATGGTTGAATGCATTTTATTTGATCTCTTTTTTCTGTAGGCTTTGGTTATTTCTGTTGTTGTTAATGTTGCTGACGGTGTGATATGTGCTTCTTAAACGGTGCAGGTCCTGCATATGACATTGAGGTGGTTAATAGTTCCACTTCACCTTTGAATCTCTGTATTGTTGAACACACAGAACTTATCCAATTTTGTTTCTCTGTCGTATTGCCTTCGCAAAAATGTGATGTTGGTGGACTATTAATGGTTTTGTCCTTACAATTTTTCTTTGATCTGTATTCATTGTTGAGTATTGATTCATTTACAGGAAGCCTTCCGGCGGTTACCTCTCCCGTACGCTGATCAAGAGTTCAATATGGGCCCTATTAAGAAAGAGGAGTTGGAAAGTGTGACAAAACCACCTCCATATGTACATTTAAAGCATAGTATCCTTTATATGATTGCAATTTAAATAAGTGTTTTGTGCAGGTCAATCATGGGATGTTACTTTCACGGTCTAACGATCGACGATGCTAATTTGTCTGGTTGCTGTTTTTCTGAGAGTTGAGAGGGGTCGCATATGGGTAGGCGCGGGGAGATCGATGGTTGTGCTTGTGAGCTGCCAGATCGGCGTGGCGCGACGTTGGCGAGGGAAGGCCTTGCAGATGGGGTGGCGGAGGCAAGTAAAGTCGACAGAGCTTGGGCGCGGGGTGGCCAAGGATGCCGTCACCTGTGCTCCGCTCCGGTTGACATCAGTAGCTCGTACTGGAGCTCGGCCCCGTGTGCCAAAAATCCTGCTGCAAAAAGGAGATCCACATGCGCTGCTGGACATGCTATGCTACTCGATTTGACCCAAGCTACTTCAGCCGTGATTGATTTTAGTGGCCGACTGGGAGGAGACAATTTGCATACTCAGGTTTGTGCTTTTCTGTGGTGATTTACTAAACATATTTTGGTGTATGATCCCCTTTGACGTACACTTGTGTCCGCCCCGTTATTTTCAGTTTGCAAAATAGTAAGTAAGGAACGACAGAAAGTGGATTGTTGAGTTTATCAAGCATAATGACACACATAATTTTGGCAGATCACCTGGCTTTGAGATTTTCGCATGACTATATGAGGTTCCCATAAACTCCTGTATTGCCACAATAGCTTCTTTTAATGTACTAGGAAATTGTCTTTTTTGTCTCAGGTAAATAGTTCCTTTCTCACCCGTTTTTCCAGACGGAGATCCAGAGATAGAGGGTTGACTGGGGGCGATGATAGCTTGTGCCGTGGCCAAGTGTTGACAAGGCGGCTGACTGTCGTTGCCGAGCGCTGGGGGGACCGCCGTGGTGGTCGAGGGAGAACAACCATTACGGGGAGAGAGAGAGAGATGTGCTTCTTTGGTTAGGTCCATGGTGAGGTTCCGTGAGATGGCGCCGGATTTCTGGGAGGATATACACGCTGATTGTGCCTGATAATAAGATTACTGCTCCTGCGATTTTTTATGTTGCCTGAGAGGGTAGAACAGAGAGGAGAATTGTGGGGCAATTTGTTTGCTATATTCTTTTTTTTTTTTTACATTCTGCTTGCTATATGCTTTGTGTGCCGCTGCTTTACTTTTGTATAGAGAGACGCTTCATGTGCGGCTGCTATGTGGTGTTCTATGCTCTGCTGTGTGCTCTGCTTGTGGAAATTTGTACATGTCAATACATAGATTGGAATTGAGATATTGGAACTGAGATTTGGAGTCATTTTGTTGGTTTTGCTTTGTACTGATGCTGCCATTATTTGTGTGATGATGTCATTATTGTACAAAGGGAAGGAACAGTGAGAGAGATGGATAGAAATTGCTATTTTTGTTGTAATTATTTGTTGTCGAAGCTTATTATTTATAGGTTGTTGTAGATTGTTGTGATGGAAAGTTAACAATACTTTTGATTATTTCAAAGCAATGTGTGTTGATGTAGATGAGTCTGAACACGATTAACATGATCGTGCAATTTTTAGTGACTAAAACAGGTTGGTGAGGTATTTTTACTCCCGTTGCAATGCACGGGCATTTGTGCTAGTAATCTATACCTAATAATAAAGGGGCTATTGCTTCTTACCACCGTAATTTCGTCCGTTTTTCGTCTGTCCACCCCGTCGGTCCAGTTTAATCCTAATCTGGCAAAATCCAGCTTCGGGCCACGGGCTTCCAAAGAGACAGGCAAAAGAAATTGACTTTGCTAAAGGATAGAATCGAACCCACAACCTACAAATCAGCTATTAAACCAGCGACCAACTGGCTAGCTCATGCCTTTGCTAAAGGCTAGGATTCGTTTCACGGATTGCTTCTGCCCGCACACCCGTCGCGATCGTTTTGCAAAAAAGCCCTCCTCTTTTTTCGGAAATTGTACCCGCAGTCCAAATGAGAAAACATCTGGGCCCGAGCCAGCCGAGCGCCGCCTGTACGCCATGCCCGCAGCCAGGCGCACGAGGCCGAGCCAGCCCAGCGCCGCCTCCTCGACCTCGCGACCCGCCGGCGACCGGATCCTCGCCGGAGATGAGTGCCGCCGTGCCCTGCTCCCTCCTCTCTTCCCCTGTCTCCTCTCACCTCGCTCATCCCCCGATCTCTATGTCCCCAGAATGAACAGGAGCATGTCATGGCCTCGGATCCGCGCCGCCGTCGCCGGAGAACGTCGTTCGCCACCGGTTCTTCGACCACAACTACCGGATCCGGTTGCCCCGCCTCCGATCTACCCGTTCCCGGCCACCCCGACCTCGCCAGCATCGCATAGCCCCGCCGAGCTCGCCGGAGATCGAACCCAGCGCCGCTGCTTTTCACATCCAATAATCATGAACCCAGCGCAGGTTCGTTCCTCTCTCAATTTTCTTTCACATCCGAGCAAATAGAGAATTTAGGGGAGGGAGAGATGGCGCCGCCGGCGAGTGGACACAGGGGTGGTGGTGCCGCCGTGGCTGAAGATGGGGAGGCACTCGAAGGGATGAGCTCCTGCTCTGGGGAGCGAGCACAAGGCATGTTGGGCGCTGCTGCTGGAGAAGATGACGGCGTGGGCTTGCTGGAGCTGTTGCTGGCCGCTGTTGCTAGAGAGAGAACAGAGAGGGAGAGACAGGATCGAATGCCTGCTGATCTGGTTTTGTGGAGAGAAAAAGAGAGATAGGTGAGGAAGAGAGAGAGCAGAGAGATGCGAGGTAGAGAGAGCAGAGAGAGGCGCTGTTTGCGCCACATTTAGATAGATGTACGGTGCTTCTTGTATGATGTATGATCCTACTGATTGATGCACATTTATATAGAGAACATAGATGTAGCTTTGCTACTGATTGCCTGTTGTTATTGCTATAGTCACATCAATCAATAGTACCCAATTAGGGAAAAATACATCATTGAACCCTTTGTTTCTAATTGCAAGGTTAAATAATTTTGTGTTCTAACTCTCTGGGATAATCTGTAGTTATTTCGCTCATCGCCGTGCTGCAAGTTTCTAACATTGCCGTGCATGTACATCGTCAACTTCGTCGGAAATCTGTCTGCACGCACTCCACCATCCGCCGGAACATCGTTTGACCTGAGGTACATACTATAGTCTCATCAATTTGCATCTATCATCAACTACTAATCATTTTTGTATGTTCTTTAGTATAGGCTCTGTAAAGTCTGAACAAGTCAATGCCTAAAAGGGTCACGATATTGCTTTTCCATGACCTTCAGATTTTTCAGTTGAGTTGGCTACCTAAATTTCCACTATGTTAATTCTTTCATGTGCTATTTCTCATTGGTGTTCATGTAATTACCCTGCAGCCTTTCTTAGCAGTGCATAACATTTGACTGTTGTGCTTACATAGAACTGAAACTTTTTTGGATTTTGTAAGGTTGCGGATAACAAGCCTGTGAGAGCTGATGATTCAGTTAGAACCTGCATTTTCTTGACCTTTTTCCCTGTCTGGTAAATTAACATGGTACTTTTCTAATGCAATTTATAAAGTTTTATCAATCTGGCGAGCATATGAGGCTGCAGTACTAGATTTATGCTCAGAAGTTAAATTGCTTGCTGATTAATTCGCCTCATATTATTCAAGTCAAATAGCAGCAGTTTTCTTATCCAAGTTCATTTGATTTTGTAGGCAGGAGGAGATTCAATACCAAGATTTATGATTTGGCATAAGTGAGATGACATATAAGTAAGTATGTTGTTCTGACTTTATGATACGAGTGTTTTGCACAAATATTTCTCATATTCAACCGATAATGAGCCTATGCTCTTTTCTGATGTTGCATTAATCAACGTTTCGAAACTGATGTATCTGTGATAAAAATATTGAAGTTATGGACATGTTGATAATTGGTTATCAAGCAAAGAGTTAGATTAATAAAATGTTAGTGGTTATCAGAAGAAGTCGGTTCATTTACTGCTGCAGTAAAAAGAGTGGAACAAACTGATTTTGTACATATACTAAATTTGCTTGCATGCTATTTTTATAGGCGTTTCCTGCATACTGACGGGTGTGCGTGATCTCTTTTCTAAGGCCATGAAATATTTCCAGATACCTGCTCTTGAGAAGGTCAATGGCTTGCGTACTGTACTTCTATATATCCTTTCTTGCATAATGAGCTATGTGCGCATGCTCTCTTTCCTCAAGTCAATATTTGATCAGGGAAGCTACTCAGTACTTTTGTTAGAATCATGAGTCTGAAACCAAGGCTCTCCTGTCCACATAATGACCTCATCACAAAACCAAAACCATTTGATGATTTATGTACAATTTTACTATAGTTATTCTTTGTCAAATTCAGAATGTGGTTCATGTAGAAAGGACTACATGCAAAATAAAGATCATAGTAATACTTTTCCAATGATTCTCTTGGAGGTCATGTCTTCATGTTATTCAAGGATTTGATATCTGAAAGTTATTACTCCCTCTGTAAAGAAATATAAGAGCATTTAGATCACTACTTTAGTGATCTAAACGCTATTATATTTCTTTACGAAGGGAGTACAATATAGATAGGGAGATAGCCCTCCACCTCCTGGAGGTCACTGTAGGCTGCAGCGAAGGGCATGCTGCAATTAGCGGGCAGACGGATGCGGCGATCCTGGATGTGCTTTGCTGCTGTGATTTGTTGTCAAGGACACCGCTGTCAAAGCCTTTCCTCTGCCTTTGTTAGTGATACTTCTCTCCCATTATTTCACTAATTTGTTTGATTATTGAGTGGTGTGACCTAATTAATCTGTACAAAGACACACGACCAAAGAGTAGCATGCAAACTTTGTACAAGAAAGTTTGACCTAGCACTTGGTAATGGGATGTAATATGTTCGGTGATACAAGTATTTTTGTAGGGAATCACTGACACGATACAACTATTTGTAAACTTATTTTTTGAACATACGAACACCCATGGAGAAGCTCATTTATAAAGCATCCATCTGTTAATGAATTTATGAAATATTACCATCTGCAATGGGTATGATTGGTAGAACACTTGCGATGATAGTTCATGGCACAACAGTTGTGATGTTGGAGAAATTTTTAAAGCTTTATTTTCCCGTTGCAACGCACGGGCATATGACCTAGTATATATATATATATATATATATATATATATATATATATATATATATATATATATATATATATATATATTATATATATATATACTAGCAAAAGATCCCGTGCGTTGCAACGGGAGAGAAAATAACACACGCTCTTAACCGAATAACCATGACTCAAGACCCTAATAGGTCCACGTCCTTTATTTTCACATGGCATCACATTTGTGTTGCCGACAGTGGCCTCGGTGCTCACATAACGAAAACGCGTTTGAATGTTGTCAGTCCTAAGGCATCTCTATCTCGCGCGCGCGCACGCACACTCGCTTGGAATAAGAAGAGAAATATGTTGTTTTTCCCCGCGAGGTTTTTTAGAGTTGTGCATGCGTGGTTATCGATGTTTTCTTTCCTCTCAATCTGGTTTTAATGGGTGTTTATTTGCAATTCGGATCACCGCCGGTACGAAAGAACAATGGACCGTGCACTATAGATTAAGTGTGCACCAAAAATAATATTTTAAAAATATTTAACAGTTAAAAATAACATCATATTTAGATTCTACACATTTTTCTAATCAAATTTCATATATAACATGTTAAAATGGGCGTTACGGTTTAAAAGATATGGATAATTTTGTTTTAGATAAACTGTGGATTGATTAACCGAAAAGTCAGGGTTTTTTTTGTTAAAACAAAAAAAAACGATTCGGCTGACTTAAATATGGACGGCGGGTTGATTACCTGAAATGTCAGGGGGTTTTCTGAGAAAATGCAAAATAACGGTTCGGCCGCGACTTAAACGTGTACTGCGAGTTCAATAAACAAAAAACATAAGGACTTTTTCGCAAAAAGGGACGACGACGGTGAGCCGACAGAAACACTCCGTGCTTTATTATTAGGTAGATTTCCTTTATTGTTCTGGCACACAGGGCATTCTGTGATCCACTTATCCATGTCACTCTTAAGACCAGGCCAATAAAAGATCTTCTTAATCCTCTCATAAGAAACTTTTTTGCCAGAATGGCCACCCAGAGCTGAAGAGTGTAATGCTTTTAGGAGTTTAGTTTTAAGTTCCAAATCATTTCCAATGTAAATCCTGCCTTTGTGCCTTATGAGCCCATTATGTAGGGAATCATGCTGGTCAGCAAAATTGGGAGCTAAAAGGAGTTTCTCCAATAGCTCCTTACTTTTACTGTCCTTTTGATAAGATTGTTCCACTTCTTTTGTCCATTTGGGAGTTGCCAAAGAGATTGCATTTAATTGGCTTTTTCTGGAAAGAGCATCTGCTACAACATTATCCTTCCCTTTCTTATATTCCAGCTGGAAATCAAACTCTAAGAGCTTCAACATGAGTTTATGCCGAATACCAGTAGTTAACTTTTGATCAGTCATAAACTTCAGACTTTGATGGTCAGTCTTGATTATCAGCTTGTGCCCAACAAAATAGTGCCTCCACCTTTTGAGGGCCTCCACAATTGCTAGGGCCTCCTTTACATAAGTGGATAAAGCAGTATTTATAGGACACAAAGTGGAACTGTAGTAGGCAATGGCCCTTCCCTTCTGCATAATTACTGCTCCTAGGCCAATACCTGAGGCATCTGTTTCCAATACAAATGGTATAGAGAAATCTGGTAGAGTTAGAACAGGTGCAGTGATGAGAGCCTGTTTAAGAGCTTGAAAAGCAGTGTCTTGCTGGGTAGTCCATTGGAAATTGTCCTTCTTAAGAAAATCATGCAATGGTCTTGCAATAGGACCAAAATCCTTCACAATCCTTATGTAATAACCACACAGTCCAAGAAATCCTCTTAACTGAGTTACTGTTGTAGGTGTTGGCCAATCAGCAACAGCTTCAATTTTTTATGGATCGGTAGCCACACCATCTCCAGAAATAATGTGGCCTAAATAATCCACTTGGTTAACAGCAAACAAACACTTGGAGAGCTTCACATATAATTTTTCTTTGCTGAGAACAGTGAGGATGGTCTCAAAATGTTGCACATGCTCTTCCAATGTTTCACTATAAATTAATATGTCATCAAAGAACACCAACACAAAAACCCTGAGATATGGAGCTAAAATGCTGTTCATGAGAGCTTGGAAAGTGCCTGGAGCATTAGCAAGGCCAAAAGGCATGACTAGATATTCAAAGTGCCCAAAGTGTGTGATGAAAGCAGTCTTATGAATATCTTTTTCACTCATTCTAATTTGATGGTACCCAGATCTTAAATCTAGTTTAGTAAAAAAATTGGCTTCCTTTAATTCATCCAGTAGATCTTCTATCACATGAATTGGGAACTTGTTCTTGACTGTGAGAGCATTGAGCTTTCTGAAATCCTGACATAATCTCCAAGTATTATCTTTTTTAGCCACCAGAATAGCTGGCGCAGCATAGGGACTTTGGTTCTCCCTGATAACTCTGTTAATTAGTAGTTTCTGCACCTGGTGTTCCATCTCATTCCTGTGCCTGTGGGGAATTTTATAAGGCCTTGAAGATGATGGTATTGCCCCTGGTTACAATGGAATTTCATTGTCAAATGCTCTTACAGGTGGAAGTCCCTCAGGTTCAGCAAATACTTCTTGGAATCTTTGCATCACTTCCTTAATGGAAATAGGAATGTCAGTCCTGGCCAGGAATTTGTAGTTGTCACCCTCTGTAGGTTTTTCAACGGTGCTGGACTTTGTAGGATTTTCTATAGTGGTACCAGTAACAGTACTGACTGTTGTAGGTTTTAACACAGTACTGGTTTGTGCTGGTTCTGCCACAGTGCTATCTATTGTAGGTTCAGCAACACTATTTTCTATTTTAGGTTCTACAATAGCTGAGGTTTTCCTAGGCTTGTCCCTGGTTGTGTTTATCAAACATAAAGCAAAACCAGTAGCTCCCTTGAGTATGAGTTTGTTCATCTCCTTCTCATCCACTTCTAGAGCATTTGCAATTGTGTCACAAGTAGGAATAGTAACAGGGGTTTGTCTGTCCTTGCACACAGTTATTGATCTCTGGATGTGATCAAAATATGTAGGGATATGCTTTGCAAGCCAATCATAGCTCAGAACTACATCATGGCCAGGGATTTCCAGAATTCTGAATATTTGTAGAAATTTGTGCTTGGCTACAGTAAAGTATGTGTCTGAAATATATGCCCCAGACCATAACTTGCCTCCACCAGCTACTGCTACTGATCTGCTTTTGTTGTTCAAAATAGTACATGATGTTTTGAGTGCAAACTGTAAATTCATGAAGGTAGAATTACTCCCAGAATCCACTAGAGCTACACCTTGTTTTCCCCCCTCTTGTATTAAAATGGAAATTGTGTTTACACTATCAAGATCCATGGCTTGAGCAGAAATTCTCATACATTTTTCCAGTGCAGCAGTATTGTCGTCTTGTTCCTCTTCTGACCCAGTGTCCTATTCTTCACTTTGATCCTTTGGTTCTTCTCCTGTGAGCATGTTTATTACAGGAGCTTGTTTGCACTTGTGTCCATGAAACCAAGTGTCTCCACATCTCCAACATTTCCCAGGCTTCCTTGCCTTCTGGGTTGTTGTTGGTAATTTTTCTTCTGGCAACCTAGTTTCAAACCCTGGAGTTTTGAAAGAATTGTAAGTATTTTTCTGATAATTAGTTTGGAAGGAGGACTTTTTGGGAGGAAGAGATTGCTCCATATCCATAGCTAGCCAGTAAGCTTCAGTCAATGTGGGTGGTCTAAGTGGTCTGAGTTGAAATTTGATGTGGGATCTCATGCCATTACACTACTAGGGAAAACCCTAGTAGCAGCGCGGGGTAAAGGCCTAGTAGTAGCGCGGGGGCCCGCGCTACTGCTAGCGTGCTACAGCTAACTTTTAGCAGTAGCGCGGGGGTTTACCCTGTGCTACTGTTACTTCTGGTAGTAGTAGCGCTGGTCAACCCCACGCTACTGCTATTTACCTGTAGCGTGGGTTAGTACCCATCCTTGGTACTAACTTTATGTAGCAGCAGCGCTGGACCCATGCTGCTGCTACGCTATTACCCCGCGCTACTACTACTTTTTCTCTTTTTCTTTTTCTTCTGGCTACACATACACGGTATTTATACAGGTTTATATACATGTTTTATACAGTAGGCATGCACATACAATGAAACTATATGAGACAATAATCATCATAGTGCTCCAACATTGTCACATCATCATCATCATCATCATAATGATCCAACATACACATACACATGTTCCAACATAACACAAGTTCATCATCATGATCACAATCATCATCATCAGTGCTCGAACATACACATGTTCATCATCTATCTAAACTATGATATGATCACATACAAGAGAAGAGCGATAACTATAAGCAAGAGCAGGATTATGTAGTAGTTCTTGAGCCGGTTCTGATTCCTCTCTCGCGCTAGCGTGAACCTCATGTAACTAGCTTCCGCTTCGCTTCTGCTTTGAAACCCTTTCTGGCTACCGCTCGGGAAGCGGTACACTTGGGCCTGACACTCTGGCCACTCGTCGTACACTCCTGGAACCTCCCTATGTACACGGCATAGCACTTCTTCACCATCGATGATCTATATCCTTGACAGAGATGCATCGTGTCATCAGGTGAATTCATCGATAATATGCTACATAATATACTTGAGCAACACAAAGAGAAAGAGTTAGCAAATACAAGCAACATATAGTAAACATAATTAACGAAGTTCATCGTACCCAAAGTAATTAACTAGAGCGCTACACAAGTTCAGGAGGACCGTTTACATCACAAAGTTTCGTCGTACATAAATTCAAAGTTTCGTTGATTACAGAAAGTACAAATTCAACGGACACATCATCATCGTTATCGTCAATCACTAGAATTTCCATCCGTCCATATCTGGGAGGATGCACCCTAGCTTCATGAAAGGCGTCATGTCCTGACGTTGTACGCCTATGCGAGTTCAGACGTCAGCCCGCGATACTTGGCCGCCGTGGAACATCCCAGTCTCTTCGATGATGTCTTTCATGATGATCGTCGCAATGTCCTACTGGATGTGATAGAAGTCATTTATGAGTTTATGATCCGGTTCGGGTCCTAAAGATTCGGCCCATTTGCGGATATTGGCATCGGATGTAGATGTCATGCTAAGTTTTTGGCGATCCCATCTGAACTCCCTGATGTGATGGATGATGTAGACTCCATCATTCGTACTTGTTGCCAGTTGCTGGACGCAGCAGAAGTCAGTTTTATGGCCGAAACCCGTCGGGCCCTTCCTTTGCTTCTTGATCTTGATGTGGCCACCCCTCATGCCGAAGCCTCGGAGAGCACCATCCAGAACACTCATTATGTGTGTGTAGCCTTTGTTCATCGTGTTTTTGGATGACTCCAAATACAGAGCGTAGGAGACTTGCGGGTAAAGAACGATATGGACAGCGCGCCCCTCGCTGCACAAAATAAATACACCTCAAATTAGCCTCCATACGTGCGAAGGAATGATTGAAATGTACGAAAGGATGTGTTATAGCGGCTATCCGGGAATGACTTACGAAGGATGATAAGGCAGGAGAATCCTTTCCTTGTCCTTATTCGTTAACATGAAGTCTTCGATGTACTGCCTCGCAGAATCATGTTCGACGTCGCTGATTCCCAAGAAGCCCTCATGCATGTAGTAGGGGTCCGCTATCGCGATGTGCGAGATTTGCTCTTTCCTGATGATGTAGTTCATATGTAGCGCAAAAAGGCGGACGAGCGTAAAATCGAGCCGCCTCTGGAGATACATCTCGAAGATGTGATCAAACCGCGGGAAGAATAGATCCGCGGTGCAGGTACCGATGTAGCACTTCCCCATCGGCACATGAACCGTGAAAAGTGGGTATCCTGGAGCCTCCAAGGCGAGAAGGGTGGTATTCAGGCGGGGCACCACAACACACCTCTCCCTCAACCTCCTAGAAGCCTATGTGCGATGCCATGCGAGCTCCCGTGCTCGAATTCATCCTCCATGGTAGACATTGCCGCCGCGGCCTCCTCTCAAATTTGAAGCCACCGAACCTCCTCCTAGTCTCCTAGCCACACCAGATAGCACCCACCAGCACAACGGAGCTCTCTCGTGCTCCTTCCCCCTATCCACACCCATAGCACCAAGCTCGCCATTGTTGACGCATCTGGCCACCATGGTTGTGCGTGCGCTCATCTATGAGCTCCACGGCGACCATGCTACCCACGGTTGGATGCGCCGGTCCTCGCTGAGTGTCCCGGTAGCCGGGGCACCGCAGATGGTGGCCTGTGCCACTAGAGCGGTCGATGCCGGCGTTGTCTCTGTCCACGCGCGGGAGGAGGAAGAAGAAACCCGACAAGTGGGCCCCGCATGTAAGTGTCTCGACAGAAGGGTGAGCCACTGACGCTTCGGGCCCGCTCGTCAGTTTAAGTGGAGGCGTATTTCCGGAGAAGGCGCCACTGAAATGCAGTCAGGGACCCCGAAGGTAAATATTCTATTTACAGAATAGTCCCTGGCAGTATTTCCTTCACAACTTTTCACTCAAGACTCCGATTTAGATGTTGCCACATACTGAAAATGACCCTCTTTCCCATTCTACTATCGTTAGGCTTGCCCGGAGCAGCCAGGCCATCACACTTCCTCCCGATGAGTTCCCCGGTTCCGAGGCAAGCTAGTCCTCTGATGCATACACTAAAGCATTTATTTGATGTTATTCTTGCATGTTGTTGCTTTTGAACTTGTGTTCATTTATGTTCGCATACTTTTACTCGGATGAACTACTTACTTTACTGTTATGGATGCACTTTATGATCTTGTTATTATCGCACTAATGACTCGTATGCAGCGTTAACATGGAGATAGGTTGTTATGCTTTCATACTATTGCATGTTTATGTATCTTGTGTATTACTATTCTGGACAGGTGGAATGTCACTTGAGGTAATGGTAAAGAAAGTAAACTAATAATAACAACGTCCTCCACCGGCTAGATCGAGTCATAGTGCCACTGAATCGAGCTCACCCGCGTGAACACATTTGCCTTTGTGGGAAGCCCCTAGCTCGGCTATAGTTATGACTCTTAGGCGTATCACGAAAGAGGGATGGTTGGACGGTCAGTTTCTCCTTGGCCGGGAGATTGTCATTTAACCACCAGAGCCTGGGTAAGTAAATGCATGTTGAAGGAATTGTTGCATCCGTGAGTGGATGAGTTTTGGCATGGGGTGGCAGGGACCCAGTTTCTCTCACCCAGGACTAGCCTACGGGAGGTTGGTGATACGGTAAGAGTGCCATGGTATAGAAGGGATTTGTTGGACTGCTGTACATAGTGTGGGTAAAGTGTACAACCTCTGCAGAGTGTAGAATCTATTCGAATATCTAAGTCCCCGGCATTGGACACGGTTCGTACTAGGTCACACTATTTGTTCAATGTCGCGTCCAGAAGAATAACATGATATAATGAACTATGGAAAGATGAGACTTGTCAGACTTATAGTGGAAGGACCTGGACGTATGCGTATGTCAGGGACTTGAGGTTGAGCCAGTGGATGGCTATGAGAAAGACGATTAGTGGATCGTAGGGAAGTAAGTTATGTTCATGTAGCGATCATGGTGATGACTTGGACAATATGTTTACTTGTTATGCTTTATCCTCGTCATAGTGTAGCTACTTCAGTTATTTATCTTGCTAGATGAATATGCCATGTTATGATTAGTATTGTTAAGATAGTAGATACATGCTTGAGTGCCATGGAATGCTTGCTTGGGAAATGTGTTATGAGATTTATATGTGAGTACATTCAACGTACTCATAGGATTTTAACGTGGCCAAGTTTAGGCGAGGATCTGTCTTCCACTAGCAAGAAACCAGAGTGTTCGTGCACTAGGAGAGTAGCCCAGTCAGATCCCTATGGATTGGAGCCGTAACAAGACCCTGCTTCCCTTAGACGATAGTTCCGCTGCCTTAGACTCTGTAAATAGCCATAAATGATTACCCTGTATTATTTAAATCACAATGAAATATAAATCTTTTTTATAGAAAGGCATGTATATGTGATTCATGTCGTAAAAGCACGTGCCAGTGTGATTTCCTGGGCTGGCGGGTGCAGCAGTTGTTTGAATACAGTGGTATTCGAATGGGGCGCCTGTAACACCCCAAATGTCAAGCTACAGTGATCTCACACTAATGATGCCATGTCATCATGTTTTACTAAGCCAAATTACCACTTGATAAAAATCAAAGTCAAATTCAAATTTAAAATGCAAGTCAAATTATTATTTCTTCAAACAGTAAAACAAAAGTGTTCATGTTATTGCAAATAATCCCTAGCTAATAACTTTAAAGAAACCAACATCATTTGAAATAATAAAATGCCCTTAACCTAATTAAAACAGAACCACCAACAATAAATTGAGCCATTTCAAATTAAACAAATAGTTAAACCATTCAAAATAAATTGGGACTTGGTGGGCTAGCTCAACACCTTGCCTAGTATTTATGTGAAAAGTTTCATCTAGGGGAAAATTTATTTGATAGCTTAGAAAAATAGAAAACAGAGACTATAAAAGAAAACCGAAAAAGAAAAAGAAAAAAATGCCTAACAAGCTACTGTGCGGGTGGGCTCTATGCAGCTACAGTGCATTCAGCCAAGCCCACAAGGTCCTTTCCCCTACCTCTGGACAGAGGCAGAGGCCTTGGCGCTGAGCCGCGCGCGCACGCCCGTCCTCTCGCCCGATGTCACCGTGTCGATCATCCACGACGCCCTAGAGATGGATAAGAAGACACCCAACCCCCCAGGACAAACCCTAACCCTCGCTATCCCCTCGCTCGCTCTCTCTCTCATTTTGGCGGCGCCCGAGCACATGGCCTCCATGGCCATCGTCATCGTCGTGGCCACTGACCTCCCCGGCGCCTGAGAATGCATCCAAGAGCTCCGCCATTGCCATCTCCTTCACCCTCGCCGAAGGGCTCGAGGTAGGAGGCCTCGTACGCACGCCATCGCCGTCATCTTTGCCCACGGCCGCCGCATCTCGTTGTCGAGTTCGTCGCGTCCAGCCACCCCCGCACTCCCTAACCTCAACGACGAGCTCCGCGGTGAGCTCCTCTGTCGATTCCCCTTATTTCCCCTTCGATCCATCGCCGTAAGCTGCCGCCTCCGAAGCTCACCATGGCTGAAGCTGTGCTTCCCCGCGCGCCTGCCCCAGCTACTCCTGTCGCCCGTGGCCACCCACACGCTCGGACCCCTGCAGCCAACCTTGCCCGGGCGCGCCCGCAGCTGCTACTGCCTGCTGCTGCTGCCGCTGCTGCACTGCTGTTGCTGCTGCCCGCGCTGCTGCTGCTACCTGCTTGCCGCTGCTTGCTGCAGCCTCCTGCTGCTGCTGGCCATGGCCGCTTGGCTCTGCGCCCGTGGGTGCTGCCTATGGCAACACAGCCATGGCACAGCCACTGGATGTGAGGCCGGACCTGTTCAATTAGTTTAGGGTTAATTAGTAGATAGGTTAGCTACTAGCAAATGACATGTGGGACCCCTCTAATTAGATTAAGTAAATCCATTTGGAAATTGTTAAAATCTTGACATGTGGGACCCCAACACTATTCACTGTTGACCCAGTCAACTGCTGACTGGGCCCACTGCCAGCCTCGTAAACAAATTGCTGGGTACACTTCTGTGTACCCGTAGCAATTATCCATTTGAATTAGTCAAAATTAAATAAATTCCAGAAAATCCAGAAAATCATTTAAACTTTGAAAAATCATATAAAACAATTCGTAACTCGGATGAAAATAATTTATATATCAAAGTTGATCAGAAAAATATAACGAATCTGAATATGCCACCCACATACCTGTCAGTCCCCTCTAGCATAACAAACCTTGAACATTTGCACCTGGATCAATACAGACAATAATACCTGGAGCTGATATTTTCCCACTTCAATTAAAATGCTTAGTAATGCATTAGAGCATATCACCAACACATATTGCCATGACATGCATCTGTGTTGCATTTGTTTGCTCTATTATTTATTGTTTCCCCAGCATTTACTTCTTTCCGGTAGACCCCGAGACCACTGTTGATTCGGTGATCGACTACGACTACTTCCGAAGATTCCGTTTCGTCTGCAGAGCAACCAGGCAAGCAAAACCCCCTTGATCATTCCTATATCGCCTATTCTTTCTCGCTACTTCATTCATTAGATTATGGTATCATTGTCCGGTAGATCCTATTCTGATGCATAGCTTGATTCTGTCGCTAGTTACAGATGCTTTACCTGTTATCCTAGCATGCCTAGTTTAGTTATGCTGGTGTTCCATCAGTTGGCCCTACACCCTTGTCCGTGTTGCTATGCTAGATTATCGAACCGTGATCCCCTCTGGGCGATGATCATGGGTATACTTACACTATTAAATTACAATGATAATACGGGGGCTGAAGGGCAGGCGGTACCATACAGTAAGATATGGACCTGAGTCTCGATAGCTCCCGATGTTAAAGTCGGGTCGGCCCCAAGGGTACCCGTGAGAGATCACTGTGGCGAAATGACAGGGCAGGCGGAGACCATCTAGGAGAGAGGTGGCCCTAGCCCTGGTCATCGTCCGCGGATACTTGATATTAATACGACTAAACAGTTCTGGGTATTTGATCTGAGTTGCCATTGGCATATACGCACCAACTGCTCCACGGGATAACAGTTAGGGGGCCCTCAGCATCGTACATTCTCCCAAAAGCTCTGTTAGACGTCCTGTTCAGAGATGCGGTCGGGTCGGACAAGTTGTTATACCATCCAGGACGTGATGGGCTTGTGCCGACCCTGCACGTAACGACCCGGAGCAGTTAGGGTGAGCGGCCGAACAACCCTTTCATGCTTAAGATGTAGACCAGCGGGGACCTCTTTGGAGAGCCTAGGTAGGACTACGGTGTGTTGATTATCCGAGGCCGGGCATTACCCAAGAAAGTGTGTCCGGCCAGAGGTAATTGAGTGTATCGGGCTATGTGGTGCACCCCTGCAGGGAAGATTGATCTATTCGAATAGCCGTGTCCACGGTAACAGGATGCTTGGATGTTACATTTATCCCGATCTTTACCACTTAAACCAGATACTTAATAGAACTCACCCACCTTATATGTTAATACAACTTGAACTGGTTACTATTGAATTACTCAAACCAGGTAAATATGGATTACCCGAGGATCGCTTTCTCGCTGGGAGTTGATACGTCTCCAATGTATCTATAATTTTTGATTGTTCCATGCTATTATAGTATCAATCTTGGATGTTTATTATGCAATTATGTATCATTTTCTGGGACTAACCTACTAACTCAGTGCCCAGTGCCAATTGCTATTTTTTGCTTGTTTTTGGCTTTTCAGGGAAACAGTACCAAACGAAGTACAAACGGAGAAAAAACTTTGGATTAATTTTTCTTGGACCAGAAGAAACACTAGAAGTTTCGGGAGAAGACCTGAAGTGCCACGAGGAGGCGACAAGCCTGCCAAGCACGCCCTGGGGGGGTGTCGTGGGTGCAAGTCTGACAGTAGTGTGTAGGGGTACGGATGAGAGGGCAGAGCCTAGCTACGGCGCAGGTGTTACACTCGGATTTACGAGTGCAGGGCCCTCGCGGTGGAGGTAATAGCCCTACGTCTCGATGCTCCGGAGCTTTTTATTGAGTGTATAGGTTTACAAAGGATGTGAACCCTTGGAATGGAGCTGGGGGGGTGGCTTATATAGTCTACGCCAGCCCTCCCATGCATGCCGCCATTACCAGGGGTTAAGAGGGGGTTTAAGGGCGCCAAGTAACGGGTGCATTGATTACAATAAATACAGGCGAACGTGTGTCCCGACCATTGCACTCCCGGAGTCTCCTGGTCTTCTCTGGTCGAGTGACTTTCGGGTGTTCCGAGTGAAACAAGCTGGTCGAGTGAACTCTTGCCTTCCGAGTGGTTCGTCGAACTCCGAGTGGATGTCAGTTTGCAGAACTCTTGGTTGTTGATCTGGCCCTGGGGCCCAGTATGAGACGTGAGGAGTCCTAGGGTAGGGTCCGTAGGTCAGGCCTGTTACCCTATCCCTAGTACATGCCCTCGTCATTAGCCCCCGAATCGGTCGAGGTTAGGCGGGTCGAGTCAAGGTGGATTCCCAGGCAAGTTGAGCGCTACGGAGGCGCTCAAGAACTCTTACTGATCGTTAGACGCCCTTGTCTTCGTGCGGCACCTTGACGGATTCTGGACCGTGTATCATCCAAGTGAAATGAGTAGTCTCCATCCGAATGAAATGAGTAGCCTCTATCCGAGTGAAATGATTAGCCTCTATCCGAGTGAAATGAGTGGTCTCCATCCGAATGAAATGAGTAGCCTCTATCCGAGTGAAATGAGTAGCCTCTATCCGAGTGAAATGAGTGGTCTCTATCCGAGTGAAATGAGTGGCCTCTATCCGAGTGAAATGAGTAGCCTCTATCTGGGTGAAATGAGTGGTCTCCATCCGAATGAAATGGGTCATCATCCGTCGGGCGACGGATCAGCTCCAAGCGTTTATGGAATGTCTTCATCCGATTGAATTGTGAACTGCGACTGATTGTGTCGAGTGAACGTAGCGCTTGCAAAGGTCATCCACGTCGGGGACGATGATGAAGAGCCGCCGCGGAAGGACGCTGAGAAGGGGACTGCAGCTCCGACTGCTTCTCAGTCTACCACGCGGAAGACGGCGCCGAGCAAAACGCCTCAAGTTCTCCCTACACCTGCCGTGACCGTGCCTCTGGGGCAGGGTTCTGCTCAGGCTGGAGCTGGCCCTGCTGCGGCTCCGTCGACTGCTCTGGCTTTGGTTCCGACTCCTCCCGTCAATATCTTCGGTGCCGCTCTCCAGGAGAACGTTCGAGTAAGTGCTCTTGTCAGTCGATCTCCAAGTCGTTTTTCTTCAGTAGGAATTTCAGTCGGAAAATATCCTGTACACCCATACACCCATTGGGTGTTTTTTTTTTGTGTTGTTCGGCCGTCGCTCGGATCGGGCAGACCGTTCCGAGTGGATGCCGTTCCAGTGGGGGCACGCTGAGTGCACCCACTGGGTGTAATCCCCGAGACTTCCGTCGACTGCGGGCAGTCGGCGGAAGTCTTAGAACTTTTGTTTGTTGTTGTTGTTGTTTTTATTTGTGTTGTTCGCCATCACTCGGATCGGGCGGACCGTTCCGAGTGGATACCGTTCCAGTGGGGGCACGCTGAGTGCACCCACTGGGTGTAGTCCCCGAGACTGCCGTCGGCTGCGGGCAGTCGGCGGGAGTCTTAGAGCTCTTTTTTTTTGTTCGGCCGTCACTCGGATCAGGCGGACCGTTCCGAGTGGATACCGTTCCAGTGGGGGCACGCTGAGTGCACCCACTGGGTGTAGTCCGCGAGACTGCCGTGGACTGCGGGAAGTCGGTGGAAGTCTTAGAACTTAGGATCTGATACTGGTCAAGCTTGTTCCTCCCTGATCCGAGTGAGAGGGACGTGCTGCACTCGGAGTAGCGTTTTAACTTGGGCGAAGCTGATTCGCAGCCAAGCCCCCGAGTGAGAGGGATGCTCTTCACTCGGAGTAGCGTTTTAACTTGGGCGAAAGCTGGTTCACAGCCAAGCCTCCGAGTGAGAGGGATGCTCTTCAATCGGAGTAGCGTTTTAACTTGGGCGAAGCTGATTCGCAGCCAAGCCCCCGAGTGAGAGGGATGCTCTTCACTTGGAGTAGCGTTTTAACTTGGGCGAAGCTGATTCGCAGCCAAGCCCCCGAGTGAGAGGGATGCTCTTCACTCAGAATAGCGTTTTAACTTGGGCGAAAGCTGGTTCGCAGCCAAGCCCCTGAGTGAGAGGGACGCTCTTCACTCGGAGTAGCTTTTTAACTTGGGCGAAAGCTGGTTCGCAGCCAAGCCCCCGAGTGAGAGGGACGCTCTTCACTCGGAGTAGCGTTTTAACTTGGGCGAAAGCTGATTCGCAGCCAAGCCCCCGAGTGAGAGGGATGCTCTTCACTCGGAGTAGCGTTTTAACTTTTGCGAAGCTGATTCGCAGCCAAGCCCCCGAGTGAGAGGGATGATCTTCACTCGGAGTAGCTTTTTAACTTGGGCGACAGCTGGTTCGCAGCCAAGCCCCCGAGTGAGAGGGATGCTCTTCACTCAGAGTAGCGTTTTAACTTGGGCAAAAGCTGGTTCGCAGCCAAGCCCCCGAGTGAGAGGGATGCTCTTCACTCGGAGTAGCGTTTTTAACTTGGGCAAAAGCTGGTTCGCAGCCGTGCCCCCGAGTGAGAGGGATGCTCTTCACTCGGAGTAGCTTTTTAACTTGGGCGAAAGCTGGTTCGCAGCCAAGCCCCCGAGTGAGAGGGATGCTCTTCACTCGGAGTAGCGTTTTAACTTGGGCGAAAGCTGGTTCGCAGCCAACCCACCGAGTGAGGGGGATGCTCTTCACTCGGTGTAGCTTTTTAACTTGGGCGAAAGCTGGTTCGCAGCCAAGCCCTCGAGTGAGAGGGATGCTCTTCACTCGGAGTCGCGTTTTAACTTACGCGGAGCTGATTCGCAGCCAAGCCCCCGAGTGAGAGGGATGCTCTTCACTCGGAGTAGCTTTTTAACTTGGGCGACAGCTGGTTCGCAGCCAAGCCCCCGAGTGAGAGGGATGCTCTTCACTCAGAGTAGTGTTTTAACTTGGGCAAAAGCTGGTTCACAGCCAAGCCCCCGAGTGAGAGGGATGCTCTTCACTCGGAGTAGCGTTTTTATCTTGGGCGAAGCTGATTCGCAGCCAAGCCACCGAGTCAGAGGGATGCTCTTCACTCGGAGTAGCTTTTTAACTTGGGCGAAAGCTGGTTCGCAGCCAAGCCCCCGAGTGAGAGGGATGGTCTTCACTCGGAGTAGCGTTTTAACTTGGGCGAAGCTGATTCGCAGCCAAGCCCCGGAGTGAGAGGGATGCTCTTCACTCGGAGTAGCTTTTTAACTTGGGCGAAAGCTGGTTCGCAGCCAAGCCCCCGAGTGAGAGGGATGCTCTTCCCTCGGAGTAGCATTTTAACTTAGGCGAAGCTGATTCGCAGCCAAGCCCCCGAGTGAGAGGGATTCTCTTCACTCGGAGTAGCGTTTTAACTTGGGCGAAGCTGATTCGCGGCCAAGCCTCCGAGTGAGAGGGATGCTCTTCACTCGGAGTAGCGTTTTAACTTGGGCGAAGCTGATTCACAGCCAAGCCCCCGAGTGAGAGGGATGCTCTTCACTCGGAATAGCTTTTTAACTTGCGCAAAAGCGGGTTCGCAGCCAAGCCCCCGAGTGAGAGGGATGCTCTTCACTCGGAGTAGCATTTTAACTTGGGCGAAAGCTGGTTCGCAGCCAAGCCCCGGAGTGAGAGGGATGCTCTTCACTCGGAGTAGCGTTTTAACTTGGGCGAAAGCTGGTTCGCAGCCGTGCCCCCGAGTGAGAGGGATGCTCTTCACTCGGAGTAGCTTTTAAACTTGGGCGAAAGCTGGTTCGTAGCCAAGCCCCCGAGTGCGAGGGATGCTCTTCACTCGGAGTAGCGTTTTAACCTGGGCAAAAGCTGGTTCGCAACCAAGCCCCCGAGTGAGAGGGACGCTCTTCACTCGGAGTAGCTTTTTAACTTGGGCAAAAGCTGGTTCGCAGCCAAGCCCCCGAGTGAGAGGGATGCTCTTCACTCGGAGTAGCGTTTTAACTTGGGCGGAAGCTGGTTCGCAGCCAAGCCCCCGAGTGGGAGGGATGCTCTTCACTCGGAGTAGCTTTTTAACTTGGGCGAAAGCTGGTTCGCAGCCAAGCCCCCAAGTGAGAGGGATGCTCTTCTCTCGGAGAAGGTTTTTTGACTTAGGCAAAAACTGGTTTGCAGCTAAGTTGAAAAGCGTACACCCACTGGGGGTTGTAAGCCAGAGAATGCGTCCGAGTGAACTCAATGTGGAACTGGAGAGGTCGTGCTTTTATTCATCAAATAACACTCGAGTACTTTTATTACATCTCATCATCAAGTATAAAAACGTCGAGGCAAGTCTGCATTCCAAGCGCGGGGCTCGTCTGCTTGCTTAAGAAGGTTGTACGGTCTTCCTCTTCTCCGTTTGCGTACCGAGTGGCAATCTCCATCATTCGGCTCATGGTCAAGGATCCTGACCGACCGAATTTCAGGATAAGCTCCCGATATCTGACTCCTGCCTTGAAGACACAGACTGCTTGATGCTCCGTGACATTCTCCACTACATGATGCAAGGTTGTCCACCGCTGGATGTATTCCCTCAATGTTTCACCCGGTTTCTGCACGCAGTGCTGCAACTTAGACAATCCAGCCGGGCGTTTGCACGTGCCCTCAAATCCTCCCAGCAGTATATGCTGGCCGGACTGAGCTGGTTGAGCCAGGCACGAGCGGACCCTTCCAGCATCAAAGGCAAATGCTTCATAGCCACATAGTCATTTCCTCCACCAATCTGCACAGCCACTCGGTAATCCTCTAACCAAGTTTCTGGCTTGGACTCGCCGGTGAACTTGCTTACTCCAGCTGCCAATCTGAAGTTAGGCGGGATCTCAGCGGCCCGGATAGCCCTGCTGAAACACTCGGGTCCGGAGACGAATGCTCCACTTCCACTCGGACGATCTCTGTCCAAGTTCCCTCTTAGAGCTCTGCCTCTGTCGACTAGGTTCTGAGCGAGAACGGATCTCGCGTTGAACTGCGGGTCGCGGTAGTCGACTGGCTCTCTCTGGCGATAACCGTCACCATGACGGGGAGGGCTGGCCCTCCGATCGTTGCCGTAAGGACGCTTGGCTTCGTACGGCCGGGGCGCGTACGAGCCATCCCGCGGAGGGGGCGACTGCATGCGGCGATGATCATCCTGACGCCATGGAGGCGTATTCCGTCTGCGACCCTGCCCCGAGTACTGGTCTCGGTGGCGGTCTTGGTCGTCTCACCGCGGAGGCAAGTGCCTGTTTCTCTTGGGAGACACTGGACTGTGGGCCGACTGAATGGTGTATCCTGTTGCGCGACTGGGAAACTGCTGAATTTTGCTCCTCTGCCACCTTGAGCAGGGCCCGGATCTGCCGAAGACCCTCTCCCGCCTCGGATCAGGACGGTTCAATGGAATCTGCTATCCGAGTGGCCGCCGCCAGATTCTGGACGGGAGTGCGGAATACCTGGAAAGTCTGCTGCTGGTCATTCGGGAACAACTGCCGCTGCCGCCGACTGGAACTGGGCTGATGCTGCCTGTGGGCGCGATCGTCGAGTGGCTTTTGGAGTGCTTCCAGACGATTGCGCTCAGCCAAGTTGGCCTGGCACACGGCCTCCAAAGCCTGAGCCTCGGGGGTCGTCCCAACGATGGGTGTCTGGAGGGCCTGTTCGGTCCTGCGCTGCTGTTCCTCTCTCTACTGCCGAGTGAGAGGTCGGGGGATGTACTCGTCTTCATGACGGTCCCCGCCGCCGCCAAGATCGGTGCGCGATGGGTCGCCGTTCTCCGTGCCGCGACGGCCGTACCCAGGAGGACTGGGCGGGGAATCGGCCATCAGCACCTCAGCAGCGGGGTCGCTGCTCTCGCACTCGGATAAACTTTCCGAGTGCTCATGCACGGAGGCGAACAGATCGAAGACAGGTTGATCGGGCTCGATTGCCGCGATCTGCGGGGCTGCAGCCTGAAGGACCACCGCGTGCCTGATCCACCGCTGAAGCCGCGAGCATCCGGAGTGCTTGCGACGACGGCTGGTGGAGAGCGAAGAAGTCGACTGATAAGGAGTCGACGGTTGCCGGAGAAGGACGCCGAAGGAACTCGCGCGGAAGTGCGCCGCGCCGCGGACGGGCAACGCCTCGACATACAGCAGGGCTTCCTGGAGCCACGCCGAATCGTCGGCGATGAAGCTGAGGACGCCGAAACGGATCTCGCCGCCCAGAGTCAGTCCGCCGCCGGAAACCATGGTGATGGTGAAAAAAATGTAACTACGTCGGAAGTCGCTAGACGCCTGCCCCACGGTGGGCGCCAACTGTCGTGGGTGCAAGTCTGACAGTAATGTGTAGGCGTACGGATGAGAGGGCAGAGCCTAGCTATGGCGCAGGTGTTACACTCGGATTTACGAGTTCAGGCCCCTCGCGGTGGAGGTAATAGCCCTAAGTCTCGGTGCTCTGGAGCTGTTGATTGAGTGTACAGGTTTACAAAAGATGCGAACCCTTGGAATGGAGCTGGGGGGTGGCTTATATAGTCTACGCCAGCCCTCCCATGCATGCTGGCATTACCAGGGGTTAAGAGGGGGTTTAAGGGCGCCAAGTAACGGGCGCATTGATTACAATAAATACAGGCGAATGTGCGTCCTGACCGTTGCGCTCCCGGAGTCTCCTGGTCTTCTCTGGTCAAGTGACTTTCGGGTGTTCCGAGTGAAACAAGCTGGTCGAGTGAACTCTTGCCTTCCGAGTGGTTCGTCGAACTCCGAGTGAATGTCAGTTTGCAGAACTCTTGGTTGTTGATCTGGCCCTGGGGCCCAGTATGAGACGTGAGGAGTCCTAGGGTAGGGTCCGTAGGTCAGGCCTCTTACCCTATCCCTAGTACATGCCCTCGTCAGGGGGCGCCCCCCAGGCTTGTGGGCCCCTCGTGGCACATCTTGACCTAATTCTTCCCCAATAAATTCTCAAATATTCCCAAACCAACAGAGAGCCACCCGAAACACTTTTTCCGCCACCGCAAGTTTCTGTTCCTTTGAGATCCCATCTGGAGGCCTTCGCCGGTACTCCGCCGGAGGGGGAATCGATCACGGAGGGCTTCTACATCAACCTTACTGCCCTTCCAATGATGCGTGAGTAGTTTACCATAGACCTACGGGTCTATAGCTAGCAGCTAGATGGCTTCCTCTCTCTCTTTGATCTTCAATACAATGTTTTTCTCGATCTTCTTGGAGATCTATTCGATGTAATCCTTTTTCGCGGTGTGTTTGTTGGGATCCGATGAATTGTGGGTTTATGATCAGATTATTCATGAATATTATTTGAGTCTTCTCTGAATTCTTATATGCATGATTGTTATAGCTTGGTATTTCCCTCCGATCTATCGGTTTGGTTTGGCCAACTAGATTGATTTATCTTGCAATGGGAGAGGTGCTTTGAAATGGGTTCGGTCTTGCGTTGCTCAATCCCAGTGACAGAAAGGGACATGACACGTATTGTATTGTTGCCATTAAGGGTAAAGCGATGGGTTTTATTCATATTGATTGGATTTACTTTGTCTACATCTTGTCATCTTACTTAAGGCGTTACTCCATTTTCCGTGAACTTAATACCCTAGATGCATGCTGGATAGCGGTCGATGGGTGGAGTAATAGTAGTAGATGCAGGCAGGAGTCGGTCTACTTGTCTCGGACGTGATGCCTATATACATGATCATTGCCTTGAATATCGTCATAACTATGCGCTTTTCTATCAATTGCCCAACAGTAATTTGTTTACCAACCGTATGCTATCTTCAAGAGAGAAGCCTCTAGTGAAAACTATGGCCCTTGGGTCTATCTTCCATCATATATAAAACCAAAAATACCATGCTGCAATTTATTTACTATTATTTTACTTTTGTGTTTTACTTTATTTATCTATCACTACGAGATTTGATCCTTGCAATTAACCGCCAAGGGATTGACAACCCCTTGTTTTGCGTTGGGAGCAAGTATTTGCTTTCCGTGTGTATAGGTGCTACCAACGAGGTTCTGTGTGATTCTCCTATTGGATTGATAACCTTGGTTCCTAACTGAGGGTAATACTTATCTCTACTGTACTGCATCTCCTCTCCTCTTCGGGGATTTACCAACGCAGCTCACAAGTAGCAGGAAGAATTTCTGGCGCCGTTGCCGGGGAGACATCACCAAAATCTATCAGGTACGTACACACAAACTATCATCTACTTGCATTTACTTTATTTGCCATTTGCCTCTCGTTTTCATCTCCCCCACTTCTAAAACAATTTTACAAAAAACACAAAAATATTTTTCGTTTGCCTTTTTGTTCGCTTGCTTGTTTTCTTGTTTGCTTGCTTGCCTAGTCACGATGTCTCAAGAGAATACTAAGTTGTGTGATTTTTCCAATACTAATAATAATGATTTTATTAGTACTCCAATGGCTCCACCCGCCACTAGTGCGGAGTCATATGATATTAATGCTACTTTGGTAAATCTTGTTATGAAAGAACAATTTTCTGGTAGTCCTAATGAAGATGCCGCATCCCGTCTTAATACTTTCATTGAATTGTGTGATATGGAAAAGAAAAAAGATGTGGATAATGATATTGTCAAATTGAAGCTATTTCCGTTCTCACTACGAGATCGTGCTAAAACTTGGTTTTCATCTTTATCGTGAAATAGTATTGATTCTTGGAATAATTGTAAAGATGCTTTCATTGCCAAATATTTTCCTCCCATAAAAATTATTTCTCTTAGAAATCAAAACATGAATTTTAAGCAACTTGAGAATGAACATGTTGCACAAGCTTGGGAGAGAATGAAATTAATGATAAGAAATTGTCCTACCCATGGGTTAAGTTTATGGATGATCATACAAAAAATTTATGTAGGATTGAACTTTGTTTCTAGAAATCTTTTGGATTCCGCCGCGGGTGGTACTTTTATGGAAATCACATTAGGAGAAGCTACAAAATTGCTTGATAATATTATGACTAATTATTCTCAATGGCATACTGAAAGAGCTCCCGCTAGTAAGAAAATAAATTTTGTTGAAGAAATTAATACTTTGAGTGATAAGATGGAGGCTCTTATGAAATTGGTTGCTAGTAAAAGTTCTCATGTTGATCCTAATGATGTGCCATTGTCTACTTTGATTGAGCAAAATAATGATGCCATTGATGTGAATTTTATTGCTAGGAATAATTTCGGTAACAATGCTTATAGGGGTAATTTCAATCCTAGACCATTTTCTGGAAATTCCTCTAATAATTAGGACAATTCCTATGGTAATTCCTATAGTAGTAATAATAGGATACCCTCTGATCTTAAGAACAATATTAAAGAATTTATAAATTCTCAAAAGATTTTCAATGCTACGATAGACGAAAAATTGAGTAAAGTTGATGATATGGCTAGGAATATGGATAGAATTGCTGATGATGTGGATACTCTCAAAATTAAAATTTTGCCACCCAAGCTTGATATTAGTGTGTCTATTAAAGCTATCCATGTTTCCATTAATGAAAGTAAAGAAAGAACCGCTAGGTTGAGGGCTAGGCGAGAATTTCTAGAAAAAGCGATTCCACCCGGTTTTTATCATAATCATGATGAAGAAATTAAAATGATTGGTGTTTCTCCTATTGAATCTTTTTTTAGTAATATAAAACTTGATGATAATGGGACTGGAGATGAGTCAACTTTAGCTAGAAGGTGTCCCAATTGTCCGGAGGGAGATGATCTTAAAGATTTTTTTTTGCAAAAGTGGGTTTGGAGAGGTCAAAACTTTAGCTAGTGATGCACCCACTACTTTGGATTACAAGGACTTTAATTATGATAGTTATTCTTTGGTTGAATGTATTTCCTTGTTGCAATCCATGATAAATTCACCCAATGCTTATGAACAAAATAAAGCATTTACTAAACATATCGTAGAAGCTATGATGAAAGCCTATGAAGAAAAATTAGAGATGGAGGTTTCTATACCTAGGAAATTATATGATGAGTGGGAACCAACTATTAAAGTAAAATTAAAGATTATGAATGCAATGCTTTATGTGATTTGGGTGCTAGTGTTTCCACCATACCAAAAACTTTATGTGATGTGCTAGGTTTTACAAATATTGATGAATGTTCTCTTAATTTGCACTTGGCAGATTCTACTATTAAGAAACCTTTGGGTAGAATAAATGATGTGCTTATTCTTGCAAATAGAAATTATGTGCCCATTTATTTCATTGTGCTTGCTATTGATTGCAATCTGTCTTGTCCTATAATACTTGGTAGACTGTTCTTGCGTACCATAGGTGCTATTATTGATATGAAAGAAGGTAATATAAGATTTCAGTTTCCATTAAAGAAAGGCATGGAGCATTTTCCTAGAAAGAAAATTAAGCCACCATATGAATCTATTATGAGGGCTACCTATGGAATTCATTTGAAAGATGACAACACTTGAATCTATGCATTATGCCTAGCTAGGGGCGTAAAACAATAGCGCTTGTAGGGAGGCAACCCAATAGTTATCTTTATTTTCTTTTTCGCTTTCTGTTTTTGAATTTGTGCACAATTATGCTACTGTTATGATTGTTTTTTTATGTTTAAATTAGTCTTTGTGCCAAGCAAAGCCTTTAGGATGAAGCGGGATAATAATTGCTTTGATTCTGTGAAAAAACATAAACTTTTACGCTCAGTCCAGAAAAATCGAAAAATCTGTGGAACGTGTTTTTGCTCTGAATTTTTTACACATGATTAATATACAAATTGTCCACGTTGTCCTAATTTTTCAGAATTTTTGGAGATTCGGAAGTATGAGTTTTATTCAGATTGCTACAGACTGTTCTGTTTTAGACAGATTCTGTTTTCGTTGCATAGTTTGCTTGTTTTGATGAATCTATGGTTTGTATCGGGGGGTATTAGTCATGGAGAAGTTGGAATACAGTAGGTATTATTCAATAATAAAATATGAATGAGTTCATAACAGTACCTATAGTTTGTGATTTGATTGTTATACTAACAGATCTCAGGAAGGTTTTTGTTGAGTTTTGTGTGCTGAAGTTTTCAAGTTTTGAGTGAGATCATGATGGATGAAGGAATAAGGAGTGGCAAGAGCCTAAGCTTGGGGATGCCCGAGGCACCCCAATATAATATTCAAAGAGACACAAGCATCTATGCTTGGGGATGCCTCCGAGTGGCATCCCCTCTTTCGTCTACCAACCATCGGTAACTTACTTGGAGCTATATTTTTATTCATCACATGATATGTGTTTTGCTTGGAGCGTCATGTATTATAGTGGTCTTTTGCTTGTTTGATTTTTATTTTGCCACAATCATCCCTTGCTGGGCACACCTTTTTAGAGAGACACGCATTTATTCGTGATTTGTCTGAATAATCTATGTGCTTCACTTATATCTTTTGAGCTAGGCAGTTGCTCTTATGCTTCACTTATATCTTTTAGAGCACGGCGGTGGTTATATTTTAAAGAAATAGTTGCACTCTCATGCTTCACTTATATCTTTTTGAGATTCTAATAAATAGTAATGGCAATTTGCACGGGTTATGAAATTGGTCCTAATATGATAGGTATTCAAGAAGGATATAATAAAAACTTTCATGTAGATCACTGAATATGATAAGTTTGATTCCGCAATAGTTTTGCGATATTAAGGCGGTAATATGTGGGAGGTACTAATGAATGATTGTGGTTTAGTAAGAATATTGGTGTTAAGGTTTATGATTCCCGAAGAATGCACGTATGGTCTGTCGTTATGCTAGGAAGTTGGAGCATGATTTATTATTGATTGTCTTCCTTTGTGTGGCGGTCGGGGGTGCGCGATGGTTAACTACTACCAACCTCCCCCCTAGGGGCATGCGTAGTAGTACTTTGCTTCGAGGGCTAATAGACTTTTGCAATAAGTATGTGAGTTCTTTATGACTAATGTGAGTCCATGGATTATACGCACTCTCACCCTTCCGCAATTTGCTAGCCTCTCCAGTACCGTGCATTGCCCTTTGTCACATTGAGGGTCGGTGCAAACTTCGCCGGTGCATCAAAACCCCGTGATATGATACGCTCTATCACACATAAAACTCCTTATATCTTCCTCAAAATAGCCACCATACCTACCTATTATGGCTTTTCCATAGCCATTCCGAGATATATTGCCATGCAACTTGCACCGTTCCGTTTGTATGACACTTATAGCTCTTAGTGCATCCGTTGCATGGCAATCCCTACTCCTTGCATTGACATCAATTGATGGGCATCTCCATAGCCCGTTGATTAGCCTCGTCGGTGTGAGACTAGCTTCTTTTTTTTGACTTCCTCTCATTGATCTCTACTACCATATTCTGTTCCACCCATAGTGCTATATCCATGGCTTGCGCTCATGTATTGCATGAGGGTTGAAAAAGCTGAAGCGCGTTAAAAAGTATGTACCAATTGCTAGGCCAAAACCGGGGATTTTCATGATAAATATTTTGTGTTAAGAAGACAGAGCATGTCAGGATTATATGATTTTGTAGGGATAACATTCTTTAGCATTTTTTTTGAAAGGCATGATTGTTTGTTGGTATGCCTGAGTATTGATGTCTTTATATCAAACTATAGACTATTGCTTTGAATCATTCAGATCTTTAATATTCATGCCACAAAAGAGATAACATGATGAATATGATAGGTAGCATTCCACATAAAAATTCTGTTTTTAACATTTTCCTACTCGAGGACGAGCAGGAATTAAGCTTGGGGATGCTGATACGTCTCCAATGTATCTATAATTTTTGATTGTTCCGTGCTATTATAGTATCAATCTTGGATGTTTATTATGCAATTATATATCATTTTCTGGGACTAACCTACTAACTCAGTGCCCAGGGCCAGTTGTTGTTTTCGGCATGTTTTTGGCTTTTTAGGGAAATTGTACCAAACGAAGTCCAAACGGAGAAAAAAGTTTAGATTAATTTTTCTTGGACCAGAAGAAACACTAGAAGCTTCGGGAGAAGACCTGAAGTGCTACGAGGAGGCGACAAGCCCACCAGGCGCGCCCTGGGGGGTGCGCCCCCCAGGCTTGTGGGCCCCTCGTGGCACAGCTTGACCTAATTCTTCCACTATAAAATTCTCAAATATTCCCAAACCAACAGAGAGCCACCCGAAACACTTTTTCCGCCGCCGCAAGTTTCTGTTCCTATATGATCAGATTATTGATGAATATTATTTGAGTCTTCTCTGAGGTCTTATATGCATGATTGTTATAGCTTTGTATTTCTCTCCGATCTATCGGTTTGGTTTGCCCAACTAGATTGATTTATCTTGCAATGGGAGAGGTGCTTTGTGATGGGTTCTGTCTTGCGTTGCTCAATCCCAGTGACAGAAAGGGACATGACACGTATTTTATCGTTGCCATTATGGGTAAAACGATGGGGTTTATTCATATTGATTGGATTTACTTTGTCTATATCACGTCAACTTTCTTAAGGCGTTACTCTGTTTTCCATGAACTTAATACCCTAGATGCATGCTGGATAGCGGTCGATGAGTGGGGTAATAGTAGTAGATGCAGGCAGGAGTCGGTCTACTTGTCTCGGACATGATGCCTATATACATGATCATTGCCTTGAATATCGTCATAACTATGCGCTTTTCTATCAATTGCCCAACAGTAATTTGTTTACCCACCGTATGCTATCTTCAAGAGAGAAGCCTCTTGTGAAAACTATGGCCCTCGGGTCTATCTTCCATCATATATAAAACCAAAAATACCTTGCTGCAATTTATTTACTGTTATTTTACTTTTGTGTTTTACTTTATTTATCTATCACTACGAGATTTGATCCTTGCAATTAACCGCCAAGGGATTGACAACCCCTTGTTTTGCGTTGGGTGCAAGTATTTGCTTTTCGTGTGTGTAGGTGCTGCCAACGAGGTTCTGTGTGATTCTCCTACTGGATTGAATATCGTCATCTTACTTAAGGCGTTACTCCATTTTCCGTGAACTTAATACCCTAGATGCATGCTGGATAGCGGTCGATGGGTGGAGTAATAGTAGTAGATGCAGGCAGGAGTCGGTCTACTTGTCTCGGACGTGATGCCTATATACATGATCATTGCCTTGAATATCGTCATAACTATGCGCTTTTCTATCAGTTGCCCAACAGTAATTTGTTTACCCACCATATGCTATCTTCAAGAGAGAAGCCTCTAGTGAAAACTATGGCCCTTGGGTCTATCTTCCATCATATATAAAACCAAAAATACCATGCTGCAATTTATTTACTATTATTTTACTTTTGTGTTTTACTTTATTTATCTATCACTACGAGATTTGATCCTTGCAATTAACCGCCAAGGGATTGACAACCCCTTGTTTTGCGTTGGGTGCAAGTATTTGCTTTTCGTGTGTGTAGGTGCTGCCAACGAGGTTCTGTGTGATTCTCCTACTGGATTGACAACCTTGGTTCTTAACTACGGAAAATACTTATCTCTACTGTACTGCATCTCCTCTCCTCTTCGGGGATTTGCCAACGCAGCTCACAAGTAGCAGGAGTCGAGGAAGGATCTCAGGGTATTGTATTGATGTGTTAATTACATGTTGGTATCGTATGCGCGCATACTCCTTCCGTTGCTGCGAGATGATCTACTCCCCTCTCGGCTATTGCTGCAAGATGGTGGCCCTTGTGTGACATAGAACTTCCCCCTCTAGTTCTGGCATTCTGCAGTATAGTCCAATGATATACCCCATTCCTTGATACCGATGCATATGTAGTATAGATCTGATGTAAGTCTTGTGAGTACTTTGGATGAGTACTCACGGTTGCTTTGCTACCTTTTTTTCCCCTCAACCCGGTTACTGCTGTCAGATAGTAGTGCCCCGGATGTAGGTTCGATCGCTGATGATTACTACGTGGAGTTCAACATCGCCGAGTAGTTTGGAGGTCCCAGGCAGGAGGCATTGCCTCTTTCGATCAGAGTCATTGTTTGTTTTCACCTTCTTAAGGCACCTTTGTGTTTGTCTATAGTCAGACCTAACTCTTGTTGTAATATTGGACCTTATGACCCTGGCTTGTAATATATTGTTTTATGTTTAATTTTTGTGTCGTAGAGTTGTGTTGTGGTACTACCGTGAGTCACCGTTCGTGATCATGCATGCTACGTGTCTGATTAGTGCACGGTCAAGTTCGGGGGCATCACAGTGCCACAATAGTTTCATAACTCATGACTCCCGGAACACCACTAGGAGTGGAGTGTCTGAGTAACGTAATCAAACCATGTACGACATGGTAAGATAATAGATGCTATTAAATTTTTTCCATATTCGTTCTGTGGTTATGCTTTAGAGACTATGACTTTTACATTGAAAAGAGCGGCATCAAATCTGTTGAAATGACACCACATGAGATATGGCATCGGATGCTAACCCAATTGGTCTTTTCTTAAAATTTGAGAATGAGATGCATATGTAAAGTGTTTACAACCAAGCATAAATGTCAAATCAGATAAGTGTTACTGTGTTGGTTATCCCAAAAAATATTGGGTATTTTTTCTATCACTGCACCGAAGGCAAAGTGTTTGTCAAAGAGAACGGTGTGTTTTGGAGAAATGGTTTCTTGCAAAAGAGTGAGTGGGAGGACATTTCAGCTCGACGAGATTAGAGAATTTTTGTTATCGGCTCAAAGTAATGAAATGCCGATAGTAGTTCCAAAGTTTTTGCATTGCGACTGATACAAAAGCTCCTACATGTGATGTAGAGACTTCGGTCGAACTAGCAACCAAACCACGTAGGATGGGCAAAACTTGAACAAACCATTGTGGTGTGCAAACAAGATAGTGTTGTTAGACAATAGTAGGCCTACGAAATACAAAGAGGCAATGATGGGCCCTAACTCCAGAAATTAGCTTAAGGCCAAGTAATCTGAGATAGTATCCATGCACGAAAATCAAGTTTGAAACTTGGTAGATCCTCCGGAAGGGGTTAGACCTTACGAACGTAAATGGATATATAATAAAACGGGGATGAAATTGTTTACACTCATAAAGCTCGACTTGTCGCAAAGTGTTTTTAACAAGTTCAAGGAGTTGACTACGATGAGATTATCTCGCCATAGCGATGCTTAAGTCAGTTCAGGTTATTCTAGCAATTGCTTCACATTTCAATTACGAGATGTGGCAGATGGATGTCAAAATGGGTTTTCTTAACAGAAGTTTAACCGACGACATGCATATGATAGAGCCCAAGGGTTTTGACAATCCTAAGGATGCTAAAAGTTATGCAAACTTCAGAGAGACTAAATCAAGCATAATGGAGTTGGAATCTTCGTAATGATGAAATGGTTAAAGGAGTTTGGTTTCATCAAGAAGGGCATAGATGCTTGTATTTACAAGAAAGTAAGTGGGATCTCAATAACTTTTGTAATACTTTATGTGGAAGATATATTGTTGATTGGAAATGATGTAAATTCTTAACACGAATTAAGACTTCATTGAAAAATAGTTTTTCTATTAAAGACTTGGGCTAACCAGCTTACATATTGGGCATTAAGATCTATGGAGATAGATCCAGGTGCCTGATAGGGCTTAGCCAAAGCACGTACATATTGACAAGGATACTAAAGAGGTTTAGTATAAAAACGCCAACAAGGGGTTCTTGCTGAGGTCACATGGAAAAGGTTTTAGCAAGACTTGGTGTCCTAAGATACTAATGAGCAAGACACATGAATGAAGTTCCATATGCATTTGCATTTGGATGTTTCATGTTAACCATGGTATGTACATGACCAGATATGTCCTGTGCTCTAAGTGTTATGAGCGAGATACCAAAATGATCAAGGTGTTGGTCATAGGACAACAGTGAAAAATACCTTCAAGGACGTGAGAGGGACTAAGGACATATTTCTCGTAAATGGATATGATGAAGAGCTTCATTGTAAAGTGTTAAACCGATGCATGATCAATGTAAGGAGTTACACTAATGCAATCTTCACCATTGATCCGGATGATTTTCGATTTCAATCAGGGTTTTATGAATACATAGAACAGTGGCACAATAAGTTGGAATTGTTCTAAGTAGAAAACTATGGCGGGTTTTACAACAGAGGCTAAAGTATACCGTCGCTTTGCAAGCGGCAATGGTGGGTGTTTGAATTAAAAAGTTCATCACCGAGCTTGGTATGGTTTCAAGTGCACTGAAGCCAATGGAGCACTATTGAGAATAGTGGCACCATAGCCCAGGCTAAGAAGCCAAGGTCCTACCTGGAGTTCAAACATATACAAAGCTGATTCCACACAAATTGTGAAATTTTGTGGAGCATGGAGATGCAAAGATATGCAAGATATATATGGATCTGAAAGTGTCAGATCCATTGACGAAGTCTATACCACAAGCAAAGCATGAGCAACACCAGAATGCCATTGGTGTTGGGGAACATATGTAACTAGATTATTGACTCTAGTGCAAGTGGGAGACTATTGAAAATATGCCCTAGTGGCGATAATAAAATGTCATTATGCTATTTTCATGTTCATAATTAAGTTTATATTTTTGTGCTATAATTGCATTGGTTCTTTAATAAGAGATTCAGAGGAAAACCCAACTGCATGTGTGGAAACATAAACACCAATATGATCCCAAGAAATGCCTCTAGGACTAGCTCATGTATTGATGATTATCTTGTTTTCCTGATCACAAGCATTTTTATTGTAACATGGATGCTATCAATAATGAGAAAACATTGTTACCGGAACAATGGTGTTCGATAGACCCAACGTATGAATTACTGAGAGATAGTATCGTTATTATGTTGTCGATATTTTCGTATAATGTTAACGTTTACTTAGTTCCTTAGACCATGAGAATATCGTAAGGCAAATTACCGGATGGTTACTTTGGGGTTACCAAATGTCACTCCATAACTGGATGTCAATAAAAGTAACTTATGGGTATACCAAAAATGTTTGTCTCGGTATCGATAGTTCAAGACTGGGATTTGCTCCTCTAACGATAGAGAGATACTCTCTGGGCCCATTCGGTGTTACGGTATCATTATCATCGGGCAAGACAAATGTGATGGATATCATAGGGATACCGGAATACAGACACGAGTAAAGAGAATTAAACTAGTAACAAGGATAACTGGTATAGTGATCAAGGAGTTGATCATGGGGATACTGATATTATCTCACCTAGGGTTTTGTAACGTATCAGGAAGCAAAGGGAATGGTATTCAGGAACAATAGGTTCGCTCGAGAACTTCGTGAATATGCGGGAGTTAACAAGGGTGTCCAGATTCCGCTATTAACTATTGACCGGAAGGTGTTCCGGGTCATGTCTGCTTATTTTCGAACCTATAGGGTCACACGCTTAACCACTATTAATTATGATAACTAGAGAAATGAGAAAAGTGTTTCAAAGTTTTCCGGAAATGTTCTGGGTGGTTCCGGGAATTCCGGAAAGGTATAACATGATTTACGAAAGTCTGGATCTATATATGGAAAGTTTTCGGTTGTCTCGGAATGGGTTCCGGAGACATCCAAAAAATCTGGGATTTTATTTAGGTGAAAAACTTCTAAAGGTTTGTCATGAGATGACAACCCCTAGTGGGCCCCTATGGGCCCACATGGGGCGCCGCCTTTAAAAGGAAGGGGGAGGCTGAATTGGGGCGGAGGAGGAATCCTCCTGCACCTCCTTGTGTGGGCCCAATTCGTTTTTCACCTTGCCCCTTTCTCCCCCCCCCCCTTCACCTATAAATATGTGGGCACCCCAATCCTCCAAAACACAACAAATCTTGGAGCTCGTCTCCCACATAGCTCCATGATCTCCTGGTCTAATTGGCCTAAAGGTTTTGACTCCTAATTAGATGGGCTCTAATCTTAGTCTAATTGGTCTAATAGAATTAGACTCCTAATTAGACGAGAAATGCCGCTAGGCCTTCTCTCTCCCTAGTTTCTCGGAGCTCTTCTTCCTGGACATCGGAGTTCTACTGGATTACTACCTCAAAATGCGTGGATACCTCAGAGAGGTCGTCTACTTCAACTCTTGATCGGCGGATCATCTCAGAGAAATTCTTGTGGCTGGAGGTATAGCCTAGCTACGGGAATCGTCGCACTTCACCAACTTCTTCACTGCTTCCGCTAGTCTGCTCATTGGTGAGTTTGATCATTACCGCCATCTTCATAGTGCTCCTGGGTGTGATCATGTAGCATAAATGTAACGACCTGGTTCCGATAAGGATCTCAATCTCCTGTGCTTCTGTGCTATCCCTGGATCAGTAGCTAGCAAACACATTACTCAATGAAATACCACAAAATCACATGTCAATTGTAACGTAAAATATAGAGTATTTATTACCTCATAGCCCTTGGGCAAGAATACACAACAGAAACAACAATAAAGATGTGGAGTCCCATCAACGCCAACGGCAAAGTTGAGTGTAGACATCATGACCCTATTTCGTACCTTAACTCTTCATTTGTAAACTTTGCAACATAAAACATTGCAGCCATATCGGTCAATACATTGAATGTATTGGCAAGTCACACCAAGGTATTATAACAGACCTGTGATACATGCACTTTGGCTGGTGGAAAGGTTCTAAGTTTAATACTTTGCATAAAGCCAGTTTAACCCTATTAACAAAAGATTGTTCTATCTCTACAAATATCATCTGATCGAATTGGTACCTCCAATTCAATCTATTCCCGTAGTTGATTAAAACCCACTCAAATTATTAATTGTGGTGAGATCCCTCAACATTTCCACTCCTAGCTGCTCAAATTGTCCAGAACCATGGACACGGCTAATCGATTAGTTTATACACTCTGCAGAGGTTTGCGCATGTTCCCCACAAGACTCGATCACCTCCTTTGTAGCTCCCACACTTGATTGTATGTGAACTGGAAGATCAAGATGAAGTCTTTCAGAAGTGCTCCCCTTATCCCATGGATAGGACGGTACACCTACATATATATATCTACATCTGCTAGCCCACCCAAGAAAGGGTCAGACAACCTACTTAACTAAGCCAGAGCCAATAATGGCTTGTGGCTGCACATGTAAGCTTCTAGTTATGAAAAGTAATTTATCTCTTTGAGCCTAAGCGAACGGTCCACTAGTGTGTGATAACCCACAAGTATAGGGGATCGCGACAGTCTTCGACGGTAGTATTTCACCCAATTTATTGATTCGACACGAGGGGAGCCAAAGAATATTTATGAGCCTTAGCAGATGAGTTGTCAATTCAACCACACCTGGAAAATAATATCTCTGCAGCAAAGTGTTTAGTAGCACAATAGTTTGATAGTTTTGATACTAGCGGTAAAAGTAGCAACAGTAATAAGGAGAGTAGCAGTAGCAGTTTCGAACTAATTGTAACGGCAGCAGCAACAGTAGTAACTTAGCAAAGATCAATATGAGCAAAGCGTAGGCATTGGATCAACGATGGATATTTGTGCATTGGATGACATTCATCATGTAACAGTCACAACCTAGAGCGATACACAATAGCTCCAATTCATCAATTTAATGTAGGCATGTATTCCGTATATAGTCATACGTGCTTATGATAAGAACTTGCATGACATCTTTTGTCCTACCCTCCCGTGGCAGCGGGGTCCATAAAGAAATCTAAGGGATATTAAGCCCTATTTTTAATAGAGAACCAGAACAAAGCATTAACACATGGTGAATACATGAACTCCTCATACTACGGTCATCCCCGAAGTGAATCCCAATTATTGTCACCTTGGGGTCTGCGGATCATAACACATAGTAGGTGCATACAACTTGCAAGATAGGATCCAAAACACACTTATATTCATAAAAACAAAATAGGTTCAGATCTCAAATCATGGCACTCGGGCCCTAGTGGCAAGCATTAAGCATAGCAAAGTCATAGCAACATCAATCTCAAAACATAGTGGATACTAGGGCTCAAGCCCTAACAAATTGACTCGATTAAATGACAAATCTCATCCAACTCCATCACCGTCCAGCAAGCCTATCAAGGAATTACTCACTCCCCGTGATGAGCGTCATGGAATTGTTGATGAAGGAGGGTTGATGATGACGACGGTGACGAATCCCCCTCTCCGGAGCCCCGAACGGACTCCTGATCAGCCCTCCCGATGAAGAACAGGAGGTGGCGGTGGCTCTGTATCGTAAAACATGATGATTCCTTCTCTCCGATTTTTTTCTCCGTGAGACAGTACTTATGGAGTTGGAGGTAGGGCAAATGGAGGCCTGTTGGAACCACAAGCTCAGGTGGCACGCCCTAGGGGGGCGCGCCACCTGAGCTTGTGGCTCTGTGGTGGTCCCCCTCCAACAGGTCTTTTCGCCAATAATTCATATATATTCCAAAAAAATTCTCCGTAAATTTTCAGCCCAATCCGAGAACTTTTATTTCTGCACAAAAATAACACCATGGTAGTTCCGCTGAAAACAGCGTCAGTCCAGGTTAGTTTCATTCAAATCATGCAAACTAGAGTCCAAAACAAGAGCAAAAGTGTTTCGAAAAGTAGATACGTTTGGGACGTATCAACTCCCCCAAGCTTAACTCATTGCTTGTCCTCAAGCAATTCAGCTGATAAACTGAAAGTGATAAAGAAAAACTTTTACAAAGTCTTTTGTTCTGTTGCTGTATATATGCTTAACTAGTATTCAAGTTTTCAGCAAAGATTATGACCTAACCATATGAATGATAACACTTAGAACTCACATTTACTCATGGCAATGGCATAATTGTGACACCGTGGTTTTTGGTAACTTTTTCTTTTCAAAATCTTTCTGGCTTTATTTGCAATTTGGTTGGATTTTGAACCTTTTCAGTTGACTTTGGACTTATGAATTCCTCTCAGTGATCCAAAGCCCTCACCATCTTCCCAAAATCTTGTTACTCACCTTCTGGATCAAATTCTATTTCTCCATCTTTCCCAAATATTCATTTTCTTCCTTTGGTAAAATCTGTCATCACTATGGGTTACAAAGCAACCTATAGTTCTGGTGATCAGAAAAATCCCAAATTAATCCCAACCTTCTTGTCATCATCTACTCCCACAATCTTCAAAAACATTTCATGGTCCAGTATAAAATTTTGTCCAGAAAACTCAATTTGTCTTCTGGACAGTACTGGCCATTTGTGAAGCAGCTCATACTTTCCCAACTGAGAAAATTCCCAAATAATTCCCTGAGCTACTAGGGAACCTATCTTTCCACAATATCCAAAAATATAATCTTGTCCACTACAAATTTTCACCAGCAATATTCTGCCAAGTTTCTGTTCAGTTGGAACCTCTGTGAAGGAAGTACCAGCTAGAGGTATCCAATTGAGCTGAAATTTTTATGGCATCTTCTATCCACCAAATAACCCTGCCACAGCAAAATTCAGCTCCAGCAGATCACCCTGATGAGTGCTACAAGCTCATCTAGGTTTCTGGTTCAGTACAACACTTGTACATGACCCATATCCAAATCTTGATGAAACTTTCTCAAACTTGGACAGTTTGGAGTCCTTCCAAGATAGATCACCCTGGACATCTCCATTGGCTCCATCTCCAGCTCACCTCTTCTCTAGATCACTCTCAAGTTTCCTATCAGAAACTGTAGCTGAAGCTACACTTCGAACCAATCTGTATCTAGTCGAACCAGAGGCATGGAGAGACTAAGGGGTCAAGGGTCGACGTGCCAGACAATAAATGCCAGGCTCGCGAGGCCTCTAGACATCCATACCCGTGGTGAGCAAGGTACTGGCATGCCAGTACGCGTGCTCTGCATCTCGCCGGCGTCGGTCGAGGTCGTTCCAGTGACCTCGTGTTGCCATTTCGTGTCTAGAGGTGCCGACATCGCCGCTGCCATCCACGTACCCCCTTCCCGAAGTCTCCCCTTGCCAGAATCACTCCCGACGGCCGCCACGGCATTCGGGCACTGTGCCGCCCGTGCCCGCACTGTGGCCTGCCGCTCGTCGCCTTCCTCCGCTAGCTTCCACCAGCGCCATAACTCTCCTCTGCCCTCACCTATTGCGTCGCCCGCGTCGAGCCAGCCAGCGCAACGTCTCGACGCCGGCGACATGACCCGAGCTCCGCCGTTCCAGAGAGCTCCTCCCCCTGCTATATAAAGCCCTCCCCGGCCTCTCTCCGCTCCTCACCCCACTTCTCCTACTCCTAATCGAGCTCCCGAGCCCCGAGCCATGGCAGAGAGGTCCTCTAGCCTCGCTTCTCGCCGGAGATCCGCCGCCACCCGAGCCCAGCCACCTCGCCGTTCCACTCCTCCCCGAGCTCCACCGACTGCACCTGCGAGTTCACCTCGCTCCACTGACCTCGCCTGAGCTCTTCCCGAGTCGAATCGCTGCCGGAACCGCCGTCTCCGACGACCCCCGAAACCCGCCGCCGCCGGAGAGGAAGGGGACAACGCCGTCCGGCCACCTCTCGTCACCCTACAGGTACGTGCGAGTTCGTCTCCAAGCGCTCGTTCCATCCCTGCTCTCTCCCGACCTCGCCGTCGACTGCATCGCCGGCGGCCATCGCCGGAGAGCCGCAACTCTGTGTTCCCTCCCCTCCCCCTTTTAAACCTGACCGCGGGGCCCGCACGTCAGTGACTCGCTCGCGCGCACCGAAGCGGTAAGTGGAGGCGCCCGGGCGAAATACGCCTTCGACGTGGCCCGCTGCTAGATTTTCTATTTTCTATTTTAATTCCAGATTTTGACCAGAACTTTGACCAGCCATAACTTTTAAACCATAAGTCCAAATCAATTGATTCTTTTTGCTCTGAGTTTGTCTTGAGCTCCTCTATTTACTGGAAAAATTTGGTATTTTTCCCATGCTCACAGAATTTCTGGTGCACAAAACAGTAGTATGTGACATTTTCAATTGCATTTTAAAAATATTTTCAGAGGGAAATTCTTTTGGATTTGAAGCCCAGGAGTTTGTGGACAACCCAACAGAGCAAGGCAAGCCATGTCATCCATTGCATGAAGCATTTCAATAGTGTTGGTTATTTAATTAAATTATATGCATTATTTTAATATGTGATAATTCATAGTAAATTATTTTGATACCTAGCTACTGCCATGTTAAATTATTCCTGATAAATACCCATACTGGTTAAATGCTTGTCAACACTAAACCTAATTGGTTGATCTAGTGTCACCTGTCCGGACTTATCCGTGCAGCCACATTTGCCGGTATGGGACGGCCTTGACTTGGTCTGGCTTTGTGCTCTTTTATCAGTACCACCAAACTAGGGAGGGTTATGCGTGCGTGCTGCCCTGATCAGGTAGACAACGATAATCCTGTGAGCCCAGTTGAGTTATTTTGCCGGCGTCCCCGTTTGGGACAGTTAGTGGCCACGACGGTGGCAGGTGTCACGAGGTGACACAGGGGCCACCCAGGACATGACCCTAGGAGGGTATGATTGTCGGTGGTACGATAGAGGGGTCACGGGTCAGGCAGGTTTCGTTGGAGCACCACCGGTCCACCCGAATGGGATCACGAGGCCAGGTACTCCATAGTGTGGGTAAAGTGCGTCCACGGTATTGGACAGTCCGTACTAGGCCACTGTATGGTCAACCACCCTAAAGATAATAATGATGGAAGAACTTGTCTTATGTTCGGAAGTGCTCTGTGGATTGTGAGCATTCCAAGGGTTGTGGGACAACCGAGATGAGAGTAAGTTGGTACTGGGTACCAGTAAGTGAGCAACCTAATCACTTAACTTGTTAATTGCCATGCTATTGTTTGCTGCATTGTTTTGGTTGCCATGAGCTTGCGAGTACATTCCAAGTACTCACCTGGCGTATCATGCCAGATGCAGGAGAAGCCGAGGACGGAGGTCCCGATGGTTCGTGCTACGCTAACTAGGCCGTGTCCACAGCAGTGTCCCTGTGGATGGAGTTTCCGCGCTATGTTCCGCTACGCCGTAGTTCTACCTAGTAGTATCGAGGCCCTGCTATGTTCCATAAATAATGTAGATATTGTCATAGCACGTGCAGTGCTTTTGGCCTCGCTATCGATGTAAATTATGAGCTTGTACTCGAGATATTTCAATAAAGTTCAGTTCAGTTCTGTTCCAAGTTGTTGTGTGTTTCCAGAAGACATGATCTCTGGGTTGGAAACACTGGTAAACCGGTTCTCTGAGCCGGGGTGCCACAATAATCAACTAGCGAGCAATAATAACATATCTCAAATGCCAACAATTTCACAAAACAATCATGATATAATATGATAACATGGTATCTCGCTAGCCCGTTCTGAGACCGCAAAACATAAATGCGGAGCACCTCTGAGGTTCAAGCAGCAACTAAACATTGTAATTCCGGGTAGTAGAGATCCAGTCATGCTCACATCCAACATTAACTAGACTCAATGCATGTTAAACTAAGAATGACAATAGCACTCTCAAAATTGGTGCTTTAAAAGAGAAGATGATGACTCAATCAATAAAAGTAAATAGAAAGGCCCTTCTCGGAGGGAAGCAGAGGTTTGCAGTGGTGCCAGAGCTCAGAGCTAAAAACAGAGATGAATACATTTTGAGTGGTGCGCTTTTCCTGTCAACGTCACGACAAAGGCTTTCAATATCTTCCATACTAAACACATTATTGGCGGTTCCCATGCAGAAAGGTAAAGGTTTACTCCCCCCCACCATACAAACACAAGCCATGGCTAGCCGAATCCATGGGTGCCCTTCAAACAATCAACTTTCCCGGAGAGTTTGTTTTATTATATTTTTCTTTATTTTTGTTTAACAGGACTGGGCATCCCAATTACCAGCCTCTCTCGTGCAATGACAAGTGAATAAACACGCATCATGAGAATAACCCGCTTAGCATGGAAGATATTGACCGCGTCGTCGCTCCATGAGCGGTACGGGCACACAAAACAGATGCTTATTTGAATAATTGGAGATGGCACATGCAAATTTACTAAGAACGTCAGGGTAATACCGTATATAGGTAGATATGGTGGACTCTTTTGGCACAACTTTGGGTTTCATGAATTTGGATCCACAAGCAGTATTTCTGCTTAGTATAGGCGAAGGCTAGCAAATAGATTGAGAAGCAACCAACTAGAGAGCGACAACGGTCATAAGCATGCATTGCAAATAATTAACATTGAACATTAGCATGAGTAGGATATAAACACCTTGAATATAAATATCATGAAGGCTGCATTGGTTTTGAATCAAGTACATGTGTGAACATGTGCCAAGTCAAGCCACTTGAATTTTTCAGAGGAGGATACCATCCTAACATACCACATCATAATCTTTTTAATGCATGTTGACACACAAGATAAATCATTATCTACTCCTAGCTACTTAAGCATGGCATGAGCAACTATGATCTCTAATTGTCATCACAAACATGTTTACTCATAATATGCTGAATCAGTGCTACTGAGTTAAACATATTTACAAAAATGAAAAACAAGAAAAGTTCATACCAGCTTTTCTTTGCCATAGTCACTTCATCAAATCATCGTCATTATTTCCTTTCACTTGCATGACCGAATGATGTGAAAATAATAATAGTGCAAGCGCGTTGGGGACTAAGCTGAAATCTGCAAACATTTATTCAAAGGAGAAGACAAGGTAACTTTGGCTCTTCATTAGATTAACAACAAAGCATATGAGCGCCTCTCAACAATTCCAACAAAGTCTTCTCCATATGGTGATTCAAAGAAAAGAAAAGAATTTCAAAGAAACACAATGAAATGTTTTTAGAGTTTTTAGTTTTTCTGAAAAAGACAAACGAAAGAAGAAAAACAAAAAGCGAGAAAACTATTTACACCGAAGAGCTCTCAACAAAGAGCAAAAGAAGAAAAGAGAAATCTTTTTGGGTTTTCTTTTACTACTACGAACTAACTAAACAAGAAAGAAAAACTGAAAAGAAGCAAAAAATATTTTTGGATTTTCAAAGTTTTCAAACGCACAAAAGAAATGAAATAAAGCGAAACATGGATAAGCAATAAACACCGACAACTGGAATGAATGTGTGGTACATGAATGTAATGTCAGTGAGAATACATACTCCCCAAGCTTAGGCTTTTGGCCTAACTTGGTCTACTGCCATTGCTGAAAAGCATAACGGTAGTTTGGGTCATACTCCAGTGCAGCGGCACCCGCTTGATGAGCGGCTTCACTCCGACGAGCGGCCTCCTCTGCTGCCCTATACGCCTCAGCCTCCTCCTCATGTATATAATATCTTTGTTTTTCCTGAAAGTTAAAGAAGGCAGGGGTAGGCAAAGTAATATGGATAACACAGTTCTTATTAAAGATTAGCCTGTATCGAAAGGGTGGGTTCTCCCATTCGAGAAATTGATGGCGAACCATAGCATCATAATCAAGGTAACTAGCAGGCAACTGATAGTCATTTTCTTTAATACCTATGCCAAGGTAAGCAGCCAATCGGGTAGCGTAAATTCCACCATAAAGATCACCATCAAAGAGTTTTTATTTATACGGCGTGCAATGATGGCCCCAAAATTGAATCTCCTATCACTCAATACAGCATTTTTAAGAATACTTAAATTAGGAGCACAAAGAGTACTGAGGTCATGTTTACCGTTTATTCATCTTCCTATGAATAGAGCAAAATAATGAATGGCAGGAAAATGAATGCCGAAATTATGAGGTTCAAGGCAAGTACCCCAAAAGGGAATTCTACAAGTAGTGCAAAATTCTCGAACACTCATTCGGTATGATTTTTTCATAAAGATTTAAAATAACATCGTGAGAAGAGCGATGAGATACATATTTGAATTTCCGCACAAATGAATCAGTAAGATCACGGTATTGCGGACACTTATCTGATAAGAAGTCCATCAACTCGGCGTTGTGTACGTACATATCAAATTCTCCCTTGCTACCGGCATTGATCATCAAGGCATTGGACGGCCATTCACAAGCTTTCACGACGGCATCACGAGGGGGCTCGAGGTCGGGTTCGCAATATGCAGGCCTCGGGGAACTCTTGCTCGAAGAACCCCCGGAGAAGACCCTCCTCAACATTTTCTTTCTCTGAAAATTTCTGAAATTTTTAGCCCCCAAATTAAAAGTAAATGAAACTCAACAAAAATGATAGCAAATACTCCCATAAGTATCTAGAGGCTATATCAAGCATCAAAACTACTTAGAACCATACAAGTTCAATATGCAAGCTCATATACATGGTCACCAATAGTAACAAAATGTGCAAAACATAAACAACTAGAACAAAAACTAATTGGACCATCGCAAGAGTCACATACCAAGGAGCAATTCCTCCGAACTGTTTTGGAAATGGAGCTCCGAGCAAGGAGATCGAAAATCACATGAAAATGAGCAAGAACACGGGAGTGAGAGAAAAGGTGATTTTTTATGGAGATGGAAGAAGGCAGTGGGCAAGTGCACTAAGTGGGGGAGCCCTGTGGGACACACAAGCCCACATGGCGCGCCCTGGGGGTGTGGGCGCGCCATGTCAGCTTGTGGCTCACAGGTTGTAACACCCCCATGTATTAAGCTACAGTAATCCTCCATGTTAATGCCAAGTCACCTTGATTTGCTATGCTTGATCATCTTTGGGATCATATCTCATTTTAAAATTCAAAATGCAAGACAAAACAAAAGTTGTTCAAACATGCAAACTAAATAGTTCATATTTTTGCAAATATTCCATAGATAATTATGTTAAGGAAAACAACATCACCTAAATTACATAGATGACTCTAGCATCATGAAAACAGTGCCAAAACAGCCCCATTTAACCCATTTCTATTTAAACTAAATTCAAATAAACCTCAAATCTTTTGGGGCAGTGCAGAATCATGCAAAGTAATTATTGTGGCAAGTTCCACATTTTATAAAATCCAAATGGTGTGAAAAGAAAATGCAAAGCAGTGGCTAAAATCAAAACAGAAAAAGAAAATGGAAAAAGAACCAAACCGACTGGCTCTAGTCCACAGGAACAGGCCCAGCCGGCCTAGCCTGCCTTCCCCCGTCATCCCCTACCCTCCCTCCTCCACGCGTCGATGGCGACCAAGTCGGGCACCGTCCCCGCAGAGCCACCTCGTCGCCCGCGCCTCTACAGGAGCTCGGGGTGTATAAGGACTCCACTTTAGCACCCACTGGCAAACCCTATCCCCATTTCCCCCTCACGCGCTCTCTCTCGCTCCTTCCCGATCTCGCCAGAACGCCGTCGTCGCCATGGCCCGTCGCAACCACGGCCACTGACCTCCCCGCACCACACCGGCGTGTCCGCAAGCACTGCCTACATTGTCTCCGTATGCCACTGCATCGACCGCTTCTTCGTTGTCTTCTTCCTCGGCTCCGCCGGCAACCTCCTCCGATTTCGGCCGCCTCTGCTGCTCCCGTCACTCGCTGGGCCTTCGTGTGCCTACACAGTGGGCTCGTGACTGAAACCCCTCTGTTTCCCCCTTCCTTCCGTCCACATAGCCGTCGTTTCCATCGTGGCTGATCCCACCGCCGCCTGGGGTCATCGCCGGCAGCATTCCTGCGACCAAATGGTCATGCGCTGCTGCTCGTTAGCTTCGTCGCAAGCCGTAGAGCACCGCTAGCACTTTTGTTTGCCCGCGCGAGTGATGTAGCCACGAGCTCGTGCTCAGCCGAGCTCCGGTCACCGCCCAAGTCACTGCCGTGCTCGACTCCGGCCACCACGCGACCTCACGTTTGTCCCATCGGATGCGCTCGAGCACCAGCTCTCCAACGAGCATACCCACACCTCTAGTGGCGCTCTGTGCTGCGATTCCGGCCGTCGCCGCCGTTTCTGGAGTTCGTCGGCGCGCGCCGCCGTGTTTTAACTCTCGCTGGGTCACTAACATGTGGGCCCGGCGTGTCAGGAAGCTGATTAGGTGCTAATCACCACCTAACAGTCACTGGCAGTGGGGCCCTTTTACTGTAGCATTTAGGTTAGATTAAATACCCTGTTAATTTGTATAGTCACCACTAGGCCACACCCCCACTAATTAACTATTGGATTTAATTAACCCTGTTGATTAAACTATATCAATGACATGTGGCCCCCCTATACTATTCCAGTGGATAAGATCCTGTCAGCCCTCTCAATGACATGTGGGACCCACTGGTCAGTTTGACCAGACAAAGTCCACAGTTGACTGCTGACTCAGCAGTCAACTGGGCCCACCAGTCAGCCCCTGTGTGCTCTGCTGTGTACACTTCAGTGGGAGCACATCGCAATTTCATTTTAAAGAATTTCGAATTAATAATATTCTAGGAATTTCAGAAAATCAATTAAACTTTGAAAAATCATAGAAAATAAACCGTAGCTCGGATTAAAATAATTTATATATGAAAAATGATCAGAAAAATATGATGAATCCGAATGTGTTAATAAAATGCTTGACCATCACTCCTAACATGATGAACATGGAACCTTTCCCTCTGGATCGATATACCGATAAGCACCTGGAGCTGGGAAAATATTCCCGAATATTTTCCCTCTTCATCTAAAAAACTTAGTGATGCATTAGAGCACATAAACAACCCATCCTGCCATGTCATGCATCTGTGTTGCATTTGTTTGCCGTCTATTTATTGTTTCATCCCCCTCCTTCTTCGCGGTAGACCCCGAGACTGCCACTGACGCTGCTCCCGAGTACGACTACGTCGACGATGACCAGCCCCTTGCAGTAGAGCTTCCAGGCAAGCAAACCCCCTTGATCATTCTGATATCGCCTATTCCGTCTCTCTTATTCTTGCATTAGATTTAGCTACAGTTATTGTTCTAGTAGTTCCTATTCTGATGCATAGCCTGTTTTTGTAACCTGTTGTTGATACTTTACCTGTTATCCTATATGCCTAGTATAGGTTTGCTAGTATCCCATCAGTGGCCCTACACTCTTGTCCGTGTTGCCATGCTTACTATCAGGGTTACCCGAGCTAGTGACCAATGTATTGAGACCTGACTATTCCTCTAGGCCCGTCCAATTGTACGACTCTGCAGAGCCACATCAAGCGTGATATTACCGAGGGTGATTCCTCATATATCACTCTCGATGTCGACCCTGTAGCAATGCACCTCACGTGTGACCTTACTGAGGGTGATTCCTCATAGTTCACTCTCGTTGGTGTCTCTGTCATACAGTCTATCAAGTGTGGATCCATCAAGGGTGATTCCTCAGTTTCACCTTGGTGGTATGGACCTGAGTTACGACATTCCCCCTTTACTAAAGACGGGTCGGCCCCATGGGTACCCGCGAGATAATGTTATTGACGGGTTAGTCCGGAGAGCACCCGCGAGAGATTATTGTGGCGGAGTGACAGGGCAGGTGGAGACCACCTAGGAGAGAGATGGGCCTGGTCCCTGGTCATGGTCCACGTGATACCAAGTCGGAGCAACAGGAGCCCTGTGCGCGTCCGCGAGCTCCTAATAACACACTAAGGGATTGGGTATTTGATCTGAGTTGGCCACTGGCCAATACGCACTACCACCACGTGGGACAATGGTACATGGGGCCCTCTGCGTCGTACATTCTCCCGAAAGCTCTGTCAAACGTCACAATTGTGCGGGCTGATTGTTGGGGTGAGTTGGTTATGTCTGCTGGTGTTTCCACAGTCGCACTTGGTCCCCGGCCAGTCGTGCAACGTGCAGGAGTGCTTTGGGCGATTGGCCCATGACCCCTTTGCACTTAGGATTTAGACCGGCGTGCTGACCTCTCTGCGGAGCCTTGGTAGTACTACGCCGTGTCAATTACCCAAGGTCGGGCATTACCCAGGCAAGTGTGTCCGGCCAGATGTAATCGAGCGTGTTGGATAATAGTAGTGCACCCCTGCAGGGAAGTAATCTATTCGAATAGCCGTGTCCATGGTAACAGGACGCTCAGAGTTGTATTCTGATCTACTACAACTAGAACCGGATATTATAATAATACTTAACTAATATACTGCTCTGGGACCGCTTCCTCGCAGGGTAGTCGAGGAAGGATCTCAGGGTTTGACTGCCATATATATGACCATATGATATTATATATTCGCTACTCTCTTCTAATGCTGCAAGATACTAGTCTTCGTTAGGATAGGCTTTCCCCCCTCTACTTTGGCATTTTTGTAGTATAGTCCAAAGATATAGCCCCATTCCTTTGACACCGATCCATGTTTAGCATAGTTCTGATGTAAGTCTTGCGAGTACTTTGGATGAGTACTCACGGTTAATTTGCTGCCTCTTTCCCCTACCCGATTGCTGCGTTCAGACGACGGAGCCCAGGAACCGGAGATCCCCGACAGAGCCTACTACTACATGGAGACCGACGACCAGGAGTAGTTCGGAGGCCCCAGGCAGGAGGCCTGCGCCTTTTCGATCAGTTGTCATTCTTATGCTCAGCCTTCTTAAGGTAAACTTGTCTAACTATGTCTGTACTCAGATAATATTTGCTTTGATGACTTATGTATTTCGGTCCTCGTGACCCCTAGTTTGTAATATAAAGATTTATGTTTAAATTTGTGTCATAGAGTTGTGTCATGATATCTTCCCGTGAGTCCTTGATCTTGATCATGCATCACTAGTGCAGAATCTGCCTTTAGTCCCGGTTCGTAAGGGCCTTTAGTCCCGGTTCAACAACCGGCACTAAAGGGTCGGGACTAAAGGCCCCCCCTTTAGTTCCGGTTCGTCACGGCCCGGAACCAAAGGCCCACCACGTGGCACGATCCCGCGCCGGGGGCTTGGTGGCCTTTAGTCCCGGTTGGTAACACCAACCGGGACTAAAAGGTATAGGGGTTTATGCTTTATTTTTCCTTTTAATTTTGTGTTTTCCATTTAATTCTGTTTCATTTCAAACATATTTTACGCTACTACATACATACTGTACACGTCATGCATATATAAATAGAATTTCTCGTAGAACCAATCATATGTATATCATAGAATTTCTCGTCCGACCATATGCATGCGCATACACATATATATATACAATTTGGTACATATATACAATTTGGTACATATATACAATTTCTCCTACAATTTTCAGATAATTACATGCAGGCACATTAATAGCAGTAATGGTATGCTCCTTTGGGATGTATGACCTGGTCAACCAAAAATCCCGCAATTTCCTCTTGAAGTGCTCGTATGCAGTCCGTTGGTAGGAGCTTTTCCCGCATCTCCATCAGCTTTAAAGAAGGAGATCAAGATGAATATATTAGTTGTGTGTATATATATTAGATCATGATAAAAAAATTGTGGATAGTGTTCTGGCAAACGTACCCAAAGTTGTCTTTCAGATCTGCTCCTTTCGAACGTCATAATGCGAATGTTCTCGCAAACGTAGTATGCACATAAATTATTCCCCGGCGCCTGCCTCATGCACTTTACGAGAATAGAATTCAATCAGATAATAATTAATCAAGCATGATAATGATATTGAAACTAGAATTAAAGAGATGCGCGGACACGTAGCTAGTACTACTTAATTACGTACCCTGGGTCGCACCCATTTCAGCTCTTGTTTCCATGCGCCTGGGACCTGTTTGATGAAGCTTTGCCAAACCCTACCCGGCAAAGAAAATGAATAAAGGAGTTATTAATTAGTTGATATCAGGATATGAACTAAAGAGGCTGACATAGTGCGATAATGATTGAAATTACCTGTCGACCATCCCCTTCACGATTAAGTAGTCTTTAGGTTCTTTAAGTAGTGAGTCCAGTACTTTAACTTTTCGCTCGTCAACTTCAATGATTAGCAGGATCCAGTGGAAACTGCATGCGCACACGTTTGTATAATTAAGCGGGCATGTGCATAACTCGTCAACTACACTTATTAACATCTAGTAAGAAAAATAGAATTTGTAGTACAAGACAGTAACACTCACCCGAAGTTGTAAGGAAATACTATTTCTGGTTCGGTATTTAGTTGCTTCAAAAACTGTACCAAGTACTTCTCTGTCTCTTTTGGGTGACGTGACCACACCTCTTCATTAATGGTATTTGGGTCAATGAACCCAATGCCATAGCGTCCATCTCTTTTCATTTCATAAATCTTCATTCTGCATAATACCACAGAAAAGAATATAGTGCGGATAATTACAGGCAACGAACGAGCACAGCTAGAGACTTAAATTACAGAAAGAAATCACTTACAGACAATAGCAACTGACGAGAGATTTGTCGAGTGCGTCTTGCTTGAATAACTGAAACATTTCTTCAAACTTAACCCACAAATCTTTTGCATGGAAGTAATGCTCTTCCTTGACTTTCACCATGAGGGAATCTCGCCCCTTCTTGACTTCTCGCAGGTACCAGTCATGCAAATTGCGCATTCTCGTTGATAGATTCTCGACCTCCCTGACCAGATCTTGGCCGGGGACATATTTCCATGCTACATCGTGATCTTGAATCTTGGGGAGTTCCTTGATGCCTAGGAGTGGTTCAACAGTGACACCGGCCTCTCTAGCCATCTGTCTATGAGCGTCGGTTATTACCGGCTGATCGGCGGTACTCACACCATGTGATTGTACAATGAGCGGGGGGGGGGGGGGGGGGGTCGATGGCTCTGCCTGTTCTCCCAGCTGGGGAACCGTTTTCCCTCATTTACTACTCCTTGCTTGGCTCGAGCTCGACTCCTTATCTTTTTGTGCCTTATATAACTTCTTAATAGAACGCTCATAGTCTGAGTCCGTCCTCTTCACAGCCGGTTGAGCATTATCAATAAAGTGTTGTATGACTTCATCAGATATTTTCTCCTTCGGTGGGGGCTGTTTCCGTGCAAAATGGGCCTTTACTTGGGCAGCCACTTCGGCCTTGTTTTCCTCGATAGTCATCTCGTAAGGCAACTTCTTTTTGGCAGGAGGAGAGGCTTTCTTGCTTGGTGCTCTCTTCTGCTTTGGAGAAGGCTGACGTGCCCGAGATCGATATGGCGGACTCGCGCTGATGGGCTCCGTCTCGGGGTGGGGTGGTGGAGACGGCTGACGCGGTGGCGGACTAGCGCTGTGCTGCGTCTCAGGCAGGGTTAGAGTCGGCTGACGCGGTGGTAGACTTGGAGGAGGAGTCGGTGGCCTTGGAAAGACGATGCAATCATTTCTCCATAGAATGATACGATGTATGGCCTCTCCCAGTGTGCACTCCTCGTCACCTCCAGGAATGTCAAGCTCTAGCTCGAAATATCCTGACATCACTTCATCAACCCCGACACGAGCATAGCCAGCTGGAATCGGATTGCAATGGAAGTTTGGCATAGATGGGACGGTTGTATCCAATGCTGGATCTGCTTGTTGCTGCCGCTGAGACGCCCTTTCCTGGCTAAGTGAGTCGATCTGCTCCTGCTGCCTTAGGAAAGCGCGTTCCAACTCCGCGTGCTTTGATTCTACCAGTTTAAGGCGGTCTGCTTCCTGCTTCCTCTGCTCCTCCTCCTGCTTCCTCTGCTCCTCCTCCTGCTGCTTCTTTCTTGCACGGCTTCTGTAAGTGGCGTTCCAATCTGCAAACCCCTCAAACTACGGAACAACGCCTTTGCCTCGTGTTCGTCCTGGGTGTTCAGGATTCTTCAGGGCGCGCGTAAGCTCATCATTCTCTCTGTTGGGCTTGTACTTTCCCATTCGAGCATCTTCTATTGCAACAAGTAAAGCATCGGAGGCTTCTTTAAGACTTGCCCGCTCCATAACCAGCCCTGTCTCTGGGTCCAACTACCCCCCATGCGCATAAAACCAAGTCCTGCACCTGGGGGGCCAACTCAATGTAACTGGAGTGACCCCTGCAGCAATCATCTGTTCCTCAGCGAGATCCCACTTAGGCCGGCCGACCTGGTATCCACCTGGCCCCAGAGTATGGTGCCACTTTTTTTTCGCAGCATTAATCTTGTTTATTCTCGACCGTTCCTTAGCTTCCTCCGATTCCTTGAACTGCACAAAAGCGTCCCAGTGATCTTTTGCCTTCTCCAGTGTTCCCTTGAATGCTGGAGTCTTCTTTCCGTCTGCTTGGTACTTGGCCCATATTCTTTTCTTGTGGTTGTTGAATGCTATCGCCATCTTCTTAAGAGCACTCTTCTTGACTTTCTCCTGTTCTTCATCTGTCAAATGATCTGGTAGGGTGAAATGTGCCATGAGCGATTCCCAAAGCAGATCTTTTGCTCTTCCGTCGACAAAAGTAACTCCTTGATCTCCCTTTGCTGGCTTATTCCATTCTTGAACGAAGATCGGGATTTGGTCCCTGACAATAACTCCGCATTGACGAGTAAATTTGTCCGCATTCTTTTTACGAGCAAGCGGTTCGCCATTTTTATTGATGGCATCGATGTTGTACTTTATGCCAGCCTGCAACCTTCTGGCCGGGCCTCGTACTACCCTGCTTGTAGAAGATTTGCTCGATCCGGAGGGCTAAAAGAAGAAAATCGATTCATTAATATATATAAATCAATTAATACATGTAATGATCACTAGAGGCCTTATATATATATATACCTCGCCGGTCTTTGTTATTTGAAGAACATTCCCTTCGTCATCATTGTTGTGGCCTTCGTCTCTTCGTTCGTCTTCATCAAATATTAATACTCCCTCACCGGAATTATTAATGTTCAGATATTGCGAGCCGTCATCTTCGAGTTCATTCTCATCTGGGCTCGGGGAGCGTATGATGTCGAACATGGTCTCTTCTCCGTCTCTGTCGGTATTGTCCATAGCTTATATTAACTAATCCAGAAGAAAGACAAAACAATTTAGTATTCAAATTAGAATGCAATCAATAAGGAAAAACTGAATCATAGTAGATAATATGCATCTCGAATAATCCAGATAATATGCATCATCGAATATAATCTCGAATACATCGTCTCGAATATTATCGAATATAATCTCGAATACATCTCGAGTATTAATTATCACTAATACATCTCGAATATTATCATATAACATCACTAGCTAATACAAATCGAATATTATCGAAGAATCTAGTTCACTCGCGGTTCCTGAGGCGCGGGCGGTGGACACCCAAAGAGAAGGAACCATCACAGGATCATAGCTCGGGTGAGATCCCTGAAGAACCTGCCAGGTATTGGAGAACCTGACGTCCAACGCAACCATGTAGCAACGGACGTGCTCGTCCTCCTCCCTGACATGGCGACGTACCACCTCTGCGGGGGCCGGCTGCCTCCGCACCGAAAGTGGCCCACGCGACCGCCACCAAAGAAGCTCCGGGTCGACGACGGGAGCCCGGTTCCTCACCAAGCTGCCAGCCCGGCGGAGCCCAGTCCCGGACATGGCGCCTCTCAAGCAGGTTCTCGCCACCGAGTCGACGACGAGGATGTGGGCTGGGCATCGTAGACGTCGAGAACAAATTCTATGCAAATTTAACATTTTTTAAATGCTTGATTGAGATTTTTGTAATTCTTTTTCGCTTGATTTTGCAAATACATGACAAACTTTTGCAAATACAACATTAAGTTATATATTAACATTAAAATATTATTAATACATGGTCAACTTTTTTCTATGCAACTTTTTCCTATGCAACTTTTTTCTATAAGTATAAAAAACTAAAAAACAGAAAATCTATGCAAATTCCACCGTTCATCTACATATACATATATACATACATTGTATAAAAAAACTAGTGAAAAAAAACAAAAACATACATACATATAGTGAAAAAATAATCATCTAAAACATCTAAAACATCAAAACATACATACATATATACATACATTGTATACTAGTTAATAATAATCTAAAACATATCTAGTGAAAAAAAATCGCCGGAGGGGGCGGCGCGAGCTCACAGCGGGCGAGGTCAAGGCCGGCGACGGCGAGCTCGAGGCCGGGGACGGCGAGGTCGAGGCCGGAGGGCGCGAGCGGCGTGGGCGGCGCGTCAACGGGCCGGCGTCGGGGGCGGCGTCGGAGAGGAGAGGCGCGGGCGGCGTCGGGGAAGAGGCGCGGGCGGCGTCGGGGAGGAGGCGCGGGCGGCCGGCGTCACGGCAGGCGGCGGCGCAGCATCCTGGCGGCGTCTCTGTGTTTGGCGTCGAGAGAATGGAGAGGATGTGCAGAGGGGAATTCGTAAGTGCCGCTTATATATGAAAGCCTTTAGTCCCGGTTGGTGGCTCCAACCACGACTAAAGGTGAAATTCACCCAGGCCAAGCGGCGGGAAGCCATGCCTTTAGTCCCAGTTGGTGGCTCCAACCGCGACTAAAGGGGGGCCATTAGTCCCGGTTGGTGGCACCAACCGGGACTAAAGGCCTGGCTTCCCGTGTCGAATGTTTAGTCCCACCTCGCCAGTTGAGAGGAGCTCGCAGCGGTTTATAAGCCCCGCCGCGGCTACCGTGTCGAGCTCCTCTCTAAGTAGGCCTTTGTGGGCCTACTGAACCTGTGCTGCCCTGTTGGGCCTATGGGGCCGTGCGGGCCGGCATCCTAGCCCAACTGGAGGTTGGGTTTCTAGTCGTATGCAGGCCGTGGCCGCCAAGTAGGCGGGCTTTTTTTTCCATTTTTTTTGCTTTATTTATTTTCTTTTGTTTCTACTTACAGCCAAATATTTAGAGTTGCTAAGTGAATCTTTTTTGATTTAGGTCACAAAAATTATAAACTTTCTGTTAGTGCCAGTACTTTTCAAATTTGAATAGTTTAAATTTGAGTTATTTGAAATTTGTGTGAATCACTAGTTTGTGAATATTAGTGTGTTTTATCATTATATTCAATTTGGTGATTCTTAGGTTATTTTGAAAAATGAAATGCCTTTGTAACAGATGAGTTTTCGTCCGGAACCCTGATACTTCGAAAGAGATTGTCCATTTTGTACACGAAGTGCATCCAGTTTTTGCCGTAACCCTCTCAACTTTTTAGCACATGCTATGTGCATGAAATGATGATACCATGCAAACTTTCAACCTTTTCAGAGTTCATTTGTAGTGTTTTTCAATTTCAGGGTCATTTAGCTCAAAAAATTCATGTAATTGCATAAAAAATAGCGAATGAAGTCCGAAAGGGTTGAAAATTGATGATGTGGCTTTGAATGGTGCATGTTGAACTCACAAAAAGTCTGGAGTTGAAATACGTTAAAAAAATGAAATGCCTTTGTAACAGATGAGTTTTTGTCCGAAACCCTGATACTTCGAAAGAGATTGTCCATTTTGTACACGAAGTGCATCCAGTCCTTAAAGATATATTTCTTCGCCTTTCAACTGCTAAAACACATATATACCCTAACTATTACAAAGATTCCATCCGGTTTGTCCGAAGTGGGACTTTCGAGATAAGTCCGGAAACTCACTAGAGAAGACAGTGATGACGGTGAAGCCGGTCACATCCCAGAGTGGGATCTTTGGGTATAAAACTTTTTCTTCGCGTGTGTCCCTTTGCGCAGTAACCATGGACAATCTTCATCATTTAACAGGATGCTTTGGTCAATCTTCACTGTGAAGGGAGCAATTTCATGAAACTTTTCATAATCTTCTGACATGTCTGTCTTGTCCTCCACTCCCACGATATTTCTTTTCCCTGAAAGAACTATGTGGCGTTTTGGCTCATCGTATGATGTATTTGCTTCCTTATCTTTTCTTTTTCTCGGCTTGGTAGACATGTCCTTCACATAGAAAACCTGCGCCACATCATTGGCTAGGACGAATGGTTCGTCTGCGTACCCAAGATTGTTGAGATCCACTGTTGTCATTCCGTACCGCGGGTCTTCCTTGACGCCGCCTCCTGACAGATTGACCCATTTGCAGCGAAACAAAGGGACCTTCAATTCACGTCCATAGTCAAGTTCCCATATCTCCTCTATGTAACCATAATATGTGTCCTTTGGCCTATTGGTGTTTGCTGCATCAAAGCGGACACCACTGTTTTGGTTGGTGCTCTTTTTATCTTGGGCGATCGTGTAAAATGTATTCCCATTTATCTTGTACCCTTTGAAAGTCAATATAGTCGAAGATGGTAACATGGCCAGCAAGTACAGCTCATCTCCAACACTGTCGTTACGCATGAGACGTGTTTGCAACCAACCGCCGAAAGTCCCCGTGTGTTCACATGTAATCCAGTCGTCAGACTGCTCCGGGTGTTTGGAGCGTAGAATATTCTTGTGTTCGTCGATATACGGACCCACCAAGCTGGAATTTTGTAGAACTATGTAGTGTGCTTGCGCCCAAGAATGCCCGTCCATAAATATTACTTGGTCCTTTCCTAGCGTGCCTTTTCCACCAAGTCTGCCCTCATGCCGCGATTCGGGAACACCAATCGGCTTAAGGTCAGGAATAAAGTCAAGACAAAACTCAATGACCTCCGCTGTTTCATGGCCCTTGGAGATGCTTCCTTCTGGCCTAGCACGGTTATGAACATATTTCTTTAAGACTCCCATGAACCTCTCAAAGGGGAACATATTGTGTAGAAATACAGGACCCAGAATGGCAATCTCTTTGACTAGGTGAACTAGGACGTGCGTCATGATATTAAAGAAGGATGGTGGGAACACCAACTCGAAACTGACAAGACATTGCACCAAATCATTCTGTAACCTTGGTAGGACTTCTGGATCGATTACCTTCTGAGAGATTGCATTGAGGAATGCACATAGCTTCACAATGGCTAATCGAACCTTGTCCGGTAGAAGCCCCCTCAATGCAACCGGAAGCAGTTGCGTCATAATCACGTGGCAGTCATGGGACATTAGGTTCTGGAACTTTTTCTCTGCCATATTTATTATTCCCTTTATATTCGACGAGAAGCCAGACGGGACCTTCATACTGAGCAGGCATTGAAAGAAGATTTCCTTCTCTTCTTTGGTAAGAGCGTAGCTGGCAGGACCCTGATACTGCTTTGGATGCATGCCGTCTTTTTCGTGCATACGTTGCTGGTCCTCCCGTGCCTCCGGTGTATCTTTTGTCTTCCCATACACGCCCAAGAAGCCTAGCAGGTTCACGCAAAGATTCTTCGTCACATGCATCACGTCGATTGCAGAGCGGACCTCTAGTTCTTTCCAATATGGTAGGTCCCAAAATATAGATTTCTTCTTCCACATGGGTGAGTGTCCGTCAGCGTCATTCAGAACAGATTGTTCGCCAGGACCCTTTCCAAAGATTACTTTTAAATCCTTGACCATATCAAGTATATCATGACCAGTACGGTGGCGAGGCTTCTTTTGGTGATCTGCCTCACCTTTGAAATGCTTGCCTTTCTTTCTTAAGACATGATTGATCTGAAGAAATCGACGATGTCCCAGGTACACATTCTTCTTACATTTATCCAAATATATACTGTCGGTATCATCTAAACAGTGCGTGCATGCGTGGTATCCCTTCTCTGTCTGTCCTGAAAGGTTACTAAGAGCAGGCCAATCATTGATGGTTACAAACAACAACGCTCGCAGGTCAAATTCCTGCTGTTTGTGCTCATCCCACACACGTACACCTTCTATACTCCACAGCTGTAAAAGTTCTTCAACCAATGGCCTTAGGTACACATCAATGTCGTTGCCGGGTTCCTTGGGGCCTTGGATGAGCACTGGCATCATAATGAACTTCCGCTTCATGCACAACCAAGGAGGAAGGTTATAGATACATAGAGTCACAGGCCAGGTGCTATGATTGCTGCTCTGCTCCCCAAAAGGATTAATGCCATCTGCACTTAAACCAAACCATAAGTTCCTTGCGTCATCTGCAAAGTCCTTCCACTTTCTCTCGATTTTTCTCCACTGCGATCCGTCAGCGGGTACTCTCAACTTGCCGTCTTTCTTACGGTCTTCTTTGTGCCATTGCATCAGCTTGGCATGCTCTTTGTTTTGGAACAAATGTTTCAACCGTTCAAATCCTCGTACTCACCGTGGAAGAGGATGCAGTCATTAGGGCAGGCATGTATCTTCTGCACCTCTAATCCTAGAGGGTAGACAGCCTTCTTTGCTTCGTACGTACTGTCGGGCAATTCGTTGTCCTTTGGAAGCATCTTCTTTAACATTATCAGCAACTTTTCAAATCCCTTGTCAGATACACCATTCTCTGCCTTCCATTGCAGAAATTCCAGTGTGGTACCCAGCTTTTTCTTGTCATCTTCACAATTTGGGTACAACAATTTCTTGTGATCCTCTAACGTGCACTGCAACTTCAGCTTCTCCTTTTCACTTGCGCAGTTTCTCTTTGCATCGGCAATGGCCCGACCAAGATCATCAGCGGGCTCATCTGATGCCTCTTCTTCAGCTTCTTCCCCCATTGGCGGCTCAGCTTCTTTCCCCATTGTTGTACCATCGTATTCAGGGAACCCATGGCCAGGATAGCTGTCATCATCCTCTTCTTCTTCATTCTCTTCCATTAGGACCCCTCTTTCTCCATGCTTGGTCCAACACTTATAGCCGGACATGAAACCGGACGTAAACAGTTGGACGTGAATGGTTCTTGAGTTAGAGTAATTGTGATCATTCTTACAGACAGCACATGGACAAGACATAAAACCATCCGCCCGCTTGTTTGCCTCAGCCGCAACCAGAAAAGTACGCACACCATTAATGAACTGGGGAGAGCATCGGTCATCGTACATCCATTGCCGGCTCATCTTCATTACACAACACCGAAAAGACCATATTAATACAAGTTCATACATATAGTTCATACACACTTATTCTCATAAAACAACATACAAACTCTCTAGCTAAAGCATTTAAATGCAACAACAAATGCGATCAAGATCGCAACTAAGGTAACAATTGATCCAACATCATAGTGATACCAAGCCTCTTGATTAACGGCATATTTTTTAAATTTTCTAATCTTCGAGCGCATTGCATCCATCTTGATCTTGTGATCATCGACGACATCGGCAACATACAACTCCAGTTTCATCTTCTCTTCTTCAATTCTTTTCAATTTTTCTTTCAAATACTCGTTTTCTTTTTCAACTAAATTTAACTTCTCGACAAGAGGGTCGGTTGCAATTTCCGGTTCACATAGCTCCTAGATAAAAATATCTATGTCAACCCGATGGGCATAATTGTCATAAACACGAAATGCAACAAATAGTTATAAAAGAGAATATACCACATCCGAATCATAAACCGGAAGAGGGCCGACGGGGACGGATATCAAAGTCATGGCACTATGTATAACAAACAATCTTACAAGTAAGAAAATTATACAAGTAACTATCTAAATCATACAAATAAGATTTTTTTTTATAAAAAGGATAAGAACAAGAGGCTCACCAAGGTGGTGCCGGCGACGGGACGGTGCGGGCGATTGACGGTGGTTAGGACGGGGACGGGAAGGCACTAAGTAAACCACACCTACACATGCAAACTAAGTTAATTTGAGCTCAAATTGCATATAAATCAAATAAACTCCCACATATAATTACTCCCTAAAACCCACAAATCACTATACTTATTGAGCATTGCAAGAGCTAATCTAGCAATGAGAGATGAAAGAACAAAGTTGCTAACCTTTGTGAACACTTGGATTGATGGGGTGCCTTCAAATCTTGACAAATTTTGACAAAAATGGAGGATGAGCTCGAGCAAGAGGGGAAGAACAGAGAGGAGAGGAAAGGGGGAAAACAGAGAGCTTCGGCTCGGGCTGGACGAAGGGTATATATAGTGACACCTTTAGTCCCGGTTCATGTAACAAACCGGGACTAAAGGTTAACCTCTAGTCCCGGTTTGTGACACGAACCGGGACTAAAGGGCTTGTGGGGCCCCAGCCTGCCACCACCCCTTTAGTCCCGGTTTGTGTCACAAACCGCGACTAAAGGTTCAACACGAACCGGGACTAATGATTCCCCTGCCCCTAGCCGTTGGAACCGGGACTAATGGTCACATTAGTCCCGGGCCGTAGTCAAACCGGGACTAATGATGCGAACGTCAAGTCGTTTTTCTACTAGTGCATGTTTGCGTGTATGATTAGTGCACGATTGTGTCGGGGGCGTCACAAGTTGGTATCAGAGCCGACTGCCCGTAGGAAGCCCCCTTTCCAACTCCTTGGTCTAAGTTGAGTCTAGTTGAAATACTGCTTTCGAACTACTAACAGTGTTGTGTGGCTTATGGGCCCACATCCCCAATGGATGGGATTAGGGTCTTTTATTCTACTTCTTTACTCTGGGATTCTCATCTCTCTTCTTTTTGGGTTAAAATTTTTACTAACTCTAACTCTAGGTTCTCGTGATCACATCCACCCAGAGATCGAATTATCTGCAATTACTTCTTTGAATGCATGATACCTGATACACTTACTGTCATTTGACATCTTTGAAAACTCCTATGTTTCAGATGCGTCCGGCAATGCAGCTCGTACTCCAGACTATGGCTGTTGATGCGACCAGATTCCCTGCTATCTTGGTCATCCTTCTGACCAAGTTGGGATATCGTTGGTACCCCAAGTACACTATTTACGAGGAGTACCGCGATTTCAACCAGGAGCAGTACCATGCTGTTGTTCGTATCTTCGATCGACAGACGAAATCCATCACTGAGTTGCACACCTTTCATGGTGCTGGTGTGACAGTTGATATGGCAGTCCATGATGCTGCCTATGCTACTATCGCACATCTTCATGGAGAGCATAGTCGCTTGGATGATTCTCGGTTCCAATACATCCCTTATGCCCCTGGTGGAGATGAGAGTGGATACTACACTGCTATCTGTACCCCTTACGTGTGATGTCGTTATGACCCGCAGGTCTTGATCTAGTACACTGATACTCTGGATCACACTGCCCGAGCTCTTGCTGTCGAGTTGTATGCCACTCCTGCTCATCTTTACGATGCTCTGACACAGTTGCTGCCCACTGTCAGCGCAGGGATGCATCCTCAGCACATCCTTCTACCCCGTAGGACAGAGATGCCACTAAGTCTCGAGTGGCCTACTGTTGGAGGTTGCACCCCTCCACCTGGACCTCTTCTCCCAGTCCGGGACCAGGCTTTGGATCAGAGTGTTCACGGAGCATAGGATCCTTATCTCGAGGGCACCCTGCGTCGTCACTTGCAGATGCCAGGCTTCAGTGGTTTTCTCCGACGTTGATGTAGCCTTTGCTATGTCCCATTGTTGTATCCCTCCACCGCATGCCTGTGTGCTGCCTAGCATGTCTATTTATTTGCTTTCTGAACTCATACTACCGGCTTGTAATTGTCTCTATGTATGGATATATAAGCCATAGGGTTTAGCCCGTAGGGGACATTACAGCAACATCGAACACCTAGCTATAGTAGTTAGACACATATTACGATCTCGGGGTAGATCAACTCTGTACTCGATACACCTCCATTAATATAAACAGAAGCAGGACGTAGGGTTTTACCTCCATCAAGAGGGCCCGAACCTGGGTAAAACATCGTCTCCTTTTGTGTCTGTTACCATTGATCCGAGATCCGCAGCTCGGGACCCCCTACCCCGAGATCTGCCGGTTTTTACACCGACACTGGTGCTTTCATTGAGAGTTCCGCTGCGTGATCGCCAGAAGGATCAATGGGATGACCGGTTAACGGCCCCAAACCAGTAGAGCACATCTCCATGACCAAAGTCTCGGTCACGGCAACACCCCCACCTACGGTGGGAGCAAACCTCGACCCCTCTCTGATCCTACCAGAGAGTCCCCTCATAGGCAAGGGGCTGAGATACTTCCTGGAAAGCGGATCGGACAGCGAGTCACCAGCAACCGACTCCCAGATCGAATCGGCTAGACCGATAATGGCGGATCCAGCATCGGACGAGGGTGACAAGGTTCCGCCGTCTTTAGAGATCGGATCCAGCCCGCTCACCCACTTCATAGAATATCGTCCCGATAACTTCGGCCCGTCTGACATTTGGGACTTAGCCTACGTACGACAGGTCCCCGGCTTGCCAATCCGACAATACTGGGCCAGATTCTTATCCGTCAAGAACAAGATTCTGGATTACCAAGATTCTGATATAATCGCTGCCTTCGAGCGTGGATGCAAGGATAAAGGTGTCTCAAACGCCCTTACTCGCCGTTGCGTCCAAACATTCCCTGAATTAACCAACTTGGTAACTCGATTCTATGCCATCGAAGACACCTGGCGGACCGAGGAGAATACAGACTCGATCTGTAACGACTACCCGGGACGCGACCAGCCAGCGCTTCGGCGCAAAAATCACAAACGGAACATCCCGGCCGATCGACCTCGGAAGAAGAAGAAAATCTCCGATCACTCCGGAACGGCCCTGGACGGCTTCCTGGGTAAACCATGCCCAATCCACGCCATATTAGTTAACTCCTGCCCAACCCATAGCCTTCGAGACTGTTGGGTGCTAAGGCAGGTGGCCAAAGGGGTGCCCGCCCTTTTGGCGGCTACCTCCAGCCACTCTAGATGGACCTCGGATCAAGACGAGGTCTTAATGATTTATGAGACATTTACGTCTAAAAACCAACGCAAACGGGCCTTATGGGAAGTTAACGCCGTCCGGCGGGTATCGCCTCGGGATGCATGGATAGACACGCCGATCTCCTTCACTCAGAATGATCAACCGAAGTCTACCCCGGACAGGTGCCCCGCCGCACTAGTCCTCGATCCCATCGTGGACCGCTGTCGCTTCCATAAGGTCCTGATGGACGGAGGCAGCAACCTGAATTTGATATATGAAGACACTCTGGATAAAATGCACATCGATAGAACACGCATGGAACCGAGCACCACTACCTTTAAAGGAATAGTGCCCGGGAGAGAGGCACGCTGCAGTGGAAAGATAACTTTAGACGTAGTCTTCGGGACCTCGGACAACTATCGCTCCGAAGAGATTACATTCCATATCGCACCTTTCAAAAGCGGATATCATGCCATCCTCGGACGGGACGCCTTTTCAAGATTTCAAGCGGTACCGCATTATGGCTACATGAAGCTCAAGATGCCGGGCCCAAAAGGGATCATTAGCGTTTCGAGTGATCCTGACAGGGCGCTCAAAGCCGAGAATAAAACGGCGTCCCTCTCCCTCGAGACCCTGGCCGAAGCCTTTGCGGCCGAAGAATTAACCGCACTATGCGCCGAAGTTGATCCGGACGATGTCATCCTTGACAAAAGATCAAAACCTACTTCTTTCAAGCCGGCCGACGAGATTATCAAATTCCAGGTTCACCCCACGGACCCCGCCAAAACGGCGTCCATAGGGGCTAACCTCGACCCGGAAGTTGCCGAAGGCCTACGCGCTTTCCTTAGGGAAAACTGGGATATATTCGCCTGGCACCCCTCCGACATGCCTGGGATACCCCGTAGGCTCGCAGAGCATGGCCTAAACATACTGGCAGGCTATAAACCCGTTAAACAAACACTTTGGCGTTTTTCCGAGCCCAAGCGTCAAGCAATGGGCGAGGAACTGGCAAAGCTGCTGGAGGCAGGATTCATCAAAGACATAATACACCCCGACTGGCTAGCCAACCTGGTCATGGCACCGAAGAAGGATAGGTCCTGGAGGTTGTGCGTTGATTTTAAAGACCTCAACAAAGCTTTCCCTAAAGACCCCTTTCTCTACCCCGTATCGACCAAATTGTGGACGCCACTGTGGGCCATGACGCATTGTGCTTCCTAGATGCCTATTCAGGGTATCATCAAATAAGAATGAAGGAATCGGACCAGGCAGCAACAACATTCATTACGCCTTATGGATCATTTTGCTTCAATATGATGCCCTTCGGACTAAAGAACGCTAGCGCCACGTACCAGCGTATGATTCAAACGTGCCTGAAAGACCACATCGGAAAAACTGTGGAGGCCAATGTAGATGACGTGGTTGTCAAAACCAAACGCGTCAACCAACTGGTGGACAACCTCCGCGATACATTTGCCAGCCTACGGGAATATCAAATAAGACTCAACCCCGAAAAATGCGTCTTCGGGGTCCCGGCTGGCAAACTCCTCGGCTTTATTGTATCTAGCCGAGGAGTTGAAGCCAATCCGGCCAAAATTCAATCCCTGGATCGCCTAGAGATCCCTACCGAGCTCAAAGATGTACAAAAGCTAGCGGGCTGCGTAGCAGCCCTAAGTCGTTTCATATCACGGCTTGGCGAAAAAGCTTTACCATTGTACAGCCTGTTAAAGCAGACTAAAACGTTCAAATGGACCAAGGAGGCTGCGGCAGCCTTGGAGGATATCAAGGCCCTCCTTGCCACCAACCCAATCCTGGCAGCACCAGGTGTTTGCGAACCGATGCTATTATACATCTCGGCTACAAACCAGGTGGTTAGCGCAGTCCTCGTGGTCGAACGAGACATGGAAGGTCATAAGTTCCAGGTCCAAAAACCCATATACTACGTGTCCGAGGTCTTAACCCCCTGCAAGACACGTTACCCTCACTAACAAAAGATAGCTTACGCAGTCTTTATGGCATCGCACAAGCTTCCGCACTACTTTCAAGAGTGCGCGGTGACGGTGGCATCCGACGTCCCGTTGAGTGACATAATCAACAACAGAGACGCAATGGGACGCATCGCCAAATGGGCTATAGAGCTCCTACCTTTTGAAATTACCTACAAACCGCGCCAGGGCATTAAATCCCAGGTGTTGGCGGACTTCGTTGCCGAATGGACCGAAGCCGAACTACCCCGTGAGTACAGTACCTACTCGCACTGGACGATGTATTTCGACGGTTCCAAAATGCTTGCCGGTCTAGGGGCTGGCGTGGTGCTCACTTCCCCCACGGGAGATAACATCAGATATGTACTGCAAATCATGTACACAGATTCCAACAACGCGGCTGAGTATGAAGCCCTCTTACATGGGCTTCGGATAGCAGTCTCCATGGGTGTTAAACGACTCGAGGTCCGAGGTGATTCTAACCTCGCGATCTCGCAAATTAAGGGCGAATTCGACTCCAACGACCCAAAGATGACAGCCTACCGCAATGCCATCATAAAGATCTCGGCCAGGTTCGAGGGGCTGGAATTCCACCATGTACCCCGACATAGTAACCAGGCCGCAGATGTACACGCCCGGATGGGCGCAAAACGGGACAAGGTTCTCGAGAACACCTTACTCGAGCGGCTTTTCAAGCCATCCGTAGTCTGGTTAGACAGCAAGGGGACACCGGATTCAACCGATGTCAGGCAACAGGCCCCGCCCGAAGAGGACGATGGTATCATAGGCAGATCAACGATCCGGAAGACCGATTCAGTGCACGAGGTCATGGAAGTCATCGCACCATGGACCGAGCCACTCCTCGCATACCTACTCCGAAAAGAGCTCCCTGATAACCAAACCGACTCCCGTCGGATTGTAAGACAGTCTAAAACTTACAAGGTTCATGAAGGGGAAATTTATAAAATGAGCACAACGGGCGTCCTCCAGAGATGCATATCCGAAGAAGAAGGGAAACTCGTACTACGCGACATACACTCCGGCATGAGCGGACATCACGCCGCGGCTTGGACCCTGGTCAGCAAGTGCCGATGCCTCGGCATTAGTATAGCGTTGCCCGGGCTGCCAGGTATTCGCCAAACAAAGCCACATGCCCCCACGGCTCTGCGCACCATCCCCATTACGTGGCCCTTTGCGGTCTAGGGGCTTGATATGGTCGGGCCACTCAAGGGAGGATTAAACAAAAACAAATACCTACTCGTTATGGTAGATAAATTCACTAAGTGGATCGAAGCAAAGCCGGTTACCTCGGCCGAGGCCGTCCAGGTCATCGGATTCATTTCGGGGGTAGTTCACCGTTATGGTGTCCCCCACAGTCTGATCACAGACAACGGAACCAACTTCACGGCCAAAGAGGTCAAGGCATGGTCTAAGAAAATGGGCATCAAGCTCGATTACGCGTCCGTCTACCACCCGCAGTCCAATGGCCAAGTGGAGCGAGACAATGGGCTCGTCCTCAGTGGAATTAAGCCACGGCTCGTCCGTTCCCTTAAAAAAGCCGATTGCAAATGGGTTGAGGAACTTGATTCCGTATTATGGGGCTTGCGTACCACACCGAACAGATCCACATGGTATACCCCATTCTTTATGGTATACCGTGCTAAAGCGGTCCTCCCCTCCGATATCATACACGACGCACCTCGGGTGCGCATGTATGAGGAGCTGGAGGCCGAACTCGATCGGCAAGACGCCCTAGATGCTCTCGATGAAGAGCGCAATGTCGCTCGGGCTAGATCAACTATTTATCAATAGCAGGCGTGGCGCTACCATGCTAGAGAGGTTCGCGCCAAAGAATTTAATGTCGGGGACCTCGTAATGAGATTACACCCCGAAAAGCAAAAACACAAGCTCTCCCCTAGATGGGACGGGCCGTTTGTCATTGACCAAGTACTCGTCGGAGGAGCTTATCGAATCCGAGACCCAGAGGATGGACGACTGGAGCCCCATCCATGGAACGCGGCGCTACTCCGACGTTTCTATGCATGAAACTAAAAGCATACGGTTTGTGTAAATACCTTGTGCATTTTTCTTTATCTGTTTTTTCTTTTCTTTTTTGTCCTTCACCTCGGTAAGTCATTTAATGATCCCGAGGACAATCCAGCATGTTCTTTTCAAAACATAAGCTATTCTGCCCCTTACGAACTATTGTCTTTCAAGCCAATATATGCATCGATCCACTTTAAGATTTGGCCAAGCTGGGTTGCCCGGCTCCTGTGCTTGCCCTCTACATTCCCGATATTTCGGTTAGAGGGCAAAGGGAGCACCGCTATGATTGTTACTCACGGGTCAACCGATGTAGTACCTCAGACAGACAAAGCCGAAAGCTAGCGTTCTTACAATGCGGATTGGTCGGCTATGACATAGGACTAACGCCACATGGGTCTTTTCAAACCCCGACCAGGGGCATTACCCCCGAGGTCATCCGTCTCCGGACGGGCGTGTTCGAGACAAACACCCAAGGAAAGGAACCGTTGGCTGAACTATTTTCCTCAGAAGATGTTTCTTATGTTAAATAGTAATATAACATAACCTTCTGTTCCCTCTTGTCCTTCGAGCCGGACAGCCCGATTGCCTGGTCACCCGAAGCATCTGGTCCGATAACCTCGGCCAGTAGTACGGGACACTCCCTGGAATTTATTCAGGGAGGGAGAAGCCGATGGCTGGCTGACAGAGTTTGGATCAACGGACAGACACAAATTGACATAGTATACTTCAGTACATAATGTCATACAATACTTTTCACGCACGGTCGAGGCCGTCTATCAGGATGTCTAACGAACAATCCTTTTGCGAGAGGCGTGCCGCAGGCATTACACTATCATATGCTTGACTGGTAGGGATCTCTTCCCCACCAGGCCCCATGGGTCCCACCTCTGCCAATTCCATCGTCTTCAGACCGGTATAGTGGGTGTTCACCATGGCCCAGGCCTCCCTCGCACCTTCTCGACAAGATGACACTTTCCATGCTTGGATCCGGCGCCGTGCTCTCTTTAGTTGTTCGGCCAGCGCGGCCACGTCCTCGGGAACTGGCACCACTTCGGGCCATAAAGCCTGGTGAACGTCCTTCATCACTTTCCGCGTTCCTTTGAGCACCTCGGATAAACGGATGCTCATGTCCTCGGACGACGGGCCCCGCGACTCCAGAGGAAGACCAGTCAATCTAGCTATCATAAACAACGTTTTGCATGACAAAATCTTCGGCTTAACCGCATAACAAATGTCTGTCGCGACTTATAATTTACCATAAATCATGTCGTCCGTGCGTCGATTCTTTGCTTCCGTAGCAGCCAGGCGAGCCTTTAAGCTCTAAATCTCCTGGGCTTGGCGGGCATTCTCAGCCCTAAGCGTATTCACGCTACCCGTTCTCTGAGTAACCACCTGTTGATTCGCCTGGCGTTGCGCTTCAGCATACGCCAGATCGTCGCGGGCCCGTTTCAGGTCTCTTTCGAGATGGCCTAGGGCTTCCGCTGCTACAAGCAATCATGGCGTCAGTTCTACTCTTCGGACATTACTTACTTCAATAAACCAGCACTTACCGTGCGCCTCTCTGGTGGATTTCTTCACCTGCTCAAGCTCGGACAACGCCGCATCAAGCTGCACCTTTGTTTGGTCTAATGCCGAGGTCAATTGCTCGTTCCTTAAGCGAGCCTCCTGTTATAGAAAAGTTTGCGGGTTAACATTCAAGTCTTGATTCGACCCCAGGGGCTCGTATCAAGCCTTAGGGGCTACTACCATACTCAGTAGTTTAAAAGACCTTACCCGCAGCCCTCGTGACAGGATATCCAGCGACTCGTTAAAGGCACCTCGGGTCGCCTCGAGATACGCGTCTACCGCGCTGAGAGCGTTAAGCTCCTTGTCCGAAAACGCCGGATTGTTTAAAGAAGCCTTTCGCAGACGATAATTCGCGACACATTGGATTTCGGACGGAGTGGCCGAGGTCGCCGAGTCTTCAGGCTGGGTGGATCTGGGGTCCACCGTCGTAGGATTTCGGACCTCTGTTTCCTCGGGAGGAGACGCGCTTTTCTCGGCCTCCACATGTACGTTAGTGGCTGGAGGCTGTCTGCAAACAATTAGGGATGTTAGAATCCAAAGTGTCTTTTCTGAAAATATCGACCTAGGAAATACCTAGTGACGGATGGAACACTTTCGCCTGTTCCCGTGCCCTCGACCGGAGCTTCTTGCGCTTCTGGCTGGGCCCTTTTCGGTGGAACTGCTTCTCTGCGTAGGCGTTGGGAGCGCCACCCCTTTGGAGGAGGAGTCAAAAGACTGGAGACGGGGGGACAAGGGACTCTCTTTCGTTTAGAGGAAGGGAGAGTTACCGATGAGGCTGGCCTCGTCCCCGGCATGTCAGGGACGACCGCTACCTTCGAGCCATCGAGGCTCTCCAGGAAGAAACTCCTCCCTTCATAAATCAACCCTAGATCTTCATCCTCGTGATGAAGAGGGTCTTCGGCGCGGCTGTGCAACTCCGGCTCGGGGGCCGGACTGCTCACTCCTTCAAGCCAACGTCTCCACCTCTGTTTAACCGATGTGAAACGGATTAATGTTGAGGATCCCCGAGGTAAAATGAATAAACCCGAAGTAAACACTTACTATGTCGGCAAGGTTGTAGTATGACAGCCCGTCTTGGAACCGGCGCTTGGCAAACTCCTCGGCTGACCCTTGGTATATGCTGGCTAGTACGGCTCCGAGGGTCATTTGGTCCATAAAAGCCCCTTTGATGGACCTAGAGGCATCTTCAGACCCGTTGTAATCGCACAATAAGTGCTGATGCTGCCGGAGAGGCTAGACTCTTCGGTCTAGAGCAACCGCCATCACGTCAATGATGGTCAGACCGGTGCTTGTTAGGGACTTCACCTTGGCTGCTAGCCTAGTCACGGCTTCGCCTTCCTCTTGAGCCGAACTCAGCGGCCTCCAGCTGTAACGCTTCCGTGGTGGGTCCAATGAGAAGGGCGGAAGGCCTGGCCGGACTGGCTCATACAACGGGACGTCGGTGATGTAGAACCACTCGGAAGGCCAGTAATCGGCTTCCTCCCGAGGTGTCCCTGCCGGGTAGTTAGTCTTGTCAATTCGGCAAACTTCGGCTCCTCCAACCTCGAATAGCTTGTCTGCCGAAGAGCGGGGCATGACGCAGAAGTACTTCCGCCGAGATGTAACTCGCAGAGCGCAACGAACCCCACAACATGCAGTATCGAATTCGGGGAGAGATGGTGTAATTGCAGCCCGTAAAACTCCAGCAAACCGCGGAGGAAGGGGTGTATTGGGAACCCTAAGCCGCGGAGGAGGAAAGGCACGAAGCATACCCGCTCGTCTCCTCGTGGTGAAGGGTAATTTTCGGCATGGGCTTGATCATCAATGGATGTCAGTCCAGGACGGGTAGCGGCTAGATCCGCATCAGGCAGGTACCCCTGCGTCGCCAAGCGCTCCAATTGGAGGCGCGCGATGGAACAGCTCCCCTAGTCTCCCCTATCAGGGTCGTGAGGGCGCCTTGACGATCCTTCACCACTCGCCATTGTTCGGGCTCTTCAGCCGGAGAAGGGAGGGGATTTTTTGCTGTGGTGGCAAATGTGAACTGTCACCAGCAGGGGTTACGCGTCTGATAAATAAGGGCAGAGGGGGCTGACGTTTTGACGTTTTTCTCCATAAAAGAGGCTCAGCCGCCAAGGCCGCACGATTCTTGAAATCTAAAATTGGACCCCATCGGAATTCTAAGGCTGGACCGAAGTCTTTAAATTTGGTCGGGGAATGAAGCATGGGAACTTGTCTATCGAGCCAAGACTCCGGGAAGTGAAGGCCGTCGACCTCGGCATCGAAGACCAGTTCAGGGGCTACTGACGGTGTCCTAGAATAGGGGGTGCTAACCTAGCCGGCCCATCTCCTCGGATGGGCCGATATGCCCTCGTACGCAATCAAGATGGACTCCGGAGGCCGCAGATGGGAGACGTGATCAAGGCTGCCTCTACCGAAGACTTGCAGTACACTTCAAGATTATTCCAGCCACCTTACTTCAAGATACCGACCTTGTAACCCTAGATACCCTCCCTGGCGTCTATATAAGCCATAGGGTTTAGCCCGTAGGGGACATTAGCGTAACATCGAACACCTAGCTATAGTAGTTAGACACATATTAGGATCTCGAGGTAGATCAACTCTGTACTCGATACACCTCCATTAATATAAACAGAAGCAGGACGTAGGGTTTTACCTCCATCAAGAGGGCCCGAACCTGGGTAAAACATCGTCTCCTTTTGTCTCTGTTACCATCGATCTGAGATCCGCAGCTCAGGACCCCCTACCCCGAGGTCTGCCGGTTTTTACACCGACACCCATTAGTTGTTAGCACCCAGGATCCCATTGTCATACCACCATGATAAGCCATAATGTTCCCATTGAAATCAAAAGACTAGAATTCCTTGCCTCAGTTATCACCCTCAAGTCTTCCAACATCGATGTCATACTCGGAATGGATTGGTTGAAAGCTCATATTGCTTTAATCGACTGTGCCACCAAAACCGTCCAGCTTCTACACCCTTCCGACCAGATAGTAAAGTACTCAGCTCGAAAGATCTAGAATGCCGAAGCCTAGATATATGCTCTAAATGCGTTGAACACTTCACCTCTTAAGGGAATCGAGAACGTTCCAGTCGTTCGCGACTTCCAAGATGTCTTTCCCGAAGAACTTCCAGGAGTACCCCCTGTTATAGCTGTCGAGTTCATCATCGACTTGAAACCAGGCACTACCCCTATTACAAAGCATCCCTACAAGATGCCGCCGCATGAACTCCTCGAACTTAAAGAGGAAATTGACAAATCACTTCGTAAGGGCTTAATTCGCCCAAGTTCTTCCGCTTGGGGAGCCCCATCTCTCTTTGTTAAGAAGAAAAATGGAACGAATCGGTTGGTTCAAGATTACCGACCTATTAACCAGGCAACCATTCAGAACAAATATCCGCTTCCCAGGATCAACGATCTGTATGATCAACTCGCTGGTTCCTCTGTATTCTCTAAACTCGATTTGAGGTTAGGGTACCACCAGATCAGAGTTCGTAAAGAGGATATTCCAAAGACAGCTTTCGTTACTCGCTATGGTTCATACGAGTACACCGTCATGTCTTTCGGCTTAACCAATGCTCCAGCCACTTTCTCTCGATTGATGAATTATATCTTCATGGAATACCTCGACAAGTTCGTCATGGTTTATTTGGATGATATCCTTGTATATTCCAAGAAAAAAGAAGAACTTGCCAAACATCTCCGTCTTGTGCTGGAAAAACTTCGAGAACATCAACTATATGCCAAATTATCTAAGTGTGAATTCTGGTTATCTGAGGTGACCTATCTTGGTCACATGATTTCCAAGGATGGTATTGCTGTTAACCCAGAACGAGTTTAGGCTATTCTTGACTGGACTCATCCGAAGAATATCAAGCAAGTCAGAAGTTTTATCGGACTCGCCAGCTATTGCCACCGTTTCATCGAGAACTTCACCAAGATTGCAAAGCCATTAACTGATCTGCTCCACAAGGGTAAGAAGTTTGACTGGACATCTAAATGCCAGGAAAGTTTCCAGACCCTCAAGGACAACATGACTACTACACCAGTGCTTGCTCCCCCAGATTCTCGCAAGGACTTTGTGATTTATTGCGACACATCCCGTCAAGGATTAGGCTGTGTCCTGATGCAGGAACGCAGAGTGATAGCTTATGGCTCTCGACAGTTGCGACCTTATGAAGAAAACTATCCAACACATGATCTCAAACTTGAAGCAGTTATATATGCCCTGAATTTGTGGCGACATTACCTTCTCGGTAATCGTTGTGAGATCTACACAGACCATCAAAGTTTAAAGTATCTGTTTACTCAGCCGGATTTGAATATCCGACAGCAACGATGGTTGGAAATGGTAGCCGACTATAACATGGATATTTCTTATACCCCTGGCAAGGCTAATGTCATGGCCGATGCCCTGAGCCACAAGTCGTACTGCAACAACCTCGTGGTTCAGCAAGCTCAACCCCTTCTTTATGAAGAACTCCGCAAGTTGAACCTCCATATTGTTCCACATGGTTCTCTTAATACCCTGGTTGATGAACTAGAACTGGAGTGCTCCATCAAGTCTTACCAGAAATTTGATCCTCAAGTCGATAATATTAAGGGCTATCTCTCAAAGGGAAATTCGTCATCCTTCGCTCTTCATGACGATGGCGCCTTATACTTCAAAGGTCTCCTAGTGGTCCCTTGGAAAAACAACCTGGACACAACCCCGGAAGTTATGAAAGAAGCTCATGACACAGCTTTGTCTATTCATCCGGGTAGTAGAAAGATGTACCAAGACATGCGTCAGAGATACTGGTGGCCTAACATGAAGCGAGAAATTGCTTGATATGTTGCTGAATGTGACATTTGGTGTCGCATCAAGGCAGAACATCAAAGGCCTGCTGGAACTCTGCAACCACTTGCTATTCCTGAATGGAAATGGGACAAAGTTGAAATGGACTTTATTACGTGATTTCCAGATCGCAGAAGGGTCATGATGCTATTCTTGTTGTCATTGACCGATTCTACAAGGTTGCTCATTTTCTGCCTGTCAAGGAGACAATCACTTCTAGTCAGTTAGCAGACTTGTAATTTTTTAGAATTGTGTCGCTCCATGGTGTTCCGTTGGAGATCAGCTCTGACCGTGGTAGCCTCTTTACCTCAAGTTTCTGGGAAAGTTTTCAAGAAGCTATGGGAACTTATCTGTCCTTTAGCACGGCTTTTCATCCCCAGTCCCAGGGTCAAGTTGAATGGGTCAACCAGATTCTTGAAGATATGCTTCGCGCATATGTCATCTCATTTGGCAAGAAATGGGAGGAATCTCTCCCGTATGCTGAATTCTCTTACAATAATAGCTATCAGGCTAGCTTGAAGATGGCACCATTTGAAGTATTGTATCGACGTAAGTGCCGAACTCCTCTAAATTGGTCAGAAACTGGGGAACGGCCACTCTTTGGTCTGGATATTATCCAACAAGCTGAAGAACAAGTCCGTATTGTTTGAGAACATTTGAAAAGTGCTCAGTCTCATCAGAATAGCAATTATGACCATAATCAGAAGGTAATGGTCTATCAAACTGGCGAACAAGCTTACCTTCGTGTCACCCCGCTGAAGGGCACTCATCGTTTTGGAATTAAGGGCAAGCTGGCCCCTCACTACATTGGTGTTCGCACACGAACACGTCACCGTGTACCTCCAACGCCGAGGGTGATGCACCGCAGCTCACGTCGAAGGAGACCCGTCCGGAAGCGCGGTACGCAAGCAATCCGGCGGGTGCTTTTGAGGACCCGAAACCCCACACGCCTAGGAGGGACCCCGTCAGGGCGCGCGGAGGCTATGGGCTGCCCTAGGTCGACCTGATCGCCCCTAGGGCCTCGTGGATCGCCGCCCTGCACCTAGAAGAACGAACGAAGAAAGAGGAAGAAGAAGAACAAGGAAGAAGGTAAAAGTAAAGGTAAAAGATGATAGATTGATTTGTCGATTGTGTGTTGTTCAATCGGCCGTCACCCGTTAGGTATATAAGAGGCGGCTGGACTTCCCGTGCAAGGAAAAGGCTTGGATTCACGTCCAAAATCCTAGTCCAATTCGGAAGGTTTGGTCCGAACTTTCCAAAATTGTTCGGTCCAAAACAGGCTGCACCTTGCGGGTCGTTTTTGAGGGGGTAAACGATCTCAGATGAAAATGTGCCCAAAAGCAATTTTAACCGTTTCGACGAGACGAACAACTTCCGTGTTGAACGTTTTTCGAATCAAGGCCATCTTCAAGGCCGAATAGCTCGCGCAAAACAGACAATTACTGGCTCGTGACAGGGCCGCACTCCGGTGGCTCTAACTTTTGTATACGACCTCGGATTGAGACGATTTTTATATCAAAATCAACCGTTTCGACGAGACGAAGAACTTTCATGTTGAAACTTTTTCCATACGAGGCCATCTTAGTTATGTTTCACGCCATTTTCTAGTCTGATGTCAACACAGGTATCTCCGAAATTGCCATACCTTTTGCATCTGAGCTCCGTTTTGGACCATCTTCATATCTATTTCGATCATCTTGAATACAGCCATAAAATGATGACATGAAATCATAATTTTAACCTCGACCTCAAGTTACTCTTTGCGATCATGCCATTTTTTAGCGTCAACACATGCCACCCTGTTTTTCGGCAAAGCTTGGATGCCGAAAAATAATTTGCCCAGAGTTTGTTCTAAGGACGATGTCAACACTCCATCGGCCATTTATATGTGCTTAGGGCGGTAATTATATATCGGCCATGTCTTCTCTTAGGGCGATAGTTATATATCGGCCGTTGCCTATCTAGGCTTCTTGCCACACACTTGGGTGGTACTTCTTTAAATATTTGCCATTGAGAGCTCGAGGTAACAATGTGCCTTGTACGGATTCCACCAAATATGAGTTTCCGGGAACTACTCTTGTAATCTTAAAAGGACCTTCCCAACATGGAGACCACTTCCCGAATTTTCTGTCTTTTGAACCAATTGGTAGGATTACTTTCCACACGAGGTCACCAACTTGAAAATTCTTCAACTCGACCTTCTTATTGTAAGCTCTTGCCATCCTCAGTTTATCTCTCTCTATGGCCTTCAAAGCATCCAAACGTTTATCGGCGACTTCATCAATATTATCCATCATCAAGTTATAAAAGTTCACCGCAGATAAATCATTTTGTTTGGCTATTCTCGAAGCATTCAAATTAACTTCCACTGGTAAAACAGCTTCTTGACCATATACGAGCTCATATGGAGTTACCTTTGTAGCACCATGCCTCGAGATTCTGTGTGCCCACAAAGCTTTGGACAATAGCTTATGCCATCTCCTTGGATTATCCTCAATCTTCTTCTTGATGGGCTTGATTAATATTTTATTGCTAGACTCAGCTTGTCCATTGGCTTGGGCATAATATGGAGAGGAATTGAGCAACTTTATCTTATATGATTCGGTAAATTCTCTAACTTGATGTGACATGAAAGATGAACCTTGATCCGTAGTTAATGTTTGAGGAATGCCAAATCTATGAATAATGTGCTCACTTATGAATTGAATTACCTCCGTATGCGTCATATTTTTGAGAGGTATTGCTTCAGACCATTTAGTGAAATAATCAGTTGCCACCAACATGAACCGATGCCCCTTTGAAGAAGAAGGATGAATCTCTCCAATAAAGTCTAATCCCCAACCTCTAAAAGGCCACGGTTTGATAATAGGATGTAACATAGCAGCGGGAGCCAACTGAATATCACCAAACTTTTGACAAGCTTCACATCCTTTATAATACCTGAAGCAATCATTAATCATCGTCGGCCAATAAAACCCAGCCCGTTGCAATAACCATTTCATCTTGGGAGCCGACTGATGAGTGCCACAAATTCCTTCATGAACCTCTCCCATAGCAACTCTCACTTGGTCCTCATCCAAGCATTTTAAAAGAACATCATCCACCGTTCGGCGATAAAGATCATCATCTCTCATCGTATATTTGAAAGCCATACGCCGAACGGTCCTGTCCACCATTTTACTAGGATCACGCAAATAATCAATAATGGGTTTCCTCCAGTCTTGATTTTCACTTGTACTAGAATTTTCGTTAGTGGCCGAAGCGATGAGCTTCAGTTCGGCCTTACCTATTTCGGTGAGACCAAGCATCAGCTATTAATAGATAGGCAATACACCATTATCAACATGGTAGCCGGATGCTTGCTGTGCCAACTCATTTGCTCTTCAACTGTCATGTCTAGATAAATGAGCAATATTAAAGCAACCCAAGGTAAAATTTTCATCTAGACATACCTCAAGATAAACTATAAGTGATTCGTCAAAACATTGATAACCCTTGGATATTTGTTGCACTACTCATAACGAATCACCGAAAGCCTCAATATGTGCAGTACGTATGGCAATCAAAAGATCCAAGCCGAATAACATTGCATATTCGGCTTTGATTATTGTGCAAAAAATATTTTAAGCGGCATGAGGCTTCACAAAATAGCACCATCAGGAGATATATAAACAACACCAATACCTTAGCCATTGTTATGAATTCACCCATCAAAACATAATCTCCATAGTACTACAGAGACAAGGCTAATATCAATATTATGCATGTCATAAATCCGATGCTCAATAATAAAACCAGCTATGGTTTGCCCTCTCATACATTTCAACGAAGTGTAAGCCAAATCATATTCAATCAAAGTATGAGCCACTCGCCAATTCTGTGAATTGGCTTATGCAACATATATTGAATGGCATCGGTTATAATGTCTCAACTCCATGGAAGCATAACATAGGTATAAGTATAAATTTCAACGAATATGTGCCTTGTCTCGGTATCCAAATGTGCTAAGGACGATGTCAGAATACTGCACCGGCCATGCTTAGATAGATTCTCAGGGCGATAGTCAAATATCGGCCATTACCACAAGTTGCATGTATACTTCATCCACCAAAGCATTTATAGCCGAAATAAACAAATGAAATGACAAATCATGTATTTCGGCCGTTTGGATCAGCAACAAACTTGTAACTAATCAAATGTATAATGATTTGGCAATACCCTTTCATGATGTAAGAAATTATATCGCAACCATGGATCAAAATAAGCCCATGGAGGGTATCCAATCATACCTGAGGATGAGTTCCATAGCATAGGCATCAATGATATGTTTGATGAATATGGATGATGTGCTAACCGAAGATTTTGAGGAGGTGATGGAAACCTTTGGCTGAATTGTTTACTCCGTTCATTCTTCTCCTTCTTCACTTTTGTAGCACTTGTTGAAATAGAAGGCTGGACATCATTTTTATTTTGACTGCTCCTCTTGGGAACCCATGCCATGTTCTTCTTTCTCAGTTCATATGCACTAAGCTTTTGTAATTCCTTCTTTTGCCAATATGATAAGCCGAGTGGGCACCTCGGCTGTGATTCTTTTTCAACCGATGGCAATTCTTTCTCGACCTCGTGCACTCTCAAATTCTTTTCTTCAGATTTGGCACTTTGACTCTCAACAATTGATTGCTTCATCTCATTGCCTTTAGTAGCCAATGTCAACATCTTAATTGCTCTTTTTCATTTAAAACCAAATCTAAACTAGCACACTTGCGACCATCTTTCTTGACTTGATATACTTGCTTGACCACCTCTATCTTATTTGTTGAGCTCCGGACCGATTCTTTTTTATTGAAACTGTCTTGAACATATGACTGCTCACTGAATGTTGGTCTTCTTGGAGCTACATAATATTGGTGAGATGGTTTATAATAAGATGGAGATTGTGCCCCTGTATCATACCTGTCCCATGATGGATATGGATTTACGTGAGCATAGGGAGACTTCCACGACATTGGCATTGGCGGCCCAAAGTAAGTATATGAATATGTTGCATTGAAATTCTCGCTTTGCCAATACCAGTCCTCATATTTGCGCCTAGGGGATGATCTTGATGCTTTTGAATTACTTGGCCGATAAGCACTCTTCTCCTCACTTATCTTCTGATATTTTTTCAATAGCTGCGCGAAAGTGACTTTTGGCTTTTTACCTTTGTGCTTACCTCGGCCTTTGCTTTCTTTGAGTTTGCTTGCATCAATCTTCGGATTGGCTTGCTGCCCCCCAGTCCTTGGCATCTTCATTGTTGCTTCGATGGAATTCTCTCCCTCAAGATTATGTTCATTGTGCTCTTCAACAACTCGTTTACTTGAAAGCTTGATCCCATCACCTGCAGTTTTTACCTTCTCTCTAAATGGATCGGCTTGAAGAAGCCGATGCAAAAACTGTTTGCCATCAGGACCAATTGGAATAGACTGGTCATCTCTTGGTGTTTCAAAAAATTTCAATCGTCCTTTTTCAATGGCCAATTTAACTATTTGACGAAACATGTTGCAATCCTCAAAACTATGCTTGAATGAATCATGCAACTTACAATATATTCGTCCATGGATAGATGGCTCGACATGGTGATCAAGAATTCCAATATAATTATTTCTCAACAACAAATCAAAGATTTGATCACACATGTTTGAATTGAAGATATACCTTTTATTTTCTAGCCGATCTTGCAGTGAGAACGGCTTTGGAATTGAGCAAACGAATGGTTGAGATTTGACATCTCCCCATTCGGCTATGAATTTTCTTTTGCATTCTCTTTCCGATGTCATTGGGTAAGATATTATAATAGCATCGGTTTTCTCAAAAGAATCTAAACTTGACTTTATGTTTCTGAAACAAAAATCATTAGAACACACATGTCTCAATTGAGACAAAATGCAAGCCAAGTAATAAATAAGCAAATCTACCCAATTAGATATGAACTTTAGATAAAGCAATGGGGAAAGCCTTGGCTGCAACAATAAGTCACTATCGGTCTTTATAGATGGCTCAATGGGTTGACCGATATGCTCTATAACATTTTTATTGCTAACAAGTAAATTACCATTCTTCATTGGTCTTTCAAAATTACTTATGAGAATTTTTCTAATAGATGCATCAACAATAAAGTCGTGACCAAATCTGAAAACAGGTAAATTACTTGCTAGATATACCTCTTCAATTAGGTTGGGAGAGCATGATGGTTGCATGGCATGAATAATATCGTGCTTCGCTTCTGGATGGCTTCCCAACACCTCGTCGCCCTCTTTTTCTTGGTTCCGTGTATCATTACATTGAAGATCTTTGTCAACCAAACTTTGTTCGGCTACTTGTTCTTGTCCTTGAAGCTCATCAATTTTTATGGCACGAAACTCATAGGGCAAGAAGTAGGTTCCATTAATTTTAGAAAAATCAAGCATGGTCGTTTCGCTATGCTTGCCATGCCCTTTCTCAATAATGCTTGCCTCTTTGGATTGGATGGACTCGGAATATATACTACTTGACTCGGCTTTTTCAACCGAAGCATTTTCATGTTCCGAATCATCCTTCTTTTCATTGATTCTACCAATTGGCAATGCTTCTTTTATTTGAGCCAATTCTTTTTCTGTTTGTTTCTGGCAGCGAGCGGCAAAATTGGTTTTAAGCCTTTTCTCAATTTCAGCACACTCCGGATATGATTGCCCCCCAATGCTTTTAGATGCTTTCGGCAATGACACACGGTTGTTGCCGAAACTTTGCAATTGTATAGGGGGTGTATAATATGATGTAGCAGTAGGTGAAGGTGTATGCATTGATGTAAAACCATATTTTTGCCCGCCAATTTTATCAATTGGCAAAGATTCACCTTCTTGCAAAACTCTAGCTCTTATTGCATTATAATCAGGAACTAGCCCCTTATCATGTTCTTCAAGGCAAAGAGCACTAATCTTGTTATTTCGGGCTATATCCCTTTTTAATGTAGCCACTTCCCATTCTGTAAGGGATTGCTCCACAATATTTTTAGATTCTTTCGGCAATGAGGTGTTGCCGAAATTCTGCAATTGCGTAGAGGATGCATTATATGCTACAACATTAGGTGAAGGCATGTGCGCTCCTGCAAAATTGTCACTTATTCGGCGATGACCATGAAGGTGCGGAGCCAAATTATGAACATCTACAGTTGTGTACGGTGCCGAAAAATTAGCAGCATGAGGTGTAGCATAAGATCGTTGACGGTAATTGGCCGAATAACTAGTAGTAGCATGGCCAATTCCCCTATCCACCAGCATGTTTGGATTAACATATTGCAAGTTAGTTGCCGATGAATAAACAGGTGGAACACTTTGTTGCATGCTATTGGAAATTCCTACACGAGGTGTTGCAACTTGATTGACCAAACTCATCATGTTGTTCATCGGCATAATGATTTGTGGGGTTGCCGATGCATGAGAGTTGGAATACATATGGTGCATGTTACTAGTATCATAAGAAGTTGAAGCATGTAAATTACTTTGAATCGGCCTTTGCACGTAATTAGATGCATGATTGAAAAAACAAGGGCTAGCCGATAGAGTATACTCACTGAGCTATCTAGTAACACCATATGAATTATTTGCATCTACATAAGGGGATTGGGTATTCATATTACCTTTGTAGATTGCAAACCCTAGATGACGATCTCTTCGTAGCACGAACGGGCTGGAGACCGTTCAAAGCTTCGTCCCCAGCGGAGTCGCCAAAAACTGTGTTGACACACGAACACGTCACCGTGTACCTCCAATGCCGAGGGTGATGCACCGCAGCTCACGTCGAAGGAGACCCGTCCGGAAGCGCGGTACGCAAGCAATCCGGCGGGTGCTTTTGAGGACCCGAAACCCCACACGCCTGGGAGGGACCCCGTCAGGGCGCGCGGAGGCTATGGGCTGCCCTAGGTCGACCTGATCGCCCCTAGGGCCTCGTGGATCGCCGCCCTGCAACTAGAAGAACGAACGAAGAACGAGGAAGAAGAAGAACAAGGAAGAAGGTAAAAGTAAAGGTAAAAGATGATAGATTGATTTGTCGATTGTGTGTTGTTCAATCGGCCGTCACCCCTTAGGTATATAAGAGGCAGCTGGACTTCCCGTGCAAGGAAAAGTCTTGGATTCACGTCCAAAATCCTAGTCCAATTCGGAAGGTTTGGTCCGAACTTTCCAAAATTGTTCGGTCCAAAACAGGCTGCACCTTGCGGGTCGTTTTTGAGGGGGTAAACGATCTCTGATGAAAACGTGCCCAAAAGAAATTTTAACCGTTTCGACGAGACAAACAACTTTCCTGTTGAACGTTTTTCGATTCAAGGCCATCTTGAAGGCCTAATAGCTCGCGCAAAACAGACAATTACTGGCACTACCCATCAGACAAGTGTCTGATGGGGCGCGCCACCTTTCGGCTCGTGACAGGGCCGCACTTCGGTGGCTCTAACTTTTGCATACGACCTCGGATTGAGACGATTTTTATATCAAAATCAACCGTTTCCACGAGACGAAGAACTTTCATGTTGAAACTTTTTCCATCCGAGGCCATCTTAATTATGATTCACGCCATTTTATAGTCTGATGTCAACACAGGTATCTCCGAAATTGCCATACCTTTTGCATCTGAGCTCCGTTTTGGACCATCTTCATATATATTTCGATCATCTTGAATAGAGCCATCAAATGATGACATGAAATCATAATTTTAACCTCGACCTCAAGTTACTCTTTGCGATCATGCCATTTTTGAGCGTCAACAATTGGCTCGTTCCGTATTCTTGCAAGACGTGGAGAAGTGCCATATCAGTTGGAACTACCACCGAACCTCTCTCAGAATCACGATGTCTTCCATATGTCACAACTCCGCCGCTGCTTCAAGGATCCTATTCGAGCAGTGGATCATGAAGTGCTTGAATTGCAAGATGACCTCTCCTATAAAGAGCGTCTGGTCCGCATTCTCGATCAAGCTGAACGTCGGACCCGTCAGAAGGTAATCAAGTTTCTTAAGGTTTAGTAGTTAAATCATTCTGAAGATGAAGCCACTTGGGAACGCGAGGATCGTCTTCGTGAAGAATACCCTGATCTCTTTCCGTCTACCTCCTAAATTCTCGGGACGAGCATTTCTTTTAGAGGAGGAGAATTGTAACACCCCCATGTATTAAGCTACAGTAATCCACCATGTTAATGCCAAGTCACCTTGATTTGCTATGCTTGATCATCTTTGGGATCATATCTCATTTCAAATTCCACTTTAAATTAAAATTCAAAATGCAAGACAAAACAAAAGTTGTTCAAACATGCAAACTAAATAGTTCATATTTTTGCAAACATTCCATAGATAATTATGTTAAGGAAAACAACATCACCTAAATTACATAAATGACTCTAGCATCATGAAAACAGTGCCAAAACAGCCCCATTTAACCCATTTCTATTTAAATCAAATTCAAATAAACCTCAAATCTTTTGGGGCAGTGCAGAATCATGCAAAGTAATTATTGTGGCAATTTCCACATTTTACAAAATTCGAATGGTGTGAAAAGAAAATGCAAAGCAGTGGCTAAAATCAAAACAGAAAAAGAAATGGAAAAAGAACCAAACCGACTGGGCTCTAGTACACAGGAACAGGCCCAACCGGCCCAACCTGCCTTCCCCCGTTGTCCCCAACCTCCCTCCTCCATGCGTCGATGGCAACCGAGCCGGGCGCCGTCTCCGCCAAGCCACCTCGTCGCCCGCGCCTCTACAGGAGCTCGGGGGTGGATAAGGACTCCACCGCGGCACCCCCTGGCAAACCCTATCCCCATTTCCCCCTCGCGCGCTCTCTCTCCCTCGATCCCGATCTCGCCAGAACGCCGTCGTTGCCATGGCCCATCGCAACCACGGCCACTGACCTCCCCGCACCACACCGGCGTGTCCGCAGGCACCACCTGCGTCGTCTCTATCGACTACGCCCTCGAATTTGAGCCGTACGCCACTGCATCGACCGCCTCTTCGTCGTCTACTTCCTCGGCTCCGCCGGCAACCTCCTCCGATTCCGGCCGCCTCTTCTGCACCCATCACTCGCCGGGCCATCGTGTGCCTACACGGTGGGCTAGCGACAGAAACCCCTCTATTTCCCCCTTCCTTCCATGCACGTAGCCATCATCTCCATCGTGGTCGAGCCCACCGCCGCCTGGGCTCGTCGCCGACGTCATTCCGGTGACCAAATGGTCACGCGCAGCTGCTCGTTAGCTTCACTGCAAGCCGTAGAGCACCGCCAGCCCTTTTGTTTGCCCGCGCGAGCGTTGTAGCCACAAGCTCGTGCTCAGCCGTGCTCCGGTTGCCGCCCAGGTCGCTGCCGTGCTCGACTTCGGCCACCCCGCGACCTCCTGTTCGTCCCACCGGATGTGCGCGAGCACCAGCTCTCCAACGAGCCAACCCACGCCTCCAGCGGCGCTCTGTGCTGCGATTCCGGCCGTCGCTGCCGTTTCTGGAGTTCCCCGGCGCGCGCCGCCATGTTTGAACTCCGGCTGGGTCACTAACCTGTGGGCCCGGCGTGTCAGGAAGTTGATTAGGCGCTAATCACCCCCTAACAGTTACTGTAGCATTTCGGTTAGATTAAATACCTTGTTAATTAGTATAGTCACTGACAGTTGGCCCCACACCCACTAATTAACTATTGGATTAAATTAACCCCGTTGATTAAACTGTATCAATGACATGTAGGCCCCCTATACTATTCCAGTGGATAAGATCCAGTCAGCCCTCTCAATGACATGTGGGACCCACTGGTCAGTTTGACCAGTCTAAGTCCATAGTTGACTGCTGACTCGGCAGTCAACTTGGCCCACCAGTCAGTCCCTATGTGCTCTGCTATGTACACTTCAGTGGGTGCACATAGCAATTTCATTTTAAAGAATTTCTAATTAATAATATTCCAGGAATTTTAGAAAATCAATTAAAATTTGAAAAATCATAGAAAATAAACCGTAGCTCAGATTAAAATAATTTATATATGAAAAATGATCAGAAAAATATGACGAATCTGAATATGTCAACAAAATACTTGACCATCACTCCTAACATGATGAACATGGAACCTTTCCCTCTAGATCGATATACCGATAAGAACCTGGAGCTGGGAAAATATTCCCAAATATTTTCCCTCTTCATCTAAATATTTAGTGATGCATTAGAGCACATAAACAACCCATACTGCCATGTCATGCATCTGTGTTGCATTTGTTTGCCGTCTATTTATTGTTTCCTCCCCCTCCTTCTTCCCGGTAGACCCCGAGACTGCCACTGACGCTGCTCCCGAGTATGACTACGTTGACGATGACCAGCCCCTTGCTGCAGAGCTTATCAGCAAGCAAACCCCCTTGATCATTCCGATATCGCCTATTCCTTCTCTCTTATTCTTGCATTAGATTTAGCTACAGTTATTGTTCCGGTAGTTCCTATTCCGATGCATAGCCTGTTTTTGTAACCTGTTGTTGATACTTTAGCTGTTATCCTATATGCTTAGTATAGGTTTGCTAGTATCCCATCAATGGCCCTACACTCTTGTCTGTGTTGCCATGCTTACTATCAGGGTTACCCGAGCCAGTGACCGATGTATCGAGACCTAACCATTCCTATAGGCCCATGCAATTGTACGACTCTGCAGAGCCGCATCAAGCGTGATATTACCGAGGGTGATTCCTCATATATCACTCTCGATGCCGACCCTGTAGCAAAGCACCTCACGTGTGACCTTACTGAGGGTGATTCCTCATAGTTCACTCTCGTTGATGTCTCTGTCGTACAGTCTATCAAGTATTGATCCATCGAGGGTGATTCCTCAGCTTCACCTTGGCGGTATGGACCTGAGTTACGACAATCCCCCTTTACTAAAGACGGGTCGGCCCCAAGGGTACCCGCGAGATAATGTCATAGATGGGTTAGTCCAGAGAGCACACGCGAGAGATTATTGTGGCGGAGCAACAGGGCAGGCGGAGACCACCTAGGAGAGAGGTGGGCCTGGTCCTTGGTCGTTGTCCACGTGATACCAAGTCGGAGCGACAGGAGCCCTGTGCGCGTCCGCGAGCTCCTAATAACACACTAAGGGATTTGGGTATTTGATCTGAGTTGGCCACTGGCCTATACGCACTACCACCACATGGGATAATGGTACATGGGGCCCCCTACGTCGTACATTCTCCTGAAAGATTTGTCAGACATCACAATTGTGTGGGCTGATTGTTGGGGTGAGCTGGTTATGGCTGCTGGTGTTTCTACAGTCGCGCTTGGTCCCCGGCCAGTCGCGCAACTTGCAGTAGTGCTTTGGGTGATTGGCCCATGACCCCATCGCACTTAGGATTTAGACCGGCATGCTGACCTCTCTGCAGAGCTTAGGTAGGACTACGGCATGTCGATTACCCGAGGCCGGGCATTACCCAGGCAAGTGTGTCCGGCCAGATGTAATCGAGCGTGTTGGGTAACATTAGTGCACCCCTGCAGGGAAGTAATCTATTCGAATAGCCGTGTCCACGGTAACAGGACGCTCGGGGTTGTATTCTGATCTACTACAACTAGAACCAGATACTATAATAATACTTAACTGATATACTATTCTGGGACCGCTTCCTCGCAGGGTAGTCGAGGAAGGATCTCAGGGTTTGACTGCCATATACATGTTACCATATGATATTATATATTCGCTACTCTGTTCTTATGCTGCAAGATACTAGTCGTTGTTATGATAGGCTTTTCCCCCTCTACTCTGGCATTTCTGTAGTATAGTCCAAAGATATAGCCCCATTCCTTTGACACTGATGCATGTTTAGCGTAGTTCTGATGTAAGTCTTGCGAGTACTTTGGATGAGTACTCACGGTTGCTTTGCTACCTCTTTCCCCTACCCGGTTGCTGTATTCAGACGACGGAGCCCAGGAGCCGGAGATCCCCGACGGAGCCTACTACTACATGGAGACCGACGACCAGGAGTAGTTCGAAGGCCCCAGGTAGGAGGCCTGTGCCTTTTCGATCGGTTGTCGTTGTTATGCTCAGCCTTCTTAAGGCAAATTGGTCTAACTATGTCTGTACTTAGATAATATTTGGTTTGATGACTTATGTATTCGGGTCCTCGTGACCCCTGGTTTGTAATATAAAGATTTATGTTTAAATTTGTGTCTTAGAGTTGTGTTGTGATATCTTTCCGTTAGTCTCTGATCTTGATCATGCATGTTTGCGTGTATGATTAGTGCACGATTGAGTTGGGGGTGTCACACAGGTGCACCCCCCTGGGGTGTGTTCAGTGCAAAAAATTCTTATATATTCTGGAAAAAATCATACTAAATTTTCAGGACATTCCGAGGACTTTTGTTTTTGGGACATTTTTTATTACATGGATAATTCAGAAAAACGAGATAAACATGTCATTCTACTTTATTAAACTATAAATAACAGAGAGCAAATTATGAGTACCATAGGTTGTGTTTACTAAATTCATCAACCACATGCCCCTTAAAAAGAATCCATTAATAAGGTTGATCAAGTCTTATTAACAAACTTTTTCCGAGTAACATGAAACCGAAGAACTTCCGTATAACACTATGTTACCTCAACAGGGATATGCATCTCCCCAACAATAAGAGTTTGAAATTTCTTCTTGACAGCCGGAACTGGAAATTCAAGCCTCCAATAGTAATTGTCATAATTCTTTCAATATAGTTGATACTATTCATTTGGTGTTGTTTCTTCGGAAAATATACCATATGCTCATTACCATTGACGTGAAAAGTGACCTTACTTTTGTTGCAATCAATAACAGACCCTGCAGTATTCAAAAAGGGTCTACCAAAGATAATCGACATGTTGTTGTCCTCAGGCATATCAAGAATAACAAAGTCTGTTAAGATAGTAACATTAGCAACAACAACGGGAACATCCTCACAAATACTGATGGGCATAGCAGTTGATTTATCGGCCATTTTCAAAGAGATTTCAGTAGGTGTCAACTTGTTCAAATCAAGTTTTCTATATAAAGAGAAAGGCATAACACTAACACCGGCTCCTAGATCACACAAAGCAGTTTTGACATAATTACTTTTAATGGACCATGGTGTAGTAGGTATCCCTGGGTCTCCTAATTTTTGAGGTATTTTTCCTTTAAACGAATAGTTTGCAAGCATGGTGGAGATCTCAGCCTCCAGTATTTTCCTTTTATTTGTGAAAATATCTTTCATGTATTTAGCATAAGGAGGCATTTTCATAATTTCAGTAAGGGGTGTTCTCACATACAAAGGTCTAAGCATTTCAACAAAGCGATTAAAAGCCTCCTCATCTCTATATTTGACAGCCTTACGAGAGAAAGGCATAGGTTTTTGAACCCATGGTTCTCTTTCTTTACCATGTTTCTTAGCAACAAAATCCTTCTGATCATATCTTTTATTTTTAGGAGGTGTCTTATCAAGCTCAACTGCAGGTTCTATCTCTACATCATTATCAGACTCTTTACTATTGTCTGGTTGAGCATGAACATGATTATTACTAGCATCATCATTATCATTATCACTAAGTGGATATTCATTACTAGATCGTGTCTCAGCATCAGAAATAGAAACATCATTAGGATTCTCAGAAGGTTTGTCTAAAACAGGTTCACTAGAAGCATGCAAAGTTCTATCTTTATTCCTTTTCTTTTTCTTCTTCCTAGGTGAACTAGGTGCATCATTATTAATTCTCTGAGAATCTTGCTCAATTCTTTTAGGATGACCTTCAAGATATAGAGGATCCTGAGTCATTTTACCTCCTCTAGTAACTACTCTAACAGCACAATCATTCATTTTATTGTTCATCTCATTAAGCAAATCATTTTGTGACTTGGAGACTTGTTCTAACTGAGTATGAACCATGGATGAATGTTTACATAAGCCTTTAACATCATTAGCAATTCTAAACATCAAATCACTTAGACGTTCAATTGCAATAGCATTACGTTTCAGTTGATTACTCACATAATTATTAAAGTTTTCTTGCTTAACAATATAGTTATCAAATTCATCCAAGCACTGACTAGGAGGTTTATTATATGGAATATCACCCTTATCAAACCTATAGAGAGAATTTACCTCTACTACCAATGTCGGGATTTCAAGTCCATGTATTTCTTCAATAGGTGGTAGATTCTTAACATCTTCAGATTTAATACCCTTCTCCTTCATAGATTTCTTTGCTTCTTGAATATCTTCAAGCTGAGGAATAGAATACCTCTCTTCTTTGGAGTTGGTTTAGGTGGTGGTTCAGGAAGTGTCCAATCATCGGCATTCCTTAATATATTATCCAATAGTTCTTGAGCCTGTTCGATAGTTCGTTCCCTGAAAACACAACCAGCACAACTATCTAGGTAATCCCTAGAAGCATCGGTTAGCCCATTGTAAAAGATATCAAGTATTTCTTTTTTCTTAAGAGGATGACCAAGCAAAGCATTAAGTAATTGGAGAAGCCTCCCCCAAGCTCGAGGGAGATGCTCTTCCTCAAATTGCACAAAGTTATATAGTTCCTATAAGGCAGCTTATTTCTTATGAGCAGGAAAATATTTTTCAGTGAAGTAGTATACCATATCCTGGGGACTACGCACACAACCAGGAGCAAGAGTATTAAACCATTCTTTAGCATCACCCTTTAATGAGAAAGGAAACAACTTAAGGATATAGTAATAGTGAATTTTTTCCTCATGAGCAAACAGAGTGGCAATGTCATTTAATTTGGCGAGATGTGCCACAACAGTTTCAGATTCATAACCATGAAAAGGATCGGATTCTACCAAAGTAATACGTTCAGGATCAATGGAGAATTCATAATCCTTAGCAGTAACAAAGATAGGAGACATAGCAAATTTAGGATCATATTTCATTCTTTTTATCATGGCTTTTTTCAGCTTACTTAATAGTTTCTCAAGATCCTCTCTATCATTACAAGCAAGAAAGTCTCTAGCAATTTTCCCATCCATAACATCACCCTTAGGTACATTAGGCATTTCAAATCTAGTAGGAGAGCTAGGCATAATAGGTAAATCATAATTTTCAGTAGTTTCAACATTCTCAAATTCTTCAGCTTTAGCAATTTGTTCATCAAGAAATTCCCGTAGTGGCACAGTTTCATCAAGCAAAGTAGTAGCATCCTCATAAGTATCATTCATAGCAGAAGTAGCATCATCAATTACTTGTGACCTATCAGATTGAATAATAGGTGGTGGTGTCGCAAGCCTACTCAAAACAGAAGGTGAATCAAGTGCAGAGTGGGATGGCAGTTCCTTACCTCCCCTCGTCTTAGAGGGTACAATCCTGGTTTTAGCATCCTTCAGATTCTTCATAGTGATAAGCAGATGCATAAATCCCAAGTGAAATCAATAAATAAAGCTATGCTCCCCGGCAACGGCGCCCGAAAAAGGTCTTGATAACCCGCAAGTATAGGGGATCGCGACAGTCTTCGAGGGTAGTATTTCACCCAATTTATTGATTTGACACAAGGGGAGCCAAAGAATATTTATGATCCTTAGCAGTTGAGTTGTCAATTCAACCACACCTAGAAAATAATATCTCTGCAGCAAAGTGTTTAGTAGCACAGTAGTTTGATAGTTTTGATAGTAGCGGTAATAGTAGCAACAATAATAAGGACAGTAGCAGTAGCAGTTTTGAAGTAATTGTAACGGCAGGAGCAACAGTAGTAACTTAGCAAAGATCAATATGAGCAAAGCGTAGGCATTGGATCAGTGATGGATATTTGTGCATTGGATGACATTCATCATGTAACAGTCACAACCTAGAGCGATACACAATAGCTCCAATTCATCAATTTAATGTAGGCATGTATTCCGTATATAGTCATACGTGCTTATGATAAAACTTGCATGACATATTTTGTCCTACCATCCCGTGGCAGCGTGGTCCATAAGGAAATCTAAGGGATATTAAAGCCTCCTTTTAATAGAGAACCGGAACAAAGCATTAACACATGGTGAATACATGAACTCCTCATACTACGGTTATCACCGGAGTGAATCCCAATTATTGTCACCTTGGGGTCTGCGGATCATACCACATAGTAGGTGCATACCACTTGCAAGATAGGATCCAAAACACACTTATATTCATAAAAACATAAAAGGTTCAGATCTGAAATCATGGCACTCGGGCCCTAGTGACAAGCATTAAGCATAGCAAAGTCATAGCAACATCAATCTCAGAACATAGTGGATACTAGGGATCAAGCCCTAACAAATTGACTCGATTACATGATAAATCTCATCCAACTCCATCACCGTCCAGCAAGCCTACGAAGGAATTACTCACTCCCGGCGGTGAGCATCAAGGAATTTTTGATGAAGGAGGGTTGATGATTACGACGGCAACGAATACCCCTCTCCGGATTCCCGAACGGACTCCAGATTAGTCCTCCCGATGAAGAACAGGAGGTGGCGGTGGCTCCGTATCATAAAAAGCAATGATTCCTTCTCTCTGATTTTTTTCTCCGTGAGACGGTACTTATGGAGTTGGAGGTAGGGAAAACGGAGGCCTGTGGGACCCACAAGCTCAGGTGGCGCGCCCTAGGGGGGCGCCACCTGAGCTTGTGGCTCTGTGGTGGCCCCCCTCCAGCAGGTCTTTTCGCCAATAATTCTTATATATTCCAGAAAAATTCTCCATAAATTTTTATCCCAATCCAAGAACTTTTATTTCTGCACAAATATAACACCATGGTAGTTCTGCTGAAAACAGCGTCAGTCCGGGTTAGTTTCATTCAAATCATGCAAACTAGAGTCCAAAACAAGAGCAAAAGTATTTGGAAAAGTCGATATGTTTGGGACGTATCAGTGTGCACTCCCCTAGGTGTGTCTTTTTAGTAGAACACATCCCCCACGATGCTAACACTGTACTTCACCACCATTCATACCTATTCCGCCCAGGTAGTTCATTTATTATCTTGGTCCTATTTACTACATTGTCACTCATAGCTCATAATGTAAATCACTTCGCCCACCCCATCTACTTTAGCAACGCAATGATTCTACAACGGTGGCGACAAGGAAGTGAAACTCAGACCTACCTCAATGAACTACTCAGTTTAGACTGCATATATATCACTTATAGCCCTACTCATGTATACTACTCAAAGAGGACTATCATGCATAGTAAAAATATAGGCATGAATGAATATGATCAAAGTGTAACTTGCCTTGGTCTTCACTTGAAGTAGTATAAAGCCTAATACTATTCTGCTTCCCTCTCCGGTCAATCTAATGTAAGAATTTAACATCCAATAAACAACCATGCCATATAGGAGAATCCAGAAGAACACAAGATCAAATATGGCATAGTGCAAAATATAAATAACATACTTTTTTTTATATCTAATATAAGCCTTGTGTTGTTCTAGGATGATAGGAAAAAGAATTAATTCAAAAGAGTTAACAGAGTTAAAGTTATGGTTGAAAGAAGGTTCAAATTTGAATAGAGACAAAATGTCTTGAATATTTGAATCTAAGTTACATAATGGATGAGGTTTGGCTAGAGATTCAATATGTAAAAGGCATCACTTGAAATGGACTTATGGTTTACAAGTTGTGATCAAAAGGGTCTCACAAGGAACATTTTCCAAAAAGTTTCACCACAATCAGAGTTATAGGTGAAAAGTTATAGGGTTTTGAATTTCAAGGGTATTCTGTAAAATTCAGGGACTAATCGGTAACAAGTTTATTTACACAAAGGTCCCTGGGACACGTGGCTTAACCAGATTCGCTGGTATCGGTTCGCGGTTGAAATAAAACACGATCGTCGGATTTAAATGAAAGTGGTCGCACCAGATGTGTGCACGTCATGGGGTCGCGGGGCTCACCAGGAAATCTGGCCAGAGATGAAGAGACGGCGGTACGGCGCTCTGGTTGAAGCAGAGGTCGTCCCTGGTGGTCGTAGGCATTAGGGAGGAGCACGGAGAGGCACGGCACATCACTTCGATCACTCTGGTGACCTCAGAGGCGTCGGTGGTGACCTGTGGCCATGGCAACGTGCGGCTGCAGCTCGGGCGGCGCCGGCGAGATGCGGAAGGTGTCCAGAGCTTGTTTCTGTGCACTTCTATGGGGAAGAAGAGGTCAGGGAGATGCGGTGTTCAGAGATAGAAAGAAAGGGAGAAACGGCGGTGTTCGTGGTTCACCGGTGCCGTCGGAATTGCTCGCCGGAGCTGGTAGTGGTGGCAGAGCTTTGAGAGTTCGGTGCGCTCGTTTCCGAGGGGGGGGGAAGGGGATTTGGGGTAGAATCGATCGAGGGGGAGGTATGGTTTTTATAGGGGGTTAGAGGCGGTGCGGGGGTGTAAGAGGACTAGAGGGAGAGAATTGGCGGAATTTTGTGGATGTATTATTGAGCCTCGTGGGCGAGTATATATTGAGGTACAACACTTGGAGGGCAAGACGCCTCCTAGAGATAAGATGGAAATAATTCCTATCTAATCCAGTGCAATCTGCAACTACCAAATATATCTCTAATATCCCCCACAGTCGTAGTGATAGCGTTGCGAACAACAGGAGCGTCGCGGACGGTCAGACTGGAGAGAATAGAAGCTGACGGATTGACACCCCCCTGCAGTCATAGCGGGCGCATCGTGGACAGTGTCGCATCGCGGACGCGTTGACTGTAGAGGAAGCCGACGAGTTGGTCATGCAAGGTGATAGCCCTGTGTGCCAATGTCGAGGTAGCCAAGAGCATAGGGCGGTGTAGCCATGGTCGAGGTAGCCGTGCGAGGGACGCCATGGTCGATGTCGAGTCGGGGGTGGCCGGTGTCGAGGTAGCCGCCGTGGAGCTGCTTGCACAAGGAAGCACCGTGTAGTCAGGGACATGCTACTTGTGAGCTGCGTTGGTAAAATCCTTGAATAGGAAAGGAGATGTAGTACAGTAGAGATAAGTATTTCCCTCAGTTAAGAACCAAGGTTATCAATCCAGTAGGAGAAAAACGCACGACCTCATTAGCAGCACCTACACACACGAAAACCAAATACTTGCACCCAACGCAAAACAAGGGGTTGTCAATCCCTTGGCGGTTAATTGCAAGGATCAAATCTCGTAGTGATAGATAAATAAAGTAAAACACAAAAGTAAAATAAAAGTAAATAAATTGCAGCAAGAAGTTTTTGTTTATATATGATGGAAAATAGACCCGGGGGCCATAGTTTTCACTAGAGGCTTCTCTCTTGAAAGTAGCATACGGTGGGTAAACAAATTACTGTTGGCCAATTGCTAGAAAAGCGCATAGTTATGACGATATACAACGCAATGATCATTTATATAGGCATCACGTCCGAGACAAGTAGACCGACTCCTGCCTGCATCTACCACTATTACTCCACCCATCGACCGCTATCCAGCATGCATCTAGAGTATTAAGTTCATAAGAATGGAGTAACGCCTTAAGCAAGATGACATGATATAGACAAAGTAAACTCAAGCAATATGAATAAACCCCATCGTTTTACCCTTAATGGCAACGATACAATACGTGTCATGTCCCTTTCTGTCACTGGGATTGAGCACCGCAAGACCGAACCCATCACAATGCACCTCTCCCATTGCAAGATAAATCAATCTAGTTAGCCAAACCAAACCGATAGATCGAAGAGAAATACAAAGCTATAACAATCATGCATATAAGAATTCAGAGGAGACTCAAATAATATTCATGAATAATTTGATCATAAACCCACAATTCATCGGATCCCAACAAACACACCGCAAAGAAGAATTACATCGAATAGATCTCCAAGAAGATCGAGGAGAACATTGTATTGAAGATCAAAGAGAGAGAGGAAGCCATCTAGCTACTAGATATGGACCAGTAGGTCTGTGATGAACTACTCACGCATCATAGGAGGGGCAACAAGGTTGATGTAGAGGCCCTCCGTGATCGAATCCCCCTCCGGCAGATTACCGGAAAAGGTCCCCAGATGGGATCTTGAAGAAACAGAGACTTGCAGCGGCGGAAAAAGTGTTTCGGGGCTCCTTCTGTTGGTTTGGGAATATTTGAGAATTTATAGGCTTGGAATTAGGTCAACATGAGCCACGAGGGGCCCACAAGCATGGGGGGCGCGCCCTACCCCCCAGGGCACGCCCTCTGAGCTTGTCGCTCCCTCGTGCCACGTTAGGTCTTCTCCCGAAGCTTCCTAGTATTCTTCTGGTCCAAGAAAAATTAATCCAAAGTTTTTTCTCCGTTTGGACTTCGTTTCGTACTGTTTCCCTAAAAAGCCAAAAACATGCAGAAAACAGCAACTGGCACTGGGCACTGAGTTAGTAGGTTAGTCCCAGAAAATGATATAAAATTGCATATAATTGCATAATAAACATCCAAGATTGATACTAGAATAGCATGGAACAATCAAAAATTATAGATACGTTGGAGATGTATCAGAATCCCCAAGCTTAATTCCTGCTCGTCCTCGAGTAGGTAAATGATAAAAACAGAATTTTTGATGTGGAATGCTACCTATCATATTCATCATGTAATCTCTTTTGTGGCATGAATATTAAAGATCTGAATGATTCAAAGCAATAGTCTATAGTTTGACATAAAGACATCAATACTCAGGCATACCAACAAACAATCATGGCTTTCAAAATAAAAATGCTAAAGAAAGTTATCCCTACAAAATCATATAATCCTGTCATGCTCCATCTTCTTAGCACAAAATATTTATCATGAACATCCCCGGTTTTAACCAAGCAATTGGTTCATACTTTTTAACGCGCTTCAGCATTTTCAACCCTCACGCAATACATGAGCACAAGCCATGGACATAGCACTATGGGTGGAATAGAATATAATGGTAGAGATCAATAAGGGGAAGTCAAAAAAGAAGATAATCTCACACCGATGAGGCTAATCAACAGGCTATGGAGGTGCCCATCAATTGATGTCAATGCAAGGAGTAGGGATTGCCATGCAACGGATGCACTAAGAGCTATAAGTGTATGAAAGCTCAACAATGGAAACTAAGTGGGTGTGCATCCAACTTGCTTGCTCATGAAGACCTCGGGAATTTGAGGAAGCCCATCATCGGAATATACAAGCCAAGTTTTATAACGAAAAATTCCCACTAGTATATGAAAATGAAAGCATAGGAGACTCTCTATATGAAGAACATGGTGCTACTTTGAAGCACAAGTGTGGAAAAAGGATAGTAACATTGCCCCTTCTCTGTTTTTCTCTCATTTTTATTTTTATTTCTTTTTCCTCTTTTTCTTTTTCTTTTTTTCTTTTTTTCATTTTTTTCATTTTTTTTTCTATTTTTCGTCCGGAGTCTCATCCCTACTTGTGGGGGAATCACAGTCTCCATCATCCTTTCCTCACTGGGACAATGCTCTAATAATGATGATCATCACACTTCTATTTACTTACAACTCAAAAATTACAACTCGATACTAGAACAAAATATGACTCTATATGAATGCCTCTGGCAGTGTACCAGGATGTGCAATGATACTAGCGTAACATGTATAAAAAATGATAAACGGTGGCTGAGCCACAAATACTATCTCGGCTATATGATCATGCAAAGCAATATGACAATGACGATGTGTGTCATACAAACGGAACGGTGGAAGTTGCATCGCAATATATCTCGGAATGGCTATGGAAAAGCCATAATAGGTAGGTATGGCGGCTATTTTGAGGAAGATATAAGGAGGTTTATGTGTGATAGAACGTATCATACCACGGGGTTTGGATGCACCGGCGAAGTTTTCACCAACTCTCAATGTGAGAAAGGGCAATGCACGGTACCGGAGAGGCTAGCAAATTGCGGAAAGGGGAGAGTGCGTATAATCCATGGACTCGCATTAGTCATAAAGAACTCACATACTTATTGCAAAAGTCTATTAGCCCTCGAAGCAAAGTACTACTATGCATGCCCCTAGGGGGGAGGTTGGTAGGAGTTAACCATCGCGCGCCCCCGACCGCCACACATAAGGAAGACAGTCAATAATAAATCATGCTCCAACTTCATCGCATAACGACATACCATACGTGCATGCTTCGGGAATCACAAACCTTACCACCAATATTCTTACTAAACCACAATCATTCACTAGTACCTCCCACATATCACCACCTTAATATCGCAAAACTATTGCAAGGAATCAAACTAATCATATTCAGTGATCTACATGAAAGTTTTTATTATTTCCTTCTTGAATACCTATCATATTTGGACCAATTTCATAACTCGTGCAAATTGCCATTACTATTTATGAGACTCTCAAAAATATATAAGTGAAGCATGAGAGTGTAACTATTTCTTTAAAATATAACCACCGCCGTGCTCAAAAAGATATAAGTGAAGCACTAGAGCAACTGCCTAGGTCAAAAGATATAAGTGAAGCACAAGGAGTATTCTAACAAAACACGAATGAATGCGTGTCTCTCTAAAAAGGTGTGTCCAGCAAGGGATGATTGTGGAAAACTAAAAAGCAAACAAGCAAAAGACCACTATAATACACGACGCTCCAAGCAAAACTCATATCATGCGATGAATAAAAATATAGCTCCAAGTAAGTTACCGATGGTTGGTAGACGAAAGAGGTGGCATCCCCAAGCTTGAACGCTTGAGTCTCTTTAAATATTATCTTGGGGTTCCTCGGACATCCCCAAGATTAGGCTCATGCCACTCCTTATTCCTTCATCCATCTTGATCTTACTCAAAACTTGAAAACTTCAGCACACAAAACTCAACAAAACCTTCGTGAGATCCGTTAGTATAATAACCAAATCACAAACTATAGGTACTGTTATGAACCCATTCATATTTTATAATTGCATAATAACTACTGTATTCCAACTTCTCCATGACTCATACCCCACGATACGAACCATAAATCCATCAAAACAAGCAAACTACGCAACAAAAACAGAATCTGTCAAAAACAGAACTGTCTGTAGCAATCTGAATAAAACCCATACTTCTGAACCTCCAAAAATTCTGAAAAATTAGGAAAACGTGGAAAATTTGTGTATAAATCATGTGTAAAAAATTCAGAGCTAAAACACATTACAGTGATTTTTAGAATTTTCTTGACTGAGCGTAAAAGTTTCTGTTTTTCACAGAATCAAAGCAACTATTATCCCGCATCATCCTAAAGGCTTTACTTGGCAGAAACACTAATTAAAACACAAAAACACAATCATAATAGAGGCATAATTGTTCACAAACTCAAAAAAACTGAAAGCAACACGAAAATCTATTTTATTCATTGGGTTGCCTCCCAACATGCGCTATTGTTTTACGCCCCTATCTAGGCGTAATGCATAGTTTCAGGTATTATCATCCTTCAAATGAATTCCATAGGTGGCCCTCATAATAGATTCATATGGTGGCTTAATTATCTTTCTAGGAAAATGTTCCATGCCTTTCTTTAATGGAAACTGAAATCTTATGTTGCCTTCTTTCATATCAATAATAGCACCTATGGTTCGCAAGAACGGTCTACCAAGTATTATAGGACAAGACGGATTGCAATCAATATCAAGCACAATAAAATAAATGGGCACATAATTTCTATTTGCGAGAATAAGCACATCATTTATTCTACCCAAAGGTTTCTTAATAGTAGAATCCGCCAAGTGCAAATTAAGGGAACATTCATCAATTTTGGTAAAACCTAGCACATCACATAAAGTTTTCAGTATGGTGGAAACACTAGCACCCAAATCACACAAAGCATTGCACTCATAATCTTTAATTCTAACTTTAATAGTTGGTTCCCACTCATCATATAATTTCCTAGGTATAGAAACCTCCATCTCTAATTTTTCATCATGTGCTTTCATCATAGCTTCAATGATATGTTTAGTAAATGCTCTATTTTGTTCATAAGCATTGGGTGAATTAATCATGGATTGCAACAAGGAAATACATTCAACCAAAGAACAACTATCATAATTAAAGTCCTTGTAATCCAAAGTAGTGGGTGCATCACTAGCTAAAGTTTTGACCTCTCCAAACCAACTTTTGCAATTTTTTTCATTAAGATCATCACCCTCCGAATAATTGGGACGCCTTCTAGCTAAAGTTGACTCATCTCCAGTCCCATTATCATCAAGTTTTATATTACTAAACAAATATTCAATAGGAGAAACACCAATCAATTTAATCTCTTCATCATGATTATGAGAACAACCGGGCGGAATCGCTTTTTCTAGGAATTCTCTCCTAGCCCTCAATCTAGCGGTTCTCTCCTTACTTACATTAATGGAAACATGGATAGCTTTAATAAACTCACTAATATCAATCTTAGGTGGCAAAATTTAATTTTGAGAGTATCCACATCATGAGCAATTCTATCCATATTCCTAGCCATATCATCAACTTTACTCAATTTTTCTTCTATCGTAGCATTGAAAATCTTTTGAGAATTTATAAATTCTTTAATATTGTTCTCAAGATCAAAGGGTATCATATTATTATTACTATAGGAATTACCGTAGGAATTGCCATAATTATTAGAGGAATTTCCAGGAAACGGTCTAGGATTGAAATTACCCCTATAAGCATTATTACTGAAATTATTCTTGGCAATAAAATTCACATCAATAGCATCATTATTTTGCTCAATCAAAGTAGACAATGGAACATCATTAGGATCAACATGAGAACTTTTACTTGCAACCAATTTCATAAGAGCATCCATCTTATCACTCAAAGTATTAATTTCTTCAACAGAATTTATTTTCTTACTAGCGAGAGCTCTTTCAGTATGCCATTGAGAATAATTAGACATAATATTATCAAGAAATTTTGTAGCTTCTCCTAATGTGATTTCCATAAAAGTACCACCCGCGACGGAATCCAAAACATTTCTAGAAACAATGTTCAACCCCGCATAAAAATTTTGTACGATCATCCATAAACTTAACCCATGAGTAGGACAATTTCTTATCATTAATTTCATTCTCTCCCAATCTTGTGCAACATGTTCATGCTCAAATTGCTTAAAATTCATGATTTGATTTCTGAGAGAAATAATTTTTGCGGGAGGAAAATACTTGGCAATGAAAGCATCTTTACACCTATCCCAAGAATCAATACTATTTCGAGGCAAAGATGAAAACGAAGTTTTAGCATGATCTCGTAGTGAGAACGGAAATAGCTTCAATTTGACAATATCATTATCCACATCTTTTTTCTTTTGCATATCACATAATTCAAAGAAAGTATTAAGATGGGATGCAGCATCTTCATTAGGACTACCAGAAAATTGTTCTTTCATAACAAGATTGAGCAAACCGGCATTAATATCATAGGTCTCCGCACTAGTGGCGGGAGTAGCAATTGGAGTACTAATAAAATCATTATTATTAGTATTGGAAAAATCACACAACTTAGTATTCTCTTGAGACATCGCGACTAGGCAAGCAAGCAAACAAGCAAACGAACAAAAAGGCAAACGAAAAATATTTTTGTGTTTTTTGTAAAATTGTTTTAGAAGTGGGTGAGATGAAAACGAGAGGCAAATGGAAAATAAAGTAAATACAACTAGATGATAGTTTGCATGTACGTACCTGATAGGTTGGGGTGATATCTCCCCGGCAACGGTGCCAGAAATTCTTCCTGCTACTTGTGAGTTGCGTTGGTAAAATCCTTGAAGAGGAAAGGAGATGCAGTATAGTAGAGATAAGTATTTCCCTCAGTTAAGACCCAAGGTTATCAATCCAGTAGGATAAAAATGCACAACCTAGTTAGCAGCACCTACACACACGAAAACCAAATACTTGCACCCAACGCAAAACAAGGGGTTGTCAATCCCTTGGCGGTTAATTGCAAGGATCGAATCTCGTAGTGATAGATAAATAAAGTAAAAAACAAAAGTAAAATAAAAGTAAATAAATTGCAGCAAGATGTTTTTGTTTATATATGATGGAAAATAGACCCAGGGGCCATAATTTTCACTAGAGCCTTCTCTCTTGAAAGTAGCATACAGCTGGTAAACAAATTACTGTTGGGCAATTGATAGAAAAGCGCATAGTGATGACGATATCCAAGGCAATGATTATGTATATAGGCAACATGTCCGAGACAAGTAGATCGACTCCTGCCTGCATCTACTACTATTACTCCACCCATTGACCGCTATCCAGCATGCATCTAGAGTATTAAGTTCATAAGAACGGAGTAACGCCTTAAGCAAGATGACATGATTTAGACAAAGTAAACTCAAGCAATATGAATAAACCCCATCATTTTACCCTTAATGGCAACGATACAATACGTGTCATGTCCCTTTCTGTCACTGGGATTGAGCACCGCAAGACCGAACCCATCACAATGCACCTCTCCCATTGCAAGATAAATCAATATAGTTGGCCAAACCAAACTGATAGATCGAAGAGAAATACAAAGCTATAACAATCATGCATATAAGAATTCATAGGAGACTCAAATAATATTCATGAATAATCTGATCATAAACCCACAATTCATTGGATCCCAACAAACACACCGCAAAGAAGAATTACATTGAATAGATCTCCAAGAAGATCGAGGAGAACATTGTATTGAAGATCAAAGAGAGAGATGAAGCCATCTAGCTACTAGCTATGGACCCGTAGTTCTGTGGTGAACTACTCACGCATCATAGGAGGGGCAGCAAGGTTGATGTAGAGGCCCTCCGTGATCAAATCCTCCTCCGGCAGATTACCGAAAAAGGTCCCCAGATGGGATCTTGTAGAAACAGAGACTTGCAGCGGCGGAAAAAATGTTTCGGGACTCCTTCAGTTGGTTTGGGAATATTTGAGAATTTATAGGCTTGGAATGAGGTCAAGATGAGCCACGAGGGGCCCACAGGCCTGGGGGGCGTGCCCTCTGAGCTTGTCGCTCCCTCGTGCCACGTCAGGTCTTCTCCCTAAGCTTCCTAGTATTCTTCTGGTCCAAGAAAAATTAATCCAAAGTTTTTTCTCCGTTTGGACTTCGTTTGGTACTGTTTCCCTAAAAAGCCAAAAACATGCAGAAAACAGCAACTGGCATTGGGCACTGAGTTAGTAGGTTAGTCCCAAAAATGATATAAAATTGCATATAATTGCATAATAAACACCCAAGATTGATACTATAATAGCATGGAACAATCAAAAATTATAGATACGTTGGAGACGTATCAGGACACAGTGGTGCACCATGAAGAAGACGGTGTTGACGAGGCGCCGCACCGGATTTGCCAAACCCGGGGACACGTCGTGGACTAAGGCACGCGTCGGTGTTGCCAGCACCGGGCATGTGTAGACGGGGACCAAAACTATACGCCATGTCGGAGGTATGATACGTCTCCAACGTATCTATAATTTTTGATTGTTCCATGCTATTATAGTATCAATCTTGGATGTTTATTATGCATTTATATGCTATTTATATCATTTTCTGGGACTAACCTATTAACCTAGTGCCTAGTGCCAGTTGCTATTTTCTGCTTGTTTTTGGTTTTCCAGGAAATCAGTACCAAACGAAGTCCAAATGCCATGAAACTTTTTGATGATTTTTTTTCTGGACAAAAGAGACCCTGAAAGCTTCGGCAGAAGGCCAGAAGACAAAAGCTTGGGGCACAAACCATCTGGGAGCGCCCAGGTAGCTTGTGGGCCCATGCTTGCTCCATTTGACCTAATTCCAGCTCTATAAATTCTCTTAAATCGGGAAACCAATAGAGAGCCACCCAAAACACTTTTTCCGCCGCCGCAAGTCTCTGTTTCTTTGAGATCCCATCTGGGGACCTTTTCCGGTACTCTGCCGGAGCGGGGATTGATCACGGAGGGACTCTACATCAACCTTGCTGCCATTCCGATGATGCGTGAGTAGTTCACCACAGACCTACGGGTCCATAGCCAGTAGCTAGATGGCTTCTTCTCTCTCTTTGATCTTCAATATAATGTTCTCCTCGATCTTCTTGGAGATCTATTCGATGTAATCTTCTTTAGCGGTGTGTTTGTTGGGATCCGATGAATTATGGGTTTATGATCAGATTATTCATGAATATTATTTCAGTCATCTCTGAATTCTTAAATGCATGATTGTTATAGCTTTGTATTTCTCTCCGATCTATCGATTTGGTTTGGCCAACTAGATTGGTTTATCTTGCAATGGGAGAGGTGCTTTGTGATGGGTTCAGTCTTGCGGTGCTCAATCCTAGTGACAGAAAGGGACATGACACGTATTGTATCATTGCCATTAAGGGTAAAACGATGGGGTTTATTCATATTAGTTGAATTTACTTTGTCTACATCATGTCATCTTGCTTAAGGCGTTACTCCGTTCTTCATGAACTTAATACTCTAGATGCATGCTGGATAACGGTCGATGTGTGGAGTAATAGTAGTAGATGCAGGCAGGAATCGGTCTACTTTTCTTGGACGTGATGCCTATATACATGATCATTGCCTTGAATATCGTCATAACTATGCGCTTTTCTATCAATTGCCAACAGTAATTTGTTTACCCACCGTATGCTATCTTCAAGAGAGAAGTCTCTAGTGAAAACTATGGCCCCCGGGTCTATTTTCCATCATATATAAAACTAAAAACATCTTGCTGCAATTTAGTTACTTTTATTTTACTTTTGTGTTTTACTTTATTTATCTATCACTACGAGATTTGATTCTTGCAATTAACCGCCAAGGGATTGCAAACTCCTTGTTTTGCGTTGGGTGCAAGTATTTGCTTTTCGTGTGTGTAGTTCCTGCCAACGAGGTTCTGTGTGTTTCTCCTACTGGATTGATAACCTTGGTTCTTAACTGAGGGAAATATTTATCTCTACTGTACTGCATCTCCTTTACTCTTCAAGGATTTTTACCAACGCAGCTCACAAGTAGCAAGGGACCAGCAGAGGAGGCCTCCACGATGGTTGTGGCGCAAATCGGCGTGGGGTAGAAGGTACCGATGTTGACCACTGTTGCCGGAGTATTCGAAGTGGTCGGGGAAGATGATGATGACGCTGGCGATGAGCTGGTGTTGGATCAAGACGAAGATATGGTCAGCGGAACCAGAGGTAGCCCAAGAGGGGCCACGTCGATCGCCTGTAGAAGTACGGAGGCAGTGCTTGAAGTAGGCGAGGAAGAACCCAACAGCATGATGAAGGCCATGTGCGGACGATGATGAACCTGCGCCTAGGGAGACGGCGCAGCGGGGCGCCACTGTAGACGTCAACGTGCGGGGACAGTGTATCGCGTGCCGCAGCACGACGGCCCGAAGGGGCGACGCAGCGGCAGGACGCGCGTCGGTGGAACGGCGGGAAGGACCTCGGTGCGGCGGCGTTGAGGTCCAAAGGGACGATACAACGGCAGCCCGTTGCTCGATCATTGGAGAGGCGCGTATCCTCGGTGACGATCTTCACTGAATCCTATGGAGCTGTGCGTGTACGGTTGATCAGATCGGGCGCGTACAGGCACATGAACAGCCAGTGCGTGCATGTAGCCAAGAGCCGCGCAGGACGCGGAAGTGACGTACGGCCACACGGCGCATTCGAGCGAGCGCAACGCAAGCAACCAATGCGGGCATCTGCATGACGCTTGCAGATCCAGCCGTGCAAGTGGCCACGCCATGGAAGGCAAGGGCCAGCACGCCATGCACGGGACACACGTCCTGCAGGAACTAACACGAGGCTGCCTGCACTGGATGGAGGCGGGGTTGCTGTTGGAGATCTGATCGAGGCGATGGTGACCTGGTGAAGAACAACGTGCGAACGGGCATGCGGACGGTAGCGTTCCTGAGGAGTCGCATTCGTGCCAGACCGGACAGTTGGAGATAGCCGGGGTAGTGGCCGCCAAGGTCGAAGTAGAGGCACGCGAAGGGTCGACATGGCAGCGGGCGACGCAATCCAATTTTAGATCGGAAAATCAAAAAGAAGATCCGATCAAACAACCGGTGAGAGAGAAAAACCCTGATCAACAGATCGGCAAAAAGACTCTCTAGGACAGCCGATCAACACGATTGGCGGATGAACCCTAGGTACGGATTGCGCATCGTGCGGTGGAGATCATGCAGATGGACCTCCCCGGGGGCGGCGCGGCGCGGAAGCGGTGGTGGAGCTAGGTCTGGGAACTTGCGGCAGATACCATGTAAGAGGATTAGAGAGAGAGAATTGGCGGAATTTGGTGGATGTATTATTGAGTCTCGAGAGTGAGTATATATTGAGGTACAAGACTTGGAGGGCAAATCGCCTCCTAAAGATAAGATGGAAATAATTCCTATCTAATCCAGTCCAATCTCTAACTACCAAATATATCTCTAACAAGAGGATGACGGATAACGCCGAATCGCGACAAATTCGCGGCGGCCGGTGAGATTTGCGTGGGATAGAGCTTATCCACGGCCAGAGGAAGAAGATGACGTGTGGGTCCCACGCGTCATTGAAACAGAGAGAGAGGAGAGGTGGAGCGAACGTGGACCGTCGGATGATCATAGAATCAGACGGTGGAGAGCGCTGCGTACCCCTTCGGCTATTAAACAGGCCATGGGCCGAAAGTGGAGCTGGGCAGCGCGGTGTGCTGCTGGGCCATCTACTGTTTTTGCCCAATTGGCTGCTTAAAATAGGTTTTGTATTATTTATAAATACAGTAAAAGTATTTGCCTCAAATACTTGTCCAAATCATTCTATAAAAAATCCATGAAATACAAAAAATAAATATAGTTCAAAAAATAGGCTTAGTGAATATTTAATCCAGCTCAAATGCAACGTTGTTTTTATTCTGTACATATTTTTATTTAATAAAACCAATTCAGGCAATAATAATAATTCCCTAAATTAATTTTTAGGATTTATTAAATGTCCACAATATTTTTATGAACTCCAAACAATTGTTCAAAACATTTCACAATTATTATTATTTTTAAATTGAAGAAGTCATATTATCTTCCCTCATTTGTTTTCTTTTAAATGGCAAATTTGTTTGAATATTTCAAATACCAAATGAACTTTCAAATGCAACCAAAATTCAAATGGAGAATGTTGGGAAAGTCATTTTATTACCTCTCTATTTGAAATTCAAATAAATTCTCAAAAGTTTCAAATTTTACTCAAATTCAAACAAAATAAAAAATCATTATTATTAGCATTTCAAAATTTAGAATTTTGGTATGTTACAATATTTTTTTGTTGCATATTACGTACCCCTACATGATGGGCTTGTTCTCATTGGCGGCGTCGAAGAGGCCGGTGGAAGAGCAGGAGGAGGTGGAGTGCACGGCAATAGCGGCCATACCCACATTCTCCTCATCGCCGTCCTCGTCGTCACCGGACATGTACTCCTCATGAACAAGCGCCTTGTCATCTATCCTCTTGGTGAACGTGGAGAATTTGTTCTTCTTGAGCACAAGCTTCTCGGACTTGTCTTCCCTTCTCTCATATGGACAATCCACAGCAAAGTGTCGCAGACAATCACAATTGTAGCACTTTCTTCTCCCAAAGGATTTGCCCTTGAGATTCTTCCCCTTGTTTGCCATGGTGCCAGAATATTTCTTGACAAAGAGGGCCAAGTCTTCTTCAAAGTCATTTGCTGGGCTAGTGGTATCCTCATTTTCTTCATTACCTCTTTCTTCTTCAACTTCTTCCCTTGGTACATGCACAACCACCTTCTTGGCATTCAATGCAATGTTGGAGCTCTTGGTTCCTCGGACAATTTCAATGGTTTTATTTGACTTGGTCTCCAAAAGATTATGGGTGCTGAAGGTAGCCACAACTTCATTGGGAGTCATGGTTACATAGTTGAGATGTTGGTGAACCATCATAACCATAGTGTGATCACTCAAGACCATGGCCCCAATAAACTTGTCCTCGATAAATTGATCATCCACCCACGTTCTACCAAAGTTATACAAATCCAACACAAGAGATTTCAACCTCCGGTACAAGTCCTCCGTGGTCTCACCATCATTCTTCACAAACAAGTTGACCTCTTGCTTGAGCAAGGCTAGCCTAGACCTTTGAACACTAGTAGAAAACAGGGCATCAGTCTCGGTTCCAGAGGGCCTTTAGTCCCGGTTCTGCAACCGGGACTAAACAATCGGGACTAAAGGCCCCCACTTTTAGTCCCGGTTGGGTTACAAACCGGGACTAAAGGAGCTCCACGTGGCCGCTGTGGGCGCTGAGGCAGGAGGACCTCTAGTCCCGGTTGGTAACACCAACCGGGACTAGAAGGCAGCCACGCGTCAGCACCTGCCAGGCACTGGGGTTTTTGGTTTTTTTTAAAGGAGGGGGTTTAGGGGTTTTGGAGGGTTTAGGGGTTTCATATTGTGTTTCCCCTTTTCTTTTTGTGTTTACCATTCAATTCCTTTACATTTAGGGTTTTCATTTTTATTTTATGCTTTTCATTCAACTCGACACTAGCTACTACATATAGCAATGAAGGAACCATTACACAACATCGTCATGATCAATATATAGAGAGAAGTGACCTCTCTTTCTCGGTGCTTGGTCGAACAACAAGTTTTCGTATATCTATTCGACGCTACTACATATAGTACATGTTCGTGCATATATACAATATAACATCTCTTACGATCCCTAATATCTAATTACCACAATCGCTTTGCAAATCCCGATGGTATTCTCCGTCTGTAGGTATGACATGCTCAACAAAGAATCCCGCCAATTACTCTTGAATTGCTCGTATCCGATCAGTTGGTAGGAGTTGGTCCCGCTTCCGCCAGATCTAGTTTAAAGAAGGGGGTCAATATATATTTTTATATATATATATATATATGAATGAAACTCAACACAATTGATGGTAATAAAATAAAATTGTGAATATTGTTTACGTACTTCAAATTGTTCTTCAGATCTGCCCCGCTCAGAGATCTTGTGGCGAATGAACTCGCAAACGTAGTATCCACATAAATTATTCCCGGGTTCCTGCCACAAGCACTTTACGAGAATAGAGTTCAATCAAAATGAGAATCAAGCATGATAATGGTATTGAAACTAGAATCAATGAGAGATGCGCGGAACTAGCTAGTAGTACTTACTAATTTGGGGCGTAAAAATCGTAGCTCCTTTTTCCATTCACCCCTAACCTGGTTGGTGAACTTTTTTCAAACCCTGCCCGGCAAAGAAAATGATTACTTGATATAAGGAAATGAACGAAAGTTGCCGATATGGTGCGATAATGATTGAACTTACTTCTGGAGCATTTGACTCATGTCCGCCCACTCCTTAGGCTATTTACGTCTCGAGTCCAAGACATTTACTACTCCCGCGTCAAGCTGAATGGCTAGCAGAATATAGTTGAACCTGCGCATGCATAACTCATCAATTACACTTAACCTCGAGTAAGCGAAACAGAATGTGCACAAGACAGTAACACTCACTGGAAGTTGTAAGGAAATAGTATTTCCCTTTTGTTTTGTTGTCCAAGTAACGCCTTTAGCAAGTTTTCCTCTGTATCATCGGGGTTTTTTTGTATCGTATATTCATTTACGGTATTTGGGTTAATGAACCCAATGTCATAGATTTTTCCTCTGCATTCTCGGATCTTCAATCTGCATAATATAGTGTGAGGATAATTATACATGCAATGAACGAGCTGAGCTAGAGACTTAATTATAGAAAAAATACTTACAGACAATAGCAACTGACGATAGTTTTGTCGAGGGCGTCTTGATTGTATAACTGAAATAATTCTTCAAATTCAATGTACAACGCCTCGACTCCATTGAAGTAGTGCTCATCTTTAATTCCCACGTAGATACTGTCGGTCCCTTCCTTGCAGGCTTTCAAGTACCAGTCATGCAATGTTCGCATCATCGTTGATAGATGCGGGAGCTGCGCAGGTCTGACGAGAGGCTTCCCGTGCTCGTATCTAAAGGCTACCTCAGCCATTTCGAACTCTAACTCATCGCCTAAGTAATCGCCAAGAGTGTAACCAGGATGAGCGGCCGCTACCCCCGGATCATTAGCGATATCGGGAAACACCTTGAGCGGGGGGCACGATTGTTTTTCCTGTTTGCCGAGCTGGGGAATTGTTTTCCCACTTCTTGCAGCACTGCTAGTACTTCCCGACCTTTTCGCTTCATGAAATGTCTTTACAATACAGCGGTCATAGTGTGAGAGCAGCGGAGGAGGTGGTGGTCGCTTAAGGGCATCCAGACAGCGCTTCGCTTTTACCGGATCTATTTTCTCCTTTGGATCTGGATGTTTCGGAGCAAGCTGGCGTTTCACATTGGCAGCCACGATCTTGTTGTTTTCCTCCTCAGTCATGTCGTATGGTAACTTGGGAGGAGCCTTCTTGACTCTTGGACCTGCTCTGGATTTCTTCATTGTTGTACTGCTAGCCGCCGGAGCGGCGGCGGGTCTCTTCCGCCATTGCTGAGGCAGCGGAGGAGGCGGAGTTAGCTGACGCGGCGGAGGAGGCGGAGTCCGCTGACACGGCGGAGACAGCTGAGGCGGCGGAGGATTCTGCTGAGGGGCCTCCTTCGGCGGAATCCGCTGACGCGGTGGAGACAGCTGAGGCGGCAGAGTGTGCTGACGCGGCGGAGACGACTGAGGCAGCGGAGATAGAGCTGGACTGTGAGGAGTCTGCTGAGGGGCCTCCTCCGGCTGAGTCTGCTGACGCGGCGTCCATTGTGGAAGCACGATGTTTTCCTTTCTCCATATAATGGTAGTCCTTACGGCATCAACCAGATGAGTCTCCCCTTCACCTGTAGGGTACTCAATCTCCAACCCATCGAATCCGTTGGTAACTTCATCCACCCCGACAATAGCAAAGCCATCTGGAATCGGATTGCAATGGAAAGTTCCATCAGGTCTAGGAGGTAAGACATAGTCGACCGCCACCTTCAAGGTTACGTTGATGCATTTAGCCATTAGCTCACAATGTTCCCTCTCCATGATATAATCCACGGGGTAGCGAGGAGCCGTGATATCAGGCCGAACGAGCTCCGTGGAAGCCATGCTACTTTTTCGCTGAGATGGTGGGGTAGCTTCGTGGGCAGTATCGAATGAAGGATCTTCGTGCTGCTGAGATGGTGGGTCGGTAGCTCGCTGACTGGTAAGTGCCTCTAGTTTCTTCTCCTGCAACGCTAATCTTTGTTCTACATTCTGCTTCCGGTCTGCTTCCCCTTTCTTCTTTCTCCCTCGGCTTCTATAACCAGTGCTGTCGGGAAACCCATTCACCCACGGAACAGAGCCTGCTGTGCCTCGTGTTCGTCCAGGGTGTTCAGGATTCCCGAGGGCGCGTGACAGCACGTCCTTCTCTCTGTCGGGATGGAACCTCCCTTCCTGCACGTCCTTGATTGCTTCCTGAATCTTTGTGACGGATGTTTCAAGTTGTTCTTTCGTGTAAACACACTTCCCTGTTTCTGGGTCCAAAGTTCCCCCATGCCCGAAGAACCAAGTCATTGCCCGTTCGGGCCAGTTCGATGTTACTGGTTGGATCCCTTTAGCAAGCAGGTCGTTCTCAGCTTTGTCCCCCGTAGGCCGGGCAACCTTGTAGCCACCTGACCCCGTAACATGGTGATACTGCTTCTATGCAGCATTTAGCTTATTTGTCTGTGACCTGTTCTTAGTTTTCTCCGATTTCTTGTATGCCACAAATGCGGGCCAGTGATCTTTTATCTTCGCATATTGACCAGTGAATTCTGGAGTCTCGTCTTTATCGACAAACTGTTCGTTCAATCTTTTCTTCCAGTTCTTGAATTGTTCTGCCATCTTCTTAAGAGCCCATTTTTTGACTTTTCGCTGTATAACTGAGTTATTTGGATCCTCCTCTGGCGGTAGGCTGAAATTTATCATGAGCGAGTTCCAAAGCTGATCTTTGCATCTATCGTCGACTTAAGAAACTCCATCGTCCTTCTTCTTATTCCATTCTTGGATGCTGATCAGGACGCTGTCCCTAACAACAACTCCGCACTGATGTAAAAATCGGTCTTGGGTCCGCTTGGGAACAGTCGGTTTGCCATCTGGATCGACTTCTTCGATCGTGAACCTTTCATTCTCACCCAACCTTTTCTTCGGGCCTCGTTTCCTTATTGAAGTTTGGCTCGATCCGGAGGGCTAAAAGAAGAAAGAAGTGTTAATATATGTACATACAAAACAATTAATGCATCTAGTCAGCAGAGGCTGAATTAATCTATATACCTCGCCGGACTTTGCAACAGTCAAGACTCCAACACTGGCGGAGCCGTCATCTTCTCTTCCCTCACCATCGGAGTCGTTGAGAAACTGTGAGGGGCTATCATCACCTCCGTCGCGGATTATATCCCCCAACATCTCTTCTTTTTCTAAGTCTCTGTTGTGTTCCATAGTTTCTGCAAATATTACAACATTGCAATATACAACCATGAGAGATGGATTAGTGGCAAACATAGACCTAATCACAACAAGGAATCATATGCATATGAGCAATGGATTAGTGGATTACCGGGGTTATGTTTTAACGACCCCCTCCCCCCTCATGTTGAAGTTATACCGAAATTATCGGGGTTATGTTTTAACGACCCCCCCCCTCATGTCGAAGTCAATGAACAACATGAAAATTTGTAAGTGATTGCTAAACTTTTATGCTTCATTTATATGAAGATCAATTATCCAATATAACTATGTTCGCGATATGAGGCATTGGACATTATCTAGAATCATATCTGATGAGTCGTCCTATATCTTTCGGGAGAGGATACTTTGTGGACCGCCTCTCTCATGCCTGTCCGACGTGCAAATCAGGTTTTCATATGCCTCAAAATCAAAGGGAAATCTCCTCTCACAACTCTCCGCGGTGCCCAACAATCTGAAATCATTCACTAATATTGATGTTGGACTCGACTAAATATGCACTCCAAAGTCCAATCAACTATATAAGCCCGCGGTGATCAAACACATACATGTTACAAAAATTTCTATGTTCACAAAAACCTAAAAAAATTCTCTTCCATCTCATCTCATCTTCACAAAACATCTATCTATCACATTGAGTATATGTATCTAAAAACCTAGTAAAACTACACAAAACAAACAAAAAAATTCAGCCATCTCCATCTCATCTCATCCATCTCCATCTCATCTCAATGAACAAAAATTTATATTACACATGAAAATATCACAAATTCATTACATACGCTCGGAACAAAAATTTCACAAATGAAATGACTTTGATCATGAATAATGCTATAAAAATGACTTTGATCATGAATAATGCTATAAAACATTTGCATAAATATTACACATGAATAATATCAATGACTTTGAGATCATGAATAATGCAATAACTCTTTTCCACCTTACAAACAGATTACTACAATATTTACTAAAATTCCAAAGTTGGAATTTATTTTGTTCATGGTTTCTTTGGTTTAGAAAGGAACCATATTTTCTACAAGTCTTCTGATCCCACCAAAATTATCCTAGCAACTAGACGGTACCTACAACCCATTTCACCAAAGTCTTTGGGTTCCACAGTTCAAAAATTTCAAATTTCCTTCAATTCAAATTTGGACCAGAAACATACTCTCTGATACACACTCAATTTTTATAGCTCCAAAAATTCTAAAACTTTGCCAAACTCTCTTATATACATCAACACCTCACCACAAAAATTCCTCAAAATTCCTAAAATGACTAGACCTCTCTGTCATTTCATCAGATAGGTTGTGTGCACACTGTTCACTGTCAAAAAATTTAGTTATCTGAATTTGGTTCAGAGAGAGGGGTCAGCGTTGGCCAGCAGCGCGTGCAACGTCGGGGTCGGCCAACAGCGCGGGCGGCCGGCGTCGGGGTCGGCGGCGTTGGCGTCGGCGCCCAGCAGGGGGGAATATGAGGAGGAGGAGGGGATCGGGGCGGTGCTCACAGCGAGGAGGCGTCGGCGACGGCGTCGGGGCAGGGCTCGGGGACGGCGTCGGGGCAGGGCTCGGGGACGGTGTCGGGGGTGGCGACGTGGAGCGGGCTCGGGGAGGAGGACGAGGAGGTCCGGCGATGAGGAGGGCTGGGAGGTCCGGCGACGAGGAGCGGGCTCGGGGATGGCTCGGAGGCGACAGCGAGGTCCGGCAGCCTGGCAGCGTCAAGGTGGTCTTCGGCGTCGGGGGAGAGGGAGATCGAAAACTGCAGATGGTGTTTGGAAAATTTTCTAAGTGCTGCTTATATACACAGAGTTTTAGTCCCAGTTGGTGGCTCCAACCGGGACTAAAGGCCCCCCTTTAGTCCCGGTGCGAGGCACCAACTGGGACTAAAGCTCGTTTTCAGTAGCCCAAAGGGCGGGAAACCCAGGCCTTTAGTCCCGGTTGGTGGCTCGGACCGGGACTAAACGGGGGCCTTTAGTCCCGGTCCTAGCCACCAACCGGGACTAAAGGGTGGCACAGCCGTGGGGTGGTGAAAGTTTAGTCCCACCTCGCCAAGCGAGAAGAGATCGCACCGGTTTATATACGCGGCTGCGATCTCTCTCCCAAGCTCCTCTCTAAAGCAGGCAGTTAATTGCCTAACCTCTGCCCTGTTGGGCCTACTAGCCCCGCGGGCCTGCATCCTGGCCCATATATAGTTGGGTTTCTAGTCATATGCAGGCCGTGGTGTCTGCTAGTAGGCGGGTATTTTTTATTTTTTATGTTATTTTTTTGCATATGTTATGTTTTTTTAGTTTTTATAGTATTTTTTGCATATGTTATGTCAATTTTAATATTCTTTCATAACCACTATAAAATATATGGCACATGTTATGTCTTTTTATTTTTTATGTTATTTTTTATGTTATGGCAATTTTAATTTTTTGCATATGTTATGTCTTTTTATTTTTTATGTTATTTTTTTTGTTATGGCAATTTTAATTTGTTGCATATGTTATGTTTTTTTATTTTTTATGTTATTTTTTGCATATGTTATATCAATTTGATTTTTTATGTTATTTTTTGCATATGTTATGTCAATTTTATAGAGCGGAGTGGGCTTGAGGTAAAGTCAGAGGTATCTACCTCATTTTTATATAATTTTAAGTTAACATTATTTTGATCATAACTAGAGTTTTATAAAAGATTTTTAGTTGATTTTTTTTGCTATTGAAGAATATTATAGTTCTATTTCAGTTGATCATAACTAGAATTTTATATAACTTTATTCTTTGACACATCAGGTGGTGGTTTGTCAATATGTTTTTGAAAATATTGAGCAACCAACCGGTGCTCAGAAGGCATTCATATTTTGTTTGGACATAATTGCATTGATTAACTCCTCTGTATAATTAAAATACTAAAAGGATATGAATAATTGAAATTTCATAACTTAATAAAGAATTATTCTAAAATCATGTTTCAAATGCCAAAATGCCCTAGCTAGCTCTTACAAAGATTCCCTCCGGTTTGTCCGAAGTGGCACTTTCCAGCTATAAGTCCGGAAACTCACACTAGAGAGAAAGTGATGGCGGTGAAGCCGGTCACATCCCAGAGTGGGATCTTGGGGTATAAAACTATTTCTTCGTGTGTGTCCCTTGCTTATTGCGCCGTAACCATGGATAATCTTCATCATTTAACAGGATGCTTGGGTCAGTCTTCACTCTAGAGGGAGAAATTTCATGAAACTTTTCATAATCTTCTGACATGTCTGCCTTGTCCTCCACTCCCACGATGTTTCTTTTCCCTGAAAGAACTATGTGGCGCTTTGGCTCATCGTATGATGTATTCGCTTCCTTATCTTTTCTTTTTCTCGGTTTGGTAGACATGTCCTTCACATAGAAAACCTGCGCCATATCATTGGCTAGGACGAATGGTTCGTCTGTGTACCCAAGATTGTTGAGATCCACTGTTGTCATTCCGTACTGCGGGTCTGCCTGTACCCCGCCTCCTGATAGATTGACCCATTTGCACCGAAACAAAGGGACCTTAAAATCACGTCCATAGTCAAGTTCCCATATGTCCTCTATGTAACCATAATATGTGTCCTTTGCCCTATTGGTGTTTGCTGCATCAAAGCGGACACCACTGTTTTGGTTGGTGCTCTTTTTATCTTGGGCGATCGTGTAAAATGTATTCCATTTATCTCGTACCCTTGGAAAGTCAATACAGTCAAAGATGGTGTCCTGGCCAACAAGTACAGCTCATCTCCAACAGTGGTGTTACCCATGAGATGTGTTTGCAACCAACCGCCGAAAGTCCCCATGTGTTCACGTGTAATCCAGTCGTCAGACTGCTCCGGGTGTTTGGAGCATAGAATATTCTTGTGTTCATTGATATACGGGGCCACCAAGGTAGAATTCTGTAGAACTGTGTAGTGTGCTTGCGCCCAAGAATGCCCCTCTTTACATATTATTGAGTTCGGTCCTAGCGTGCCTTTTCCACCCAGTCTCCCCTCATGTCGCGATTCAGGAACACCAATCGGCTTAAGGTCGGGAATAAAGTCAACACAAAACTCAATGACCTCCTCTGTTTGATGGCCCGTGGAGATGCTTCCTTCTGGCCTAGCACGGTTACGAACATATTTCTTTAAGACTCCCATGAACCTCTCAAATGGGAACATATTGTGTAGAAATACAGGACCCAGAATTGCAATCTCGTCGACTAGGTGAACTAGGACGTGCGTCATAATATTGAAGAAGGATGGTGGGAACACCAACTCGAAACTGACAAGACATTGGACCAAATCATTCTGTAACCTTGGTAGGATTTCTGGATCGATTACCTTCTGAGAAATTGCATTGAGGAATGCACATAGCTTCACAAAGGCTAATCGAACATTTTCTGGTAGAAGCCCCCTCAATGCAACCGGAAGCAGTTGCGTCATAATCACGTGGCAGTCATGAGACTTTAGGTTGTGGAATTTTTTCTCTGCCATATTTCTTATTCCCTTTATATTCAACGAGAAGCCAGATGGGACCTTGATACTGAGCAGGCATTCAAAAAAGATTTCCTTCTCTGCTTTGGTAAGAGCGTAGCTGGCAGGACCTTCATACTGCTTTGGATGCATGCCGTCTTTTTCGTTCATACGTTGCTGGTCCTCCCGTGCCTCCGGTGTATCTTTGGTCTTCCCATACACGCCCAAGAAGCCTAGCAGGTTTACGCATAGATTCCTCGTCACGTGCATCACGTCGATTGCAGAGCGGACCTCTAGGTCTTTCCAATAGGGTAGGTCCCCAAATATAGATTTCTTCTTACACATGGGTGCGTGTCCGTCAGCGTCATTCGGAACAGATTGTCCGCCAGGAACCTTTCCAAAGATTTCTTGTAAATCCTTGACCATATCAAGTATATCATCACCAGTACGGAAGACAGGCTTCTTCCGGTGATCTGCCTCACCTTTGAAATGCTTGCCTTTCTTTCTTAAGGCATGCTTGGTTGGAAGAAATCGACGACGTCCCAGGTACACATTCTTCTAACATTTATCCAAATATATACTTTCGGTCTCATCTAAACAGTGCGTGCATGCGTGGTATCCCTTGTTTCTCTGTCCTGAAAGGTTACTAAGAGCAGGCCAATCATTGATGGTTACAAACAGCAACGCTCGTAGGTCAAATTCCTGCTGTTTGTGCTCATCCCACACACGTACACCTTTTATGTCCCACAGCTGTAAAAGTTCTTCAACTAATGGCCTTAGGTACACATCAATGTCGTTGCCGGGTTGCTTAGGGCCTTGGATGAGCACTGGCATCATAATGAACTTCCGCTTCATGCACAACAAACGAGGAAGGTTATAGATACATAGAGTCACAGGCCAGGTGCTATGATTGCTGCTCTGCTCCCCAAAAGGATTAATGCCATCTACACTTAAACCAAACCATAAGTTCCTTGCGTCACCTACAAAGTCCGGCAACTTTTTCTCGATTTTTCTCCACTGCGACCCGTCAGCGGGTACTATCAACTTCCCGTCTTTTTTATGGTCTTCTTTGTGCCATCGCAACAACTTGGCATGCTCTTTGTTTCTGAACAGACGTTTCAACCGTGGTATTATAGGAGCATACCACATCACCTTGGCAGGAACCCTCTTCCTGGGGTGCTCGCCCTCAACATCACCAGGGTCATCTCGTCTGATCTTATACCGCAATGCACCGCATACCGGGCATGCATTCAAATTCTCATACTCCTCACCGCGGTAGAGGATGCAGTCATTAGGGCATGCATGTATCTTATGCACCTCTAATCCTAGAGGGCACAGAACCTTCTTTGCTTCGTACGTACTGTCAGGCAATTCGTTATCCTTTGGAAGCTTCTTCTTCATTATTTCAGTAGCTTCCCAAATCCCTTGTCAAATACACCATTCTCTGCCTTCCATTGTAGCAATTCCAGTGCGGTACCGAGCTTTGTGTTGCCATCTTCGCAATTTGGTACAACCCTTTTTTGTGATCCTCTAACATGCGATCGAACTTCAACTTCTCCCTTTCACTTTCGCATCCTCTCTGTGCATCAACAATGACCCGGCGAAGATCATCATCGGGCACATCTGGTGCCTCTTGATCTTCAACTTCCCCCGTTGCAGTATCACCGTATTCAGGGAACATATGATAGTTGTCATCATCCTCTTCTTCTTCGTTGTCTTCCATCATAACCCCTCTTTCTCCGTGCTTGGTCCAAACATTATAGTGTGGCATGAAACCCTTGTTAAGCAGGTGCAAGTGAAGGCTTTTCGAGTCAGAGTAATCCTTCGTATTCTCACAAACAGTACATGGACAATACATAAAACCATTCTGCTTGTTTGCCTCAGCCACATCGAGAAAATTATGCAGGCCCGTAATGTAGTCGGAGGTGCGTCGGTCACCGTACATCCATTGCCGGTTCATCTGCGTGCATTATATAATTAAGTATATCAAAAACCATTACAGAACATCATGAATAGAGAAATGACCAAATTAATACAAGTTCATCATCACATTAAAACCAAAGTACAGTAGTGATCAAATGATATTACTGAAAAAATAAATACATAAAGTTCATACATAGTTCTCATAGAACAACATACAGCTCTCTAGAGCATCTAATTAAAACATACATTGAAACTAACATACAACTATGTAAAACATTTAAATGCAACAACAAATGCGATCAAAATCACAACTAAGGTAACAATTGATCCAACAGCATAATGATACCAAGCCTCATTATCAATGGCATATTTTTTAATCTTTCTAATCTTCAAGCGCATTGCATCCATCTGGATCTTGTGTAGACAGACGACATCGGCAACATGCAACTCCAATTTCATCTTCTCTTCTTCATCTCTTTTCAATTTTTCTTTCAAATAATTGTTTTCTTTTTCAACTAAATTTAACCTCTCGGCAAGAGGGTCGGTTGGAATTTCCGGTTCACATACCTCCTAGATGAAGACATCTATGTCAAGTTGGTCGGCATAATTGTCATAAACACTAAATGAAACAAATAGTTATAAAAGATAATATACCACATCCGAATCATAGACCGAACGAGAGCCGACGGGGGCGGATACCAAAACCATGGCACTATATAATAACAAACAATAATACAAGTAAGAAAATTATACAAGTAGCTATATAAATCATACAAGTAAGAATTTTTTCTTTAAAAAAAGATAAGAACAAGAGGCTCACCACGGTGGTGCCGGCGATGAGATCGGCGCGGGTGATCGACGGCGGTGAGGACGGGGACGGGGACGGGACAGCACCCTACACATGTGCAAACTAAGAAGTTAATTTGAACTCAAATTGTGCATCTAAATCAAATAAACTCACACATACACTCCTCCAATAAAACCCACAAACCACACTACTTCTAGAGCATTTGAAATGAGCTAAACTAGCAGTGAGAGATGAAAGGATGAAGTTGCTAACCTTTTTAGAACACTTGGATAGTTGGTGCACCGCCAAACCTAGCCAAATCTTGGGGAAAATGGAGCTTGGAGGTCGAGCTTGGAGGAAGAACAGAGGAGAAAGCTTAAGTGTGGCTCCTTCATTTCATCGAACACCTCATGTGCATATATAGGCAAAAAACAGAGTAGCCCATACCTCCACCCTTCCACGGCCAAAAATCAGAGGAGATGGGGGGGGCGTGGATATATATAGGCAAAACTTTAGTCCCAATTTGTGTCTAAAACCGGGACTAATGGCCTACCCTTTAGTCCCGGTTCCAGACACCAACCGGGACTAAAGGGCAGCAACCCCTTTAGTCCCGGTTGGTGGATGGAACCGGGACTAAAGGTCCCAGCCGAACCGGGACTGATGCCTGCCGAGGCCCGGCCGGCGTCCTAGCCTCTCGAACCGGGACTGATGCTCCCATTAGTCCCAGTTCGTAACACGACCGGGACTAATGCTCTGATCTGGCCAAGACCAAAGCCCTGTTTTCTACTAGTGGAATGCGCCCATCACCTTTGAACATGTCTTCAAGGCAATCCCACACTTCCTTGGCGGTCATGAAGAGAGTAATGGAATCACTATACTCATCGGTGACTATGAGACGAAGCATGTTGAGTGCGGTAGCATTGAGTTGATCATCAATGGCTTCCCTTGGAGCAAGACTTGAGGGGTCCTTGGGCTTGAAGACATTGACAATCACCCCACTATAGTTGCGTCGAGGCACTGCAAATGTGAGACTCCATAGCGAGTTTCCACTTAGCAAATTGACTAGCTTTCAAAGGAGGAGAAGGACCAACATGATTAATATGCGGATGAGGGATTGATTGGGGAGCATAAGAATGCTCATCCGCATTTTATAAGTGTGCGGTGGTGACCTTAGGTGGAAAAAGAATTTATTTGGAGTGATGCTATCTCAAGAAGCTTGTAGCTTCAAGACAAGCTTAGGAGTGATCATATTCATATCAGGTCTGCACTCAACAAGGTACTTTTCAAGGAAGGTGAAAAATCACTGCCACAAGAGGTAGTACAAGAAGAAGATGCAGTGCACGCACAACAAGATGAAGCTCAAGTCCATTCCCTAGCTAGAAGCTACTGATTGCTCCAGCTCTAGTGAAGGAGAAGAAGATGGTGATGATGAAGACAGTGCCTCTTCAGAGAGTTCTCCTCCTTCTACTAGTGACTAGGTTGTGGGTTAGGTAGTTTCCTTCTCTAACTTTTTGGTATCTTTGATGCCAAAGGGGGAGAGAAGAGTATAGCTTTGTTCCAGGGGGTGAGTGAGTTTTTTGAGTTACAAGACTTGTATCTTATTGCAGACCTTGTGTGATCTTCTTGTATGTCTTGTAAACTATATCTTTGTGTTATGTGTGTTTCATGCCATGCTACTCTTAAACTCTTGCATATCATGTTTATTTCAAGCTACTGCAAGTGGTTGTTGTGAGTGTGTTGTTGTTTTTTCCTAGTGGTATCCTTGTTGTTTTACTTCTAGTAGTATCTCTTCAAGTGGTATCTTTTCTATCTTGTACACACAATGCACTCCCATAGAATGTGCCATATGTTTGATGTTCCCACACTACCTAATGATATGTGCATTTGCATTCCAAATGCTAATTTTAAATAATGCAGACAAATAGGGGAGAGCTCAAAACATATGTGATACATCTTAAACGTATCTATAATTTTTGTAGTTTTCATGCCACATTTTGGGCTTATATGCAATATTTTATATCTTTTTGGACTAACATATTAACAAAGTGCCAGAAAGGCTACTTTCCTATTTTTGTTTTGTAAATTGCGGGAATTTCCAGTGTCTGAAAAAATAAAAGAAAAATATGCCAGTTCAGGAAATATCAGGACCAAGGCACCCTCCGAAGAAGGGCCAGAGGGGAGGCTCATGGTTCCCACGTGAGGGTCCCACGTGCCCCCTCCTTTGACAGCGTGGGTCACACAAGCTGCCCCCCCCCCCCCACCCCCGTGCCCTGCTTTGTCCCCGACGTCTATATATACCTCATGATTGCTCCTGTATTTATGTCACAATTTTTCCGCCGCCACCATTTTGCGATCCAAGGCGACACCAATCTCCAACCCTGTTCCGGTACTCTGCCGGAGGGGTAATTAATTGACTTTTTCATTAACATATATCTCCACTGCTCCCATGATGAGGTGTGAGTAGTCAACCCCCTGGACTATGGGTTTGTAGCAGTAGCTATGTAGCATCTTCTCTCCCATGCCTCAATTCAAAAATCACATGAGCTGCCTAACATGATTGTGATCCATCTGATGTAATTCTTGCGGTGATCTATTGCTATATGATGAATTATTACTTTATGATCAGATTATATATGATGCCTTTGCATGATTTATAGATGTATATTGCTCTCTGATCTATTAGTTCAATCATTGGCCAGTTTAGATGAACGATCAGTAGAGGGAGTGGTGTGCATTAGAACGGGTAAATCTTTTCCAGTACTACCAAGCTACATTTCCTTTGAGTCCATGCATCTCTGTTAGCTCTGGCACCTCTAAGCATAACATTTCCCCGGTACTTCTGAGCCCTTCTCGGTTTGCTTCCGCACCAGAGTCTCAATATAGGTCTAGTACTCCCGATCAAATCTTTTTGGAACCTCTGAGCAAGGACTTAGGCATTTCTACAAATTTTTGGTTGAGAACTGCTCTGTCGACCCCGACACTTCTGAGCCATCAGTTTTCCCCGGTACTTCTGAGCTAGTTCATTCTTCGTAGAAAAGGGCCACCTTTTTGGTCCGCTACCTCCGCTTTCTTTTTCTCAGTACTTCAGAGTGCTTAGTCTTTAAGAAGCTTTCTGGACAGCCTGCTAACACCGAGAGTTCATCTGTTAAGGTTGTTCATTATTCTTGAGTTCCAATGGAAATTTTGTTTGGCCCCAAGCACAAAGGTTTATAGCAAGCAGCAAGTTTTCCTCAGTAAGAACCAAGGTATCTGATGGAAATATGCCCTAGAGGCAATAATAAAGTTGTTATTATTTTATATTTCCTTGTTCATGATAAAGGTTTATTATTCATGCTAGAATTGTATTGATCGGAAACTTAAATACATGTGTGAATACATAAACAAATACCGTGTCCCTAGTGAGCCTCTACTAGACTAGCTCGTTGATCAAAGATGGTTAAGGTTTCCTAACCATAGACATGAGTTGTCATTTGATAATGGGATCATCATTAGGAGAATGATGTGATGGACAAGACCCATCTATTAGCTTAGCATATGATCGTTCTGTTTATTGCTACTGCTTTCTTGAATGTCAAATACATGTTCCTCAGACCATGAGATCATGCAACTCCCGGATACCGGAGGAATACCTTGTGTGCTATCAAACGTCACAACGTAACTGGGTGATCATAAAGATACTCTACCTGTATCTCGGAAGGTGTCCGTTGAGTTGGCATGGATCGAGACTGGGATTTGTCACTCCGTGTTTCGGAGAGGTATCTCTGGGCCCTCTCGGTAATGCACATCATAAGAAGCTTGCAAGCAAAGTGACTAAGGAGTTAGTTACGGGATGATGTATTATGGAACGAGTAAAGAGACTTTCCGGTAACGAGATTGAACTAGGTATGGAGATACCGATGATCAAATCTCGGGCAAGTAACATACCGACGGACAAAGGGAATTACGTATGTTGTCATTGCGGTTCGACCGATAAGATCTTCATGGAATATGTAGGAACCAATATGGGCATCCAGGTTCCGCTATTGGTTATTGACCGGAGAGGCGTCTCGGTCATGTCTACATCATTCCCGAACCCGTAGGGTCCGCACGCTTAACGTTCGTTGACGATATTGTGTTATATGAGTTATGTGAATTGGTAACCAAATATTGTTCGGAGTCCCGGATGAGATCCCGGACGTCACGAGGAGTCTCGGAATGGTCGAGAGGTAAAGATTTATATATGGGAAGTCATATTTTGGGTTCCGGAAAAAGGTGCAGTTTTTTTCGGTGTTGTACCGGGAAGCTTCCAGAACGTTTCGGAGGATTCCGGAGGGATCCGGAAGTCCACAAGTGGGTCCACCACGTCCCAAGGGCTGGCATGGGCTAAGGGGAGGCATCCTGGCCTTATTGGGCCAGGCGCACCAACTCCTCAAAAGCCCACGCAGCTAGGGAAGGAAAAAGGGAGAGTCCTAGTAGGAATAGGATTGGACTTTGGAGTCCAAGTCCACGTGTGTACTATTCACGGTTACTGTTCACGTGGCACTATTCCTTCTACTCCAAGCCCCTACACATATATAAATAGAGGAGAGGGGCGCCCCAAAGAAGACACAACCTTGTTTTAGCTGTGTGCGGCGCCCCCCTCCACAGTTCCGTCCCTCGGTCATATTTTCGCAGTGCTTGGGCGAAGCCCTGCGGAGATAGCATCACCATCACCGTCACCACGCCGTCGTGCTGCCGGAACTCATCCACTACCACGCCGTCTTGCTAGATCAAGAAGTCGAGGACGTCACCGAGCTGAACGTGTGCTGAACGCGGAGGTGTCGTACGTTCGGTACTCGGTCGGTTGGATCGTGAAGTTGTTCGACGACATCAACCGCGTTGTTCTAACGCTTCCTCTTACGGTCTACGAGGGTACGTAGACACACTCCCCCTCTCGTAGCTATGCATCTCCATGGATAGATCTTGCGTGTGCGTAGAAATTTTTTTGTTTTCCATGCAACGTTCACCAACAGTGGCATCATGAGCCAGGTCTATGCGTAGATGATATGCACGAGTAGAACACAAAGAGTTGTGGGCGGTGATCGTCATACTGCTTACCACCAACGTCTTATTTTGATTCGGCGGTATTGTAAGATGAAGCGGCCCGGAGCAACCTTACATGTCCACGTACATGAGACCGGTTCCACCGACAGACATGCAACTTGTTTTGCATAAAGGTGGTTGGCGGGTGTCTGTTTCTCCTACTTTAGTTGAATCGAATTTGACTGCGGCCGGTCCTTGTTGAAGGTTAAAACAGCAATCTTGATAAATCACCGTTGTGGTTTTGTGCCGTAGGTAAGAACGGTTCTTGCTAGAAGCCCGTAGCAGCCACGTAAAACTTGCAACAACAAAGTAGAGGACGTCTAACTTGTTTTTGCAGGGTATGCTGTGATGTGATATGGTCAAGACATGATGTGATATACGTTGTTGTATGAGATGATCATGTTTTTTAATTTATCGGCAACTGGCAGGAGCCTTATGGTTGTCTCTTTATTGTATGAAATGCAAGCGCCATGTAATTGCTTTACATTATCGCTATGCGTTAGCAATAGTTGTAGAAGCAATAGTTGGCAAGACGACCACGACGCAACGATGGAGATCAAGGTGTCGAGCCGGTGACGATGGAGATCATGACGATGATTTGGAGATGGAGATCAAAAGCACAAGATGATGGCCATATCATGTCACATATTTTGATTGCATCTGATGTTTATCCTTTATGCATCTTATTTTTCTTAGAACGACGGTAGCATTATAAGATGATCCCTTCACTAAATTTCAAGATAAAAGTGTTCTCCCCGAGTATGCACCGTTGCTAAAGTTCGTCGTTTCGAAGCACCTCGTGATGATTGGGTGTGATAGATTCTACGTTCACATACAACGGGTGTAAGCCAGTTTTACACAAGCAGAATACTTGGGTTAAAGTTGACGAGCCTAGCATGTACAGACATGGTCTCGGAACACTGGAGACCGAAAGGTCGAACATGAGTCATATAGTAGATATGATCAACATGGAGATGTTCACCATTGATGACTATCCCATCTCACGTGATGATCGGACATGGGCTAGTTGATTTGGATCATGTATCACTTAATTAACTTGAGGGATGTTAATTTAAGTGGGAGTTCATTAGTAATTTGATTAATTGAACTTAATTTATCATGAACTTAGTCTTGATAGTTTTTGCATATCTATGTTGTAGTTAAATGGCCCGTGCTACTGTTCCGTTGAATTTTAATGTGTTCCTAGAGAAAGCTAAGTTGAAAGATGATGGTAGCAACTACACGGACTAGGTCCATAACTTGAGGATTATCCTCATTGCTGCACAAAAGAATTATGTCCTTGATGCACCGCTAGGTGATGGACCTGCTGCAGGAGCTGCTGCAGACGTTGTGAACGCCTGGCAGGCTCGATCTGATGACTACTCGATAGTTTAGTGTGCCATGCTCTACGGCTTAGAACCGGGACTGCAAAAGCGTTTTGAACGCCACGGAGCATATGAGATGTTCCAAGAGCTGAAATTGATATTTCAAGCTAATACCCGGGTTGAGAGATATGAAGTCTCCAACAAGTTCTTCAGCTGTAAGATGGAGGAGAACAGTTCTGTCAGTGAACACATACTCAGAATGTCTGGGTACCACAACCACTTAACTCAGCTGGGAATTGATCTTCTGGTTGAGAGTGTTATTGACAGAGTTCTTCAGTCACTGCCACCAAGCTATAAAGGCTTCGTGATGAACTATAATATGCAAGGGATGGAGAAGACAATTCCCGAGCTCTTCGCGATGCTGAAATCAGCGGAGGTAGAAATCAAGAAGGAGCATCAAGTGTTGATGGTTAACAATACCACTAGTTTCAAGAAAAAGGGCAAAGAAAAGAAGGGGAACTTCAAGAAGAACGGCAAGCAAGTTGCCGCTCCCACAAAGAAACCCAAAGCTGGACCCAGGCCTGAAACAGAGTGCTTCTACTACAAAGGGACTGGTCACTGGAAGCGGAACTGCCCCAAGTATTTGGCGGATAAGAAGGATGGCAAAGTGAGCAAAGGTATATTTGATATACATGTTATTGATGTGTTCCTCACTAATGCTCGCAGTAGCGCCTGGGTATTTGATACTGGTTCGGTTGCTCATATTTGTAACTCGAAACAGGAGCTACGGAATAAGCGAAGATTGGCTAAGGACGAGGTGACGATGCGCGTCGGGAATGGTTCCAAGGTTGATGTGATCGCCGTCGGCACGCTACCTCTACATCTACCTTCGGGGTTAGTTTTAGACCTCAATAAATGTTATTTGGTGCCAGCGTTGAGCATGAACATTATATCTGGATCTTGTTTATTGCGAGACGGTTATTCATTTAAGTCAGAGAATAATGGTTGTTCTATTTATATGAGTAACATCTTTTATGGTCACGCACCTTTTGTGAATGGTCTATTCTTGTTGAATCTCGATCGTAGTGATACACATATTCATAATATTGATGCCAAAAGATGCAAAGTTGATAATGATAGTGCAACATACTTGTGGCACTGCCGTTTAGGTCATATTGGTGTAAAGCGCATGAAGAAACTCCATGCGGATGGACTTTTGGAATCTCTTGATTACGAATCATTTGATACTTGCGAACCATGCCTCATGGGCAAGATGACTAAAACTCCGTTCTCCGGAACAATGGAGCGAGCTACTGATTTGTTGGAAATAATACATACCGATGTATGCGGTCCGATGAATATTGAAGCACGCGGCGGGTATCGTTATTTTCTAACCTTCACAGATGATTTGAGTAGATATGGGTATATCTACTTGATGAAACACAAGTCTGAAACATTTGAAAAGTTCAAAGAATTTCAGAGTGAAGTAGAGAATCATCGTAACAAGAAAATAAAGTTTCTACGATCAGATCGCGAAGGCGAATATTTGAGTTACGAGTTTGGCCTTCATTTAAGAAAATGTGGAATTGTTTCACAACTCACGCCACCTGGAACACCACAGCGTAATGGTGTGTCCGAACGTCGTAACCGTACTTTATTGGATATGGTGCATTCTATGATGTCTCTTACCGATTTGCCACTATCGTTTCGGGGTTATGCATTAGAGACAGCTGCATTCACGTTAAATAGGGCACCGTCTAAATCCGTTGAGATGACACCATATGAACTATGGTTTGGCAAGAAACCTAAGCTGTCGTTTCTTAAAGTTTGGGGATGCGATGCTTATGTGAAAAAGCTTCAACCTGATAAGCTCGAACCCAAAGCGGAGAAGTGCGTCTTCATAGGATACCCTAAAGAAACAATTGGGTACACCTTCTACCACAGATCCGAAGGCAAGGTCTTTGTTGCCAAGAATGGGTCCTTTCTAGAGAAGGAGTTTCTCTCGAAAGAGATGAGTGGGAAGAAAGTAGAACTTGATGAGGTAATTGTACCTTCTCTCGAATTGGAAAGTAGCTCATCAGAGAAAACCGTTCCCGTGATGCCTACACCAATAAGAGAGGAAGATAATGATAAAGATCATGAAACTTCAGATCAAGTTACTACTGAACTTCGTAGGTCGACCAGAGTACGTTCCGCACTAGAGTGGTACGGTAATCCTGTTCTGGAAGTTATGTTGTTAGACAACGGCGAACCTACGAACTATGAAGAAGCTATGACAAGCCCGGATTCCGACAAATGGCTTGAGGCCATGAAATCTGAGATAGGATCCATGTATGAGAACAAAGTGTGGACTTTGGTGGACTTTCCCGATGATCGGCAAGCCATTGAGAATAAATGGATTTTTAAGAGGAAGACGGATGCTGATGATAATATCACTGTCTACAAAGCTCGACTTGTCGCGAAAGGTTTTCGACAAGTTCAAGGGGTTGACTACGATGAGACTTTCTCACCCGTAGCGATGCTTAAATCTATCCGAATCATGTTAGCAAGTGCCGCATTTTATGATTATGAAATCTGGCAAATGGATGTCAAAACTGCATTCCTTAATGGCTTTCTCAAAGAAGAGTTGTATATGATGCAACCAGAAGGTTTTGTCGATCCTAAGGGTGCTAACAAAGTGTGCAAGCTCCAGCGATCCATCTATGGACTGGTGCAAGCATCTCGGAGTTGGAATATACGCTTTGATGAGGTGATCAAAGCATATGGTTTTGTACAGACTTACGGTGAAGCCTGTATTTACAAGAAAGTGAGTGGGAGCTCTGTAGCATTTCTAATATTATATGTGGATGACATATTGTTGATTGGAAATGATATAGAATTTCTGGATGGCATAAACGGATACTTGAATAAGAATTTTTCAATGAAAGACCTCGGTGAAGCTGCTTATATATTGGGCATCAAGATCTATAGGGATAGATCAAGGTGCTTGATAGGACTTTCACAAAGCACATACCTTGACAAAGTTTTGAAGAAGTTCAAAATGGATCAGTCAAAGAAAGGGTTCTTGCCTGTCTTGCAAGGTGTGAAGTTGAGTCAGACTCAATGCCCGACCACGGCAGAAGATATAGAGAAAATGAAAGTCATTCCCTATGCCTCAGCCATAGGTTCTATTATGTATGCCATGCTGTGTACCAGACCTGATGTGTGCCTTGCCATAAGTTTGGCAGGGAGGTACCAGAGTAATCCAGGAGTGGATCACTGGACAGCGGTCAAGAATATCCTGAAGTACCTGAAAAGGACCAAGGACATGTTTCTCGTTTATGAAGGTGACGAAGAGCTCGTCGTAAAGGGTTACGTCGATGCAAGCTTTGACACTGATCCGGATGACTCTAAGTCACAAACCAGATACGTATTTATATTAAATGGTGGAGCTGTCAGTTGGTGCAGTTCCATGCAGAGCGTCGTGGCGGGATCTACGTGTGAAGTGGAATACATAGCTGCTTCGGAAGCAGCACATGAAGGAGTCTGGATGAAGGAGTTCATATCCGATCTAGGTGTAATACCTAGTGCATCGGGTTCAATGACAATCTTTTGTGACAACACTGGAGCAATTGCCATAGCCAAGGAGCCCAGGTTTCACAAGAAGACCAAACACATCAAGAGACGCTTCAACTCCATTCGTGAATATGTCAAGGATGGAGACATAGAAATTTGCAAAGTACACACGGATTTGAATGTGGCAGACCCGTTGACTAAGCCTCTTCCACGAGCAAAACATGATTAGCACCAAGACTCCATGGGTGTTAGATTCATTACTATGTAATCTAGATTATTGACTCTAGTGCAAGTGGGAGACTGATGGAAATATGCCCTAGAGGCAATAATAAAGTTGTTATTATTTTATATTTCCTTGTTCATGATAAAGGTTTATTATTCATGCTAGAATTGTATTGATCGGAAACTTAAATACATGTGTGAATACATAAACAAATACCATGTCCCTAGTGAGCCTCTACTAGACTAGCTCGTTGATCAAAGATGGTTAAGGTTTCCTAACCATAGACATGAGTTGTCATTTGATAACGGGATCACATCATTAGGAGAATGATGTGATGGACAAGACCCATCCGTTAGCTTAGCATATGATCGTTCTGTTTATTGCTACTGCTTTCTTGAATGTCAAATACATGTTCCTCAGACCATGAGATCATGCAACTCCCAGATACCGGAGGAATACCTTGTGTGCTATCAAACGTCACAACGTAACTGGGTGATCATAAAGATACTCTACAGGTATCTCCGAAGGTGTCCGTTGAGTTGGCATGGATCGAGACTGGGATTTGTCACTCCGTGTTTCGGAGAGGTATCTATGGGCCCTCTCGGTAAAGCACATCATAAGAAGCTTGCAAGCAAAGTGACTAAGGAGTTAGTTACAGGATGATGTATTACGGAACGAGTAAAGAGACTTGCCGGTAACGAGATTGAACTAGGTATGGAGATACCGACGATCGAATCTCGGGCAAGTAACATACCGACGGACAAAGGGAATTACGTGTGTTGTCATTGCGGTTCGACCGATAAGATCTTCGTGGAATATGTAGGAACCAATATGGGCATCCAAGTTCCGCTATTGGTTATTGACAGGAGAGGCGTCTCGGTCATGTCTACATCATTCCCGAACCCGTAGGGTCTGCACGCTTAACGTTCGTTGGCGATATAGTGTTATATGAGTTATGTGAATTGGTAACCAAATATTTTTCGGAGTCCCGGATGAGATCCCGGACGTCACGAGGAGTCTCGGAATGGTCGAGAGGTAAAGATTTATATATGGGAAGTCATATTTTGGGTTCCGGAAAAAGGTGCAGTTTTTTTCGGTATTGTACCGGGAAGCTTCCAGAACGTTTCGGAGGATTCCGGAGGGATCCGGAAGTCCACAAGTGGGTCCACCACGTCCCAAGGGCTGGCATGGGCTAAGGGGAGGCATCCTGGCCTTATTGGGCCAGGCGCACCAACTCCTCAAAAGCCCACGCAGCTAGGGAAGGAAAAAGGGAGAGTCCTAGTAGGAATAGGATTGGACTTTGGAGTCCAAGTCCACGTGTGTACTATTCACGGTTACTGTTCACGTGGCACTATTCCTTCTACTCCAAGCCCCTACACATATATAAATACAGGAGAGGGGGCGCCCCAAAGAAGACACAACATTGTTTTAGCCGTGTGCGGCGCCCCCCTCCACAGTTCCGTCCCTCGGTCATATTTTCGCAGTGCTTGGGCGAAGCCCTGCGGAGATAGCATCACCATCACCGTCACCAAGCCGTCGTGCTGCCGGAACTCATCCACTACCTCGCCGTCTTGCTGGATCAAGAAGTCGAGGACGTCACCGAGCTGAACGTGTGCTGAACGCGGAGGTGCCGTACGTTCGGTACTCGGTCGGTTGGATCGTGAAGTTGTTCGACGACATCAACCGCGTTGTTCTAACGCTTCCGCTTACGGTCTACGAGGGTACGTAGACACACTCCCCCTCTCGTAGCTATGCATCTCCATGGATAGATCTTGCGTGTGTGTAGAATTTTTTTTGTTTTCCATGCAACGTTCCCCAACAGGTATCAATCCATGGAGTTCTCCTATCAGCCAATGATCAGCCCTGCACTCAACTACGAAACTTTTACTTGGTCCCCAACGCGTCTAGTGAGCTTGTCAATCTCACTAGCTTTGCTAGTTACAACGATTAGAGTATCGAGTGTATGGGAATGAATTTTATTAAAGCATGTAAAAAGATTTCAGAATATTAAAGAACAGGAAAACAAGAAAACAGAGTTGTATTTTTGAGGAATAAAGGACTAGGATCCATAATTTCACTAGTGGCATCTCGCCAAATAGCATAGACATGGTAAACAAATTACAGTTGCATATCAATTAAATTATAGTTTTTATGTTTGATCACACATGTCATGATTGCATATAGGCGTTACATCCTTATATCCATAGACTGTTATCTGACTGCATCTTTAACTAATACTCCACCCAAAGACCGCTATCTAGAATGCATCTCTAAGTATTACGTAAAATAGAGTATTGCATTAAGCAAGATGACATAATGTTGACAGTTTATTCTCTTGACCTCTAGCTTATCACCGAGACCACTAGGCAACTATCTTTTTATCCTTAGTGGCAATAGCACAATACAAGCCTTTTTTCCTTTCTGTCACTGAGATAGATTACTTGCAAGGATAAACCCAACCAACATACACCACTCCCTCTTGGAGATCATTCATCTAAACATGGTCAGTGCAAGACTAATAGATCGGAGAGCATGTACATATATAAATCATGCAGAAAAAACCAAAACAAACCAAAGAAATATCAATATATAATCTGATCATAAAGTGACAATTTATCACACCACAACAAACACACCAGGAATGACATCAGATGGATCACAATCGTGTTAGGCAGCTCATGTGATCATTGTATTGGCGAACGGGAGAGAGTATATGCCACATAGCTACTATTATGGACCCATAGTCCAAGGAAGACTACTCACACATGATCGTCGAAGCAGAAAACTTGATGAAGAAGGCTCCGACAGCAATTTCCTCCTCCGGCAGAGCACCGGAAAAGGACCCCAAATTGGATCGCCTCGGAACGCGATGAAACGGCTGCATAAAAATTCCTCGATAAATATGTTTAGGGTTAAGGGGCATATATAAAGGCGTCTGGACGAAGAGGTGCCAGGGGGGAGCCCTGTGGGCTCTGTGTGCCCATGTGGCGCGCTCAGGGCCTGGGGCACGGGGGTGGAGGGAGGGGGTGGGTGGGGAGGGGTGCATGGGCCCATGGCTCCACCCCTGGCCCATTCCTGACCCATTGGGTCTCCTGGTCATGTCTTCCGTCAACATATTTTTAGTTGATTTTTTTTGTCCCTGAAAAATATTTATTTCTGTTGCATAATAACAGAAAAAATAGCAACTAGCACTTGGCACTAGATTAATATGTTAGTCTAATAAAAATCATAGGAAAGTGTACCAAAACTATGTATAAATGATATAAATATAGCATGAACATAACAAAAATTATAGATACATTAGAGATGTATCAACTGCCCACCTCCGGAAATGTGTTTCCTTTCTGGCCGTTCAAATTTTGAACGCGTCCGGTAGTTCCGAGCAGTTTTATTCAGTACTTCCAGGCATGTTACATTTTCTGAGTAGCGGTCAGATTTCTACTGATCTCTATATATAGACACCCATATCCGTTCGTGAAAACAAGTCCTTTCAGAGAGAAATCCCATTCCAACCGTTTTCACCAAGTCTAGAGAGCTCCTAGGCAAAGAATAGTAGATAGGAAGTTGATTGAGCGATTCCAAACTTCTTCCTTGATTCTATGAAGGCCTACCTCCTCCCTGTCTTGAACCCCTACTCCTAAGTGGTCATCTCTCTTGATTCAAATCCTATCCTTTGTGAGAGAGAGATCATAGTGTTCTTGAGAGTGCTTTCATTAAAGATCTTTTGAGGTGTTCATCCAAGTTACTTTGCTTTGCTTGTTACTCTTGGAGGGTGTGCACCTCCTAGAGGGTTAGAAGTCACTTAAGACCCTTCAACCTTCATATTGGGAAGGAATCAAGAGTTTGTACAAGGCTCGGAGATCGCCTTCTTCGTGAAGATCTTCCCCGAGTGAGGCTTGACCTTTGTGGTCTATAAGCCATAGTGGAATAGGTGGGCAAGCGCTTCGTGGGCCCTTTGTGGGCGGCACTGCCGAGACCTTCGTGGTCTTAGAGCCTTTGTGGTTCGAACATCCATCAACGAGGAGTAGGATAGCGCCAACTATTCTAACCTCGTGGATACATCGTCGAGCCCCCCATTGTTTGCATCATTCTTAACACAACTCTCTACTTACTTGCAAGTTACTCTTCCACAATCTTTATCTTGTTAGTTTGCGTGTGTAGTAGTTGCCCAACGGACAAATTAGCTTAGCCTAAAACTTGCCAAACCCTAAAATTTGAGCTAGAAGTTTTTATAGGACTATTCACCCCCTTAGTCCATTGCACATCGATCCTCTTCCCCCTTTCAATCTTCTTCCCTGCGGCCGCCATCTCATCCGCCAGTCCTTTCATCTTGGTAAAGTAGGCCATGGTGGTCATCTCCCCTTTGTGTGTGTTCAGGAGTTGGGTACGGAGCTGGATCACACGAGCACGAGATTGGGAGGAATACATCTTGTCAATTGCTTGCCATACCTGAGTAGCCGAGGTGAGCTTCAGCACTTGAGCCAAGACGTCGCACGAAAACGATGACAGAAGGAACCCGAGGACTCGCTGGTCCGCAGAGATCCATTGATCATAGGCGGGATTGGCCACCTTCTCGGTGGACTTGTCTGCCTTGGTCAACTCAATTTCCTCCGGTGTGGTAGCCAGCGGACCGGTGGGGTAGCGGAGGAATCGTTGAGGAAGCCGAACGTCCATGGCCCCCTTATCGGCGGGAGAAGTTGAGCCTTCCAAAGTAGGTAGTTGTCCTGGTTGAGTTCCCCGTTGATCTGGTGACTGACGAAGGTATTTGAGAAGAAGGCCGGCGCCGAAGAAGGTGAAGCTTGCGACATGGTAGATGTGTTTTAGGAAGAGCCTTGCTCTGATACCATGTATAAACTATTCCGAAGCGTTGAACCTCCCATGGGCAGGCCACACATATATATTGATTAGAGAAAATATTGTTACAACTTGCATTCCAAGATAGGATGCATGATCTAATCTCAATTAGATTAAAACCTTAACTAACATATCTCCTATACAAGGCATGTACAAGATACTATACACAAACATATTTGAACACAGAGACCCTCCGCCCTAGCAGTAGCGAAGCAGCCGAGAACTCGCCGCCACCCTCACCAGCGACCGCGCTGGTTACCTCCGGCGGAGGCGAGGGAAAGGAAGCGGGGAGGGAGTGGTGGTGCGGCGGAAACCCTAATCGCCCCCGAGTCACCTTGGGAGGACGATGTGTAGGCAGGGCCGATGCGTTTCTCACCAGCAGAATCCGTCTCGTTCAATGGGTGTATTTTCATTTTCAGCTCGGTATCTCCCTTTTTATCGTCATCATCGTTTGCTTGCTCGAAGCTTGCGAGGGTGGCCATTGTGTGGACAGCGTCTACGACGTTCTTGATCCTCGTCGATATCTCTGTCAGCAGTGATGCCACGGTGAAGAGTGGCATGGCATCAATCAGCGACGTCGCTCCCGGTTCACTGGCCAGGCTAAACGGGATTTCTCGCAGGTCGCCCTGCAGCTCGTGCATGGCCGTGTTCATGTCTGCCACGGTGATATCGAGCGTCGTGGAGGTCGTCATCGTGGCGACGGAGCTCGACGCCTCCCTGAGCACCTGCCTGCAGTGCGCGCCGAGTCTCGTACATACATCGGCGAGGAGCCGCTTGACGTTCTCGGGGGCCTGGACCTCCGCGTCGACACAGCTGTTGAGGATCTCGACGCAGTACGCACAGTGGCGCATGGTGGCGCCGAGCTTGGTGTATTGGGCGTAGGGGTGGCTGAAGCCGAACTTGCCGTGCGCGGGCTCCCACCGCGCCAAGTTGGCCTGCGAGTCCTCGGACGCCTTGGAGTTGAGCACGCACTTGTAACCCTCCGACTTGGCCTGCGCGCGCTTCACGTCCTCGGCGAAGTAGTCCTCGACGCAGCCTTCCACAGCGGCCGCGAGCTTCTCCATGTTGCGCACCGTGAGTAGGTGCAGCTCCTGGCCGGCCCACACGGGCCAGATGAGCACGCAGACGGCGAGGCAGATGAAGATGCCGCTGGCGATGGTGACAAGCCGCTGCTGCGCAAGCGCCACCAGCTCGTCGACGCGGTACCCCGACACGGCCACCAGACTATATGTTAGGATGAAGATGGTCACGCCGTAGTCGAACCGCGCCTTCACCGTCGGTATGAACCGCGAGAAGGTGGCTGCCCCAGCTGCACGCGCACACATATCACATATTTACATGGGTAATAGTTAGTACGTGTGGCACAGATCGTGTTACAAGATATTCGACCGATCTACACTGCGCACGAAGGTTTATACGTACCAAGCAGAAAGAGGGAGCCACTGGTGATGACCGGCTCAAGCTTATCGCCGGATTTGCTCGCCACCCAGTTCATGCCGAGCGCGAGCACGCCTGCGCTCGCCGTCGCGACGGCCCTGTTGAACCCTTTGTACACGCTGCCACCTACACGTTCATAGCAAGTAAAAGCAGTGATCAAAGCAAGTATTAGTAAATACATGCATGCTGAAGATGCAATTGCAACTGATCCGCGTGCACTTCGTTTTGTTATTTTATAGGTGCGACGTACCAACAGTGTACTCGAAAATGACGACGACTGTCATGATGGCCCACATGGCAGCCTCACCGAAGCCATCGTACAGAGGCCTGGTGTAGTAGAAGCCGGAGACCATTGTAAGAGCCATGCCTACTTTGAGGCCGTGCACTGCTTTCCGAGGATCGTCTGCGCCAATCTTCCAGACCTTCTCGGCGAAGCCGGACACCTTGGCTCCGAACATGAGCATGTAAGAGACGAGCCACGCACACGCCCTCCCGGCCTCGTACTCCAACGTCACAGACGCGCCTTCCGGCACCGTCACCCGCCACTCCAGCCCACTCTGCGCGTCCCTCGCGGCGGCAGCCATCCTGACCGGCAGAAGCACGTCGCTAGCAAGTCCAGATGGGTCCCTATTGTAAGCGTGCACCTCTGTGGCCAAGAAAATGTGGCCACCTCTGTGTGTTGCTTCGCTTCTGTGTCACTGTTTTTGTTGGACTTATGCTACGAGCTGACAGGAGGGCGAAGGGAAGCAAACCTTCCAAGGGAAGCTGTCTTGGAATGTTGTAAGGCACCAGGGGACTTGCTTATATAGAGACGAAGTTTTTTGCGGTATTGGACTTTGACGTGGGGCCAAGCTTTGCATTTGTCAGGGTGGAGCCTACCTTGCGCACGAAAGCTAGCGCGATACATGCATTTTGGAAAGGGGGCGAGTGGATCGCCAATATATAGGATGGACCGATGGAGATGTGGTGCGTACAGATCGAGTGCGATTTCTCATCATCGTAATTTGCTTGACACACAATTATGGTCTGCTTGTCTCTGCTTGAGGGCGATCTTGAATTCCTGATCACCTAGCAGGAAGAACATCACCCGCTTTGCTCAACACTGACATATTTCGTACGTGTACGTGTACGTGTAGTCAATTTGCTCAGGACGATTCTTCTGCAGAGTCATCCACCGAACTTACATGGGCCATGTGATACCACCCACTTTAAGACGTCATGGTTTCACCAAAAAAAACATGGTTATAGTTTCGGTGATAGAGGAGAGGACCGTGCTAAAGTTGAATCAATTTCAGTGCGTGGCGCCACGAAGCTTCACGGCTACACTTGATCTCGTTTTCTTTCAAAGCACGCTATCCTTTTCAGTGTCGGAGGATTCAATGCGCGTACACATCAACGCTCTGGGAGTGCGTGCACAAATCAGTCAATGCCTTGCCCACCGCCTATCAAAAATTAGGTGGAAGCCACGCGAACCTACTCCCTCTGTCCGGCTATAAGCGTACATATAGAAAATGAGTGACATATTAGTTCTCTCTCCTCTTATTAGCCTCCACCAATTAAATTAAAGGAGAAGAATGAGGATTGGGAGATGATGCGGGGGAGAAGAATGGGGGTTGGAGGATAGAGTGGGGGGAGTGATTACGAGGAGGCAATTGCATTTATTAACTGCATAAGAAGTGTAGATGTACATTTCTTTTGGGACAAAATTTGTATGCTAGATGCACACTTATAACCAGACGGAGGGAACACGTTCAGGATACTACCAAAACTTGAGGCCGCCCGATCTATATAAGCAGTTCCGCATGTGTAATAGCACCCAGGATGCTCTCCCCCGTACCTGGCAAACCACCGTGCAGAGCTGATTTTTACTTCTACTACTCGGATGAGCAAAGGTTCTTGCAAGCTGCACGCTCTTTATAGACTTGGCTAACTCCCAAGCGTTTATCGCGAGCCACCATCGCGCGAAAATTTTGTGGCGCCAACGGATCTGTGCGCAGAACCCGCAAGGAAATAACCCGTGAAATGCAATGCACCATAGTGCCGCTGACACAAAAAACGCGCCAAAAAGGTTCCCGCCTCGTCCTTTACTCATTGGGCATGTAAAAGACTATCCAGACAACTACGAATTTGACTCGGGATGACTAAAAGGCCACAACAAAATTCCTTCATGTTCAGAAAGATAATCAACAATAGCGAGGATGATGAGTTCAGGTAATTCTTATATGTGACACTCAATATGCGAGTTGTTCACTTTTACACTGATCAAGGAAGAGGCTACCGGAGTGATGATCGATGTGTGAGTGTTGAACGGATACTCCGAGAAGTTGGGAACATAAAACAAGAGTGGGGACGAACTTGATTTTCGCGGGAGCATTAACTGTGATGAAGAAACTAAGGGGTTACAGTTGCAGGTTGAGTCTTGTGAAGTCAAGGAGTAGTGGCGGAGCTCATGATAAAAGTTCAAGTCCAAGGTACACGGAGGTTCATGCATGGCAGCTTCAAGATGACAAAGACATATTCGCCAAAGTGGAGTTTATTGAATATGTGTCTAATATGTGTACGAGTTAGGCTACAACTGGACTTGTAATTAGCGGAGGTTTAGGTGTTTGAGGCGAAACGTGTAACACGGGTCTAATATATAAATGCACCGTGGGGTAGGTGCAATATACTGACGAAGCTGATAGGCTACACACAAGATCACGAGAGGGACGGTCCGGATGCCCGTGGCAGGGGTGACCGGACCGGCCGTGGCACGGTGGTGAAGGTGTTGTCTGATGGCCTCGGGTGGCTTTGTCATCGGTGTACTATGTCAATTTAGTACATGGGGAGGAGCGTCCGTATTAATGCAATGGGAATTAGGCATTGATCGTTAAAACTCGCTAACAAATCTCGGTGTCGTGTTGTGATTGCTTATGCTCGTGCGATCGATGTGCGCCTCCGATTTCTAACATGCATGCCTCCCGTGAGTTATGTTGATGTCCTCGTGGAATAATCTGTACGTTGCAGTACACGCCCTCCAGGATCCATCCAACCACATACGTGATCTTTCAATCCGAAACCATGTTTTTATTTCTTCTTTTGTGATTTCCATATGGAGTACACCCGTAGTTTCGATGATGATTTTTAGCGGATAACGCGGGCACAGGCCACAGGAAAATACAGTCACGCACACCGATCGAGTCACTGCACCCTAAGCATGTCTGTGCTATACAAGTTGCATTGATCATATATACATCAAAGTTTTTTTAGATCGACGCAAGTTGGATAGATTTCGAGTCACTTGACGCCCTGCAGCTGTGCTTTGTGGCTGTTCGCCATTTCGATGCCCCGTTACCAGCGGACCAGCCACCATGCGTCCATGCCGCATAGGCCAAGCACTATGGCTGCTCTCAATCAATTATCATTGTTCGAGATGCGACTCTCTTCTCTCCCTGACAAACGAAACTGACACCAGGAAAGCACCGTAACTCACATTGGATCAGAATACTTTACGAAGGCGTGGATGCTTCGTAAAATGCATGATTGCACATGCATGCATGGGTGGCAGTTTTGAAAAAAATTCAGCACAACACACACATAGTATCGTTGGATGTACCGTGAATCTGCAAACTTTGGTACAAGAATCCATTTGAGTGCTACACAAAAATAAAACACCAATTGTGATTTGTGTACACTTATAGTTGTCCTAAAAATCCTTTTGTTTGCAGCACACAAATCATTTTTGCCCACAATTCATAGGATCCAATCAAGGGTTTGGATTATGGGGCGGTATATCAAACTGCCACACGGTTACACCGTTGTCCCGCTCCCACCCTCAGGAAAATGGTCTGATGAACAAAGACTTGCCGATCAATTTGAATTTAAATGGTTAAACTAGGTTAAATAATGTGTATTCTTCCCCGCAAAAAAAAGTGCATTCCAAGTATATTATACAAAAACATCGTTGATTTAGTTGTGGAGCGGTACGTGGGCTACTATGTAGGTCTCGAGTTCACAGTTTCTAACCTTTGCTTCCTTAGTACAATATTTTCTTAAATTTTTGCTGCATGCATCTGAGTTAAATAAACGTGCTACTGCCCTAATTCCTAGGCTCCTCCAGGTAGCCGCCACTAGCGCCTCCTCCCCTCGCCGCCGCCGGTGTGGCGCCAAGCAAAGTCCGTGTGGTCGGCGGCGGTAGGGCCCTCGTTTCTGGTTAGTTGCGGCCGATTCCATGTCGTTGGCAGGCGGGCGCTACAGGCCATTGAGGTTTTGCAGTTGCCCCGGCGGCCTCGCGCAGGCTCCTCCGCTGGAGGTGTGACGGCAGGCACAGCTTTGCCGCGATATCAAGGATCCGGTTCGATGGGCTAATGCCATGCCAGATCGGATATTCGACAGCCACGTTTACCGGTGTGTGCGGCTTCCACCGTCGATTGGTTCGGCCTGGTTGGCCGAATGGCTTGGGCATGGCCGACTCGTGTTCCGGTGGCAGCAGCTTGATCTGTTGCGCGAGTTTGGTGGCTTTAGATAGGTTGCGGTGGCGGTCATAGGTGGGAGATGCCCACCCAACCTTCTGCTGGCGCCACCACTCCTTCGTTTTGTCGCCACCAACCGCGGCGGGGCACTCCTCTTTGGAGGCAGTTGGCTTGGTGGCTCTCTCGGCCAGGCGTGGACTCATCGGAGATCTACCAATGTCAAGGAGTTCCAGTGGAGGCCAGCTCGTGGTTATCTCTAGGGACACCAGGGTGGTTTGTGCAGAGTGCTTGATGTCACATCTCTCGGAAGATCCACTGTCAAGATGGTGTTTGGAATACCAATTCATATCCAGGGTGAAATCCGCTGTCTGGTCTTTGTTGGTCTGTCCTAGCAGCGACGAACTTGCGTCGTTACTTTGTTGAAGGTGTAATCTTTGTGCCGATGTTCTGGCCTTGATTGGTTGGACCCGGAATCCAGGATGAAAATCTTTGTCCTGGCCGTCTATGGCTGCATGTGATGATGTCGGTGCAAGTGCATTCTTCCTTCTCGAAGGCCTTGCAGCAGAAGAATGTGGCTTAGTCATGGATGTTTTTTCATATCTTGTAATGGTTCAGTCATTGTTGTCCATCTTATGTACTCTGCTTGTTGATGACTTTAGCCACGTTGTCTTGCATCAACTTTAATAATATTATAACCGTGTGCATTGGCGGATGCAGAGGCCGGGAAATTTAACCCTCCATTTTCAAAATAAATAACTGTTATACACAACTTTTATTAGAGGGGAGGGAGGAGCAAGTATGCCCTCCCAAACAATGCATCCCCTTTTTTTAGTTAGACTTGACACTGTAAATTCAGAGCCTGAAAAAGATAGAGCAAATGTACGGACAATGAGTTATGCCTGCTGAATCGTCCCCAAATATGTTTGACCACCCTGGACGAGGCACATAGGTCGGGACGTTACTGCTCTTTGTTACGGCACAATTTGCATTGGATTCATCAAGCGGGAATGTTATTTGTGATTTTCTTTTTTCCTTTTTGAAAATGGATGGGCTTTATTCTCCCGCTCTGTATCCAAGATGCACACGCCCAATTTGTTACACTATATGTGTCAATTGTAACACATTTTTTCTTTAGTAGCACATCGTCTCATTATTTTAAGCTATGCTAGCATATAATATGTACATGTTGATCTAAAATTTAACACTTCTAGGTCGTTTTGATCTTTTGGGTAGAGTGGGAAAAAAAAGCAAAGCGAAGTGCTACTTATGCGCATTTGGTCCCACTACTACATTTGGCTAGGCATCCACCAGATTTTGGGCCATTGTGTTGATTGTGGCAGTGTGGTGTTTCACTGACACCTCATCACTGATGCGTAACACATTATTAACGAATTTTACTATTCACCCATCAGAGAAAACGAGACATCACAGACAGTCCTGGTTAGTCTCCGGAGCAGCGGCTCAGAGACGTTGGGCTAGCCGTGACAAGCGGTGTGGCGGGTAAAAAATACCTCTCGGACGCTAGTGAGACGACCGAGCGATCTGATGCGTTCTTATACAGGATCCGACGGCTTCCGAGCTCAAGTCGCTGTTGAGGGATATGTCGCTCAATTTTACTGTTCTTAGTTAGGGTGGCCAGCTTTTTTGGGGCGTTGCGCTGGCACATATTCTGCACATGTTTCCCGTACGGCCCAGACAAATTCCATTATGGAATTCGGTTCTTGTCTCCCCTAGGTCAGAGGTCAACCCAAGGTCTTCATACGAAATTGCAATGGTGGTGAGTGAGACCAACTTTCAGGTGCCGCACTAAGGAATGCCATGGTTAGCTTAGCTAGTTACTCCACCATGCACTAGGTAGCCTCGTTCCGCATGTGGTTGGCACATTGGGTGAGTGGGTTCTACAGGATTACCTCACCGAGTTTCGCCAACTCAGGTACGGTACGTTAGACTGCTTTTCCATGTGCGGACCACTTTATGTCTCCATCAGTCAGTCACTAGAGATTCGAAGTACAAGAGGGTACGTACCAGGGTTTCTGGCCTACCTTTCCTAGCAAATCTATATCAACATCGCGACTAGCGCTCACCGTTTGACCTGGCACACCCCGTCACAACAATACCTTCTACGGGGAGCATCAGAAGCAGTGGGGGCGCCAGGTTTTAGAGGGTGGGTATTCATTTTGGAGGAGGGTATCCATTTTGCCAAAATCATCATTGTTTTGCAAAAAAAAAAATCGTCTGTTTTATATAAAATTTTAATGGTTTGTCAAAATCTTGGGTATTCAGCCGAATACCCAAGAATACCCCTGGCGCCGCCCCTGATCAGAAGTGACCCCCTATTGATAGACACGTTGGTGCTCTGCCAACATGCGTGCGCGTAGCCCAACGCATAAAGCTTACCTGCCAATCTATCCTACCTCCGATATCCTATCAGAGCATCCGCCGCGCGGATTATGTCGACTAAAGCAGTTTGGTAAGCGCACAAGGATTTCAATTGATAGTTGCTATCGTGCGCACTCAGTCGCTCACTACTCGATCTTTTGGTTATCTTCTCCGTGCATCTGTTGCCGTCCTTTGGGGGTTTTAATCATGGTCTGGTCCAAAGTAGTTAAAGCAAAGTGGATGCAATAATATATAAATTTTTTTCGAAAAGGAGGATAACCCCCGGCCTATGCACCGAGCGATGTATACAGCCATCTTTATTAAATTATTTCACAAAACCTTACAAAATTAATACATGAACCAAACCAAAGCCACCTTCCAGACGATCACTGTCGCCATACCTACAAAGTTGATGATGTACTGGTCTGGCCCTAACACACACCATGTACTCCAGTGGCCTCGCCCTAACACACACCATGTAATCCAGTGGCCTCGCCAAGCCACAGGATTAATATATAATGGTTGGAATGGACACAATATATCTCGTTGGTACAATTAGGCCTGGGACGTACGTACCCTCTTGTACTTCAAATCTCTAGTGACTGACGGATAAAGTGGTGCGCACACGGAAAAGCACTCTGATGTACCGTACCTGAGTTGGCGAAACAAGGTGGGGCAATCCTCTAGAACCCACTCACCCAATGGGCCAACCACATGCGGAACGAGGCTACCCGTGCATAGTGGAGTAACTAGTGGATGTAGATACGATGTACCGTACCTGAGTTGGCGACCTGCTGGTGACGCTGTCATGTGTTTAAGAAAAGCAGTCCAGCACCTTTTATGACATACTCCTGCACGTACTGCTACTAGGTAAGATGTGATGAAGAATAGTTAAAATACATAAACTAGTGGATGTAGATACGACATCGCCAGGCGAAACAAGGTGAGGCAATCCTCATGTGCCAACCACATGCGGAACGAGCCTAGCTTGTGCATGGTGGAGTAACTAGCTAAGCTAGCCATGGCATTCCTTAGTGCGGCACCTGAAAGTTGGTCTCGCTCACCACCATTGCAATTTCGTACCAAGAAAGTTTGACTTGTACGGCGTAAAAGACTGAGGGTTGGCCTTTGATCCAGGGGAGACAATAACCGAATTACAGAATGGATTTTTTTTTTTTTGAGAGCACACGCATCACACACGGTTATCTTTGGAGGGGAAACTATCCGTTTTTGGGACCTTCGTGCTCCAATATTAAAACCACTGAAAGTATAGGACACGAACGCAACGAGAACACTCCAGAAGCACAGCTGGACCACCGAAAATGCGGGAAACACCTCCAAAACAAGAAAATAACGAGAAATCCCCTAGAGGCCCCTGCACGGAACAACCACGCACGCCATTAGTCTCAGTCGGCACTACAGGAACCGTTGGAGACCACCGAAGAACGGAGAAGCACCCTTTCAAACATTGCTTCATGGACCTCAAAAGAGCCCCGCCGTCGCCGGCGGGGAACTTGCCGCTGTGGCTCATTGGCCAGGGGAAGCCCCTGAACCTCTCCGAACTCAAATCCGCACCGGATCTTCGACCCCGTCGAAGATGACGACCACCGGACCTGCTCTCCTTCAACTTCCTTCCCTACGCCGGACACGCCTTCTTCTGGAGACTGCCGCCGATGTCTGGAAACTGCCGCCGATGCACGACGGCCTGCTTCTGAACACACACCCTCCAAGATTCCTCACCAGCGATGAAGCAGGGTTGGATCTGGAGGACAAAAGGCCACCGGTGTGGTCAGCACCACTGCCTGACCAACCACACCCCGGCACCCCCAACGCTCCCCATGGGCGCCACCATGGACAACAACGAAGTGGATCTGGAGCTGGGGGACAACACTTATTCCAAGCGGCGGCGCCGCATCCACCCAAACATCGCCGCTGGGAAGCCTAACCCTACCCATATCTACACCGCCCGAGGAGAGAACCAAGGTCCCCCCCTCCCTCCCGCCGCCAGAGAGGCAACCGGAGGGAAAGAGGACCCTTGGCCTCGCCGGCGGAAGAGGAGAAGAGGAGAAGCGACCTGGTTGCCTGCCACAGGGGAGAGAGGAGGGGAGGTTTCGGGAGCCCGTACAGGAAGCCTGTGCAGAATATATGCCAGCACAGGGCTCCCAAAAAGCTGGGGCCCCTAATAATAATAATTAAGAAACAGTAAAATTGAGCGACCTACGCCCTCCACAGCAATTTGAGCTCGTAAGATTGAGTGCCCTACGCCCCTCCACAGCGATTTGAGCTCGTAAGCCGTCAGATCCCGTATAAGAACACCAGATCGCTCGGTCATCTCACTAGCATCCGAGGCCATGGCGTAGCCCGCCCGGCCCTTGTGTGCACCAGTACGGGGTGCCGGCCACCTATTGGGCCCCCAAGGCCTCTCTATGGCCGTGGTGCTCCACTTGAGGCCTTTTTCGTCTAGTATTGTTTCCATTTTTAGTTAAAATTGTTCCCAGCAGGAAATAAGATGAACTTTCTTTTCTGCCAAAAACGGCAATTTTATTTATTATGGCAGGAATTAGAGGGCAAATAATGAGCAAAGTGATGAGAAACCTAGATACGATTTGGACGTACCAGCTCCCCCAAGCTTAACTTATTGCTTGTACTCAAGCAATTCAGGCGACGGAGCAAAGCGATAAGAAAAATAATTATGATTACTTTGCTTCAAATACACGCAGATATTTAGTACAAACACCTGGTTGTGATTTTGATTTTGATATTTTTGACGTCACTTTAATAAAATTTGGTTGCAAGCATCGCATGATGGAGAAGCTGAGATGATGATCCTTTCGTTATTAAAAAAAGATTGCTTACGTGGATACTGTATTTTCTATTAGTTAGTGTAGTTAAATGGGATCCTAATCAATCACTGGTGTTACAAAATTAGCACCGTGTCTGTCAAGGAAAAGCTTTTTCCCCTAATACCTATCTAAGAATATGTATCGTACACATGTATAGCTCAGTGGTGCTTCAACCCTCTCCCATGATGTAACAAATATATAAGATCTGATTAGCAGTGCTTCATTACTAAGAATTCTACAGTATAAACAGTGCTACGTTGTCTTAAGAAAAACACTGTATTCGACTTTAACATTTGTGCAAAATATGTTTTGTTTACAGATAATCCGTCAAGAAAAAACTCCAAGTGAATGGTAGAATTAGGTCATCACTACCGACCTCCTCTCTTCCAAGAAAACAGAATGTGGAGACCGACGGATTTCGACGGTCGAAATTTCTTCTTCTTACGATTGTGTTAAAGCGGCCGCAGCCACGACGGACGGTTGGGAGCGCAGGAGCGAGCACTTATCGCCGTGTAGAAGACGCAATCATGCTACCGCTGCAGATCGGTGGGGTTCTGATTGAAAGGCCAAATCTCCTATCGCATTGAGCAGTGGCACCACACATCTCGACAACTCTCCTTTCGTTCCTATCCCCTGCTACAGGAGACAGGAGGCGAACTCGGAGGCGACCTCTGCGCCCAGCTTTCCTCCGGCCAGATCTTCATCTCCTTCCTCTCCGGACGGCCTCGCCGTCACCGGGGGAGGAGGGGACGTTGATCTGGTCGGGTGTAGTAGTGTACAGTAGGGTAGGTTCTCCTAGTCTTGCTGTTGTGTGTGTCGGGCTATTCGACGACGCAGCTTCGGCGGCGTTCTTGGCGGTGGCGAATAAAGTGTGCTTCAGCTCCTACCTGGACATGGCGGCTTCTGCTGTGGTCGGTGCAGGAGCTGGAAGCTAGGTTTCCTGTTGAGGTTGGCGCAGCGGCGGCGTCGACTTCATGGTGGATTTTGCTCTCCCGCTTCGTCGTTGCGGCGGCGCGTCCTGCGCCGTTGTGGAGCTCGGGAGGTTTGGCAGCTGCTTCGGTCCATTGCGGGCTGGCGGCTGGCCTGGTTTTGGGCTCGTTCTCCTCCGGCTTCGCCGTTGTGCTGGCGCGTGCTCCGGCGCCATCACGGAGCCAGGGAGGCGTGCAGGAGCTGGTTGTTGTCGGCCTTGGAGCGCCGGCTCGCTCTTCTTCAGCTGTTCCTGGGAGTTGCTTGCAGGCCTGCGTGCTGGCTTTGGCCGGTGTGCGCAGCCTGACCGTCGGGCCGAATCGGGGCGACGCCCCCGCCGATGTGCTCCCCTCCGGATTGAGATCCCGACGTCCGCGTCGGGTGGCTACTGCGGCGACTTCTACGAGGTGTACCTCTAAAGGTTCGCTCCGGCGACGTAGCTGCGGCTTGGGCCATCTTCGTTTCTCCTCCTGGCGATGCGACGGCGGCCGTTCGAGCGGCGGCGGATCTGGATGTGCAGAGTTGGCCCAGGGGTCTGGATGTATTTTCTTTGTTTCTCGGGGTCCTTTCTGCAAAGTGTGGAACAGCTGTGCTGTTTCTGGGTGTTTCCTGTACGCTCGTTTCCTTTCTTAATATAATCCAGGAATTTGCTTCAAAAAAAAAAATGCGTTAGTACGTTAGCAGCAGCAGTTGGAATCCAGCAGCTGTTCGCCGAAGATCCCGCAGGATATTTTTGTGCTGGTTAGCCCAGTACTCCACATCCCACAAGTTGGGCCATGTTTCTGTTAGCTTTAGGCTGGAGAAATCCATTGTTGATTGCCAGCCCACAGCTAATTAGCCCACTGAAAGCCAAGCCTTAGCTCGAATCACTAGCGCTGTGTGCGGGCAACCGACTGGGTTGTTTCTCGAAAAACAAAAAGACTGGGTTCGACCCTTGGTCCAGTGCTGGTTTAGTCCATCCCATATGGGCACGCCTATCTCTCACTTAAAGCGAGACGTAGGGCAGCCTCGCGTCAAGAGGAGCCGTAGTGGGCCTGCCCAGCCCATCAGCAGCGCTTCGCCCTCACCCGCGCGCGACATGGGCTCGCCCCGCCATGATGACATCACACTGACATCACTCTAATTAATTTTTTTCTTCTTTTTCCTTTTTCCTTTTTATTTATTTTTTCAATGAATATAATTTCAAATTTTAGATTTAACTAAAAAATGGTAATCATGTGCTTCCAAAATGTTAAACGTGTATAAGAAAAATGTTTCTGATGTATACAAAAAATGTATAATCTGTATGAAAAAAAGTAGACATCAAAAAATATATCTAAAAAATGTTAATCATGTATTTGAAAAATGTTAAATGTCTATAAGAAAATTGTTGCTCATGTATACGAAAAATGTATAATCTATATGAAAAAAGGTGGACATCAAAACATATATCTGAAAAAAATGTTAATCACGTATTTGAAAAATGTTTAATGAGTATAAAAAAATGTTCCTACCATATACAAAAAATGTACAATCTGTACGAAAAAAATAGATCTCAAAACATATATTTTCAAAAATGTTAGTCATGTATTAAAAAAATGAGAAACATGTATAAAAAATGTTCCTGCTGTATACGAAAAATGTATAACGTACATTAAATACAAGTAGACATCAAAAGCATATATTTTAAAAATATGTTAGCCGTGTATATAAAAAAAATTCTGATATATACGAAAATTGTACATTATGTGTCAAAAAACGTTTATTGCCATTAAAAAAATGTTTACCATGCATTTTAAAAAATGTTGACCATGTATTAGAAAAAGTGTTCAAAACATGTATTTAAGAAAAAAATGTACATCTTGTATTTACAAATTGTTTAACGTGTATCAACAAAATGTTTCACGTGTACACTAAAAATGTACATTGTGTATGGAAAAAAGTAGACATATGTTAAATAAAAAAGTAACCAATGAAAAATGACAAAGAAACAAAGAGAAACAAAGAAAAGCAATGAAAACTGAAAAAGAAACAAATAAAACCAAATAAAAAGAAAGGAAACAAGAAAGAAACAAAGAAAAACAATGAAAACCAAAAAAGAAATAAAAACAGAAGAAAAACAAAGAAAAAAGAAAGAAACATAGGAATAAAAAAAATCATTGAAAAAAAGAAAGAAAAGAAAAAACAATGAAAACCGAGAAAGAAATGGAGAAAATAGGTGAAAAATGTAAAGAAAACAGAAAAACCGAAGAAAACCGTGAAGAAACAAAGAAAACATAAAAAAAAAGAAAAAAGAAAAAGAAAAACCAAAAAAAAGAAGAAAACCGGACCGAACAACGAACAGCGAATGAGAGCCAGCAAACGAAAAAAAAACCTAAAATGGGCCGGGCCAGAAACGACAGGGAAAGAAAAACCTTCAGGCGAGACGAGAGCTGTACTCGCTATAAGCGAGATATAGCTCTCGTGATTGCATATATCTAGGTTCCAATTTGAAAAAAAAACTAGGTTCCACTAAGAAAAAAAAATTGGGCAGCTGTTAAAAAAAAGCAACGTATTTCTTATGAGAATATATCTTGTGTACCGGACATGTGGTGTACTTAGTCACCTGATTTTCGTGGCTCTCTGCAAAAGTTTAGAAATTTTGTAGTTTTTGAGAAAATGTAACTACAATATATATCTATCATGGTAAAAAAAAAATCTAATCTAAATTCAAAAGACATCCTGAGAAATAAAAAAGTCAAATCACTCTATGATTCAAATTGGTTACTTATTAGGCCAACTATTAGCACTAATTTTTTTTTTGTTCTTCGTGTTACAAAATTGGATTCTAGTTTCGCAGGATGAGGATTCATGTTGCTTCTATGACCTCCTTAATTTTATTTCAGATTTTTTTTCAACACGTGTAGATACGGTACCGAGGTTGGGTGCACTAGGTAAGGATGGCAGTTTTGCCCATGGGTATATGTACCCGCGGGTACCCGACCCAATCGGGTAGGGTAGGCATAGGAATTTGCGCCATGGGGTCTAGTGGGCAAGTACCCAATGACTAATGGGTAGGGCCCAGGTATGACTTTCTACCCAATGGATAACCATTGGATACTAGGTAGCTATGATATGTGGGACTCCCCGACTCACACTTCTGCCGCGGTGCCGACCTTTTCTAGAACTTTGGCGTGGCGTCACGTGGTGGTCCTTCTTTGAAATAACTTCCTCCGAAAGATATAATGGAAGGTGATAAGTTGATTAGTAACTTCCTCTGAAATAAGCTTTCTACTAGTTGCATTGCCTTATCTTCCAGTTATCTTTGTCTAGACCAATAGTATTATTTATTAGTACGATATAATGCAAAAGAGAGAGGCGAAGGGCGTGTTCGGGAGCCCTCCAGCTCCTGGCTCCTTCGGCTCCACGTCCAGAGTTGAACCGAATGGTCCAACTCCTGGAGTTTCGTGAGAGAAGCTGGCTATTTTCTCAGTACAAAATGTGAGGAGTCGAGGAGCTGGAAAATCTGTGCTCCACCGAAACAGGGAAGCTGGAGTTGTCAAATATTACAGTGTAATGCCACCGCCAAGTGAATTGCAAGATACCGGTTCGCTTTGTTTCTTCCCCTCGTCTCCTCGCGACCTCGTCCCCTCATGGGCCAGTGGCGTAAATGGGCTGCAGCACTAATGGGCCAGTCACATAAATGGGTTTTCAGCCGGCTTTAGCGACCAGAAGTAGAAGCTGTCGAGTCAAACGAATGTCTAACTCCAGGATTTTTAACGAGAAGCTGGCTCCTGGTTTTGGGTTGTGGAGTTGAGGAGTTTGAGGTTGTGGAGGTTTACCGAACACGCCCGAAGTGTTAGGATCTTTGTTATCTATTGCTACCAGATATAACTAATTAACTTATCTTGTAATAGCATGAATATTCATACATTTGCCCTCTCCCCTTTATAGTGTAAACTATTGCCCAAAGGGTACCCATTGGGTATTGGGTACTCGTCCGGTTTGGGCACATGCATGCGTTTCTACACATGGATATCTTAATGTGCGGGCAAAGACATGTATTTTTGATATGAGTATGGTTCTAAGTGAGCTTCACCCGGCCAATACCCGCACATTGCCATCCGTATGCCTGTAGCAATGGACTAGACCTTAAAGTGCCACTAGTCCCCCTAAAATGAAATAAAGTGCCACTGGTCAACCTGCCTTGGATACACCCAAAAACTAACCCTAGCTATCGAAGAAGAGCTTCAGTTTTCCATCCGTGTTTCCATTGGTTCTCCTCGGCTCCGGCTGTCTCTAACACCAAAAGGCGGGAAACCCATGGATCAATGTTTTGCAGTTTTTAAGTTATGCGCCGATGACAATTTACTTGGAATGACCTTTCTCAGTCATGAGTAGGTAGGTATAGTGGACACTTTATGGCATAAACTTTGTCTCAAACAACCTTTACAGCTTTTACAGTGATTCCTTACTAATTTCCATACACCAATTCCTTCTGCTTCTCGTTGGGTTCGACACTCTACTTATTGAAAAGATCTATAATTGATCCCCTACACTTATGGGTCATCAAGAGCCTTGGACCGTACGTCATTCGTGGACGACTGCGATGACACTAGTTTGGCAGGAGGACGAACCCTTTGACTGGTAGTAGTTCGCCTCGTATCTACAGAGTTATAGACGTTTGACCAGACTGTACTTGGGACCAAGGGCTATTCTTGATCAGATGCAACCCCTAGCACGTCCGAGAGGTACCCAATTGATTCAATTGCGGGAATCAGACACAACGCAGTAAGTAACATGTCGCCCATTTGCGTACTCCTATCATATCTTGAATATATATATACCTTTTTGTTTACCCACTGCAGGGTGAGTTATACCATTGAAGTTTCTAATAGTATTATTTTGTGATATATAACACGTGTTACGATGGTTAAATTGTCTATCTAGGGATACACGTGGCCTTTTAAACTAGAAAGGACGTAGTATTCGCTAAAATTTCTCAGGATTAATTTAGTTTTCTAAAACCTAAAACCTCAGTTATTATCTCTACTCCTAAAGGAGCAGTCCGTAGTCATTTCGTTTCGTTCGCTTCCACCACCTCGATCGATCGCTAACTCCCAGCGATTCCTTTTGTTACGATGGAATTACATGGGTCCCCGTCGGATCCACTTCCTTACATGCATAACGAAAACAATCAACCATCAATCAGAAATCTCCGCCCCTCAAAAAAATCAATCAAAAATCTCCACATTATTTCTTTCCTTACGATGCATACACACAGCAACCATCAATCAGACTCATCCTCCTGGAAGGCCGACAAACGCAACCCAGCATCGACCTCCGCCCGCCAGCATCGCCTCCGCCGATTCAAGCCGCCAGAGCACCTCCGGACTCCGTCCTAACGTCTCCTCCCTCTGTCTGCGGGCGGTGGTGGCGGTTCCCCGCCCTCAACCTCTGCCCAGCCGATCTGCCCCCAGCCGATCTGCCCCTGGACTTCGCCGCCGGCCCCGAGTCCAATGATGACGACGAAGCCCACGCCCCGACATCGTCCATGTGCAGGAGCAGCACCGGCTCCGCCTCGTGGAGAGAGGGGCAGAGGGGTCGAGGAGGAGGTCGAGGAGTCGGGGATGGCAGTCGAGGACGGCGAGTGCAACTGCAACATGCCATCCAAGCAAGTCAGTTAGATGAAGGTAACTGAACCAACCTAGCTCTGCCTTTTACACTTCTCCTCTTTCACCAAATTTTATTTGATTAATGGTTCTATGTAGCAAACTGATTTGCTGTACCAACTAGCTTGAAACCTCATAGTTGATGTTACTCTGCGTGTATATTACGTGCTTAGTGTGCTAGCGTTGATATTATTTGGATTCATCTGATCAAACATGTGTTCTTTTTCTGTCAAATTGTTGAGACGTTTCTTTCGTTATTACTCTGTTGCATAAAAAGTAATGGATTGTGCTTTGGACAGAGTGCTACGTGATTGAACAAACGTTACAACACAACCTATTAAACTCTATATGTTAGATTATATATTCATCTGATCAAACATGTGTTCTTTTATGTCAAATTTTTTGATTCGTCGAGATTCTGGGTTGAGTCCGGCACCCAACGCATTGATGCCCTCTCCCGCGCATTGTATGCCCACATGCTTACATCGAGCCCCTCTTACTCTCCTGCATTATTACCTGAGGATGACAGATTGGGCTCTATCTGACATGTGATTAATATTGTTTTATTTGTAGCAAGCATTGACCTAGCATGCATCACCTACCAGCTATAGGTGAAAAGAGTGGTTCAGTCGAAGAATGTTCAGGAGGTTATCTTGAACATCAATGATCTTAAATCCACAGTTTGGTCCTCTCTCTATTCAATTGAAGAATGTTCCAGATAAGTCGATGGAGGTGGAGCGATGATCTTGCAGATTTGGATAACTTTGATGTATGCTTGTGTGCTACTGAACTTCTAGGTTTTCCATTATGTTTGCCAGTTGCTAGTGAGTGATATGTAGCAAGAATTAATTTGACATCTTAAAAATATGCCATATCATGGTGGAGCAAAATGTTAATCCATCACAGATGATCGATATGGCTTGTCTTCGGACCATGCTTTTGTAGTGTTAGAAGTTGTTATCTTCTACATGGAACTTAGGATATGCGTATGAGAAATTACATCTTTGTTTGATTCAGAAAATTGTACATTGCCGAGTGAAATTTTGTATTACTATTTTAAATTCGGTGTAGGGTTTTATTGTGCATTTTTCATGGTGTGGTTTGGCCACACCTATGTGTAGAAAGTGAATTTCCCCTATAGTGCCTTCATTAGATTTTGACTTCTTATCCTGACTAAAATTATGACAGGCAAATTCTAGATACGAAGCCCCGATAATACTTCCATATGCAGCAACAAATACTGATAGAGTTAATTCTCGTGAGGAAAATATATCAAGCTTTGGAGTTTGCACAAGAAGTACTTGAACCAAGAGGTAACTTCCTGTAAAAATATCTCCCTTACCTGTGTAATCTATTTATTAGTTGTCGTCTGTGAACTTCGTTTCAATTTGAACTGCTCCATGGAGTAAGTATGCATACCATGAGTGTTCAGCCCGAGTTGATTGTTGTGTGTGAAACTTCCATTCAATTTGAATTGTCGAGTGGCGTAAGTATGTAACCATGAGTGTTCAGCCTGACTTGTTTTGTGCCATCTTCACCTCTTTGCTTATTGTTCCTATACTGACAATGCATGCTTTTGTCTAAAGTTTTGTACTTTTGCAATTTTCTCAAGAAAAAACTAATTGGTTGCCGTTTTTAATCCTTTGTAATGTATATAGTCTATTTGAATATTAGAGAAACCCTTTTGTAATGTATCGGTTGGTTGCTTTGTAATACAAAGCGGGGGAAATCCTTTTTCGTTAAATATTACAGAAACGGTTGACATCTAATTCGCCATCATGTTGATTTACACATAATTTGTTTATCTCCTTTCTAATGAGTAAATGGTTAATACTGAAGACTCCTTTTGTGAATTAAGCATCATTCAGAGAAGATAATGACTGTATGCTTCCATGTACGGTGGTGCCTCCCTTGAGTTGGAGATTATATTAGAATTCATTGACTTGCAGCTATGGCAATGACCAACACAGTTTGCCTGCGAAACTTCCTTTCTTTCCCTGTTCTGCTGGTAGTACTGGTGTAGATTTTCTTCTTCTATAAAATATACATAGATTTTTTTGTTATAATAAAAGCAGATTGGTCACAAAAACATGTTACTTCAGCAGCTATTTTTTTAACTGAAATCATTTTCGCTTACTGGGCGTTAGCTATCCCTGACAACAGATTTACACTGATTATTTTTTAACAGTAATATCACGCAATGATTTTGTTCCCTCCTTGCATTTGCCTGATAAAGAGCACGTCAATGATTATTTTGTTATTCCACTGTTTGCATTGCAGGGTTCGGTTCGGAACAAAATTCAATGTCTGCTGATATACTAAAGAAAAGCATATGAAGCTACAGAAGATGGATTCTTCTCTATCATGAACAAAACATTATTTGCTTCCCCGGCTCTGATTAAGTCATCGGTGCATGGATTCACTTAACTCATTTGGATTATCTGCAGTTGACCCTCTAATTAGCCACAAAAAACTTGTTAATTATAAAATATTTACTTCTTTTTTCTGCAATGTAAGTTGTTCTTACTGTATTATCCTCTGTTTTTTCTCACTTATTCAAATAGCGCCATGTGAGTTCAAGATTACTTGTCTAGAGGTAATTGTCAGAATTAGCCTCCTGAGTTTGCTTGTTTCACTTCTGGTATTTGTTGAAGTATAAAAGGTGTTGATTTTACTGATTACAATAAGAACGCTAATAAAATGACGATTCAGTCGAAGTTTTTGTGTCTTATGAAATTAAGATTAAGATGTATATTGACCTATCTCTGTGTATAATTTTATATTATAAATTTTGACACTCCAATTAAAAAATGAAGCACTTGACAATTATGTGTGATCTTTGAATATGTTTCCCAAAGAGCAAAACCATAGTAATTTACTAAATTCAAATAAAGGCATGCAACAGTGTGGTGCTATATCACCTCGATTTTACTTTTGACAAAAGCAACCAGAAATGGAGGGCAAGATAATAAAATTTGTTCTATGTCTTGATAAAAGTCTGAAGAAATATGGATAACAATGCACGCACACCACCACTACCATCCACAAGCACTCACACATGGATCGCTACCACAACCCTCCTGACCATTCAACTAGGGCGATGCTAGACGCCAGTCGGCTGGCCCAATTTTCAGTCGGCCGTCCCCCTTCCCCCCCTGGCGACATGATCTCGTCTGTCCTGGTCATTCAATCTGGATCGGCCCCTTGTTGAACCTCACGCGCACATCTCTCTCTCTCCGTCGAAAAAGCTTGGAAAAAGGAGAAACGAGAAGCAGCGCCCTTGCCTGCGAGCGCCAGCGCTCGCCTGCCGCCATCCCCAACCACCGCCATTGTGACATCCCCAGGTTACTGAACAGTAGTTATGCCAATTAATCATGCCAAGTCATCATCATCAAGCCTTTTAAAAGCAATTAGAGAATAATACAAATTCAAATTCAAATTTAAAACAAAGTCAAAATTAAAATGTATCCAAACAGTAGAAAAAAATAGTTCATAAAATTGCAAATAATCCAAATGCATTTATAAAAATATACTCAACATTTATTGGAATAGTTAAGTGACTCCATTATCAATAAAACAACACGAATCAGCAACATTTAATCCATTTTTATTAAATAGAAAATCAAATCAAATCATTTGCTCACCAAACCATTTTATGCTAGTGCTAAAATTTGCATACTATTTATTGGGCTAAGTCTCCTATTTTAAAAAAATCAATTTGTGACTATACATTTTATAAAACAGAAACTATAAAACAGAAACTAAAGAAAAACAGAGAAGAAAAAGAAAAAGAAAAGACCCTGGCCACTACTGGGCCGAGGCCCAGGCCGGCCCACCTGCGCTGCCTGGCCTATTTAGGCGCGGCCGCCAGCCCCCACCCGAACCCTAGCCACTCCGCTCTCCTCCCTCGCGCCCGACCCCGCCGCCTCGCGTCGTTGCCGCCCCTCGTCGCCGTTCGTCGCCGGCGCTCGTCCTCGTCCCCTCCCCGACGGCTTCCTCGCGCCTCGCCGCCCCGTTCATCTACACGGGAGTGAGGACCCCATCTCCTCCTCTCCCCTCTCTGTCGTCGCCGCCGCCCGTGGCCTCGCGCTCGTCGCCGTCGCCGCTGCCCATGCCCGCCTCACCGTCGCCCGCTCGCGCCCGGCTGCCGCTCGCCTCGTCGCCTTCGTAGCGCCCGCCGTCCGCCCGCGCAGCCGCGCCCGCGCGCCCGCCTCCCCGCGCTTGCCCGCGCCCGTGCTGCCCCGGCCTCGCTGCTGCTCCGCTCGGCCGCCTCCCGCCGCCCGTGCTGCTGCTGATGCTGGCCCCGCTCCGCCGCGCCTCTGCCTGCTGCCGTCCGAACCGCTCGCCGCAGCCGCTCGTCGCCGCTGCCGTGGCTGCTCCTGCTGTGCGCGCGCACCCGCGCGTGGCCTCGCCGCGGCTGCTACTGCCGCAGCTGCTGCCACTGCTTGCTACTGCCGCTGCTCGCCTGCGCTCCCGCGGCCTCTGCTGCTGCTCTGCTGCTACTCTCGGTGGCTGGCTGCGCTGCTCCTCTGCTAGTTGCTGCTCCCTGCGCTGCGCTAGCTGCTGCTGCTGGCGCCGCTGCTCTGCCTGCACTGCTGCTGCTACAGTAACATTCAGTTACTGTAGCAGTAGCTAGCTTTGCTGCTGCTACGATGACTACCTCTTTTGACAGCAACAAAACAGCGACAAGACGAGTCCTAACATGAGTAAAAATTATATGAACAGAAAGTAGACGTAACAAGCTTCATTTTGTTCCATTGGGCCAGTTCAGATAATGCGTGGATTAATTCCTACGAAAATCACAAAATGCTAAGTTCTGTTAAGTGAAAAACAGAAAAACAGCTTTATTTTCATAGCTACTTTAGAGCTGTTGATGATCAAGCAAATGAACTCTAATATGGATGAAAGTGATACTAACATGTAGATCACAGAAAAATGCTCACAATTGATATAAGGCACAAAATCATAGGATGTTTAGAACAATAGCAATAGCCTCCGGAAAACAGCTAAGTGGTGTTTAAAACTGAGGGCTTCTCAGAATTAGCAGAATTTCGGAGATTCTCAGAAAACTTCGGAAATTCGTAGAAAATAATCCGTAACTCGGATGGAAAAACTTTATACATCAAAGTTGATCAGAAAAACGAGACGAATCCGATGGTGCCCACTGTGCAGCTATCACATGCCTCTAACACTGCAAACCTGTAACCTTCCCCCTCCGGATCGCCTGTCCGATAATTGCCCAAGCCGGGAAAATATCCCAGATATTTTCCCGCTCCGTCTGTAACGTGTAGCACTGCGTTAGATCATCCCTAGCATAGCTTTTTGCCGTGTCATGCTTTGTGATTGCATCTGTGTGCTGTGTATTTATTTGTTTCTTCCCCCTTTTCTTTCCGATAGCCTCCGAGACCGACGCTGCCGCTGTGATCGACTACGTCGTCGACGAACCTTCTTCCTTTTCAGCAGAGCAACCAGGCAAGCAAAACCCCCTTGACGCATGCCTATATCACCTATTCTTTCTCCCTCCTGCTTGCATTAGAATTTGCTACTGCTATTGTTTTATCCTATTCTGATGCATAGCCTGTTTATTGTAACTTCTGTTGATACTTTACCTGATATCCTAAATGCTTAGTATAGGTTGGATGAAATCCATTTGTGGCCCTCTCCTTTGTTCTAGTTGCCCCGCTTAGTTACTAGTGCCCCGATCGAAGCGATCGTCGGGCTGAGCCAGCACAGCACCGCACACCCCCCTAAGTTGTCCGACTCTTCAGAGTTGTCCTCGAGTGACGAGGGTGATACCTCTTAACTCACTCTCGATGATGCCTCTGTAGTATAGCTAACCGGACATGGATTACCGAGGGTGATTCCTCTCCCTCCACCTCTGGAGAAGCTTCTGTCGTGCAACCTCGCAAGCGTGAATGCCTTCGAGGGTGATTCCTCTGGGTTCACCTTGACGGATTACATCGAGTAGGAATCCATCGAGGGTGATTCCTCGGATTCCCCTCTGATGTGATGAACACACGGATACTTTACTTTTACTACAGTCCCCGGGAAAAGTCGGGTCGACCCCGAGGGGTACCCGCGAGAGTTGTATAGTCGGGTTGACCGTGAGGGTACCCGCGAGATAATTACGAGGCGCAGCCGGGCAGGCAGAGACCGCCCTAGAGAGGGATGGGCCTGGCCCTTGTTGCATTTCCTCGAGACGGGACGACAGGTGTACTGATCGTCACCGCGAGCTCCTAATAATGCGCTAACGGATTTGGGTATTGATCTGAGTGGGTCGTCGTGCCCTATACGCACTACCACCACGTGGGATAATGGTTTAATGGGGCCCTCTACGCCGTATGTATCAGCCGAAAGCTCTGTCAGACGTCCAGTTCAGCATTGCGGCCGGGCCGGGTCGGCGCCATCCATGATAGAGGTGGTGCCTGGATCGCTCTGCTCGCAACGACCCGGAGTGCTAAGGGCGATGGCCCAAGACCCTTGAGCGCTTGGGATGTAGACTGACGGGGACCTCTCTGCTTAGCCGTAGGTAGGGCTGCGGTGTGTCGATTATCCGAGGCCGGGCATGACCCGATAAAAGTGTGTCCGGCCAGAGTTAATCGAGCGTGTTGGGTAACAGTAGTGCACCCCTGCAGGGAAGATTATCTATTCGAATAGCCGTGTCCACAGTAACAGGACGCTCAGTGTTGTATCCCGATCTACTACTACTTGAACATGATACATGTTAATTAACTTAAGCTTCGGGATCGCTTTCTCGCAGGGAGTTGAGAAAGGATCTCTGGGCTTTGCTTCAACATGCTTGATAAATTATTAATATGCTAATCTGCACTCTTCTAATGCTGCAAGACCGCTGAAGATGCTAGTCTTCGATAGGCTAGGCTTTCCCCCTATTCTGGCATTTCAGCAATTCAGTCCACATTTACAACCTTCCTTTGATACCGATGCATATGTAGTTTAGATCTGATGTCAGTCTTGCGAGTACTTTGGATGAGTACTCACGGTTGCTTTGCTATTCTTTTCCCCCACACCCGATTGCTGTAATTCAGACGTCGGAGCCCAGGAGCAGGAGATCCCCGGAGGAGCCTTCTTCTACGTGGAGACCGCCGACGACCAGGAGTAGTTTAGGAGGCTCCCAGGCAGGAGGCCTTGCCTCTTTCGATCGTTGTCGTTGTTTTGCCGCCTGTTCAAGGCCTATCTGTTTTGCTTTTATACCTGTATTCAGATATCTGATGCTTTCGCTGACGCTTGTATGCACAAGCTTATGTATTCGAGCCCTCGAGGCCCCTGGCTTGTAATAATAATAAGCTTGTATTATTTTTTATTTGTGTCTAGAGTTGTGTTGTGATATCTTCAAGTGAGTCCCTAGGCTTGATCGTGTGCATTTGCGTGTATGATCAAGAAGAAGAAGAAGAAGGGTGGTAGGGATCTAGAGTGGGCTCTGCTCAGTGACTCAGCTTGCCACCGACTCCCGCCCCGGGCATGCACTGGCTTAGAGGGAGCTGGATGCGCATCCAACACAGAAGGAGTCGGGAGGGCAGCTCACGTGCTACAACTGCAGTCTTCTTGGGCACTTCCAGTCGAACTGCGAGGCTTGGCTCATTGCTACATTTTCAAGAACTTGTCTCACTCAGTAGCCAACTACACTCGATCGTATGACCTAGAGATGCTAGGTCATGGGATTAAGGACAATGGCTTATTCTTCATTGACATGGGGGATGAGGCTTTGTCGGTTCCTGCCAACCTTGCGGTGATCATGATCTATGACAACACCCCTTCGGTGGACATCACTATGCACCTCATCTGCGATGAGCTGCGATGACTGGTTTCGGCAACTTTCCTTTAGATGGTCAGGGAGCTGTCCCCCACCGAGTTCGTGATGGACTTCCCCTCCCCAGAAACCTTGTGTGTGTGTGTGTGTGTGTGTGTGTACTTAGGTTGGCACTATCATGCTCCCTATCCACAAGATCCTAGTGTCCATCATGATGTCCATTATTGATCCCGAGGAATCATCTTGCCATATCCCTGTGTGGGTGCGCCTCCACAGGATCCCGGATGAGGAAAGAAAGGATCCTATCATCAAGGCCATGCCTAAGGCCATTGGCAAGTTTGTGGTCATTGACAAGCTCTTTCTCATCCAGGCCGGTCCTATCTGGCTTAAGGTGCAGTGTCTGAATCCCAACAAGCTTGGCTGCTGCTTGTAGTTCTACTTTGGTGATGTGGGGAGGATCATTACCCTAGAGCTTGAGGTGGTGGGGAGGCAGAGGGCCTCCCCACCACCTAATGTCCCCAGTTGCCGCCTAGCCAAGAACGACAATGATGACAGTGACGTGCCATGGACGACGCTGACTACTACGACCCTCCCTCCTACGGAGGGATGGAGGACCACTAAGGTACAGGCGGCAACCCCGGTCCTCCCGCTGGCCACCCCTCTGCCGTCTGGTATGTCGTGGTGCCCCTTGCTCCCACCCTGGTATCTTTGCCAGTGGGATCCCCACAGCCACCGGCACTCACTTCCCTGAGTGCGCGACGAAGCTGGAGCCGGTAGAGGGGCCACACGGTCGCCATCGTGACCCCCCCCGTCACCATCGGCATCCCCCTTTCCCAGTACAGCTCCATCTTCTGGGAGGGGCATGGGTATCTAGAGTAGCTCTCGGACCTCGCCACTCAGGGGCAGGACCCCTCCCCTCTAACCACCTCTCCCCCCTCACCCAGTCTGAGGATGGGGCTGGGGATGACTGGACGAGTGTGGGGATGGAGGTCTCGCATCCCTCGTATCCTTGTTGGCCTAGTGTGGTGACGAGTCCTGCAGAGACGGACCCCGTGACTCTGCTCTCTGGTCTCCGTCTGGTGATCGAGTCGCCGGCTCTGGTTCTTGTGATCCCGGCACCGCCTACCCAGGAGCTGCTCACGGCACTCCCCAACAATACCGTGGCTAGCACCAAGGAGGGTGCCACCCGCCGTCCCCATCTCTACCACGTCAACCCTCCTTCAAGAGTGACCGACTGAAGCGGTTCAAGTCGGGCGTGGCGGTGTTGGTCCCGATCATCGCCCAGCATGTGGAGTAGCGGACCGTGGCACACAACCTAGATCCAGCAGTGGTGGCCGCTCTATAGGGAGTGGGATAGGGACTCGCATGGTGGCATGTGTGATGGTGTACATCTGGTTGGCCGTCAGTTCTCTGCGCCCCCTAGTAGCTGACACCTCACCCCCGAGGTGTCTTGTACATTTTTTTTGTTTTTGTTTTTGGGCATGTTGGTGTTGTTGCCACAACGGACTTATTATTTCCTTTCTTCGCACTTGGTTGACTTGTTGTATGGATGTGGTTTGGTGATTTATTTATAAAGTGTGGTGAAAGCCTATTTTGAGAGAGAATCATATCATCGCTGTATAACCAATACGCTAGTACAGATTAACATTTGTTAATCCTATCGTCGCTGTAAAACCAATATGCTAGTACAGATTAACATTTGTCAATCCTATCATCGTTGTAAAGCCTAACTATTGATGAGTCCCACCATTTTTTTAGCACAAGCGTAATCGTTATTCTGTAGGTAGACAGTTACATCCTCCATCATAGGAGATACTCCTAGATAATTTGGAGTGTGTCCTAACCAAGTGATGAGTCCCACTATTAATTAAACTAATACACGATGTGATCCTGGGAGCCGAACGAAGCACATGCCCCACGCAAGTGAGTCCCAACATCTCACAAAGTGCATCATGTACGAGGCCAAACACTGGAAAACAAACGGAGAATACCCATCTAGGGTTTGCGAGTCTCGCGGCGCTACCGCAGTGAGGCCACCATATCAGTGACTGGTCGGAGACCCCCTCCGATTCGTTACCCTGAGTAGTCAATGTAGGCTCTCTCTCTGTACCCGCGAGATGTCAAGCTTAACCTCGTGACCATAGGGTTCCTGATGGATTCTGATGGTCACTTGGTGTTTGACGGTGGTTCTCGATGGGGCGAAAAGGAGGAAATCGATGATTTGATAGGCAGGTTACACCTGGAAGGTGAGGAGGACAAGGAGATAAACCTAGAAGATGTCTTTGACATTCTAAAAGCGGTGGCTAGATAGACATCGATTGCTAGGGTTTGCACCAATAAACCATTCAGTCAAAACTCATTCATATGAACCATGAATTTTCCTTGGCAGCCGAAGAGAGACGTTCGGTTCAGAGCGATTGAATCAAACATCTTCACTGTTCAGTTCCAGTGCCTCAGGGACTAGAAGCAAGGGATGGAGGACGGGCCTTGGCTCTTCCGCGACTATGCTGTGTTACTGAAGGAGTACAACGGCTTCTCAGAGATAGATACATCCGACATGGATTTGGTATATGTCTATCCTCGGGTGATGAAAGTTCCTGATAGTTGATACGTCTCAAACTTATCTACTTTTCTAAATACTTTTGCTTCACTTTGGACTCTAATATTGCTCTAGTGAATAAAAAAACAAACCCGAACTGACGTTGTTTTCAGAAAAATTTCCATGGTGTTATCTTTTTGTACAGGGAAGTGTTCGGGAAAAACAAAGCAAAAATAGGAGGCGAAATTTTGCAACAAATGATGGACCAGGGGCCTGGAATTGGGCCAAGGGGTGGCCCAGGGTGCCTAGGCGTCCCCTTAGGCGTCCACCTTACAGGCGCCCCTACACAGGGCGCCTAGGGCCTATGGGGCCCCCCGGCTGGCCTCCGGTGCCCCTGGTTTTATATTCCTCCGAAACCTTCCTGTGATTTATCCTAGATTTTTCTGCGACATGAAGACGCCATCACCATTATTCTTCATTCTAGAGGGCAGTTGGAGGCTTGGGTTCTGCCTTCAGAGAGGGGGAATCTTCATCATCGACTCCGTCAACCCCTTCTCCAACACCGTCATCATGCTCTCCCCAACCATGTGTGAGTAATCCGTTGTAGGCACATGAGATGGATGGGAATTGGGTGAGATTGATTATGTATTAGACATCAGATTGATGGGGGAATGATCCCTAGTATAATGATTGTTCGAGAGAATTGATGTTGCTATGAATTTACTGTGCCCAATGCTTATTACTAGGGTCCGAGTAATATGGTTTCAGATCTGAACCATTTATGTCTTTTATGCCTATTTCTTCATGATTGTACCTGCAAGTCATATGCACCAATTATAATTTTGATCTGGAGACAACGAGGGTGACAGACCGGGATATCAATGGGAATGGCTGTAATTTGAGAATAACATGTATTCATAGAGTGTTAATGAATTGTTTCGGTTGACCCGCAAGGTCACCTTAATAACCCTTAGTTTCCTTTAAGGACTCCGATGCACATCGCTTAATATATGGAATACATGCCTACGACAATTCGAGAACATGAGCTAGTGTGTGATCCCTATCAATTGTATATTTTCATATAGAAATCATCCATGCAACGTCCCAATATCCATCCCTATGCCTACGTTTAGCACTACTGTTGCTCTCTTTAAGTTACTTGTACTTGGCAACTGCCGGGTAATTTTGCTGCTGTGATACTGTTTTGCCGCATACACCACTTTATTCACCGTATTGTCATTGCTACTAATAATTCTTGCAAGCAAGCATTTGTTTCAGGTGTGGTTGAATTGACAACTCAACCGCTAAAGCTTATAAATATTCTTTGGCTTTCCTTGTGTCGAATCAATAAATTTGGGTTATTAATTCCCATCGAAGACTGTTACGAACCACTACACTTGTGGGTCATCAATAGTCTGATAAACAAGTTAGTTGCAAAAGTGATGGGAGACAAGATTGGCCAGTTTGTTGCACTAGTCCCTGGCAACTTTGTAAGGGATTTATGAGGCTGTGGGTGAGATTGCAGTTGGACAAGCCACCGAAAGGATTCATCGATGTCACACTGCAAAAGGGGAAACCTCGCAAGTCCTATCAAGTTTTGTATGAAAAAATCCCGTAGTTTTGCGAAGCTTGCGGTGTCATGGGCCTTAAATCTACAGAGTGTGGGGATGGCGTTTGGGAAGAAAAGGATGTTGAATGGGGCGACTGGATGCTTGTGTGGCCATTGAGAAAAGCTGATGATGATCAATTCAAGTATGTCCGTGGTGGAGGAGGGGGTAGAGCCAGAGGCCGAGGTCATAGCAATAGAGGTGGCAGAGGTGATGACATATCCGAGTTTGAAGATGAGGGGTATAATGACATGGCCTCGAGCCCGGTTAAAAACAAAAATCTTATGGTGATTGACCCCAAGTCCCGGAAGAAGCTCCCAATGGGTAGGGCAAATGAGCAGACTCCCCCACCACAGAACTCATCAAAGAAGAATCAGGTAGCGTTGATCGTTGATAATACGGAAAATAAAGGTGGAGTGCCGGCATCGCTGGTGAGCATCCAGGAAAAGAAAAGGCCACGTAGGAAAGCAAAGGGGAAGGATGACTTGTCACAAAACTCAGGATCAGCAGGTTCCCAAGTGGAACCTGTCCGGTCACAATGAAACTCCTATGTTGGAACTGCCGGGGAATGAAAAACCCCCAGCAGTTCACGCGCTTCTGGGGATCCCGGAGCGAGTCCATTCAGATGTGTTGTTCCTATCTGAAACCCATGTGAGTAAGGCTAAGGCAGGAAAATTTATGAGAAGACTGAAGTTTGATGAGATGAAAATTCTCGAGAGCGATGGTAGAAGTGGTGGTCTATGGATGTTGTGGCAGAGTGATCTTAATGTTACGTCCGGAGAGGTTCACCCTAACTTCATTGATATTCAGATCGATGAGATGTCTGATATGGGATGGCGTTTCACTGGCATCTATAGTGAACCAATTGGTGAGCGCAAGCATCTCACTTTGGACTATCTCCGAGAAATCTACAATATGAACAACCTCTCGTGGATCGTTGGTGGTGATTTCAATGAAATCTTGTTTAGTCATGAAAATGAGGGAGGCATCCTAAGCCCTCAAGGGCGCATGCAACAGTTTCGCAACACTCTGGATGATTGCGTGCTGACTGACGTCGGCTACACTGGTGAACTATTCACCTTGAGAAGGGGCCGAATTAGAGAAAGGCTGGATCGCATGGTTGGGAACCAGGGAGCAATGTCGATGTTTCCACTGCTCGGCATTGTTCACAAAGAATTTGATAAGTCTGACCATCGGCCAGTGCTACTTGATACCGAACACTACACAGGGGTTCAGGCCCAGCAGCCCACTGGGCCTCAATGCTTTGAAACTCGCAGGTTGAGCGAGGAGCCCGTCGAAAATATTGTTCAAGCTGCTTGGGACCGTGCCAAGCTCCAAACCACTGCTCATCTAGCGCAAATGAGTTCAGAGGTTCATGTTACGCTTCATACCTGGGACAAGTAGGTCCCAAAAGGGCCACGTACACGTACGGCTTCATGAACTTCAGAAAGAACTCAATGAAGTGATGAATGGGCCATTGACAGATGAAGCTGTCTCTAATCAACGGGATATCCAAATAAAGATTGAAGATTTGTTGGACAAAGAGGAGACGTATTTGGGTTCAAAAGGGCAGGGCCGACTGGCTCCATTACAGCGACACGAAGACGTCTTATTTCCATGGAGTTACTTCTTCCCGTCATAAGAAAAACTATATCAAGAAACTAAAGAATGAGGGGGGCAACTGGATTGAGGATGTTGAACAGATACAAGACGAAGTAGTGAACTATTTCTCCTCACTGTTTATATGTTTATATCTGAAGTACATCACATTGACCATGATGTGATCAGGCCATGAATGATGTTTTAAACGCCCCTTATACATGCGAGGAAGTCAAACAAGCAATGTTTAATATAGGGGACTTGAAATCCCCCGGTCTGGATGGCTTACACGCCGTGTTCTAAAAGAAGTTCTGCCATATTATCGGTGAAGATCTAGTGGATGAAGTTCTTTTGGCTCTGAACTCAAAGAAGATTCCGAAGGGGAGGAATAATACTATAATATTGCTTATCCATAGTGCATAGCCCCGAGCATATTTCTCAGTTCAGGCCTATTAGCTTACGTATCATGATTTATAATGTTATTTCTAAATTGCTAGCAGCGTGCCTGAAGGAGCTTATCCCAGAAGTTGTATCCCCAGTGCAAACTGCCTTTGTCCCAGGAAGGCTAGTTATGGATAACTTCTTGGGTGCCCATGAATGCTTCCATACTATCAAGAAGAATAGGGAGGGAAGATATGGCACCAGTGCAGTAAAGCTTGATATGCACAAGGTGTATGACAGAGTTGAATGGAAATTTCTAGAAGCAATCCTTCTGCAGACTGGCTTTTCTCAGGACTTGGTGAGTCTTAATATGGAATGTGTGCCCCCGCTAAAATATTAGGTTCGGCTTAACAATTCACTTTCCAATGGCTTTACTCCGACAAGGGGGCTCCATAAAGGGGACCCCCTCTCACCCTATCTTTTTTTCTTTGTTCTGAAGGCCTCACCAGCCTTATCTCTCATGAGGAGGAAGCTGGTAATATTCAAGGTGTGAAGATATGCAAAAATGCTCCATCCGTTTCACACCTCCTTTTTGCAGACGACTCTCTGATAATCATGAGAGCAAATAGTTCCAATGCCACTAGCCTACATCAGGCTCTGAAAGATTATTGTGCCGCTTCTGGGCAGTTGGTTAACCTTGCCAAGTCCAGTATTTTCTTCAGCCCGTGTGCGTCGGTGGACACAAGTGTGGAGGTTTGTTCTGAACTGAATATAATGACTGAAGCTATAACAGATAAGTATCTTGGCTTACCACCTCTGGTAGGGGTGAACAGATCTGATTGTTTTCAACGTCTCATTGATAGAATTATTAAAAGACTTAGTGGATGGAAAGGAAAAAATTGCTCTCTTTTGGTGGAAAAGAAATATTGATCAAGTCGATCATTCAAGCAATTCCAGCTTATGCAATGTCAGTTTTCAAGTTGCCCAAACAGATATGCAAAGGGATAATCACAGCTCAGGCTGGACGCGGTCCGGGCCGGTCCGGTCTTTGACCGAGCCTCGCGTTGGACCGGCCGTGGCCGGTCCGGACCGGACCGGACCGAGCTGTCGAGCGGGCCGTTTTCTCAGGACCGGACCGGCAGCACAACCGAATGGACCGGCTGCTGCTGTTGGTTTTTAAGCACAAGTGCAAGCTAGCTAAAGAAGCAGAGTAGCAGGCAGCTTGATTGATTCCTTTGGAGCAGAACGTGCATGTTAGCCGGAAGCTCACGTACGTACGCAGCCAGAACTTGCATGTTAGCCGGAAGCTCACGTACGTACTCAGCCTGGTAGAGCTAGCCTGATCGATCCTTTTCATACAACATGGTTAACTTCAAACGCTGTTGCCTGGGAGTGCTCTAGTGAGCGTTTTTGCCACTGTGTAGGCATCTCTTTTGATTTTGTAAAGCAAATGGACAGCAAATTGATAAAATGTGAATATTTAGAACTATTTGACAGCAAATTTAAACATATAGGTGCTAAAATTTGACAGTTTTGGTACATGTTCAACGGCTAGTTTACAAATGGATCAAATATGACAACTGACGGTTGTACAAGAAGGTTGCGAGAGCCCTCCAGTGCCACTGCCGAGCTGCCAGGTGCCCGCTATGGGAGTCGCTGCTGCACTGGCTGGCCGCGTAGAACCCCGGGTACGACTTGCAACTCCTCCGTCAGTAGCTTGTCTACAAGAATTTGGGCCAAACTGATGAAACGTTTCTTGTAAATCTCAGAATTTCTGATACTTCGGTAACTGCTCCCATCCTGATCATTACATTGGGGACAAAAACAATTTCATGTACCCAGACAACTCCTAGTCTGGAATAACAAACGAAGCCAAGTTGTCAATCGTACGAGCTGCATCATACTATTTTCATTATTACATTTTCGACATTGTGGAGATCAACATCAGGTCAAGCCTGAACTCTGTAGAATGCACAGTGTGAAACAACCTTTGATCAAATACTGAACTAGCACAATATAAACCACATATACTGATTGGGTTCTGAAGAAACCAAAGGAGCAACTGTACAAACCAATAGGTTACATGCATGTGCCCTGAAGCATGGAGTTCCAGATGAGTTGCGCTCTGCTTTTCTCCACTGAAGTTCATCTGCAAAAACCGAAACAATTTCGACTGACAAACTTTGCTAGTGGAGAGGCACATATACTGGATATGCCGTGTACATCAATCATCACTTAAATTAAATTACCTATACAAATGTACATCAATCATCCATCACTTCATCAGTACAAGTGTAGATCAATCATCAATAAAGCAGCAGCCTATACCTCTACCTCTACCTCATCACTTCATCACTCATCACTCATCACTCATCACTCATCAGTACAAACAAGTGAACTACTGAACATGGTTAAGCAAGAGGAACATCCACTCTGACAGAAAACTACATCGTCAGGCATTCATTTTATCAAACAGAAAACTGCATCTTCAGGCATTCATTTACCAGTGTACTTACTAAAATCGACATTGTTTCCACTTTCAGAACAGAGGAGGAGAGGACATACTAGATACTACACACTACAGAGTACAGAGGAGGAGATGGTCAAGGATCGAGGTTACCTGAGTTCATTCCTCTTCGTGGCGCTCGGCGAGGAACCAGGGGAGGCGGGACCGATGGCGTGTTGGCTTCCCTGCTGCGTCCCCGGCGTTCCCGTGCTCCTCCAGCTCGGACGAGGACGAGATGGCGCTGGCGCGGTAGAGGAGAGGTCCGAGAGGAGGCAGGAGAGGGGAGGCTGGGAGAGGGCGCTGGGATGTGAAAGGCACGGCCAGAAGGGCGACGGCGCCGTCGCCTTGGAGGATTGGAGAAGACGCGCCGCTGCCTCTGGGAGGAGGGAATCGACCGAGGGGAGGCTCGCTGTGTCTGTCGCCTGCCCTAGCGAGGAGCTGGACTGCTGTGCTGGGCTTGGGCCGTTGGTCCGCTCGGTCGGCCCGGTTAAAGACCGGACCGGACCGAATATTTTTCGGTCTGAAATTCAGAGACCGGACCGACATGTTTTTCTACCGGGCCTGGACCGTACGGTCCGGTCCTTAACGGGCCACGAGCAGGCCGAAAAGCCCGCTCGTTCCATCCAGCCTGAATCACAGCAATGTCCCAATTCTGGTGGGGAGATGATGACCAACAAAAACATATGCACTAGTTCGCTTGGTTGAAGATGTGCATCACAAAGAAGCAAGGCGGTATGTGTTTCAGAGATCTGGAATGTTTCAATCTTGCAATTTTGTCTAAACAGTGTTGGAGGCTCCTAGCTGAACCAGATTCTTCCTGTGCCCAAATTCGGAGAGCAAAGTACTACCCGTCAGATGATCAATTAAATTGTGAACAAAAAAAGGGCAGCTCTTATACGTGGCAGAGTTTATGGGCAGGGATCCAAACTTTTAAAAGAGGCCATATATGGCGAGTTGTAGAGGGTGAAAAAAATAGTATTTAGAACGATCCCTGGATCCCATGTAGCCCAAGAAATAAAAAATGACAAGAAGGGGGAATATTGTCCTCACAAAAGTCTCAGAATTGATAAATAATGAAGATCATGAGTGGGACGAGGAATTGATCAGGAGTATTTTTTGGATGGCTGATGCAGAACGCATACTCAAAATTCCGCTGGTAATTGGTATGATGGATGGCTTTATTTCATGGCACCACAATAAAAACGGGTTGTTCTCTGTAAGATCTTCATATTACTTGGAGTGGGAGCACTAACATTGTCTGAAGTTGAGACGAACAATACCGTTTGAGTCTTCCAGATCCAACCCGGTGTGGAGTGCCATTTGGAGATTGAGAACCCCAGCGAAAATTAAAATCCGCTGCTGGCAATCTATTCTTGGAGCGATTCCCTGCTTTGGAGTGCTTGTGAATCGGCACATACGGAATAGCTCTCAATGCCCCTGGTGCGCGAGTGACTATGAAGGTATCAACCAGGCGTTCTTTTGATGCCCACAAGTGCAGGAAGTCTCTAGTTATCTTGGACTGAGCCAGGGAATTGATGACGCCCTTCGAGTTTCTTCAGATAGTTCCTCCGTGCTAGGTGACCTTCTGTCGGACTCTGCACCAGCCCCTCTGCTGCTTGATGTTCGAAGGAGCGACCTGATGCCACCACTGTCTGGTGTGTGTGGTGGGAGAGAAGGAAAGTTACACACGGCGAGCATGTACAATCTCCAGTGCACTCGGCTCAGTCCATTTCGACATTGGTTCTAAACTACACAAGGACAAACAGCAAGAAAACTAGCTCTATAGTTAGACATGGATGGCAAAGGCCCCAAGAGAAATTCGTTAAACTCAATGTTGACGCTTCTTACGACGCCGAGTTGGGAACTGGAGGGACTGGTGGTATCGTTTGGGATGATCATGGAGCATTTGTGGCTGGGCGTAGATGGAGCCTCCCCTATGTCGAAGACGCGCTGACTGCTGAAGCTATTGCCCTGCGTAATGGAATTCTACTTGCTGGCAACCTGACATGTAACAGGATACAAGTGGAATCAGATTGTATGGAGGTTGTCGACACCAAGCAAAATGGAGGGAATTCTGTTGAACCAGCGGGGGCCATCAATGAAGAATATACTTTGTCGTAATTTCACACGTGCAGTTTTCAATCATTGTCCTAGAGAGGCCAATAGGGACATGTTTTAGCTAAACATTCTGAGATCAAGCAGCATAGCTGGCTTGATGATCCTCCACTTTTATCCGTGCTGTAATAGCTGATGATGTAACTATTGTGCCCAATTAATATACACCACCATGATGGCTTTCCCTTGGAAAAAAAGTGCATCCTGTACGAAGATCGATAAATGGTACTAAAACTTTGTGTTAGCGCATATGTTCTGTTCAGTGTCGCAGCCGAGGTCTGACTGTTAATTGACTAGTGACGAGTGTGTCCCACTGTCTATTGAACCAATATGCGACGAGATCGAGGCTTGCAAGTCTTGATTAAGAAAGAATAACATCCATCATCATCTGTCTACACATGACTGAGTCTGAGAGCCTGAGATCTGTTCTCAGATGCTCACGGGGATAGAGAGGGAAGCTCCGTCAGTACTGATGGAGCTCAGCTCGGTGAGTGTAGCTAGCATCTATTGAAACATGCCACAAATTAATAGTTAATCCGGTCATGTGAGGCACCACTGTAAAGCCGAGGTCTGGCTGTTAATTAACTAGTGATGCGTCCCACTGTTAATTGAACTAATGTGCAATGCGATCGAGGCCTAGCAAGCCTTGATTAAAAAAGAATAGCTTCCATCATCATCTATCTAAACATGACTGGGAGCCTGAGTCCTGTTCTCAGATGCTCATGGGACAGAGAGAGGTTCCATCGGCACAAATTAACAATTAATCCTGTCATGTGAGGCATCGCTTTAAAGCCTGGTGGGCATTGCGGTAAAGCATAACTAGTGAGGAGTCCCACAGTTAAACTAATGTGCAACGCGATCGAGGCCTCGCAAGTCTTTCATTAAAAGATAAGATAATTACTTCCGTTATCTATCTAAACAGGACCTGCAAATATTTAGCCTTTACTTGTACAGCTCGGCTTGCTCCTCCGCGTACTCGAGTATGCATGGTTTTTCCGATCCGTGACGTCAACACACATGCTATGTCACCTGGAGCTAGCGCCATATCAATCTCATCTCAAGCTACAGCTGTTGTTTTTAGTTGGTCTCACGCAGCGATTCAATTAAGCTTGATATTGGGAATGTTGGTTATTCTTATTGATCTCAATGAAGACGGCACTCGGGGACGTTGTGGCGGCGTAAATCTCGCAGACAATGAAGAAGTCATGGCTCTCAATCTTACACTTAAGATATACATGGAAGAAAGATTTTTTTTTTTTGAAGAGATCGAGTTAGTTAGGATTCAAGGGTTACATGATATGTACGTACATGTCCATGAGAGATTAAAAAAAAGGAAAATACCAATAGAAAGGTTATGTAAGTAACGGAAGAGACAAACGTGTCATGCTCGAGTTGGTACATATGTAAGATCTATTTCCTGCCATATACAAAAACGGATCTAGATCTATCGGTGGTGATCGATCTATCGGTGGGGATCTGTTTAGGAAGAGTTACGAAGATCTATTGGCCATAATCTGTTTAGGTACTGTTATGAAAAACTATCAGTTAATGCGAACCAACCTGTTTAGGAGGATAGTGGTATCCCCAGCCCACCAGAGTCCAAGTCCTAGACTTGACATTGGTGTTCGCATTTTTTTGGATATATTTCAGCCTTTCCGGCGATGTGCGTTCAGTGGGAGGAGACGTTCCCGTCGACTACGAAGGCGTCTGTGGCGACTTCGTCAATCTCAAGATGATGTGCCGGCTCAGTCTCTAGGAGGTGCTCATAGGGGTAGGGTGTGCGTGCGTGCGTTCATAGGGATGAGTGTGTGCGTATGTATGAGCGTCTGCGTCTGTACCGTGTTAAAAAAAAACTATCGTTTATGATTTAATGGTGTAAAGAGGGTCCACCAGATTGATGGCCAGATGTTCAGATTTTTGTGAAAATTTCTAGCCTTTTTATGTTAGTCCGTCAAGTACATTTAATATATAATAAATAAAATTTAGCCAAGTGTTTTGTTTTACTAGCATTTTTTAGAGAAATTTCGTTCTAGCTAGGGACGGTGAGCGGAGAGAAAGGTTTTTGTTTTTGTGGGAATCATTTGCGCAATCAAGCAGAGGGTGCAGAAAAGGCAACGAGTGCACGTACGGGCGGCAAAGATCGACGTACGGTTTTGCATGGACCATGCAGGAGATTCCTTCCTTGATGTATATCACCATGCATATATACACGGAGCCAAGCGGCATACGTAGAGATGAAGAAAAGTCTTTGCTTTTCCAAACTAAGAATCGATGAGAAAAGCCTTGAGGTTTCATGCCTTGTTCCAGACAACTTGCGTGTATCTAGAACCCGATCAAGGACATATGAACATATATATACTGTTCTCTGAATTAAACTTGGGGAAAATGAATACTGTATGTTAGGGAATAGTGCCAAAAAAAATACATACATGCATAAAAGGTGTAAAGTACTTGTTCTCGTAGATTTTCCAAGCTGCGCAAAAGATTTGCACGTACGTACGTATGTAAGAAGAGCGTCCGTACAGTCGTACACACGAGCTAGCTAGCTAAAGCTTAAGGTTAAAATCAAGCAGCTGCTGCATCTTCTTCTCTTCGTCTTCATCTTGACGACGACGACGCGCGCGCCACCAGCTCCGCGCCGGCGGCATAGCCGTTGAGGCGGCGTGATCAGCTGGGACGTAGAGGCCGACGACCCTCTCCTTCCTGTGCGCGTTGAGTAACTTCTTCCCGCAGAAGAGGCAGGAGAAGAACCTCGATGATCTCGCGCCACCACCAGCGTGGCTACCGCCGCCGCCGCTAGAAGGAAGAACAGCCCAAGGAAACATGGGGAACAGCGTCAGAGATGTCTGGACTGGAGAAGCTGCTGGATGGGCATGGGGAGCCTCCATATGAGAACGCAAGATATATATTTGCAGGCTAACTTGTTGGCTTCGATCTCCTATGTATGGCACTCACTCTCGCTAGCCTAGGCCTAGGAGGTGTGTGGGTGTGGAAATTGGGTCGAGACTCGAGAGGCATCAAAGGAAGGAAGCTTATACAAATCTGGGAATCGCCCGCGCGCATTATTGTGAGCGGCACTAAGAGCATCTCCAACAGACGCGCGCAGGCACGGCGCGCTAAAAGTTTTTTACAGCGCCGAAATAGCACTTTTACGCGCCGAACTAGTCAGTTGCTTCACCAGGCGTCCAAATTTTTTAGCGCGTCAGCGTGCCGTCTCAGCAGGCGCGGTAAAATAGAGTGCGCGTGCCCAGCCGGCGCACAAACAACACATACAAGATGATCTCAAACATCTAAAATATGCAAATTTCACGCAAACAAGATGATCTCAAACATCAATGAGAAACATAGCATAGTTCAAATTCATAGCATAGTTCAAAATATGCAAAGTTCGCACAAACAAGATGATCACAAGCAAGTTCATGACAAACAAGTTCACACAAACGAATTAAACATCAACAATCATTCCCCATCTTCTTCCTCCTCTTTTGCTTCCTCTTCTCCGTCCATTTCTTCTTCCGATTCTCCATCCTCTTCTTTGTCCTCTCCTTCATTGGAAACTCGGACGGTGTTTGCACTATCAACAAAGGCATCATGCGAAGGCATGTGAGGCACACCGGAAGCTCCCATGCCATCCATGCCCCCCGTAGGTGCTCCCATGCCTCCCATGAGAGACGCAAAACGCATGCCTCCCATGCCGCACATGGCCCCCATGGCTCCCATGCTTGTTCCCATGCCTCCTATGGTAGCTCCCATGCCTCTCATGGTAGCTTCCATGGAAGCTTCCATGCCTCCGATGCCACCCATGATAGCTCCCAAGCCTCTCATGGAAGTTTCCATGCCTCCGATGCCACCCATGGTAGCTCCCATGCCTCCCATGGAAGCTCCCATGCCTCCCATGCACATCATTCTTTTTTGCATCAAGATTTGATCATGGCAAAGGTTGATGTACTCCTTTTGCCTCTCATCGAAGTTGGATGTGTCCATGAAGAACAAGTACTTCTCCTATTCCAATAATCTTGCTTGCTCCTCCATGGCCAATTTTTTCTCCCCCAATGCCACCCTCCTCTCCTCGGCCGCCACCCTCCTCTCCTCAGCCGCCGACTCTTGGCTCCTTGCCACCCTCCTCTCCTCGTTTGCTTCCTTTCTTGCCTTCACAATAGCCTCCATAGCACTCTTTATCTCTTCATCTCCTCCCTTCTTCTTCTTCTTCTTCTTTTCTTTTGCTAATTTCTCTCCTTGTGGTCTTTTTGGCTTGGAGTAGGCAGTCGAGTTTGGTGTAGGGCTCCTCTTGCCGCCATCACTTGATGCCTCATCGTCATCATCATCCAAATCAATAGTTGCATTGTGTTTGTCTTCACGTTTTTTTCCATTTCTCTTCATCCTTCAACACCTCGTAGCAATGGGGCAACACAAATGCTCTCCCTTTCTTCACCTTGCCTTTCTTGGTCTTCTTCTCTTCTCCTCGAAACAAGTTTTGTGCAATATTGAGCTACAAACAAAAGAACAAGTTATCACTAGAAACACAAAAGATGAAGCATGAACATAGAAGAAATGATGAGCATGGGATGCATGGGAGGCATGGGAAATGGCACTCACCCTATCTCTATCATTGGTGCCACTTGGGTTTATCTTGTCAACCGCCGTCATTGCCGCCGCCCACTTTTGGCAATCTTTGTTGATCGTCGACCACCGGGAGTGAAGAGATCTTTCGGTGCGCTCAATTCCACTCTTGTTGTGTGTGTCAAAGAACTCCTTCATCCGAAGCCAATATGTATCTCTAGTTTGGTCCGTTCCAACGGTGGCATCCATAGACACATTCAACCATGTGGTGCAAAGCAAGACGTCTTCCTCGACGGTGTAGTTGGAAGCCCTTCCTTTCGGTGCATCGATCAAACCCTCACCCTCATCATCCACTTCATATTCATGATCGTCTTCATCAACTTCATTGGTTTGAGACCAATTGTTGGAGCCAACACCCATAGTCGACATATATGCCTCATCATTGAAACTACAAAGTAGTATGACAAAAGAAAACTAATCAATCTATCATATGTGCACATTTGTCAACAACAACAAAACAAAAACAAAAATTATACCTTGTGGGCATTTCATCAAACACTATGTGTGCATCGGCCGCCGGCGCAACAAATTGCGAGGTTTCCGGCGCTTCGGGCGGCGGAGGCGCGGCCGGCCTCACTCCTGCCTTCTTCTTCATCACCGCTTTCCTCCTCTTCTTTTGGGGCGCCATAGTCGTCGCCATCGCCGTCGCGGTCGCGGTGGCCGCCATGGTTCGTTTGGAGGCGGAGCTCCGTGGCTTCGCGGCGGGCGGCGGCGCGACGCCACCCTGCGCGCTCGTCCAGGGCGTCATGCAGAGCCCGCGCGCGAGGTCGGTGTTCGAAGCCGCAGCGGCGCCGGTGGCGGCGGCGGAGGTCAAGCCCGCGCTAGGGTTTGCGGCGGCGGCGGCGGCAGAGAGGTCGCGCGTGTATGGAGGGGTTAGGGGGATGTCGGTGCGCCCGTCCATGGCTGGAGGTCGCCGGCGGCGGCGCGGGGCGGGGCGAAAGCGGGCGCGGGCGGAGAGTTCAGCGGCGGTTGCTCGCTCGCGCGCGATTTCTTTCTGTCGCGCGCGCGGTAGCGGACGCCCGAAATAAGCAGCGTGCGATGCAGTTCCGTTCGGCGCGCGGAGTGGTTTTTAGCGCGTGCGCGATTTTTGCGCGTCTGCTGGAGCTGCCGATTTGGTCGCGCGCGCTAAAAAGCCGTTTTTTCAGGCGCGCCGCTTATTTAGTGCCTCTGTTGGAGATGCTCTAAGAGCAACTCTAGCAGATTCGCTCGACCCGAGCCTTCTAAAAAAACTGCCAAAATAAAGAAAATACCACTAATAGATTCCCTAAAGCCCCCTCTATCCCTAAAAATTTTAGTGCGCCCCCTAAAAAGATCCACCTAGCCTCTAAAGATGGAGGAAAGAGGTGAAAATATAGAGGCCCCTCTACTACAGGATTTTAGAGGGTCGGACATTTCAGCTCCTACTCTCTCTCCCACGCTCGACGCCGCCGCTGCCGATTCGCTGCCTCTGGCTGCCCCCAGCTCCCGCTAACGTCGCCATGGCCTGTGCTCCAAACCTCGCTGCCGATTCCACTGCTGACAGCGCCTCCCGCGTAAGCCCGATGCCGCTGTCGTTTCTGGCTTCCTCTGGTTGCCGAACCGCCATCAGTGCATTCCCCTCACCGCCACTACTCCGATCCATTCTTTCCGCCGCTCGTTCCACCACCTATACAGGCCGTGCCGCCGCCACAAAGCACCAGCCATGGCGCGTGATGACTGCTCCGCCGAGGTCCGCTCGATTCCGGCCACGGAGCAAGAACACGGCGCCGCACTCGGCTTCCTTGACCCCCCCCCCCCCCCCCCCCCACGCTGCTCCCCTCCTCCTTTAGCCCTGCAGCTGACCGCCGTCGTTCGCAGCGCCAGCGTGGATATGGGCACCGGCGGCAGCGGCTCCAGCCTTCCGCCGGGGTTCTTCCCGTGGTGAGGTCACCGGAGGCCTTGCTTGACCCTCTGCCGCCAGCATCATCCCGTCGTGCGAGCTGAATTGGCGCCTCCCGCGCGCTCCATCATCGGCATCGTGCTCGAGATGGTCGAAGGGGGGCACGGCGTGGTGGAGCCTCGATTCCGGCTCAAATCCGGCGGGATTTGAGCGGGAACAAGGCTAGGATGGGTGGCGGGGTGTGGCATTGGGTGGCCGGCGGCAGGTGGGAGGAGTGAAATGGAAGAGTAGAAAGAAAATGTTAACCCACCAGCAACTGGGCTCCACATGACAGAAAAAATATAGAGTGAGGGGTTTAGAGAATCTGTCGAATCAGCACAGTCTAGTGGGCCAGAAATTGTATTAGAGTGCACTCTAAAACCATTATAGAGGCTCTACTTGTCAAGAATCTGGGCTCTAACCTCCAACGCGGGTGTGCATGCCCTCCGCCGCCCACCTGCTATGTTTTTTTTTTTTTTTTTTTTTTTTTTTTTTTTTTGTGAGGGCGCCCACCTGCTATAGCTAACCACGAAGGAACGCGTGTACGACGACAGGGCAAGCCGGCTAAGAGAAGGACATCATCGAGGTGGATCGATCATGGCTACAGGAGCAGTTTGGTAGTGACCCCCCCCCCCCCCCCCCCCCCCCCCCCCCCCGCGGTGTCATTATGCATCATTGACCTGTTTGCTTTTGGAAAGGTAAAAAAATATAGCATGGCATTTCATTTCTTCTGTGATTCAAGTAGTACTATCTATATCTATATATAGTACTAGTTCTCAAAAGAAAATCTATATAGTAAGTACGTACGTACGTACGATCATGGGAGCTGGCATGCATGTGTGCTGGCATACATATATGTAATAATATGTTTGGTTGGTACATGACTAATTAAGTTTGCCATTGCATAACTTTCTTCTCTTGATTTGTACTCACGGGCGACAGGACGTACGTGCGAGCTAGTGCACACATGCATGCATGTGTCGGCAAATAAAAGGAAAACATAAACATGGCCAAAAAAGAAAAAGAAAAAGGAGATGCCTCCACAGACTACAAATCAATCGTGTCGCTGTACATGTCAAACTCGTTCGGATCAAGACCCTGTCTATGCAAACCAAGACACACGCTTCACTTCAGCTGGCATATATACTTTGCACAAGTCTTAATTAGCACATGATGGGATTTGTTTCGTTCGGTGTTAATTAGCTTCATGAATCCTTGTTTCTAGTTTAACTCCATATCGCCATCTGTTTACTCGTTCTCACTTGACATATTATTCATCCGGAAATAAAGGGACCGTCCAGTATCAGACATGAATGAATTCGCTCGTGAAAAAAAAAATATCGGCGGTACCACATCTGAAATGACATCAAAATATTAGCTTCACCCGGATGGCCGAGTGAAACATGATGCCACAACAAAAAAGGTGTTTCAAGTGTCTTACGGCATATACAATAGGGTGAGGTAGCGTCGGTCAATCTTTCCCAAGCGAAGCCACGTAGGATACGCTGGTACATCACCTTTTTCTCTTCTTTATGTATATATTAGTACATTTTTCAATAGACTTACTCAGATATAGATATACAGAAGATTGACTTGGAACTAATCTAGAACTTCAAATATTCTGGAGCAGAGGGTGCAGTAAATTTTCTTTTAACTAACGTAATTTCATGGTTCAACACAGCAATCACAAACAGGGTCCTAGATTCTTTTAATGGAAAAAACTGAGCCATAGATGGTTTGCTTCGGTGGGTTATGTATCTCGTAAGAGTAACGGGCCGGATAAAAACGAGTAGTGAAGAAACAAGGGTGCTCCTGTTGTAATCTCGCTGCGTAAAATAAACCTAAAATCGCTCACCACACATGAGTGGGCCGGCCCATTTCCAGCGGCTGCGCGCTGTACGCGAACGGTTTCTGCTAGGGTTTTTTTGGCTTTTTTTTACTTCCAGCATTGTGCGCTGTGTGTCCTCACGAACGATTACTTCCTCGGTATTTCTGCCTTTTTTTATTTCAGAAAAAATATTAAAAATATTTTTATTTTGAAAAATGTTTCTAAATGATGTTGCGGAATAAATGCTCTTACATTTGAAAAAGTGTTCATCACATGTTTTTAAAAAAATGTTCAGGAATTTACAAAAATGTTCAGGAATTTCTTTAAAATGTTCATGAATTTAAAAAATGTTGCCAAAATTTTAAAGACTTCACAAATTTTAAAAATAATTTAACAAAATTAAAAATTAATAATTTCAAAAGTGTTCATGAATTTTTTAAAGTGTTGTCAAATTTTAGAAAATGTGCATGCATTTAAAAAGGTTAAAAAAGTAAAAAAAAAAGGAAAAATGAAAGGTGAAAAATAAAAAAAAAGAATAAACAGATAAAAAGAAAAGAAGGAAAAGAAAAAAAGGCAGAAAAATCGGTGAAAGAAAGCAGCGAGAAGAACAAAGAAAAAAATCGGCCGGGAAGAAAAAAAATCCACTCACGCAAAGGTACTTTCATATGAAATTTCATGAAAGATCCTAAACCCAAAGTCCTCAAAAGTCCACTTAAGCCCTCAATTCCCAGTATCTCTAAGCCACAGTACTTCCAAAGATTTTTCTTCCGGTACTACCGAGCCACTTAGGATTACTGCTTCATAGAGTTCAAACCCAGCTTTTCAATAGCTCGGGACTGCCGCAACTTTTCGTTCCGGTACTGCCAAGCCTAATCCATTTCAGACATTCTCTGTTAGCTTCGGCACCTCTGAGCATAACTATTTTATCCAGCACTGCCGAGCCCTCTCGGTTTGCTTCTCTATGCGGTCACAGTAGAGGTCCGATACCTCCGTGGATTTTTCATCCGTTACCTTCGAGTTTTGACTTTGGCCCTTCTACACGAATTTCATTTTAGGCCTGTGATGAGTAGATTTTACACTCATTTTTACCCTCGTTTTAACTGGATATTCTTAGATAATTTCTGCGTTTATCACTTCAACTTGCCCGCTAATCACTAATAATTACAAAGTTGTGCAAATCTCCTTGTAGATATGGACATATTTAGGTGGAAATCAAAGCATATATGGGGTGTACTGAGGAGAGGATCATTTCCATATAAAATGGGAGCGCCAACGGAGTTCACAAAAGAGAAGAAAACCAACTGTATGAGCGCGAGCGCTCGTACTGGCGGTCGTACTGCACGCCACCGCCTCTGCGACGTCAGCATGAGGATCTTTCATGAAGGGGCCCAAGTCCAATTCGCGGCGGATAGTCCTCAAAACCCCATTCTACCCATCTGCACTATATAAACGGGAGGGGAAGCTTCCAGGAAAGAGAGTCGCCATCATCTTCACCCATTCCATCTACACCGCCTCCATAGCCACCACAGCCACCATCTCCATATTACATTAGATTCATACTTGTAATCAAGATCCCACCACAATCAACGACATTGTAAGACTATCAAGCATTCATCCTCAAGTAAACCTTTATACAGTGTCTTATGTCTGTGATTCGATTGCGATGTGTAAGTAATTCCCTCGACTAAGGGCCAAGGCGTAGCCTCGCAGCTCAGTGTACGCGCTGCTATGGGCTTGACAGTGTGATTTCTTTTATATATTTGTACAACGATTTTTCTCTTGTCTCCTCATCGATCTTAGGACTCGCTGGTACCCAAGGCACCGAAAATCGGTAAAAGGAGAGGCATCATGCAAGGAGGAGTGGAAGGCTACACCGAACACCGGTGACAGTAAGGCCAGTATGGTAGTCGGAACCAATTCCTTGGGGGACAACCATGCAGTCATTCAGCGCTAATGCGTTGGTTCGGTATTTCATTAATATATAACTGAGGTAACCCCGTGAGACGGATTAGGGACAAAGTCGGACGATTCAATCCTCAATTCGGCGGCAGTCGGTCATGGTGTCCCAAGAACGCATCACCCACTTACCTAGTTACTAAGTATTTATTTATTATTCATACCGATGTCAATGTCTATTTTATGATCCCAAGCATGTGTACACAGCTACAGGTGAAACCTTTGCTCTGGCCTATTTCTTCTTATTATTTAGAACCGCTGGAATTATTGTTTGTGTCTCTGCACTATCCCAAGTGCATTGGTCCGGGGACAAAGACATCACACGATAACAAAGGCTTGCTAGAAGTCACCTTACTTAGCTTAATCACTTTCTGGATTCAATAATTCCTAGGTCTCTAGGGAAGAAGGTTATTACTACAATCCAAACCGGATCGAAGGTAATCAATCCTTTTTTCTAGCATCGTTGCCGTGGAAGTATTTGCTGCCCTGGTAAGGTCATTAGGGTCCTTGTTATTTACTTTCGTTTTTGTTTTAGTTCTCATTTTCATTTTCGTTGAGTTTACTTTTTGTAGTCAAAAGAAAAACCAAAAAAATTATGGGTGAAGTCAACAAGAAGCTTGGGGAGTTTGCCACTCCCAATGATGAGTGTCTGCGTGGACCTGTCTCTCAGACTGACATTACGACCGTGGAATATGAAATTAAGCCTAACTTGCTTAATTTGGTTCAACAAAATCAATTTGGTAGTTCCGCTACGGAAGACGCACTTATGCATTTACATACTTTGACTGAAATATGTGATATGATGCACATGATAGATGTCGAATCTGACGCGTTAAAGTTACGACTATTTCCCTTTTTGTTAAGAGGGAGAGCAAAAGAATGGTTGCTTGTACTACTTAAAGGCACGATTACTACGTGGAATGGCTGATTCAATATGTTTATGACTAAAAAATTTCCACTTGCAAAATCTATGCAACAATGTGCTAATATTACATGTTTTAAGCATGAAGATAGCAAATATCAGACTTCTGGAGGGTTTTTTGCAAATTTGCCGGAGCTCCTCAGATTACACTTGGATCTCAGATCCAACGGCCCACGGGAGCTCGTATCATGGGAACACCTGAGGGTCTAGAGCACCTGATGTTTTCCCTAGGGCATGATTGAGCCGATACCTTGATTTTTTTTTGTAGTGATTCATCAATTATTCTTTGCTTATCTTTTCAGAGTTCTCAAGACGTTGCATATTCATCAAAGCCAATATCTAGCTCAACCTTACCCTGCACTGTTGAGAGTGAGATACAAGAAGACCAATCTAATACCAATGTGGATGGAAAGATAATAGTGCAAAATAGGTTCACACGCACCATTACCATGGTAGGTGTTGAGGAGGAATTTTAGCTTATTGGGCGAGAGAAAGAAAAATATGATATTATTAAACTAATTGTAGAACAAGCTAGCACAGATCAATTTCAAGTGATAGCAGTGTGGGGAATGGGTGGTCTTGGAAAAACCACTCTGATCAAAGATATTTACCAGAGCAAAGAGGTCAGCAACACGTTTGGGAAACATGCTTTTGTCATGGTCTTGAGACCTTTCAAGCTTGAGGAGCTCCTGAGGAACTTGTCATTGCAACTAGATGCAGGGAAGGGGGCCATGGACTTTGTAGGCGAAACCCAAACAAATATTGATTCGACGGGAGTTGCAGACTTGGCACTAGTGTTGAGCAGGCGTTCAAAAGGAAAGAGTTGCTTGATTGTTCTGTATGATATCTCATCTAACACAGAATGGGATAAAATATTGCCAAGTTTACTTGCAATGAAAAATCCAAGCTTGGTCATTGGAATCACCACAAGGCGAGAGGATACTGCTAAGCACTGCTGCAGAAATCCAAAGTGCATGCGCTTTCTCAACGGTCTAGAAGAAAAGGATGCATGCAACCTCTTCACAAAAAGGGTACCGAAAGAGTATTATTCATATAATTCACCTTATTGGTTGTGGAACAATATTATTCACTTTACCTCAATTCAGTTATTAGTTGTGAAGGGTCATTTTAGATTAGCATGTCGTAAGTACTACACTACCAACCCTCTCTCGAAGAGACCATTTAGAAGGGACTGCAGAGACATAAGATTAGGGTCATCATTTAGGAATGATGCACTTTGTCTTTTCAACAACTAAACCACAAAAACTGGTTGCATCATCCATTGCCAGGGTCAGGCGAGGTCAGATTAACAAGCCGACAATAATACATGACTTCACCACTTCTCTTGTATCAAATCATACTGGAAGAAAGTTTTAGAAAGTATCATCAAAATGAGTGTCATTTCTACAAATTTGTTACTCCCTCCGTTCCAAAATAAGTGTCGTGGTTTTAGTTCAAAATTGCTGAAAATATAGGTGTGTTTTTTCAGACGGGTTGATATGAACAGGGGATTGGAATAGTACTTCTCTTTGCTTCCCTCCTTCAAACTTAGAAAAGCCATATATTTGAAATTTTGAAAATTTAGTAAAAAATTCATATATGCAGATAATTGGTAGAAACATGTCCATGCAAATTCTGGTACAAAAATATGTTTAAGAGATGTGCATGATCAGTTACTACTTAACATACTTTAGTCCATTTTAGAGTAATAGACAGTGTGTACATAGCCTATTGTGCACTCGCTTCCGGAACCAGGACAGACTAATTAATACATAAACTAGGAAAACTGGTTTGTGTGCACCTGACTCATTTTATTGTAGAGTATAAAAGACTAATTTTATGTCGCACAATTGCAGGCATTTAAGGATAAGACCACAGATTTGGCTAAGCATTATCCTGAGTTGGTTGAACCAGCAAAACTAATCCTAAAGAAGTGCAATGGACTTCCTCTTGCAATAGTCACCATAGGTGGCTTCTTGGCTGACCAACCAACAAAGACTGTTGTGGAGTGGAGGAAACTGAATGGGCGTATAAGCGCTGAGCTAGAGATGAATCCTATGTTTGAGGCCATTAACACAATCTTGATGAAAAGTTATGATGGTCTACCCTATTACCTCAAGTCTTGTTTCTTGTACATGTCCATTTTTCCTGAGGACGGCAGTGTTAGCTGGAGACGTTTGGTGTGCCGATGGATCGCGGAAGGCTAATCGCAGGACATATCCGTAGCGGACAGATACTTCATCAAACTCGCAGAGAGAAGCATGATATTACCAACTCAGCAATCAGTTTGCAGCATACAAGGATTTGCCTCCTGCCAACTACATGATCTTATCCGTGATATCAGCATTGCAAAGTCAATGGAGGAAAATCTCATGTTCAGGCTGGAGGAAGGGTGCAGCTCAAACACTCATGGTGCATTTCGTCACCTTGCAATAAGCAGCAATTGGAAGGGAGATGAGTGTGAGTTGGAGAGAACCGTGGAGCTGTCCCGTATACGGTCATTCATGGTATTTGGTGATTGGAGGCCATTTTACATGTCTAACAAGATGAGGTTTCTTCAGGTATTGGACCTAGAAGAAACGGAAGGTCTAGCTGACCACCAACTTGAGCACATTGGGAAGCACATACATCTGAGATACCTTTCTCTTAGAAATTGTAGAGACATCTCTCACCTCCCAGATTAGGTGGGTAACCTGACACAACTCGAGACTCTAGACATCAAATATACAGATATATTGAAGCTTCCCAAAACTATCACCAATCTCAGCAAGCTACGTTTTCTTCGTGCTTGCAGAGCATCATATGATCCAGAAGACTGGCTAGCACTACCTTGCATACCTTACCACATACGTGTGAAGTGTCATCGCGGTGCATGTGCTCCTTTCTCTTGCTATATGGTTCGCGAGTTACATTCTTTTGCTGTGAATGTGCCAAAAGGGATCGGGAAATTGAAAGCCCTACACACACTGGATTGTGTACACCTTGCATGGGGAAATGTCGTTGTACAAGAGATAAGAGGTCTCACCAACCTGCACGAGTTAGGAGTAGAGTTTGGCATCAACACCAAAATTGGGCTGGATTTCTGTTTAGCCATTTCTGGTCTCAGACGCCTTGAGTCTTTGTCATTGAAGTCACAAGGAGAAAATTTGTATGACCACTTGCATGGCAATTCCTCACCTCCGGAAAACCTCCAGAACCTCATGTTGCAAGGCTACCTGGAAAAAATGCCGAAATGGATACAGAGGCTCCAGAATCTCGTGAAGCTCAATCTATTACGTACCAAGTTATCAAGAGATGGTGGAACCATGCAAGTCCTTGGGAACCTACCAAACCTAACCATTCTGAGTTTGGAGGAGGAATCATGTCAGACTGAAGGACCTATCACTTTCCATAGTGGCCTTTTCAGAAGCCTCATGGTGCTCGAGCTTATCTACATGGACATGGAAATCTCATTGATGTTTGAGGCAACATCAATGCCGAAACTTGAGGTACTAAGGCTGGAACTCCTAGGTTCTACAGCTGACTTATCTGGGCTGAAATTTCTGCCAAGCATCAAGGAAATGTGGCTTTCTGTATTTGTTTTTTTCGATGAAAATATGCCCTAAGAAGAGGCAGCAAAGAAAAAGCAGAAAAAGAAGGAAAATGCAGAGTAGACAAAGCCAAGGAGGAGATTATGAACCAAATAGGTTCAAAACGCTAATAAGGGTGGGAGCGTATGCCTTACTATGGTCGCTTTGGCTATGTAGAAATGATTTCGTTTTCAATGACAAAAATGCTTCTCCTTTGCAGGTCATTTTCCGTTGTACGCACTCGCTTCATACGTGGTCTACGCTACAATGAGTGGAGTACCAACCGCTGTTCAAGGCGGTGTGTACGCGGTTGGAGCAGGTGGCTACGGAGGTTTTTACCCAACATGGGTGGAAGCATAATCTCTGTATCAGTCCACCACCCCTTCCGACATAGGCATAGTGTCGGTCTATTTGACTCTACTGTCGCCAATTTGTCGTTTTTTTCATTTCTTTTTGTCAGACTTTAGGTGTTTGGCTGTGTGCATCCTAGTTATGCAGAGGCCGGGTGTTACTCATAATGCTTTGTATCCGCTTGATGCTACATTTTGAGATAATAAAAGCGCCCTTTATCGGAAAAAAATTATGTGTATCTTGCTGCTTTTACAGGTTAGTGCTGTCTTGGAGAGTGAAAGTAACCTTGCTAGGGAAATCTCGTCCAGGTGACATTTAACATAGACTCCTGCCCCCGTGTCGTCCCCTAGGGGCGACACGGGGGGACTCCCATCCCGCCGCCACCAACGGACCCCCTCCTTTCATGCCATCCTCCCTTGCCGCCGCCGGTCATCCCCACCAGACGAAGTTGTTCGCACACGAACACGTCACCGTGTACCCTCGACGCCGGGGGCGATGCACCCACTAGTAGAAAACAGGGCTTTGGTCCTGGCCAGATCAGAGCATTAGTCCCGGTCGTGTTACGAACCGGGACTAATGGGAGCATCAGTCCTGGTTCGAGAGGCTAGGACGCCGGCCGGGCCTCGGCAGGCATCAGTCCCGGTTCGGCTGGGACCTTTAGTCCCGGTTCCATCCACCAACCGGGACTAAAGGGGTTGCTGCCCTTTAGTCCCGGTTGGTGTCTGGAACCGGGACTAAAGGGTAGGCCATTAGTCCCGGTTTTAGACACAAACCGGGACTAAAGTTTTGCCTATATATATCCACGCCCCCCCCCCCCATCTCCTCTGTTTTTTGGCCGTGGAAGGGTGGAGGTGTGGGCTACTCTGTTTTTTGCCTATATATGCACATGAGGTGTTCGATGAAATGCCGGAGCCACACTTAAGCTTTCTCCTCTGTTCTTCCTCCAAGCTCGACCTCCAAGCTTCATTTTCCCCAAGATTTGTCTAGGCACTACACCACAACACTACATCCCTGACAGTCAGGTTGGTTGGGAAAACAACTTCCCATGACAGACAGTCGGTTGGGAAAGACTATTGCCGACCGATCATGTCTGTTGGAGAAAGTCCAGACGGGAAAAGCCTTTCCCGACCGACATATCTTTGCCGACCGATCGCTTGTCGGCCATGGGGTACTTTTCCCGACCGACATTCTGTTGGGCCTGCCATGGGCCTTTCCCGACCAACAGTCTGTTGGGCCTGCCATGAGGCTTTCCCGACCGACTGCCTAACGGGATTTGTTTTCCCGACCAACAATCTATTGGGCCTGCCATGAGGCTTTCCCGACCGACTGTGTGACAGGGTTTGTTTTCCCGACCAACTTTTCGTTGGCCCTTGCATTAGCTTTCTTCGACCAACTATGAGACGGTTTTTTTTTGCCCACAAACATCCAATAGCTTACATTTACGTTACCAACAAAATATCAATCAAGTTTCATATTTCATAACAATAACGTGCATGTCTTGAAAATAATAAACCATAACCAAATAATAAAACATTAATTAATTTCACATCTAAATAGTTCATCCATCACAATATGGTTCATTTTCTCAAACACAATGTGCGTTTACAAAATGATACATAAAATGCATCTCCAACGATTCAGTCACCATTACACAAAATATTCCATTGACACGAACCACCGGCTTCATGGTTCCTCGTCCTCTTGCATGTCTTTCCTACAAAATGTAAAGAAGTTGCGATTACATTCATACATTCATAAGGACAATGGCACCATAAAAATTTGTATAAAGCATAGCATTGACAACAACTATTATTCACAAGGCAAGCTAGTACCGAAACACCTACTAAGGAAGGCACTCCAGTCAAGTATAAGTAACCATGTAAAGGGCATGCTAAGCACTAGTTAAAATGTCCTTATTTCTAGACACTATATTCATTAATAACCAGAAAGCTTCTGTGAATATCAACAAGTTAAATTATACAAGGAGCTGTTCATTAGATGACTTTACTGTGACCACATTAAAATTTAGAAAGTAGTTGGCAACATAACGAATGGTTTTAAACTGAAACTGAGAGCGACCTTCTCCGACATTCGGTCATTTTATGAAGCGTAATTGTATTTATCACCAAAGATTAAACATAATGGGCGACAAATAAGCAAGAGTTTACAGGATACTTCAGATTCTATTTACCGCGGTAACTTCTATAGCTCAGACCTCTAAGGCCTTGTACATTGGGAGGTGCTTAGGGAGATGCTTAGTAAAATAAACCGAGTTCCTCTTAAGCACCGGTGCTTATTTCTACTGGACAGACGCTTAATTAAGCGTGTACCCTCTACAAATAAGCACCGGTGCTTAGAGAAAAGCTGGTTTATTTGTCTAAGCACCTACCCCAAGCACCTTGCATTGTACAGGGTTAGGTTTCTTAATACTGGAACTCGGAAATCTCGGAACAGTCAGGTGTGTTTCATTTGCTCAGCTACAGTTATTGTACTGTGAATACTGATGAAGGTAGAAATGCGCTATTGTTTCCTATACCATGCTTTCTTTAAGCACTGGTGCTTATTTGTACATGGTAGACGTTTAATTAGGCACCCCTCCTATAGAGATAAGCACTGGTGCTAAAGAAAAATTCGGTTTATTTTACTAAGCACCTCCCTAAGTGTCTTGCATTGTACAAGGCCTTACCTGCATCGTTTTTTTTTTCCTTTTGCATACTTGTCCCAGTTGGGCTCGGTTGAGCATATACAGGCAAAAAACCATCATCTGCATGTTGATTGGTTGCCTGCATCCCCTCTTCCTGCATCGTAGCAATGCCTAATTGGCTGTGCTCATACCAGTGCACGTTGGTTGGTTACATACACTGGACATGATTAAGAGTTAACAGCTACACATAACACACAGTGTTACACGGCGGAAGGCCGCGGTCAAACTAAACACGTTGTCCAGCCGCGCACGCCTGGTCGTTGCACCCCACTGACTGGCCGCCGGCCGGCTTCCGGCCCTTGCTCGACCCGTCCGACTCGGCCCTCCTTGTCGACCTCGACCCCCACGCCGCGGAGAACGTCCGCGACAGGAACGACGGCCACGGGCCGGACTCGCCCAGCTTGACGCTCCTCCCGCCGCGGCTGCTTCCGTCGCCGACCAGTCGGAGGACACGGTGCGTGCTGCCGTGGTGGCCGGCCGTGAACGCGGCCTCGGCGGTATCGGATGGCGCAACCGGCGGGACTTCTTCGGCGCCGAGAGCCGCTCTATGGCCTTTTGTGATGAGCGGGCTGATCCAACTGAACGTGGCCAGCGAGAGCCACGACGCCGTCTCGTACGACGTCGCCGCAGCGGCATGATCAGGCGCACCGCCTCGCTCCTCCTCCTCGCTGGAAACGGTCGCCGAATCACCGTGGCCACTGGAGCCGTCAACCGCGAAGTATAGCAGAGGAAGCGAGAGGACAAGCCCGGCGAACGCGATGGGGTCATTGAGGAGGACGGGCTCACCTGTGACGAAGCGCGCGGCCGCGGAGCCAGAGAAGAGCGCGGCGAGCAGCGTCGTCCCGAGCCAGGCGACACGGCGGCCAACACCGAGGACGCCCCGAGCGCGAGCCTGTGGCGGAATCCCCTCCCGCAGGATCGGGCCGGTGCCGGCTTCGCGAGCAGGGGCTCCTCAGCCTCCTCCTGGTGCTGAGCGCTGCGGGGGTGGAGATGGAGGCGGACGCGGAGTGAGAGGGAGAGGGTGAGGGCGGCGAGGAGGAAGAGGAGGTCGATGCAGCCGAGGAGCGCTCGCTGCGGGCAGGGGGAGAGGAAGAGGAAGGCAAGGCGGTCGGGGACGGAAGCGCCGGATAAGGGAGGCGGGGAGCAGGCCATGGTGGCCAGCCACCACGGGGCGGAGGAGGAGGACGGGCCCGGCATGGCGGCGGCGTCAGTGGTGTGGTGGAGGCGCGACGGCGTCAATTTTTGGCCAAGAACCAGGGAACGGGAGCGGCATCCATCCATCGGCGTGGGGTTGAGGCAGCGGAACACAACCACCCACACCAAATCACGGCCACCGAACGAACCGCGGGAGAAGAGCCGCCGCCGCCGCCGCCACAGAGGTCGAACATGCGCGCAAATTCGTTCGTCCAAAATAGCTCCAAACATGAACACGAAATTAAGCATTTACGGTCGACGAAACTACAAACCGATAGCCTGAATGGAACCATAAGATCGATGTGCATCTTTTTTGTGTAGAGCTTATCTCGAATCGAATCATCGTTGTGTAGATAGGAAGGGAGGAGGAAGAAAGGGATTAGAGAGAAGCTTACCGGAGCATGGCACCATATACTGAGGTGCACCTCCATAGGTGAAGTAGAAGGGCCGGCATTCTCTAACAAAAGATATTGTAGAAGGGCGCGGGACTAGGAGTAGTGCTCAAGCAAGCATACCGCCAATTGCGCGAGACGGACGCCCGCCACACCTCTGTTTTTTTTCGATTTCCTTTCTTTTTTCATTTTCTTTTTTTCTTTTTTTAAATTCACAAACTTTATTAAAAATCTTCAACTTAGCTTAAATTCTTGAACTTTTCAGATTTGTGAACATTGTTTCAAATCCATGAGCATTTTTGTAAAATCAGTGAACATTTACTTAAGTTCGCAAAAAAATCAAAACATGAATTATTTTTAAAATGCAGGAATGTATTTCAAATCTACAAACTCTTTTCCAGTTTTTATGAACTTTTTTCAAATTTGTGAACTTTTTTTAAATTTGTGAACAAATTTTGAAAACAGAGACATTTTTTAAAATTTTGAACACAATTTGGAAAAGCGTACACTTTTTGCATCTGTGAACACATTTTTTAAAATTTACGAATATTTTTTCCATTGTAAACATTTTTTGAATTTTTGAACATTGATTAATAAGCATGAACAAAAATTGAAACCTGAACAAAACTTGGAAACATTTTCTTAATTTTTTAAACATTGATTGATAAATATGAAAAAAATTCAAAATTCTGAACATTTTTATTGAAAATATGAACAAAATTTGAAAAAATCAACAAAACTTGAAAAACATGAAAATTTTGAAATTCCGAACGAAATTCTGAAATTGTTGAATTTATGAAAATAGAAACAATAAATAAAAAAAGGAAAGAAAAAGAAACATAAAAAAGAAAATAGGAGAGAAGATAAAAAGAAAAAAAGAAAAGAAAAAGAAAAAAAGACCATGGATGCCACCGTTAGAGAGCACATTTTTTTCCGACATCCGTCAAATAGCCCCCAATTTTTCCCATGTTCTTGTATTATCAATTCAAGGCACCATGACAACTTTATTGGGTTTTCGACAAGTTGTGCATTTTCTGGAGTTTTCTCGGTCAAAAAAGACAGATAAATGGCCGGACGTGTCACAACTTGCATACGGTGTCGAAAGTCGTTCAAACCAGGCATAGATGCCTACCATGAGCATGCCCACCCGGTGGCAAAAGTTGGGGTCATTTCAAGGATGTCCACAAAAACACAATGTTGAATGGAGGGTGTTCGGGTAGCCAGAAGGGTCCGTCTGAGAGCACTTTGTTTTTCGACATACTTGAAATGACCCTAATTTTTTTCATGGCCTAGTATGACCAATTCAAAGCACCATCCCAAGTATCTTGGGTTTTCTACAAGTTTTGCATTTTCTGGAGTTTTTTTGATAAAAAAAGACCGATAAATGGACGGACGTGTCGTAACTTACATATGGTGTTGGAAGTCATTCAAACATGTCATGAATACCTACCATGAGCATGCCCATCTGGTGGCAAAAGTTGGGGTCATTTTAAGGATGTCCACAAAAACACCATGTTCAATGGAGGGTGTCGGGTAGGGCCAGATGGGTCCATCTGAGAGCGTGTTGTTTTTCGACATCCCTAAAATGACCCCAATTTTTTCCATGGAATTGTATGACAAATTCTGGGCACCATGCCAAGTTCTTTTGGTTTTCGACCAACTTTGCATTTTCTGGAGTTTTCTCGGTCAAAAAAGGCCGATAAATGGCCGGACGTCTCGCAACTTGCATACGGTGTTGGAAATCGTTCAAACCTGACATGTATGCCTACCGTGGGGATGCCCACCTGCTTGCAAAAGTTAGGATTATTTTAAGGATGTCCAAAAATAGACTATGTTGAATGGAGAGTGTTCGGGTACGCCAAAAGGCTCCGTCTGAGACCACGTTATTTCTTTGCATCCTTGAAATGGCCTCAATCGTTTTCCATGGCCTTGTATGACCAATTCGAGACACCATGCAAAATTTGTTTGGGTTTTGACAAGTTTTGTATTTTCTAGAGTTTTCCAGGTGAAAAAAGGCCGATAAATGGCCGGACGTGTCGCAGCGTGCGTACGGTGTCAGAAGTCATTCAAACCAGACATGGATGCCTAACATGGGCATGCCCACTTGCAAAATTTGGCGTGAGTCATGAGATTTTAAAAAAAATACCATGTTCAACGGAGAAGGGTCTGTTTGGGAGCACCTCATTTCTCGATATCTCTTAAATGGCCCCAATTTGTTTTCATGGCCTTGTATGACCAATTCAAGTCACCATGCCAAGTTGTTTGGGTTTTTCATAAGTTATGCATTTTCTAGAGTTTTCTCGGTTAAAAAAGACCGATAAATGGCCGGACGTATCACAACTTGCATATGGTGTCAAAAGTCATTCAAATTAGGTATGAATGCCTAAAATGGGCATGCCACCTTCTTGCAAAAGTTGGGTTCATTTTCAAGGATGTCTAAATATAAACCATATTCGATGGAGTGTGTTTGGGTAGGCATTTTCAAGGGTCCATTTGAAAGCACGTTATTTTCGACATCCTTCAAATGGCCCCAATTTTTTTCCACCAGCTTCAATGACCAATTCAAGGCATCCTGCCAAGTTGTTTGAATTTTTTTGATATGTTTTGCATTTTCTAAAGTTTTTTTGGTGAAAAAGGGCCGATAAATGGTCGGACGTGTCGCAACGTGCAAACGGTGTCGGAAGTCGTTCAAACCTGGCATGGATACATCATATGTCCGTGCCAGGCTAATGCAAGAAGTTGGGGTCATTTATCCATAGTTAAAAAACCACCAGTTGAGAGGAGTGTGCCACACTAGATCAGAATGGTGCATCCGAGAGCATGTAGATTTGCCTAATTTGAATACTTATGTTATTTTTAATTTCCCTCATCATGAAAATTTTCTTATGTCCTAACCATTTTAAAAAAAATTCAACAATTTTGGAATTTCGGATTGTGTTTGAAAAATTTACAAACTTGAACACTTCTTCCAAAATTGTTAACAAATTCCCAACAATTAATGGAAAATTTGAACACAAATTGCAAACCACGTATTTTTCTAAAATTTGTCAACTTTTTTTAAATGCAAATATTTCTTAAATCTAAGAAAAAAAATTAAAAAACAGAAATATTTTTTAAAATTTCAGAACATTTTTTAAAATTATAAACAATATTTAAAATAAAAACATTTTTTTTGTTATTCCAAATAATTTTTCAAATTTTGGAACAGGTTTCTGATAGAATAATAAAGTTCAAACAGGAGCAAAATGAATTAACGAAAAAAACAGAAGAAAAACGAAAAAATGGAAAAGAAAAAGAAAAAATGCTTAGAACCTGGCCCAACTAAGCGACGACATCACTCCTATAAGGCGCTTGTTGGGCCGGCCCATGCGTTTGAGGATTTGAAAAAGTTTATGTTTTTTTGTAATTTGTTTAAATTTTTTGAAGTTTCTTTTTAAAAACTTCTACCTATTCATGGACCTTTTCTCAATTTTGTGAATCTTTCAGTAAAAATAATTCTACCTATACCAAAATTTCGTAGATCTTCAAAAAAAATTCACTAAAAAGTTGTAAAAAGTTCGAGAAATTGAAAAAGATTCACAAATTTGAGAAACAGTTCAGGAATTTGATTTTTATTTTATTTTAAATATTTCACACATTTGAAAAAAAATAAAAAAGAGAAACAAAAAAGAAAAAAAAAACTAGAATAAAACAGAACAAAACCCGGTTTAGAAAAATATGACAAAAACCGGCCTGAAAGTTCACGAAGTTATATTTTTCACATAAGAAGCGAAAAATAAAGCAAGTGGGCATAACAACTAACCTGTCCCGGTTGGTTAGTAGAACTTGATGTAAACCTTGAGGGTTGGAGTTTGAATCTCCCGCAGTGCATATTTTTTGAAGATTAAAAAGAAAGAGAAAAAAAGCTGAGGGCGCCAAATACGGTTTGGGTTTCCCACGTACGCCGGACCGTATATGGGCGGTACGTACGCCAGGCGCGTATATGTGCGCTCGGTGCGGGCGACGTATTTTTTAAAAAGACCATCTTACCCTTTATTATGAAGGGGTAGGGATTTGTACCGAAGCAGAAGTGGGAAAAAAATGCTACTGTTGAGAATCATGTGGCGGAAAACAGGAAAAACAGCCTCTCCTTTGGGCCTGCCTTCCAGAAATATGGAGGAGCTCAATCTCACGGCCGGGCAACAAAGTCTCTCGAGTCACACACTATGGACTTGAATGACACGCACGCATGCCATGTCTATGGGACGCGTAAAATCTGCAGTACACGTTCCATTTGCGACTAGGAAATTTAATTAGCACGACCAAAAGCATAAACACACGCTCCTATCCTTGTCCTCAGCCACAAATTTTGGACCAGACATACGCTGGTAGTTGAAAGAAACCAGAGGCAAATTAATTATGTTATGCCTCCATTATAATAATTTAAATCAAGCTAGTCTTTGCATTGCAAGGCCTGGTGTAGTGGTGTTTCCGGGCGGCTAGCATCATAGGCCATTACTCGGCAGCAACGACAGCCATCACATCCCATGGGACCGGCATCGCCGTCATGCTTTTAATCCTTGATTGATACGCACAGACGCAAGGCACTGTGAATGTCTATCAATTTGTCTATCTACTGTTGATCTTTATATCCCGGACATAACACGAAACCAGATGAAGGTGATCATTAGCGCCGCCGTGCCCGTGTCCTTGTTGTTGGCATGCTTGGCGGCCGCTGAGGCTGCAGGGGGTGGGATCTTGCATGTCCCTTCCGCCGCCGGCCTGAATCGGGCTCGCTGCCCTTCCAGATGCGGTGGTGTTGCCATTCACTACCCGTTCGGCATAGGGCCGGGCTACTTCCGGCAAGGCTTCGAGCTCACCTGCAACAACATCGCTAGTCCTAAGAAGCTCTTGATAGGCAACAGTACCACTGAGGTCCTCGAGTTTTATCCTGAAGACAATGTAATATATGCCCCTGCTATGCTATCCACTTCAACGTCAACATGAAACCAGGTATTGACGACACCTATAACATGTCATGGGAGGCCCCCGTTAAAGGTCTCATGGTCAAACGAGAATCAAGCTTGTATGTTGTTGGCTCCGGTGTTGGTGTCTATTTTTCGGCCATGATGCCAATAATCCCATAGGTTATTGTGTGAGTATTTGCCTAGAAAACAAGGGTTCATTGTTGGCACTGCCTCCTCGCAGCGCATCTTCTTCTTCCTCTTCTCAACTCTCTCTTCTTTCTTTCATGGTTTCTCACAAGAACACAAGAGAACACACACACGCACACACATGGGCCAAGGAAGGACGCAATAGCTTTGCCGAGAGACACTTTCCTTGGTGAGCCGTGGCTACATTGTGTTTCCAGCCCCCACGGCCTTAAACCTTCTCATTCATCTGATGGACTTATATAGCTAGTACAAGGGACACACACACAGCCTGGCCTGGCCAGTAACATGCACGTACGCCCACCACCAGCGCGTGTGCACTATTCCCTCAACGGCCACGTCCAGCTTGTTGGCGCTGCCGCCTCGCAGCGGCACTTCTTCTTCTACCTCACAACTCTCTTGAGGTTTCTCTCTTCTCTCAAGAACACACACTAGGGAGGAAACTCACATCGTACGCACACTTTACCAAGGAGAAAAGAGCTTTGCTTCTCACTCCCGGTGAGACACATTTTTTCCACTCTTTTTCACTAGCCCTCACGGCCTCCTTTTTTCATAGCACAATGTGCAACATATATACACCGGGGTTGAGCACCCACGCCACCCAACTCACGCTACAACATCGGTCCACTAACAAACTAAAGACCATGCACTAACTAATCACTAGCTATATGCATGCCCACGTCCACCACTTGCGCAGCCTATCCTATCCACAGGACTCGGCCATCATCACACACATGCAGCTAACAAACTCACAAGCTACTACTTGGACCAAACAGACTACATGCATGCACAGATGCGCTAGCTAACTCCATGACCTATTATTCTGGTAAGTCCATCTCGTGCAGCCCATTGGATAGACGGCTCCAGGTCTTGTGCAGCTGCTTCACACAGTACTCGGCATCTGGCCTTTGCGCCGCCTCGCACGGCCACTAGCATCTCACCATGCACAATCTCGTGCCGACGACTCGCCGACTACGTATGCATCACACGTACATCTTGCTGGCGTAGTACTACCCTAGACCATTAACATGCAATTCACACATGCACGTGCACACATGTCAAGATTAATTCTAAGGGCATGTACAATGGTTAATAAGATAGTTTTATCTTAAGTCTTGCATGTAATTTAGAGATGACAAAAAGAATTGTCTACAATGGATCATCTCTTAGCCTTATCTTCAATAACTAGTTATTCCTAAAAACGTGGTGAGACATATTGTGCTAAGAGATCATCTCTTGTCTTCTCTTAAATAAGAGAAGACAAAACTTTTTTTCAGAGTTCTCTCTCCTCCACCTCATCATTTATCCTACGTGGCACTCCTAAGATAGCACCATTGTACATGCCCTAACACAGCTAACAACTTCTGTGAATGCATGCAAACTAATTGCCACTACAAGCACGCCCACGCACTAACTCACCTAGCCAGTACAAACGTTGTGATCCACAAGACCCGGACATGCACACGCTGCTGCTAGCTTCCCTACTAACAAACCATGGCCGAATCACTCGGTTAACTCTTGTGCAGTCCGTTGGCTTCAGAACTTGCATGCACCAAAGTTTCACACGGCACCATGGCATCTCGCCTTGCACCACATCGCGCGGCACCTCGGCATCTCACCTCTTGCATGCTCAAATGAAGCTCCATCTGCCTGCAGCTCCCTAGCAACTAACTACATGTTGAACAAAAGCAAATATGCAGATACAAGTAATCAAGATTAAGCTAATTAACATCCATGAAGGAGGCAAATGCAAACCACTACGAGCCTATGTCAATACAGGGATAGGCTCATGTACGTTCGATCCTTTTGGAACATGATGTGCGAGCCTTTGGCTACAGAATTTCCCTCAAAAAAAATGATGGCGTCTCAGCACTATCGGTTCAAGGGCAAAGCCTCTCTACTAATGTCAAAGTTTTTCTAGTGGAAGATTACAATTTTCGTATGTCTGATATCAATTCAAATAGATGAACGAAATGTTGATGGGTCATATTTTAGCATGCCCATCACAGGTCAACCAAATTGTGAAAGTGCTTGGAAGAACAAGTCAAGCTATGCATGTAGCGATCAAAGCGATTGCCAGGATCTGTCATCTAGAGGGTACTCATGTCTGGTGCCACAATTATGCGAACGATAACAATCCATACCTTATGGGTGGATGTCGAGGTCAGGAATCTAATTATTACTCGTAAACATAAATATATTGAACAGCCATATATCATGATTATGGGATTCAAATATGCATGATTGAATATTATGGTAATTTTTGCACCATGGTTGTTGATGACAAATTTTCTTCTCCTTTTTATGCCCGTCGTCATTTTATTTTTGGGAAAAGCATCATTCTGTGTCCTCCGTAAAGTACAGTTAATTAGTGCTGAAAAAGCAAGCACTCATTATTTTCTTGCCCAAGACTCAAAATTGCCTGTCATATAAGTTACAAAATCTGACCGTACCTTTTCTTTAGAACCTTTCGATACATTTGGAAGTAGTACTGTTTTCTGTTATATTGCTTCCTAGCTAGTGGCACATGGGTTACATAGCAGCTCTGTTGTCTTTACGAGCGGAGATAAAAAAATTGCGGGGAACCACTGGAGAATTCTTGAAAAGGTGCTGATAAGACTTAAGTTGTTTTCGTCAATATCCACCCAATTAATGGATTTGGTTTATCACAAGTAACATGTTTCTTTATAATGTTTTAGCTAGGAATTAAACTTGGTAGTATTAATTAATGATATGATAAGAGTGTATCTCTACTCAAGATAGGGTGACCAGTAATTCCCGTGATCTTAATGTAACTTCTCCTGCGACAATCTCCGAGTGTAACTTCTTCCCATGTCATCTACTTGCAGCATGTTACAGTCCCAATCCTAATGGAGGTTGCACCAGATTATGTGGGAACACAAGCATTCACTTCCCTTTTGGCCTTGAAAAAGGATGTTATGCTGCTGAAAAGTTTTGATTTAAGTGTACATTAAAAAACATCACAATTCTTGATCAAGGGGCCAAATACATTGTCGCCAAGATTTCAGTGAATGAAGGATATCTTAGTGTTAGAGAAACACAGAACAACTCAAAGTACGGCGATGAAGAGCTCACGGTACTTGTTGTTGTAGGCGAGAGTGGCTGGCAAGTAGGACTCATGCCTCTAGATGGTTTTCATTTATCTGAAGAATACGACATGAAGATGTGGTGCTCCTGTCGATAATTTAACCTGTCCGGTCGCTACGCGCAAGGAAAGAAGTGCTACGTACGCATGTCACAGCATCAATAGCACTTGTGTTACTATCACCCACAACCACATGAATGGGACAATGCAGCTCGGCTATTATTGCCAATGCTCTCCAGGTTATGAGGGAAATCCCTACATACCATATGGCTGCAAAGGTAAACACACTGCAACTTCCATTCCAAATTGCCATCCAACTGGATGCATGATTTTCCTAGTACATGAAATGATTGACCGAAATATTGACAATGATACATCTAGCGGGATCCATGTGCTGCAATTCTTCGACTTCTTGATCCAAAGAGTTGGTTTCCTTTTTATAGTGGAGTTATAGTATCTAGGTGGATACTGAATGATGTCCTCGGAAGGGTTGGCTTCTCCTCTTATCAGAAATGTACTGCCGCTATTCGGATGCTTGCATATGGAATTCTCGGTGATCTTGTGGATGAGTATGTCCACATGAGTGAGTCCGCACGCCTTGCATCATTGTACAAGTTCTGCAAATTTGTGGTTGCAGTGTTTGGCCTAGGGTACTTGAGAGAACCAAATGTTGCAGATACATCCCGGTTGTTGGCAATCAATGAATCCAGAGGCTTTTCGGGAATTCTTGCTAGCATAGATTGTATGCACTGGAAGTGGAAGAACTGTCCATTTGCTTGAAAGGGGCAGTATAAAGGGCATGTTAAAGCTTGCACGGTCATACTTGAAGCTGTGGCATCACAAGATCTCTTGATTTGGCACTCTTTTTTTGGCATGGCAGGTTCTCACAATGACATCAACGTGCTTCAGTGGTCTCCGGTGTTCGCACAACTTGCAGAAGACAACTGCCTAGAGGTCAACTTTGAGGTCAATGGCCACCACTACAACAAAGGATACTACCTTGCTGATGGTATCTATTCTCAGTGGTCAACTCTTGTGTAGACAATCTCCGACCCGGCAAGAGAGAAGCGGGCTAGGTTTGCCCAAGCACAAGAGAGTGCTATGAAGGATGTGGAGTGTGCTTTCGGTGTGCTCCAATCTCGATGTGCTATTGTTCGATACCCTGCTAGAACATGGAGCCAGCGGGAGATGTGGGAGGTGTACTTGTGTGATCATGGACAACATGATCGTAGAGGATGGGCGTAATGACAACATCTTCGACCAAGGTTTGATTTCCAGGGTGAAAATATTGAGCCTGAGCATCGACCGGCAACATTTGCTGAGTTACCTAATTTCCTTATGAAATGTGTGATTGGACAACTCACATTCAACTTCAAAATGATCTGGTTGAGCATATATGGACTCACCTAGGCAAACCAATAGGTGTCTCGGATCTTTTTCTTTCAATGTATTTGTGACAATTTCAAATTCATTTGGCTGTATACTATGAGATTTTTATTTGGTTGTAAACTATTTATTGTGATGTAAAACTACATGATCTTTTATTTGTAATCGTATACATAGAATGTAAAATGTTAAAATTTGGACAAAAATCAGCCCGGCGGATCAAATGGGTCGGCCGGGCGAACGAAATGAATCGGCCGGTTGGGCGCATTGGCAGGGTATAAACACGGACAAGGGCGGACGCCGCCCCTCCAGCCGACCCAAACGGACAAAAATCGGACCAAATCCGCGTCCGTACGCGTCGGCCGGTTGGAGTTGGCCTAAGGGCTTGTACAGAGGCATCCACTCATCCGTCTGTAAAACCTGCCACATTCGATATATCTACGTGGAGGGGGGGAGGGAGGAGAGAGCTGGAGGCGGCAGACGGTGGATAACCTAGAAAATTCGCTAGGTATCGATAGCCTACTCCCGTTATAAGCTCGGGCGTATGTAGCGGGTTGTTCCCTCCGCCTAACCATCGTATTTCAGATCAACAATATTTTTCTAATTTTTGGGAGCTACGGATAGCAAAAGAGACGGCCTACCACTACCGGGATTACTGGCTACGCCGACGGCCAAAGCCGTCGGCATAGGTCCAAATCCCGTCGGGATAGACCTATGCCGACGGCATAGGTGCCACGTGTCGCCCACTGGTGCCTCGGCGGGTGGCTATGCCGACGGCTGCCTATTTTTTTTCTTCTGATTTTTGTTTGAATTTATTTCAAATTCACAGCACATATACATATGCATATATTCAAATTCACAGCACATATACATATAACATCATCATCACAATAACATCATCATCATCACAATAAGTATCGTCATCACATAAGTAACATCATCATCATCATCACAATAACAAAAACATAAAAAGAAGCACACAAGTCCTACGAGCATACAAAGGGCTTAAGCCCTACGAGGTCCACTACCAAGGTCCTCACCGCCCAGACGGCCAAAGCTAAGGTCCTCACCGCCAGGACCGGCACCGCTACCGCTACCGCTACCGTCACCGCCACCTCGGTGGATCGGAGTGACCGGGCTCCGTGACGTGGGAGTGATGCCATCATTGGCACCACCACCAACGGATGATCCATCGGTTCCCTGGATGTTCGAAAAGACATGTTAAGGGGATATATGATTGTGTTGAATAAACGGTAAGCAGTGGTTGATGAGTTTGGAGATGTACTAACTGGAGTCTCCATGTTCTGTGCCAGAAACTCCTCAAAGGTAAGGAGCACTGGTGCAGGTCCAGCAGGTGGTGGTGGTGGTTCCATTACAGGAACCGTGCCGGCCGCCATGCTCTCAAAAACGCGCTGCATGTGAATTGACCAAGCAAACACGAAGGTCAGAAGAAATGAAAGTGCAAATATGGAAGTGAAATGAAAGAGGCTAAACTAACCGTCATCATGCGACTGCTGTGCTCCTGGACTGCTGCAACTCTCGCCTGCCACGCCATGGTCTCCTGGCGTGTGTACTCCATGTAGGCCTACGATATGACATGATGATCTCATAAAACATCTCAATGCGGAAAATAAAGTGAGCAAAAAGGAAGATAAGAGGGAAAATACTTACGCTGGTCTGCTGGGCTAGGAGGGAGTGTGACTGTGCACTGGTCGTGCTCGTGCGCTGGCTCAGGCTCGGGTCAGTAGCTCGGAGCCGTGTGAAGGAGATAGAAGGAGTACACACGGCATCCAGAACCGCCTGCCGACCATGAAGCTTCGGCCCTATACCCACCACCGCCCTCTCGTCCGTAGCCTGCTTTAAGGGGTCAGGTGTGCCAGGATTTACCCTCAGATACACCTCCTCGTAGGCCTTCAGGTTCTCCCCGCTCTTGCCGTAGTAGTCGCCCTTGCCCTCCTTGGACTTATTCCGCGTATGGGCGATCTGCCACGCCTCTATGTCAGAGAGCGGCCGCTTCAGTTTCTCCTCCTGCACCACCAAACAGAGGTTAGTGATACATAAGAAATTGACGGTAAATAGAAGAAGAAGAATGTTTCATGTAAATAGATATACCTGAACTTTCTTGTGGCTAAAGTGGTTCCGGTTTCCCTGACCACGTGCTCCGTCGGTCCCTCGGTTAGCCCGGTTTTTCTTGCTCTTAGCAGCCCACTCTGCATCCTGACCGAGCCATAGATCCACCAATGCCACCCATCCATCGTCCTTTCCATAACACCAAGCAGGACACACCTACATAATGAAAGCATAATGGCATGTCAACACGAAACGATGAAATTTACCACAAACGCCAGAATGAAAAGTCTGTTATACTTACGGCCAAGTACTCCTCCCTCTCCAAGGTAACATGCATCCTCCGCGCGTCTTCCTTGCTCATCTTCGTGATGATATTGCGAGATGGACACCCAGCGCACCTCGTACTGCATCTGACGGGCCTTCTTCCTCGCTTGGCGCAGCACGATCTCGTCGGCAGTGGACTTGTGCTCCTCAAGAACTCGATAGTATTTCTACAATCATTCAGAAAACCAGAATGGAAGAAGCCATGAGTTAAACCATTCGATGATAAACTACGAACGAAACTCAAGACTCGTGCTTCTGAAGAGAACTTACCCAAAAATTTGTGATCACGGCCTTAGCATACGTGGTATGGTCCGGGTGGGGGGGCGCTTCCCAGTGGTCCCAGCTCGTGGCCAAAACCCGGTGCTCAGGCTGCCTGACTGGATCCGGACGGAACAGCCCCGGCCAGTGTTCCTTCAGCAAAACGGTGATGACGCTGTTTGGAAGACGGGCCCCTTTAGGAATTATCCAGTTGCTGCAAAAGATAGAAAGAATGAAAATATGAGCATGTGTACAATCAAAAGAATGAAAATATTAGCATGTGTACAAGCAAAAGAATTAAATTATGATTAAGTGGCACTTACTCTTTCCCCTTGGGTCAATGAGCCACTTCTGCTCCTCGGTAGCAGGAAGGGGAGGGAGCTTTGCATTACCACGCAGCCACCCCTTGTTGTGGGCAACCCCCTCGCTGCCACCACCATCCTCCCCGCCACCATCATCCTCCTCGCCTGCCTCCTCCTCCTCCTTGTCCCCCTCCCCAACCTCCTCCTCCTCCTCCTCCTCCTCGGCAGAGGGTACCTCACTAGAGGAGGGTACCTCAGTAGAAGAGGGCCTCGAAGAGGACACCCCTAAGTCGGTGAGGGAGCGCTGTTTCTGGCCCCGACCCTGTCCTCCTCTAGGGGCTCTCCCCCCACCCCCTCCACCTCTAGGGGCACCTCTCCCTCGACCTCCCTGTGAGGAGTCATCCTCAAGTAGTCGGGGGGGGGGGGGGGGGGAAGAGTACGAGGTCGACCACTCCGACTAGTCATCGTGGTGAGCTTCGATAGGGAACCCGTGCCGTCGGCCTTCCCCTTGCCCATGTTTAGCGAACCTGCATTGAAAAGAGAATAAACAATTAGTACATTAATAATGAAGAAAAAAGCATAATAGCCGAGAGAATGTGCTCCGGAGAACAACGGGGAGGCGCCGCCGAAATCCTGTCTCGGAACGGGGTAGGGCATGGAGAACGTACCCAATCTACACATCCTCGGGCTGTCCGTGGAAAACGCTGGACAATCCGAAAGAGTTGCGATGATAAATATGCAATTGAATGCATATTTATCGATGCAACCCTTTCGGACGGGGGACACCTAGGTTACGCGACTTGACGTGATAATTAAATCTAGTGACATAAAAAAGAGCGGATGAGGAGGTGGTGGATTTGTAGCTCACCCTCGGATCTAGTCGATCAGCGCAGGGATGATCGGGGGCCAAGAGCTCCGACGACAATCTCTCCGGAGAGATGCGACACCACAAAGCCTATAAATTCCACCGAGTGAAAACTTTAGAACCTCACATCTCATATCGCATTTTAACAACATCTCAAATTGTAGGATATGATTCATATATTCTACGTTCAAAGTATAGGAGGAGGAGGTGGATTCCTAGCTCACCCTCGGGTGTAGAGGAAGTAGTCGAACAACAAAGGGATGCGCAAGGACCAATGGTTCTGACGACGTTCACTTCAGCAAGATGCGACTCCAGAGAGTCTGCAAATTCCACCGAGGGAAAAAATTAGGCCATCCATCTCATATAGCATTATTTGATGACAAAAATAATAACATAAAAATACTTCGCAAGGCAATTGGCATCAACATTTTTATATTTTATTGGTGACGTGAAAATCGCCTAGCTACTCGAAAACAAAGGACCATGGCCCATGAAAATATTCAACATTTTTATCTAGTTATCTATTCATTTCATCCAACTATCGATTTTTTAACATTCGCTATCCACTACCAGAATCAGGGTCGTTGCCGACGGCCTAAACTATGCCGACGGCCCCCGTCGGCATACGTCACCCTACGCCGACCACCAGTGCCTCACCGTCGGCGTACTAAAAACCGTCGGCGTAGATCAACCTAAGCCGACGGCCACCGTCGGCGTACAAATGCCGTCGGCGTAGATTCACCTATGCCTACGGTGGCCGTCGGCGTAGACACCCCGTCGGCGTATCAGCGGGCCCGGCCACTCGATGATTAACGCCCGTTTGACGCCGTCAAAGATATGCCGACGGCCCTGACGGACACCGTCGGCATAGCTTCGATGGTCCACGTCATCGATCCGCGGCAGGTGCCACGTCATCGATCCGAGGGAGGTGCGGATCCGGGGGCGTAACTACGCCGACGGTTATGCCGTCGGCATACCTTTCGGGCTGTAACCGTCGGCGTAGGCACATTTTTTTATATTTCACCTACGCCGACGGTGTAACCGTCGGCATAGGTGCAATTTTGTGTTTTCTGTTTTGAATTGCTTATATCTTTTAGGATATTTGATGTTTTTGAGTGATTCTTTTTGCATTAAATTCAAAATTTTGTCTAGTTTGTGTTTGTGCAATTAGTTTTCAAATTTGAATGGTTTAAATTTGAATTTTTTCAAATTTCCTTCAAACCCTAGATTGTGAATAACTTGAGTTAAAAAATTATTTTTAATTTAATTTTTTCTGCTCGTAGGCACATGTTAGATGGTGCATGTTGAACACACAAAAAGTCTGGAGTTGAAATAAGTTTAAAAAAATGAAATGCCTTTGTAACATATGAGTTTTCGTCCGAAACCCTGATACTTCGAAAGAGATTGTCCAGTTTGTACACAAAGTGCATCCAGCTTTTGTCATAACCCTCTCAACTTTTTAGCACATGCTATGTGGGTGAAATGATGATACCATGTCAAGTTTTAACCTTTTCAGAGTTCATTTGTAGTGCTTTTCAATTTCGGGGTCATTTAGCTCAAAAAAAAATCAATAAATGCATGAAAAATGGGGAATGAAGTGGGAAAGGGTTGAAAATTGATGATGTGACTTTGAATAGTGCATGTTGAACGCACAAAAAGTCTGGAGTTGAAACAAGTTTTAAAAAGTGTTATGAAAAAGTAAAATGGCTATAACTTTTGCATAAGATGTCGAAAAAAAGTGTTATGAAAAATTAATTTTATTTCAAATAAATAAATGATGTCATATTTGGATTCCTCATATCTTTCTGATAATAATGGATATATTATTTGTCGAATTTCGATTTACGGATTTAAAGATATTAATTATGCCATATTAAAAAAAACAGCACCTATGCCGACGGTGTAACCGTCGGCGTAGCCCTGCCACGTGGCAGCTCCTGGTCCATCTGAAGGCAGGGGGCTACGCCGACGGTATAACCGTCGGCATAGGCCAGGAGCCACGTCATCGATCCGAGGCAGGTGCCACGTCATCGATCCGAGGGAGGTGCGGATCCGGGGGCGTAACTACGCCGACGGTTATGCCGCCGGCATACCTTTCGGGCTACCGTCGGCGTAGGCACAATTTTTTTTTATTTCACCTACGCCGACGGTATAACCGTCGGCATAGGTGCAATTTTGTGTTTTCTGTCTTGAATTGCTTATATCTTTTAGGATATTTGATGTTTTTGAGTGATTCTTTTTGCATTAATTTCAAAATTTTGTCTAGTTTGTGTTTGTGCAATTAGTTTTCAAATTTGAATGGTTTAAATTTGAATTTGTTCAAATTTCCTTCAAACCCTAGATTGTGAAAAACTTGAGTTTAAAAATTGTTTTTAATTTAATTTTTTCTGCTCGTAGGCACATGTTAGATGGTGCATGTTGAACACACAAAAAGTCTGGAGTTGAAATAAGTTTAAAAAAATGAAATGCCTTTGTAACAGATGAGTTTTCATCCGAAACCCTAATACTTCGAAAGAGATTGTTCAGTTTGAACACAAAGTGCATCCAGCTTTTGTCGTAACCCTCTCAACTTTTTAGCACATGCTATGTGGGTGAAATGATGATACCATGCCAAGTTTCAACCTTTTCAGAGTTCATTTGTAGTGCTTTTCAATTTCGGGGTCATTTAGCTCAAAAAAAATCAATAAATGCATGAAAAATAGGGAATGAAGTGGGAAAGGGTTGAAAATTGATGATGTGGCTTTGAATAGTGCATGTTGAACACACAAAAAGTCTGGAGTTGAAATAAGTTTAAAAAAATGAAATGCCTTTGTAACAGATGAGTTTTCGTCCGAAACCCTGATACTTCGAAAGAGATTGTCCAGTTTGTACACAGAGTGCATCCAGCTTTTGTCGTAACCCTCTCAACTTTTTAGCACATGCTATGTGGGTGAAATGATGATACCATGCCAAGTTTCAACCTTTTCAGAGTTCATTTGTAGTGCTTTTCAATTTTGGGGTCATTTAGCTCAAAAAAATCAATAAATGCATGAAAAATAGGGAATGAAGTGGAAAATGGTTGAAAATTGATGATGTGGCTTTGAATAATGCATGTTGAACACACAAAAAGTCTGGAGTTGAAATAAGTTTTAAAAAGTGTTATGAAAAAGTAAAATGGCTATAACTTTTGCATAAGATGTCGAAAAAAAGTGTTATGAAAAATTAATTTTATTTAAAATAAATAAATGATGTCATATTTGGATTCCTCATATTTTTCTGATAATAATGGATATATTATTTGTCGAATTTCGATTTACGAATTTAAAGATATTAATTATTCCATATTAAATGAATAAATGGCAAAAAATGAATAAAATAATATTATTACTTATTTTATTTTAATTAAAATTCAATATTATTATTAATCATTTATTGTTGTTTATTTTAATAATTGTTTAGAATTTAGAAAATAAAATCATGTGACATCAAGACCTAAGGGTTAATAGGATTGACAGCTTACTATTGTCAAGAAAACAACAAGTGCAGACTTGGAAACTAAGGGTGATAGAACTCGAAAGTTAAGCGTGCTGGGGTTGGAGCAGTGAGAGGATGGGTGACCTATCGGGAAGTTAGACGATTTGGAATGAGGGGTGATTAGAGATTAAATTGTCAAATAATTCAAGAGTAGTGAGCAGGGGTGATTACAGATTAAATTGTCAAATAATTCAAAGATTTGAAAATCAGAAAAAAAGAAATAGAAAAAAATAAAATAAAATTGGAAAAAATTAAAAAAATATTAAAAAAAACAGCACCTATGTCGACGGTGTAACCGTCGGCGTAGCCCTGACTTCAAGTGCGCCAGGAGCTGCCACGTGGCAGGGCTACGCCGACGGTTACACCGTCGGCGTAGCTCCTGGCCTATGCCGACGGTGTAACCATCGGCGTAGCCCTGCCTTCAGATGCACCAAGAGCTGCCACGTGGCAGGGCTACGCCGACGGTACACCGTCGGCGTAGCTCCTCGCCTATGCCGACGACATAGCCCCTGTCATGTGGCAGCTTCCGGTTGGTGGACGAACTCCGACGTCGCCGTCAGCCGCCGTCATGTGAAAAAGGACGCCGACGGCCCATCTACGCCAACGGTCGTACGACCGGATGTCGGCATAGGGACCTACGCCGACGGTTTTCCTATGCCGACGAAAATGCCCGGGTACGCCGACGTTCGCGATCCCGACGGGCCTACGCCGACGGCCCCCGTCGGCGTAGCCCTACGCCGACGGCCCCCGTCGGCGTAGCCCTACGCCGACGGTATTCTGGCCTACGCCGACGGGGTCTGGCCGTCGGCGTAGGGGGCGATTCTGGTAGTGATCTATCTATCTATCTATCTACTAAAATTCGCTATCTATCGATTTTTTAACATTCACTATCTATCTATCTATCTAACATGGCAGTAGGTAGTAGCAGCAGCGGCAGCAGCAGTACAATAGCGGCAGCAGCAGGGGAGCGGCCGGAGGAGCGAGGCAGCAGGTGGCGGAGGAGCTCACCGAGGGGAGGCAACAGGGGGGCGGGGGAGGTGGTGACGGAGGCAGTGTCGGAGGGGCCGGTGACGGACGGGCCGGCCACAGAGGCGGTCGGGGTCGGGTGCGGGGCCGGCGGGGTCGGGGTCGGGGCCGGGGGCGCCGGCTGGGGCGGGGCCGGGGGGCGTGGTCAGGGGCGGGAGCGGGAACGGCCGCGGCGGAAGGGGCGGGAGCGGCCACGGCGGTGGTGGTGGCGACGGGGGGGTTGGGATCGGGTCGGGCGGGGGGGGGGGATGAGTGGAGGAGAGGCAGAGTGGATAAGGTGGGGGGGCTATGCCGACGGCTTAGCCGTCGGCATAGCTCGAGCCGTGCCACGTCATCGATCCGTGGCATCCGGGGCATACCTATACCGACGGCTTTGCCGTTGGCATAGCTATGTATTTTTATTTTTATTTTTTTATTACTTTTTTTATTTTTTTTCCTAAATTAAAATTTGATTAATTTAAATGTGTATTATTGCACGGAGGGGGGAAACGGCCACGTCCGGGCACAACCCACGGCAAGATTCCCTCCGCTCCGTGTCTGCCCGACGTGGCCTTTTCCCCCCTCCGTGCGACGGCGGCAGCGACGTCCGTGTGGGGGGTCACACTACGGAGCCGCGTGCCGGGTGCTTGCACCTGCCACCACACTTCCAGACGTGTAAGAGGGCCCAGCGCAAGACCTGGCGGCATAAGCTACCCCCCAAGTACCCCGTCCCGTCTAACCCTGGCACTGTTGACCGGCGGATCTAGGCCTTTGACTTTCGCCGGATGGGGTTTGACCAATGGACATTTTCACCTGGCTGTGATAGGCCAGCCCATAGGTACACTTCGGATCAAGGTCCGGGCACAACCCACCGCAAGATTCCCTCCGTGTCTGCCGACGTGGCCATTTCCCCCCTCCGTGCGACGGCGGCAGCGACGTCCGTGTGGGGGGTCACACTACGGAGCCGCGTTCCGGGTGCTTGCACCTGCCACCACACTTCCAGACGTGTAAGAGGGCCCAGCGCAAGACCTGGCGGCATAGCTACCCCCCCCCCCCCCCAAGTACCCCGTCCCGTCTAACCCTGACACTGTTGACCGGCGGATCTAGGCCTTTGACTTTCGCCGGACGGGGTTTGACCGATGGACATTTTCACCTGGCTGTGATAGGCCAGCCCATAGGTACACTTCGGATCAAGGTCCAGGCACAACCCACCGCAAGATTCCCTCCATGTCTGCCCGACGTGGCCGTTTCCCCCCTCTGTGCGACGGCGGCAGCGACGTCCATGAGGGAGGTCACACTACGGAGCCGCGTGCCGGGTGCTTGCACCTGCCACCACACTTCCAGACGTGTAAGAGGGCCCAACGCAAGACCTGGCGTCATAGCTACCCCCCCAAGTACCCCGTCCCGTCTAACCCTGGCACTGTTGACCGGCGGATCTAGGCCTTTGACTTTCGCCGGACGGGGTTTGACCGATGGACATTTTCACCTGGCTGTGATAGGCCAGCCCATAGGTACACTTTGGATCAAGGTCCGGGCACAACCCACCGCAAGATTCCCTCCGTGTCTGCCCGACGTGGCCGTTTCCCCCCTCCGTGCGACGGCGGCAGCGATGTCCGTGAGGGGGGTCACACTACGAAGCCGCGTGCCGGGTGCTTGCACCTGCCACCACACTTCCAGACATGTAAGAGGGCCCAGCGCAAGACCTGGCGGCTTAGCTACCCCCCCCCCCCCAAGTACCCCGTCCCGTCTAACCCTGACACTGTTGACCGGCGGATGTAGGCCTTTGACTTTCGCCGGACGGGGTTTGACCGATGGACATTTTTACCTGGCTGTGATAGGCCAGCCCATAGGTACACTTCGGATCAAGGTCCGGGCACAACCCACCAAAAGATTCCCTCCGTGTCTGCCCGACGTGGCCGTTTCCCCCCTCCGTGCAACGGCGGGAGCGACGTCCGTGAGGGGGGTCACACTACGGAGCCGCGTGCCGGGTGCTTGCACCTGCCACCACACTTCCAGACGTGTAAGAGGGCCCAGCGCAAGACCTGGCGGCATAGCTACCCCCCCCCAAGTACCCCGTCCCGTCTAACACTGGCACTGTTGACCGGGCGGCAAACTAGGGCCAACAGACACGCGTGGTGTATCTATGTATGTTTATGTTTAGATAAGGCACATTTAAATTAATCAAATTTCAATTTAGAAAAAAAAATAATACATAGCTATGCCGACGGCAAAGCCGTTGGCATAGCTCTGTCCCGGATCGATGACGTGGCATGTGTCGCGGATCGATGACGTGGCAAATGCTATGCCGTCGGCATATCTATGCCGACGGCCGCCGTTAGGGCCGTCGGCATATATTTGACGGCGTCAAACGGCAGTTAACCACCGGGTGGCCGGGCCCACATATATGCCGACGGCCTGTCTATGCCGACGGCCACCGTAGGCATATCACGACCTATGCCGACGGCCTGTCTATGCCGACGGCCCCCGTCGGCATAGATGGTGGTATGCCGACGGCCGAACTACGCCGACGGTTTGCCTTAGGCCGTCGGCATACCGCCAGCTATGCCGACGCCCCCGTCGGCATAGTCGGGGCCGTCGGCAACGTGCCTTTTTCCGGTAGTGTACTGTACAGGCTGTTTTTACGGCTATCTACAACTGACGTGGAGGACAGCTATGGACGACTGGTATCTATCATAGTTAAAGCTTGGCATACTTGAAGCTGTGGCATCACAAGATCTCTTGATTTGGCACTCTTTTTTTGGCATGGCAGGTTCTCACAATGACATCAACGTGCTTCATTGGTCTCCAGTGTTCGCACAACTTGCAGAAGACAACTGCCTAGAGGTCAACTTTGAGGTCAATGGCCACCACTACAACAAAGGATACTACCTTGCTGATGGTATCTATTCTCAGTGGTCAACTCTTGTGTAGACAATCTCCGACCTGGCAAGAGAGAAGCGGGCTAGGTTTGCCCAAGCACAAGAGAGTGCTATGAAGGATGTGGAGTGTGCTTTCGGTGTGCTCCAATCTCGATGTGCTATTGTTCGATACCCTGCTAGAACATGGAGCCAGTGGGAGATGTGGGAGGTGTACTTGTGTGATCATGGACAACATGATCGTAGAGGATGGGCGTAATGACAACATCTTCGACCAAGGTTTGATTTCCAGGGTGAAAATATTGAGCCTGAGCATCGACCGGCAACATTTGCTGAGTTACCTAATTTCCTTATGAAATGTGTGATTGGACAACTCACATTCAACTTCAAAATGATCTGGTTGAGCATATATGGACTCACCTAGGCAAACCAATAGGTGTCTCGGATCTTTTTCTTTCAATGTATTTGTGACAATTTCAAATTCATTTGGCTGTATACTATGAGATTTTTATTTGGTTGTAAACTATTTATTGTGATGTAAAACTACATGATCTTTTATTTGTAATCGTATACATAGAATGTAAAATGTTAAAATTTGGACAAAAATCAGCCCGGCGGATCAAATGGGTCGGCCGGGCGAACGAAATGAATCGGCCGGTTGGGCGCATTGGCAGGGTATAAACACGGACAAGGGCGGACGCCGCCCCTCCAGCCGACCCAAACGGACAAAAATCGGACCAAATCCGCGTCCGTACGCGTCGGCCGGTTGGAGTTGGCCTAAGGGCTTGTACAGAGGCATCCACTCATCCGTCTGTAACACCTGCCACATTCGATATATCTACGTGGAGGGGGAGAGGGAGGAGAGAGCTGGAGGCGGCAGACGGTGGATAACCCAGAAAATTCGCTAGGTATCGATAGCCTACTCCCCTCTAGCAATGAGTGCGGTGGGTGAGTGGCAGCGTCAACTAGCAATGATGTATACTTAAATGTGAAAGCGTATGTTGACGCATCGCGGTCGATCCGTCGACGTAGAATTAGTCGACGAGTATGAAGTTTAAACTAACAAGTACTGGAGTACTACGTACTATGCATGGATTTGAGGCCTACATGTGCGGAAAACTGTAAACTTGGACCAATTATCTCAACAGAACCTACTCAAATGCAAGTTAGCTAGCGAGACTACTCCGCTCTAGTGATAGAGGCGGCGGAGCGCTTGGGTATGCCAAATCCGCCGTGGCTGCCTTGCAGCTCGGAGTCCGGTGCCACAAGGCCTTGTCCTATTCCGAAGTTTCAACGGCGCTTTTTGAGTACTAAACCAAGATGGAGTCTGATAAGAGCTACAGCGAAATAAATATCTCCACTCAAAAGCTTTGTGACTAGTGACTTTAATATCATCAGATTTTCCTTTTTGGGGATCATTGATGGGTTTTGGTTTTCCAGGTAGGGGTGCCTTTTCTGGTTGGGCATGTATCTATTTCTCCATTATGGGAAGACACTTGGTTGGGTAACTCCCCTCTTTGTCAGCAATAACCCCTACTGGACTATATTGTCCAGAGAAATCATGTGCTGTTAGCCAAGTCTATGTTCAGTCGGTTTGGATGGTAGTCCAGCAATAGCATTGATGCTGCATAGGTGTATTATGTAATTTCTATTGCTGTTGCCGGAGCCTTGATATTTTACATTTTTTTTGTATGACTTGATATATACAATAAAAGATGATTGTATGCATCAATCGATGCAGAGGCCATGGATTATTTTCTTTTTAAGAAATGAATAGTTCCGAACTATAGAAGAGCTCAAGAAAGCATACTTTCCCAGTTCCAATAAGCACAATAGAGCCGACATGTAATCCATTACTTGACCCAAACTAGAGTGATGTGCATGTGGTTTCATTGTTTGCAGTAGGCAGGAGAGGTTGGAATTCCTCTACGAGTCAGGGTTGGGTGTTCATAAGGGGAGCTCGGATGGATTCCAAGCACTGCAGCAACCTGGCCCGGCGGCAGCTGCAGCCTCCTCTTCTGCTCCAACGACTCTCCGCTTTTTCTTATCTCCCTGGTGAATCTTGTCCATTGTCTTCGTGGATTTGCACGTATACCTACACAATTGTCAAAGAAATATCAATGTTGCTTATGTAAATTGCATTGTTTTTTCTTTACTTTTGAAAATAGAGATACTTGTTTTGTGGTTTCATATTGAATTATACTATAGAAATGAGCACAATAGTTCCAATGAGCACAAACAGAAATGTGGGAAATTAGATTTAATGGACCATGTTGGTTGGGGGTCTGTATGGTTGATTGACTCCTAATTGAAGTCCAACGCAAAAAAAAAAAAATCCTAATTAAAGTGAGATTGTGGGACACTTGATTTCACGGTTGATTGCAAGCAGGATTGCACGCTGATTTCATTCATGGCTGATTGCACGCTTCGTGTCATTCTTACTAGGACAAAAATTGCTACATGCAAATTAAGCTCTATGATTGATGATGTTTAAAGAGAAGCCACCAATGATAGTTGTTGCACGTTTCATTCAGTGGGCATACTGACCAACGAGGGGGAGAAAGACATGCACATGCAAGCGAGATGATGAAATTAATCATTTAGAATGCTGTGTTATTTTATTTTATTTTGAAGCTTGACACTTTGCGTTAATCTGATTTTTAACAGAAAAATCAAGGGCGTTAATTGAACAGTTCTGAAGTGAGGGAATTAACAAATTTTTGCAAGTTCCACAATTTTTCCCTCCATTCTTCATTCTAGGTATTTTTCTTTTTGTCTTGTACTGAAACTAAGGTAGACATGACGACAGTAACATTATTTTTACACTATCACTACAAATGAGAGTAACCTTATTTGTGACTTTTTAAAAATATCCGCTACTCGAGGAAAGAAGAATAGGAAAAAAAGGAGTGCACTAAATGTTTTCTAAATTATTCCCTTTTTCTATGCATATTCATACAGAATTTGTCAGAGTTGGATGGAATAAATGGCGCGCAAGCACGCTTTGTGAAATGAGCGAGATATCACAATTCTCATTAAATTTGAATCCACGTCAAATGTTTCTCTCCCTGCAACACACGGGCATCTGTGTTAGTTTTCTTTAAAACCAAAAAACATGCAGAAAACAACAACTTGCTTTGGGCACTAGGTTAGCCCAGAAAAAGAATATCAGTTGATATAAAAACTATTTTAAAAAGGTATGATAATAGCATATGAACAAATCAAAAATTATAGATACCTTGGAGATGTATCCGCGATCAAGGTGGTGGTGCTGCCGTTGCCTTGACGAAAAAAGGGGCGGTGTGGCAAGCACCTTAGGGAGAAGAGAGAATGTGTGATGAGCGCATCGGCGAGCAGGAGGTGGGGCAATCGGGGCAGGGCAAGTCATAGTGCGGCAAGCGCGGCAAAAACATTGTGGAGGTGCAGTGTGTCAGGTGGGTAGGGGTGCATGAGAAGATGAGAGATTGGGAGAAATAACTGATTTTCAATAGCATTACCGTCACAAGATTAAATTCTAAATTAAGACAGAATTAGCAATGGCCCAACATTAATCGTCACCACTATATGTGTGGCTGCCATCATTTAGATTTCAAGACAGTGGTGCTTTCTATATTGGGTATAGATATAGATGCCTAGTTTCTTTTTGCTAAAACTGACCAAATAATGAGCTAGAATAACCATAAACAACTATTTTGGCTAAATTTGTTTTCGACGAGGCTATATTTCAAAACGAGGCAGACTTGGGCTATATTTCAAAACGAGGCAGACTTGGGGTATAGCCCTGCCATGGTGCTACACACTGCATCCGGCCCCCACAGCGTTAAAGAATGCAACAATTCAGTCGTATTCGTTGATGCTGTATGTACAACATCAGGTGGCAAAGCCCGTATAAATAGGAGACCTCCTCTGTTCCAGACATCCATAAGTAGTACAACAACTATACAAAAATGGCAGCCACGCCGGCGACACCACAGGTGCACATCGAGTCCGTACAGACGGGCTTGCCGACTCGCGCCGTTGAGCCCGGCAGGACGCGCCACATCGACGTTGCCACGCCGCCGCTCCCGGAGACCGCGCTGCAGCGGCGCCTCCGCGTGGTGCTGTACTACAGCACCGATGACGCGCCGTTGGAGGAAGGTATATGGGTAAGGGAGTCGCTGGGCGAGGCGCTGTGCTTCTTCCCGGAGATGGCGGGCAGGCTCCGGCGCCAGGCCGACGGGTCGTGGGAGGTGAAGCTGAACGACACAGGGGTGAGGTTCCAGCAGGCGACGGTGGAGATGACCATAGAGGATTTCCTCGCGGACAAGGACCGGGCGCGGAAGGAAGCCGCGCTGGCGCCGTGGGTGGACGTGAGCGCGGAGGATCCTGATATGTGCTCCCTCCTCTTCATGCAGGTATATGCACGCGCATTGGGATACTTGTGAAGTTTCAGTTTTTTTTTCTTGAATTTGGTCCATTTCTCATCTTTTAGATCAACGTATAACCATTATATCATTCTCATATACTCCCTCCGTCCTATATTAATTTTTGCTCAAACGAATATATCTAGTACTGAAATATGTTGAAATACGTCATGATTTACAAAAGTAGACACTAACAACTTGCTAAATTTGCACACTTCAATTGGATGTCCAAAAACTTTAATAGTGAGAATTAGCTAAAAGATTTATGATGAAATGTATTACCCATTTCAATTAAAGCCACATAAAAGAGTTCGATACAATCCAAGAGAGGTTGCCCTTCAAAAAATTGAAGCCTCTCAAATACGGTAAAACTGTAGTATGTGAACTCTACACACACCTCACTCACACCACAGCCACACACACAGACTGGGCTTCTATGACTTAACTGCATCTGCCTTTGGGTGTATGACAATGGGCCATCAACATGTTGGGCCCACCTGTCATAAATCCAAAGGCAGGTGCAGTAAATCAAGCTACGTCCCTCCACACTCACCTAGTGTGCAAGTTAGGCCTACAAACTACGGTGTAGACTTTCTAAGACATGGATCTATGCACACATGTTTAAACAAAATGTAAAAAAATGAAACTTTTTTTGGCAAATATAGTCTAGCATAATACGTTAGAAGGGATAGAGAGGGATGATTGGCGTAATGCGATGGATGATTGTATTGAGCCTCTCGGGCGGTTTATATAGAGTACAAGGCTTGGAGGGCAAGAAGCCTCTCCTAGAGATAAGGCAGGAGATGATTACAAATCATAGTCTACCATATACAGAGATATGCCTATATACTCTAACATCCCCCCGCAGTCGTAGCGGTAGCGTCGCAGACGGTCAGACTGGAGAGAATATCAGCCGACGGGCTGACATCCCCCCGCAGTCGCAGCGGGAGCGTCATGGACGGTATCGCGTCGCAAACGCGTGGACTGTAGAGGAAGCCGTCGAGTTGTTCAAGCGAGGTGATAGCCCTTTGTGCCGATGTTGATGTAGCCGAGAGCGTAGGGTGGTGTAGCCGTGGTCGAGGTAGCCGTGCGAGGGACGCCGTGGTCGATGTCGAGGTAGTCGCCGTGGACCGGGAAGAAGAGCGGCGGCGGCGGCCTGAGGAGGCGGCGGCGGCAACTAGGTCAGAAGCGCGGCGACGGTGCTCGAAGTAGGCGAGGAAGAACCTGACAGCGTGACGAAGACCGGCGCGGACGGTGGCGTTCCCGCGCCTAGGGAGGCGGCGCGACGCATACCACATAGAAGTCGACGCGTGGGGACGGCGGAGTGGACCGCGCGCCGCGACGTTACGGCCCGAAGGGGCGACGCAGCGGTAGCGCACGGGTCGGGGCGACGGCGGGGAAGACCTCAGGGCGGTTGCAGGGACCGCGTGCTACGCTCGCTACGGCCCGACGGGGCGACGCAGCGGCAGCGCGAGGGTCGGTGCAGCCTCGGGGACGGCCTGGAGCGGACGGCCTCGGGGCGGCGGTTGACCGCGGGCCGCGACACTATGGCCCGAAGGGGCGACGCAGCGGCAGCGCGCGGGTTGGTGCAACCACGGAAACGGCCTCATGGCGGCAGCGGGACCACGTACCGTGGCGCTACGGCCCGAAGGTTGAGTGGACATGTTCATGTGTGACAGTGTGTTTGTACTCAATAATGTAGTAATATAAATACGAGTACTTCTGTTTAGCCAAGAAAACAAGTGCATGAATTTTGATGCCCTGATCTCCTGTCCACTACAGCTGAATCGATTCCGTGACGGGGGATACGCCATGGGGGAGAGCTGCACGGTGCTGCTGTCTGACCCGCTGTCGCTGGCGAGGTTCCTCCTCACGTGGGCGCGCACGCACACGGAGATGAAGGAGCAAAACAAGGTCGTCCTCAGGCCGATGATGCAGTACATGGCATACTTCGAGCGGCCGGAGATCTGCTGCAAGCGCATCAGGTCCTTCCCCATCGACTCTGTCGCCGCCGACGGTGTCCACGCCCAGACCAAGCTCTTCAGGATCACCGCCGGCTCCGCGACCGGCGACCTCCGCACGGTCGCTGCGGCCTGTATCGACCAGGCGAGCGAGGAGCTCGAGGTGGACAGAGCGTCGCGGTTCACGCTCGTCGTCGCCCCTCGAGACTCCGGCCGCGGAGCGACGACCGTCGAGACGTCGGTCACGGCGGATGGCCTGAGGAAGGGTGGCGCCGGCCATCCGCTGGAAGCCGCGGAGTGGAGCGAGCTGAGGCTGGAGGAGCTGACTCTCAGGGGCGTCAAGCCCGTGCATGTGTCGTACAGAATTGTGGCGAGCGGAGACGAAGGGCTCGTCGTCGTCATGCCTGATGGCGATGGTTTCCTCGTCACGGCGACCGTTCCGAAATAGATGCTGCTAACGAAACGATTTACTGCAAGGATTATTATTTAGTGAACTCAGATACGTGCTACGCGTCGGTCCGCCACCACGGCAGTCGTCAGATCCATCGCCATCCATCGGTCAAACCCCGTCCTCGCATTGCAACAAACGGAGTGTTGCAGAACCCTTTGCAACAGAGCTCGTGTTGCAGAAACATTTGCAACAAAGATCATGTTGCGGATTTTCTTTTGCAACATAGGTGATCTTATCGAATTTGAAAAAAGTTCATCGAATTGTAAAAAATCTCATCGATTTTGTAAAAGGTTCATCAAATTGTAAAAAACTGTTCACCAATTTTGAAAAAATGTTCATCGAAATTGAAAAAAGTTCGTCGATTTAAAAAAAAAAGTTTATCAATTCAAAAAAAAATCATCGAAATTCAAAAAATGTTCATCGATTTGAAGAAAAAGTTCACATATTTGCAAACAATTCATCAAACTAGGAAGAAGTAAAAAAATAAAAAAAGAAAAAGGGAAAAAGGGAAAAAAGGAAGAAAAAAAGGGAAAAAAAGGAATAAAGGAAGGAAAAAGTTGATACTTAGCAGATCGTGCTTTGTGGCGGGGTGGTTACACGAGCCTACCTCTATGATGGGGGTCACATGTTCGATACACAAAACTAGCGGGTTATTTTTGCGGATTGAAAACACGTTAGATGGGCCGGCCCAGCGCGGGGCGCCTGGCGCCCATTTGCAAAATATGCAGTAACGGGCGCCTGAAACGCCGAATAGGAAGCGCCCTAGGCCTCCGTTCGCTTGGTTTGATCGCGGACTAATTTGACCATCGATAGTTGACCAGGTGAACATTGACTTTCTCTAAAAGTTTCATAGAATTGAAAAAAATTAATGGAATTTGAAAATAAGTTCAGGAATTTGAAAAAAAAGTTTGTGAATATGAAAACAGTTTGCAAATTGGAAAAAAGTTTGCCAGTTTGGAAATATTTCAGGAATTCAAAAAAAATATGAATTTGAAAAAGGTTCACAAATATGAAAAAGTTTGTGAATATAAAACAAGTTCAAGAATTTGCTTTTCCTTGCAAATTTGGAAAAAGGTTTGTAACTTTAAAAAAACTCAAGATATGAAAATAGTTTAACAATTGTTTTTAAAAATGTAAAAAGTAAAAATAAGAACGAATAAGCAAAAAGAGAAGAAAATGCCGATTAATAAATCAGGAAAAGAAAAAACAAAAACCTAGTAGAAAAACGGCAGAAAAATGAAAAAGAAAACAAATCGTGTCGGGAGCTTCAGCTTCCCAAAACTGGCCTGGAAGCTAGAAGCTTCCTAAAACCGGGATAGAACTCCCGCTAGAATATGCTTAAATGGGCTGGCCCATAGAAAGAGGCATGCCAGCACCACGTATGAATAAGGCATTAAGCAGCGTTGAAGGCGCTAAATAGAAAATTCGCAAACAACCACTACTTGGTATCCTGGCACCGGTGAAGTAGAAGGGCGGCAAACCCCGAAGATAAGGAACATGGGAGGGCCTAGGTCCATTGGGCTCGAGCAACCAAACCATATATGAACTTTGAACAGCCGAGCCCACTCCTTTGGGCCTGCACTCACTGCTTCGCTGATTGTTTAAAAAAACACAAGTCTCAGCACAAACCGCGTAAAATCGCACCAGTATTACGTGAAGGGCACACTCGCATGCCTTTCAGTTTCAGGTGGACGTACGTGTGGAAAATCTGTAGAATTTTCTGCTCCCAATCAACCCACATAGCCACATAGGCCCACATGCCTGCAGCCAATTCATGCCCACAATCGTGACATAACACCCTAGGGAGAGAACTCTAAAATTAGACTTGAATTTGTGCTCCTGTGTTGGCCACTCACATTGTGGAATAATGCCTGAGCAATTCAGAACACCTCCATCTGCAATTTTGACAGAAATGGGATCAACTTGATGTACTTGCCCTTGTAAGTATTCAGCCACAGACTTACTGACAAAAGAATGCGAACTCCCCGAGTCAACCAAAATCAGAACAGATTTGCCTGCATTCCTACCCAAAAGTCTGATCGTGTGAGGTGTAGTTTGCCCTGTAGTGGCAACATTGGAAATGGACATCAAGAACTCCTCATCTGGGTCCGGTTCTTGCGCCCGCAGAGCGAGATTTTCTACTTGTAAGAGCTCCAGCAGCTCCTCCACGATATGCAACTGCACCGTGGCTGCGCACTGGTGCCCTTGGCCCCAGCGTTCGCCGCACTTTAAGCAAAGACCGTGCGCACGCCGGTAGTTGTATAGTGTTGCAAGTCAATCGTCGCCGCACGCTCCCCTGTCCACGCGATCGCCACGTTAAGCTCTCGCGGCATCCAATCTGCGACGATCATCCGCTCCCACTTGTGACGCCGGTAACATTTGTCTTATCGGTGGTGCTCCCAATGCTAACAGAGGCCTTGGGGGTGTGTGCTGGTCTTGTCGCCAGAATTCCCGTCGTGACAGCGCTTCTAGCAGTTCCTCCTGCATAGAAGCCAATGAAAAGCAGCATCGAGATCTTTTGGCTGATGTAACGTGATGCCTACACGAATTTCAGTGCGAATCCCTTCTAAAAAATGTGTGGTAAAATACAATGAATAAAAGCAATTATGCGCAAGCATCTGATGCATCAACTCTTCAAATCTAGTCATATACTCCTGCACAGTCAAAAAAGTGCTAAACTGGTGGAGGTGCGTTTGATATTGCTCTCTGCTAAATTTATCACACAACGGACTACACAATTTCTCCCAAGTAAAATGGGTGCTCTGTCATTCCTGAAGCTGCAACCAGCGAGCGGCATTGCCAGTGAACTGTAGAGTGGCAACGCGAACCCACAAATCCGGCTGCAGCCCATACACATCGAAGTATTTCTCACACCTACGCTTCCAGAACTGTGGATTATCGCCACCGAATGTGGGGAAATCCAACTTTGACAGTACCCAATTGGCGTGCTGCGCGTGATGGTAATGGCGGTGATCTACATTTCGTGTCTTCTCCGCTAACTCCCGATCCCGATCTGGTTGCTGAAAGGAAGGGGATGAAGGGATGCGATACGCACCGTTGACCGAGGGCGACGCTAGGGTGGTGACCACCACCGGTACCGAGCCCCCGGAGTCGTGGATCCCGCCGTGGACACTTGGCCCATGGTGCCCTGGGTGAACGTAGATGTTGGTCGGAGCCGTGTTCACCACTTGATCCGTCGCTGGGACCGCTGGATCGGCGAGCACGGGGTGGAGCGCGATCCGGCCCACCTGGGTGCGGAGCTCGTCGAGTTGATGCTGCAAGTTTGGAGACAGTGGGGTGCCAGAGCTCGAGCGAGACTTGGATGGCTTCGAGTTTGGCGTCCTTGGCGGCGCGACTCTCATTGGTCAACTGGATCAGGGTCGCGAGTTGTTCTTTTCTCTCTTAATATGCAAGATTTACACAAGGAGGGAGAATGCCGGCAGCTGGAATTCTGGACCTGAAAAAGTTATGTCAGAGATACCTATTCTGCACATCTCCAAATGAGCTAAAATTTCATGGAGAATTATTTTGGAATATATAAAAAATACTGGAATCAAGAAGTACCAGAGGGGGCCACCCAGGTGTAGGAGATATGCCCTAGAGGCAATAATAAATGTTATTATTTATCCCCATGTTCATAATTATGTTTATGTTCCATGCTATAACTGCTATAGTTCTCGAGTCTGCAATAACCACGAGGCTCGGAGGAAGACTCATATGCACGTGTGGAATAATAAACGGTAAAATGTATTCCTAGTCATGCCTGTAAGACTAGCTCAAGTGTTGCATGATGGTCCTGTTTTCCTGATCATGGGCATGTCTATGCCGGCAACTTTGAGGGCACAATGTTAGGAGAACACTTGTGTTGAATCGACCCGAATTGATGTTATGCTATGAGATACATTCGTCACAAGTTAATGGTTAATAACACAGAGAAAGTTAACGTTTGCATAATTCCTTAGACCATGAGACTATCGAGTTTCTTCATGCTTGCTTCATGAACTTTGGGGTTTGTTAAACGTCATCCGTAAATGGGTGGCTATTACGGCCGCTTACGGGTTCATGGAAAAGTATGTCAAGTAACTTGATAGCTCAAGATTGGGATTTGCTCCTCCGACGATGGAGAGATATCTCTGGGCCCTCTCGGTGTTACGGTATCCACCATCGTCTGGCCAGACACATTGTGATTTGATCACAGGGATGGCGAAACACGGGAACGAGAAAAGAGAACAAAACCGGCAACGAGGTAACTGGCATAGTGGACAAGTTGTTGATCCACGGGGATGGCGATAAATCTCACGTCGGGTTTTGTAACATATCGCGAAGCAACAGGAATAGCACACGGCAACTGGAGGTTCACTCGAATATTCATTCATGTGGGTATAGGGGTTAATATGGGTGTCCACGGCTCCGATGTTGATCATTGATCGGAAAGAGTTCCGGTCATATCTATACTTCACCGAACCTATAGGGTCACACGCTTAAGGGTCATCTATCTGCTGAATTCTAGACAGCGAGTCTGAGAGAAAGTCACCGGAAAAGTTTCGGAGACAACGGAAACGTTCCGGAGAGAGAGCACCGGAATAGTTTCGGTAAAACTGAAAAGTTGTTTCAGGGTATACCATTAAGTCAAATTGGTTTCGGCACAGGCCTGGAAATTCTTGGAGGGTGCCAGAATTGTTCTGGGAACTTCTGGGATTTTTCAGAGAAAAAACCCGGAAATGTTCCGGAGTTGTCGGAACCGTTTTGGTTGCTTTTCGCAGATGAAAATCACTAATCCGGAATTGTTTCGGAACGAGTCCAAAATCATTTTAGTGGGTACTGGAATTATTCTAAGACCCACAGAAATATTTTCGGATTTAACGGTCACGGAAAAATGTTTCCGTGAATAGTGAAAGTGCTTTTTGGGTGGCTTCTTGGATAAGCCACCTTGAGGGCCTTTTGGTATTTTTCCCCTTGGCTTCTTGGAGAAGCCACCCTTGGGCTTGGGCTATAAATAGGGGTGGAGGGGGCTGCCTAAAGACACACTCTTTCTCAACATACACAAGCCATGCATGATCTGGCCTTCTTCTCTCCCTCCCCGCGAAATAGTTTCGTAGAGCCGAAAGGCTGTCTGGGTTCCGGTGGGAACTAGTTCTGGACGGCGAAGCCCTGCCGGATAGATGACACCGTATGTGTGCAACCCCGTAGAGAGGTCGTAGGTTCGATCTTTTTGCCCGAGGGGCTGTTCGAGGGTCCTCCAGAAGGGCTGTCCGAGTTACTGTCCGAGTTTCGGGGGTCCTCCCGAAGGGCTGTCCGAGTGACCCGCCCAAAGGGCTGTCCGTGAGGCCTCCCGGAGGGCGGTCCGAGGATCCGTCCGGTGGGACTATCCGAAGGACTGTCCAGAGGCCTCCCGGAGGGCTGTCCGAGGATCCGTCCGGTGGGACTATCCGAGTGACTGTCCAGAGGCCTCCCGAAGGGCTGTCCGAGGATCCGTCCGGTGGGACTATCCGAGGGACTGTCCCGAGGCCTCCCGAAGGGCTGCCCGGAGATCCGTTCGGTGAGCTGATGAGGGAGTACATCCTCGCGGTTGGGAGGTTGTAAAATCCTAGCTGCGGGGATCTGCACCGCCGATCGTCATCGACTCTACTTTCGCTGCGCTACGAGTCGGTAAAGAAAAGATCAAACCTTGTATGCAGTCTCCATAGTGGTCCTGGGCTGGTGCGTAGGTCGGAAATTTTTTGTTTTCTGCTGCGTTCCCCTACAGTGGCATCATGAGCCGTGCTATGCGTAGATGCAGGTTACGATATAGAATACGTGGAGATGTATGGGTGTTGCACAATATAATTTGTAGTAGATGAGTTCTACTGCTGATAATTATTTGTGCGGGTAGCAGATGAAATCTGTTACCCGATGTTCTTGTTGCTTCCCTGGAATTTGCATATTTCTGATCTTGATAACAGCATTGTGAAATTTCAAAGTTCTGGCAATCCGCGATCCCGATTGATCAACGAAGTGCTAACAGTTCTTTGAATTCCACTATAGTTAAAAAGAAAGATGAAATTTCGCAGACGAAAGGGCAATGCAGATATGATCTGCACGGGGGTCATGCGTATGACGAAGTTCAGTATGGGGCTCGAGATTTTATTATCTCATGTTTCATACACCCCGTAAAGTTAATCTAGCGACTTGAATAATCATACTTGATGATGGACGTTGGTAGCTTCGGTTTGCTTTGAAACCTTAGAAGCCACATAAAATAAAATTTTGCATAAACCGATTAGAGGCGTCTAACTTGGTTTTGTAGGATGACATAAGATGTGCATGTGATGTGGTATAGCGGTTCTCATAATAATTTGATTATGTATGAGATAACTATATAATGTAAAATTAACATGACCTGCGTGTCATGATTCGGCATGATGGCTGGAGCCATATGATTGTCACTTTAATGACCTGCGTGTCAACCTTAAATAATGCACTTATTTTATTAGCTATAAGATAGCAATATTATCTGGTGCATCGACAAGGTGGTGGCAAACTTTACGAAGGTGAACACCGACGCGAATGCCGAAGACTAAGAAATACAAGAGTTCTCCGTGAGAAAGGGCTATACCATATCATGCTATTATGAATTGCCTGAGATGTTTATCCCTTTGATGCACCCTACTTGATTGCGCGGTAGTCGCCTTTTATTAGGGTGATCTCTCACTTAAAATATCAAGTAGTTAGTGTTCTCCCAAGTGTAGCACCGTCACGGCACCTATCTTTTCAGGGTGCGCCATGGATGCATGGGTACGAACGATTAGAGAAGTGTGAGGCAGGTGAGGTCAGACCTCGCAGCAAGATCACTTGGTTGTCTTGACGTTCATGGCAGGATCGTCCTGAGCTCGGAACACACGCATCGAAAGATGAACAAGAGTCACATAGAGATGTGATCGGCAAGTTGGCTTACCGATTAAAATTCCCGTCATGAGATGATGATTCTATGGCGATGAATTGAAGTCTGGATCTTGTATCACTCAAAATCAATTATGAGAGATATTGATTTGAGTGGGAGCGCACTTTAGAATTAATTCTTTTAATTCTTAGTGCAATTAATTATGGACACTGTCTAAGTGTTATATGCATAATAGTTATAGAAGAATGGCTCGCGTTTCCACCTTCCCTATTAAAATTGAATAGCTGTTAAAATATCTGGTTAAACTTTACGGTTGGTAACGTAATGTGAGGATTGTCCTCAAGAGTGCCGAGAAGGATTTTGTCCTATCGCATGCTTTTGGTATTCTCCCGCTAATGCTATGGATGATGTGACTCTCGTCCTTCGATCCAAAAGCTAGAATTCCGTTACGGTCAAGTGCAATATGTTTGCTTCCATGAGACCCGAACTTCAAAAGTTTGGGATAGCTATGTGATATTCATGGAACTGAAAATCATTTTTCAGACACAAACAAAGGCTAAAATATATGTGATATCCAAAGCAATGTTTGTTTTGCAAACTATTAGTAAAGGTGTTTACTATGCTTTTGACTAATAAGAGAGGGATCCAGTAGAACGCCTGTCATATGATGATGGTGAATAAAACAACAACTTAAGAGAAAGGAAATGTCCGAAGGGTGTTAGTATGACTTACACACCTAGGAAGTCCGGGGCTGACGCCACTCTTCAAGTTGGTGCTTCTTCTGAGAGTAGGAGAATTATTGGAAGTAAAAATGTTAGAAGTATAAAAGCAAAAGAGAGAAGACTGGAATGTCCAGCTCATGTATGAAAGTCATACAAGCTATTGATGTATAGAAGGCTGGTCAAAGAAATAGTTCTTGAAAATTATGATTAAACATGTTAATCATTGATTCTTGGGTATTGTGAGTTGATCACAAAGATACCCGCTCGATTGCATTCTGCTGCGACTCGATGCAAGAACTATTACGGCCTAAAAGACTTGCCGGAGTGAGGTTTAGATATGCGCTGGGAACATAGTAAAAGTTGCTATACTCGGTACATTACCTATGTATTTATTTTTCATAATTCATTTTAGAGTTTTTATACACTCTAGCCCATTGCATAAAGTATCTTGCAAGAAGGTTGTTCATAAGAGAACTTTTGATGTTCGGTGTTATGAATAACATAAGGGCCATGCTTCCATCATGGATGGGATGTATGTTATGAATATTGATAATAATATATTACCTCCGTATTTACTTTCATAATTCATTTTAGAGTTTTACACACTCTAACCCACTGCATAATGTTTGTTGCAAAAGGGTTGTTCATAAAAGAACAATTGTTGTTCAGTGTTATGAATAACATAAGGGCCATACTTCCATCATGAATGGGATGTATGTTATGAATATTGATGGTAATATGATACATCCATAACACTGACGCTAAATGTCGCAAGACTAAGAGAATACCACACATGTGTGGCACTGCATTTGGTCACATTGGAGAAACCCGCATGGAGAAATTCCATAATGATGGATTTTGAAGTCGTTTGATTATGAATCATCTGACACTTGCAACTTTCCTCCGAAAAGTGAAGTGACTGAAATACCGTTCACAGGCCATAAGGAACGAGCAACAAACTTATTGGTGATCATACATTTTGATGTATGTAGTCCGATAAATGTTGTTGCTAGCAGTGGATTTATCTATCTTCAGAAATGACTCAAGTATATAATGGATATTTACTTGATGAGACGTAAGTCTGGATCTTTTGAAATCATTCATAAGGTTTTCAATATGAAGTAGAAATTATTGTAACAAGAAAATTATGTTTCTGCAATTTGATTGGGGAAAGGAATATTTGAGTTACAAGTTTAGCGAATGTCTAATGAGTTGTGAAAAAGGTTTCATAACTTACACCTCCCGGAACTCTACTGTGAGTGGTACGTCCGTGAAGATGTATTCAAACCATTTGTGACATGGTAAGATCAAAGATGACATAAATCAATTTGCCATTATCCCTTTTAAAGGTAATGCTTTAGAGACTGCGGCTTTTACACTGAAAAGAGCGCCATCAGGTCTGTTGAAATGACGCCATGGTATGGTACGCCCAACCATGCTTTGTCTTTTCTTAACATTTGGAATATGAGGCATGTGTAAAATGTTTACAAACCTATTCCAAATCAGACAAGTACTACTTTGTAGAATATCCCAAGTAATTGGAAATTCCTCCACCACTATACCGAGGCAAAAAGGTTTGCCACCAAGAACGGTATGCTTTTAAAGAGATTGGTTCTTACAAAAAGGTGAGTGGGAGAATAGTGCAACTCGACGAGATAACAATATCTTCGTCATCAGATCAAAGGAAAAAAACCTTGAAAGTAATTCCAGAGTTTCCTACTGCGACTGATACGGAAGCCTCTACATGAGATGTATGGACTTCGGTCGAACTTGCAACTGAACCACGTAGGCAAAACTCGTGCAAACCTCTCAGGTGCGCAAGCGAGATATTGTTGTTAGACAACAGTATACCTACGATACACAAGGAAGCGTTGATGGACCCTGACTCCGGAATTGGCTAAATGCCAATATAATCTGAGATAGTTTCCATAAATGATTCAAGATTATATCTTGATAAACCCTTCGGAAGACTTAGAGTCTAACGAACATTAATGGAACTATAAACTGATGTGGATAAAATGTTTTATCCATAAAGCTCGACTTGTTGCAATAACAAGTTCAAGGAGTTGACTACGATGAGGTTGTCTCACCATAGCGATGCTTAAAGTCATATCGGGTTAAACTAGCAATCAATACATATTTCAATCTTGAGATATGATACATGGATGCCAAAAGGATTTCTATGTGATGGAAATGCAACCTAGGACTTGCATGTGATATAGTCGAAGGTATTTTGTCAATCCAGAGGATGCTAGTAAGTATGCAAACTTCAGAGTTCCAGCAATGGATAGAAGAGAGCAAAATGGAGTTGGAATCTTCGTTTTTGATGAAATAGTCAAAAGAGTTTGTTTTCATCAATGGATAACGAAGATGCTTGTGGTTTCAAGAAAGTAAGTGGGAGCATAATAATATTTCTTAAAACCTTGTGTGCTTGACACATTGTTGATTGGAAATAATATAAATTTCTTGACACGAATTAGGACTTCATTGAAAATAGTTTTCGATGAAGTGCTTGGGCTAAATAGCCTTGACATTAGGCATATTTATCTACGAGATAGAATTGCCTAATAGGCTAAAGCCAAAAATACATATTGACAAGATGCTAAAACAGTTTAGCATTAAAACGCCAAGGAGTGATTCTTGCCATAGTCACATGGAAAGGGTTTTTGCAAGACTCGGTGTCCCAAAACACTGATGAGCAAAATACATGATGGAGATTCCACACACTTTCGTGTTTGGATTAATCATGTATTCCATGGTATGTAAAACAACCACATATGTCCAGTACTCCCAAGGAGTTGCGAGTAAAGATACCAAAGTGATCAAAGTACTGATCATGGGACAATAGTGGAAAATGTCATTAAATACTAAAGTAGCACTGATGACATGTTTTCTCGCAAGCAGAGATTATGAAGTGCTCGTTGTAAGTAATTGCATCGATACAGTCTTCATCATTACTCCATGCGATTTTCGATTTAAGTTAAGGGTTTTGTGTAATACACGATATGGTGGCACGGTGTTTGGAAATCGTTCCAAACAGGTTACTGTGGCGAATTCTATAACAAAGGCTAAGTATGTTGACACTTTGGAAGCGACAAAGAAGATGTTGAATCATATAGTTCATTCATAAACTTAGTATGGTTCCAAAATGGCTTTGGTCAATGGGACACTATTGCAGATAGTTGCTCCATAGCTCAGTCTGAGGAATCAAGATTTGACTTGTGATTCACATATAAACAAAGCCAAGTCCACACAAAATATGAATTTTGTGAAAGCGTGAAAACACAAGGACATGCAAAGATACACACGGAACTGAAGTTGTCAGATCCGTTGGACATCAGGCTATACCACATGCGAAGCATTTTTACACCGGTATGCCATAGGTGTAATGTGCATTAGCATTGAATAGATTATTGACTCTAGTGCAAGTGGGAGTCTGTAGGAGATATGCCCTAGAGGCAATAATAAATGTTCTTATTTATCCCCATGTTCATAATTATGTTTATGTTCCATGCTATAACTGCTATAGTTCTTGAGTCTGCAATAACCACGAGGCTCGGAGGAAGACTCATATGCACGTGTGGAATAATAAACGGTAAAATGTATTCCTAGTCATGCCTCTAAGACTAGCTCAAGTGTTGCATGATGGTCCTGTTTTCCTGATCATGGGCATGTCTATGCCGGCAACTTTGAGGGCACAATGTTAGGAGAACACTTGTGTTGAATCGACCCAAATTGATGTTATGCTATGAGATACATTCGTCACAAGTTAATGGTTAATAACACAGAGAAAGTTAATGTTTGCATAATTCCTTAGACCATGAGAGTATCGAGTTTCTTGATACTTGCTTCATGAACTTTGGGGTTTGTTAAACGTCATCCGTAAATGGGTGGCTATTACGGCGGCTTAGGGGTTCATGGAAAAGTATGTCAAGTAACTTGATAGCTCAAGATTGGGATTTGCTCCTCCGACGATGGAGAGATATCTCTGGGCCCTCTCGGTGTTACGGTATCCACCATCGTCTGGCCAGACACATTGTGATTTGATCACAGGGATGCCGAAACACGGGAACGAGAAAAGAGAACAAAACCGGCAACGAGGTAACTGGCATAGTGGACAAGTTGTTGATCCACGGGGATGGCGATAAATCTCACGTCGGGTTTTGTAACATATCGCGAAGCAACAGGAATAACACACTGCAACTGGAGGTTCACTCGAATATTCATTCGTGTGGGTATAGGGGTCAATATGGGTGTCCACGGCTCCGATGTTGATCATTGATCGAAAAGAGTTCCAGTCATATCTATACTTCACCGAACCTATAGGGTCACACGCTTAAGGGTCATCTATCTGCTGAATTCTAGACAGAGAGTCTGAGAGAAAGTCACCGGAAAAGTTTCGGAGACAACGGAAACGCTCCGGAGAGAGAGCACCGGAATAGTTTCGGTAAAAATGAAAAGTTGTTTCAGGGTATACCATTAAGTCAAATTGGTTTCGGCACAGGCCTGGAAATTTTTGGAGGGTGCCAAAATTGTTCTGGGAACTTCTGAGATTTTTCGGAGAAAAAACCCGGAAATGTTTCGGAGCTGCCGGAACCGTTTTGGTTGCTTTTCGCAGATGAAAATCACTAATCCGGAATTGTTTCGGAACGCGTCCAAAATCATTTTAGTGGGTACTGGAATTATTCTAAGACCCACTGTCGGTGTACTAAGGTATGGGTCTTTTTAGTACCCCTTACTTGTGCACGGGCAGTTGTAGCCGTTCCGCGGCAAGCCTTGCCGGGGAATAGCTAGGAGTAATCACGAGACTAAGACGACAAGGAGACATTCAAGTCAACGATCAGACCAGAAAATAGAAGACCAAAGGGGTGCGGAGGCCCGGCAAGACCCTTGCCGGCAAGGCCTCGCGCCAGACAAGGATTCAGCCCTGGGCCCGGCAAGGATTCGGTCCCGGCAAGCCCCGGGCCCGGCAAGGATTCGGTCCCGGCAAGCCCCGGGCCCGGCAAGGATTCGGTCCCGGCAAGCCCCGGGCCCGGCAAGGGTTCAGCCCCGGCAAGGCTCTGCACAGTGCAGCGCTATCGCTCCAGTGCAGCGGCCAGCCTTGTCGTTTAGGGCTTGTCCTCATGGTGACGTGGCGTAATGCTGGTCACGCGATGCTTAAGCGCTGCTGATGGGATGGCTGCTTTTGCCCATCCCCTGTAAAGCTTTTCCAAGCCCGAGACGCTAAGGGACACCTCGACGGACACCTCACGGTGCATTTAATGAGTTTTGTCCTAAGCCGTCAGGGTTAGGTATGATAATACTGTGTAACACTGTAGTTACTTTCCACCTCATGCCTTATCTTGTACGCCACTGTGGTAGCCCCTTTGACTAATATAAAAGGAGGCCCGAGACGTACAGGGAAGGGGGAAGGGAGGGCACTTCGAAAGCCCATTCTGCATGCGTAGCTGCTACTGTAGCTCCCAGAACTTGGCCAAGAACATCCACAGTAATACAATCAAAGCAGGAGTAGGGTTTTACGCATCCGTGCGGCCCGAACCTGGGTAAATCCCCCGCGTGCTGTTCGTTAGTTCTGCTCTTTGTACAACCCTCTCCCCTTGCCGAACCGTAAGGGATCCCCTTGATCCCATAGGTGTTCGTTTCCCACGACATCTTTGGCGCGCCAGGTAGGGGGATCGAGGTTGTGCGAACCTGATCTAGTGATCAGCGCGTCAGATCTTTGATCATCTTCACCACCATGGCTCCCAAGAAGAAGGGTTTCACAGCGGTTGGTCCATCCGCATCCATCGTGCCTGATGCTGCGCGCGCAGGCGACGGGGTAGACGCGGGTGGAGGAGGTGGAGGCTCCGAGCTTCCACGGCGTTCCGGCGATCCGTGCCGGACGAGCAACAGGTCCAAGGATGGAGTTGCGCAACCTGCGGGTGGTGCAGCGACTTCCAAGGATGGAGCGGCGCCTTCCAGCACGAATACGCCGGCGCATGCACCGCGACCTTCTCAGGATGCGCGTGACGTGCGGCCTCAAGACGTTGGTGGTTCTGGGCGTCCGCATGGGAAGACCCCTGCGCATCACTCCCAGGGTGCGCAGGGCCAAGATCCGCGCCAGCGAGCTGGTGGAAGCCGCGCGCGGGTGAAGAGTCGTGATGGTGCTCCTTCTAACCCTGTTAGGAGTTTGAGCACCTCACGCTCTTCGCACCTGTCGCCGCCGCCTACGCCAGCAGAGGCGTTGGCGCGAGCTCAGCTGCTCCTAGACTTCCCTCCCGCCGCGGAGAAGCTAGACGAGTGGCGAGCCGCTATCCAGAGCCTCATCGGCCTAGCCAACAACGACGTGCCGCAGCAGGGTGAACCCTCGCGGCCGCAGTCGTCTAGGCTGGTGCGTGGCGATGGAGAGAAGACCGGAGCTGGAACGACTACGTTGCGTTCCCCTCCACTGCATCAAGAGCGGTCGTTAACTCGGCGGACCGGCGCCCGTGAGGATGATTCCACGGCATCGTCTGATCCGCGGGTTCGCCGTGATCAACGTCGCGTTCTTCGGGAACGGAAGAAGGAGGACGCTCGAACCACCATCGAGCGCCGAAGGGAAGCGCGTCGCCAGTCCGACAAGCGTCCTGGGACCTCTGTTGACGAGCCCGCGCCAGGGTACCCTGGCTGCCTACCTTACGAGGTGGGTTGCCCAGCGTTTACTCGTGAGCTGCGGCAAGTCCAGTGGCCTAGCTCCCGCTCCTTCAAGCCGGAAGTACCGGAGAAATACGACGGCAAGACTCATCCGTCCGAGTTCTTGAGCATCTACACCATCGCGGTGCAGGCTGCCGGGGCTCGTGACGATAAGGTGCTGGCCAACTACTTTCCGTTGGTACTGAAGCCCAACGTGAGATCGTGGTTGATGCACCTGCCCGAGAATTCCATCTCTTCTTGGGTCGACCTGTGCCATCAGTTTGTTGGCGCCTTCACCGGCGGCCATCAAGCTCCTGGCCAGGAGAGTGATCTGCACATCATTGCCCAGAAGGAGGGCGAAACTTTGCGCAAGTATATCCAGAGGTTCCGCCGCATCCAGCACAACATTCTTGACGTTCATCCCGCCGCCGTCATCAGCGCCTTTCATCAGAATGTGCGCAATCGTAAGATGCGGGAGGAGTTGGCGATGAACAAAGTCAGAGATGTCGCCGAGCTCTACGCCTTGGCCGACAAATGTGCTCGGGCAGAAGAAGGAAGGAGACTCCCCGGCGAGAACGCTGGCGCTGGAGTCGACTCCGATAGCGAAGACGCTCCAGCCCCGGCAAGAAAGGGGCGGCGGAAGAACAAGAAGCGCAAGGGCAAGGCCGTGCTTGCCGTCGAAGGTTCGGGCAACACCGGCACCGCCAAGAAGTCAAAGACCGACGACCCCGGCAAGGAGGTTGCCGGGTGTGCGGCGTGTCAGGCCTTGGCGGCTGCCGACAAGCCAGAAGGATCCGGCAAGCAGTACTGCAAGATCCACCGTACCAAGGGCCATGATCTCCAAGACTGCCGGCAAGTTGAGGAGCTTGCTGAGAAGCAGCGCATCGAGTACGAAAGGCGCGACAAGGAAAGAGCCCAAGATGATGCCGGAGGGTCTGGCAGGAAGCGCGGTCGAGGAGGTCGTCGCGGCAAGCCCAGGCAGCAGCAAGAGAAGCCTGCCCGGGGCCGCGCCAAAGAACAAGGAAATGATAATGATGATGCAGAGGGTGACGAGTCCAGCGAACACGAGTTCCAGAAGGCTACAGAGGCCATGTGCGTCGACGGTGGCGCTTCGTTGCATTCCTCTCACCGCCAGCTCAAGCAGTGGGCGCGTGAGATTAATGCAGCAGAGCCATCCCTCGATGCCCGGAAGCCACTGAAGTGGTCCCTCACGCCTATCATTTTTGACGCCGAGGATCACCCTGATCGCACAACTGCGGTCGGGTGCTTGCCGTTGTTGGTTTCACCAACGATTCGCAACCTCCAGGTGACGAAAATGTTAGTTGACGGTGGGGCCGGCCTGAACCTGATCTCGCCCGATGTGATCAAGAGGCTGCAAATTCCCGACGAAGATCTCGAGGAGACAGGTTCTTTCCAAGGGGTCAATCCGGGAAGGAACCAGCCGAAAGGCAAGATCACGCTGCCGGTAACTTTCGGCAGTGAGCTGAACTTCAGGACGGAGAAGGTCGTCTTCGACGTCGCCAGGATTCCGTTGCCATACAATGGAATCCTTGGCCGCCCAGCGCTGGCTACGTTCATGGCGGCCTCGCACTACGCCTACAACGTCTTGAAGATGCCCGGTCCAATGAGCGTCATCACTGTCCATTCCGACAAGAAAGACGCGCTCATTTGCACCGACAAGCTTTACCGGGAAGCAGTTGCAGCGTCCGCCGCCAAGGCGCATGCTCCTGCTGCTCAAGATCCCGGCAAGAAGAAGCAGCCCGGCAAGACCTCTGGTACAAACTCCGGCAAGCGCGCCTCTCCAGAGTGCTGCGCTGCCGTCGAGGGTGCCCCAGAGAGCTCTGCCGGCCAGTTCAAGAAATCCAAGGCTGCTCTGCCTGAGACCAAGAAGGTGCCCGCCAAGGAGGACGGGACGGGGGGAACCTTCACCATAAGCTCCACCCTTGATGACAAATAGGAAAGCGCGCTCGTTGCCTTCCTGCGGGCGAATGTCGATGTGTTTGCGTGGCAACCATCTGACATCCCCGGTGTTCCCAGGGAGGTAATTGAGCACCACCTAGCTGTCTGTCCCCACGCGCGGCCCGTCAAGCAGAAGGTGCGGAAGCAAGCCTTGGAGCGGCAAGAGTTTATTGCGGAAGAGATTAGGAAGCTTGAGGCGGCAGGCCTGGTTAGGGGAGTCCTCCATCCTACATGGTTGGCCAACCCGGTTGTTGTGCGCAAGGCGAATGGTAAGTGGAGGCTATGTATTGACTTTACAGATGTCAATAAAGCCTGTCCAAAAGATCCCTTTCCCTTGCCGCGCATCGACCAGATTGTGGATTCCACTGCCGGCTGCGATTTGCTGTCATTTCTTGACGCATACTCAGGCTATCACCAGATCTTCATGGCGAAAGAAGACGAAGAGAAGACCGCATTTATCACCCCGTGTGGCACATATTGCTTCTTGCGTATGCCTTTCGGGTTGAAAAGTGCTGGTTCGACCTTCGCTAGAGCTGTCCAGATTGGTTTCGGGGCCCAGCTGCATAGAAATATGGAAGCTTACATGGATGACATAGTGGTCAAAACCAAGGACAAGGCAACGCTCATTCAAGATCTGGAGGAGACATTTGCGAATCTGCGCAGGATCAACCTGAAGCTCAATCCCGAGAAGTGCGTGTTTGGCGTCCCATCCGGCAAGCTTCTCGGGTTCTTTGTATCTCAGCGTGGAATTGAAGCCAATCCCGACAAGATCAAGGCAATTGAGCAGATCGAAGCGCCAAGACGAGTTAAGGATGTGCGCCGCCTTGCCGGCTGCGTCGCTGCTTTGAGTAGGTTCATCTCAAAGTCTGCTGAGCGCGCCCTGCCGTTTTTCAAAATTTTGAAGAAGGCAGGTCCAATGAAATGGACTCCAGAAGCGGAGGCAGCGCTGCAGGATTTGAAGAAGTACCTCTCCTCTTCGCCAGTACTAGTCGCGCCTAGACCACAAGAGCCGCTGCTGCTATATCTGGCGGCAACGAATCAAGTGGTTAGTGCTGCGCTGGTGGCAGAGAGAAAAGTAGAGGAGGATGCAGCGGCAACGGCAGGCCCGCCAAGCGACTTGCCGGGGCCAGCCCCGGCAAAGTCTGGTGCCGACAAGGAAAGACCCGCGCAGTCAAGTCAGGCAGTGCAGAAGAAGAAGATGGTGCAGCGCCCAGTCTATTTCGTCAGCTCCCTGTTGCAGGGGGCTAGGTCGAGGTATTCTGGTGTGCAGAAGTTGCTCTTCGGCCTTCTCATGGCCTCGAGGAAACTGCGCCATTACTTCCAAGCACATGAGATCACCGTCGTCACTCGCTTTCCGCTACAACGGATTCTCCGGAACCCAGAAGCAACCGGCAGGATCGTGGAGTGGGCGTTGGAGTTGTCATGCTTTGGTCTCAAGTTTGAAAGTTCTTCAACTATCCAGAGCAGGGCCTTGGCAGAATTCATTGCAGAATGGACCCCAACGCCAGACGACGAAGTTCAAGAATCAGCGATTCCCGGCAAGGAAACAGATCGCGAATGGATCATGTACTTTGATGGAGCCTTTTCGCTGCAAGGCGCCGGTGCCGGCGTGCTGCTTGTCGCACCCACCGGAGAGCACCTCATGTACGTCATCCAGATGCATTTTCCCCGGGAAAGATCGACCAACAACACGGCAGAGTATGAAGGACTGCTTGCCGGTCTCAGGATCGCGGCAGACCTTGGGATCAGGAAGCTCATCGTCAGGGGTGACTCCCAGCTCGTCGTGAGGCAGGTCAACAAAGATTATCAGAGCCCGCTGATGGAAGCATACGTCGATGAAGTGAGGAAGCTGGAGGAGCGCTTTGACGGTCTTCAGACAGAGCATGTTCCTCGGTCAGAGAACAGCATTGCCGACGACCTGTCGAAGCGTGCCGCACTCAAGCTACCTGTGGAACCAGGGACTTTTGTGCTCCGCTTGACTCAACCATCCGTGTCGCCATCGACAAGGCCTGATAAGAGAAGAAAGTTGAGTACCGGCGAGTACTTCCCGGCAGGGCTTCCCGAAGCCCCCGGCAAAGATCTTGCCGGGAACGACACGGTTGCCGGTGAGCAGCGGCTTCGCGCAGAACCTCAGGTTCTTGCCGCGGAAGCAAGCGCCCCTGCTGCTGAAGAAATACCGGTTGCCGGTGAGCAGCGGCTTCGCGCAGAACCTCTGGTTCTTGCCGCCGAAGCAAGCGCCCTTGCTGCCGAAGAAATACCAGTTGCCGGTGAGCAGCTGCTCCGCCAAGAGCCTCAGGTTCTTGCCGTAGAAGCAAATGCTCCCGCAGCTGAAGAGTCGCCTTTAGTCCTTGTCGTCGAGCCACAGGCTCCGGCATGGGCACAGCAAATAGTCCATTTCCTTCAGACAGGAGAACTCCCTGAGGAGCAGGAAGAAGCTGAGAAAGTAGCCCGTCAGTCAAGTATGTACCAGTTCGTCGACGACGTCCTGTACAGAAAGAGACCCAACGGTGTGAAATTGAAGTGCATTCCTCGGGAGGACGGACTAGAGCTGTTGGCAGAGATTCATGGGGGCGTATGTGGATCCCACATAGGCTCAAGAGCCCTTGTCGGCAAGGCATTCCGGCAAGGATTCTTCTGGCCTACTGCCCTCCAGGATGCAACGGAACTAGTAACCAAGTGTGAAGCGTGCCAGTTTCATTCGAAGCAACTTCATCAGCCAGCTCAAGCTCTCCAAATGATCCCTCTCTCCTGGCCCTTCTCGGTCTGGGGGCTCGACATACTGGGTCCCTTCCCCCGCACTGCCGGGGGCTTCGAGTACTTGTACGTTGCTATCGACAAGTTCACGAAGTGGCCAGAAGTGGAAGCAGTGAGGAGGGTGACAGCACAGTCAGCAGTCAAGTTCTTCAAGGGGATTGTGTGCCGTTTTGGTGTGCCGAACAGGATCATCACTGACAACGGTCCACAGTTCACAAGCCGCACCTTCATGCAGTACGTCCAAGACCTTGGCGGCAAGATTTGTTTTGCCTCTGTTGCTCACCCGAGAAGCAATGGCCAAGCGGAGAGGGCAAACGCTGAGGTGCTGCGTGGTCTCCGGACCAGAACTTTCGACCAGCTGCACAAGCATGGAAGACGCTGGATTGATGAGTTACCGACGGTTCTTTGGTCGATCAGGACGACGCCAAATCGAGCCACCGGCCAGACGCCCTTCGCTCTGGTCTACGGAGCGGAGGCAGTTCTCCCCACGGAACTCATATACGGGTCACCTCGAGTGCTCGCTTATGATGAGCTTGAGCAGGAGCAGCTGCGGCAAGATGACGCGCTGCTCCTTGAGGGGAACCGTCTTCGGGCTGCTGTGCGAGCCGCTCGCTACCAGCAAGCTTTGCGCCGCTACCATAGCCGCAAGGTTCACGCCCGGAGTCTTGAGGAAGGCGACCTTGTTCTTCGGCGCGTTCAGTCGGCCAAGAATTCCAACAAGTTGACGCCGAAGTGGGAAGGCCCTTACCGGGTAGTGCGAGTCACCAGGCCTGGCGCTGTACGCCTGGAGACCGAAGAGGGCTTGCCAGTGAGCAACTCCTGGAACATCGAGCACCTTCGCAAGTTCTACCCGTAAGGCGCCGTTGTTCGGGTTTCTTGCTGTGATAGCGATACGGCCAGCAGGCTGCTGACGACCCGAATCCAGCGCTCGCGGCAGCGTAACGCTCCGGCAAGATCCCAGCAACGCCATTCTGTACAAGTGTTGCCGCTGGCATGTAATCCTTTGTACAGAGCAGGCACGTCCCTGTGCATATGTTAATGAGATCTGTGTGCTTTACATCTCTTGTTGATTTCATGTCATTCTATATGCATGTATTATATGAGATATGTATTGCACTTGATCCCGGTAAGAGCTAACGAACCGTCAGGGTTCCATACCTTTATTTTCTCTTCTTTCTTTTTCTCAAGAGATAGAAGATTCCCTCGCCCGCAAGTTTACCGGGGGGGTAGGGGAATGGTGGTATGGAGGCCAAACGACGTTCAAGGTTGGCGCCTTGCCGGAAGAAAAGGAATAGCGACAAAAAGCAGAGCTAAGTTGCTAAACCCCTTAAGCAGATTTTGATTTTTGTAAGGCTGTATTCCCTTGAACGATTTCGGCTTTGTATGGAAAACCTGCACGCGATGGAATCTTGTCGTGATCGGCTGCGCCCCTACTCTGTTTCGAGTCCGCTCAACAGCCTAGGTGGCCGCGCTGAAAGCGTCAAGATTTCTTGCCGTGAGCAGCACTACCCGCAAGCTGCTGACGACCCGAATCCAGCGCTCGCGACGGGGTTATGCTCCGGCAAGTTCCCAGCAAAGCGTAGGGTACACGCCATACAGAGAGAAATTGAACAAAGGGAATAGCAGGCCATAATTCAAAGAGAGCAAGTTATATTACATCTAGTGCTTGCCGCGTTTCTGACATAAGACGAATTGTCTTTTACATGGAATGCTGGCAGCAAGATGAGGAAGAGATAGGAGGCTACGGTTAATCCCGTCGATCGCCCTCGACCCTCTTCACCTGGCTCACCCGATCGACGATGGGCGCGACAAGCTCCTCGAGAGCCTTGACGTCCGCGTCCTTCGGCAAGCTCTTCAAGGCTTTGGAGAGGTCGACGCCAGGGTTCCTGTACGCCACCTTCATCAACACCTTACGGAGGACGAGCTGGCAGAGCTTCCGGGATTCGTCGGCCAGCTTGCTTGTCTGATTCGCCTGGAGTAGCTTGAGGGCGTCGACGAGCTTGTCGAAGAACATGGTTAGCCTGGCGCTTGAGGATATGTTGTCGTCGACTGAGTATTCGAAGCCCGGCAAGTCCATGGTCTCCAGCTCCGCGCCAAGCTTCTCGGCGACGTCCGCCAGCCTGGCAGTCCAGAGCTTCACGCTTGAAGTGTACTCGTTGTGGGTGGTGGCGGCGTTCTGGAGCAGCTCCTGTTCGTCATGGAGGTCTTTGATAAGAGTCCGCTCGCTAACTCGGGCGGCCTCAAGAGACTCCTCCAGCGTGGATAGCTTTAACTTCAGATCTTCTATGGAGTCCTTGGCGAAGGAGAGCTGCCGGATCTTCTCGGATGCGGCGGCCTGCGTCTCCATCAGGCTGTGGAGAGCCTTGTCTCTCTCGGCCTCGAGTGTTGAGACCTTCTTGCCGTGGTCCTCGAGAGCGACCTCCAGCTGCTTCGTCTTCTCCTCTAGCAAGTTCTTGGCGGTCTCCGCAGCTCCGGCAGCGTCGAGGGCCTCTTTGAGCTTGCCGGCGTGGTCTTCAGTTAGAGCTCTGAGCGTCTCCAAGTGTTTCTGCTCAAGCTCCTGCACCCGCCGCGCGACAAGACTTTCGAGCTCTTCATCCTTGTTGCGAAGCTTGGCGGCAAGCGCCGCCTCGCGGGCGGCAAGGTCCTCTTCTTGGGCGTCAAGGCTGATGCGGCGCTGCGTCAAGAGGGCTTCTGCCGCGGCGGCTTGCTGGGCGGCCTCCTCCTGCGCTTTCTCGATGTCTGATTGCTTCAACAGGAGGACGTTGCGCTCTTCCGCCAGCTGCTCCCGATAAATATTCAACTCTTGGAGGGCCTCGCCATACCAAGCCTGTGTCTCCGTGACGCGTTGTTGGAAGTCTCCTTCCGCGGCCTCGACGAGCGCTGCCCGGGAGTCCAGTTTCTCCTTCCGGGCGCGATAGAGCGTCTGGAGCTTCTGATAATTGTCATTCATGGCTTGAAGTAGTTGCTCCTCCTTGGGCTCACTGACGGCAGCGACGGTGATTTCCCCGTCAAGATGTTCCCCTTCAACCAGCTCTTCAATGTTTGCCGACCCCGGCATGCTGACAACGTTCTTGCCGGCCCTGATATATTGGCTTGAGGGAGGGGCCTGGAACGACGAGGATTGGTCTTCGGCAGTCGAGGGCCCCGCGGCAGTAGAAGCGCCTGGCGCTCCTGCGGCGGAAGCGCCATCACTATTGCCGCGGGTCTCCTCGCCGGCCCCCTCGGCGGCCTTGGCAGCCTCGGCGGCAGCGGCCTTGGCGGCCTCAGCGGCAGCAGCCTTGGCGGCCTCGGCGGCAGCGGCCTTGGCGGCCTCAGCGGCAGCAGCCTCGGCGGCAGCAGCTTTGGCAGCCTCGGCGGCGGCATGGTTGGCGGCCTCTTCGGCAGCGACCTTGCCGGCTTCAGTGGTGGCGTCCTTGGTGGTCTCTTCAATGACGGCGTCAGTATCCATGAGCTCTGTCAGAAGAAGATGGAAAGCCAAGAACTTGATTAAGATGAAGCTGGGAAGGAAGTCCAAGAAGACAAAAAGAAGAAAAACCAAAGCGACAAGAAGTCTTTAGGGCAAGTAACTTTACCTGCGTCAAGGAAGGGGTTGCCGAAGCTTGCGCTTGCCGGCCCCTCCTCATCGTCGCGGTAGAGCTTGCCCGAAGACTCACCCCTGGGCGGTGTGGTCGACGGAGGTGGCATGGCAGAGGCAGCTCCTGCTGTCGCTTCTCGCTGTTGCTCCGCTCCTGCACGCCCGGAGATGTCAGCAGAGAAGATGCACACCCCGGCACGCGCCAGTGGGTAGTGAGTAGAAGACTCACGCTGGGGGCTGCGCCGGGGGCTGCGTCGAGGACTGCATCGAGGGTCGCGTTCTGGGCTTGACTCCGAACTGACGAGAACCGTTTTCGGCGCGCCCGAGGTGTTTGCCGGCGGCTCGACGCTTGTTGAGGTCTTGGCCCTCTTCGCCACCCTCTGTGCCAGAGTCTCCGCATCCCTGAGGAGGCAAAAACAGAGCAAGTTAATCAAGCAAAACTAGAAGGACGAGAATCAAGGCTGTGACGGGACCCTTACTCTTCTTCTTCTTCTTCCTCGGAGCTGATGGCGGAGAGGTCGAAGCCGACCCTCGCCGCAGTTCCTGACGAAGGAGGAGGAGGATTGGCCCTGGGCCGCTTAGCAGCGGCAGGTTGCGGCGCGGCCTCGCCAGCCGCCCCTTTCCCGGAAGCCTCGCTGCTTGAGGGAGGTTGGCAGGCTGGAGCGCCAGTGGCGTTCTTCCGGAGGACGCGCCTCTTTCTGTGTTGAAGAGCTGGGGGCTCTTCCTCCTCCTCTTCTTCCTCTTCGGCGGCGCCTCCGGCAGAAGAGCTCCCGGCAGCGGCTCCGCTTGGCTCCCCGGCAGCCTCGTCTCGCCCGGCAAGATCTTCCAGCAGCAAGTCCTCGCCTTCGCTGGACTCAGCGCTGCCGGCTTCTTCGGCAAGGTTCGCCTCTTCCGCCCTGTTGGCGATGTAGGCGAGCTCCTCCTCCGTGGTGGCGCGGACAAGGTTCTCCGCGCGGATGACCTTCTCCGTCAAGTTGTCGAAGAACGCCAGCGCCTGCTCCGCGGACGGCTCGATCGACCTCTCGTCGATGCTATGGGCATTAAACGCCGGCATCATGGCGATGATGGAGGTCAGTGATGAGTTGTTGCATAGTGGGACGACGCCCGCCGGCAAGTCTTCCACTGATCCAGAATTGAAGAGCTGTTGGCAGAGGGCTGCGTGCCCCATGGCTGTCAGATCATTATCCAGCCCAGGCCGCACCCTCATGACGTCGGCAGCGTTCATGTACTCCCAGGCAGGGCGCCCCTTGTTCTGCAGTGGGGCGATGCGCCGGCGAAGGAAATCTGAAGCAATCATCTCCACCTTCAGCCCGGCAGCCCTGAGGCGCAGTATCCTGGTGGTGGCGATGGTGAGTTTGCTGTCGTCAGGGTCCGCGGCGCCCCAATCCTTGCCGCGGGCCACCTTCTGCTTCCGCACCTAGCAGAATGGTTGGGGCTCCTTTTCCCTGACCCAGCACCACTTGCCGCGCCACTCATCCCATCTATCGTGGTAGAACCCCTCTGGGTATGTCTCCTTGGTTGCCGTCCTCGGGATCCAAGCGATGCTGCCGGAGAGGGCGTCGCCCCTTTGGATGCGGGGGTAGAAGTAGTGCCGGAAAAGTGCAGTGCTCGGGATGACCCCAACAAAATTCTCGCAAAGGTGCGCGAAGACGGACATACAAGTCACGGCATTCGGCGTGAAATCTAACAGCTGGAAGCCGTAGGTGAGCATGATATCTACGAAGAAATCCGAGTACGGGGGACAGAGGCCGCACCAGAAGTAATCGGCAAAGAAGGGATAGTCTCCTGGCTTTGCCTTGCGAGAAGCTACACTCACTTTGGTGGCTGGATGCGCCGTGGTCTCAGTCGCCCATGCGAACTGGTACCTCTTCTTCAAGGTCTCCGCATCAAGCGTCGAGGAGAAGACGGCGCGTTCCTTCCGCATCTTCACCAGCTTGCTCTCCGCCGCGGCGGCCGCTTCCGCCGCCTTGCCCTTGTTCAGCTTGGGCGGCATGGTGGCTATGGAAGTGGGCGCTGAAGACGTCGAGAGCGTGGTGAAGGCGGGTGGAGGGAGAAAGGCTCTGCTTTGGGCGCGAGGAAGAAGACGATGGCGACGGCTCTGAGATTGAGATTGGGAAGGCGGAGGGGGTAAATGAGCAGTGCCCTCTGCGATTCCCTTTTTATGGGGAAGGCGCGAGGCGGGCTCTTTACCTCCTGCTTTTACAGCGGAGTTTCCGCCCACGTCTCTCACGTCGCGCGATTAATGCGCGTAGTGGGGGGCGTGGTAAAAGAGATAATGATTACGAGCAGTTATTCCCTGCCACGCGTGCCCGTGCACTGTTTTGGGCCTAGCCCAACAGGCCTGGCACCCGTGTATGGCCTAGGCCCGGGGGTTCCTGTCGGTGTACTAAGGTATGGGTCTTTTTAGTACCCCTTACTTGTGCACGGGCAGTTGTAGCCGTTCCGCGGCAAGCCTTGCCGGGGAATAGCTAGGAGTAATCACGAGACTAAGACGACAAGGAGACATTCAAGTCAACGATCAGACCAGAAAACAAAAGACCAAAGGGGTGCGGAGGCCCGGCAAGACCCTTGCCGGCAAGGCCTCGCGCCAGACAAGGATTCAGCCCCGGGCCCGGCAAGGATTCGGTCCCGGCAAGCCCCGGGCCCGGCAAGGATTCGGTCCCGGCAAGCCCTGGGCCCGGCAAGGGTTCAGCCCCGGCAAGGCTCTGCACAGTGCAGCGCTATCGCTCCAGTGCAGCGGCCAACCTTGTCGTTTAGGTCTTGTCCTCATGGTGACGTGGCGTAATGCTGGCCACACGATGCTTAAGCGGTGCTGATGGGATGGCTGCTTTTGCCCATCCCCTGTAAAGCTTTTCCAAGCCCGAGACGCTAAGGGACACCTCGACGGACACCTCACGGTGCATTTAATGAGTTTTGTCCTAAGCCGTCAGGGTTAGGTATGATAACACTGTGTAACACTGTAGTTACTTTCCACCTCATGCCTTATCTTGTACGCCACTGTGGTAGCCCCTTTGACTAATATAAAAGGAGGCCCGAGACGTACAGGGAAGGGGGAAGGGAGGGCACTTTGAAAGCCCATTCTGCATGCGTAGCTGCTACTGTAGCTCCCAGAACTTGGCCAAGAACATCCACAGTAATACAATCAAAGCAGGAGTAGGGTTTTACGCATCCGTGCGGCCCGAACCTGGGTAAATCCCCCGCGTGCTGTTCGTTAGTTCTGCTCTTTGTACAACCCTCTCCCCTTGCCGAACCGTAAGGGATCCCCTTGATCCCATAGGTGTTCGTTTCCCACTACACCCACAGAAATATTTTCGAATTTAACGGTCGCGGAAAATGTTTCCGTGAATAGTGAAAGTGGTTTTTGGGTGGCTTCTTGGAGAAGCCACCTTGAGGGCCTTTTGGTATTTTTCCCCTTGGCTTCTTGGAGAAGCCACCCTTGGGCTTGGCCTATAAATAGGGGTGGAGGGGGCTGCCTAAAGACACACTCTTTCTCAACATACACAAGCCATGCATGATCTGGCCTTCTTCTCTCCCTCCCCGCGAAATAGTTTCGTAGAGCCGAAAGGATGTCTGGGTTCCGGTGGGAACTAGTTCTGGACGGCGAAGCCCTGCCGGATAGATGACACCGTATGTGTGCAACCCCGTAGAGAGGTCGTAGGTTCGATCTTTTTGCCCGAGGGGCTGTTCGAGGGTCCTCCCGAAGGGCTGTCCGAGGATCCGTCCGGTGGGACTATCCGAAGGACTGTCCAGAGGCCTCCCGGAGGGCTGTCCGAGGATCCGTCCAGTGGGACTATCCGAGGGACTGTCCAGAGGCCTCCCGAAGGGCTGTCCGAGGATCCGTCCGGTGGGACTATCCGAGGGACTGTTCCGAGGCCTCCCGAAGGGCTGCCCGGAGATCCGTCCGGTGAGCTAACGAGGGAGTACATCCTCGCGGTTGGGAGGTTGTAAAATCCTAGCTGCGGGGATCTGCACCGCCGATCGTCATCAACTCTACTTCCGTGGCGCTACGAGTCGGTAACGAAAAGATCAAACCTTGTATGCAGTCTCCATAGTTGTCCTGGGCTGGTGCGTAGGTCGGAAATTTTTTGTTTTCTGCTGCGTTCCCCTACACCAGGTGCCCACGAGGCTCCAGGGCGCGCCCTGGTACCTCGTGGGGCCCCTGGCTAGCCTCTGGCCCCCATTTTCTGGTATATAAGTCATTTTGCCCTAGAAAAAATAGAGAGAAGACTTGGGACGGTGCGCCGCCGTCTCGAGGCGGAACTTGGGCAGGAGCACTTTTGCTCTCCGGCGGAGAGATTCTGCCGGGGATACTTCCCTCCGGAAGGGGGAAATCGTCGTCATCAACATCACCAGCGATCCTCTCATCGTGGGAGGACTAATCTTCATCAACATCTTCACCAGCAGCATCTCATCTCAAACCCTAGTTCATCTCTTGTGTTCAATCTTTGTCTCAAAACCTCAGATTGGTACCTGTGGGTTGCTAGTAGTCCATGGCCGCGGTCTTCAAGGCCTGCTTGGTTGTGTAGCGCGGCTTCTGTAGATACTCCGGTGGCTCCAGATCGAGGGATCGGCATGACCTCTGATACCAAGTGTAACGAACCCTTTGCTATGGCAGATCTAGAAGGAGGAGGTAGGTAGGAGAGGCAGGGGAAGGAAGGAAGGAGGAAGAGGATAACTCGTTGGAGCTGGGAAGGTCAGCTTCCTCTCCAAGTGTCTACAGTATTCATCGATGCCTTACAACCACAGACACGCACCCATATTTAACGCTTGGTCCATGCGAAAAGTAAAATTGCACGGTTGCGCTAGGTAGCGGCAAGGTGGTCTCCAATAGGGAGCTAACATCTAACACTATGTGGGCCAAGTATCTTTGTATTGCATTTCTTTTCTGGATTTCCCATCTTCGTATTTCCACTCTCTCTCTTCAAAAGCTGGCCTCCACCAGCGTACTTCACATGCATACATGACAGTGTTACAGAATCACTTTTTCTTCCCCCACACAATAAATCGAACCATTTCTTCCTCCTTAGCTAATTTAAAACATCCATATCTTTTAAACCATATATTCGTTTGTGAATTTTTTTATATTTGAACTCCTTGCGCCAAAACCTTTAAAATGAGCTCAATCTTGGATATTTTTGACCATGTTTAAATTTGAAAGTATATTTCACATTTCAAAATAATCAATTTCACAATGATACATTACAATTTCACTTTCTATAGTGGCTATTGCACAATTCAGAACCTACATTTCACTTTTCACTGGCTTGCTTCACAAAAAAACACCTATTTAAATTGCATATTTTTCAAATAACATATTTCACTCTTTTGAAAGAAACTATTACACATGTTTAAATAATCAGTTTCACAAACGATACATTATAATTTCACTTTCTGTAGTTACTCTTTCATAATTTAGAACCTACATTTCACTTCAGACTGGCTTGGTTCACGAAAATCACATATATTCCAATTACACATTTTTTTGAAAAAACATATTTCACTCTTTTGAAATAATCAGTTTCACATTTATACATTATAATTTCACATTTTGTGGCAAGTACTTCACAATTCAGAACGTACATTTTCACATTTCACTGCCATGTTTCACAAAAATTACATCTATTTTAGTTACACATTTTTGAAAAACATATTTCACTCTTTTGAAATAATCAGTTTCACATTTATACATTAGAATTTCACATTTTGTGGTTAGTATTTCACAATTCAGAACTTACATTTTTACATTTCACTGTCATGTTTCACAAAAATCACATCTATTTTAGTTACACATTTTTGAAAAAACATATTTCACACTTTTCAAAAAATCAGTTTCACATTGTTACATTATAATTTCATTCTTTGTATTTACTGTTTCACAATTCAGAACCTACATTTTACATTTCACTGGCCTGTTTCACAAAAATCACATCTATTTCAATTGCACGCTTTTCAAAAAACATTTTCACTCTTTTGAAATAAAATATTACACATTTAAAAAATCGGTTTCAAAAAGTCATAGGTTTCTAGTGAAATATGATGGTTTTACATATTTCTATTGAAATAGTTTTTTTTTTCAAAAAATTCTAGTGATATAGGTTTGTTTCACATATGGAATGTGAAACGTTGAAATTTTGAAATGTATTCAAGATCGGTCTTGTTTGAAAGGCCTTGGCGCCAGGAGTTCAAGTATATAAAAAAAATTCAAATAGGAACTTATGGTTTAAAAGATAGGGACGATTTAATTTAGTAAAGGTGAAATAAAATGTTGGATTTAACAGGAGAGAGATAGAGAGAGCACACTGTCATATTTCTGTCATGCATGCCAAGGACAAATGGTGGGACCACTAGCTGTATTTTGGTGATGTATACTAGTGTACAGCAGAGAATGAGAATAAAGTGGTCCCATCCGAACGCATTTTGACGCGCGCAATGAATGGCAGATTTGTCGCCGCTAGGTAGCGTCACCACGCAAAATGACTTTCAGCTGGTCCTTGGCCACTCCCGATGCTCCAGTTGTCACCGTGGACATGGTCTTCTGGTTCTGACTCCTTTCTTCTCCTTTGCCTTCTAGCTAGTCGCCGCAGCCTGGTCCCACCATCGCCTTCTGGCCCTCTGGCTCCAACGTGGTGGACGCCTCGGTCGTGACATACGTGCAGGGCACGCTCGCATGTCTTTGGGGTGGACGTGCGTGTGGAAAATCTGTAGAATTTTTTGTGACTAGACCCGTCAATTGGCACGTACTCTGGACGTCAAGGTGGCCCGTGGATTAATTGGATGGTTCCCTGCACTGCACGGCCACAGGCATAAACGTATCCTTCTCCTTGGCCACAACACCAGACGTGCCTTGACTGTTGAAAATTTGCAAGGCGTAGTGGCGGCTACCATCATCAGCTGCCCAAGCTCCGGTCGGCATGCAGCGGCAAGGCGACGACCGCGCGCGCGGGTCATGCACGTCGCAAATACTGGTGGTAGCTTTCCGCAAAACACACACACACACACTTGTGGTAAACTAACCCGGCGATGACCGTAGACTGCCCTGCATGGCATCCTGCTTTTAATACGCGATCGCAGAGGCAGCATACATACACTCTCAATAGTATCTGTTATCGCCACCACAACACGAAACCAACCACCAACACCTTGAACAAACTTGCCCGCCGCTGGAGCCACGATGATCGCCGTGTCCGTTTTGTTGGCGTGCTTGGCGGCAGCTCTGCGGCCAACGTCGGCCGCTGAGGCTGGGAGGGGTGGGATCTAGCATATCCCTTCCGCCGCCGAGCTGCATCAGGTTCGCTGCCCTTCCAGATGTGGGCACGTAGACATTGAGTACCCGTTCGGGATAGGGCCGGGCTCCTTCAGGCAAGGCTTCGAGCTCACCTGTGACAACACCGCTAGTCTAAGAGGCTCTTTCTGGCCAACACTACCACTGAGGTCTTTGTCCTGGATCCCGCATATAATACATTCCAGACCCCTGCTATCCACTTCAACATCACCATGAATCCAGGTATGAACGACACCTATAACATGTCATGGGAGATCCCCGTTAAAGGTGTTATGGTCTCTGAAGAAACAAGCTTGTTCGTTGTTGGTTGTGGTGTGGGTGTCTACTTGTTTGGCCATGATACCAACGATCCCATCGGTACTTGCATGAGTATTTGCCTAGACGACAAAGTGGCCATGCAGGAGGCAACTGCAAACAACTACAATGGCGGTGTTGGGATGGGATACTGTTCCATCCAATTGGGGCAGCACGTGCGAGCATTTAAGTTTGTAGTTTACCGACTCAATGGTGGCGTCTTAGCATGATCAGGTCAAGGTCAAGGGCTCTCTAATACAATCAAAGTTTTCCTGGCGAGGTATTACGATTTTCATGTTGCCGACATCTATTCAAGCCGTGTAGACAATAGAAACATTCATGCGCCATTGTTTGGAATGACCATCACGGATCAACCAAGCTGTGAAAGTGCTCACAAGGAAAAGTAAAGCTATGCTTGTGGCGATAATAGAGATTGCGAGGATTTGCCATCTGGAGGCTACTCCTGTAGCTGCCGCCCTGACACAAACGACAACAACCCGTACCTTATGGATGGTTGTCAGCAACAAGGTCAGCAATCTACTCTTTAATCAGTAATATAAAAATATTGAACTACCATGTCATGAATATTGGACTCATATATGCATGATTGAATATTATGGTATTTTTTGCACCAAGATTGTAACTTTTCCTCTCCTTTTCTATGCTCGTCATCATTTTTTATAGAAAAAACATATTTTTGCTTCCTAGTTAAAATATAATTAGTTCTACGTACAGCAAAGCAAGCACTAACTGTTTCTTGCCCAAGACTCAAAATTGCCAATCATTGAAGTTCGAAAATTAGGACACGCCTTTTCTTCATAATCTTTTGACGCATTTGGATGTACTACTGTTATTGATTATATTGTTTACTAGTGCCACATGCGGTAACTTAATTCCCAGTTCTCATATTGTCTCTACTAATGGAGAATTCTTGACAAGGTGTTAATAAGACTTATGCTGTTTTTGCTACTCCCTCCATCTCGGTGCATAAGGCATACTTGTAGTTCTAGGTCGTCAATTTAACTAGCTAAATGTGAATTATATGTAGTAATAAAAATATATATTTAGAAACTACATTTGTGTATGAATCCAATGATATACTTTTGATGACATATAACACCGTTTTAGGTTGACGCAGCTACCTACTTTAATAAAATGGTTGTGTGCGTCGTTTGATGCAGAGGCCAGGGGTAACCCTCCTTTTTGAAAAAAACAATGTTTTAGATAGTCAAATTAAGGACCTAGAACTACGTGCATGCCCTATGCACCGAGACGGAGGGACTAGTATCCACCCAATTAATGGGATTAGGTTTTCCACAAGTAGTAGCTCGTTTCTTTATAATGTTTCAACTAGCAATTAAACTTGGTATTATTAATTAATGATTTAATAAGTTTTATCTCTAGTCTAAATAGGATGACCATTAATTCGCATAATCTTAAGTAACTTCTCCTGTGGCAGTCTCCCAGTGTGACTTCTTTCTATGTCAATCTACTTGCAGCGCAATACAATCCCAATCATAAAGGAGGTTGCACCAAATTTTGCGGCAACACAAGTATGCACTTCCCTTTTGGGCTTGAAAAAGGTTGCTACGCTGCTGAAAAGTTTCGACTTAACTGTACATCAGAAAACATCACAATTCTTGATCGAGGGGGTAACAATTTTGGTGAAGGCGCCAAATTAATTGTGGACAACATTTCAGTGAATGAAGGATATCTTACTGTTAGAGAAACAAAAAATAACTCAAGGTATGGTAATGAAGAGCTCGCAATAATAGGGTATAGAAGCGATGGGGACTCGGAAGTAGAAGACATCTCTTCAAATGGTTTTCATTTATCTGAAGAATACGGTATGAAGTTGTTGTGGTCTGTCGATAATTTGACCTGTTCTAAGGCTATGAGCAAGCAAAGAAGTGCTACGTACGCATGCCGTAGCAGCAATAGCACTTACATTATTGTCAACCAACCAGGCTACAAGAATGTGACAATGCAGCTCGTCTATCGTTGCCAGTGCTCTCAAGGTTTTGATGGAAATTCATACATACTGAACAGATGCCAAGGTAAACACATTACAACTGCCAGAACAAATTATCTTCCAACTGCACGGACGATTTTCCATGTACATGAAATGATTGACTAAACCATTGCAATGATACATCTAGCAGGATTCATGTGATGCAATCTGTCGGTCACCTTGATCCAAAGAATTTATTTCCTTTTTAGAGGATTTAGGCTAGGCATGCTACTCAAATCATACAACTCATTAACATGTCTCATTTTGGTTATGTGCATCACATGATGTAGAGACTAGAAGAATTGTACATTACGGTACATTATGCTAAATTACCCTAGCCATGCACCAGTACTAGATTTTCGCTAATTCATGAAAATGGTAACATAGGGATTGATCCTTGTTTGAGCTAACACTGAATATCACCATCATGTATACAATTAATCTTATACAACTTTTTTTGTCTTTTATAATGTGCGCATACAAACTTCCAGAATATAGTGACATTTGCATACACATAAACAAGTAAATTCACCTCATGGAAATAATATGTTATTAACATATATGAAATCAAACATATGTGTATAATGTTAGGTTTCTACATAGTTTGGTTGTTTACAAACATGTGCTTAGAAACAATAATGGCCAATGGTGTATTTTGAAGATCGCATTGCTGCATAGAGGTAGTTTTAATGTCTCTAGGATGAGTGCTAGGCCAAGGGTAGCCTAGCAATGGTTCTACCATTTCTACCAAATATTTTCAGGCATCATTTGTTTCTCACATACCTACCATTTACAGATGTCAATGAGTGTTTGTTGATGAATATTTGCAACAGCTCTTGCTTAAATTATCCTGGAGGCTATAATTGTAGTGAGTGCACCCATGGAAAAGAGTTTGATCCAATAGAACTCAAATGTGTCATTGAACAAAGAGACACAATCTTCTCTTAGGTAAATCATACCGAATTTACTCACCTCGGTACAAATTGCAACTTGCAAAGTAGGATTTTTTTTCATAACAATTACTATTTGTTGTATAGGTATCGCAATTGGAATTAGTTGTGGCCTTGGTGCCATAATTCTTGTGGTAGGTGCAATAGTACTCATCAACCAGTGGAAGAGAGGCATACAGAAGAGAATTCGAAGGACATACTTCAAGAAAAATCAAGGCCTACTCTTGGAACAACTAATATTAGATGAAAGTGCCACAGATAAAACAAAGATATTCTCTTTGGAGGAATTAGATAAAGCAACCAACAACTTTGATGTCAGTCGTATTCTTGGTCATGGAGGACATGGCACAGTTTACAAAGGGATTCTATCCGATCAACGTGTAGTGGCCATAAAAAAGTCTAAGCTGGTGGAGCAAACTGAGATTGACCAGTTTATCAACGAGGTTGCCATCCTGTCACAAATCATTCATCGGAATGTGGTCAAGCTTTTTGGTTGTTGTCTCAAAACATAAGTACCTTTGCTAGTTTATGAGTTCATATCCAATGGCACACTATATGATCTTCTTCACATTGATGTAAGTGTTCAATGCTTACTTTTATGGGGTGATCGCATTAGGATTGATGTAGAAGCTGCAGGTGCTCTTGCTTATCTCCACTCAGCTGCTGCGATACCAATTTTCCATAGAGATGTAAAATCTTCCAATATACTCCTAGATGGCAACTTTACTACCAAGGTTTCTGACTTTGGTGCTTCGAGGTCTTTATCACTTGATTAGACACACACTACACCACGGTAAAAACTTAAGGGCAATCAACTGCCGGGAAAAGTGAAGAATTTAGGTCAATTAACTGCCGGTAAAGATTTAACTGCCGGGCAAGCGTTTGCAGGTCAAATTATCTGCCGGGAATGATATAGCAAGAATGGCAATGTAACTGCCGGGAAGTTTAGGGTCAACACAACTGCCCTGAAAACAAAACGAGGGCAAATACAATGTCGGTGACCAGGTTGGCGGGGACTGAAAAATTTGTGGCAAAAGCGCGCGAGCCAGGACGAAACAGTAGAAGTTACGCGAAGCAGCTTCCACGCGCCACGCGGCCCAAAAATTTACTCACTTTCCCCACTCCCCACCACAACCTGACCCAGCCGCCGCACTCATCGCCGTTAACACCGCCGCTTCCGCATCCCCGGATCCACACCGCCTGGCCAAGAACCACGGCTCCATTCCCCAACCACCACGCCGACGAACCCGTATCCCCCCATCCCCCATCTCCCACGCCACGCCCCCATCCGAATCCACGTCGCTGCGGCCTGCCACATGCCCATCCCGTTGATGTCGCAGCCGCATGCTGGCTGCAAGGACGCCGTCGATGTAACTCCCCTAAATCCGGCTTCGCCATGTGCCTAGATCCGGGCGCCACTGTACGCATCTTGCTCGATCTGGCTGCTGCCGCGCGCGTCCGTGCCAGATCCGGCCGGCACGGTCGAGGATGGGTGGAGGAGCATGGGGCGGTGGCTTGGTTGTGGAGAAGGGGAAGCGAGCACGGGGCGCTGGCTTGGTTGTGGAGGAGGTGAAGCGAACACAGGCCGTTGTGGCTAGGAGGTGAGCTGCTCATCCTCGATCTGGAGAAGGGGAAGGCAAAGGTGAGCAGGATCCCCTCAATTCTTGACATGCTTCTAGTTAATTTTGTATGGCTGGCTTCTGAACCCGATATTGCATTATGTGCGTCGAGAAACATACAATTTTATATCCTTATTTGCAAATTCGGAATTTCATCGTCTGTTCAACAGTGTGCTTATGATATTTTCCGTACTTATGGCTCAAAATGTAACATGCAGTCTAATTTGCATAGCTAGTTCATTTTCTTGGAGCTTATAGATGTAAGGCGTTATGTTCAGTGGGTGCTAAATCTTCACATTTAAAGATTCTGAATATATCCTTCTTTCTGTTCTTTGTTGTTTTACAACAGAAACATTTACTGATTTGGAAATTATACAGCAACCTTGTGCAACCAATATACTCACCTGTAATGAATAATTTTTCTCTAGTTTTCTTGTCAGATTGTTTCATTTGTCTTATGTTAAATGTTTCATGATTCATAGCCACCCTGTTTGGATGATATCTGTTAGCTTTATTTGGTATTGTGCAAGGAACTGAGAAGATGACTTCATTCTATCCATTGTAATTTTCTAGCTAGTAGCCTGCAGGCTACATCTCAGTCACATAAATTCCCTCAGTTCATTCAGTGTCAACTATGTAGAGCATATATGGATGATTCAGTGGAGAACCATGTTGTAAATAACCAGCAATGCTAGTTGATTCTTCAACTTTTAGGTTGAGCGGACATTGATTTGTTAAATCACTGACCAACAATTGTTCTAATATAGAATAGCCACTTTGTTTGTAACATGTACGTACTTGTTTGAGTTGCCATTCTTATGGTCTGCTTGATGATATAGTAAAATACTTGTTTATTTGTGGTTTCATGCAAGCTTGTGTAAAGTGCATTTGATAATTTTGCTTGGTAAATGAAAAAAAATGTTTTTTTTCATTTTTTTCATTGACTGAACAAAAACTTCACCACCGGTACATGGCAAGCTAGGGCCTTTAAATAGTGCTCGCATGCACTTCTAGTACTCTGTTGTTTGGACTCCACGATACAACTTGACTTCCCTAAAACACGTTTAACCGGCCCAGATTTATTCCTTAACTAACTTGAAAGTGAAACACAAAACTTCTTTTTTTGAATAAAAAGGTAGACCATTATCTACCTTATGCATTCAAAACGGGATGAACCCGGATGACCAGTGGTCAATTACATGTGTAAGTTTTGGTGGGAGCTGAGTGCTTCCCCCCTTGAACAGAGGTAGAAACTAGAAAAGAAGTACAGGAAGAAGAAATCAACAACTCAGTCTATTAGCCCACACAACAAACTTCGCCTTGTCCAATTGTCGCCGTGCACGGTGGCTCCATAATTTGAGTAGATCGGCAGCATTATGGCATAATGTTGTAGGCGACCAAAAACTGTTATTGAAAGGGCGGTTATTTCTTGCCTGCCACAAGGCAACCGCACAAGCCGCAAAGAGAACACACCAGAGGTGGCCAAAGCTGTTTTCCTCAGCAATATAATCAACAAAATCTGAAGAGTTAATACCACTATTAGTCCATAAACTTGTACCTGATGGAACAGAATGGTACAAGAACTAAAAAACCCCAAAGAAGTGGTCCTTCAACTTACCTAACAGAACATATTGATACAATTCTGTTAAATCTGACGGAATGACGTCTATTTTTTTGTTAACTGCAGCTGCAGACCACCTCTTGTTTACGGGGGACCTGCTTGTCAGTGTGATGCAGGGTATTAAAAAGGATGAACGGGAGATTCGAACCTGCAACCTCACGACTGGATAGCACAAACGCACGGGCGAGATAACCATCAAACCCGAAGGTTCTCTAGGGTAAAAGCTGAGATAAATATTTATAATCCTGATAAAGATGGAGAAAGAAATAGAAGACGAAAATAAAACGGAGAGGCGGGGCTTCGTACACTATACCTCCGGTATGCTTTTCCCACACTTTAGCATGACGACAAGCATCTCTTCTTGTTCAAAACAGAGACAGAAAATATTTATATTACACTAGTAGAAAACAGGGCTTTGGTTGAGGCAGGTTAAGGGCATTAATCCCGGTTCACTCACGAACCGGGACCAAAGGTGAGCATTAGTCCCGGTTCGAGCGGCGCAGGCATCAGTCCCGGTTCGAACGGGACCTTTAGTCCCGGTTGGAGACACCAACTGGGACTAAAGGGTTTGCGACCGGCTTCGAACGGTGCCGGCCCCTTTAGTCCCGGTTGGTATCTCCAACCGGGACTAAAGGCCCCCCCTTTAGTCCCGGTTGGAGATACCAACCGGGACTGAAAAAAAATTCAAATTTTTTATTCAAAATTTCTTTTCAAAAAAAAAATTTCAAATTTTTTTCCCAGCCCTTTAGTCCCGGTTGGTGTCTTCAACCGGGACTAAAGGTCTATCTTTAGTCCCGGTTGGAGACACCAACCGGGACTAAAGGGGGGCCCCTAAACCCTAAACCCCTTTACCACATTAATCTTAGAAAAATCATAACTAAATCATTCTAATTCAGAAAAATACAAATAATATATCAAAATTTGCAGAAAAAAAAGTTTTGTCCGATGAAACAACCAGTTTTCTGTTTCGACAATTTTTTAAAATCACCAAATTCCAAAGGCACTAGTAGAAAACGGGCCTTTAATCCCGGTTTGTAAGGCCCTTTAGTGCCGGTTCTACAACCGGCACTAAAGGGGGGGGACTAAAGGACCCCCCCCCCCCTTTAGTCCCGGTTCGTCACGGCCCGGCACTAAAGGCCCACCACGTGGCGCCTGCCGGGGCCGTTCGCTGGGGGACCTTTAGTCCCGGTTGGTAACACCAACCGGGACTAAAAGTATTTAATTCTTTTAATTTTGGTTTATTTTTCCTTTTAATTTTGTGTTTTCCATTTAATTATTTTTCATTTCAAACATATATTACGCTACTACATACTGTACACGTTGTGCATATATATATAAATCGAATTTCTCGTACGACGACCATTCACATACATATATATATACAATTTGGTATATACAATTTCTCCTACAATTTGCGGATCATTACATATGCAGGGCATTACTGCTTGATCTTGTAATGGTATTCTCCTTTGGGATCTATGACCTGGTCGACCAGAAATCCAGCTATTTCCTCTTGAATTGCTCGTACGCGAGCCGTTGGTAGGAGCTGGCCCCGCATCTCTATCATCTATAATCAGGAGATCAAGATGAATATATTAGTTGTGTGTATATATATTAGCTAGATCATGATAAAAAAAATTATGGATAGTGTTCTGGCAAACGTACCCAAAGAGTTTTTTCATCTATGCTCCTTTCAGACGTGATCATGCGAATATTCTCGCAAACGTAGTATGCGCATAAACTATTCCCCTTCTCTTGCCTCATGCACTTTACGAGAATAAAATTCAATCAGGTAATAATTAATCAAGCATGATAATGGTATTGAAACTAGAATTAAAGAGATACACGGACGTAGCTAGCTAGTACTACTTAATTACCTTGGGTCGCACCCATTTCAGCTGTTGTTTCCATTGGCCGGGGACCTCTTCGATGAACTTTTTCCAAGCCCTGCCCGCCGGCAAAGAAAATGAATAAAGGAGTTATTAACTAGTTGATATCAGGAAATGAAGTAAAGAGGCAGACATAGTGCGATAATGATTGAAATTACCTGTCGAACATCCCCTTCACGGTTGCGTATTCGGATGGATCCTTATATAGTGAGTCCAGTACTTCAACTTTTCCCTTGTCAACTTCAATGATTAACAAGATCCAGTGGAAACTGCATGCGCACACGTTTTTTATAAATAAGCGGGCATGTGCATAACTCATCAACTACACTTATTAACATCTACTAAGCAAAAAATAGAATTTGTAGTACAAGATATAGTAACACTCACCCGAAGTTGTAAGGAAGTAGTATTTTTGGTTGGGTGTTTAGTTGCTTCAAAAACTCTAGCAGGAATCTCTCTGTGTCTTCTCTCGAATATTGATCTTCCCATATCGCCTGATTAATCGTATTTGGGTCAATGAACCCAACTCCATAGCGTCTAGTTTTTTTCATTTCATACATCTTCATTCTGCATAATACCACAGAAAAGAATATAGTGAGGATAATTACAGTTAATGAACGAGAGCACATCTAGCTAGCTAGCTAGAGACTTAAATTACAGAAAGAAATCACTTACAGACAATAGCAACTGACGATAGATTTGTCGAGTGCGTCTTGATTGAATAACTGAAGCAACTCTGAATAATGAATCCACACGTCTTTTTTATGGAAGTAATGCCTTTTCCTGACTTTCACCATGAGGGACTCTTCATTGGTATTTGCTGTTTTTTGCATGTACCACGTATGCAACTCGTACATTCTCGTTGGTAGAAGCTTGACTTCGTCAGGCTTGACCAGAGGTTTGCCACGGACATATTGGTATTTTACTTCCTCCTCTGTAATCCCGGGGATTTCCTCAAGGCCTAGGAGTTGTTCAACAGTGACACCGGCCTCTTTAGCCTGCCTTCTAAGATCGTCGGTTATTGCCGGCCGATCGGCGGTACTCACATGTGTTTGTACAATGAGCGGGGGGGTCGATTGCACTGCTTGTTCTCCCAGCTGGGGAACAGTTTTCCCGCTTTTTTTGCCAACTGCTTGGCTCGAGCTCGAGCTCGACTCCTTTTGCCCTGCAGAATATGACTTCTTGATAGACCGCACATAGTCGGAGTCCTTCTGATTGTCAGCCGGTCGAGCCATATCAATAAAGTGTTGTGATACATGCTCAGGTACTTTCTCCTTTGGCGGCGCGGGCGGTTTCGGTGCAAAATGGGCCTTCAATTGGGCATCACATGCGTCGTCGAGTTCCTCCCGAGTCAGGTGGTAAGATAACTTCGGAAGAGGCTTGAGGTTTGGACCATATTTGAATTTCTTGCTTGTTGTACCGCTAGCCGTCGTAGCTACGGCCTCTCTCTTCCGCTGTTGCTTAGGCGGAGCACGCTGAGTCGGCTGACTTGGAGGAGGAGGAGTTGGCTGACGCCGTGCCGGACTTGGAGGAGGAGTCGGCTGACGCGGTGCCAGACTTGGAGGAGGAGGAGTCGACTGAAGCGGCAGAGGACTTGGAGGAGGAGGAGTTGGCTGACGCCGTGCCGGACTTGGAGGAGGAGTCGGCTGACGCGGTGCCGGACTTGGAGGAGGAGGAGTCGACTGACGCGGCGGCGGACTTGGAGGAGGAGGAGTCGGTGGCCTTGGAAAGACGATGCAATCCTTTTTCCATAGAATGATACGATGTATGGCCTCTCCCAGTGTTCTCTCCTCGTCACCTCCAAGAATGTCAAGTTGTAGCTCGTGATATGCTCACATCACTTCATCAACCCCGACACGAGCATAGCCAGCTGGAATGGGATTGCAATGGAAGGTTGCTTCAGGGGGATTTGCTAAAGCATAGCCGTCCGCCACCTTCATGGATAAGTTCTTCACTTTCATGTGTAGCTCACAGTTAGTCCTGTCTTTGATATCATCCACAGGGTAGCTAGCTAGCAGTGCATTATCGATATCGGCCGGGGCGGAACCCACGCTGCTTCTCGGCATAGATGGGACGGTGCTATCCAATGCTGGATCGATCTGCTCATGCTGCCGCTGAGACGCCCTTTCCTGGCTGAGTGAGTCGATCTGCTCCTGCTGCCGCCTGACAAATCGTTCCAACTCCAGGTGCGAGGATATTAGGCCTTCAAGGCGGAGTGCTTCCTCCTTCTTCTTCTGCTCCTCATGCTTCTTCTTTCTCGCACGGCTTCTATAGTCGTCGTTCCAATCCGCAAACCCCTCATACCACAGAACAACGCCTTTGCCTCGTGTTCTTCCCGGGTGTTCAGGATTCTTCAGGGCGCGCGTAAGCTCGTCGTTATCTCTGTTGGGCGTGAACACCCCCGATCGAGCTTCTTCTATTGCAATAAGTATTTCGTCTGTCGCTTCTTTAAGACTTGCCTTCACCATAACCAGCCCTGTCTCTGGGTCCAACATCCCCTCATGCGCATAAAACCATGTCCTGCACCTGGGGGGCCATGTCAATGTAACTGGACTGACCCGTTTACTAATCATCTCTTGCTCAGATTGATGCCACTTAGGTAGGGCCACCTGGTAGCCACCTGGCCCCAGACGATGGTGCCACTTCTTTTTCGCAGCATTAATCTTGTTTTTCCTCGACAGTTCCTTAGCTTCTTCCGATTCCTTGAACTTCACGAAAGCGTCCCAGTGATCTTTTGCCTTCACCAGTGCTCCCGTGAATTCTGGAGTCTTCTTTTTTGATTTGACGTACTTAGCCCATGCATTTTTCTTGAAGGTGTTGAATGCGATCGCCATCTTTTTAAGAGCATAGTTTCTGACTTTCTTCAGATCTGCATCTGTCAAATTATCTGGTAGGGTGAAATGTTCCATGAGCGTAGTCCAAAGCACATCTTTTGCTCTTTCGTCGACAAAAGTAACTCCTGCTCGATCTCCCTTTGCTGGCTTTCTCCATTCTTGAACGGAGATCGGGATTTGGTCCCTGACAATAACTCCGCATTGATTCTTGAACGTGGTCGCATTTTTCTTAGGTTCAAGCGGTTCGCCAGTTGATGTTTTGATGGAATCGATGTTGAACTTTACGCCTTTGTCCAACTTTTTGGCTGGGCCTCGAACTACCTTGTCGCTTGTACAAGATTTGCTCGATCCGGAGGCCTAAAAGAAGAAAGATCGATTCGTTAATACATACAAATCAATTAAGACATGTAATGATCACCGGATGGCTTATATATTAAATATACCTCGCCGGTCATTGTTATTTGAAGAACATTTTCTTCGTCAACATCGTTGTCGTCACCTTCATCTATTCGTTCGTCTTCATCAAACATCATACCCTCACCCGAAGGGTTCAGATATTGCGAGCCGTCATCATGATCATCTGGGCTCGTGGAGCGTATGATGTCGAACACAGCCTCTTCTCCTTCTCTGCCGGTATTGTCCATAGCTTTTATTTAACTAATCCAGAAGAAAGATAAAACAATTTAGTATTCAGAGATCTGAAAGGTAGATGCATGAGATCAGAAAGAAATTGGATCAACTTGTGCACATCCATAATGGGGGCATTCCTGATAATTAATCCCTTAAAGGACTAAGAAAATCTATTGCAAATACAACATTAAAATATGCAACTTTTGCAAATACTAATTGCTATACATTGGATCAAATGTCAAAATTCCTCAACGTTTTTATATCTAACATTTATCTAGCTATAACTAAAAGTATAAAAAACTAAAAAACATTCATCTAACATTTCTATAACTAAAAGTATAAAAAATTAAAAAACAGAAAAAGAAACACTAATTAAGCATACTTCTATACATCCATTAAAAAACAGAAAAAGAAACATTATATAAAAAAATCTATACTAATTAAACACTAATTATATCCATCTAACATGCATTCATACATACATATATACTAGTGAAAAACAACTAAAACATCTAAATAGAAAATGTGTGTGTGTGTGTGTGTGTTCATGCATGTGTGTGTGGGGGGGGGGGGGGGGGGCTCGGGGCCGGACGGGCGGCCATGGCGCGCGGCAGGGGGCGAGGGAGGGGGGGAAGAGGGAGGAACTGAGCTCACAGCGGGGCGACGGCGAGGCGAGGCGAATCGGGGGCAGCGACGGCGTCGGAGCAGGCGGCGCAGCGAGGAGCGGGCGCGCGCGCGCGGGCCGGCGGCGCCGTCGGGGATCGGTGAGGAAGGGCGCGTCCGGAGTAGGGGTCGACGAGGAGGGACGGGCGGCCGGCGTCGGGGGCGGCGACGGCGTCGATCGGGGCAGGCGGCGGCGCGCAGCAGCCTGGCGGCGTCGTCTGTGTTTGGCGTCGAGAGAATGGAGAGGATCGTAAGTGGAGTTATATATATATGAGAGCCTTTAGTCGCGGTTGGTGGCTCCAACCGCGACTAAAGGCCACCTTTAGTCGCGGTTGGAGCCACCAACCGCGACTAAAGGTCTCGCTTCCCGCCGCTTGGACTGGATGAAATTCACCTTTAGTCGCGGTTGGTGGCTCCAACCGCGACTAAAGGCCCCCCTTTAGTCGCGGTTGGTGGCTCCAACCGCGACTAAAGGCCTGTTCCTGGCACGGCGCAGTGTGGTGGATGTTTAGTCCCACCTCGCCCAGCGAAGGGCGCTCGCACTGGTTTATAAACCCCGGCGCGGTAGCTCATTCGAGCTCCTCTCTAAAGCAGGCCTACAAGGCCTACCGTTCTTTCCAGCCCTGTGGGCCATACTGGGCGTTGCGGGCCTGCATCCTGGCCCAACTAGTGGGTGTCTAGTCGTATGCAGGCCGTGGCGGCCCAGTAGGCGGGCTTTTTTTTTACTTTTCAGTTTTTTTTTGTTTTCTTCTATATTTATTTTCTTTTGTTTCTTGGTTGTTTTTTGCTTTATTTAGAGTTTCTGAGTGAATCTTTTTGCTTTAGGTCAAAAAAATTATAAACTTTCTGTTAGTGCCAGTAGTTTTCAAATTTGAATTATTTGAAATTTGTGTGAATCACTAGTTTGTGAATAACTTTATTTTAAAAAAAGATTTTTCAGTGATTCTTTTTTCTGCTGTTTAATATTAGTGTGTTTTATCATTATATTCAATTTGGTAATTCTTAGGTTATTTAAAAAAAATGAAATGCCTTTGTAACAGATGAGTTTTCGTCCGAAAGCGTGATACTTCGAAAGAGATTGTCCATTTTGTACACGAAGTGCATCCAGTTTTTGCCGTAACCCTCTCAACTTTTTAGCACATGCTATGTGGGTGAAATGATGATACCATGCCAACTTTCAACCTTTTATGATTGTGATTTGTAGTGCTTTTCAATTTCAGGGTCATTTAGCTCAAAAAAATCAGTAAATGCATGAAAAATAGCAAATGAAGTCAGAAAGGGTTGAAAATAGATGACGTGGCTTTGGACATAATATTTCTTCGCGTTTCAAATGCCAAAACACATAAGTCGGAGTTCTATTACAAAGATTCCCTCCGGTTTGTCCGAAGTGGGACTTTCCAGATATATAAGTCCGGAAACTAACTAGAGAAGCCGGTCACATCCCAGAGTGGGATCTTTGGATATAAAACTTTTTCTTCGCGTGTGTCCCTTTGTGCCGTAACCATGGACAATCTTCATCGTTTAACTTGATGCTCGGGTCAACATTCACTGTGAAGGGAGCAATTTCATGAAACTTTTCATAATCTTCTGACATGTCTGTCTTGTCTTCCACTCCCACGATGTTTCTTTTCCCTGAAAGAACTATGTGGCGCTTTGGCTCATCGTATGATGTATTCGCTTCCTTATCTTTTCTCTTTCTCGGCTTGGTAGACATGTCCTTCACATAGAAAACCTGCGCCACATCATTGGCTAGGACGAATGGTTCGTCTGCGTACCCAAGATTGTTGAGATCCACTGTTGTCATTCCATACTGCGGGTCTTCCTTTACCCCGCCTCCTCTCAGATTGACCCATTTGCACCGAAACAAAAGGACCTTCAAACCAAGTCCATAGTCAAGTTCCCATATCTCCTCTATGTAACCATAATATGTGTCCTTTGGCCTATTGGTGTTTGCTGCATCAAAGCGGACACCACTGTTTTGGTTGGCGCTCTTTTTATCTTGGGCGATCGTGTAAAATGTATTCCCATTTATCACGTACCCTTTGAAAGTCAATATAGTCGAAGATGGTAACTTGGACAGCAAGTACAGGTCATCTGCAACAGTGTCGTCATGCATGAGACGTGTCTGCAACCAACCGGCGAAAGTCACAGTTTGTTCATGTGTAATCCAGTCGTCAGACTGCTCCGGGTGTTTGGAGCGTAGAATATTCTTGTGTTGCTCGATATACGGAGCCACCAAGGCGGAACTTTGTAGAACTGTGTAGTGTGCTTGCGCCAAAGAATGCCCGTCCCGGCATATTACTGAATTCTTTCCTAGCGTGCCTTTTCCACCCAGTCTGCCCTCATGCCGCGATTCAGGAACACCAATCGGCTTAATGTCAAGAATAAAGTCAACACAAAACTCAATGACCTCCTCTGTTTCATGGCCCTTGGAGATGCTTCCTTCTGGCCTAGCACGATTACGAACATATTTCTTTAAGACTCCCATGAACCTCTCAAAGGGGAACATATTGTGTAGAAATACAGGACCCAGAATGGCAATCTCCTCGACTAGGTGAACTAGGACGTGCGTCATGATATAGAAGAAGGATGGTGGGAACACCAACTCGAAACTGACAAGACATTGCACCAAATCATTCTCTAACCTTGGTAAGATTTCTGGATCGATTACCTTCTGAGAGATTGCATTGGGGAATGCACATAGCTTCACAATGGCTAATCGAACGTTTTCCGGTAGAAGTCCCCTCAATGCAACCGGAAGCAGTTGCGTCATAATCACGTGGCAGTCATGAGACTTTAGGTTCTGGAACTTTTTCTCTGCCATATTTATTATTCCCTTTATATTCGACGAGAAGCCAGACGGGACCTTCATACTGAGCAGGCATTCGAAGAAGATTTCCTTCTCTTCTTTGGTAAGAGCGTAGCTGGCATGACCCTGAAACTGCTTTGGATCCATGCCGTCTTCTCCGTGCATACGTTGCTGGTCCTCCCGTGCCTCCGGTGTATCTTTTGTCTTCCCATACACGCCCAAGAAGCTTAGCAGGTTCACGCAAAGATTCTTCGTCACGTGCATCACATCGATTGCAGAGCGGACCTCTAGGTCTTTCCAATAGGGTAGGTCCCAAAATATAGATTTCTTCTTCCACATGGGTGCGCGTCCGTCAGCGTCATTCGGAACAGATTGTTCGCCAGGACCCTTTCCAAAGATTACTTTTAAATCCTTGACCATATCAAGTATATCATCACCAGTACGGTGGCGAGGCTTCTTCCGGTGATCTGCCTCACCTTTGAAATGCTTGCCTTTCTTTCTTACGGGATGCCTGCTCTGAAGAAATCGACGATGCCCCAGGTACACATTCTTCTTACATTTATCCAAATATATACTGTCAGTATCATCTAAACAGTGCGTGCATGCGTGGTATCCCTTGTTTGTTTGTCCTGAAAGGTTACTGAGAGCAGGCCAATCATTGATGGTTACAAACAGCAACGCTCGCAGGTCAAATTCCTGTTGTTTGTGCTCATCCCACGCACGTACACCTTTTCCATTCCACAGCTCTAAAAGTTCTTCCACTAATGGCCTTAGGTACACATCAATGTCGTTGCCGGGTTGCTTGGGGCCTTGGATGAGCACTGGCATCATAATGAACTTCCGCTTCATGCACAACCAAGGAGGAAGGTTATAGATACATAGAGTCACAGGCCAGGTGCTATGATTGCTGCTCTGCTCCCCAAAAGGATTGATGCCATCTGCACTTAAACCAAACCATACATTCCTTCCGTCATCTGCAAAGTCCTTCCACTTTCTCTCGATTTTTCTCCACTGTGATCCGTCAGCGGGTACTCTCAACTTCCCGTCTTTCTTACGGTCATCTTTGTGCCATCGCATCAACTTGGCATGCTCTTTGTTTTGGAACAAACGTTTCAACCGTGGTATTATAGGAGCATACCACATCACCTTGGCAGGAATCTTCTTCCTGGGGCGCTCGCCCGCAACATCACCAGGGTCATCGTGGCCGATCTTATAGCGCAATGCACAGCATACCGGGCATGCATTCAAATCCTCGTACTCACCGCGGTAGAGGATGCAGTCATTAGGGCATGCATGTATCTTCTGCACCTCTAATCCTAGAGGGCAGACGGCCTTCTTTGCTTCGTACGTACTGTCGGGCAATTCGTTGTCCTTTGGTAGCTTATTCTTCATTATTTTCAGCAACTTTTCAAATGCCTTGTCAGGTACACCATTCTCTGCCTTCCATTGCAGCAATTCCAGTGTGGTACCCAGCTTTTTCTTGTCATCTTCGCAATTTGGGTACAACAATTTCTTGTGATCCTCTAACATGCGCTGCAACTTCAGCTTCTCCTTTTCACTTGCACAGTTTCTATTTGCATCGGCAATGGCCCGACCAAGATCATCAGCGGGCTCATCTGATGCCTCTTCTTCAGCTCCTTCCTGCATTGCCGGCTCAGCTTCTTCCCCCATTGTTGTACCATCGTATTCATGGAACCCATGGCCAGGATAGCTGTCGTCATCCTCTTCTTCTTCATTCTCTTCCATTAGGACCCCTCTTTCTCCGTGCTTGGTCCAACAGTTATAGCCGGACATGAAACCGGACTCAAACAGGTGGACGTGAATGGTTCTTGAGTTAGAGTAATTTCGATCATTCTTACAGCCAGCACATGGACAATACATAAAACCATCCGCCCGCTTGTTTGCCTCAGCCGCAACCAAAAAAGTATGCACGCCATTAATGAACTGGGGAGAGCATCGGTCATCGTACATCCATTGCCGGCTCATCTTCATTACACAACACCGAAAAGACCAAATTAATACAAGTTCATACACACTTGTTCTCATAAAGCAACATACAAACTCTCTAGCTAAAGCATTTAAATGCAACAACAAATGCGATCAAGATCGCAACTAAGGTAACAATTGATCCAACAGCATAGTGATACCAAGCCTCACTATCAATGCATATTTTTTAAATTTTCTAATCTTCAAGCGCATTGCATCCATCTTGATCTTGTGATCATCGACGACATCGGCAACATACAACTCCAGTTTCATCTTCTCTTCTTCAACTCTTTTCAATTTTTCTTTCAAATACTCATTTTCTTTTTCAACTAAATTTAACTTCTTGACAAGAATATCTATGTCGGTTGCAATTTCCGGTTCACATACCTCCTAGATAAAAATATCTATGTCAACTTGATGGGCATAATTGTCATAAACGCGAAATGCAACAAATAGTTATAAAAGAGAATATATATACCACATCCGAATCATAAACCGGACGAGGGCCGACGGGGACGGATATCAAAGTCATGGCACTATGTATAACAAACAATCATACATGTAAGAAAATTATACAATTAACTATCTAAATCATACAAATAAGATTTTTTTTTATAAAAAGGATAAGAACGAACAAGAGGCTCACCAAGGTGTGGTGACGGCGACGGGACGGTGCGGGCGATCGACGGTGGTTAGGACGGGGACGGGAAGGCACTAAGTAAACCACACCTACACATGCAAAGTAAGAAGTTAATTTGAGCTCAAATTGCATATAAATCAAATGAACTACTACCACATATAAATACTCCCAAACTAAAACCCACAAATCACTATACTTATAGAGCATTGCAAGAGCTAATCTAGCAATAAGAGATGAAAGGACAAAGTTGCTAACCTTTGTGAACACTTGGATGGATGGGGTGCCTCCAAATCTTGACAAATTTTGGCAAAAATGGAGGATGAGCTCGAGGAAGAGGGAAGAACAAAGGAGGGGAAGAAGGGGGAAAAAAGGGAGGAGTACTGTGATCGGGCTGGCCGAATTCATATAGGGGATCTTTAGTCCCGGTTGGTATCTCCAACCGGGATTAAAGGGGGGGCCTTTAGTCCCGGTTGGTGATACCAACCGGGACTAAAGGGGCTCGTGGGGGCCCCAGCTGACACCAGCCTGCCACCACCCTTTAGTCCCGGTTCGTGTTACGAACCGAGACTAAAGGGGCTCGTGGGGGCCCCAGCTGACACCAGCCTGCCACCACCACATTAGTCCCGGTTCGTGTTACGAACCGGGACTAAACGTCCGGAACGAACCGCGACTAATGATGCCCGTCCTGAACCGGGACTAATGGTCACATTAGTGCCGGTTCAAAACCCGACCGGGACTAAAGCTGCGGACAAAAGGTCCGTTTTCTACTAGTGAGGGAAAATAGAGTTTTTGGACGTTTTAGACGTTTTAGGGTTTATGGACTAGGGTTTATATTTCTAAGTTTAGGGTTAGGTTTTAGGGTTTGAACCTTTAATGTTTACTGTTTAGAATAGAGTTTTGGACGTTTTAAGTCCCGGGTTTAGGGTTTTCAGAGTTCATTTGTAGTGCTTTTCAATTTCAGGATGTCAGTAAATCCATGAAAAAAAAGCAAATGAAGTCAAAAAAGGTTGAAATTTAAGGATGTGGCTTTGAATGGTTCATATTGAACACACAAAAATTCTGGAGTTGAAATAAGATTAAAAAAATGAAATGTCTTTGTAACAGCTGAGTTTTCGTCCGAAACCCTGTTACTTCGAAAGAGATGGTCCAGTTTGCACACAAAGTGCATCCAGTTTTTGCCCTAACCCTCTCAACTTTTTAGCACAAGCTATTTGGGTGAAATGATGATACCATGCCAAATTTCAACCTTTTCAGAGTTCATTTGTAGTGCTTTTCAATTTCGGGCTAATTTAGCTCAAAAAATCATTAAATGCATGAAAAATAGCAAATGAAGTCAGAAATGGTTGAAATTTGAGGATGTGGCTTTGAATTGTTCATATTGAACACACAAAAATTCTTCAGTTAATATAAGTTTAAAAAAATGAAATGTGGTCAAACTCTGGTCAAACAGTGGTCAAACTGTGGTCAAACTACTAAATAATTATTGTTTTTTAGAATAATAGTTTCAAACTCAAACGGTGAAGCGTGTGACATCATGGTCACATTTTTCTGATAATAATGGATATATTATTTGTCGAATTTCGATTTACAGATTTAAAGATATTAATTATGCCATATTAAATGAATAAACGGCATAATAATATTATTATTATTATTACTTATTTTATTTTCATTGAAATTCAATATTATTATTACTTATTTTATTTTGAACTTTTTGTACTATTTTGGATTTTTTGATTTTTTTTTTATTTTTAAGAATTTTTGATTTTTTTGAATTTTTTTCCTTTTTTTGAAGTATTTTTTAGTTTTTAAATTAATCATTGTTGTTTGTTAATCATTTTTGTTTATTTTAATAATTGTTTGGAATTCAAAAAATTAAATCATGTGACATCAAGACCTAAGGGTTAACAGGATTGATAGCTTACTATTGTCAGGAAAACAACAAGTGCAGACTTGGAAACTAGGGGGAATAGAACCTGAAAGTTAAGCGTGCTGGGACTGGAGTAGTGAGAGGATGGGTGATCGGCCGGGAAGTTAGACGATTTGGAATGAGTGCTGATTAGAGATTAGAGATTAAATTCTGAAGCAGTGAGGAAGGGTGATTAGAGATTAAATTGTCAAATAATTCAAAATTTTGAAAATCAGAAGAAAAAATTTAAAAATTTTGAAAAAAAAAAATTGAATTTTTTTTTTGAAAAAAATAATTCCTTTAGTCCCGGTTGGTGTTACCAACCGGGACTAAAGGTAGCCTTTAGTCCCGGTTGGTAACACCAACCGGGACTAAAGGTCCTCCAGCCCACGCACAGAGAGCGGCCACGTGGAGCCCCTTCTGTCCCGGTTCGTAAGCGAACCGGGACTAAAGGTTTTGGGCTTTAGTCCCGACCTTTTTGTCCCGGTTCCAGAACCGGGACTAATGGGCCTCTGGAACCGGGACTAATGGGCCGTTTTCTACTAGTGTTAAGTAAATATGACCTCCCTTCATGTCCATAGTGTCCACACAAATAGTTCATGAACAGTCTAAATCTTAGAGTTTTGCAAAAAAGAAAAATTAAAAGACCAAGATTATAGCTCATGTACGAATTCTGAATGAATGCAACTCATGTACAAAAACAAGATTTATTTAGTATTGTTGAACCTTGAAATTTGTTCACAGGTTATTCAACGCGATATTTCTCTGTTAATGGTGAAAAGATGTGAATCAACTAACTTGGAGTTTCAAGTTTCATAATGATTTATTTCCCCAACAACAGATCATCTTTTATTTTATCTACTCCCTTCGTTCCTAAATATAAGTCTTTCTAGAGATTCCAACATGGACTACATATGGAGCAAAATGAGTGAATCTACACTCTAAACTACGTCTATATACATTCGTATGTAGTCCATAATGAAAATCTCTAGAAAGACTTATATTTAGGAACGGAGGGAGTACAATATTACAACCACAGACAATTCCCAACACCTAACAGTTTCAGATTCAACAATGTCAGTAAACTGTTTTTTCAGACTATAGAACAATTTCAGCAATAGTTTCTATAACAGTTTCAAGCACAAGTATGGGTACCCCATTGAAGTACACCCCAAAAAAACATCTACAACAAAAGTACATGTCTCCCGTATTGAACATGAAGTGATGCTTGTTTTGTTGGTAACGTGAGGGAAAAGTATACCAGAGGCCAGAGGTATCAGGTTTGAAGCCCAAAAATGGCTTTCGGTGCTCGGGCTCCATGTAGCCCAGAAATGCTACAAAGTAAAGATGCTAGATTAGGATGAACTTTTCTTATGTAACCAGTGGGTTGCACATATCTTACTCACGTAAATGATCCATTACTAGGTTTGTAATATACAAATGTGAAGAACATATGTTGAATGCTTTATTGCTGGGTTTGAATGGATTTCAATGTTGAGCTGAGATATCGGTTTATGAATGTTTTATTATTGGGTATGCAGATGGAGGTTGTTCGTAAAGTTATGCAGAAGCAACCATCACAGCCGGTAGCAGTCCCCACATCTAGTAGGTATTGCAGATTCTTAGAATTCCTGCTAATTTTGTTTTCATTATCATCTAGACAAAGTGTATAATGAACTAGCTCTTGAAAAAATTAGACCTTACTTTTCCTGGTTGTTTGGGATGAATGCTAGCAGAGACTAGGGCCAACTCTCTTCTTTCTTTTTGTCCTGCAAGAGCTATTCTCATGCTATCTGAATAAAGCCTACCTGAGCTTGTAGTTTCCAATCAAGATAGATTACCATGGATCCCTTTATATTTAGTTCATCTAAAATTACAATTTTTGTTCTGATCACAAGGGCCATTCTATTGAAAATAATCATAACTTGCCATCTTCGCTAATAACAAACATAGCAACTTCCAAGTTAATCATTCTATTCTACTCCCTCCAATCCAGATTAATTGATGCAACTCTAGTACAACTTTAGTACAAAGTTGTATTAGAGCTGCGTCAATTAATTTGGATCGAGAAGGAGTATTAAATTGGAAAAGTAAAACTTGATCCGAGTAAGTTAGTGGTGATTTCCCAAGCGAAAACATTGACTATGATCACCATGTACCTTATCTGTTCTTATGTGTGCCTTGTGGAATTCTGACTTGCTCTTGCTTGCAAGTAGTTGTGCAGTGGATTTGTGGAACATGTGTTTTTCCGAGCTATCTAATTGGCCGCTTCTTTTTTTACAGGTCACCGGTGTAATTCTTTTGCATGCACAACTTTCAAGAGGTGTGTTTCATGAGCTAAAAGGATCTTCAGCTGGGATCTATTTCTAACTGAAACCAGATGTTGTATTTTGCGCTTTTCACTCTTATGCAATACTGGACCTATGAACCTACATATGTATGCCTATGTGTGCATGGGAATAGTGGAATACATGAAGGATAGTTGTGCTGTAATACTGGGCTTGTGAAACTATATATGCTTGTAGACATGATGGATTCTTGAGATACATATATATTATGTCTAAGTGATGCAACTTTAATTACTGTACATGCGTATTATTATACATATATACTATACATATGGCACAAATGGAGTGAATATAAATGTTAGTTGTTGAATCGGAAGGGAGTCTGTGTGCTTGCAGCATAAACAATTAAGGGCAGTATAACTGCCGGGAACTACTTCTTTCTGCCCTGAATTATTACCTTGCCGGGAAAAAACTATATGCCGGGAATAGTTCTATCTGCCGGCAAAGGTTCTAACATGTAGGTCAGACGAACTGCCGGGCATTCTTGTAACTGCCGGGAATTGTTTTTCCCGACAGGACTTTCCAGGGCAGTCTGTAAATGCCGGCAAAAATCATTCCTCGCGGATATTTTGCCTCCATTGGCTAGTTTTCCCGGCAGATATTGTGACCCCAAAGTTCTTGTCATGGTGTAGTGACATGTAGTGACAATTGTACAAGGAACTTTTGGTTACTTAGACCCCGAGTACTACCACACCGGGGAGCTAAGTGAGAAGAGTGATGTTTATAGCTTTGGAATTATACTGGTGGAGCTTCTAATGAGAAAGAAGCTAATTTTTATTAATGAACAAGGTATAAAACAAAGCTTGGCTCATTACTTTGTGGAAGGACTTCAGCAGGGAGTTCTCATGGAAATCGTGGATCCCCAAGTTGCAGAAGAAGCGAATCAGAATGAAATTGATGATATTGCCTCAGTTGCGGAAGCATGCTTGAAAACCAAAGGAAGAGAAAGACCTACCATGAAAGAGGTAGAAATGAAGTTGCAACTCCTAAAAACTAGAAGATTGAGGAGTCAACTTCCTCCCATAAATGATGGAGAGATCGAGTCATTTGGGTGCCTAAATGGCGCTAGCTCTCATGCACAGAGCAACAACATTATCAGTAATGTTGGCTTAACACCTACATGCATCTCCGGAAAGTACAGTCTAGTGCAAGAGTTTTTGAACTCGGCCAGCTTTCCACGCTAGCGAAGCACACAGTGGGATGATCATCTGCTTTACTAAGCTTCTGAGGTGCATCTTTGTCAGTTACCCTACACGTATTTATATAGAAAAAAATGTAATGCATGTAGTTCCTTTTAGTGTGGGAGTATGCCATATGTAAATTCCCGCATTGTGTTTGTAGCTTATTTTCTGTGTGTAATTTCAATTTAGAGGACAACTCATTGCGATTAAGCTATCGTGGTGAATAAAGGTATTTTTCAGTGTTGTCAACTACAGCACTCATTTCTCACCACTCATTACCAGTGACTTACGTATTACAGGTTCGAGTAGTACCGAGTTTAATTTACCTATACCAGGTGTATATGTCCTAATTTGATTTAGAGTTACATGGTTCGAGTAGAATCTACTGTGGTGAATGTTTGCCGGGATGGAGGAAGATGATGGCCTGAATGAGGTTTCCTTGGTCAGAAATGAGACGCACAAGTCAGGATGAGATCGTCTTGTGAAGGTGCATAGGGAAGACAAGGAGGGTCGAGCTATCTCAACTCCAGGAGCAGCCAAGTCAGCCATGCCGATGCTAGCATGTTCACCGCGTACCGACTGCCGGAAAAGGCTGCCGACAATGGCTCAACGACAAATTGAATCTTGTTGGGGAGTAGAGGAGAGGGTAGACAACCAAGCCTCGGGGAAGAAAATGAATGTTATGCAGGAGGCTCGACACATGTATCTTCTTACTAAAGGCATGCATCTACAGCCGTGCTCCTCAAAAGTGACCTCTCGTATGTCCGTGGACAGAGCCCGATCACCTCCCATTTTTCGTCCGCTGCAATCATAAACCTCAAATCTCACATTCTGAGTAAGTCCAAGGCCAAGGACGATCGTCTAAATCTCCTGCTCGTCCCTCCCCTCCCCTCCTGCTCGTCCGCACCGCCCCCGCGCGGCAGCCGGACGGGCCCCTCTCCCCCGGCCTCCTCCCTCCCCTTCGCCGCCGCCTAGGTGCGCCGTCGGGCGAAGCCCGACTGGTGTGGGCGGCGGCGGGGCTCTTCTGCCCTCCTCGCTCGGTGGCGGCGGCGCGGGTTGCTGCTGGCCAGCAGGGGCACCAGGCTGGGCGTGGGGCTCGGCAGCAAGACGGCTTCGTGGCAGCTGCATGATTTCTCTGGTGGGCGTGCCGGCAGCGGTCGGGCCTTTAGTTCAGGCGGCGGCTGGATCTGGATCTCGGCAGCGGCAGGTGACGCGGGCTGGGGTAGATCTGGTCGCCTCCTCCCCCATGCTCGGTGTGCTTTCCTCCATACGGATCTGGGTCGCGATGTGTGGCTTGCTGGTCCTCGATGCGGATGGAGCTGGAGGTGGGATTCAGATCGGGAGAAATCTTTAGCCGGCCTTGGTCGGCGACGATGGCGGTGACGCCCGAGGGCGCCGTTTCTTCACCACGGAGACGTTCGTCGGATCTGCCTATACCTCCACCACGCCCTTTAGTCTCCCAGGTGAAAGCCCTAACCGCGGTGGGCGGCGACGACGTCTTTGGCGTCGTTCCCTTCTTGAAGGCGCTGCCTTGGGAGCTATGTGGCTGGTGGACACCGTTCGATTGGCATTGGAGGCGATCTGGATCAGGAGGTGGTGCGACGCAGCATCTAGCGCGTCGATGACGGTGGGTCCCGGCGGCATGGTGCAGCAGAGTCTCGGCGTCGGATGCGTCTTGATGGACGTGCGTAGGGAGGTGGCATTGTCTGGCGTCGTGGTGGCGTCGACGGCAAGCCTGGCATGGTCGATGCGTCAGCACCTGCTCTGAAGATGTATCGGTGGAAGACGGCGGCGGCAAACTATGAGAGTGTGCCGGACCGGTGTGTGCCCCAGACCCGGCAAGCGGCATGGTTGGGCCCTCCGGCTTTAGATGTTAGGCTTTGGCGCGATGTCTGTTTGGTATTCGGCTCGGACTATCGGCACCCCTTCATCAACTGGATTGGGGTAGCGACAGATGTTGCCAAGATGGTGGCTTCAGACTTACTGATGTATTATTTTATAAGGTCTTTGTGAATAATTAATAAAATGGCTGCATGCATCGTCCAGATGCAGAGGCCAGGGGTCATCCTCCTTTTTGAAAAAAAATCTCACATTCTAAATCCATTTTATACCATGCAACGTAGAATAAGCTACGTACTATATACTACATAGATAAAATTATCCCAATTCTACTCGGAGATGCCAACGACCTCTATGTCAGACGGACCGGCCTCCTGGTCGTTGGCCGTTGTCTGCGACTCCGGCTTCTTGTCGGACTCTATTTCCACGAAGACTTCCTCCAGCTCCGCGTTCGTCTTGCGAAAGTAGCGGTGGTTTGCCGTGACCTCGAGCCCCGACTAGATGGAGTCGAGGATGTCCTGCTACTCCGCCGCCTCCTCCGCTTGGGGCACCTAGAACTCGGCCAACGTGTCGCCCATGCTGAATCCGGCAGCAAGAGGTGCCGGATCCACCTCGCCTTCCTCGTCCTCCACCCACGCATCCTCCATCTTTGCATCTAGCGCCCTTGCTCCGCTTCTTCCTCATCATCATCCTCCAGCTTTGGTGCTTCATGGTCGTCCTGCTCCGGAGTGTCCGGAGGCAAGACGACTGCAATCCGAGCGGCGCGTCATGCATGTATCTCCGCTAAAAGCTCCGGCTGGCTCTGCGGAGTGAGCATCTTCTACGTGGTGATCCACCGGCAGACCATGGCTACCGGCGAACTCAAAGCGGATCGGGATGGTGACGCGGATGGGATGAGATGGTTGAAATGGAAGTGGGTAGGGTTGGGGCTCGCCATCCGATTTAAGTTGCCGGATTTGGCCCCTCGGGTGGCACGACGTTCTCACCGGACCGATGGGTTTTGACGTGTGTCCGCGTGAGTCCCACCCGTCGGTCCAATGTGGCAGACGAGCCCGGATGAGACTGTGCCTCCTCATATCTGCCCCCAGATATGAGCTGGATATGGGGGTGCCGGTCAGACCGGACGTATAGGGCTGGTTTGAGGTGACGGTTGGGTCGCGATTTTGTGATCGATCACTGACCGGGTCGTCCGCTCGATATATAGGGAGCCGAGCTGTAATGCTCTAAGGCGACTGATTTGTGGGTCTCACTGGAAAAAACCTCAAACTCCCCTATCGTGGAAAAAACCTCAATTGGGTTAAGCCGAATGATTTGGGTTATGTGTGTTCGTTAGATCGAGAAGTTTAGCTTTGGCGGAAAATATTGTGGAAAATAATTTATTTTTGAGGGGATATTGTGGAAAATAATTATATATGGTTTTGTAAAGACTAAAGCCCAGTTATTATGGCCTTTTTTTCACCCGCCTCTCTTTCCTTCTTGTTTTTTAGGATGACCCGCCTCTCTTTCCCCTTCCCTTCCCCATCGGAGCCGCCGCGCGTCGTGGTCTCAGCCGAGAAGGGTGGTGCTTCTCCTCGTCGCCAGCCGGCCGGTGGAGTGATTTGCCTGGGCTGTTTCTCCGGAGGCAGGCTGGGGAGCCCCGCCAACAGCATCCCGCGCCCCTGCCGGAGGCACGCGGCTAGAAGCAGGGGAGGGAGGGGACAGTGGGCGGGGGCCGTGGCTGCATCTGCTTCAACCGGCGTGCGCGCTCGCTGCACCGTGGTGCCCGTCGGCGTACTACCGCACTGGGTCTCCGCTCGCTCTCCTGCGGCGCCGCCTAGTACCACCGAGGTTCGAACTCTCCTCCCACCACACTCTTCCCCTCCGGCCCACTATTCACTGCTCTGCTGCATACTGAAATACGCTTAGTGGTACGGATTAATAATTGCTAGCCCTATCACCGCTGTAAATCTTAGCAGTTAGTGACGAGTCAGACTGTCAATTAAACTAATACGCGATGAGTTCATGCGAAATCCTTGCTGAATTGAGCTGCTGGGCACGCCAAATATGCCTGACGCAGGTCCCAACAAACAACAACATCCAGCACTAAGGCCTTGTTTATTTCAGCTTCAGGGAGCAGATTCAGCTTTGTCAGTGAAGCTGAATCTGGAATCTGAAACAAACGGCTATTTGGAATCAGCTTTGCCAGTGAAGCTGAATTTGGTTTTGGGCCATTTTTAGTGCAATTTCAGCACCTCAAAGTGTACTTCGGTGGTGAAGCTGATTCTGATTTTTAGAATCAGCTTTGACACTGAAGCGAATCCATAGGTGATTTTAATCCAAGCAAAGCTGAAACAAACAGGGCCTAAGCTGTGCGACTTGTAACTTGATGCACCAAACTACCATGTAGGAGTATTTTACTTATTTTATCCCCCTACTGCGATTAAATTCTTGGACTCCTCGCATATGCATGACAGTTCTACCGAATGACCAAACATGATTGTGAGGGAGTGAATGCGGTGTGTGAGTGCCAGCGTCCATAGAAATACAAATAGTACAAACCAGCAATGTATCCTGATGTGACATAACATCCTGATGATGAATTGCAAAGTTGGACGTGTCGAAACCTGTGGCCGTGAGAGATACGTGAGCGCTGGGTAACAAAGATCTGCTGAGCGTTTGTCCAAAGTTTTCTTGGGACCAATGAATGAATGCGGTGGGTGAGTGGCAGCGTCTATATAAATACAAATTGTACTACAAACTAACAAATGAATGTGGTGGGTGAGTGGCAGCGTCTGAAGAAATAGTACAAACTAGCAATTTAAAACGTGTGTTGGGGCATCGCTGTCGATACGTCGACATAGAATTCATTGACGAGTGTGAAGTTTCAACTACCAGTATGCATGGATTTGAGGCCTAAATCCAAGGAAAGCTGTCAACTTGGACCAAATATCTGAACAGAACCTACATAGAGCGTGAGACCTCTGCTCGCCTCACACTCACCCACGCAAACGCTAGTTAGATAGATTGGGTACTCTAGTGATGGAGGCCACGGCGGTGAGCATCGGCAAGTCGGTGCTGAATGGGGCGCTCAGCTATGCCAAATCCGCCGTGGCGGAGGTGGCCTTGCAGCTCGGAGTCCAGCACGACAAGGCCTTCGTCACCGATGAGCTGGAGATGATGCAGTCTTTCTTGGTGGAGGCGCACGAGGAGCGAGGCGAGCACAACAGGGTGGTCAGGACCTGGGTGAAGCAGGTCCGCGACGTTGCATATGACGTCGAGGATGGGCTCCAGGATTTTGCCGTCCGTCTACGGAAGCAGTCTTGGTGGCAAATCCCTCGCATGCTCCTCGACCGGCGCCATGTGGCCAGTCAGATGAAGGAGTTTTGCGTGCCAAGGTTGAGGAGGTGAGCCAGAGGAACGTGCGGTACAGCCTCATCAAGGGCTCCAGCTCCACTGAGCCTGCTGTTGCTGCTGCTGCTTCTGCTTCTATGTTTGGCGTTGATGAAGCAAGGCAGGCTGCAAAGCAGCACAATTCAAGATCAGACCTTGCCCATCTGATCAACAAGGAGGGTGACAGCCAAATTGGAGTGATCGGTGTATGGGGAACAAGTGGCAGTGTTGGACATACTTCCATCATCTGGGAGGCTTTTGAGGATCCAACCATCAAACTGGGTTTTCCATGCCGAGCATGGGTGAGGGTGATGCGCCCGTTCCATCCAACAGAATTTGTCCAGAGTATGGTGAAACAATTTAACACGTCGGTAGGGGTTGGTGTCATGTTAGAGGGGGAAAGGACAGCGCAGGAGTTGGCTTTGGAGTTTAATGAATCTATATCTATATCTATATCTATCTAATAATAAAGGGGCTATTGCTTCTTACCACCGTAATTGTCATTGCAACAAATCAACGTGTCAAAAAAGTAATTGCGAAAGATGGGCCTCGAACCAGGGCTGCAAGGTTACCACGCCCCCGCGCAAACCAACTCAACTAGGCAGGACTTTCATACAAAAGATAAGAAAGGTTCCCTCTTATATTGTTCAAATTTGGGCTTTTTCGTCCGCCCGAGTGGGCCGAGCTGTGTGAGTTTTCGCCCACCAGTATCTCTCTGTCCCGAATATGGGCCTAACATGGGCCTGGGTTCGCACTTCTTTTTCCAGCGATTGCTTGGTTGGGCAATAGCAGCAAAAAAACCGAAAATTCAATATGGGTCGTACTTCCATATGCTCTTATTATCTGGAGCGTTAACATGTCTCGGGATCTGGGTTCTTCAGTGTATTATGATCTGTATTTTTGTTTTCTCTTTATATTGCAACTGTTTGTAGGCCTACCTCTGCAATGCATTGATTTTGCATGCTGCCGTTAGATAGCCGGTGGCTGCACAACATTTACTCATCCAACTGCCACCGAACTATCACTGCATGTATGTCTCCCTTGGCTATATACTCAGTCGCGAGCCCTGTTCATCACATGCTTTTTTGATTCCACTTCAGTTTTACAAGAAACCTGGAGTACATGTTATCCCCCTTTTTTTTTGAATTGGAGTACATGTTATCCTGGAGCAAAGGTTGAGCACTGGATATGCTTTTCACCGTTATCCACGTGCTTTATCTCCTTTGCGGTCCATTTGGTGGCATCTCTTATGCGAAACAGCGTCATGAGGTCACTGCCTTCATTCTTCACCATGTTTTGAGTCATAAGTGGCTAGCCCATCTTTTCCTATCATGTCCATCGCCCTCTTCCACTCTAATGTTGCATGTTTTGGTTACCTTTTTTTTTGGTTGCATGTTTGGTTACTAGCAGCAAAACGAAGGGTAAATGTCAGGTGATACTACTCTTCACATGCTCACATGCTTCCAAATTTTTAAAATCGCATCTAAAATGTTCCAAAAAATTCTGATTTTTTTTGTGAATGTTCAAAAGGCATGTCCGTACAACTTCTACAAAATTCAAAATACACATAGAGCAGCAAAAAAAGAAAAACAAGGATTAATTGTGTTAAAAAGGTAAAACGTGAATGGTGTAAAAAAATGACACTATTCACATTTGGATTTATCCATTTTAGTTTACCTATGTGTCTTTCAAATATGGATTTGAACTTTCTAAGGTTTGTAGACACATGTCCTGTGAACATTTGCAAAAAAAATAAAATCAAGATGTTTTAAAACATTAAAATATTTACTAAACTTGGGAGCACGGAAGCATGTGAAGGGTGGTATCACCTAATACTCTTCCAAAACAAAGGGTAGAAAGGAGATTTCAGCACCTCCTTAATTTATCCTAAATTTTTTGGAATGCCAATTATATTAGATTGTAGGGAGTACTTGGAAAATGGTTCGGTTGAGTACGTTTTTTTTTTTTTTTTTTTGCAGGGTGACTATGTAGAACTTAGTACTGCTATACAAGGCCTCGTAAGTAAGACCAAGGTTACGGAGCAAATGACTCGGCGGCTAAATACAATCATCTAGTCGAGTAGGATCAACATTAGCCAACTAATGTATCCCCGGAAAAAAGGCAATTACTATTGCCTATGATTTCACTCCAAGTCAGCACCCAAAGATACGCACAGCTAAACCTTTTTCCCAACTAAAATAAAGACTCAGCTTCAGTCCGGCCAAATTCTGGACCATGTACGTTTACAGTGCAACTACCGTTCCATCGGTACAGACGCGAACCGTCCAAGGACCGTGCCTCCAGCCGTCACACCCTGAGCCACGTGTGTCAGAAGTACATACGTACTATCACTGTATTCCAGCGAGGCACCAATTTCCCCAGCTCGCACCCATTGGCATTAACTGCTGCTGCACAGCTCATCATGCTGGTACTTAATTGCGGTCCAGATAATATGAGCAAATGCCGGTACGAGCCATATCGCTGCTCTCCAAAAAAACGTTTCGAAGTCAAGACCTCACTCTCTGCCCTGGACGAAGCAACCAACTGAACTCAGTTTTTCTTCTATTAGTTAGCAAGGTTCCTGTGCTGTTAATTAGTCCCACCTCGCTTTTTTACATTAATTCTCGCTAATTTATATACGGACGAGTTGTACGAGTCAACAATCAGCCTCCATAATTGACAGAGAGAGATAATGGAAGACAATTAGGAAGGCCAACTAGAATATCGCAGGGAGAGCCGCACGAAGAAACAAAGGGTGGCCTGATGTGATGGATGTTAACCCAACTTGGTTGAGGTAGCGGCGGCTGCCGGACTCATAGAGCTGCGGGGAGGAGGACGGGCAGGAGAAGACAGCAAGGTAGTACCGTCGGCCACAGGACGAACAACCAGGGAGAGAGAGAGAGACGCGCGCGATGGTGGGTGGGTAGCGGCGCCGGCGACCCTGACAACAGCCGGGACGCTGGAGCGGTTTGTGCCTGCGCACCAAGATAGTATAAAAACATATGTGAGATAGCATATCTGCGTTCTTCCAGAGTTTGAAGAAATATAGCGAACATATGTTTCTTAGGGAGGCTTAATATGAAGACACAAGGGAGCTTGGGCGATGGCAACTTTGACTGATATCATAGGAAAGCATATGCGTTCTTCCAGACTTCAGACTTAGTGCTGATATATATGCAGTGACTGATATCATAGGAAAGCAGCAGAAACTTTGACTGAACATAGAGTTGTGTTGTACCTGTACTGAGAAAGGTTCATAGATTATGAAAATATAGATGTGTTGATTCAGTTTAGCAGTAGAAAGTGGTCCTTTATTCTGTTAAAAAAAACTGCATATATCCAGATGACACACTCCATCTAATTCATGGCCCGAATACACAGTATGTACAAGGTGTCTCTTCAGATGAAGTTCTGCTGCTGCAAGGGATACTTTTAGGACCATCGACATGGTTCTTCATGTAAGGATTTCTTCAGGAGCATCTACATTCAGGACAATATGTATGCATGTAGAGAAAAATTATATTAAGATGTGTGTCTTATTATATATATAAGTTCAACCACTACATATTTGTTTATGAATCATTCGCAGTTGGCATGTTTTTACAGATACTGCATTTTCAGCCATGCATGTGAATGCTTGGGAAGACACAACATACATAGTTCACTTCTGTTCTTGTTCAATTCTATTTTTCTACTGAAACTTCTCTACTGAGAATGCTTTGCCATTATTTTTTGTGCCTGTTGATTTTTTTTCCGAATGGCATCCATCCACCATCATTGCCCCGTGACCAGACTTGCTTTCCCAAATGCACGAACAAACATCTGCTTTGCATGCATGGCAAAGTTCAGTTCCATTCAATGCCATCACATGATCCTCTTACAGTATGTGAACAAAATTTTATTCCTTTGGTTTAGATGTGGCATTTGCTCATTTGATTCTTGATAAAATCTGCGGGCGAGCTATTTTAGTTAGACCCTCTAAAAGAAAATGAAGGGTCATTCCAAGAGGTTAGTGTCAGATGAAAATTTTCCTAAGAAATGTAGTGCAAGGATTAATTTGCTCATACAAATAAGAGCGCACACATACAAAATCATATGGACTCAACCCTTTGAATGTTCCACGAAAAGATTTTGAATCAAAGAGACCCAAAGGTGGAATCAAAAGATCACCATGGCGACAACTGTTATCGAAAGTGCTCAGCTATTCATAGTAACGGCGTAATAGAAAATAGAATTTACTATACTTGCAAGGGATAGGACGCGCAACGGTATTGGAGTAGGCAGATGCCAAAGTAGAGCAGTGGCCCATTGTCCCACTTCTATATATTTTTTCTCCCGTTGCAACGCACGGGCATGTTTGCTAGTATGTCAATAAGAAGAGGTGCCTGATTGTGCTTACTAACCTGTCCACAATTGAAGAATGGTACCAGATCAAGACTTGCTTCCCAGAAAATAATCTTGGGAGCCGAATCATAGTATCCACGGAGAATGTTGAAGTTGCAAGTTTATGTGCTGGCAAAGCATGTCTAGTGTCAGAACTCAAACAATTGTCTGCTGACCAGACCATCTATGCTTTCTACCAGCAGGTACTACTTCAATTTCAGACACACTCATCTCTTATTCTTTCATCCTCCTCAAAATCTGGTTTATCAAAAGCCATTGGTATATTTCGAATTTAGTATCCTTATTTATTTGTTTTCTATGATTATATGTTCCATAGATGCGTGTAGATACCAGCCAGAGGTTTTATTTTTCTTCAAACATATCACTGGAAATATGGACCATTAAAACATCCGCGCAAACCTAAATCATCTTGATTCACTATGGAGGGTCCCATTCAGATCACAACTTGTGTGTTCTGACAAGTTGGAGAAGGGGAAATTTCAGGTCCAATCCTATGCATGGAAGGATACACCTCTCTCGCGTTCACAAGGTTGAACTCCGGATTCTCATCACCGAAGCCAAGCTTCAATCCACCACCTTCAGCAAGAACACGACGCAGGCGTGCGTCGACATAGTCTTATCAGAGACCTTGTGTTTTCACTAGAGTGCATAAAGTCGTCGTTGAAGCCGTATGTACCATCATCCCTTATCCGGCTACCGCCGCCTCCATAACCGGATACCTCTGGAGAAGACACCAGAAGACAGACGTCCCATACCGCCTGCCTCTCGCCACTGTCGCACCACCTTCGATCCAGCAGCAACAGGCTAGACAAGAGACCTCCGCTAGAGCCACGGTGCAACACATACCGGTAGCAGGCATGACTTGACGCCCCCCCCCCCCCCAACATGAGACGTCGTGCGTAGCATCCGCCGGAGGCTTCACCTGTCGGCGACAGGCACTGCCCAACGACTCCGAAAGAGACGCATGTGTCACCTGCCGAGCCGCATCGAACCCGATCTGTTGATGGAGGGGACGTCCCATGCTGCCACCAGCCTCAAAGAGGCTGTCACCACCTCGAGATCCAGACTCCGAGTCGCCCACACGACCCCGGAGTCCGCCGCCGTTGAAGAAGATGGGCCGCCGCCCCGATTCCGGACGCTACAGGGAGCACCCACTGCCGTGCCAGCCGCTGTCATCACCCATACAACGGCAACCGCCGCCGCGACCGTCAGATCCAGGCACTAGGTCATGAATCCCTCGCGCACCACCCCATGGTCAGCCACGCTCGACCTCTCGTCGCGCCGATGAGCAGGCCACCACAAGAACCGCCGCCCGGGGCGACCGTCCCGGCATCTGCCGCCGCTTCAGGCCGCTGCATATCCGATCGGGACAACACATGTGCACGACGCACACGCGTGCCCGAGATCTGATCCGCCGGCTGCCCAGGAGCCACTGCAGTTAGCGCCGACTGCGCCCGCACGACGCCCGCCTTTGCCAAGCCATCGCAGGCCGACCGCCCCGCCGCCATCCGGACCCCGTGACTCACGCCACACACCGCGATCCGGACGAGCAGCCATGCCGCCGGAGGTCGCCGCACGCGCCCCACGAGCAAGCGCCGCACACCACCGCTGATCTCCCGGACCTCCTATGCCAACGCGCGCCGACGAGCCCCCGGATCCGCCGCCCAACCAACCGGGAGCCGCCGCGAGAAGGCGCCCCGCCGCCGACGTCGGCCACGTGGGCTTCGCCTGGCGGCGTCCTCTGGCAACAGCGCGGCGAGAGGAGGAGGTAGGAGGAGCGGCGGCGCAATGCTTTCGGCGTCGCACCCGAGTCGCCCAGGGCTGAGCGACGCGGGGCGATCCGCTTTTTCTGGATGCTCCCTCGACAACAAAACTGTCTGAAGAACGGCCAATGACCACCTGCGGATTCGAGCATGATTTGAGAAGATTTCTTGCATGCAGGCCATTTGAGCTTAATTTACCATCTTTTGCTCATTGTGGATTAATATTGGTATGTAGCAGTAGGACATGTGCGTTGAGATGATTCACCCGCATATCTTGGAGTGATTTGTCGTTAAAACGCGTCTAACTTTTGTTTGCTTGTGTTTAGACTTTTCAAGATGCAACATATTCACCTAAGGCAGTGCATAGCTCAACGTTACCCCAGACTGCTGAGAATGAGATACAAGAAGACCAATCTATTTCGGATGTTGATGGAAAGATGATGGTCCAAGAGAGGCTTACACGCACCAGCACAATGGCTGGTGTTCTGGAGGAGTCTCGGCTTATTGGGCGTGAGAAAGAAATATCTGATATTATTAAACTAATTCAGGAACAAGCTACCACTCAGCAATTTCAGGTGATCGCGGTATGGGGAATGGGTGGTCTTGGAAAAACCACTCTGATCAAAGATATTTACGAGAGACAAAGGGTCAGTGACACGTATGATAAACATGCCTTTGTCACGGTCTTGCGACCTTTCAATCTTGAGGAACTCCTTAAGAGCTTAGCATTGCAACTAGACGCAAGGAAGGACGCCATGGACTTCGCTAGAGACACCAAAAAAAAGCTACCTTTGATGGAAGTTACAGAATTGACTCAAGAATTGGCCAGGCTTTTAGAAGGAAAGAAGTGTTTGATCATTCTAGATGACCTATCCTCTACCACAGAATGGGATATGATAGTGAAGAGTTTAAATGATATGAAGAAAAATCAAAGATTGATCATAGTTATCACCACAAGGAGACATGATATTGCTAAGCATTGTTGTAAAAAAACAGGGTGCATACGCTTGCTCGAAGGTTTACAAGACGAGGATGCATGTGACCTCTTCACAAGAAAGGTACGATCAAAAGGGCTCGTATCTCTATTCCCTTTACTGCCATTTCAGATTATGTGCTTCTATATTGTAAGCAAGGACAACATTACGTGCCAATCCTAGCTATCTTATTTGGAATAAACTCTTATTTCAGGTATTTAAAACAAAGGATATAAATTTGGAAAAGCAATATCCTCAGTTGGTTGAACCAACAAAACAGATCCTAAAGAAGTGTGATGGGCTTCCCCTTGCGATAGTCACCATAGGTGGCTTCTTGGCTGATCAACCAACAAAAACTGTTGCAGAGTGGAGGAAACTGAATGAGCATATTAGTGTTGAGCTGGAGATGAATCCAAAGCTTGAGGTCATAAAAACAGTCCTCATGAAAAGTTATGATGGCCTACCCTATTATCTCAAGTCTTGTTTCTTGTACTTGTCAATCTTCCCTGAAGACCGGAATGTAAGTCGGAGACGTTTAGCTTACCGATGGATTGCTGAAGGTTACGCGCGAGACAGGTCCACAGCAGATAGATACTTCATGGAACTCGTAGAGAGAAGCATGATATTACCAACTCAGCAATCAGTTTGCAGCATACAAGAATTCGACTCCTGCCAGCTACACGATCTGATTCGTGATATCAGCATTGCCGAGTCAATGGAGGAAAATCTTGTTTTCAGGTTGGAGGCAGGCTGCAGCTTGAACATCCACGGCGCAGTGCGTCACATTGCCATAAGCAGCAATTGGGAGGGAGATGAGCGGGAGTTGGAGAGCACTGTGGATCTGTCCCGTTTACGATCACTGACAGTGTTTAGCAAGTGGAAGCCATTTTACATTTCTGATAAGATGAGGTTTCTCCGCGTGCTGGACCTCGAAGGAACACAAGGGTTAAGAAAGCATCACCTTGAGCATATTGGGGAGTTTCTTCATCTAAGATATCTCTCTCTACGTGGGTGTACTGGAATCTATTCCCTCCCAGATTCAGTGGGTAATTTGAGACAACTTGAGACACTAGACATCAAAGAGACGTTTATATCTATGTTGCCCAGAACCACCATCAAGCTTAGTAAGCTATGTTATCTCCATGCTGGTAGCGGTCCAGCGGATAATGAGGGAGATTTGTTTTCAAAGTGTCAAGCAATTTGGGGATTTCAATGTGGTTTATGTGTAGCATGCTGCTCACTTGAGTTTACAGACATGATGGATGGTTTTGGCAGGCTTGAGGCTTGCCATATTGCTTGCTGCATACTGTACCCTGATATCATTATGGGCATAGCTGATTCTGGTGGTAAGTTGCCAAGAGGGACCAGGAAACTGAAGGCCCTGCGTACACTGCGGTATGTGCACCTTGCATGGGGAAGTGCCATTATAAAAGAGATAAAAGGCCTCACCGGCCTGCAGAAGCTGGGAGTTATCGGTATTAACAAGAAAAATGGTCCGGTGTTCTGTTCAGCCATTGCCAGTCTCAGCCGCCTTGAATCGTTGTCAGTACTATCAAGTGATGACTTAATTGGTTGTTTGGATGACATGTCCACGGTTCCGGAAAACCTCCAGAGCCTCAAGCTATCTGGCAGCCTGAAAAAATTGCCGCAATGGATCGTGGGGCTCCAGAATCTCGTGAAGCTGAAGCTACAGTCTACTAGCCTATTATGCAACCGTGCAGCCATGGAAGCCCTTGGGAACCTGAAAAACCTAACCGTTCTTTCTTTGTATGAGATAAAGTTGAAGATGGATGTAGTCCAGTTCCAGAGTGGCCTCTTCAAAAGGCTTACGGTGCTCGAACTTATATACGCAAGGACAGAAATCAAATTAGTGGCGTTTGAGGAGGAATCAATGCCCAATCTTGAGGTGCTGACCCTTAGCCTTTACAATACTGAAACTGCCTTCTCTGGGCTAAAACTTCTCCAAAGCATCAAGGAAGTACGTCTCCGGGTTAAGTTTGACGCTGACTATCGTACCAATGCCCCAATAAATATGAGTTCGGAAGAACGACCTAAATTCGCAAAAGAAAGGGAGATAGAAGCAGACATGAAAACAAAACTCATGAAAGTCAAAGTCAGGGACGAGTTGCGGAGCCAGCTTGATTGGAATAAAAACCGGCCTGTCCTGAAGGTGGAATGAACTAGGAAACCTGGGGCAACCTGACCGAGTGGCTGCCATGACATGCCGTTGGAGAACCTATCTTTTATCTACTCTTGTTTTATCATTTGCATTCCTTGTTAGTATATTGTAATAATGGGCTGAAATAAAGCCCACGTGTCGACGACATTGTTGTTCGAGAAAAGTCCATATTTCAACCCTCAACTAACCACAAGGTTTGATTTTCAACCCTGATCTTTGAAACCGGTCACTTTGCACCCTTAATTGTCACAAAGTTCAAATAACAACCCTTGACTCGGTTTTGTACTGGTTAACCAGTTTTGAACCAGTCAAAGCTGACTGGGCAGCCTAGTCACCATGCCACGCACGCACACATCTAACTTATCCCCATCTCTGTTTCTGTTCGTTCACACCCTCATCCCCGATCCAGTCCACCCCGCAGCCGCCTGGGTCGTCAAGGAACGCTGCCGGAGACCGAAGACCGGCGACGCCGCCACACTGCCGGCAGGTTCGGGCAGCCAATGACCTGGCCTCCATCGCCCGCGCGGACGAGCTCATGTCGATGGTCGTGCTTGGATCCGGAGCATCGTGGTTAGCACCCATCGACGTCGCGTGCGTCCGTGCGGAGGATCGTGGCCGTTATAACTCATGACTAGCATGCGGACGAGCTAGGCTGGGAGTCGGCTGACCTCAAGAACAGCCCAAGCGGGATACTATCCCAGTGCGTCCAGCCCATCCTTATAGTACGCGTCGCCCGCGGTTGGGCACGGCGGGTACGAGGGTACGAGGGCATCAGCTATGCGCGCGCGATAGCGTACAGCTGGACAGCGGCGGGTGCAGGAATTGCTGGAACATCCACGCCTGGAGGACGGAGACGGCCCGAGCGCGCCGGGATGACCACGCCAGCTCCTACAAACTTGCCCGTTGGGTTTGCCTACCTCTAGTACGTTGCCCCTTCAAAGGAATAGGACCAGGAAGCCCCAAATTATCGGCGCCTCTTTCGTCTTCCTCGCCTCTGGTATAGCGCCGCCGTTCGTCGATCTCCGCCATGGCTGGGCCCCTGGCATGTTCCTCGGCTTCCTGGCCTCTCTTAGTTCATGACAAATCTTCCTGCGTCGTCCCGAGCAGCCGCTTATCCCTGAGCTTACTCTCCGCGGTCGTGTACTCCGCCGCCCGCTACTCTCAGTTGAGCATCGGCTCTGGTGGTGTCGAGCGCCTTAGGGCTCAGGGTCCTGCTGCCTTGCGGGTACAGACTGTGGCAGCGGTGTGGCGGCGCCTCCGGTCGCCGGCGGCGGAGGTGGTGGCTGCGGCGGCGACGGGCCTTGGCGCCAACTCGCCGACGGCGGCAGCGGGATTGACTGGGTCGGGGATGAGGGTGTGAACGACAGAAACAGAGAGAGATGGGGATAAGTTAGATGTGTGCGTGCGTGGCTGGTGACTAGGCTGCCCAGTCAGCTTTGACTGGGTCAAAACCGGTTGACCAGTACAAAACCGAGTCAAGGGTTGTTATTTGAACTTTGTGACAACTTAAGGGTGCAAAGTGACTGGTTTCAAAGATCAGGGTTGAAAATCAAACCTTGTGGTTAGTTGGGGGTTGAAATATGGATTTTTCTCTTGTTGTTCTACAGCTGTTAGAGGTTGTTTTGATTTTCCTGCTTTGGGTATCTCATTGTTACACTACTGCAGAAATGGCTAGCAGTGGCGGGTTACGGGCCCAAGCAAGCCCGCCACTGACCTCCCGCCACTGCTAAAAGGCCACCAGTGGCGGGCGGAGGCCCGCCACTGCTAATTAGTAGCACCCGTCACTACTAAATGGGTGTACCATAGTAAGGATGCACTATAGCAAGGATACCACTGGCGAGCATTGTGTACTGCCCGCCACTGCTAGTAATTTCCGGATTTAAAAAAAAAACACGCACTGTACTGTGATGTACACAGTACATTTCATGCACAGTTTGCATCTGGTATTATTCATATGTACATACACACAATTTGCATCCAGTTCATATCCATAACTCTAAGCACAAACCCAAAAATGCTAGAAACACTACATAGGAAGACATTAAGCACGCACATGGAGATTAATTTGCCTTGTAGCCCAAAGTCTACTCTTTTCAGGGAGATCTCTAAACAGAACACAACCAGATGAACCAAATAAACTATGGAACCGATGCGGTCTTCACGTGGTGACTGGATTCGATGTTGAAGTTCTGGGGCGTTCACAAAGTGACTAGTTCATGCCCCTGGTCCTTGGCGTCGAGCCGCTTCTCCACCATGGCCTTGGTGGTCAGGAACATCTGTGCCATGTGTGTCCGCATCTCGTACTGCAAAGTATTCAAATCGATCACAGTTAAGGAAAGCTAGATAAGCATAACACACAAAATGTGTTCAACTTGTGATAAAGAAGATTCTACTCTTAAACTTGCATAAAGGAATGACATAAAGGTCACATCGTTCAATGTGTGTGTGTCTATATATATATATATATAAGTCAGATCGTTCAACATATCATTGTCCTACAGGAACATATATGTTGTCGATCCACTGCTACCCTACAGGAATTCGACTAGATTTCATATATGTTAAGTAGAGGAAAGAGTCTTTCCTTGATTAATCTGCTGTGCTAGTACTAGTACTCAAGGATGGATTTGACAGCATAGCAAAAATCACTGCTATAATAAGAAGCAAGAAATAAAGCTACAAGCACCAGAAATGGATAGGTCCCAGTTTTGTTGCTGGTTGATATATTATTATTCTCTCAGTCGATTACCATCACAACACAAGACAAGAAATTTCTAGATGCCAACAAGTACACAGGACCATCAAAAGATATGTGTTTGGAGAACTCAAGCACACAAACAAGCTTCACATCAAAGATTTCATAGGATCATCATCTAATTTACATCTTAACATAACAGAAACAAAATGATTCACCTTTGCATTGGGGGTTCTTCTACTTGAGGTAGTTGCCGACGCCAGTGATGGTGGTGGTACTTCCAATCCCTCCCGGTGACGTAGATGTCGACCTGCATACAAATCCATCCATGTGCTAGCAGCAAAATTAAGAAACTGGACCTTGTCTTCTCTATTTGGTAGCTAAGAAAGTAAATAAATCGAACACACATAAACTGGACTTGTTTGTATACTTACACGGAGTGCTACAGCAAAAGAGAAACGAAACCACAAAGGTTTTGATAAAAAAAAAGACCTCCCAAACTGAACATGCCATACAATGAACTACTAGTTAAATCCACGTCCTAAAATCATGGCTTTGATGTGAAAACTATTAGAAACAAAACTGAATCAATGTTGAGTCTTCATAAGTACCCACCATCAAGTTTGTTGTATAAGAAGAAATATATAATTTTTCATTTGATACTTCTTGCAGCGAATACTTCTTGGGTGTTGCAAACAAAAGCCATGAATTTGCTACCCAGATTTTGCAAGGGACAAGGATTCAGACAAATGGTGGCACAAATCCTGAAGCATGTAGAGTATTGAAAAGATTTTCCACAATAAAAGGAGTACTGAAAGGATAGTTACATGTATGTACAGAAAACAAATTGGCCTTCCATCAAGCATATAACCATTTAACAGTGGTACGCTTATTACATAAATATATCATCATCTAAATTCCATACAAATTTAATCTAGAAAATGGCAGCAGTAGTTTATAGACAGCTCACAAGGTTGAATTGACAATAGTTATTGGAATCAATTGCATCAAAAGTAAACAAGTTGACTGAATATTTCAGCGGTACTAAATCACAAGGCAGAGGCACCACATTCTATTTCTTAGTTGCCATACTTGACAAAAAAAATCTGAAAGCAGAGAACCTAAAATGTGAATTTATTCAGTACAAAGCATGGAGTTCATTATTCCGAAGGTGAAAAATGAAGATCTGAAAGCTTTAAAACCTAATCGGATCCTGACTCGCACCACCCCCACAGTCGATCTGCGCCGCGGTCGCATCAAGGCTGCCCCGCCGCCCAAACGTCGGCCCTCCCCGCGCCAACCGCCGCCCAAAGTCCGCAAAAACATATGCCATCAGTTTCAGATCCTAGTACTTCTGAACTGTATGTGTATGTTCGTAAACGAACTGGACATATGCCAACAGTTTCAGATCCTAGTGCCCTTCGGTACAGGAAAAACTCTACTTAGCTAGTGGGAGTATGTAATCTAGTTGTACAGAAGCTAGTTAAATCTTGAATGAATCATAGATACAAATAAACATGAATTTAACCCTTGAATTGATGCAAAACTAATTATTCTACAAGCATCTACAAGACAGTACACTAGCTTATATCTTTTATAGTTTATATGCATCAGATCTTGTACTACACACACGCGTAACAAACTACTCCTCTAAATAAATCATTGATCAATGTCCACTGATCTACTAGTACACAAGCAGCATCTTGTGGGAGATGAAGAAAAGTACAAGAAGAAAGAAGACAGGGGCAGGGGGGAGGATTGGTACCCAACCTGGTGGAGGGGCTAGGGTTCATGGCGCTGAGAGGGGTCATCTCACTACACCACAACACTTGATTAGGGGCAGTTAACTGCCGGGAGATATAACTGACCAAGGGCATACGAACTGCCGGGATATAAGTTTATGCCGGTACAATTACCCCAGGGCACGAAATCTGCCGGGAGAACTTGAGCAATGCTGGCATAGTCACTGCCGGCACAGTTTAGGGCCCATTGTCTGCCGGAACAATTAAACTACGGCCCGCAAACTGCCGGGGACCGTCTTTGATGCCAGGCCGAAATAGTATCGGGGCTAAGCGCGCGCTAGAGAGGAAAAGCGCGCGTGTGATGAAAATTTTGGCCCGAAAAGAGCAATAGACGCGCCAGCCCTCCACAGCTCGACCACAGCGCCGCCCCCAAATCTCACGCGTGCCCTCACCAGACCGCCGCCGCCTCCGTCGCCCCAACCACCACCGAGCTCCTCCGTCGCGCCGGCCCCCAACCACCACCGAGCCCCTCCGCCGCGTCCCCAACCACCACCGCAGCCCCTCCGCCGCGCCCCCAACCACAACCGCAGCCCCTCCGCCGGCCCCAACCACCGCACGTTGCTGACCGCCCTCCATCCCTGACCACTGCCGTCGTCGCCCTCAACCACTCCAGAGCGGCGCCGCCGAGCACCCGATTGACACGGAGCACCACTAGCGTCGCCGAGCCACTCCAACGGCGACCACCATCCTCCACCGGACGCCTTGCGTCGCCACCACCCTGAGAGCTTCCTCCCCTGAGCAGGCTGCCTCATCTTCACCCGAGCACCAAGCCGATCCGCCTCCTCTCCGGCAAGCAGCTCTACCCCAAGCAGCGGAGCGTCATCCTCAAGCGACCACGAGCGGGAGCCCTCCTCCCACCTCCCCGTGAGCATCCCCATCCGCCCTCCCTTCTCTCTGTATGTTTCCCCTTGATATTAATCTGAATCAAATGTTCGTCATCATTTTTGCGCCCGTCATTCGTAATCCCCTCGATTGGCCAATTCCTAGGATTTAAGGGTTGTGGATGCAGATTATATCCCCTCGACCCTTTGCTGTTGTGCTGCTAATTGTGATTGCTGACCTCATCTAGGATGCTAATTGTGATGGCTGTGGTTTAGCTTTTGCTTGTGGATCCTAGATTTGCTTCTGTAAAAACTGGTATCCCTAGACTCTGGTTTCTTGATGAAAAAAGCAGTGCCGGTTTCAGCTTATTTGTCGAAAAATGTGTACTTTCAGTTGTTCTAATTTGTCCTGTTAAGGCTATGTCACAATGTGCCATTTTAGCATGGATGATACTGTATAATGTGCAAAATTCTAGTTCCTCTATTCTACTTTTCTCTTGTAGTTTAGTTACATTTTTTGGAATCTACAAGTGCAATGAATTCGCTCTGCAGTAAGGTTATTGTTTTGTTGCTGATAATTAGAACGTTCTGGATGCTCGTTGGTTAGGTGCTGCATACAGGTTTGGTAGTACTACTGGTGTGTGTGTGGCATAGTTTCTGATGTTTTGAGGGTACACCTGGAGGTGGACGAACCTGAGACATGTGGTTGTCTTCTCTCGGCAGATTACATGCCGTTGCATCTATGTTGTGGTATAGTAGCTGTTTAGTTGAGCTTTGGACCTCATTTTAATTTGAGATGAAAGAAAACTAATTATTTTAATTCTTCAGCCCACTTGTTCTGCCTGGCTAGGTAGTTTAGTTGATGTAGGAGATATGCCCTAGAGGCAATAATAAATGTTATTATTTATCCCCATGTTCGTAATTAAGTTTGTATTCCGTGCTATAACTGCTATGGTTCTCGAGTCTGCAATAACACGAGGCTCGGAGGAAGACTCATATGCACGTGTGGAATAATAAACGGTAAAATGTATTCCTAGTCTGGCCTCTAAGACTAGCTCAAGTATTGCATGATGGTTCTGTTTTCCTGATCATGGGCATGACTATGCCGGCAACTTTGGGGACACAATGTTAGTAGAACACTTGTGGTTGAATCAACCCGATTGATGTTATGCTATGAGATACACTCGTCACAAGTTAATGGTTAATAACACAGAGAAAGTTTACGTTTGCATAATTCCTTAGACCATGAGAGTATCGAGTTTCTTCATGCTTGATTCATGAACTTTGGGGTTTGTTAAACGTCATCCGTAACTGGGTGGCTATTACGGCGGCTTACGGGTTCATGGGAAAGTATGTCAAGTAACTTGATAACTCAAGATTGGGATTTGCTCCTCCGACGATGGAGAGATATCTCTGGGCCCTCTCGGTGTTATGATATCCACCATCGTCTGGCCAGACACAATGTGATTTGATCACAGGGATGCCGGAACACGGGAACGAGAAAAGAAAACAAAACCGGTAACGAGGTAACTGGCAGAGTGGACAAGTTGTTGATCCACGGGGATGCCGATAAATCTCACCTCGGGTATTTGTAACATATCGCGAAGCAACAGGAGGTTCACTCGAATATTTATTCGTGTGGTATAGGGGTCAATATGGGTGTCCACGGCTCCGATGTTGATCATTGATCGGAAAGAGTTCCGGTCATGTCTATACTTCACCGAACCTATAGGGGCACACGCTTAAGGGTCATCTATCTGCTGAATACTAGACAGGGAGTCTGAGAGAAAGTCACCGGAAAAGTTTCGGAGACAGCGGAAGAGTTCCGGAGAGAGAACACCGGAATAGTTTCGGTAAAACCGAAAGGTTGTTTCGGAGTATACCATTAAGTCAAAATAGTTTCGTCACACACCTGAAAATTCTTAGAGGGTGCCAGAATTGTTCTGAGAACTTCTGGGATTTTTTCGGAGAAAAAACCCGGAAATGTTCCGGAGCTGCCGGAACCGCTTTGGATGCTTTTCGCAGATGAAAATCACTAATCCGGAATTGTTTCGGAACGCGTCCAAAATTATTACTGAAATTATTCTAAGACCTACAGAGATATTTTCGGATTTAACGGTCGCGGAAAAATGTTTCCGTGAATAGTGAAAAGCACTTTTTGGTGGCTTCTTGGAGAAGCCACCTTGAGGGCCTTTTGGTATTTTCCCCTATTGGCTTCTTGGAGAAGCCACCTTTGAGGGCATTTTGGTCCTCTACCCCTTGGGCTTGGCCTATAAATAGGGGTGGAGGGGGCTGCCCAAATTCTCATTCTTTCTCACATACAAGTGCCATGCAATGATCTGGCTTCTCTCTCCCTCCCCGCGAAATAGTTTCGTAGGGCCAAAAGGCTGTCTGGGTTCCGGTGGGAACTAGTTCTGGACGGCGAAGCCCTGCCGGATAGATGACACCATATGTGTGCAACCCTATAGAGAGGTCGTAGGTTCGATCTTTTTTGCCCGAGGGGCTGTTCGAGAGTGCCTCCCGAAGGGCTGTCCGAGTGACTGTCCTAGATTTTGTGTGTGCCTCCCGGAGGGCTGTCCGTGACACCATCAAGGGGACTGTCCGACCGCCTCCCGGAGGGCTGTCCGAGGGACTGTCCGGGGGCAGACGAGAGAGTACATCCTCGTGGTTGGGAGGTTGTAAATCCTAGCTGCGGGGGTCTGCACCGACGATCTACATCGACTCTACTTCCGCTGCGCTACGAGTCGGTAACGATCAGATCAAACCCTGTATGCATCTCCATAGTGATCCTGGGCGTGCTCGCAGTACCGATTTTTTTTTCTGCTGCGTTCCCCTACAGTTGATGCCTCAAAGTTGTAGCTTCTTTGTTTGTGTTTTGTGAAATCTGATTTGTGGACAAAACAAGTGCTTCATTTTTATGATATAGATAATGATATTTTTACTACTATTTTAGTGTTTGCATTTCCTGAAATGACATGTTTCAATTCACTATTTCTGCTATGCTAGATTTTATTACTGGTCTGTATTGTATTTCTCCTTGCCTGTACTACATAAGAATGGTATGCATTTTGTTAGATGGAGATGAAGATGGACGTGAAGATGCATATGGATATGAAGATAGTGTAGGATCTGCCACTGCTAACCTTGAGGTGCGACGAGAGAAGGAAGCAACCATTTTGCAAAAGAGGAGTGAAGGGGCACTCTTTCAAAAGAAAGTAGCAGCACTCACTCAGAAAAACATTGACCAACCTCCCACCGCTCAACATGAGGTGCTGCAAGAGAGGGGAGCTGCCATTTCGCAAAAGAAGAAGGCAACAGTGCAACAAGATAAGGATGTGGCACTTCATCGCAACAATAGGACAACATCCCTACGGAAGGAAGTTGCAATCACGCAGAAAAATCATCAGGTAAGATTGTACTATGTTTATATCTTGAAACATCCCTATACCACCCTGCAAGGAGAATTCAGTTGGTTTAGCTCAGTAGGTATTATGAGTTTATTCTGCATGCTCTTTCTTTTGATATTGATCTTACCTGCCAGGTTTTGATTCTGACACCAGTCATTGTTCTGAACATGTTGACATCTCTTACTGTAACATTAGAAATGCATGCTTTTGTGTTGTCCCGGCCTAGTCATCTTCTAACAAACTTGAGAATCAAGAATACTTTGCTGTTCTTTAGTTTTTAGGATGAAAAAGAACCACTTCCGCTTATCTGACTTCTTTTTCATGATTTCTCAGAAAGGAAGGGATGTGATACTATATAATGTTTATCGGGACCATGGTATCCCAGTGGCAAAAGCTACCATTCTATCAATTGATCGGAGAGAGGAGGTAGGTGGTCAGGAGCTTGGCTCTGAATATTATAAGGTCGTCGTGAACTATGTAATGAAAAGGGATGCTATACTACCTCGTGGTGTTGGGAACATGGCAACCATGGGGCAAGCTCAAGGGCGATGTATTGCATGACCTTACAAGCATGTAAGCTTAGGTTCTTATGATTAAAGTTACAATGACTATCATGGTTGATTGCTTAAAACTCTTTTGCTTCTATGTATGCAGTTGGAAGTGGATAAGTCAATGGCAAATGCAGCAATGCGACCACAAGCAAGCTGAGGTAATATACATGTTTCTCTTGGCTAAATATTTACATTGGTGTGTAGTATCGAGAACAGATAGTAATGCTTTGCTCAATTAGTAATTCAAACAGATCATTATAGTTCTCTAGAGGCCTACTTTTGTGTCCATCAACCATGAATTTCTGGAGAGATCAATTGAATAAATCTGGTTACTCTGATCTCGCAAGGATAATGATTAACTTCTGTACATATAGATACTCCTACAGCTATAAAAAAAACATACTCCTACAGTACTTATTTTCGTCCATTACAAATATAAACTGCAATTGGATCTTCTTTCTTTATGTACACGATAGCTTCTGCCATGTAGAGAAATGATTTTCATTGGATTCCATGCTCACAACTATAATTTGATTCATTTATCATAATTGGATCCTCTTCTTTTTTTTTTTGAAACGGAGGCAAAAGCTTTGCCTCATATATTAAATAAGGAGGAGAAAGAGTTTGTTACAACACACAGCCAAGAAGCGGCATGACAATTATTCCCGCAATAAAAAAGACCCTAATTTCTTCGCCCCGGCCTTGACCCAAAGGTTTGTCTCGTCGACGATGGTGTTGAGTAGGATTTGCGGAGGTGCGCTCTTATGCCGAAACACCCTTGTGTTACGCTCGTTCCAGATAACCCACGAAAGCAACATTGTAATTGATGCCTTCACTTTTCGGTCGCCGGTGCCCACGGCGCACGTGCTCGCCGACCACTCCTGGACGGAGTCGAACAAGTGCCAAGCGGAAGTGTCCAAGTCGTAGATGCGAAGCTTCTGAATCCCCATGTTCCAAAGGCGGAGAGTGAAGCGACACCGAAAGAAAAGGTGGGGACCGCATTCCTGAACCCCCCTGCACAAGGGACAGGGGCCACAGTTTGGCCAACCTCGCCTCTCCAATCTGTCGGCAGTCCATATCCTATCCTGAAGCGCGAGCCAAGCGAAGAGCTTGACTTTCGGAGGGGCCCAAATCTTCCAAACCATTTGGTCCATGGGGGAGAGAACCAAGCCCAAAAACTGCGCCCTGTAGGCGGAGGCAGCGGAGTAGTGCCCAGAACTCGTGTGCTTCCACAGAATATCGTCCTCAACAAGCTCGTCCAGGTGCACCTCTTGAACATGAAGTATTTCAGCTTGTTTGTTTGTTTGGCTAATTCAACTAGTTGTGCGAGATGTAGGAAAGTGAACCAATAAAAAATGTTTATTCAACCAACTGTTCGCTTTGGTACAGGAATGAAAAATGTTTATTCAAACAGTTGTAACTTTGCATATGTGCTTGTACAGTACAGTAGCTTCAGAATGCGCTTGTGTAATGTTCAGTGTGTCATCGTGGCCTCGTGCTTGTGTTTCAAAATGAAGAAAACAATCAAAATGGTAAACAATTCTGTTCGCTTTACTTTGGTACAGGAATAGCCTCACCTCTGATGTACAAGATTGGCACACCTACTAGTTACTGTTAATATTTGTACAGACTTGCACACTATATTTGGATGAGAAGTAAGATAAGCTTGTTGCTGTTGTATGTGATTGTTGTAACATCTTTCTGTTAATATTTGTACAGACTTTACACACTATTTTGATGAGAACTAAGATAAGCTTGCTACTGTTAAGATGATAAAAAATGGACATTTTGATGTCCAGGAAATGTTCTCTACTATATAAGATTACTCTAGAGATGTTACTAGTTGCTCTACATTTTAGAACATATGCAGCTGTTGTATGTGATTGTTGTAACATCTTCCTTAATTTCTGAATGCAACTGTTGTATGTAACATCTTTCGATCTATTGCAGATTTCCAAAGGTACACAAGTTCACTAAGGTTTGGAAGATCTTCAAGCTGCTGAAGATTTGGAATACCCACAATTAAGTTGGTGGACTGATAATGTCATGTCTTGTTTGTTGAACCTAGAGACTTGATCTGCTCATTTTCGTGGTTGTTAAGCTCGTTTTGGTTCTGTGGCACACATCTAGAAACATATGTATGGATGCCTAGAACATTTCGCTATTGAAATCAACGTGTGGCATACTATCTGCCGAGTAAACATGCTTGTGCCGGCAGTTGGACTGCCGGTAAATGTTGTTTCATGTGGTATGACCAATCTGCCGGGAGAAAATGGACTGCCGGCAAATACATGGCTAAGGGCAGAAAAACTGCCGGGAGAAGTTTATCTGCCGGGACAAGTAATCCCCGGCAGCCGTTCTCGTGGCGGTTCTATCTGCCGGGAGAACTACTGTCCCGGCAGTTTAGCTGCCCTTAAAAGAGACTTCTCCCGGCAGTTTTTCTGTCCTTACATTAGTGTTGTGGTGTAGTGTCTGTCGCTGCTGCTGTGGTCGAGCTCGGGCAGGAGCGCCCATGGAAGAAGATGGAGGTGCGCCCCTCCTCCTCCTCCTCCTCGAGCAGGAAGGATCCGGCGCCCTCCTGCCGTCGTCCCCGTCCCGTCCGCTCCGTGGTGACCTGCAGCAGAGGAAAGGCCAGGAGGAGAAGGTGAGGTGAGGAGGAGAGGATGGATCCCGGTGAGGAAGGAGGGAAAGGACCTACCTGGGACACGCCGGTGCCGGTTCCGGCGACCTCTGGACTCCCCGTCACCGAATGTGGTGGATCCCGACGAACAAGATGGCAGGCGAAACCCTAGCCACGGGGCAGGGTGCAGGGCCGGCGTACGTCGTGGCGTTGGGGAGGAGCAGCCGGAGTCGTCGGAGCAGCGCCGGAGTTGGAGGCGACGAAACCCTTGCCACGGGGAGGGCTGCGGGTGGCCGGGAGCGGCGAATCCAGCTGGATGGGTGGACGCGGCGGCGCGACGTGGGGCGGATCTGGCCGTCGGCGAGCCATGAGGGAGAGGAGGGCTGCGGCGGTGGTTTACTTGGCGGCGGCATCGTGGGAAGAGGAACGGGAGGGGTTAGGTTAGGAAGTGATGAGGGGAGGGATATACGGTTTAGATGGGCTTTCATGGGCTTATAGGCCAATGGCGGGCACAAGACAGAGCCCGTCACTGTCATTTGATTAACCAGTGGCGGGCACAAAACAAAGCCCGCCACTACTATTTTTGGACATATTTGCCGTGAAATCAAAAAATAGTTGCGGCGGGCATTTATTGCCGCCCGCCACTCTTAAGTCAGCTACCAGTGGCGGGTGCAATTTTGTGCCCGCCACAGGTAACATTTGCCCCATCACAAATCTGGACAACTGTTACCAGTGACGGGCGCAAACTGACGCCCGCCACTGGTAAGCCAATAAGAGTGGCGGGCGGATTTTGGAGCCCGCCACTGCTATTTAGCAGTGGCGGGTGCTAGACTGCGCCCGTCACTGATTTGAGGTCACCTATAAGCCCTTTCCCAGTAGTGTTATGCTGAAGAATGAATGGCCACTGGAACATATGAATTATGATGCTCTGTTTTTGTATGTTCTGGCGATGTGTGTACACCATTGCTGGGCTGCTTAATAAGGGTGTGGTGATATCTTAGGCAATTGTAAACTGTCTGGATTAGATGCAGGAACCTCGTCAGTACTCTATACCATGTTGTAGTATCATCTGCGATGCATGTAACCCTTTTCTTTTGCCCTCGGTGGTCATGATGACATTTCTGCTTTTGGGCTCTGCTATTTTGGAACCTACCAAACCTATCCATTCTGCGTTTGAGGGAGGATACAGTTGGGACTGAACAGCAGGGATTATCATTTCCTATCACTTTCCAGAGTGGTCTTTTCAGAAGCCTGGTGGTACTCGAACTTAATTGCGGGAACATGGAAATCGAATCATTGGAGTTTGAGCCAACATCGATGTCGAAACTTGAGTTGTTGAGCCTGCAATTTTGGGATTACACAGCCAGCTTTTCTGGGCTGGAATTTCTCCCAAGCATCAAGGAAGTACGGCTCCGTATACACTGCTACCCATCTATTATCCAGCGAGACGCCGAGACCAAAATATGACAATAAAAGAAGCAGAACAGGAAGCGAAACGCAGGACAGACAAAATCAAGGAGGACATCGGGAAGAAGCTTGCTAACAATCAGAACGGACCCAGTTTGAAGATGCACAAACGGTTTGAATAAACCGATATGAGGATCAGCTAGAGCATGCATTAGTGGAGAGTCTCGAGTTGGGGCTATTGGCAGGGCATTTGTGTCCCGATTGATATGGGTGAGTGCAGTAGGATATGTGATTGTTTGAGTTTTTGGTTCCTATGTAACTTGTTGCTGCTAGCTTCTGTTCGTGTTGATCTATGTAGCTTGCAATTAGGGAAAATCAATCGAGCGAGCGAAAGATATCTCTCTCTCATGTATCAGCAACAAAGAGCATGTAATCATCCCTGATCTATGAGAAACATAACCCACCAAGGTTTGCCTGTATGTACAGGGAAGAGCCCACTCTGCTCTCTGAAGAATCCTGAAGGATGTCTGTCATCAGCAGTCGTTTTCTCAGTTTGTTGGTCATGTCGGAGCATAGAAACACTAGATGTCTGCAATCTTCGGAAGTGAGAGAGGGAAGAGCCTGAAACGCAAAACTATACCGGGCGAGGACTCCCCCTTTGACTTTGTGGCAGTTCAGGCCAAGTAATGTTATGGAGGTTTTTTTTTCTTTTTGAGGGAAATGTTATAGAGCTTTAGTTGCTTAATATTGCAGTTCATGACCAACATTTTGTCCCTTTTTTTTTCATCTGAAGGTTCTTGAGCAGAAAGAGGAAAGAATTGCACCTGGGAGTATGCTCAATGGATGAAGCCATATGTATGCAACACTAAGACCTAGTCAAGTAGTAATCTGTAAAATATTTCTAATGGTTTCCTGTTTGAGTCTGTACAATATGCAGCACTACCAGAAAGAGGAAAGAACTCATTTTATGTCTTGCTGCTTTTACAGGTGCGAGGTTGGGGCCCAGGATAAATCTGGAATTAAAAGGGTGAGATTTCAAGTTCCTGTACTGTGCATGTTTGGTTGTTTCGTTGAGATTTTTTTTATGGCAATTTCTGTACCATGCATGCTTTGCTCATTTTTTGACCTACCTACAAAAAGAAAAGATGCTCATTTTCAGCTTATTTATTTTAAGTCGGATCACAAACCATCCTAAAAATCAAGTCGATCTCGAGCGGCTCACAAGCCTCAAAGCAGGGAAGAGAGGGAGGGGTTGGTGGCTGTGCCTGCTTCCACCGGCTTGCCGGGGCTGCGCTTTCTCTCCACCACCTTCCCCTCCTGTCCGGTGCTCTGTATAATGAAACACGCTAGTACAAATTAACAATTGTTAATCCTATCATGATATTAGTGCGTATTGAGTCATGGTTGTAAAGCATGCGGGCATGGCTGTAAAGCCTAAGCATAAGTGCCTAACTAATGATGACTCTCACTGTCAAACTAATATACGATCTGATTGAGCCCTGGCAAATCTGTAGTTTAAAAAGGAATAATCTCCCCTCTATCAAAGCATGACTTGAGAGTCTGAGGTCTTCCATTCTCAAACCCTCCACACGCAAACTCTTATAGCAGAAATATAGAAAATACAGTGAAGCTCGATAGGTTCCGATCGATCGATGGAGGCCACGGCGGTGAGCATCGGCAAGTCTGTGCTGGATGGGGCGCTTGGCTACGCCAAATCCGCCGTCGCTGAGGAGGTGGCCCTGCAGCTTGGAGTTCAGCGCGACAAGGCATTCATCACTGACGAGCTGGAGATGATGCAGTCCTTCTTACTTGTGGCGCACGAGGAGAGAGGGAAGCACAACAGGGTGGTTAGGACCTGGGTGAAGCAGGTCCGAGACGTCGCCTATGACGTCGAGGATGGCCTCCAGGATTTTGCCGTTCGTCTGCAGAAGCAGTCTTGGTGGCGCATCCCTTGCACGCTCCTTGACCGGCGCCATGTGGCCAAGCAGATGAAGGAATTGCGTGCCAAGGTCGACGACGTGAGCCAGAGGAACGTGCGCTACAGCCTTATCAAAGGCTCAGTGGAGCCTGCTACCGCTGCTTCTTCTGCGGGCATGTTTGGCGTTGATGAAGCAAGGCATGCCGCGATGCAGCACCAATCAAGATCAGATCTTGTCCTGCTGATCAACCAGGAGGGTGACAACCAACTTGGAGTGATCGGTGTATGGGGAACAAGTGGCAGTGTTGGGCATACCACCATCATCTGGGAGGCCTATGAGAATCCAATCGTCAAACTGAATTTTCCATGCCGAGCATGGGTCAGGGTGATGCACCCTTTCTGTCCAACAGAATTTGTCCAGAGTATGGTGAAACAGTTTCATGCAGCAGTAGGGGTTGGCGTTCTGCTGGAGGGTGAAAGGAAGGGGCAAGATTTGGCTCAGGCTTTCAATGGATATGTCAATGAGAAGAGGTGCCTGATTGTGCTTACTGACCTGTCCACAATTGAAGAATGGCGCCAGATCAAGACTTGCTTTCCAGAGAACAAACTGGGGAGCCGGATCATAGTATCCACGGAGCATGTTGAAGTTGCAAGCCTATGCCCAGGGAAGGAAAGTATTGTATCAGAGCTCAAGCAATTGTCTGCTGAACAAACCATCTATGCTTTCTACCGGCAGGTACTACTTCAGTTTTAAACACATGTTTTTTATTTTCAAAAGGACCACCAAAATATGAATCATTAAATCAGTTAGATCTTAGATGTAGTGTCTTGTGGGTAGGCTCAAACTAATTTGCGTGTTTGGACAAGGCGGGAAGGGGGAATTCCTGGTCCAAGCCCTCCTGTTCCATGCGGGAAAGAATAAGTCCCCTAGGTGTAGAACGAATCTAGCTCTCTTGTTCGACCAAACCTACGAGCTGGGAACTTATCTTGCTGGACTTCCCTGATGGTCCTGACTGTGTACATTCTCAGCCTCCCGGGATTTCTCATCTACCCTGCTGATACAGATGTCCTCTGCCCAGGACCCTGGATGAGGTAATGGCTGTTCACTCGTCCGCCTCTCCTCCCCTCCGCCTCCCCTCCCCTCCACCAATCGTCCCCTCCGCCTCCCCTCCCCTCCGCCTCCCCTCCCGCCGCCGCCGGATCCCAGCTGGGCAAAGCCCGTGCGGGGGGATGATGGCGGCGGCGGGTCGTCCCTCCGTCGCGGCCTGGAGGCGCGGCTGTGGCGGTGGATCTTGAGCGGGCGCCTCGGGACGACGTGTGTGTGTGGCCATGGCGCCGGTCACGCAGCGATTTGACCTCCTCTACCTTTGGTTTTCTTCATCGTCGGTCCAAAGGGATCTGGTCGGTGGGTGTTGCCTCGCGGTGGCTTCCCGGCGGCGGATCAAGTGGAGGAGGAGATGGTGGCCTAGCTGTTGAAGTGGGTGAGGATGCCACCATCGTCGGCGGCGCCCGTGGGTGTCGTTTTCCTCATTGGAGGCGATGGTGGGGGCGTCCCTCGCTCCATTTTTTCCGGGGGAAACCTCAGATCTGGAGGAGGCTACCATTGACGGCGGCGCCCGTGGGTGTCGTAGCCCTCGTTGGAGGCGTTGAGGGGCCTCCTGGATCGGATGATGGCGACGTCTTCGTCGTCACCCCCGTGGGGGCATCATCTTTGGAGACATTCATCGGCTGGACGGACATGTGGACGGCTTGGTGGTTGGGCGTCGGTAGGTGGTGGAGCAGTGCTTCATCCTACACATTGATGGCGGCGTGGCGCAGTGGAGACTCGGCGTCCGATGGGTGGCGATGGACTCGCGCAGGAGGACGACGCTGTCTGGCGTTGTGGTGGCGTCGATGGCAGAGAGGCCTGGCAAGGTCGATGCGTCAGTATCTGATCTGAGGATGGATCGATGGATGAAGGAGGTGACGGCCCTTGCAGCGTGCGCATGTGATGCCCACTGAAAGTGCTCCGGACCGGTGTGTATCCCAGTCCAGGTATTGTGGCTTGGATGGAGCATCCGGCATTAGATGTTAGGTGTTGGTGCGATGTCTGTTTGGTATTAGGCTCGGACATTCGGCACCCCTTCATCACGGGGATAGGAGTAGCGACATGTGTTGTCAAGATGGTAGCTTCAGGCTTACTAATGTATTACCTTGTAGGGCTTTGTGAATAATTAATAAAATGGCTGCATGCATCGCACAGATGCAGAGGCCGGGGGTACATTCTCCTTTTCAAAAAAAAGTGGAGAGGTATTAGTGGGCATCCAGTGTGAATTACCAAAGCTTTCCTGCTAGACTAGGTTTGGCATTTTGTCTCCTTAAGTCTTCACGGTGGATATTTCATCCAACAAATAAATGTTATGTTCCAATGCTTTGATAAAAGTGATATAGGAAGGATTTTTTACATTTGTTTGTAAGCAGTTGTCCATGGTGTTCGTGCCATGCTGAGGGCTAAGGTTTTCAATAACTTTGTATTCTCTTGTAGCACTAGTCAACTTTTGATCTAATTCATGAATATTTTGTGCTCGTGTTCTTTTGCGCCTTTTAAATTTCTGGACTACTTTCAGTATTTGTAGCAAAGTCCGACCAGATCATCCCAGCTAAATTAACTAGTATACATACCATTCAAGCATGATATACTATTTCTGGTTCGTTATCACATTAATATTCCTATATAGCCATCAGTAACTATTTTTGAGTGATTCATCATTAATTTTTTATTCAACTATTGGTTCCTTATGTTCAGAGTTCTCATGACGTTGCATATCCATCAAAGCCAACATCTAGCTCAAAATTATCCTACATCGCTGAGAACGAGATACAAGAAGACCAATCCAATGTTGATGTTGATGGAAATATGATCATGCAAAAGATGTTCACACGCACCAACACAATGGAAGGTGTTTTGGAGGAATTTCAGCTTACTGGGCGAGAACAAGAAAAATCTGATATTATAGAACTAATTGTAGAACAAGCTAGCACCCATCAATTTCAGGTGATAGTAGTATGGGGAATGGGTGGTCTTGGAAAAACCACTCTGATAAAAAATGTTTACCAGAGCAAAGAGGTCAGTGGCATGTTTGGGAAATATGCTTTTGTCACGATCTTGCGACCTTTCAAGCTTGAGGAGTTCCTTAGGAGCTTGGCATTGCAACTAGATGCAAACAAGGGATCCATGGACTTCGCAGGTGACACCCAAAAGAACCTTGCTTTGATGGGAACTGCAGACTTAACTGAAGTGTTGGGTAGACGTTTACAAGGAAAGAGTTGCTTAATTGTTCTCGATGACCTCTCATCTACCACAGAATGGGATGAAATATTGCCAAGATTACATACAATGAAGGATCTGGTTGTTGTGATCACCACAAGGGGAGAGGATATTGCTAAGCATTGTTGCAAAAAACCGAAGTGCATACGCTTGCTCAAAGGTCTTGAAGAAAAGGATGCAATTACCCTGTTCACAAGAAAGGTAAGGAAATAGTATTCTTTATATTATTCACCCTATCAGTTAGCAAAAAAATTATTATTCCTTTTTATCTCAGTTCAATTTTTAGTTTTGAGAGGTCATTTCAAATTAGTATATTGAAGCACATCACGACCAACCATCCTTGGAAGATATACTTCAAAGTGGGTTGCAAAAGCATAAGATTAGGGCACCGTGACTCATGTTGTAGACTCATCAGTACGAATGATATAGTTTCAACTTTTTTAGCAATTAAACAAAACAATCGATTACATCACACATTACGCAACAATATTCCATGGACAGGTTAGTATTAGCAACAACCCAACAATATTCCATGAACTCACCACTTTCCTTATCAAATTATACACGAATCACTTTCTTCGAGAAACCAGCACGAGGTCTGTATTTTCATTAAGTAGAATAAGAACTGGCCAGCTTACATGGAAAACTAGCCGAAAACCAACACATCAACCACACACGCACACCGGCCTCAAGGGCATGCACCAACCGAGATGACGGCATCGGCACCCAAGTGACTGGAGCCAACCCTTACAACAGGAGAACGGTTTCTGAAGCCATCAATTCTGCTTCCACACTAGCCCACACACCAGTCGAGTCAGCAACTCTTATCACCTCAGTGACCAAAGGCAACACCCTTTAACAGTGCAAGATTCTTTCGAGATAATGCTCTGGCTTCCGAATCTGAGCAACATAAACACGCACCTGAGGCCGTGCATCGATTCTGCCACCCAAGCGACTGGAGGTGACACCCTACAAATGGCGAAGATTTCCTGAGTCACCACTATGGCTTCCACACCGGTCCAAGGTAGCATACCAGCTCGGTCGATGACTTTGTCACCCATACGACCAGAGCTGACGCCCTACAACACCCAAGTGTACCAAGTTGGTTTCCGAAGCCACCGCTCCGGCTTCATATCAACACACTCCTGGTGCCCAAACCCGTTCCACCGAAGCTCGGATTTACTAGGGTTTTGGCCTCCTAAGGCGACACCTCCAAGGACGAAGCAACGATAAACGTTTTGGCCTCCTATTCTAATAAGGGCCGTAAACTTGGTTCTTTTCATGGAAGATCCATAAAACATTGTCGGCTGGAGTCTGGAGATGAGTCAGAGCATGCCGCATGCAAGGAGGTAACAATGACTGTGGGCGTTGTCATAGTTCGTTCCCACCAAAGTGGAGTTGAGTTTTCACCTGGGGCACCGTTGTTCCCACAATCGCCGCCTGCCAAGCGACATGTCACACGATACATCGTTGTTTGCCATCCATCCACCACTTCCCACACATCACCATTCGATGCCCTGCCGTTCACATTCACACGACTAGCGACCGACACTACAAGCTCCGTGTTCCCCTCCCCTTCCATTCTCTTTTGCCGCCCTCTTTCTTCAGAGTTGTCCAGGGATGGCCAACCAGATCTAACGCCTCATCCGATGGCGAAGCCGGCCGGCGGTGGCTGCGAAGAGGTTCTCAGGTCTTCCTTATGCATATTAGGATAGTAGTTGTCCTAGTTAATCTTGGCGTTATGTCGTGGTTTGGCGATATGCCGTCTGCATTCTTTGCTCTGTTGCCAGCGAGCATCGTACAGAGCTTGCCTTCCTCCTCCTCTGGCCGACTTCCATGGTGGATGGTGGCGGTGGCGGTGGATTTGGCGGAAGAATCATCAATAAGCTCGGGAGAGCCCCTGGTTGAGATCAATCTTTCTACTTGTTACTTAATGTGGTTCATCTTGTGACTTGAGTAGTACTTTGGAAATGTTGATGAATGTAGAGTTTTAGAAGCAAATATTTTAATCGTGAACTTAAGTTTTGCTCGAGATTAATCTTGCTACTCATTACTAAATGTAGTTCATCTTCAGAGTTGAGTAATGTTGTGGAAATGTTCATGAGTCTACAATTTTACAAGCAATATTTAATCATGAACAAAATAAGATATATAGTCAGAGTTTCCGAGGAACATATTAGTGTTGATTCCGCCATTTCGTGGCTGATATGCATTCAGTATAACAAATTGTACACTTAATGTGGTATTTAAATGTTAGTAATCATTAGCAGCACTATACCGGCCCATGTCCATTCGTCCTTCCCGTTGACGTGACCTGTATGTGATGCCTACAGTGCATGTTTATGGACCCTGCTGTGCAGATGGTGGGTCCATGAACTGTACGAATTACAAAATGCATGTCCGTTAAGTTTATACTGTACTGACGGGAATATGATCTCAATGTGACGAAGCAACTGTGACAACAGAGCTACCTGTCACTCAGGCCTTAAAGAGCATTTTCATCGTTACATAGCCTATCGTGTACTCGCCACCCAAACTGGGGGAAGGCTAGCTAGCTATTAAGTAAACTAGGAAAAGTGGTTTGGATGCACCAATTTATAGTTAAATGACTAATTATATTTCCTACAATTGCAGGTATTTAAGAATAGGACTATTGACTTGGCTGAGCAATATCCTGCATTGGTTGAACCAGCAAAACTAATCCTAAAGAAGTGCAATGGACTTCCCCTTGCGATAGTCACCATAGGTGGCTTCTTGGCTGATCAACCAACAAAAACTGCTGCAGAGTGGAGGAAACTGAATGAGCATATCAGTGTTGAGCTGGAGATGAATCCAAAGTTTGAGGTCATAAAAACAGTCCTCATGAAAAGTTATGATGGCCTACCCTATTATCTCAAGTCTTGTTTCTTATACATGTCCATCTTTCCTGAAGACCGGAATGTTAGTCGAAGACGTTTAGCTTGCAGATGGATTGCTGAAGGTTACGCGCGAGACAGGTCCACAGCAGATAAGTACTTCATGGAACTCGTAGAGAGAAGCATGATATTACCAACTCAGCAATCAATTCTCAGCAGGAAAGGATTTGATTCGTGCCAGCTACATGATCTAATCCGTGATATCAGCATTGCAAACTCAATGGAGGAAAATCTTGTCTTTAGGTTGGAGGAAGGATGTAACTCAAACACTCCAGGCACGGTGCGTCACCTTTCCATAAGCAGCAATTGGGAGGGAGATGAGCGTGAGTTGGAGAACACTGTGGAGTTGTCCCGTATACGTTCATTGACGGTATTTGGCAATTGGAGGCCATTTTACATTTCTGACAAGATGAGGTTTCTTCGGGTTCTGGACCTAGAATCAACGGAAGGTCTAGCTGATCATCACCTTGAGCACATTGGAAAGCATATTCATCTAAGATACCTTTCTCTAAGACGGTGTGAAGGCGTCTTTTACCTTCCGGATTCGGTGGGTAACCTGAGACAACTCGAGACACTAGATATCAAATTTACAAGGATATTTATGCTTCCCAAAACTATCACCAAGCTTGGTAAGCTACGTTTTCTGCATGCTGGAAACGTGTTATGTTATCCAAAAGATCCGTCGACACTACCATGTTGCATATCAGCCCCCATGCGCTTCAGTTGGCGTCGTGGTGCATGTGCTCCTTACATGTGGTACATGATGGATGCTGTAGAAGCTTTTTCTCTGAAGGTGCCAAGAGGGATCGGGAAACTGAAAACCCTGCAGGCACTGGGGTGTTTGGACCTTGAAAGGGGAAATGCCGTCATAAAGGAGATAAAAGGTCTCACAAGCCTATGCAAGTTAAAAGTACGGTTTGGCACTAGGACAGAAAATGTGCCGGAATTTTGTTCAGCCATTTCCTGTCTCAAACGCCTCGAGTCCTTGTCACTGCAGTCACGAGGAAAAAATTTATATGACTACTTGCATGGCTTGTCCTCGCCTCCGAAAAATCTCCAGAGCCTCAAGTTGTCGGGCCATGTGGAAAAATTGCCGGAATGGATCAAAGGGCACCAGAATCTCGTGAAGCTCAAACTACAACGCACCAATTTGTCAAGCAGCTGTGAAACCATGCAGGTGCTTGGGAACCTACCAAACCTATCCATTCTGCTTTTGGAGGATGGAGCATTCCAGATGGAAGGGCCTATCACTTTCAAGGGTGGCCTTTTCAGAAGCCTCGTGGTACTCGAGCTTTATTACATGTCAATGGAAATCGTGTCACTGAAGTTTGAGGAAACATCAATGCCGAAACTTGAGGTGCTGAGGCTGGAACTTATGAATTGTACAGCTGGCTTGGCTGGGCTGGAATTTCTCCCAAGCATCAAGGAAATACGGCTCTCTATCGGTCTTTACCAAGATGATAGTATGACAGAAGAAGAGGCATACGAGGAAATAAATTGCAGGAAGAAGAATGCCAAGGATGACATCAGGAAGCAGTTCGCCAACAGAAAAAATAAACCCATTTTGAAGGTGGAATGAACGAGCTAGGTGGAGGCACTTGTGTCCTCATAGGGGTGGAGGCTCATGCAGCAGGCTGTGTATTTTTTTTTTCAGTTCCTACCATGTAGCTTGTTACTGTTTTCTTGTCGTGCTGGCCTCAGGGCAGTAACTTTGTAACAAACACTACTTCTGTTCGTGCTGATCTATCTAGCTTGTCATTAGGAAAAGTATCTATGTCATGTATCAGCAAACTGCAAAAGCATGTAATCATTTGTGAGAAACATTACCCACCTCTGCAGAGGCGAGAGCCCACTCTGCTCTCTGAAGAAGTGTCTTCCTGAAGCATATCTGTAGTCAGCAGTTGTTTTCTCAGCTCATCGGTTCTGTCGGGGCATAGAACACCTGGTGTGTTCGGTCTTCGGAAGCGACAGAGGGAAGAGCCTGAAAGGCAAAGCTATACCAGGTGAGGACTCCCCTTTGACTTTGTGGCATTCAGGCCAGGTGTTGTTATGGAGCTCTAATTTGGCTTAATGCAGTAAATAACCAACATTTTATCCTTTTTCATCTGAAGGTTCTTGAGCAGAGAGAGGAAAGAGCTGCCTCTGGGAGTACCATCTATGGATCAAGCCATACGTATGTAATGCTGACAAAAATCTAGTCATCTGTACAATATTTTCTGATGGTTTCCTGTTTCGATCCAATCATATGGAGAACTCATTTTGTATGTTGCTGCTTTTACAGGTATATATGGTTGGGCCACAGGAACAGGATAAAGCTGCGGTTAAAAGGGTGGGCTTTTAAATTCCTGTACCTGCTTTGGTGATTCATCAAGATTTTCTCGTGGTTCTATATTTGCAGTTTGATATTCTTGCGACAGTCAGTTATTCTCGGGGTGTACAGCAACAGAAAATGCATGCTTTTAACAGTCCATTATTCATCGATCTATACATGCTTAATTTTTGGCAAGTTAAAAAATTTCTGACCACTTCGAAATTTTGGAGTCCACAGTCCAGTAGAATGCATGGTGTGTACTGCAGCAACAGTTTTTTTTTTTTGGAAAAGGAGGTTAAAACCCCCGGCCTCTGCATCAAACTGCAGCAACAGATGGACGTTTCTAGCTGCGTTTGTGCAGCAATTTTAGCAGTCAACTCAAGTAACTATGCTTGATTTTCAGCCCAACAACCCACAACGTGCATGCACGTTCGCCATAGATCTTGATAAATAGTCAAACTTTGTGCTGGCATATGCTCCATGATTGACGTCTATTAGCATCAAAGCCATATGGATTGGATTTTTTCCAAACTTTAATCCATAACATGGGGTTGTTTGAGGGAGGGCCTCACATGCATGCTTGGTCCAATCAGCTTAATTAGGGGACAGGGTAGAATTAACTACTATGCAAATCTTGATTAGAGGCCTGGCAAATCTTGATTAACAATTGATTGATGTTGTGAATGATCGAGGTCGCCCATGAACTTCCATTATCTCTCCAAACATGGCATGAGAGCCCGAGACCTGCATTCCCAGATCCCATCCACACACAAACGTTCACAGGGAGAGGGAGGCACAGAAGCTCAATCCACAACGATGGAGTCCACGGCGGTGAGCATCGGCAAGTCCGTGCTGAAAGGAGCGCTTGGGTGCTCCAAATCTGCCGTCATGGAGGAGGTGGCCATGGAGCTCGGAGTCCAGCACGACAAGGCCTTCATCATGGACGAGCTGGAGATGATGCAGTCTTTCCTGATGGTGGCACACGAGGATGAGCAAGACGACCACGTCAACCAGGTGGCCATGACCTGGGTGAACCGGGCCCGCGATGTCGCCTACGACGTCGAGGATGGCCTCGAGGACGTCGTCCTCTGCGTCCACGGGCAATCCTGGTGGGGCATCCCTCGCACGCTCCTCGACCGGCGCCATGTCGCCGAGCAGATGAAGGAGCTCCGTGCCAAGGTGGAGGACGTCGGCCGGAGGAACGCGCGCTACCACATCATCGACGATGCGTCCAAAGCTCCCGACCTCTCCATCAACACCGCCGGTGCTGCTGCCATGCTCGGTGTTGATGAAGCAACAAGACCATGAATCAGCATGAATCAAGACCAGGGATAGATCTTGCCCAGCTGATCGTCAGGTATGACTCGGGCTCCGGCTCGGGCTCCGGCCAAATTGGAGTGATCGGAGTATGGGGAACAAGTGGCGCCGCTGGGCATACCTCCATCATCCTGGAGGCCTATGACAATCCAACCATAAAAGTGAAATTTCCATGCCGTGCGTGGGTCAGAGTGACGCGGCCTTTCCAACCCGAAGAATTTGTCCAGAGTATAGTGGAACAGTTTCGAGAAACTGTTGCAGGGGTGGCTGATTCTCCTTTGGAGCTGGAGCTGGAGGAGGCGAAGGCGGGTCGAGAGTTGGCGCGCCAATACGGTGTGTACGTCAACAAGAAGAGGTACCTGATTGTGCTTACGGACCTATCTACCATTGAAGAGTGGCACCAGATCAAGGCTTGCTTCCCCGAAAACAAAATGGGGAGCCAAATCATAGTGTCCGCGGAGCATTTTGAAGTTGCAAGCTCGTGTTCAGGCCAGAAAAGTATGGTTTCCAAGCTGAAGCAATTGTCTGCTGACCAGACCATCTATGCTTTCCACCAGCAGGTACTAGCTAGTTCACTTTTGGAAATAGCTTTTTGTTACTCTTTCATCTTGCTCCAAATCTTGGTTATCAAAAGCCGTTAGGATACGTCAACTTTAATACCCTTAATTATTTGTTTTGCAGTCACGCTAGCATTAGTATCCTACTATTATATAGATTAGATGCGTCTCTAGATATTAGCTGAAGTTTTTTTTTCTCTTTTAGACATATCACCAAAAATATGGGCCATTAAACACCTGCGCAAAGCTAAATTATCTTGATGCGTTGTGGTCTTGTGGAACATCCCACGCAGATTAATTTGTGTGTTGGACAAGGTTAGACAAGGTCGCCAACTGGGACCGTTGTGGAACTTCTCTTGATGACCCCGGTAACAGCCTCCTCACCAGAGACATATGCAACCTCCAAGATTAGTCACCAACCCTGTATTTCTTGTTGATGCCGCTGCACCGTTCCCTTGGAGAGGTTGCCGTGTTGGGATGGGGACGCTGCCATCTAGTGTACATGGATAATGTTGCGATGGTTTGATAAATTTGAAATTGCAAGAACATTTTTTGCATACCTATTGCTAATGTGTAAATGAATTTCATGTTCTATTTGGTCATGTGAGTGCGATGTTTTTCACTAACTTTATATTCTGTTGTAGTACTGCTCAACTTTTGACATGATTCAAGAATAATTTAGGTTCATGGTCGTGTATGTTTTTTTTTACTAATTCCTCACCCGCTTTCAGAATTTCTTGGCAAAATCAAACATGATGTGAGCAAAACTGACTTGTATACATGCCATTTGATCTTGATTTACGGTTCATTGTGACATTAATATTGTTGTCTAGCTTAGGACATATATATGTGTTGACCTGATGCATATTATTATTTCGAGTGATTTATAGTTGAAAATGTGTCTTTTGTTTGTGTTCAGAGTTTTCAAGACACAACATATTCATCAAAGGCAGCATCCAGCTTAGTGTTACCCTACACCATTGAGAATGAGATACAAGAAGGCCAATCTTATTATGAAGACGATGAAATGGCAATGATCCAAGAGAGCCTCACACAGACCAGTAATGTGCGAGGTTATCTGGAAGAATTTCAGCTTCTTGGACGGGAGAAAGAAAAATTGGATATTACTGAACTGATTCTAGAACACTCTAGCACCCAACAAATTCAGGTCATTGTAGTGTGGGGAAAGGGTGGTGTTGGAAAAAGCACTCTGGTCAGAGATATTTACCATAGCCAAGAGGTCAATCAAATGTTTGAAAAACATGCCTATGTCACGGTCTTGCAACCTTTCAAGCTTGAGAAACTCCTTAGCAGCTTAGCATTTCAACTAGATGCAAGGAATGCTACTTCAACTGGAGTTGCAGACTATCCTGGAGTGTTGGACAGGTGTGTACAAGAAAAGAATTGCTTGATTGTTCTTGATGACATCTCGTCTGCCACGGAATGGGATATAATATTGCCATGTTTGCTTGCCATGAATAGCCCAAGCTTGGTCATTCTGATCACCACAAGGCATGAAGATATTGCTAAGCATTGTTGCAAAAAAACAAAGTGCACACGCTTGCTCAACGGTCTGGAAGAAAAGGATGCTTGTGACCTCTTCACAAAAAAGGTACTGAAAGAGCACTACCCATATTATTCACTTTATCAATTGCAAAAATATATAGTTCCCTTTATCTAGATCTTTGAAGGGTCATATTTCAGATTAGCATACTGTAAGCACAACACAACCAACCCCACTTCACAAGGGATAATTCAGAGTGGGTTGCAAGAACGTAAATTCGGCTACCATCTTGTAGGGTAATATTTAGGAATGATATACATTCGGCATGCTAGCTATGAAACCAAAATAATGATTACATGAACCCATTGTCCGAGTTAGGCCAGGTTAGCATTAGCATCAAGCTGGCAAAATTCCATGATTTCACTACCTCTCTTACCAAATTATATAGGAACGATGTTTTGAAAGAATCATGTAACTGTAGTGAATACAATTTAATCATTTTTCCATATTGTTGAAACTATGTGCTCTCCAAACTGGTTGGTATGTACTCCCTCCGTAAAGAAATATAAGAGCGTTTAGATCATTTTAGTATTCTAAACGCTCTTATATTTCTTTACGGAGGGAGTACATGGTACTAGAAAAGTATTTCTCTTTTTTCCCTTTTGTACAAACTTAGCTAAATAACATAATCATGTTTCCAAAAATTACTAAAAATTTCATACATATAGAGAATGGATGGAAACATGTTGATGTTAAATTTGGTACAAAATATGTTTGGGAGACGCACACGATAAGTTATTACTCAACTTGTATTATAATAACAGATAGTGTTTCATATTTCATATATAGAATTCGTACATACAGAACTATGTCCTTGTCACTCCAATTAAAAAATTAGATAATGAAGGAGATATTTCTAATTGCATTCCTGATGTTTATTGCCAAGTCACTAGAAAACATAGCCTATTGTGTACTAGCCACCCAAACATGCACATGATAGTCAAAAAATAAACTCTGTACACTAGTTTGCATGCACCTGACTCATCTTAATTACATAGTGGTCAAAAACTAATTATATTTTAACCGATTGCAGGTATATAAGAATAAAGCCACAGTCTTGACTAAGCATTATCCTGAATTGGTTGAACCCGCAAATCTGATCCTAAAGAAGTGCAATGGGCTTCCCCTTGCAATAGTCACCATAGGTGGCTTCTTGGCAGAACAACCAACAAAAACTGTTGGGGAGTGGAGGAAACTGGATCGATGTATCAGTGTTGAGATGGAGATGAATCCAAAGATTGAGGCAGTAAAAACAGTCCTTATGAAAAGTTATGATGGCCTACCCTATTACCTCAAGTCATGCATCTTGTACTTATCCATCTTCCTTGAAGATCGCACAGTTAGCCGGAGACGTTTGGTGTGCCGATGGGTTGCGGAAGGTTACTCAGAGGATACATCCATAGCTGAAAAATACTTCATGGAACTTCTAGAGAGAAGCATGATATTACCAACTCAGATTTCCCTCTGTAGCATACAAGGAACCGACTCATGTCAGGTACATGATCTGATCCGTGATATCATCATAGAAAAGTCAATAGAGGAAAATCTTGTTTTCAGGCTGGAGGAAGGGTGCAACTTGAACAACCAAGGTGCAGTGCGTCACCTTGTCATAAGCAGTAATTGGGACGGAGATGAGAGTCAGTTGGAGGACATCATGAAGTTGTCACGTATACGGTCACTGACTGTGTTTGGAAAGTGGAGGCCATTTTATATTTCTGACAAGATGAGGTTTCTTCGTGTGCTGGACCTCGAAGGAACTAAAGATCTAGCCGATCATCACCTTGAGCACATTGGGAAGCATCTTCATCTGAGATACCTTTCTCTAAGAGGGTGTGAAGCAATATATTACCTCCCAGATTCAGTGGGTAACCTGCGACAACTTGAGACACTAGACATCAAATATACAAGAATACTGATGCTGCCCAAAACCATCACCAAGCTTAGCAAGCTATGTCAACTGAAAGCTGGCAATGAATTCTATGTCGGAGAAGAACGGTCATCACTAGCATGCTGTGTACCTTTCGCTTGTTGTTGCGCGATGGTCATACGAGCTTATGCTTTTAAGGTGCCAGTAGGGATCGGGGAACTGAAATCCCTGAACACGCTGCGATGTGTGCACCTTGAATGGGAAAATGCCATCATACAAGAGATAGAAGGTCTCACCAACCTCCGCAAGTTAGGAGTGTTTGGCATTGATAGGGGTAATGGCCCGGAGTTTTGTTCAGCCATTTCAGGTCTCCGCCGCCTTGAATCTTTATCCGTGCAGTCATCGGAACGAGATTTATGTGACATCTTGCATGGCATATCCTCGCCTCCGGAAAATCTCCGGAGCCTCAAGCTTCACGGTTGGATGGATGAACTGCCGCAATGGATCAAGGTGCTCCAGAATCTGGTGAAGATTAAGCTAGAATTCACTGAGGTGTCCATAAACGACGAAGACATGCGAGTCCTTGGGAACCTACCAAACCTATCCATTCTGTCTTTCAAGGAGATGGCGTTTCAGAGTGCACTACCTATCACTTTCCACAGTGGCCTTTTCAGAAACCTCATGATGCTCGAGCTTGTTTACATGGAAGTGGAGATTGGGTCTTTGGAGTTCGAGGCAAAATCGATGCCCAAACTTGAGATGTTGAACCTGCGACTTGTCGATTGTAAAACTGGTTTTTCTGGGCTGGAACTTCTCTCAAGCATCACGGAAGTGCGGCTCTTGGTCCTCGTTACCCCAACATTCGTCGCACTAAAGGAAAATATGACCGAAGAAGAAGCAGAAGAGGAGGCAAGACACAGGGAAGACAAAGTCAAGGCAGACATGAGGAAGCAGCTCGCCAACAATAAAAATTGCCCCTTTTTGAAGGTGCAATGAACGAGCTAGGTCGACAACCTGTTTTCTGAACCTACTATGCAGCAAAAGAGGATCGATCCGGAGAATATGTTTGTGCGTTTGGTTCTGTTCCGGTTTGGGCGGCGGTTTCGTCCTATGATGTGTAGATTCTAAGTTTTCAGTTCATGTGTAGTTGTTCATTTCTTTTCCTATGTTTTGGCCTTGGACAAATAACTCTGTAACTGAACATCACTTCTGTTCATGGTGATCTGGCTTGCCATTACCTGTGTGTCTTCCTGAAGCTTATCTGTCAACCAACCAGAAGGGAGATGTTTCATGTAGTTCTTCTTCGATCATATTTTTCGACAAATGCAGTTCCTGAACCTCATCAACTTGTTATATGATGTTGCTGTGTTGCCATTTGTTCAGAAGAATGCTTCCTTATACATGTTGCAGGTTACCTTTTTTTTTATGTTAAAGATGAAGTTTACTGTTAATATGTTAGCATTTAGTTTACTGTTGTCACTACTGTTAATGTACTACTGAAACACAATTAATTTGACATTACAAAAGTTCAGTATGGTAATTGCCACTCATCTACTACTGAAACACCATTAAAGGTACACTTTGTACTAGCTGGTTCTGCCTAGATGTTCATTGTCAATCAACATTTGTACATGTGTGACATGCATCTGGAATGATTCAGCTTAGCTACCATACACAGATTTCCCAAATCGAAAAGAGAGACGAAAAATCGATAGAGCATGACTGACCGAACTTGCTGCCCCCGGCTAATTAACTAACTTCCGGTGGTTCTCTCCATGCTGTTGGTCCTGGCGTTCTCCCGCATCTTCTCGACGATGTGCCGGCCCTTCTCCTCCACCTGTCGCCGCTTCTCCTCCAGCTTGTCCCCCATCTTCTTCCCCAGGTCCATCATCCGGCTCCGCCTCCCGCTCTTCCGCTTCGCGTCATCTCCAACGGAGGCCGCTGCTGCCGCCACCGCCTGATGCTGCTGCTGCTCCCCCGCGGGTATGATGGCCCTCAGGGACGTGTACAGCGGGGAGCCAGCCCTGCTCTCCGAAGTGGCGCCCTCCTGGAGCTTCTCCATGGCCAGCAGCGGTTTCCTCGGCTCGTCGGTAGCGTCCGGGTGAGGAGGAGAGGCGGTCTCAGCCAGGCGAGACTGCTCATGGGATGCTTCTGTGGGACTGGGAGGGTCTTCGGTTGACTCATCGATGGATTTCAGCGACTCCTCGCTCCCGGCTGAGGAAGCAGGCAGACTTGGTGCTGTGCTTTTGCTGATGGCATCGTCCTTGGGACCAGCTTCCTCAGGATGGGTTGGCGTGGCGGCTGCGACATGACTTCTGGCCTCGGTGGGTTCGTGGTTGAGCCAGATATAAGGTCCATCCTTGCGGGGCACCCAGTCGTCCTTCTCTGCCAGCATCCATGGCATGGAAATGCTTTCACAGTTTGGAAGCACCAGGCTATCACGGAGCGAAACCTGGCATGGCATCGCGTGTTTCGCTGTTAGACATGTAAGTCAGCAAAGGAACAACATGTTCAGAGGAAGGTTGCGTTCCTTACCTTGATTCTGTTACCGATGAGTGAGGCGATGCGACTGTTGGTTATTTTCCTATCGCCAACGGAAGATTCCAAGTCCCACTCCAGGTCAGGCATAGATGTGAATCCATACCAGAGTTGATCCGACGGAGGGGGCTTCATATGTATGCGCAAGGTACCTCTAACAGATGTGATTTTTATCGCCAGAGAAAGTGGAACCTGTGTAAGAACAGAATGTAACTCACATTTGAAACATTTCTGCAGATGGCCAAGATACTTTCAACATCTTAAGCTTTTGACATTTCTGTATGCTTAGCTTAACACATCCATAAGAAATAGAAAAACATAGATAAAACACATGAATGGAGAGTCAGAGACAACAAGGAGAAGAGCAAACCTGTGAGACATGATCGGCTATTGAATGCAACATATTTTTCAACCTTGATATATAAGTTGATGTCCATCCAGTGCTCTTGGACTGACTAGCATCTGATACAAAAGACCATAATGTTTTGATCACTGTCTAATGTATATATAATCAACGTCGATGCCAGAATCAGGAAACAAATATTTCATATTGCACAGGAAGACTGCTCAAAATACAAGACTACTAACCTATATTCTGATGCAAACCTCAGATCATAAATCCTAACAACATCTCTAAAGTCTGCTACAGGTATACAAAACCAACATAGGGAACTAACATGTCAAGGACGCTGAAGATAGAAGTTGATCAGGACATTTTTGCAGAAAGATAATGGTACATTTCTTTTTCTGTTATCCTTTTAAGAAACATTTGGTCATTCGGTAGAACAAGCATAGATAAAGACTCCCAGGGAAGAACTTAAAATGGGTGAATAAGGGTTCAATTTTATCTAACATCTTCCTTACACCTTGTGTGGATGAGGCCAAACTTGTTTTACCCTCTACGGGAACCTTTGTAGCCTTCTTTGCTAGCTTTGTAGATGCACCTGTCGACTTGAATTTTTTAAAACTTATTTTCAACATTTTTGCAGAAAGATAATGGTACATTTTATTTTCTGTTACCCTTTTAAGAAACATTTGGTCATTCGGTAGACCAAGCATAGATAAAGACTACCAAGGAAAAACTTAAAAATACGTGAATAAGAATTCAAATTTAAACAAACCTGCTTCGTCTTTTTCTTCCACTGAAGAAACTGAGTTCTGAGAACCTCTAAACTGGTTACCATACTGCTCAATACTCTCGAGAAACTCCGAGTCGACGTGCCCATTAGAGTCTGTTCCGAAATTGGTTTTCATGAGGTCCTTTTGTAACTCTGGTTCCTCAACCTCAAGCCTCGTTTCAATGTGCAGCAATATTCCGCCTGAATATTCAAAATCAACTTCAAAGGCCCACAGCTCATTTAAATCCAGTGGAAGAACTCTCATCGCATGCACATAAGGTGGAAGTTTTCCAAGGCTGAACTCCGTAAGTGTAATTTCACCCACATAAGCTGGGGTCCTCATGCTTGATAATGTTCGCTGTACAAGTGGGAATCATGTGAATAAACAAAACGAAAGAACAAAACGACAGGTTTCTTGAGCATGAGCAGTACAATCTAACCTGAATACGTGCTTTGATGGCATTGCTTATCTCATCACTCATGTGAACATCAAAAAAGAGCCGTGACGATAAAAGGTTCCAACAAAGTGTACCTTCATCTACAACTTTACCATCTGCATTTACATCAGGAAAAGCTGGAGGCGGTCCAGTGTGACTCGAAGCAGCAGTTGGGGCACTGGGTTTTGCTGTATCTTGTGATAAGCTGCTACTGAACTTGTCCTCTTGTTGACCTAGTAAGGATTCAATAAATGGTGCACCCTGATAGCTGCGTATTTTATCTAACATCTTCCTTTCACCTTGTGTGGATGACGCAGCACTTGTTTTACCCTCTACGGGAACCTTTGTAGATGCCTTCTTTGCTAGCTTTTTGAGGAAAAGACGGACTTTGGAAGACCCGTCCGTCTTTATTTCACTGTCCATAACCTCATGATCCTCAGCTGAAATTGCTGTCGGCTTTAGGAAATATGGGTATTCAGAATTTAATGATGATATGTAATTACTGAACTCTTTGCTCAACTTAGCATGCCAATTCAGTTTCTTCTTGTCAGAAGTAGCTGCAAGACGAAGTGCTTTACACCATGATTCCTTCTCCCATGAAGTCTCAGCATAAAGAAAGCAAACCTTGCTTCCATTATAGATCTCAGATTCCTGGCTTTCCAATTTTATCGGATACCTCTTAGTCCTGAAAGCAAGCAACAGTAGTACAATTACATATAGGTTAAGCATAAAGTCTATCAGTACCCAAACAGCTTGATGAAAGGCAAATAAAGTTGCTCGCCAAATACTTCTGCTTGTCCTCTAAAATAGATTTCGTTCTTACAGGAGTTCCTTCAAAACACTAATGCACTTAAATCTTTAGCTAATTGTAACATATATACATGGTTTACCTTCAAACCAAAACATTCAATGCAATTCATCAAATATACTTCTCAGATTGGTTTGGGACTTAATAAGGCAAGCTTGAATTTAAATAGCCATTGTCTCGAAAAAATACTAACTAGCTTGCACATTTATTTACTCCTAAAAAAGGACGAATGATAATTTATTGATCACAGGTAAGCATTTCCGTTTGTCTGGAGCACTAACCATTTGCGTGAGGACATACTTGATGCAGAAACAGCAACGACCGTGCAATCCAAAAGCTCAATCGTAGTGTCAGGGCCATCAGGACCAGACAAACTAAGTGAGTGCCCCTTGATTTTAGCCGATTTCTTTGCAGGGAAAACCTCCACAATACTCTTTTTTTCCTTTGTCTCTTTGGGACCTCCACTTGATAAGCGCTCATTACTAACTTTTGGTAGCTTTTCTGGCTCTAGTATCCACAGAGAGCCCTGTCAATATATGGCAGCAATGTAAGTAGGCTTGATCATTAGCGATAAAAGATACAAAAGCTAAATGAAAAGCAATTGCATATCCTTCAAGCCAAAGCAATTTGATGAGAACTGAATGCAAAGTTAAGTAAGCCCTTCACTGGCCAAATTCATTTTGCATATTTTCTCTTCAACCATCATATTCACAATCTGAGTTGGATAGTGCACATTCATAAATACAGTCCTTTCCTGGACAACAGAAATTAATTAACAACATGCTTATAACGACAAAGGATATCATGATGTAAAAGTGACAAGCAAGATGTAATGTTCAGAACAAGATAAAGCTAGTGATATTGCTTCTGACTAAGGTCGATCCATATGTATCTTGGTCAACAGTGACAGTGAGCCTTTACCAGTTCTGATAATCAGAGGCAAATTGCTTATACTCATTGTCAAGCCTCTTAAGTAGGTATCCTACTCGTAGACTCCTTGATATAATAAGCAAAGGACTTCTGTACTCTATTACATGTGCATCCCCAAATCGCCTAATGTGAGTCATCCCATTCTTCAGATTAAAATTAGTGACAAGAGCATCCAGGAGACGCCATCCAACAGAGACATAAAATGTATCCTTAAGTGTACTGCTTCCGAGCTCTGACATTGCTACACCTAACAGCTAGGCATGCTAAAGGATAATAGCATCACAACCCCAAGGTGCAAGTCACTGTCAGAAGCCATTAAAAATCCTGGGAACCTAACTAGTAAGTACATATGATATGTATGAACGCACAGTGGCAATTCCCACTCATGGATTACATGATTTGTTTTAGTCACAACTGGGACTACATACAGTGATGCCAAAAAGGAACAGCAATTTAACTTGAGAAGGTGACACTCAATTTCAATATGCTAAATATAAATACATCACAAGGATTGCGATCACCATCAGAAGTAGCTCACTGCCCACTACCCAGGATACACCCACACATTCGAAAATAAACAGATGGAACACATAAATAGCAAACTGCAGACACCGCATACAAGCATCTAGCATAAACTATATTGGCACCCGGGATCTAAAAGCAGAACTCTGGCCACAAGCCCCTGTCTAATTTGGCCACCTCAGCCACTATAATTGGGGGGCATCGGGTGATTAACAGGAATGCACAGTGAAGTTAGTCCTCCCAGTCGACATCGAACAGCAACCCAGAGTTTCCCCAATTTCAACCACTGCAATCGGGGGAAGGAAGAACTGGCCCGAATGCACACTGTTGCTGCCCCCAATCAGCAGCAATCCAACCACCCTAAGCAAAGCCACTGCCACCAACCACGCGCGGTTTCGAGCTCGCAAACCGAACGAACTCCTAGGAGAGCGCGGCGGAAACCGGCAGCTGATCCCTAGCCCTCGCCGCATCTGCGCGAAGCTCCGGAGCAGTTGCTGCCGCCGCGGCACTCGCGCGCACGAACGAATCCAGAAGCGGACCAAGCTATGGCAGGTATGGTGGTGCGTCCTCCTCACCTTCTTCTCGTAGGGGAACGGCTGCTCGCCGGGGAGCTCCCGGTTGCCGGGTTGGGCCGCAGCCGCGGCCCCCTCCTGCCGGCGGCGTAGGCGGCGCGCGACCCAGAGCAGCGCGGCCGCCTCGGCCGCCGCGAGCGCGAGCAGGCCGAGGAGGAAGCCCGCCAGGAACCCCGCGGAGGCCATCCTCCCGGCGGCGGGGGCGTCGCCGGCGCGGCGGGGGGAGGGACTGGAGTGCGAAAAGGGGAAAGCAGCGGGTGCTCGCCGCGTGAGGCCGAAACGGAACGCGTGGCGTGGGGCGGAGGAGAGGCCCTCTTTTCTTTTCTTTCCGGCCGGTTACCGCGTGGCGGTGGCGGTGGTTGGACGGAGGCGATGACGTGTGGGCCCGGGAGATGATGGAGCCCATCTGTCGGTGGTTGGGTGGGGGGCGGGCGGGGGTGGCTCGGTTGCTTCGTCCGTCGGCTTTGGAATTCCACGGTGGCTACGCGTTTTGTACATGGACTTGTGTGTACGGATTATGTACGTGTGTACGAGATGAGCTCTCGGAGATACGAGTTTTGTACTACATGGACACCGTATCTTTAACTTTTTTTTTGAAGGGCTGGGTGACCGGTGGTCCTTTTTGTTCACCGTTTGGGGTGTGTGGCTGATGGTTGGGGTGTGTTTCATCCTCTTCGTGTTGGTCGGCTACAGTTTCATCGTCCGCGTGTCGCCTGCGTATCGGGGAGAGAGGGGTGGCGATCTAAGGGAGCAAAATTACCTCTGCGTCGCACCGCCGCACGGACAAGACTGTACTGCGTCGCCACCAGCCACACACCAGTAGGGTCAGCAATGCTACTTCAACGGATCTTTACTTAAGTTTTACGGGGTGTTATTGACTTGGCAGTTATTGATTGGATTAAGGGTGAGGCCGGGCCCCACCCCGGTGAAAATCAGGGGGGGTGGAGAGTAATTAGAGGGAAAGTCCCCGTAAGACCCCGTGGTCAGCCCGTGTGTTTAGCATTTTTGCCAGTAGGGGGCTCAAGAAGCAGGCGTGCGTGGGAGTTGCGGGAGGATGTCAAGGCTCTCGTGCGCCGCGCAGCAGGCAAGGACGTAATGCAACCGCTCTAGACTGGGACGTCCGTAGCCTCCTAGGCTCGATTGCTTTCCTCAACCCCGCCACGGTGTGCATCCCGTCCTCTGTGTGTGTGGGAGGGGGTGATTCGTATTTGACCTCGATTGCTTCAGGGCTGACTTAAAATTCGAAGGACGCCTGCCGCCTCCTAGGCTCGAATGCTTTCCTCAACCCCGCCAGGGTGTGGATCTCGTCCGCGCGAGCGCGCGCACACACAGATTTGGATTTGATCTCGATTGCTTCAGTGCTGGTTAAAATTTCAAAAAGTAGATTGTGATTAACGCTTGAATATGGATTGAGTACCAGGTATTTGGTATGTCACATGTGCTTGCAGACTAACAACCTTCGTCACTTTAGAGACATCATCTCTAAGCCCAAAAGTGTTCGTCTAAACCTATAGCATCACTACATATGCTAGCCAGACAGATGTTCTTAAGTCCCTCATGTATTATGTTGGCATACGGAAATCAAAGATCTCAATTGCATATATAAGAATCTCCCTAGAATTAAATCTTAGTTACACATACGAAAATCACCGAATTTTGAAAGTGTTAATCGAAAGCACTGTTTTCTTTGGCATTATTTAATTATGGCGAAGAGAAAATGCACCACTATGAGTTCAGTTTTCAATACTATTTTTGATGTCTCCATTTTCATAATCGATCATTAATTACTTTATTATCAATATTAGCTGCAACATGCTATTTCTTATTTACACTGAAAATAGTTGCTTCTTAACTATGTCGGGGCAATGCATTAAATATATCCCATAGGCATTTCTGCAGAGCTTTAAAGGTGTTATATATTAAGGCCATCTACACCGCATTTTGTTTTTCAGGTTTAGGATATGAAGGACCAATTTTGTGGTAGCCATCATATGCATCAAATTAACTAGACCGAGAAGCCTAAAAGCTATCGTTTTCCATGCATTGTTGCTGATTACTACTTTCAACTCCTTTGTTTTCTAGACTTGTGTTTAGGATGGTTAGGCTAATGTGACTGAATTCATATTTCAATGCTACTTAGACAGGTACTTGCACTTGCAATTGTAAGCAAAACATGGGAAAGCAACCTCTCTTTTTTTTTTGCGAGAGAAATTTCCAATCTATTCATCAATCATTGTAGTACAAAGAACACTGGAGGTAATAAAAATTACAACCAGGTCCATGGAGCACCTAGCGACGACTACAAGCACTAGAGCGAGCTGAAGGCGCGCAGCCGTCATCGCCCCTCCCTCGCCGGAGCCGGGCAAACCTTGTTGTAGTAGACAGTCGGGAAGACGTCGTGCTAAGACCCCAAAGGACCAGCGCACAGAACTGCAACCATCGCCGATGAAGAGAGTTGTAGATTAGAAAGATCAAACCTATAACCACATGAACGAAGACGAACAAAAACTAGATCCAAATAGATCCACCGACGACCAGCACCGACCGAATCCCGCGATATCCGATGGAGAAACACCTCCACACATCCTACGACGACGCTATTCTCACCATCGGGGCGGGATAGGACGTGGGAGACATTATTCCTAATGAGGGACATCGTCACCGCCACACAGCCCCAACCAAGATGTTGAACCTAACAAAAACGAGAACTGGGTCCCTCCTGCCGGCGGGGGGCCGAGATCCTCCGCACCTTCACGGCCCAAAGGCCATCGGAGGTGGGGCGGATCGGCGGCGGCGCCGGCAGGAAGAGGAAGGAGACTTTTCTTGAGGAGGAGGAAAGATAACCTCATGAGGAGGAAAGACGTATATTGCGTCCGCAACTACATTAGGTTTTATGGGAAAGCAACCTCTTGGCATGGTTAATTTTGTGCATATGCATGGTTCCTACTTGCTTCATGTTATTTGGTTATAATTGGTAATAAATATTTGTTCTTTCTTGCTACAATTGAATTTGTGTTTTGTTACTTAGTGCACTTGTGGTTCTTCAACAAATTATGGCAATGCAACCTCTTTGCGCACTTGCATGTGCTTGTTTCATGCTTAAAGTAAATCTTCATTGGTCCATGTTACTGCAGCTGACTCAACTTCTCCTTGCGTTTGGTCTCTCTTGGTTGGCATTGTGCTAAACTTTTCTCTATTGCATCTCATACGACCCTAACTTCTTCCCTTTTGGTGGTTTTAAGGTTTTTTTAGCATGCCACATTTTATTAATTTGAGGATATGGATTTCTAGGTGAACAATGAAATACAAATAAGCGAAGAGGGCTCGTCAGCGATGTGGTCATGGACTCATTAGATGATACTCTCCTCTTCCCAATGCAATGCTACCAGTTCTGCTAAAATGTTAGACACAAGTTGTGTGCTAAACGAGTTCACGTTTTTATGTCCCCTCCACTCCACTCGCTCTTTCGAACAAATTGCGTGCTTTGAAATTCTCGAATTGCTTCATTTGAACCATCCAAACTCGTATATGCTCTTTTGCGTTCCTACATGCTCCGCAATCGCGTTACGCACTCTATGTTTCTAGCCAAAAATTTGTGATATTGTATAGTGAGCGATATTAGATATTAAATTCATGGAAAAAAAATTAGAGCTAAATAGGGAGATTGCCTATTTGAAGGACTAGTAGATCTTTTTCTCTATTCATTTATTATCCTGCATTCATATCTAGCTCTACAGTTCCAGATTTGTAGTAAACACTGCAATTATGCAAAGTGAAAACGCCGGGGCATGCCATAACATGCATTGCGAAAATGTGAATCCAAGATAAAAAAATGAAGGGTGGGCTCAAATAGCAAACACACAACAAACAATTTAAATTCATCATCATTACAGGAATATGGAAAAGCGAAGTAAAGTAGTGTGTTAGCTCAGTAATGGAAAGCTGAACCCCAACCGTTAGTCCCTCTAAATCAAATCTAGTGTTAGATGAGATTCATTTTTACCGGGATTGCTTTTTAAACAAATTTCATTGTTTACGTATGCTCTCGATATATATGCTTCAAGAAGTACTACTTGATTATAAAGCAATTTGGCTGTCTAACCAGAAAAAGTTGTATTTGTGCTAGTCCTCAAGTTGTGATTTGTTGAAAAAATATATGTAAAAACTATGCTCAATTGTCCTTTCTTGTTCTTTAGACACTTGCATGGCATTGCCCCAAGGCCATGAGAGGGTGAGAAAAATGCCCAATAACTAGACACCACCTCAGTGGCAGAGCTAGGACCCAGGAATTTGCTCCTTGGTATTCATTATATAAAAAACGTATGCCGGAAATTTACAATACAAAAACTATTGAGCAGTCGAGGTCTCAGTTTCTGAATTCTCAGTAGTAGCAGTACGGATCGGATCAGTACAACGCCCAAGGCCAAGGTGCTGCTGGAAGGTTCGCTCTACTCTACTCCATCTCTCCATAAGAACTGAGACTTAGGGAAAATAATTAGAGATGATATGAGATTTGAACCTGGTCACGGGGTCCGTTGCTTGGCGCCCCACCGCCGTCGCCTCCACTTGCCTTCTGCCGTTCTGCGGTTCGTCCCTTCCTGCTCTCGCGACGTGCGTAAGTATGTCGCATGTATTTTTTCTAAAATAGCCTCGAGGTGTTACCCAATCCATAATTCAGCTGTATTTGTACCAAAAAATACCAGTTACAGGGATAATGTTGGGATCGTGAGGTTGACCCACCACATATGTGTACCCTGATCTAATGACATCAAATGTCTAGCTAGGTTGTGAGCTTCACTATTACAACTCCTCTTCTCATATGTGAAACTACAGAAAACAAAAGAGTTCATCCATCCACGTATCTCCTTGATAACTCCTCCATGCAAACTTCATGTTCCTTCCTGAATATCTTTCATCATTGTTTGGCAATCAGACGCAATGTATAAACTCTGAAGTCCCAAATCATTTGCAAGTGCAAATGGTTCGCAACAAGGAATCGCTTCGAGGGCCGTTGGATCAGTTAAACCCCGAATGACTAGAGCTGATGATCCCAGATAATTACCATCTTCATCACGAATGCACGGTGCATGATCTCTTGCAGCGGCAATGCGCCTAACCCATTGTTGTGGCAATAATAGCAACGCTTGTGCGCGTGTTAGGAGCCCCCTTTAACTTGCACGTATACATGGGCTTGGCCCTTCAGCCAACACATGGGCCGAGCCCGGCTGTACACCACCTAAGCACTGCTCGCTACAAATACCTACGAAGGAGACAACGAGCGGGTATCCAGTAGATCACGGACGGCTAGGCACCCGACGGCTCTCCTTTTCTTCCTCTCATTCCCCATTCACTGGCCGACGGCTCTCTTTTTCTTCCTCTCATTCCCCATTCACTATAGCTCGACTGGTGATTGTAATCAGGGCTAGCTAATGCAATTCCTGCTTGTAATTGAGAGGAGAGACATGTGGTACCTTACATCTGGTATTCAGAGTAAGGCACCACCATTCCATCCCCAAATTTTCCCACATCAGATTCCCCTGTTCTCATATTCCCCTATTCCCATCGGCGACGGCGCCATGTCCACGACGGAGCCAGTTCCTGCACCCACCATTTTACCACAGCAGTGGGATACCATGTTTTCGAATGAGCAGATGTTGTGGTATCTCAAGACATTATTGGCGAAGGAGGAGGACATGAGCTAATGCTATGTTTAGATTCCAGTACAGATGATATTAATGATATATTGATGTATTTAAATATGGTTCTAATGATTTTATGATGCTTGGATAATAAGACTCATTTTTGAATGCTTAGGGCATATACAACGCTGGGCGCCGGGATAAATATCCTGCCCGATGGGCAGTTACGCCAATAAATCCTAGCGCCTTGCCGGTATCAATGCAAAAGATGGAAGGCAGTGCTTAGCCCTTTTTTCTCGGCGGGGGTAGGAGCAATATGTGTAACCTCTCGCTCTGTTCTTTGAACCTCTCACCAGCACCTAAATCCTCAATCATAATCCCACCAGCACCTAAACCCTAAATAGAACCCAAAATCAACCTAAATCCCACCAGCACCTAAACCTAGAACGGGGAAACCCTAGACGTTTCCTGATTGAGCAGGAAGCTCTTCCCCGGGCGCGCGCGGCGCTCGGGCTCCCGCGCAGGCCCAGCCTCTGGAGCATCGCGTCGTCGCCGCCGTCACGCTGCTCGTCACGCCATCGCTGTCGTGCCATGTCCAACGCGGCGCCGGTCGCGTTTTGGGTGGGTTTTGCTATTAATTAGCGCCCATCTTTAGCGCCTAGCATTGGGTTAGAAAGCGCTGACTGGTCTTTTTATTTTTCAGTATTTAATTTTTATTCATTAGCGTCTATGCAAGCGCCCCTGCAATGTAGATGCCCTTATGATGTTGGGGAGGAGGACAATAAATTCGGCATGGACTACAAGAACGCTATCTATTTGCTGCACTTTCAGGGTTCGGCTACTCCTTGACGTTCTGGCTTGATCGTCCTGAGCTCGAAACACGCCCATCGAAAGATGAACAAGAGTCACATAGAGATGTGATTGGCAAGTTGGCCTACCGATTGCAATTCTCGTCACTTGAGATGGATACATCCTTGGCGTTGAATTTCAATATGGGTCTTGTATCACTCACAATCAATTATGAGAGATATTGATTTGAGTGGGAGCGCACTGTAGAATTGACTTGTTTAATTCTCAGTGCAATTAATTATGAACATAGTTTAAGTGTGATTTGCATAATAGTTATAGAAGAATGGCTCACGTTTCCACCTTCCCTATTAAAATTGAATAAGCTGTTATTTATCTGGTTAAAACTTTACGGTTGGTAACGTAATGTGAGCATTGTCCTCAAGAGTGCCGAGAAGGACTTTGTCCTATCGCATGCTTTCGGTATTCTCCCGCTAATGCTACGGATGATGTGACTCTCGTCCTTCGATCCAAAAGCTAGAATTCCATTACGGTCAAGTGCAAAATATTTGCTTCCATGAGATCCGAACTTTAAAAGTTTGGGATAGTTATGTGATATTCATGGAACTGAAAATTACTTTCAGATACAAACAAAGGCTAAATAATATGAGATATCCAGAGCAAATGTTTGTTTGCAAATTATTAGTAAAGTGTTTACTATGCATTTGACTGACAAGAGAGGGATCCAGAAGAACGCCTGTCATGTAATGTAGGTGAATAAAATAACAACTTAAAGAGAAAGAAAATGTCCGAAGGGTGTTAGTGAGACTTACACACCTAGGAAGTCCGGGGCTGACGCCACTCTTAAGTTGAGTGCTTCTTCTGAGAGTAGGAGAAATATTGGAAGTAAAACTGTTAGAAGTATAAAGGCAAAAATAGAGAAGACTGAAATGTCCAGCTCATGTATGAATGTCATACAAGTTATAGATGTATAGAAGGCTGGTCAAAGAAATAGTTCTTGGGAATTGTGATTAAATTGTTAGTCACTTATTCTTAGGCATTGTGATTGAATAAAATTGATCACAGAGATACCCGCTCGATTGCATTCTGCTGCGGCTCGATGCAAGAACTACTACGGCCTAAAAGACTAGCCAGGAATGAGGTTTAAATAAACGTTGGGAACATAGTAAAAGTTACTAGACCTTCCATCGGTATTTTACCTCTGTATTTATTTTCATAATTCATTTTAGAGTTTTATTCATTCTAGCCCATTGCATAATGTTTGTTGCAAGAAGTTTGTTCATGAGAGAACGATTGTTCTTCGATGTTATGAACAACATAAGGGCCATACTCCCATTATGAATGGGATGTATGTTATGAATATTGATAATAATTTATTTTCATAATTCATTTTTGGAGTTTCATTCACTCTAGCCCATTGCATAATGTTTGTTGCAAGAAGGTTATTCATGAGAGAACAAATGTTATTTGATGTTATGAATAACATAAGGGCCATACTCCCATTATGAATGAGATGTATGTTATGAATATTGATAATATGATACATCCGTAACACTGACGCTAAATGTCGCGAGACTAAAAGAATACCACATATGTGTGGCACTGCATTTGGTCACATTGGAGAAACCCGCATGGAGAAATTCTAAAATAATGGATTTTTGAAGTCATTTGATTATGAATCACCTGACACTTGCAACTTTCATCCGAAAAGTCAAGTGACTGAAATACCGTTCACAGGCCATAAGGAACGAGCAACAAATTTATTGGTGTTCATACATTTTGATGTGTGTAGTCCGATAAATGTTGTTTCTAGCAGTGGATTTGTTTATCTTCATAAATGACTCAAGTAGATATATGGATATTTACTTGATGAGACATAAGTCTGGATCTTTTGAAATCATTCAAAAGATTCTCAGAATGAAGGAGAAATTATTGTAACAAGACAATTATGTTTCTGCAATTAGATTGCGAAAAGGAATATTTGAGTTACAAGTTTAGCGAATGTCTGATGAGTTGTGAAAGCAATTTCATAACTTACACCTCCCGGAACACCATTGTATGTGGAATGTCCGTGACGATGCAATCAAACCATTTATGACATGGTAAGATCAAAGATGACATAAATCAATTTGCCGTTATCCCTTTTTAAAGTAATGCTTTAGAGACTGCGGCTTTTACACTGAATAGAGCGCCATCAGATCTGTTGAAAAGAAGCCATGGTATGGTATGCCCAAACATGTTATGTCTTTTCTTAACATTTGGAATATGGGGCTTGTGTAAAGTATTTTACAAAGCTATTCCAAATCAGACAAGTGCTACTTTGTAGGTTATCCCAAGTTATTGGGAATTCCTCCATCACAATACCGATGCAAAAGGTTTGCCACTAAGAACGGTATGTTTTTGAAGAAAATATTTCTTGCAAAATGGTGAGTGGGAGGACAGTGCAACTCGACGAGATAACAGTATCTTCGTCATCAGGTCAAGGGAAAGAAACCTTTGAAGTAATTCCAGTGTTTCCTACTACGACTGATACGGAAGCCTCTACATGAGATGTATGGACTTCGGTCGAACTTGTAGCTGAACCATGTAGGCTAAACTCGTGCAAACCTCTCAGGTGCGCAAACGAGATATTGTTGTTAGATAACAGTATACCTACGATACACAAAGAAGCGTTGATGGGCCCTGACTCCGGAATTGGCTAAATGCCAATATAATCCGAGATAGTTTCCATAAATGATTCAAGACTAGATCTTGATGAACCCTTCGGAAGACTTAGAGTCTGACGAATATTAATGGAACTATAAACTGATATGGATAAAAGTGTTTTATCCATAAAGCTTGACTTGTTGCTTATAACAAATTCAAGGAATTAACTACGGCGAGATTGTCTCTCCGTAGCGATGCATAAAGTCGGTTCTGGTTAAAGTAGCAATTAATACATATTTCAATCATGAGATATGATACATGGATGCCAAAAGGATTTCCATGAGATGGAAATACAACTTAGGACTTGCATGTGATACAGTCCAAAGTATTTTGTCAATCCAGAGGATGCTAGTAAATGTGCAAACTTCAGAGTTCCAGCGATGGACAGAAGAGAGTAAAATGGAGTTGGAATCTTTGTTTTGATGAAATTGTCAAAGGAGTTTGATTTCATCAATGGATAAGCAAAGATGCTTGTGGAAACAAGAAAGTAAGTGGGAGCATAATATTATTTCTAAAAACTTGTGTGCTTGACACATTGTTGATTGGAAATATAAATTTCTTGACACGAATTAGTACTTCATTGAAAAATAGTTTTTTTGATGAAGTGCTTGGGCTAGATAGCCTCGATATTAGGCATATTTATCTACAGAGATAGAATTGCCTAATTGGCTAAGCCAAAATACATATTAACAAGATGCTAAAACCATTTAGCATAAAAACGTCAAGGAATGATTCTTGCCGAAGTCACATGGAAAGAGTTTTGCAAGACTCGGTGTCTTAAAAACACTGATGAGCGAAATACATGATGGAAATTCCACACACATTTGTGTTTGGATTAATCATGTATTCCATGGTATGTAAAACAACCAGATATGTCCAGTACTCTCAAGCAGTTGCGAGTACAGATACCAAAGTGATCAAAACATTGATCATAGGACAACAGTGAAAAATGTCATTGAGTACTAAACCAGCATTGATGACATGTTTTCTCGCAAGCGGAGATTATGAAGTACTCGATATAAGTAGTTACATTGATACAGTCTTCATCAATGCTCCATGCGATTTTCGATTTAAGTTAAAAGTTTTGTGTAATACACGATATGATGGCACAGTGAGTTGGAATTGTTCCAAACAAGTTACTGTGGCGAATTCTATAGCAAAGTCTAAGTATGTTGACGCTTTGGAAGTGACAAAGAAGATGTTGAATCATATAGTTCATTCATGAACTTAGTATAGTTCCAAGAAGGCTTTTGTCAATGGGACACTATTGCAAATAGTTGCTCCATAGCTCAGTCTGAGGAATCATGGTTCGACCAGTGATTCACACATATACAAAGCCAAGTCCAAACAAAATATGAATTTTGTGAAAGCGTGAAAACGCGAGGATATGCAAAGATACACACGGACCTGAAGTTCTCAGTTCCGTTGGACTAAGACTATACCACAAGCGAAGTATATTTTGCACCGGTATGCCATAGGTGTAAAGTGCATTAGCATTGACTAGATTATTGACTCTAGTGCAAGTGGGAGTCTGTAGGAGATATGCCCTAGAGGCAATAATAAATGTTATTATTTATCTACATGTTCGTAATTATGTTTATATTCCGTGCTATAACTGCTATGGTTCTCGAGTCTGCAATAACCACGAGGCTCGGAGGAAAACTCATATGCACGTGTGGAATAATAAACAGTAAAATGCATTCCTAGTCTGGCCTCTAAGACTAGCTCAAGTGTTGCATGATGGTTCTGTCTTCCTGATCATGGGCATGTATATGCCGGCAACTTTGAGGGCACAATGTTAGGAGAACACTTGTGTTGAATCGACCCGATTTGATGTTATGCTATGAGATACATTCGTCACAAGTTTATGGTTAATAACACAGAGAAAGTTAAAGTTTGCATAATTCCTTAGACCATGAGAGTATCGAGTTCCTTCGCACTTGCTTCATGAACTTTGGAGTTTGTTAAACGTCATCCGTAATAGGGTGGCAATTACGGCGGCTTACGGGTTCATGGGAAAGTATGACAAGAAACTTGATAGCTCAAGATTGGGATTTGCTCCTCCGACGATGGAGAGATATTCTTTGGGCCCTCTCGGTGTTACGGTATCCATCATCGTCTGGCCAGACACAATGTGATTTGATCACAGGGATGCCGGAACGCGGAAACGAGAAAAGAGAACCAAACCGGTAACGAGGTAACTGGCATAGTGGGCAAAAATTATTGATCCACGGGGATGCCGATAAGTCTCACCTCGGGTTGTGTAAACATATTGGGAAGCAACAGGAATAGCACACGGAAACTAGAGGTTCACTCGAATATTCATTTGTGTGGGTATAGGGATCAATATGGGTGTCCACGGTTCCGCTATTGATCATTGATCGGAAAGTGTTCCGGTCATGTCTATACTTCACCGAACCTACAGGGTCACACGCTTAAGGGTCATCTATCTGCTGAATACTAGACAGGGAGTCTGAGAGAAAGTCACCGAAAAAATTTCGGAGACAACGGAAAGGTTCCGAAGAGAACACTGGAAAAGTTTCGGAAAAACTGAAAAGTTGTTTCGGAGTAAACCATTAAGCCAAATAGGTTTCGGCACGCGCCTAGAACATTTTGGAGGTACCAGAATTGTTCTGGGAACTTCTAGAATTTTTCTGGAGAGAAAAACCGGAAATGTTCCGGAGCAGCCGGAATTGCTATGGTTGCTTTTCGCTGAAGAAAATCATTGATCTGAAAATGTTTCGGAATGCGTCCAGAATTGTTTTAGTGGGTACTAGAAATGTTCTGGACCTACATAAATATTTTCGGATTTAACGGTCGCAGATCAACTCCTGGTGAAGAACGAGGAGATTAAGCATAGATGCCGGGAGTACTTTGACAAGCTGTTCAATGGGGAGAGTGAGAGCTCTACCATTGATCTAGATGACTCCTTTGCTGATACTAGCAGGCTTTTTGTGCGGCGAATCCAAGAGTCGGAGGTCAAGGAGGCTTTGAAGTGGATGAAAGGAGGCAAGGCGATGGGCCCTGATTGTATCCCCATTGAGGTGTGGAGAGGCCTCGGGGACATAGCGATAGTATGGCTAACCAAACTTTTCAACCTCATTTTTCGGGCAAACAAGATGCCAGAAGAATGGAGACGGAGTATATTAGTACCAATCTTCAAGAACAAGGGGGATGTTCAGAGTTGTACTAATTACCGTGGAATTAAACTGATGAGCCATACAATGAAGCTATGGGAGAGAGTCATTGAGCACCGCTTAAGAAGAATGACAAGCGTGACCAAAAATCAGTTTGGTTTCATGCCTGGGAGGTCAACCATGGAAGCCATTTTCTTGGTACGACAACTTATGGAGAGATATAGGGAGCAAAAGAAGGACCTGCATATGGTGTTCATTGACTTGGAGAAGGCCTATGATAAGATACCGCGGAATGTTATGTGGTGGGCCTTGGAGAAACACAAAGTCCCAGCATAGTACATTACCCTCATCAAGGACATGTACGATAATGTTGTGACAAGTGTTCGAACAAGTGATGGCGACACTGATGACTTCCCGATTAAGATAGGACTGCATCAAGGGTCAGCTTTGAGCCCTTATCTTTTTGCCTTGGTGATGGATGAGGTCACAAGGGATATACAAGGAGATATCCCATGGTGTATGCTCTTTGCGGACGATGTGGTGCTAGTCGATGAGAGTCGGACGGGGTTCAACAGGAAGTTGGAGTTATGGAGGCAAACTTTGGAATCGAAAGGTTTTAGACTTAGTAGGACTAAACCGAGTACATGAGGGGCGCTTTCGGTACTACTAGGCACGAGGAGGAGGAGGATGTTATCCTTGATGGGCAGGTGGTGCCGCAGAAGGACACCTTTCGATATTTGGGGTCAATGTTGCAGAAGGATGGGGATATCGATGAAGATGTGAACCATCGAATTAAAGCCGGATGGATGAATTGGCGCCAAGCTTCTAGCATTGTCTGTGACAAGAGGGTGCCACAAAAGCTAAAAGGCAAGTTCTATAGGACGGCGGTTCGACCCGCAATGTTGTATGGCGCTGAGTGTTGGCCGACTAAAAGGCGACATGTGCAACAGTTAGGTGTGGCGGAGATGCGCATGTTGAGATGGATGTGTGGCCACACAAGGAAGGACCGAATCCGGAATGATGATATACGAGATAGAGTTGGGGTAGCGCCAATTGAAGAGAAGCTTGTCCAACATCGTCTGAGATGGTTTGGACATATTCAGCGCAGGCCTCCAGAAGCCCCAGTACATAGCGGACGGCTAAAGCGTGCTGATAATGTCAAAAGAGGCCGGGGTAGACCGAACTTGACATGGGAAGAGTCCGTAAAGAGAGACCTGAAGGATTGGAGCATCACCAAAGAACTAGCCATGGACAGGGGTGCGTGGAAGCTTGCTATCCATGTGCCAGAACCATGAGTTGGTCGCGAGATCTTATGTGTTTCACCTCTAGCCTACCCCAACTTGTTTGGGACTAAAGGCTTTGTTGTTGTTGTTGTTGTTGTTAACGGTCGCAGAAAAATGTCTTCATGAATAGTGAAAGTGCTTTTTGGTTACTTTTTGGAAAGCCACCTTTTAGGGTTTTCCCAAAGCTACTAGAAGGGGACACTTGGAGGAAGGGGGACCCCTTTTGGGGGGGGGGGGGCATGGGGGTGGCAGCCAAGGGGAGCTCCTCCATGGAGCTCCACTTGCCTCCCCATTATGCCATTTATATGTGACATAAAGTATGGGTATTTTGGGTTTTACATGTGCCACCCTACCCCTTGGGGTTTCCTATAAATAGAGGTGGAGAGGTTATCTCCACACTCACTCCTTACTCTCATACAAATGTCATGCATGATCTGGCTTTCTCTCTCCCTCCCAGCGAAATAGTTTCGTAGAGCCGAAAGGCTGTCTGGGTTCCGGTGGGAACTAGTTCTGGACGGCGAAGCCCTGCCGGATAGCTGACACCGTATGTGTGCAACTTGGTAGAGAGGTCGTAGTTTCGATCTTAGTTCGAGTGAGCCTCCCGAAGGGCTGTCCGAGTGACTGTCCGAGATTCTAAGAGAAGCCTCCCGAAGGGCTGCCCGAGGGGCTGTCCGAGGATCCGTCCGGTGGGACTATCCGAGGGACTGCCCTGAGGCCTCCCGAAGGGCTGTCCGGGGATCTGTCCGGTGGGCTGGCCAGGGAGTACATCCTCGCAGTTGGGAGGTTGTAAAATCCTAGCTGCGGGGATCTGCACCGCCGATCTTCATCGACTCTATTTCCGCTGCGCTATGAGTCGGTAAAGAACAGATCAAAAACCTTGTATGCATCTCCATAGTGATCCTGGGCATGTTCGTAGTGCGGAAATTTTTTGTTTTCTGTCGCGTTCCCATACAGCGGGAAGATCAGCAAGTTCTTGCATACTTGCTCAACAACCTCTCCAAAGAGGTGCTGATCCAAGTTGCTTCCCATGAGACCTCTCATGCAACTTGGGCGGCCCTCACAAGTATGTTCGCCTCCACCTCACGGTCTCGCATCAACAATCTTCGCCTCAGCTTGACGAATGCGCAGAAGGGCAACCAATCTGCGGCAGCCTACTTATGTCATATGCGGTCCCTTGCGGACGAGCTAGCTATGGCCGGAGATCCCATCACAAACAACCAGCTGCTGTCCTTCATCATCGCCGGCCAGGATATGGACTACCAGCCCATTATCTCGGCCCTGGACGTCCGCACCGATCAACCCTCCATCGATGATCTCTTCTCCATGGTGAGCAACTTCGCCCACGTGTTGAATTATTTCATGGTACGGGCGCAGGAGGCTTCAAATCTTCAGCAAACTTGGCTGGACGTGGTCGCGGCGGCTTCTCCAAGGGCCGGCCGCGCAAGGACAACAGCAGCCAAGGAGGCGCCTACCGAGGCCAGGGCAGCGGCGGACACCCTGGCCAGGGAGGCGGCGGCTACCGTGGCCCAAATAGTTACAGTGCTGGTGGCCAGTCCGGCGGCTATGGTGGGGGTCATCCTCACCAAGGAGGCAATGGCTACGGCGGTGGCTACCGTGGCCAGAACGCCGGCTATGGTGGCGGCCATGGCAATGGCCATGGCGGCTACAATGGTGGCTACAATGGAGGCTACAACAACAGCAATCAAAACCGTGGCCACTATGGTGGTGGTCTCTCACAAGGTGTAACACCCCATTGATCAATGCCAAGTCATCATGATTAACTAGTCCTGGTCATCTTTGGTTCATATCTCATTTCAAATTCCAACTCAAATTCAAATTTAAAATGCAAGTCAAATTAATATTTCTTCAAACTGCAAAACTAAAGTGTTCATAATTTTGCAAATAATCATTAAGTAATTGTAAAATAAAAACCAACATTAATTGAAATATTTAGATGACCTTAATTAATTAAAAACAGTACCCAAAATAGCTCATTAAACCCCTTTTCTTTTAATACAAAATTCAAATGAAATGATATTGCCTCCAAACTTTTTGTGGCAAAATTCAAAATAGCTCATTAAACCCGCTCGCCCCGCGTCACTACAGGTGCCCTTGGGGGATAAGGACGACGCCGTGGCCCTCGGGGACGAGGCCAGATCTTTTCCTCCCCTCTCTCCTTTGCTTCCCCCACCTCGCCCGACGCCGCCATGGCCTCACCGCCGTAGATACGCGGCCACCGTGCCTCCCTCGCCGCAGCTCGGTGTCTGCAAGGACCGCCAGCCTCGGCTACATCCTCTCCGCCTACGCGCTCGAGCCGGGACGCACTGCATCGTCGGATCCCCATCATCTTCTTCCTCGGGACCAGCCGCACGCCGTCGTTGATTTCGTCGCCATCACCGCATCCCGCGCCTCCCCAAGCAGCTCCCCGTCAACGATGTGAGCAGGCGCACGTTTCCCCTCTCTCAGCGCTGCTCTTAGATGCCCGTAGCCGCCACCGCCATTGCCGCCCGAGCTTTGCTCCGCCGCGGTGCTCGCCGCCGTCGCAGTAGTTGTTGTCATGGCCGGCAAGCACGTCAACGTGCTCAGGGCACCTCCCTGGTGCCGCCCGTGCCCTGTGCCGACAAGTCGGAGCTCGCCCGAAAACACCGCCGCCTCCGCTCGTCGTCGGCGTCGTTTCCGGCCATCTCCGCGTGAACCACCACCAGCACGAGATGCGCCTCTTCGCGCTCGTTCGAACGCGACCCTCCGCACGCCAAATGGTGGCCGGAGTGCGAAACCCGAGCCCCTCCGCCGTTCCCGTGGTCGCCGGAGCCTCGCCGCCGGCGCGCCACCGTCCAAACACCGGCGTCCGACGTGGCGCCCACATGGACGCCCTGGGCCACTGACCTGTGGGCCCAGTGGGTCCCGTTGGCCCGGTTGACCAAGTCAACCCGCTGACTGGGCGGCTACTGTCGCTGACAGGTGGACCCCGCACTATTTAAACATTTTTATAAATAAATAAAATGCTAATTATTCCATTAATTAAATCAGCTAACTAATCAGTCACTGACTAATGGGCCCACCCCCCTAATTAATCTTTAGTTAATTTCATTAATCTCTAATTAGTTCACTGTGTACGACATGTGGGTCCCACTGGTCAGGTTTGACCCTGGCCAGCGGGAGTTGACCGGTGACGTCATCCAAACGTCACTTGTTATTGTTTCGGATAATTCGGATTTAATAATTAAAACAATTCCAAAAATTCAGTAAAACTTTGAAAAATCATATAAAATAAACCGTAACTCGGATGAAAATAATTTATATATGAAAAACGATCAGAAAAATATGACGAATCCGAATATCCCACCCACATACATGCCACACCTCTCTAACATGATGAACATGGAACTTTACCCTCCGATTCATCTGTCCGATAATTGCCCGGAGCTGGTAAAATACCTCCAGTTGTTTCCCGCTCCGACTAACTTGCGTAGTGCTGCATTAGAACACCCCTACCACTGCATATTGTCGTGCCATGCATTTGCGTTGCATTGTTTGCCGTGTATTTATTGTTTCTTCCCCCTCCTTCTCTCCCGATAGACCCCGAGACTGCCGACGACCCTCCTGAGTACAACTACGTCGTCGACGACCAACCCCTTTGAGCAGAGCTTGCAGGCAAGCAAAACCCCCTTGATCATTCCTATATCGCCTATTCTTTCTCCCCCATGCTTGCATTAGATTTTGCTACTGTAATTGAATGCTCCTATTCTGATGCATAGCCTGTTTTTGTACACTGCTGTTGTTACTTTACCTGTCATCCTAAACTGCTTAGAATAGGTTGGTTAGTGATCCATCAGTGATCCCTCACCCTTGTCCCTGTTGCCCCGCTTCTTTACCAGTGCCTCGATCTTTGTGATCGATGAACAGAGATCGTCACAGCATCGCACATCCCCTTAGTTGTACGACTCTGCAGGGCTACTATCAAGTGCCGAGGGTGGCACCTCGTACTGCACTCCTGATGATATCTCTGTAGTATAGCACATCGTTGGTGATTGCAGAGGGTGATTCCTCGCTCTCCCCTTCCCGATGATGACTCTGTCGTGCAACCCCTCAAGTGGAGACCATCGAGGGTGATTCCTCCTGGTTCTCCTGGACGGATTACATCGAGTAAGAATCCATCGAGGGTGATTCCTCAGGTTCCCTTGATGTTTTGGACACACGGTTACCATGACTATTACCTCAGACCTTTGTTGCAGGCGGGTCGACCCCGAGGGGAAATGTGGAGTCGGGTTGACCTGGAGGGTACCCATGAGATAATTACGAGGCGCGGCCGGGCAGGCAGAGACCGTCCTAGAGAGGGATGGGCCTGACCCTTGTTGCACTTCCTCGAGACGGGACGACAGGAGTACTGATCGTCACCGCGAGCTCCCAACACGCCTAACGGATTTGGGTATTTGATCTGAGTTGACCGCTGGCCATATACGCACTACCACCACGTGGGATAATGGTTATGGGACCCTCTACGTCGTATGTATCAGCCGAAAGCTCTTCAGATGTCACAGCTCAGAGATGCGGGCTGATTGTTGGGGTGGGCTGGTTACGTCACTTGTGTATACAGTGTCGCGCCTGGGCCCCGACCACCCACGCAACGTGCAGGAGTGCAGAGGGCGATGGCCCAAGACCCCTTCGCACTTAGGATTTAGACCGGCGTGCTGACCTCTCTGCTGAGCCTAGGTATGACTGCGTCGTGTCGATTACCCGAGGCCGGGGATTACCCAGCAAGTGTGTTCGGCCAGATGTAATCGAGCGTGCTGGGTAACAGTGGTGCACCCCTACAGGGAAGTTATCTATTCGAATAGCCGTGTCCACGGTAACAGGACGCTCAGTGTTGTATCCCGATCTACTACAACTTGAACTGAATACATGTTACTTTAACTGTAAGCTCCGGGATCGCTTTCTCGCAGGGAGTCGAGGAAGGATCTCTGGGCTTTGCTATAACATGTTTGTTACTTTTTGTTATGCTACTAATCTACACTCTTCTAATGCTGTAAGACGCTGAAGATGCTAGTCTTCGATAGGCTAGGCCCTCTCTCTATTCTGGCATTTCTGAAGTCTAGTCCACAGATACAACCCTTCTTTGAGACCGATGCATACTTAGAATAGATCTGATGTAAGTCTTGCGAGTACTTTGGATGAGTACTCACGGTTGCTTTGCTCCTCTTTTTCCCATACCCGATTGCTGCGACTAGATGGCGGAGCCCCGGAGCCAGCTGATCCCGCCGACTACTACTACCCTACCAGTGAAGCCTACTACTATGTGGAGACCGATGACCAGGAGTAGATTCGGAGGCTCACAGGCAGGAGGCCTTGCCTCTTTCGATCAGAGTCGTTGTTTGTTTTCGCCTTCTTAAGGCACCCTTGTTTAACCTTATGTTTGTACTCAGATATCTGATGCTTCCGCTGATGCTTGTATGACTCAAGCTTATGTATTTGAGCCGTCGAGGCCCTTGGCTTGTAATATAAAGCTTGTATGGCTTTTATTTGTGTTTAGTGTTGTGTTGCGATATCTTCCCGTGAGTCTCTGATCTCGATCGTGTGCATTTGTGTGTATGATTAGTACACGGTCGAGCAGGGGCGTCACACAAGGGTATGATGGTATTTGTCAAATTTGGAAAAAAACCTAACCATATTGCAAAAGATTGCAAGTGGCGCTATGCAGAAGATAACTCCAGGAAGAAGAAGGTAGTGGCTGCCGTTGACACTTCCTACGGAGTTGACACAAACTGGTACGCCGATACAGGTGCCACGGAACACATAACCGGTGAACTCGAGAAGATCACCATGCATGACAGGTATCATGGCCATGATCAAGTCCATAACGCCGATGGGACAGGTATGGATATAAGTCATGTTGGTCATTCAGTTATTAAAACCCCACATAAAGACATTCATCTAAACAATGTTCTTCATGTCCCTAGCACTTCAAAAAGTCTCCTTTCCGTTCATCGTATTGCTCTTGACAATCATGTGTTTCTAGAGTTTCACCCAGTTTTCTTTTTGATCAAGGATCAGGCCATGAAGAGAATAATATATCGAGGTAGATGCGTGGATGGACTCTACCCGTTGATTCCGAAGTTTAGGAGATTCAATAAATAAGTGCTCGGTGTCATCAAACTTTCCTTAGATAGATGGCATCATCGTTTAGGCCACCCCGCTTTTTCTATTGTTCAGCAAGTTCTTAGTAAAAATAAGCTCCCAGCTGTTGGTGAGCATAGTTCGGAAACTATTTGTGATTCATGTCAGAGAGCTAAAAGTCATCAATTACCATATCCTGTTTCCACTAGTGTTTCTGTCAAACCTTTGCAACTTATTTTTTCTGACGTATGGGGTCCTGCTCCCTCCTCTATTGGGAGGCATACCTATTATGTTAGTTTTATTGATGACTATAGCAAATGCACTTGGATTTATCTTCTTAAGAAACATTTTGACGTGTTTCAAGTCTTTCACAATTTCCAAGCTCTTGTTGAACGCCAATTTGATAGTAAGATTCTTGCTGTGCAATCTGATTGGGGTGGTGAATACAAAAAATTAGACTCGTTTTTTCAGCAAATCGGCATCTCTCATCATGTCTCTTGTCCACATGCTCACCAACAGAACGGTTCTGCAGAACGTAAGCATAGGCATATTGTTGAAGTTGGCCTCGCTTTACTTGCTGCTGCATCTATGCCACTCAAATTTGGGATGAAGCTTTTCTTACTGCTGTGCATCTCATCATTATTCTTCCCAGTCGTGTTATTAACAATGAAACTCCCACAGAATGTCTCTTGCATATTAAACCTGTTTACACATCTCTTCGTGTCTTTGGCTGTGCATGTTGGCCAAATTTGCGCCCCTACAACAAACGCAAACTCATGTTTTGTTCTATTCAGTGTGTTTTTCTTGGCTATAGTGCTAAACACAAAGGGGTTAAGTGCTTAGATGTCTCTAGTGGACGAGTTTACATCTCTCGTGATGTTGTTTTTGATGAGACTCAATTCCCTTTCGAAAAACTCCACCCAAATGCCGGCGCTCTCCTTCGCAAAGAAATTTTGTTGCTTCCTTCGCATCTTTCCGGCGTCCATTATGGGGGTGATAATAACTGCAATGATTCAGCTTTGACTCATCCTCCTAACCCTAACCCTTTGGCTGAGTGTGATGATGCAGGTTCAAACAGAGAAGAAAACGGCGATGAAAATGGTGAAAACTTGATGCCAAATGGGCATTATTTCATGCTCCCGCTAGCTGCCAATCCGGTGCTGGACCAATCTGCGTCGGGATCTGCTATGCACCAGTCTGCCACGCGATCTCCTTCGGGATCCGTGTCGCCAGACGAGCCAGGTGGGTCAGGCACGCCAGGGTGATCCCCTCCGGGCCGCGCGCCGCAAGCCAACACCCCGACTGCGCGTGCGCCGCATCCTTCCAGCGGTCCAGCGGGGCACGTCGAGGCCTTGGGCTCGCCTGCAACGGCTCCCGACCAAGCCGAACCGGCTGCCAGCTCACGCGCGCGCGCGTCCCCTGGCGCTGTCGCGCGCCCAGTGTATCCGCATCGGGATCGCGTCCGGCTGCAGCTCCTGGATCTTCTGCGGCACCCTCAACTGCACCCGGATCTCCAGCGGCTCCACCCGAATTTGCTGCACCAATTCCTCCTTCAACTACACCGCCACGCACACGTCTTCAGAGGGGAGTCATCAATCGTATAAATTACAAGAACATCTCTAAATTTGGTCTAGCCTATTTATCTGGTGAACCTCGTACTTTGAATGAAGCCTTTGGTGATCCTAGGTGGAAACAGGCAATGGAGGAGGAATATATCGCACTGCAGAAAAACAAGACTTGGCACTTGGTTCCTCGTCAGGCAGGTAAAAATCTGATTGACTACAAATGGGTCTACAGGACTAAAAGAAAATCAAATGGCACTGTTGATCGTTATAAAGCCAGACTTGTAGCAAAAGGTTTCAAGCAACGATATGGCATTGATTATGAGGATACTTTTAGTCCAGTTGTCAAAGCCGCTTCCATTCGTCTTGTGTTATCCATTGCTGTTTCCAGGGGATGGAGTCTTAGACAGCTAGATGTGCAGAACACGTTTCTTCATGGTGTTCTGGAAGAGGAAGTTTACATGAAACAACCTCCTGGGTTTGAGGACAAAAATGCACCCTTCCATGTTTGTAAGCTTGATAAGGCCTTGTATGGATTGAAGCAAGCTCCCAGAGCATGGTACTCTCGCTTAAGTACAAAGCTGCAAACACTAGGGTTTGTTCCATCTAAGTCTGACACTTCTTTGTTCATTTATAACAAGTTCAAGACTTCCATCTTTGTTCTCATATATGTTAATGATATTATTGTGACAAGCTCATCCAATGAGGCAATAACAGGATTGTTGAAAGATTTGAGTTTAGATTTTGCTCTCAAGGATCTAGGAGATTTGCACTTCTTTCTGGGTATTGAAGTTAAGAAAATGAAGGATGGTATTCAGTTGTCACAAGAAAAGTATGCAAATGATCTAGTAAGCAGAATTGGCATGAAAGACTGTAAGCCTGCACCAACACCATTATCTAGCTCAGAATCACTGACCTTGGCTGAAGGAGAACTCCTGAATCAGGAAGATAGTACCAGTTACAGAAGTATTGTTGGTGCACTCCAGTATTTAACTCTCACTCGCACTACTAGGGAAAACCCTAGCAGTAGCGCGGGTAAAAGGCCTAGTAGTAGCGTTGGGGCCCGCGCTACTGCTATGGCGCTACAACTAAGTCTTAGCAGTAGCGTGTGTTTTCCAGCGCTACTGCTACCCAACCTAGCAGTAGCGTGGGTTAAGCCAGCCCTACTGATAACTACCTGTAGCGCGGCTATTTAGCCAGCGCTGCTGATAAGCCCGCGCTGCTGCTAGTAGTTAACCCACGCTAGTGCTAAAATTTCCTTTTTTTTTGCGTATTTACGCCGTATTTGTACAGGTTTTATACACTAGTCTCATCATATCATACACAATTTTTTATGTGGCAATGAAGAGGTTGTGGAAGAAACACATATTAGATTAAAGTGGATGTATCCAAGTGACCAAGTTAAATATGTAGGAATATATGATGGTGGGACGGCACACAAGTGTCGATTCCTCAGGCCACGCATGTCACCCTCTGCGAGGTAGTGCACCGCCGTTCCCGTCTGGCCGAGTGGCACGTGGGCGGCCACAATCTCGCCATGGCCGCGTTGCAGCTGATGCTGAGCGCCCATCGCCGCGTCTGAGCCAATGTCGGCCAGGTATATGTTGTCCTCGCTTGTTTTGGGCGTGGCAAAGGAGAGGGAGAGTCAGAGAGAGCGGCGAACCGAGCTCTGACCTGTCCGGCCAGCCTGGCACGCAACCGGAATTTATTGTCCCGTCGTCGACGGCGCAAGGAGATGTGACGCCATCGAGGCTGTGACAGCGGTTGCTCGTGTCACGATCGGTGGCAGGGAGATGTGACGCCATCAAGGCCGCGTAAGCGGCTGCTCGCGTCGCGATGGGCGGCAGACAAAACTACAATCCATGGTTTCGTTTTGTTTTCCGTCGTCACGTGCTTTATGTACGCACGCGCGGTTAAGATTCATGTCAGGATGGAGTTCGTTTTTCTTTCCGACGGGACGTTTTCATCTAGGATACGACGGAGCCTTCAAAAAAATAACTCTAGAATACGACATACGTACAAAGCGAGGACAGTGGAGGAAACGGCAAGGCACAAAATGTGGCCAAGGCCCAGGGAAAAAGGGAACTTTTTTCTCTCACTAATATATGGATTGTGGCTTGATTCCTGGAAATGTCAGGGGGGTTTATGCAAAATTTTGCTACGGACCAAAAATATTTATTTCCTTTATTAATAAATTAATATTAATATTAATATAAAAAAAGTAGGTATAGATTATTAAAAAAAACTTATGCCGAAGATTTACAATACAAGAACTATTGAGCAGTCGAGGTCTCAGTTTCTGAATTCTCAGCAGTAGCAGCACCGATCGGATCAGTATAATGCCCACACTACTGGAATTACACCCTACACCGAGTGCCAGAAATACTCGGCAAATAGCCAAATACACTCGGCAAAGCCTTTGCCGAGAATTGTTCTCGGCAAAGACCACCCGGCGTACACATCTTAGGCAAACAGAACTTTGCTGAGAACCAAACGTCGGGCACTCGGCAAACAGTTTGCCGAGAGCCAAACAGTGCGTCTCGGCAAAATACGATTTTCCGGCATCGTACGATTTTTCGAGGATTTAAACGGTTGGATCAAGTATGCCGACGAGGTAATTTCGCCCCCCCCCCCGGGTGGCGGGGCCTGCCCCACCCTCGTCTGCACAAGGCCTACGCTTGTCGCAAAGACATCAAATAGGATTTTCCATTCAACTTCTTAGCGTGATTTCATGTGCCGCCTTGCAGATCTGCAATTTCTGGCACTAAAACCCTAACAGTGCAATAAATGTCTCAAATATTGCATGCAGGTCCGGAAAATGCGGGGGCCTGTCACGTGTCATGCGATGGCCTCATTTGAGAGCACGAGAAGTTTTGAGGCCAACGGAGCAACAGGACCCGCACTTCATTCACAAACCGGACATGTTCGCTCTCGATACCCAGAGACTAGCTCGAAGATGTTGTTTACAAGCGGCCTCAGGTGAGGCATATTCGAAACGCGCCTAAAATTTTACCACACCCTACAGGGGCCATGTGATGACGCCGTGCCAGATCCCGAGGATTTCCGGCATCGTACAATTTTTCGAGGATTTAAACGGTTGGATTAGGCATGCCGACGAGGTAATTTCGCCCCCCCCCCCCCCCCCCCCCGGTGGCTGGGCCTGCCCCTCCCTCGTCTACACATGGCCTATGCATGTCGCAAAGATGTTAAATAGGATTTTCCATTCAGCTTCTGGGCATGATTTCATGTGCAGCCTTGCAGATATGCAATTTCTGGCACTAAAATCCTAGCAGTGCAATAAATGTCTCAAATATTGAATGCGAGTCCGGAAAATGCGGGGACCTGGCACGTGTCATGCGATGGCCTCCTTTGAGAGCACGAGAAGTTTCGAAGCGAACGGAGCAACGGGACCCGCACTTTCTTCATAAACCGTTGATTTAGAAAGTCCAGGAATCATTGCTTTCACACACACGAAAAAGTCAAAAAATAATTAATTGAAATTAGGAATACGGACTGGCACTATGGACCTTCTCTGTCCGGAACAGGTGATGATTCATAGTGACAGTTCATATCCTTAACAAGAGTATAATGAAGACCGAAGCTTACTTGTTCTGGACTATTCAACTATTTAAACCGGTCCTGACGGTCGTTGTTAAGCGAGGTAGGACTAAACTCAGCTCCCACATAGATGAAAAAGTTCAAATTAATAAGGCAAGTAAACATCGAATTGCAGACAGCGGTGGTGCTTTATGTACCCACGCGCGGTTAAGATTCATGTGAGGATGGAGTTCGTTTTTCTTTCCGACGGGACGTTTTCATCTAGGATACGACGGAGCCTTCAAAAAAAAAATAACTCTAGAATACGACATACGTACAAAGCGAGGATAGTGGAGGAAACAGCAAGGCACAAAGTGTGGCCGAGGCCCAGGAAAAAAGGGAATAACTCTAGAATACGACATACGTACAAAGCGAGGATAGTGGAGGAAACGGCAAGGCACAAAGTGTGGCCGAGGCCCAGGAAAAAAGGGAACTTTTCTCTCTCACTAATATATGGATTGTGGGTTGATTCCTGGAAATGTCAGGGGCGTTCATGCAAAATGTCGCTACGGACCAACAATATCTATTTTCTTTATTAATAATTAATATTAATATTAATATAAAAAATTAGGTATAGATTATAAAAAAAAACTTATGCCGAAGATTTACAATACAAGAACTATTGAGCAGTCGAGGTCTCAGTTTCTGAATTCTCAGTTGTAGCAGCACTGATCGGATCAGTATAATGCCCATGGCCAAGGTGCTGCTGGGAGGTGCGTTTTACTCTACTCCATCTTTCCATAAGAAAAGAGACTTAGGGAAGATAATTAAAGATGAGATGAGAATGGAACCTGGTCGCGGGCTCCGTTGCTAGGCGCCCCACCGCTGTCGCCTCCACTCGCCTTCTGTCGTTCTGCGGTTTCGCCCTTCCCGCTCTCGAGCGATGTGCGTAACTACGTCGCATGTATGTTTTTCTTAAATGGACTGTCGCCTGGTAGATTCACCCTGTCATGAGCCTTGAGGTGTTACCGAACCCATAATTTGGTTGTATTTGTATGAAAAAATATCAGTTGTACTTGGATTGTTTATGTATGTAAATAGTTTTCTCGTAGGAATGTATGGTTCTGACAAAATCCGAGTACAACATTCCAAGAATAACGTCACTTTAAATAAGAAAACTGTGATAGTCTACCTAGCTAATTACAATTAGAACAAACTTCTAGTGTGATATCCACAGATTCATTTAGTCATTTGATACCAGAGTTGTTTCAATTATTCATGGGTACCCTCGTTTCGTCCTGAATTAATTCTCGGACACGATTGTACACGACGTCTTGACCTGCCTCCATTGCGCCGGCAACATCCCCTTAGAGATTTCTGATAAAACTCTATCCATGTGTTCATCATCTTGCTGTCGGCGCTTGATTTCTATCACTGTCAACTTCTTACACCAAAAAACAACAGGTGCAACTGGTGCTGCGCCATGGCTTTTGGAAGATGCCATCTCGTTCCTCCTTTTCACGATCGGGGAAGCTACAAACTGTGATTGCAAATGTGAGATTATTTGATTAGCTAGAGTGGCAACAAACCCAAAACTAGTTGAAGGAGGTAAGGCAACCAAATTGTCATGTATACATGTTAATTACTAGTTAGGACGTACCATGCATAGGTGCAATGCAAGCTTCTCCAAGTTAGATGTGTTCCTCAGGATGCTTGTCAAAGCCTGGAAATTCACTCCGACGTCACAATTTTCTAGGAGCAAGCTTCTCAAGTTAGAGAGCACCGGGAACTCTTGGGATTCATTTTCAAGCAATGCCTGAAACACAAACATATATAATGGAATATATTGATGCTTGCTAGATGCAGGTAAGATATGATCATGACAACAGTAGCCAAAGTACGTATTTCTAAGTTTTTAATTAATGTTTGTTGAATAATTTTAGTTCTAATGTTTTTCAGTATCATGATCACGACGAGATGTGAGGAATAATTAAATTTGTTCTTGGGGGTGCTTAGTACCATGGTGGTGAATCCTTGAAGCTGTAGCTTTACGATGTTAGGGAATAGGGCTAGGAAGCCGGGCATGGATTTGAAGAAGTCGAGCTTGCGTTGCTCACGCGCTGGTTGGTTCGGCAGCCTGTGCTCGCCCGCGGCAGGTATGAGGAGCCGAATTGACGCCTCGGTGAGTGCCGGCAACAGCTCGGACGCGGCTGCTCGTCGGACTCTGAGCATGTCGTGGAGCTCCTCGCCGTTGTACAAGAGGTCGAGGCAGAGGTAGGCGAGGCGGGGGGCCACCATCTTAGGAGTGGTAGCGGTACGGTATGTGTCGATGACGGTGAGGCGCCTGAGCGTGGGCGAGGAGACGGAGAGCAAGCGCATATCGCACCTCTCGGCGTAGAAGTCCTCGAGGGCCGGGCAGAGATGGCCGAGGTTCTCCACGAAGCCGAGATTCATGTGGACACCGACGAGCCGTAGGGTCGTCAGGCGCCGCGTGTGACCGGCAGAGCACGCCGACAGGCCCGGCTTGGAGCCTGGCCGAAGTATCGATGAGTGCGGTTTCCAGGCGATGACTGGTCGTGTGCGGCTGCGGCGTGGATGTCGACGGCAGCCGGAAGGTGCCGGAGGCCGCGGCGGATCCATCTATCCGTGGTGGCCATGTCGTTGCCGCCGCTGGCCAGGTGCAGGCGGAACACGTCGAGCCCCGCCGCTGGCCAGATCGACATCAGCAGGCCGTCACCGAAGTCCTCGAAGCGCTCCCAGCTGTACTGGCCGTTGACGAACTCCCGGTCGTCGATGTCGACACGGGGCACGTCGCGCCACAGGTGCCTCCACCGCCGCGACAGCACGCACGTCTGCACCGCCTGCTGGGATCCTAGGTACGAGAGTATGACGTGCAGGAGGCAGTCCGGCAGGTCGCCCAGCCGGTCATCGGCGTTGACGAAGCGGCGCTCGCTGGTACCGCTGTCCATGACGATCGGATCGTGGCGTGTTGTCGATCGGTTCGAAGGAGCCAGCCCTTTTTATACGTGACGGGATGGATGGAGGTGTCTTGTTCACTTTTTTTTTTAACATCAGTACAGACACAAACGCTCATATGTATGCATATATACTCATCCCTATGAACGCACACACGCACACCCTATCCCTATGAGCACCTCCGAGAGACTGAGCTGGCATATCATCTTGAGATTTTACGAAGTCATCGTAGGCGCCTCGTAGTCGACGGAACGTCTCCTCCCACTGAACACGCATCGCCGGAAATCCTGAAATAAATTCAGGATAAATGCGAGCACCAGGACTTGAACCCTAGTGGGCTGGGGATACCACTGTCCACCTAACCATCCAACCACAGGTTGGTTCGCGTGCCTTGTTGACTTGAATCGAATACGTGTAGGAAACGAATTGGTTGGGAACTTAGGGATACGTGCATTGCATTAGGCCACGAAATTTTTTTTTTGAGGCACGATGTGTTTCTTCTTGATATATTTATATATATTCAAATTCCAAAACAGCAGGTAGAGTATATAATGTATACTTGATGACAGACTGCACACCACAAGTGTCTCGTTAGGGCATCTCCAATAATTTGTATGTAAATATATATGTACTACGATTTTGCTATTTGTCAACGACTGAAATGTGATTTCGCGTCGGTTGATTTTCCGCGAAGCTCCAAGTCTGAAGGCAACGGCGCCTTTTGAGGCCTCAGACGGGAGCAACCCGGAGCCAGCAACAAAGCGGCAGAGGTAGGGAAATCGGAGGTTGACGGGTTCGGGTGGGTAGCGGGTGAGGGGAATTAAGGGGTGCGGGCTCGGGGAGAAAATCTGGTGCCTAGGGAGCTTTAGGGGGATGGTCCAGGGCGACGGTGAGGGCGGTTCGACCGGCGGTAGTAAGGGGCAGTCGAGAGGAAGTAGAAGGTCAGAGGATGAAGTAGGACGTTGGATTTGAATCAAACAGCTTGCCCAAGTCAACTGACCAAAAAATCAGACTACTGACGAATAGAAATCCAACGGCCTGCACAAGTTGACTGACAGCAAAGAAAAATTCAGGCGGCGGACAGATAGGTGGCCCATGTATGTATCATCCACATCATCGACCAACACTACTATATATGCATCTACTCCCTCCGTTCCTAAATATAAGTCTTTTTAGAAATTCCAATATGGACTACCTACGGAGCAAAATAAATGAATCTACACTCTAAAATAGGTCTATATACGTCTGTATGTAGCCCGTATTAAAATCTCTAAAAGGACTTATATTTAGAAACAGAGGGAGTACTTACATGATTCGTGCGTAACATTAGCCTATAACTTGCACACATGCCCATGTGTTGCAACGGGTTAAAAATTCGCAAAACCTGCTTCACATGCGAAAAGCTCCTTCGGTGCACGGCGGCCACTGGTATGCTTATCCGCACCATATATCTGCATATGGATCAACAAACGGCATTTATAATACTGGGTATAGGAATATTGTCTCTCAGTTACACCAGGAAGTATTTGACACCGGATCTCCCGTATTGTAGAGCTAGATCATTGATGGCGCGCGATGCTGCGCCCTTCTATTTCGAATTTTCTTAAATATAGAAAGACATTATCATGAACGTCAATTAAATTTGCATATATTGACCCATATATTTGTGAGCAACATAAGGGAGGTTAATATTAATTGGTTTGCAAGAAGTAATGTGGCAGTATGGCAGGATATAGTTTTATCTTTGGTCTAATGGGATTTAGTCGGCGCAAGGACAGTCAACATGTGATGGGGTAGACAATTATAAATTAACAAAAGGAAAGTATGATTCATAGTTGGGACTGTAAATTAGTACATGATGGTTCAGTTGGAAGGTAGAAAAATAGAACAGTTACTTGAGGCGCTGTTCCGAGCAGTAGCAGATAGCATGGAAAATAAATGGAGGGCAAGCAGATGCAATAGAATACCTAGCGAAGCATGGAGAAGCACAAGAGCGAGAAATAAAAACAAGCCGACACATCGAAGCCTAGACAAACGACACAACTAATTTAGTAGTCCCTCCGTAAAGAAATATAAGAGCGTTTAGATCACTAAAGGCGCTGTATACACAGTAGCACGACATTGTATAACACAACAACATGTGAAGGGCTTGCCAAAATGAAGTCACTCAACAAGTGGTTTACAACATTTACATAAAGTCTATTCTAAGCTTAAGAAATAACATAACAAGAAGCCGCCCAAAAGCATCTAGGAATGGAATTACATATTTTCTGATCCAAAAGAACCAAAAAGAAAGACCTTCCAGTCAAAATGATGCATAGAAAGCTTCACAAGAACATCAGTTGCAACAGTGGACTATGGAGGTTAATGGCATCTGCTATAGTGAGTCTATGCTATGATACCCGTAGGAAAAACTGTTGATTGCTGAGTAAAATGGTTCCTCTTGTGCACTCCATCAACATCCGGCATGCACGTTGTTAAGGAAATAAAAAACCTGAAAATTTTAATGATGCAAGTGATACAAGGACTTACCAAAGAGAGAGTTTTTCTGGACCAAACAATGAGCCTGCCGCTGCGCATCATGGCTGCCATTGCCTCACTTGTCATCACGAATGCTACCTTGGCCACTTGCCTCTTGGCACTCGTTGGTTTATTTGACACCAAGAATGCTTCTTCATGCAAGGAGTTCTGTTCCAGACCAGATTCTTGCGAACCCAAAACTAAGCATAATCACATAGGCAAAAAGTGCAGAATCAGTTCTGTTAGGAGTGAAAAGCATTGCAATTTAAATCTTCCGCACATTTCAATCCATTAAACACAAAAGCAAACCATTCTAAATCAAGTGAAATTTCAATATTCGGCACTAAGTAGATGGTCAATTGTTCTGGTGAACTGAGCAGAAAAATAAAATGGCAGGTACATTTTTGCACCGAAGCATAGATGACAGAACTGTAAAACACATCAACCGTACCACCAAAAGTATGAATCTCATCAAACTGTGTACATATCGTACCAGCTCTAGACAGAGAGGATGATGGTGATGATGCGTTTCACCTCCTGCACTCCCTCGAACGCTGCCTTACCAGGCTTTGCTGTTAATGTGAATTTTTTGCCTAGTGTAGCAATCAGTGGTCCAGCATACAAAAAAACAGATACACCGGTGAATGGAACTTAAATAGTAAACATTGCAGCTGTACAGACGAAAACCAACTTATCTCATGCATACATCTGTACCACATAGGTGATGTGATCCAATTAAGCTCCATGCACCTATAGTGAATAGGATTAAGTTAATAACATGTTCCAGAAACTAAAGTCAATGAGTTAGTTAAAGCACAAGAATAGGCATTGAACAGTGATATGAGGAATACCGCCGCACGTAGCCCAAGGTCAACTGCCAAAAAAGCTAAAGCAAGAACGAAGTATACCTCCTGAAAGCACACCACGGCATAGGGTTTAGCGGAGTAACACTCATGTACTCAGTTGGCTTTTCAAGCTAGAAAAAATGCATCATATCCTTGAATATTCACACAAATTTGAGTATTGTGAAAAAAATCATGTGGGTTGTTGTAGCTGCATGGTCACACAGCCACTGCTTTCCCTATATACATATTTTCCATCTAAGAAAACAGAGGGGCTTCTATGCCTGTCTGAAATTAATTTAGTGCGGATGCAGATTATAAACATGTCAAATCCACATGCAAGGTTAATACAATGCGGCAAAAACTGGAATAGATTAGCATGATATTACCATAGGCTCATATGGTCACGCTATTTGTCCCAATCATAAATCATATGGGTCTAGATAAACAATTTTTATGTTATATGTCTTCAAGAAGTATAGTTACATCGGGCAGAGTAACAATACCTTACTTACCTGCGATTTCTATCTCAAAGAAATCATGGGAAAAGTTAGATTCAATATTCGTTTCCAGGGCCTGTCCTGAGATTTCAGAGGACCGGGGCGAAACTAAAATCCGAGACCCCCAAAAGGTGAGTGGTCGAATAATACATTCATATCAATTACTACCTCTTTCCCATAATGCAAGACGTTTTTGCAGTTCAATTTGAACTGCAAAAAGTCTTATATTATGGGACGGAGGGAGTAGTTTATAAGTATCACCTTATTTTCATAGGTTCTCATATTACCTTAAATAATGTGGCCGCCTAGTGGTCGAACATGTGAAATCTTGAAGTCAGATGACGCCGCACATACGCACAGTAATCCTGGAGCTTGGAGATCAGGCGTCACACATAGGCCTAGTCGTGGTCGTAGGGGGTGAGTGAGCAATCTGTTTTCTGTAAAGATTTGTCACAAAAAATATATCAAGATTTGATTGTCATATCAATAATGATTCTGTCGCAAGTGTACCTCGCATTTCTGTACCAGAAAAAAATAGTCCAACAATAGCGCACACTTTCTTCATACCTGCATAATGGTAACAAGGTTCAGTCAACTGTTTACCCAACACTCCCAATTGTGATACTTCTAAAGCAAATTAAGTTCAAACAAGATATAAGTTCCTCCTGCGGTCCTGCCTCGCCCTTTTTATTGGTTTTGCTGTTACTCTGCCTAATCCTTCGCTGAAATTTCACATATAACATCAGGTTCACGAGACATGAGAGCAAACAAGACGTTGTTAAGCTTTTCCATTTTCATCACATACCAACTATGGATTCACTAGTAGAAAACCTACCTTTAATCCGGAGCATTAGTCCCGGCCGGGTTTGGGCCCGGGACTAATGTGAGCATTAGTCCCGGTTCCAACGACTAGGAGCGGACGGGGGCACGGCCCCCTTTAGTACCGGTTCAAATGGGACATCTAGTCCCGGTTGGTGATACCAACCGGGACTAAAGGGGTTGCGGCAGGCTGGGGCCCTTGCGAGCCTCTTTAGTCCCGGTTGGTATCACCCACCGGGACTAAAGATAGACCTTTAGTCCCGGTTGGTATCACCAACCGGGACTAAAGATATCCCTATATAAAGCTGCTTCGTCCAGCCCGAGTCCAAGCTTCTCCTTTCTCTCCTCTCTGTTTCCTTCCCCTAGCTCGAGCTCATCCTCCATTTTTGCCAAGATTTGTCAAGATTGGAGGCACCCCATCTATCCAAGGGTTCTAAAAGGTTAGCAACTTCATCCTTTCATCTCTCATTGCTAGTTTACCTCGTTTCATGCTCTATAAGTATAGTGATTTGTGGGTTTTAGTTTGGGAGTAATCATGTGGGAGTTTATTTGATTTATATGCAATTTGAGCTCAAATTAACTTCTTAGTTTGCATATGTGTAGGTGTGGTTTACTTAGTGCCTTCCCGTCCCCGTCCTCACCGCCGTCGATCGCCCACGCCGTCCCGTCGCCGGCACCACCTTGGTGAGCCTCTTGTTCTTATCCTTTTTGTAAAAAAAAAATCTTATTTGTATGATTTAGATAGTTACTTTATAATTTTCTTACTTGTATGATTGTTTGTTATATATAGTGCCATGGTTTTGATATCCGTCCCCGTCAGCCCTCGTCCGGTTTATGATTCGGATGTGGTATATTATCTTTTATAACTATTTTTTTCATTTCGTGTTTATGACAATTATGCCCATCAAGTTGACATAGATATTTTTATCTAGGAGGTATGTGAACCGCAAATTGTATCCGACCCTCTTGTCGAGAAGTTAAATTTAGTTGAAAAAGAAAACGATTATTTGAAAGAAAAATTGAAAAGAATTGAAGAAGAGAAGATGAAATTGGAGTTGTATGTTGCCGATGTCGTCGATGATCACAAGATCAAGATGGATGCAATGCGCTTGAAGATTAGAAAGATTAGAAAATATGTCATTAATAAAGAGGCTTGGTATCATTATGTTGTTGGATCAATTATTACCTTAATTGCGATTTTGATCAAATTTGTTGTTGCATTTAAATGCTTTAGCTGGATAGTTGTATGTTGTTTTATGAGAAGTATGTATGAACTTTATGTATGAACTTGTATTAATTTGGTCACTTTGATGTTGTGTAATGAAGATGAGCTGGCAATGGATGTACGATGACCGACGCTCTCCCGAGTTCATTAATGGCGTGCATAGTTTTCTGTATGTGGCTGAGGCAAACAAGCGGAATGGTTTTATGTGTTGTCCATGTGGTATCTGTAAGAATGATAGGGATTACTCTACCTCAAAAATCCTTCACAGCCACCTGCTTCAGTCCGGTTTCATGTCCGGCTATAACTGTTGGACCAAGCACGAAGAAAGAGGGGTTATAATGGAAGATAATGAAGAAGAAGAGGATGATGACAACTATCCTAGGTTCCCTGAATATGATAGTACTACAATGGGGGAAGCTGAAGAAAAGGCATCAGATGAGCCCGCTGATGATCTTGGTCGGGCCATTGCTGATGCAAAGAGAAACTACGAAAGTGAAAAGGAGAGGTTGAAGTTGGAGCGCATGTTAGAGGATCACAAAAAATTGTTGTACCCAAATTGCGAAGATGACAAGAAAAAGCTGGGTACCACACTGGAATTGCTGCAATGGAAGGCAGAGAATGGTGTATCTGACAAGGAATTTGAAAAGTTGCTGAAACTGATAAAGAAGACGCTTCCAAAGGATAAAAAATTGCCCGACAGTACGTACGAAGCAAAGAAGGCTGTCTGCCCTCTAGGATTAGAGGTGCAGAAGATACATGCATGCCCTAATGACTGCATCCTCTACCGTGGTGAGGAGTACGAGAATTTGAATGCATGCCCGGTATGCGGTGCATTGCGCTATAAGATCAGCCGCGATGACCCTGGTGATGTTGAGGGCGAGCGCCCCAGGAAGAGGGTTCCTGCCAAGGTGATGTGGTATGCTCCTATAATACCACGGTTGAAACGTCTGTTCAGAAACAAAGAGCATTCCAAGTTGTTGCGATGGCACAAAGAAGACCGTAAGAAAGACGGGAAGTTGAGAGTACCCGCTGATGGGTCGCAGTGGAGAAAAATCGAGAGACTTTGGCCGGCCTTTGCAGGTGATGCAAGGAACTTATGGTTTGCTTTAAGTGCAGATGGCATTAATCCTTTTGGGAAGCAGAGCAGCAATCATAGCACCTGGCCCATGACTCTATGTATCTATAACCTTCCTCCTTGGTTGTGCATGAAGCGGAAGTTCATTATGATGCCAGTGCTCATCCAAGGCCCTAAGCAACCCGGCAACGACATTGATGTGTACCTAAGGCCATTAGTTGAAGAACTTTTATAGTTGTGGGATATAAAAGGTGTATGTGTGTGGGATAAGCACAAACAACAGGATTTTGACCTACGAGCATTGCTGTTTGTAACCATCAATGATTGGCCTGCTCTTAGTAACCTTTCAGGACAGACAAACAAGGGATACAATGCATGCACACACTGTTTAGATGAGACTGAAAGTATATATTTGGATAAATGTAAGAAGAATGTGTACCTGGGACATCGTCGATTTCTTCCAATCAGGCATCTCTTAAGAAAGAAAGGCAAGCATTTCAAAGGTGAGGTAGATCACCGGAAGAAGCCTGGCCACCGTACTGGTGATGATATATTTGATATGGTCAAGGATTTAAAAGTAATCTTTGGAAAGGGTCCTGGCGGACAATCTGTTCCGAATGACGCTAACGGACACGCACCCATGTGGAAGAAAAAATCTATATTTTGGGAGTTACCCTATTGGAAAGTCCTAGAGGTCCGCTCTGCAATCGACGTGATGCACGTGACGAAGAATCTTTGCGTGAACCTACTAGGCTTCTTGGGCGTGTATGGGAAGACAAAATATACACCGGAGGCACGGGAGGACCAGCAACGTATGAACGAAAAAGACGGTATGCAACCAAAGCAGTATCAAGGTCCTGCCAGCTACGCTCTTACCAAAGAAGAGAAGGAAATCTTTTTTGAATGCCTGAGCAGTATGAAGGTCCCGTCTGACTTCTCGTCGAATATAAAGGGAATAATAAATATGGCAGAGAAAAAAATTCCAAAACCTAAAGTCTCATGACTGCCACGTGATTATGACGCAATTACTTCCGGTTGCATTGAGGGGGCTTCTACCGGAAAATGTTCGATTAGCCATTGTGAAGCTATGTGCATTCCTCAATGCAATTTCTCAGAAGGTAATCGATCCAGAAATCCTACCAAGGTTACAGAATGATTTGGTCCAATGTCTTGTCAGTTTCGAGTTGGTGTTCCCACCATCCTTCTTCAATATTGAGACGGAGCCCAGCGCGAGTCCGCCATATCGATCTCCACCGCGTCAGCCGACTCCACCCCCTATGTCCCAGCAGCAGGGCCAAAAGCGGAAGAGGGCACCAAAGAAGAAAGCCAACGACGAGCCTGCTGCCAAAAAGAAGTTAGCTTACGAGATGACTGATGAGGAAACCAGAGCGGTCGTGGCTTCCGAAGTGAAGTCCCATTTTGCACCGAAATCGCCTCCGCCGCCAAAGGAGATAATACATGCGAAAACCGTAGAGCACTTTGTGGAACTTCTAGAGCGAGCCCCGGCACATGTGCAGAATAGGCCATCAGATTATGAACGCTCTATTAGGAAGTCATATCAGGAACAAATGCAGCAGTCGAGACGTACAAGTAGTAATAAAAGCGGGAAAACAGTTCCCCGGCTCGGAGAACAGGCAATGCAATCGATCCCCCCGCTCAAGGTGATTCCCGATAAGGTAACCGACGCTGCTAAAGATTTTGGTATCAGTGTTGATCAACTCCTAGGCACCGAGGAAGTCCCCATGGCTGAATTAGCATGGAAATATGTCCCCGGGAAACCTCTGGTCAGACCTGAGCAGGTCCCGCATCTATCAACACAAATGCGAAGATTGCATGAGTGGTACATGAAAGAAGTAAAGAACGGACGACAGATGCTCATTGTGAAAGTCAAGGAAGAGCATTACTTCTATGAAAACGAGATAATGATTGAGTTTCCAGAAATTTTTCAGTTATACAATCAAGACGCACTCGACAAATCTATCGTCAGTTGCTATTGTCTGTAAGTGATTTCTTTCTGTAATTTAAGTCTCTAGCTCAGCTCGTTCTTTACCTGTAATTATCCTCACTATATTCTTTTGTACGCTATTATGCAGAATGAAGATTTTTGAATGCAAAAGAGATGTAATCTATGACATTGGGTTCGTTGACCCAAATATCATTAATGAAATTATGATACAAAACCACGCCAAAGACTCAGAGGAGAACTTTCTAAGGTTTATGAAGGAACTAAATACCAGAACAGAAATACTTTTTCCTTACAACTTCAAGTGAGTGTTACTGTCTTGTACTACAAATTCTATTTTGCTTACTCGATGTTAAGTGTATTTGATGAGTTATGCATGCCTGCTTATATAAACGTGTGCGCAGGTTCCACTAGATCCTGCTAATCATTAGAGTTGACGCTGGAACTGTTGAAACCCTGGACTCACTAGGTAAAGACCCTCGAGAATACACCAGCTTGGTTTTGATGCTCGACAGGTAATTTCAATCATTATCGCACTATATCGGCCTCTTTCATTCATTTCCTGATATCAAGTAATGAATAACTCCTTTATTCATTTTCTTTGCCGGGCAGGGTTTGGAAACGGTTCATCAAAGAGGTTGTCGGTGAATGAAAACCGAAGCTAAAATGGCGAGAGACCAAGGTAATTAAGTAGTACTACATAGGTCCGCGCATCTCTTTAATTCTAGTTTCAATACCATTATCATGCTTGATTATTATCTGATTAAATTTTATTCTCGCAAAGTGCATGAGGCAGCAACAGGGGACTAATTTATGTGCATACTATGTTTGCGAGAACATTCGCATTACGACCGAATGGCGTAGATATGTAAGACAACTTCAGGTACGTAAACACTATTCACAATTTTTTTATGATGATCTAATATATATACACACAACTAATATAGTCATATTGATCTCCTTCTTTAAAGATTGACGAGATGCGGGATAAGCTCCTACCAGAGAACCGCATATGAGCAATTCAAGAGGAAATTGCGGGATTTTTGCTTACGGAGGTCATATCTGAAAGCGGAGAATACCATTGCACCTAATGCCTGCATGTAATGATCTGCAAATTGTAGAAGAAATTGTATATACCAAATTGTATATATATATGTATGGTCGTACGAGAAATTATATGATATATGTATGGTCGTAGAGAAATTATATTATATATGCATAACGTGTACAGTATGTAGTAGCGTAAAATATGTTTGAAATGAAAAAGAATTGAATGAAAAACACAAAATGAAAAGGAAAAATAAACCATAAACCCTAAACCCTAAAACCCTAAAGCCCAACACAAAATCATTAGACCCGGTTGGTGTCACCAACCGGGACTACAGGTCCTTCAGCCCCCGGCGCTAGCTCGCGGCCACGTGGAGGGGCCTTAGTCCCGGTTGTGTCACCAACCGGGACTAAAGGTCCTCCAGCCCCCGGCACGCGCTCCCGGCCACGTGGAGGGACTTTAGTCCCGGGTCGTGGCCAACTAGGACTAAAGGGTGGGGGCCTTTAGTCCCGATTTAGTTGTCCCGGTTGGTGACCCGGGACTAAAGGCCTTTTCCAACCGGGACTAAATCCCGTTTTTCCACTAGTGATTACATGGGTAACACATAACCAATTAGATTAAGATGCAGGTATGAGAAACTGGGGATGGTGCCGATGAGATGAGAATTTGGGAAGGAAGGATGGGATCGAAGCATACAGTATTGGGGCCGGAGCAGAAGGGTTTGCATGAATCTGTCGACGAACTCGTCCCATGAACCGAAGTACACCATCGGCGACGCTCGTCGGAAGCTAGGGCCCGGTAGGATAGTATAGATGGGTCCCTTGGAATTGGGGGCCGGGGTGGGCGCCCTGATCGCCCCCTCCAGGACCGGGCCTGTTCGTTTCCATGGCCACCAGGACATGAGGTGCTCGTGACCTTTGCCTCGCGCAACCGTGAGGCGTGAGCTAGGGGTTTCCCCGTTGGGGATTCAAGCAAATCACATGGCGAGGAGAGAAGAGGATGCGCTGCAGCAGCAAGGAGGATAAGAGGCGACGGCGACACACTTGAAAAGTGAGGGGAGCAGCAGGGATGGCGGCGGCGCTACAGGTTCGTCTCCCAAGTCGAGAGGGGCGGCCGCTTAGGGACGAAGGGGAGTCGACCCACGAACCGTCACCACGGGAACCACGCAAAGGCTCTACTACCATGCTTCCTGTTGGGCCGGTTCGTTTGGCCCAATCAACCAGAAACCAGCGAGTTTTCTCCCAGAGTAGCGTCCCCCAGGACAGTCGGCCTAGGAAACGGCAGACGTGGCGCACAAGTCAGATCTGACGGCCAGGAACGCCCAGATCGCAAAAACGGACTGCCGAAAACGCTAATCGCCGAGAGAGCTCGGTTTAGGCTCAGTTTTACTGTCCTTAAATTGTTGGCCCTGGATTCCCCTAGTAGCCAGACGAGTCGATGCCCGCTCCAGCACCTTATTTAGGCAGCAAACTGGCCCTGGTTGCATGCAGTACCAAGGTCGGTACAAGTCATCGATGTGTCATGATGGGCCAACACGCTTCACGCTCCAGCTTTTCATAATCATTTATTAGTTTTGATGTTCGATTGTAATTACGGCGTCCCAATATTAGAACCTCCCAGTTTTCTATTTAGAATCTCCAAAAATGTGTAATAATCATGTTTGACATGCGCTAATAATTTTGACATGTGCTAATCATGCTATGCAATTTACTCTTTATTTCAGTTTTATTCGCGGCATCCACGCTAGCATTCATGTAGGCAGTCACCAGTGGTAATCGTCGATCATTACCACGTTTTGTTTACACAGACGATCAGGGTTTGCATTAATAAATCGATCTGGCCCACATGCACCTACATCGACATGCACAATTACCCCACCGCTCAAAACATTTACTGTCCTTCTTCCCCCCTGTGAGTCCCTCACCCACCAACAAGCATCACACCACCGCGCAGAAGAACAAATGCCGCAGTAACCATACGCCGCCCCGTTGGTCCGGCATACAGTGGTTTCGGCGGTAGGCACTTGAACCTTGCCAATTTGCCAATGAGCAGAACTCCTTCAAGTACCCCCCCAGGTATGCAAATCTGTAGATCACCAGCAGTATCCCCTAGCTTTTTCTCCTAGATCCCCATTTCCTGTTCATACGTATGTTCGTAGCGGCATCTAGCACAAATCACACGCTATCAGATGCAGTAGCGGAGCTTGATGAAGATTGTTGAGGGGGCAAAGAAAATAAGTTATGCATGAACTCTGTGAAATCTTTGATATTCAGACCTAATAATTAGGGTTACACTTAAGAGGTTTCCTAGAGTGGGGGGGGGGGGGGGGGGGGGGGGGGGGCAATAGACCCCTTTAGCCCCCATGAAGCTCCGCCACTGATCAGATGCAACACTCACATCTCGGATATCTATCCAGAAGTTTTGTTGCGTGGTGTCCCAGTTTAGTAACTTCAAGCGTGGTCTTGTTACCGAGACTGGATTCGGACGGCTGATGCACTTAAAAATAACTCACTCCTTGATGGTGAGAGTAGATCCAGAAGAATGTATATTAGCCCTCGATCAATCAAGGAAGATACCAATCACAGAAAAAGAAATCAATGACGCTTTTGGTTTGCCACAAGGAAGTAGGATCATCCCTCCAGGAAATTCAGACCTGTTTGAAGTATGCATAGAGTTCAGCAGATTGGCGTCAAGCATTAGTACAAAAGGCGTCCACAGTCTGAAGGCTGCCGAATTTATAGTATCAAAGCCATTAGATGAGAAATCAAGCAAAGTGGAATGTGACTGCTTCAAGATAGCTTTTGTAATATGCTCATTCGGCCAAGTTCTAAACCCTTGCGCCAAGCACGACTACACTAGCGTTGATTACTGGGCGGCCCTTGTTGTGCCGTTAGAGATAAATTCTTTCAGCTGGTGTAGGTTTGTGAAAGACATTTTAATGAAAGGCGTGAGAAAGATCAAGTCTGACATCGCCAATGGGAACAACACGATTCACATAGTTGGATGTCACCTTCTACTTCAGGTATTTTGATAAGTTCTCATATCTACAACAAGCAGTTACCAACCTCGCCATTCCCTCTCAACCTCGCCATTTGTCAATCTGACTCTGCATGTACATTTAAATCGTAAGATTGTATCGATTTTAAAATTCAAAACGTTCAGACGCAATCTAGAAGAATTAGTTTTTTTTTTGAGACACATCTAGAAGAATTAGTTGACGGATATTCGCGGACTGGTGAGCCTCGGTCGTCAACCCTGAGAACACAAATACCGGTTGCGGCCCACGCAATAAACAACTGACAAACAAAGACCGGCATAATACCGGCCCGGCAGGCACACCAGTCTAACGCACAGCCCGTGAACAAATACTGGCCGAGAAAAAACGTCTGGCATCAAGCCCATTACAGCAGCACGCATCAAATAATCAGGCTGGAAAAAATCAACCTAGTTTCCTTTTCAACTATTTTTTAGATAGTTGTTTTTACATGTCATCGATATAGTTTGTTTCCATTTTCCAGATATTGCTCTTTTCACTAACCCACCCATTAGACAAAACGAAACATTCTTTCTTGATTTCTCTTTTAAACACCAAACCAATTCTTTGTTTCTTAATATGGATATTACGGAAGAACAACACAGTTCCAATGGAAGAGTAACAAACACAACGCACCTTCATTTCCATGTTGATGTAGCTTCTCCACAAGTATCCACAACCTACCTCACAAGAGTCTGCTTCGACATTCGCTGCCCCCAAGGCACAAGAAGCTGATCACTCAGCATTGTTCTCGTCCATTCTTCCTGCTTCAAATGTGTCTCTGGCCTCACGCACGGCACCAACTCCATCATGCGTAGGGCGGACGAGCAGTTGTTCTTTCCTCCGGCAAGCTCTAGAAGATCCAGATGAACAAGTTGACTGCACGCCCAAAACATCGCGAACTCGCAGCGACGGCGGCAGAGAGTGAGGGATCAGGCTAGCAGTTGATCTAATCGGCAAGCAGTCTATCAGAATATTATAAAAAACTTAAACCAACTAATATAAACAGAAGATAATCGAATCTTAGCTGTCCGTCCATGTCAATGAACTCCATCTTTCTTGCAGATCGAAGATGGGCGAGTTCAGATCCGCGCCCACCTCTCCTCCTTACTGCTAGTGTTTTGTGTCGTTGCCCCGGGCTGGATCGTTTTAGTTATATAATGTACTGTTTACGTGAAACGAGTGGGTCCTAGCAGAACGCCATGCACAGACACCAGCTGTCCGGCACATATTGAGGACTACGAGCCTAACGCATGGAACTTGGACTTGTGCTGAGTTTGGCATCGGATCCCACAACAAAGGCACAAGTACGTGCGGCCAGATAGTTGCACAACTTTGGACTCCGGACTGTAACATGTGTATATTGCTCAACAATACAGAACGAATGGAGTCCGGTATATCCTCAACATTACACGCTGGCACTGGTTGTTTCCATCTCGATGCATGCATGCCACGGCGGAGATAAAGTGCGCTACTGCCACCATCCACTGAAAGTGCGCTTCGGCTTATGTCACCCTATTGTACTCGCTCTTACTAGTTAGGATCGGTTTTGACAACCATGGAATCTGTCCGCACATGGGTTTCCTTGTCATTTGGCTCGGTGCTGCCCTATTACTTGTTCCCGTGGACGTCCGCTTGGAGTGTTGCGCCAGCCGTTGCCACAGCTCGGCTGCTTTTTTTTTTTTCCGAAAGGGAGGTGGAAACCCCCGGCCTCTGCACCCAAGGATGCACACAGCCATTTTTATTAACTTATTCAGCAAAGTCTGACAAAACAAATATATGCATCCACCCAAAGCCACCTATTTGACTACCTCTGTTGGCTATACCGACTAGCTTGATGAAGTGCCTGACCTCGTGCCATAGCACCATCTAATCCGGTGGCCTCCCCAGACCGCCCGCCGGCGAATCAAGAGTACCAACCGGTTGTAACAGACGCTCAGCGCGCACCGCATGCACACGCTCTAGGCCCTGCCGCCGCCATCTTCCGTTGTCCCATCTTCAGGAGGGATCAATGCACTGACCTTACCAGGCCTCTCTGCCGTCGACGCCACCAAGACGCCAGACAGCGCCATCCTCCCGCGCGAGTCCATGTACACACATCCGGCGCCGAGACTCCACTGCGCCACGCCGCCAAGATCCGTCGTCTTCGATACGGTAAACGAAACACCGCTCCACCACTTGTCTCCCCCATCCGGAAGCAAAATGCGCCATCCGGCAGCTCGGCTGCTGCTCGCCGTTTGTCCTTGCTGCTTTCGCTATTAATTATTTGAGGAGCCAGCCGTGATGTCAAATCAGATCCGGCGAACCGCATGTCGATTCCGTTGCTGCCGTCAAATTTTCTACTGACTACGATTTAATCTGCAGAACAAACAACTTTATGCAAAACCGATCTAGTTGAAAAAAATAACACATGTTCGTTGATTTTGATTCCCATCGAACTGCGACGAACACCTAGTAGGACCTGCATGGCCCATCAATGTCGGAGTCGAATCTAGCGTATCTCGGGTAGGGGGTCCCGAGCTGGTGATCTTGGTACGATGGTAATATGGACACATGATTTTACCCAGCTTTGGGCTCTCTCGAAGAGATAATACCATACGTCCTGCTTTTGATTGTATTGATATGGGGGTATAGTACAGAGTACATGTATTTACCACGAGATTGTTGTGTAAGATTCTAATGATCTAGAATGTGATCTATCAACTAGCCTAGGCTCGGTTTATATAATGTACCGGAGGCCTAGGATATAGAAGAGTCTTCGTCTTGTGCGCCAAGTCTTTGGAATCTTCTCTGTATACGTCATGGGCTGCCCGAAGAAGCCCATTAGTGAACTACCATGGGGGTCCTTGGCCCGACCCACCTAGTCGGGAGACGACGTGGTGAGTATCCCTAGTCCAGGACACCATCACCCATGGTGCCCACTCTTCCTTTCCTCGTCTCCTCTTTCGACACCGTTTTCCTCTCCGACGACGAGGACCCTAAGGACGTGATTGACATCACGAACTCCGACGGCGGCGACACGGTCGTCTACCTTTCATCGGGCGAGTAGGACAATGACAGTTACGGCGGCGATGATGGCGCCTCCTTCACGAATGGTGCTTCCAACACCAAGCCCCTGTCCACGGCCACATCCTTTGTGGCCGCTAGCTCCAACAATGGCGGCGACTCCATCGGCCCTTCCAGCGTCAAGGCTGCGTCCAACATCACGGCCACGTCTTTTGTGCCCACTAGCTCCAACTATGGAGGTGACTCCGACTTTGACTCTGACTCCAACCCCGACTCCGACAACACCACGCCAACTCGGCGCTACAACTATTGGCATAGCGACGACAACCTCCATTGTCATACCACTGCACCCTAACCCGTTGGGCTGGATATGCCACTAGTGGAGAGAAGGGTTATTCAATGATAAACTACTTGTTTCTTATACTATAGGATAAACTACTCTCTTACTAATGTATAAACTACTTGTTGAGATCTCATACACTCTAGAATAATGGATTAAGTTATAGCTAAATGTAATGCATACAATCTTAAGCAATCGAGCAAGTCCTTTAGAGAAATAAGGATACTATGGAAAGACGCATACAAACATAACACATAATATACCAAGGTGCATAAACTAATTTGAGGGCTAATGCGATCTATTCTGTATTATTAAATTTAGAGAAAAGTATGTTTTTGGTCCATCAAGTTCCCAAAAAGTATAGACTAGGTCCCTCAAGATTTTTTGGTATACATTTGGTCCCTCAAGTCTCAAAACCGGATAAGTTTGGTCCTAAACCAGATTTTGAGCATGTTGACCGGGTTTGACCGCCACAAAACCGCCCGATGAACAGTAAATTTTTTTGGGGTCCAATATGCTTACAAGTGCAAGGTGTGACAAAATTTTCGTGGTCTTTCGACACTGAAGGAGCTCATGGCAAAAAAAAAACAAAAATATCTACGTCCGATGAACAGTAAATTCAAAAACATTCAAAAATATCTGAATTTTTTTGGGGTCTAATATGCATACATGCGCAAGGTGCGACCAAAATTTCGTGGTCTTTCGACACTCGAGGAGCTCGTGGCAAAAAAAATAAATGTTTGCTCAGAAAAAAATAGCCAAAATTTGTTTTTTTTGCTAGAGCCCGTTCGATGTCATTTCATGACAAAATTTTGGTTGTACCTTGCTCATGTAAGCATATTGGACCCCAAGAAATTTCAGATTTTTTTGAATTTTTTCGAATTTACTATTCATCAGGCAGATATTTTTGTTTTTTTTGCCACGAGCTCCTCGAGTGTCGAAAGACCACGAAAATTTGGTCGCACCTTGCGCATGTAAGCATATTGGACCCCAAAAAATTTCAGATTTTTTTGAAGTTGTTTTGATTTTTTTTCGAATTTACTGTTTATCTGGCGGTTTTGTGGCGGTCAAACCCGGTCAATGTGCTCAAAAATCTGGTTTAGGGCCAAAGTTATCTGGTTTTGAGACTTGAGGGACCAAATGTATACCAAAAAATCTTGAGGGACCAAGGCTATACTTTTTGGGAACTTGAGGGACCAAAAACATACTTTTCTCTTAATTTGAAGGTAAAATCAACTCTAATAACTTTCTTTGTTAAAAAAACATAGTAGACCAAAAAAAAGTTCAATAAACTACAAAATAGTATGTTCTAGTTCATAAAAACTGCAGTGATGTTTTTCTTCATTGTTTCACATAAAAATGTTGTAAATGACATACATCTGGTGGAATTTAGTGTTATGATGAAATGAAAAATCCAGTATAAATGATCGAAAAAGTAGATTTTGGTCAAAAAAATTTGTGAATGTATGATGTAAGACTGATGAGAGGGAAATGTAGGTGAGAAAGCCACTATCCCAAGCTGATTTTTGAGTGACGGCCCAAGACATCCGCGAAGGGCCCAAGGCCTTCTTCATGAATGAATCACGTGGATGGCACACCAACGCAAAGAAGACCGGTCTTTCGGAAGGCCCCGATAAAAACCATCAGAAACATAGCCACATATTCGTGAAGGGGGAACTAATCCACATAGATTCGCAAAAAAAAAAAAAAAAAAATTCCACGTCGCAGATAACTAGTTGAACACGTCGCTCTTCCTCGTGTTCCGATGCTACTGTTTTGTTTCTCTGCCCATCCAGCTCACTTTTTATTTTAGTTTTATATATAGGCACGTGGACCTGCAGAGACCGCGTGAGACATGATAAATGCGTGAAGACAAACACCTTCGAGTATTATATAACTGGATGATACCCCGTGCGTCATGTGCGGGATTTTTTACGTCATAGTGCGAAAAGTAATATAGTATAGTAGAAAAGAAGTTTTTTTTCATGTGAGGAAGGAAGAAAGTTCAGTGTCTTGGTTAGAGGAGGCAAGAAAGTTCAGTTGCTAGAATAGTAGTAATAGCCCAAAAAGTAATAGCCCATAAGCAAATGGAGATAAACCAATCGAGGAGAAATCCTGACAAAAGAAACTCAAACATGTCTTGGTTAGAGGAGGCAGGAATTTCACTCGTTATTCTTATGTAGTATAGCAATTAGGTTTGTAGCTAATGTGGTATGATATGCATGCATCTCTTAGCTAGGGTCCATGGCAACGTACCTAGGGTAATTAGCAAAGAACTAATCATGCTTGCCTGCATGCATACGTGCGCATGCTATTACGAGTGAAAGGGCACCACACGCGAAACAGCAGTGGCATGCACGCACGCGCAGCACTCTCGCTGGTGAGGCTGCCGGACGACGTTCGTGCTGGAGATCCTGCCGGGAAGGCCCGCCGGTTCGAGCTTCGTCCAAGCACCGCAATAGGTCGTTGGCCCCGGCCGTCCTCTGGTCGGATCCTTCGTCACGGGTGCCGGCAGCCTCTTCGACGACCGTGTCAGGTCGCTTGTGTTGCACCACGGCATCCTCCTCGTGCGCCTCGGCGGCGGTGCGGAGCCGGAGCCCGGCATCGAGTGCCTCTCGCCGTCTGCAACTTGCTCTCTGGCGCGTCCCACATACTCCGGGAGAACAGAGGCATATCCATTATTTTTCTTCTCAGCTGCGCTGCGACTGGTTCTTCCACTACATGAACAAGAGCATGTGCGCGCCTGTGCCCAACGCCGGCCGGACCTCAGCAGGAAGATAGTAGGGATTGCAGAACACAAAATGAAAAGTGCGCGAGGGTCTGCAGCTCAACAGATAAACCATGGCGGTGCTTGGCTGCAACTGGGAAGAACAGAGGCGACCACGAGCTCGATGACGGTCTGCAGCGGCGAGGATGACGACAGCGAACGCAGCTTTGCATGGGAGCAAGCGTTGGTCGCCAAGTAGGTGGGAAGGTCCCCAAGAGCTTCCCAAGATGATGGAAGCACAAAGCTTGACGCTCATGGCGGGAGCAGGCGCTCGGCTCGATCAGGTGGATCCACTGCTGTATATCAAAAAGATAACGGGAAGAGGAGAAGACATGATTTGAATGGAAGGAGAAAAGAAAAGACTCTACTAAACACATGTAATGGTTGGCATTAAAATGATTGCATTGATAGTGGGCCTAGTGGCCTTGGGTGGCAGTGCTTGGTTCCTATTCTGATGCGTGGGAAAGAATGAAAGATGTTCCTATTTTTATGAGGGAGGGAAAACTGGTTCACATGGTATCAAAAAAAGAAAACTGGTTCACACATGAGAGAGGGCTCGGTCCACACATGAGAGAGGGTTGGAATGGAATGCATGAGGTGGGTGGAGAATTGCTGACATGGCGCATGCACTACTAGAATCGCCCCCTACGCCGACGGCCAGACCCCGTCGGCATAGGCCAGAATACCGTCGGCGTAGGGCTACGCCGACGGCCCCCGTCGGCGTAGGTTCGTCGGGATCGCAAGCGTCGGCGTACCCGGACGTTTTCGTCGGCGTAGGAAAACCGTCGGCGTAGGTCCCTTATGCCGACCTCCGGCCGTACGACTGTCGGCGTAGATGGGCCGTCGGCGTCCTTTCTCACGTGACGGCGGTTGACGGCGACGGCGGAGTTCGACCACCAAACGGAATCTGCCACGTGGCAGGGTCTACGCCGACGGTTACACCGTCGGGATAGGCCAGGACCTATGCCGACGGTGTAACCGTCGGCGTAGACCTGCCACGTGGCAGATTCTGGTGCACCGAAGTCAGGGTCTACGCCGACGGTTACACCGTCGGCATAGGCTAGGACCTATGCCGACGGTGTAACCGTCGGCGTAGACCCTGTCACGTGGCAGATTCTGGTGCACCGAAGTCAGGGTCTACGCCGACGGTTACACCGTCGGCATAGGTGCTGTTTTTTTTTTCTCTCGATAATATACAGCACAAATATATCACAAACAGTACACAGCATATATATATCACAGATCCACATCATTATCACCACAATATAAGTATTACCATCACAATATAAGTATTACCATCACAACATACGTGAAATCAATAAAACATACGTCGAAACAACACAACATATGTCTGAACAACATAATATGAATGCATGAAAGATAAGTCATGACCACCACCACCAAGAGGCTTAAGCGTCAGGAGGTCCACCACCAAGTTCGGTACCGCCAAGACCGCCAAAGCCAAGGTCGTCACTACTACCAGCAGCGCTACCGGCAAGACTGTGACCGCCACCTCCTCGGTGGATTGGAGTGACCGGGCTCCGTGACTCGGGAGTGTTGCCATAACTGGCACCACCACCAACGGAGGATCGATCAGTTCCCGGCATGTTTGAAAAGAGATGTTAAAGAGATATATGATAGTGTTGAATGCACGATAAGTAGTTGGATAGTTTGGGGATGTACTAACCGCAGTCGAACAGCGTTGTGCCACAAAGTCTTCAAACGTAAGCAGAATTGGTTGTTCTCCAGCAGGTGGTGGTGGTGGTTCCATTACAGGAACCGTTCCGGCCGCCATGGACTCAAAAACGAGCTGCATGTTAGTTGACCAAGCACACACGAAGGTTAGAAGAAATGAGAATGAAAATGTGAAAGTCAAATGAAAGGGGCTAAACTAACCTTCATCATGCGACTGGCGTGGTCCGAGACTGCTGCAAGTCTCGCGTTCCACGCCATGGTCTCCTGACGTTGGTACTCCATGTAGGCCTTCAATATAACATGATGAAACTCATAAGAACATCTTGGTGTGGAAAATAAAATGAGAAAAAGGAAGATAAGAGGGAAAATTCTTACAGAGTGTTGCTGGGCTAGGAGGGACATTGAGTGTGCACTTGTCGTCCTCGGCTGCGGGCTCAGGCCCGGGTTGGTAACTCGGAGCTGTGTGTAGGAGACAGAAGGAGTGACAACGGCATCCAGAACTCGCTGTCGACCATGAAGCTTCGGCCCTATGCCGACCACCGCCCTGTCGTCCGTAGCCTCTTTTATGGGGTCAGGTGTGTCAGGATTGTACCCCAGATACAACTCCTTGTAGCTCTCAAGGTGCTCGCCGGACTTGCCGTAGTACTTGCCCTTGCCTTCCCTGGGCTTAGTCCGCACATGGGCTAGCTCCCACGCCTCCATGTCTGAGAGCGGCCGCTTCAATTTCTCCTCCTGCACCACCAAACACCACCAAACAGAGGTTAGTCTTACATAGAAGAAGAAGAATGTTTCATGTACATAGATATACCTGAACTTTCTTGTGGCCCCAATGGTTCCGGTTTCCCTGACTATGTGTTCCGTCATTTCCTCGATTAGCCCGGTTTTGGATGCTTTTAGCAGCCCACTTTTCATCATCACCGAGCCATGTATCAACCAATGCCTCCCATGATTCCTTTTTTCCATAACACCAACCAGGACACGCCTACAAAATGAAAGCATAGTGGCATGTTGACACGAAACAATGAAATTTAACACAAACATCGGAATGAAAAGTCTGTTATACTTACCAACATGTATTGCTCCTTAGTCAAGGTAAGCTTCTCCTCCCGCGCGAAATCCTTGGGCATCTTCATGTCACGATAGTTGTAATAATATTGCGAGATGGCCACCCAGCGCACCTCGTACTGGATCTGGCGGGCCTGCTTCTTTGCAGCTCTCTGAAACAGCTTCTCGGCAATGGGCTTGTTCTCCTCAAGAGCTCGATAGTATTTCTACAGTTGTTCATGAAAACAGAATGGAAGAAGCCATGAGTCAAACCATTCGATGGAAAACTATGGACGAAACTCAAGACCCATGCTTCTGAAGAGAACTTACCCAAAAATGTGTTTCCACGGCCTTAGCATGTGTCGGATAGTCCGCATGGGTAGCCAATTTGTAGTGGTCCCAGGTCATAGCCAAAACCCGGTGCTCCGGGTGCTTGACTGGGTCCGGAACGAACAACCCCGGCCAATATTCCTTCAGCAAGATAGTGATGACACCATTCGGAACACGGGCTTTTGGAGGAACCTCCCAGCCCCTACAAAAGATAGAAAATATGAGCATGTTTACAAGCAAAAGAATTAAAATATGATTAAGAGGCACTTACACTTTCCCCTTTGGCGTAATGATCCACTTCTGCTCCTCCGTATCAGGTTCGGGGGGGAGTCTTGCTCGACCACGCAGCCACCCCTTGTTGTTGCCAACCCCCTCCCCCTCCCTGCCACCACCAACCTCCTCCCCCTCCCTGCCACCACCAACCTCCTCCTCCTCCCTGCCACCACCAACCTCCTCCCCCTCCCCAAACTCCTCCTCCTCCTCCTCCTCAACCTCCTCGCGAACCTCCTCCTCCTCAGTAGAGGGTACCTCACTAGAGGAGGGTACCTCACTATAGGAGGGTCTGTCACTAGAGGAGGGTACCGAACTACAAGAGGGCCTTGTAAAAGACACCCCTAAGTCGGTGAGGGGGCATTGTTTCTGGCCCCGACCACCCCCTCCACCTCTAGGGGCTCTCCCCGCACCCCCTCCACCTCTAGGGGCTCTCCCCGCACCACCTCCACCTCTAGGGGCACCTCTCCCTTGACCTCCCTGTGAAGAGTCATCCTCAAGTAGTCGAGACGGAATATTACAGGCTCGACCACTCCGACTAGTAATCGATTTGAGTTTGCTTAGTAAACCCGTGCCATCGGCCTTGCCCTTGCCCATGCTTAGCAAACCTGCATTGAGAAGAGAATAAACAATTAGTATAGAAATATGGAAGAAAAAAACCATATAAAAAAGACATTGATAAATAAGCATATTAATAAGCCATAGTAAAAAGACATGAAACGTACATCTGCTAGGACCCATACGAATCATCACTGTCAGTATCACTATCACACATATCATCTTCATTGTCGGACGGAGGTGGAGGCTCTTCCTCGTCGTCATCGTCTTCATTTAACAACTTTTCTAGCATAAGTATGTCTTTTTCATTAACAATGGTCTCACCATCATTCCGTGCATCGTCATCGTTTGGATCCACATCATCATCACCCAAGGAGTCATCATAATCGCTTCTGACCACATCATCATCATCATCATCATCGGGTTGCTCTTGAAAGAACACTCCCTCGTATGTCATGGGGTTAATGTTGTAATAATCATCATCGTTTGGGTCCGGTAACTTACTATGTGGCGACACCTTGAACACAACTTCCCAACCCTTTAGGTATTCTTTCTGGCATGGGTAAGGCAGATAATAAACTTGTGTGGCTTGGGTAGCCGCAATAAAGAGATCGGCTCCAGCATAGACGGTTGATGGTTTAACTTCGACCAAACCATACGAAAGCGTATGTCTCAGCCCCTTTACTGGGTCGAACCATCGGCATTTGAACACAGGGAGACTTAGGGTTTCGCGGCCACGACTGAAGGAAAGCTCGTATATTTTTCCTACCCTTCCGTAATACTGAACTCCATTTTGACCTGGGGTGTACACTCCAGTATTTATAGTTTTGGGATCAGGCCGGTTGTTCTGGTGCTCCTCTGTATGGAATCGATACCCATTCACATCATACTTTTCACATGTCATGACCGAAGGGTTAAAACCCATGGAAACCCATCTCAATTCGTCATCCATAGATATGTTCCGATCTTTTCCCTACAAGTTTAATTGAAATTGTTTGGTTAACTAATAAAATGTTCAACTAGGTATTTAATAGGGGAATGTGAAAAATTACTTTAGCCATGAACCAAGCAACAAAATTTTGCCTTCCAGGGTTTCCATGTCGAAGAAGAGTAAGTGCCTCCGCCTGAGTAGGATCAATCAGTCCCTTCCACTCCTCATAAATGAATTGGCTGAAAGAAGAAAAGCGGTGTTTAGGCCTAGACTAAGAGAACATAGAACATGATGTTGTGCAAGACATAATGGAATGGTGTGGTGGTATTACCTCATCCACTCCTCCTCAACTTCCTTGATGTTGTGCAAGACATAGAACATGATGTCCTCCCACTCTTGTTCTGGCATGTTATAAGATTTCGAGCACCCAGCCCTGCCACCTTGCCCGCTGAATAGATCGAGCTTGGGTTTATACTTGGGCTCTTCCGTATTGTATCGAGGCACCTTATTATGCAGGCTGGGAACGTGGTCTGGATAGTACGATGTCCTGAGGTTTGACACCTCCTCAATGATAACTGCCTCAGCTATGGAAGCTTCAATCTTAGCTTTGTTTCCACATTTCTTTCGGAGATGCTTGTTCTGTCTCTCAGGGCCGTACTGCCAACGATTCTGCACAGGGCCCCCCAACAATACCTCTTTCGCGAGGTGTAAAATGAGATGTGTCATCGGAGTAAAGAAGCCTGGCGGAAAGGTCTTCTCTAGCTTGCATATCAACTCTGGTGCCTTCTTATGCAATTGTCCAATCACCTCGGGACATACTTCTTTAGCACAAAGCGTGCGAAAGAAATGGCTTAGCTCCGCAAGCACTCGTCAGACACGCTCGGGGACATAGCCTCGAACCATCACCGGCATTAACCGCTCAATCCATACATGATAGTCATGACTCTTAAGCCCGTTGACTTTGCCCGTTGAAAGATTGACTCCATTACTTATATTCGATGCATAACCATCAGTGAACTTCACAATATGTTTGAGCCACATAAGTACCTCCTTCTTTTCTGGCGGTTTAAGGACGAAGTCAGCCTCTGGCTTGAACCAGTTTCTTCGACCGCCTGTGGGAGGTTGCATGTTTAGACGTGGTCTATCACAAAATTTTTGTTGATCGGCTCTAGCTTGAACGTTATCCTTTGTCTTATTCGGAATGTTGAGGATCGTGCGAAAAAGGGACTCTGCGACATTCTTTTCGGTGTGCATCACATCGATGTTATAAGGAAGTTTGAGGTCCTTGAAATAGGGAAGCTTCGTGAAGGGGCTAATGTGAGTCCAGTTGTGTGTCTCACCATATCCCTCGAAGCGTTTGCCTTTGCCTTTCCCTTTGACTTCAGGCATGAGAGCTTTTAGCTGAGCAAGAACATCTGCCCCCGAAAATGTTGGAATCTCGTTTACTTCATGGACAACCCGACCTTTCGTGAAGTTCTTCTTGTCTTCCCTGTCTGGATGGTCTGGAGGGAGGAACTGGCGGTGCTGGTCAAAGGCTACATACTTACGACCCTTCTGCAGCCAAATAAAACGTAGAGCCTGCATGCACACTGGGCATGGCATCTTACCACTTGTACACCATCCGCAGAATAGGGCATAGCCAGGAAAGTCATGCATGCACTAGTAGAAAAAGGGCCTTATGTGAGACACATTAGTCCCGGTTTGTAACTGAACCGGCACTAACGTGACCATTAGTGCCGGTTCCAACAGCTAGGCGGGCGGCGCTCATTAGTACCGGTTCGTGGCGAACCTATAGTACCGGTTCGTGCCACGAACCGGTACTAAATAGGTGGTGGCAGGCTGTTGTCAGGCTGGGGCCTAACAGGACCTTTAGTCCCGGTTCGTATAACCAACCGGTACAAAAGATCATCCTATATAAACCCTTCGTCCAGCCCAAGCCGAAGCGCTCTGTTTTTCCCCCTCTCTGTTTTCTTCCCCTCTTGCTCGAGCTCACCTCCATTTTTGCCAAAATTTGTCCAAGATTTGAAGGCACCCCATCCATCCAAGTGATCACAAAGGTTAGCAACTTTGTCCTTTCATCTCTCATTGCTAGATTAGCTCTTGCAATGCTCTATAAGTATAGTGATTTGTGGGTTTTATTTTGGGAGGAATTATATGTGGTAGTATTTGATTTATATGCAATTTGAGGTCAATATAACTCTTAGTTTGCATATGTAGGTGTGGTTTACTTAGTGCCTTCCCGTCTCCGTCGTAAGCACCGTCGATCGCCCGCACCGTCCCGTCGCCGGCACCACCTTGTGGTGAGCCTCTTGTTCTTATCTTTTTTATATAAAAAAAATCATGTTTGTGTGATTTAGATATATAGTTACTTGTATAATTATCTTACCCGTACGTTGTTTGTTATACATAGTGCCATGGCTTTGATATCCGTCCCCGTCGGCCCTCGTCCGGGTTATGATTCGGATGTGGTATATTCTCTTTTATAATTATTTGTTGCATTTCGTGTTTATGACAAATTATGCCCATCAAGTTGACATAGATATTTTTATCTAGGAGGTATGTGAACCGGAAATTCCAACCGACCCTATTGTCGAGAGGTTAAATTTAGTTGAAAAAGAAAACGAGTATTTGAAAGAAAAATTGAAAAGAATTGAGGGGGAGAAGATGGAATTGGAGTTGCATGTTGCCGAAGTCGTCGATGATCACAAGATCAAGATGGAGAAAATGCGCTTGAAGATTAGAAAGATTAGAAAATATGCCATCGATAGTGAGGCTTGGTATCATTATGCTGTTGGATCAATTGTTACCTTAGTTGCGATCTTGATCGCATTTGTTGTTGCATTTAAATGCTTTAGCTAGAGAGTTATTTGTATGTTGTTTTATGATAATAAGTGTTGTATGAACTTTATGTATGAACTTGTATTAATTTGGTCTTTTCGGTGCTGTGTAATGAAGATGAGCCGGCAATGGATGTATGATGACCGATGCTCTGCCCAGTTCATTAATGGCGTGCAGACTTTTCTGCTTGCGGCTGAGGCGAACAAGCGGGCGGATGGTTTTATGCCTTGTCCATGTGCTGGATGTAAGAATGATCGGAATTACTCTAAGTCAAGAACCATTCACGTCCACCTGTTTGAGTCCGGTTTCATGCTCCACTATAATGTTTGGACCAAGCACGGAGAAAGAGGGGTTATGATGGAAGACAATGAAGAAGAAGAGGACGACGACAGCTATCCTGGCCATGGGTTCCATGAATACGATGGTACAACAATGGGGGAAGAAGCTGAGCCGGCAATGCGGGAAGAAGCTGAAGAACAGGCATCAGATGAGCCCGCTGATGATCTTGGTCGGGCCATTGCGGATGCAAAGAGAAAGTGTGCAAGTGAAAAGGAGAAGCTGAAGTTGCAGAGCATGTTAGAGGATCACAAGAAACCGTTGTACCCAAATTGCGAAGATGACAAGAAAAAGCTGGGTACCACACTGGAATTGCTGCAATGGAAGGCAGAGAATGGTGTACCTGACAAGGCATTTGAAAAGCTGCTGAAAATAATGAAGAAGAAGCTTCCAAAAGATAACGAATTGCCTGACAGTACGTACGAAGCAAAGAAGGCTGTCTGCCCTCTAGGATTAGAGGTGCAGAAGATACATGCATGCCCTAATGACTGCATCCTCTACCGCGGTGAGTACGAGGATTTGAATGCATGCCCAGTATGTTGTGCATTGCGCTATAAGATCTGCCACGATGACCCTGGTGATGTTGAGGGCGAGCGCCCCAGGAAGAAGATTCCTGCCAAGGTGATGTGGTATGCTCCTATAATACCACGGTTGAAACGTTTGTTCCAAAACAAAGAGCATGCCAAGTTGATGCGATGGCACAAAGAAGACCGTAAGAAAGACGGGAAGTTGAGAGTACCCGCTGACGGATCGCAGTGGAGAAAAATCGAGAGAAGGTGGAAGAACTTTGCAGCTGACGCAAGGAACGTATGGTTTGGCGTACGCAGACGAACCATTCGTCCTAGCCAATGATGTGGCGCAGGTTTTCTATGTGAAGGACATGTCTACCATGCCGAGAAAAAGAAAAGATAAGGAAGCGAATACATCATACGATGAGCCAAAGCGCCACATAGTTCTTTCAGTGAAAAGAAACATCATGGGAGTGGATGACAAGACAGACATGTCAGAAGATTATGAAAAGTTTGATGAAATTGCTCCCTTCACAGTGAATATTGACCCGAGCATCCAGTTAAATGATGAAGATTGTCCATGGTTATGGTGCAAAGGGACACACGCGAAGAAAAAGTTTCACACCCAAAGATCCCACTCTGGGATGTGACCGACTTCACTGTCATCACTTTCTTCTCTAGTGAGTTTCCGGACTAATATATCTGGAAAGTCCCACTTCGGACAAACCGGAGGGAATCTTTGTAATAGTTAATTAGGGTACTTATGTGTTTTGGCATTTGAAACGCGAAGAAATATTACGGCAAAAACTGGATGCACTTCGTGTACAAAATGGACAATCTCTTTCGAAGTATCAGGGTTTCGGACGAAAACTCGTCTGTTACAAAGGCATTTCATTTTTTTAAACTTATTACAACTCCAGACTTTTTGTGCGTTCAGTATGCATCATTCAAAGCCACGTCATCAACTTTCAACCCTTTCTGACTTCATTTGCTATTTTTCATGCATTTACTGATTTTTTTTGAGCTAAATGACCCTGAAATTGAAAAGCACTACAAATGAACTCTGAAAAGGTTGAAAGTTGGCATGGTATCATTATTTCACCCACATAGCATGTGCAAAAAAGTAGAAAGGGTTACGGCAAAAACTGGATGCACTTCGTGTACAAAATGGACAATCTCTTTCGAAGTATCAGGGTTTCGGACGAAAACTCGTCTGTTACAAAGGCATTTCATTTTTTAAATAACCTAAGTATTACCAAATTGAATATAATGATAAAACACACTAATATTAAACATAAGAAAAAAGAATCACTGAAAAATCTATTTTTAAAGTAAAGTTATTCACAAACTAGTGATTCACACAAATTTCAAATAATTCAAATTTAAACTATTAAAATTTGAAAACTACTGGCACTAACAGAAAGTTTGTAATTTTTTGTACCTAAAGCAAAAATATTCAGAAAGAAACTCTAAATACAGCAAAAAACAACTCAGAAATAAATACAAGAAAATAAATAAAGCAGAAAAGAAAAAAGAGAAAAAATATAAATAAAAAAAAGCCCGCCTACTGTGCCACAGCGGCCTGCATACGACTAGACACCCAACTTGTAGTTGGGCCAGGATGCAAGCCCGCAGGCCCAGTAGGCCCAACAAGGCATAGCAGCAGAGGTAGGCACAGAAGGCCTGCAATACAGAGGAGCTCGAGACAGCAGCCGCGGCGGGGCTTATAACCTGGTGCGGGCGCCCTTCGGCAAGCGAGGTGGGACTAAACTTGCCCGCACCGCACCTGCGGCAGTGCACCACCTTTAGTACCGGTTGGTAGATCCAACCGGTACCAAAGGGATGTCTTTAGTACCGGTTGGAGCCACGACCCGGTACTAAAGGGGGTCGCTTCCCGCCGCTTGGCCTGGCCAAATTTGACCGTTAGTACCGGTTGGTGGCTCCAACCGGTACTAAAGGTCCATCCTATATAAACAACCCTTATGAAAATTTTCACTTCTTCTCTGTTCGCTCGTCTCCTCTGCTTCTTCGATCGACAGCGCCGCCGCCCCCCGTCGCCGCCCCCGTCGCGCGCCGTCCCCGTCGCCGCCCCCGTCGCGCGCCGTCGCCGTCGCCGTCGCCGTCCCTGTCGCCGTCGCCGTCCCCGTCCACGTCGCCGCCCCGGCCCGTCCCTGTCGCCGTCCCCGTCGCGCATCGCCGTCTCGCCGCCGCCCCGTCGCCGCGCCCGTCGCCGCGCCCGTCGCCGCCCCCCGTCGCCGCCCCGGTCGCCCCGCTGTGAGCCCCCTGCGCCATGGCCGCGCCCTCGATCATCCGATCGAGCCCGCCCGCACACACACACACACACAGAGTACACACACACACGTACACACACACACACACATTTTTCTTAATTATTTTCTGTTTTCTCTGTTTTGTAGTTATATAAATGTTAGATTAATGTTAAAGTTTTAGCTAGATGAATTAGATTAATGTCAATTTGTTAGATGATCGAATTAGATATATTAATGTCAAATGTTAGATGAATTACATAGAAATGTTAGATTAATGTCAAATGTTAGATGAATTAGATATATTAATGTCAAATGTTAGATGAATTAGATATATTAATGTCAAATGTTAGATGAATTAGATTAATGTCCGTTATGTTAAATTTGCATATAGAATTTGCATATAGAATTTGTATATAAGAAAAAATGTTACATTTGCATATAGAATTTGTTATCGACGTCAACGATGCCCGGCCCGCATCCTCGCCGTCGACCCGTTCGCGACGACGTCCTGCTTCAGAGGAGCCATGTCCGGGACTGGGCTCCGCCGGGCTGGCACTGGGAGGTGCTACCTTCAGGGGGGCGCCGCTTGGTGAGGAACCCGGCCCCGGGTCCCGTCGACGACCCGGAGCTCCTTTGGTGGCTCCGGGCGCCACTTTCGATAATATTCGAGACGATGTATTCGAGATTATATTCGATGATGCATATTATCTACTATGATTCAGTTTTATCTTTCGAGATGCATATATATTATCTACTATTATTCGAGATGCATATCAATTATCTACTATTATTTGAGATGCGTACTAAATTGTTTTATATTTCTTCTGGATTAGTTAAATAAAAGCTATGGCGGACAATACCGGCAGAGAAGGAGAAGAGGCCGTGTTCGAGATCATACGCTCCCCTCGCGGGCCACATGATCAGAATGAAGAAGATGACGGCTCCCAATATCTGAACAATACCGGGGAGGGTGATATGATATTCGATCAAGACGACCGAATTGATGAAGTCCAGAACTATGATGATCTTGAAATAGCAAATACCGACGAGGTACATTATAGAAGCAGGCATCTGGTGATCATCACGTGTTTTAAATGATTTTGTATATATATATATATATATATATATATATATATATATATATATATATATATATATATATATATATATATTAACGAATCGATCTTTCTTCTTTCAGCCCTCCGGATCGAGTAAATCGTCTGCAGGCAGCAGAAAGCGAGGCCCGGCCAAAAAGTTGAAGGATGGCGTAAAGTACAACATCGATGCCATCATACCTAATGGCGAACCAAGCGAGCCTAAGAAGAATGCGGACAAGTGGATTCGTCAGTGCGGAGTTCTTGTGAAGGACCAAATCCCGATCTCCATTCAAGAATGGAAAAAGCCAGCAACGGAACGTCCAGATCTTACTTATGTTGACCAAAGAGCAAAAGATCGGCTTTGGGAATCTCTCATGTCACATTTCACCCTACCAGATCATTTCACACATGCAGATGTGCAGAAAGTCAAGGACGCTGCTCTTAGGAAGATGGCGCGTGCATTCAACAACCACAAGAAAAATATATGGGCCAAGTACGGAGGAAAGAAGACTCCAGAATTCACGGGAACACTGGAGAAGCAAAGAGATCACTGGCCCGCTTTCGTGAAATTCAAGGAATCGGAATTAGCTAAGGAACGGTCGAGAATAAACAAGCTCAATGCCGCGAAAAAGGAGCATTACCATAGGCTGGGGCCAGGTGGCTACGCGGTGGCCCGGCCTAAGTGGGATAAGGCTGAGCAAGAGATGATAGATGCAGAGGTCATTCCAGTTACATTGAGCTGGCCCCCCAGGTGCAGGACTTGGTTCTATGCCCATGGGGGGGCGTTGGACCCAAAGACAGGCCAGGTTTTGAAGAAGGCAAGTCTTAAAGGAGCCGACGACAAACTACTTGTTGCAATAGAAGAGGCTCGAACGGGGGTGTTCACGCCCAACAGAGAGAACGACGAGCTTACACGCGCCCTGGGAAATCCTGAACACCCGGGAAGAACACGAGGCAAAGGCATTGTTCCGTGGTATCAGGGGTTTGCGGACTGGAACGCCGACTACAGAAGCCGTGCGAGAAAGAAGATGGAGGAGGAGAAGAAGAGGAAGCTGGAGGAGGAGCAGAGGAAGCAGGAAGCAGAACGCGTTAGAGGCCTAGAATCAGCGCACGCGGAGTTGGCACTCCAATTAGAGCGGCAGCAGCAGCAGATCAACTCACTTAGCCAGGAAAGGGGGTCTCAGCAGCGGCAGCAGCTAGCGGATCCATCATTGGATAGCACCGAGCCATCCATGCCGAGAAGCAGCGTGGGTTCCGCCCTGGGCGATGAGTCACTACTGCTGGATAGATACCTGTGGATGACATCATGGATAACACTAATTGTGAGCTACACTTTAAAATGAAGAACATATCCATGAAGGTGGCGGACGGCATTGCTTATACAAATCCCCCTGAAGCAACCTTCCATTGCAATCCGATTCCAGCTGACTATGCTCGTGTCACGGTTGATGAAGTTGTGGCACAATATTCGGGGCTACAGCTTGACATTCCTGGAGGTGACGACGAGCGCACACTGGGAGAGGCCATACATCGTATCATTCTATGGAGAAAGGATTGCATTGTCTTTCCAAGGCCACCGACACCGCGTCAGCCGACTCCTTCTCCAAGTCCGCCACCGCGTCAGGACACTCCTACTCCTCCAAGTCCGGCAACGCGTCAGGCCACTCCTCCTCCTCCAAGTTCGGCACCGCGTCAGGCCACTCCTCCTCCTCCAAGTCCGGCACCGCGTCAGCCCAGTGCTCCTGCACCGCGTCAGTCGTCTCCGCCGCCTAGGCAACAGCGGAAGAGAGCCGCCGCAGCTATGGCGTCTAGCGGTACAAGTACAGGAGGCAAGAGACGAGGATACCAATTTGGTCCAAGCCTCGCGCCTCTTCCGAAGAGGCCTTACGACATGACGGATGAGGAAATCAAAGCCAAATGCAGGGCGGACTTGGACGCCCATTTTGCACCGAAACCGCCACCGCCGCCAAAGGAGAAAGTGCCTGAGGTTGTCGTTGAGCACTTTATTCGTATGGCTAAAGAACCAGCTCCCAAGCCTGTTGACTCAGACTATGAGCGCCAACTCAGGAAGGCACATCTAGCAAAAAAAAAGAAGGAGTCGAGCTCGAGCTCGAGCCAAGGCGCAGCTGCCAAAAAAAGCGGGAAAACTGTTCCCCAGCTGGGAGAACAGGCGGTGCAATCGATCCCCCCGCTCATTGTACCAACACATGTGAGTACCGACGCGGCCGATGAGCTGGTAATAACCGACGATCATAGAAGGATGGCTGCCGAGGCCGGTGTCACTGTTTATCAACTCCTAGGTATTGAGCCCATGGATAAGATTAGAGAGGAGGACGTAAAACGGAAATATGCCCGCGGCGAACCTCTGGTAAAGCCTGAGGAGGTCAAGAAGCTCCCAACGAGAATGTATGAATTGCATGAATGGTACATGAAAATTGCCAAGACTACCAATCGAGAGTCCCTCATGGTGAAAGTCAAGGCAGAGCATTACTACCATGAGAATGCTCTGTATGTTGAGTTTACAGAACTGTTTCAGTTATTCAATCAAGACGCACTCGACAAATCTATCGTCAGTTGCTATTGTCTGTAAGTGATTTCTTTCTGTAATTTAAGTCTCAAGCTAGCTGTAGTGCTCGTTGATCATTACCTGTAATTATCCTCACTATATTCTTTTCTGTGGTATTATGCAGGATGAAGATCTATGAAATGAATAAAAAGGGACGCTATGGCATTGGGTTCATTGACCCAAATACCATTAATCAAGAGATATGGACGGATGAATGTTATCGAGAAGACACAGAGAAAAGCATGCTAGAGTTCTTCAAGCGCCTAAACACCAATCGAGATATACTACTTCCTTACAACTTCAAGTGAGTCACACTGTCTTGTACTACAAATTCTGTTTTTGCTTACTAGCTAGATGTTAATAAGTGTATAGGGTTTAGGGTAGTTGATGAGTGTTATGCACATGCCCGCTTAATTTATACATGCAAACGTGTGCGCATGCAGATTCCACTGGATCTTGTTAGACATTCAAGTTGAAGAAGGAAAAGTTGAAGTACTGGACTCACTAATTAAACCAGTTGAGGAGTACGAAACCGTCAAGGGGATAGTCAACAGGTAATTTCAATCATTATTGAACTATATGTCGGCCTATTTAGTTCGTCATTTCCTGATATCAACTAATTAATAACTCCTTTATTCATTTTCTTTGCCGGCGGGCAGGGCTTGGGCAAAGTTCATCAAAATGGTTCCAGGCCAATGGAAACAAAAGCTGTATTGGTATCGACCCAGGGTAATTAATTAATTAGTACTAGCTAGCTACCATCTCTTTAATTCTAGTTTCAATACCATTAATTATCATGCTTGATTAATTATTATCTGATTGAATTCTATTCTGGTAAAGTGCATGAGGCAGAAGCCGGGGAATGATTTATGTGCATACTACGTTTGCGAGAACATTCGCATGATGACGATCGAAAGTAGCACATCTGCTAGACAGCAATGGGTACGTTTGCCAGAACACTATTCACAATTTTTACATCATTATCGATATCTAATCACACAACTAATACATGCATATTGATCTCCTTCTTAAAAGTTCGATATGGTGCGGGATCAGCTCCTACCAACGGATCGCGTACGAGCAATTCAAGAGGAAATAACGAGATTTTTGCTCGACCAGGTCATAGATCCCAAAGGAGTATACCATTACCCGCTACCGCAGTAATGCCTCCATGTAGGAGAAATTGTATATACCAAATTGTATATATACATGTGTATGTGTGAATGGTGGTGCGAGACATTCGATGATATATATATATATGATCGGTTCTACGAGAAATTCTATTTATATATATGCATAACGTGTACAATATGTAGTATCGTAAAATACCAGCAAATGAAAAAGAATTAAATGGAAAACACAAAATTAAAGGAAAAAGAAATCATAAACCCAAAACCCCCTAAACCTTTTAGTACCGGTTGGTGTTACCAACCGGTACTAAAGGTCTTCCACCCCCCGGCGCTGGCTCGTGCCACGTGGTGGCCTTTAGTGGCGGTTCGTGTTGAACCGGTACTAAAGGGGGGGGGACCTTTAGTCCCCACCCTTTAGTGCCGGTTACAGAACCGGCACTAAAGGGCCTTACGAACCGGTGCTATAGCCCGAATCTGCACTAGTGATGCAATACATCAACCAAACTTTCATCAAGAAATTTTTCTGCAGATGTCGGTCGTATGTCAACCTTGGGAAGTACCAAGAATGGTGCAAATCATCCACCAGCGGCTGCATTAACACTCCCAAATTCTTCCCCGGGTATTCGGGCCCTGGAATGATCAGCGACAAGAACATGGTGTCGCGTTGCATTAGGACACCGGGAGGGAGATTGAGCGGAATAACAAACACGGGCCAGCAGCTGTATGAATTGGACGACATACCATATGGATTGACCCCATCACCTGTTATTGCGACTCTGACATTCCCATCCTCGGCTGCTTCGTCGGGGTATTCTTTATCGAATGACTTCCATGCTTCACCTCCCGATGGATGTACGATTTTGTTTGGATGGTACCTTTTCCCTTGCTTGTGCCACTTCATCATTTTGGCAGACTCCTCCGTGATGAAAAGGCGCTGCAGTCTTTTTATGAAATGAAGATATCGAAGAACCTTTGCGGGGATGCGTAGCTGCCTCTTTTGACCATCCTTACCGACCACCTCAAGGTACCGAGAGGAACCACACTTCCTACAATACTTGTCATCCGCATACTCGTGCCTAAACAAAAGGCAATTCTTCGGACAGACATGTATTTTCTCATAATCCATAGAGAGTGTCTTCATGATTTTCTTCGTGGCGTACATGCTTTCCGGCAGTTCATGACCATCGGGAAGACTGTTAGCCCATACTCCCAGAAATGCTTGGATGCAAGCTTGGCTACAGCCGTACTCAGCCTTAACTGCCATTAGTTGCGAGATGGCATCTAGCTGAGAGAGTTTGGCACCCGCATAAAGAGGCTTCTTTGACGAAGCCAAGATCTCCAAGAAGGACTTTGCGGTTGCCTCCGGCTCCTCCGGCTCCTCTAGTTCATTGTCTGAAGGTGTCGCATGCGTCGCCTCTGTAGCAATGACATCATCTAACATGTCTCTGACCCCGTCGTCCACATAACCACCGATGCGTTGACGCATCACCTCCTTTCTACCACGGTCCCGCTCGGCAAAGTTTATCGGCATGTCAAAGTTTTTCATATATCCGTGCGTGCGAAGGTGCCAGGTCATTTCGTCCTTGCCTTTAGAGTGACGTCTGCCACATCTCGCACACGGGCAATGTGGGATCATTCTCATTGGACCACGGAATGTCTCCCTCAAAAACACATCGGTTTTGGCAATCCACTCTGATGTTACTCGATTCCCACGGGGGCCATGGGTAAAACCACTATACATCCACTGATTATCTGCCATTTTCTGTTTTATTGGGAGCCACACAACAAAATTAAGATTTGATTTGAATTGATCACGTCAAATTTTTATTTTCTACCGTGTTGACGGCATTGAATCCACCTACATCTCTAATGGAAAACGCTGGACAATCCGAAAAAGTTGCGGTGATAAATATGCAATTGAATGCATATTTATCGATGCAACCATTTCGGACGGGAGACGCCTAGGTTACGCGACTTGATAATGAAATCTAGTGACAGAAAAAAAGAGGTGAAGGAGATTTGTAGCTCACCCTCGGCTGTAGAGGAAGTAGTTGATCAGCGGAGGGACAATCGGGGACCAACGGCTCGGACGTCGAGAATCACTCCTCGGAGATGCAACATCACAAATCTGTAAATTGCACCGACCGAAAAATTTAGACCATCACATATCATATAGCTTTAAACAACATCTCAAATAGCACCACCCCGAATATGAAATGCATTCATAAATCATTTATACAGAATCTCACCATCATCATCTAGGCAACATACATTCATATATTCGAGCATCATCTAGCCAAAACAAACTGACAATGTTGACATCTATTCATCATCATCATATATTCAGCATCATCATAATCATCTAGACAAAAAATCTAACAACACTAACCTATCTAACTACAACATATATAATTACCGAACATGAATATCATCATACATTCATCATATATATCATCATTTTCATCTCACAGAACAAATTGATTAAAACAAATTTGCATTTTGCTCACCTCCCGCCGGAGCAGCAACAGAGGCGTGGAAGAGGCAGGGCGGGGACGCGGGGAGGCCGGGGCGGGGGCGCAGGGAGGCCGGGCGGTGGCGCGGCCGGGGCGGGGACGAGGCCGGCCGGCGGGGACGAGGCCGGCAGGGCGGGGACGAGGCCGGCCGGGGCGGGGACGAGGCCGGCCGGCGGGGACGAGCCTGGCCGGGGCGGGGACAAGGCCAGCCGGGGCGGGGATGTGGCGGAGCGGGCGTGGCGGAGCGGGGGTGGCGCGGGCAGACGGCGGCGGAGCGGGGGTGGCGGAGGCCGAGGCGAGGACGGGACTTGGCGATGCGAGGGCGGGGCGGGGCGACGGCGTGGTGAGGGTGGGGCGAGGGCGGGGGAGAGTCGGGGTGACGGCGGGGCGGCGACGGCGACGCGCGCGGATCGGCGGCCGGCGGCGCGTTGGATCGGGTCGGGCGGGGGGAGGGGGATGAGTGGAGGAGGAGGGCCGGCCCCGCGATTGGATAAGGCAGAGAGCTATGCCGACAGCATGTCGGCATAGATACATGCCACGCCATCGATCCGAGCCTCCTGCCACGTCATCGATCCGGCATAGCTATGCCGACGGCAAAGCCGTCGGCATAGCTGTGTTCTTCATTTTTTTCCTAAATAGAAATTTCATTAATTTAAATGTACTTTATCGCATAGCTGTGTTCTTTTTTTTTTGAGTAGTAGGTAAATTGAGTGGAATTGCATCGCGTGCGTACGGCGGGATGGTGAACAGTTAAACTCAGCAGCTTCATGAGCAGTCCGCCAGTCCCCACCCACCACCCCACCCCATTCGCAAATCACAACCGGCCTCCGGAGAGAGAGGGAGAAGAGCCAAGAGTCTTCCGCTTTCGCGCCGGCCGACATCCGCATGGCTGACGCCGCCGCCACCGACGTACCCGACGATTTCAAAAAGTGGTGGGCAACATTCATCAAGGTCCGGGCACAGCCCACCGCAAGATTCCCTCCGTTACTGCCCGACGTGGCCGTTCCCCCCCTCCGTGCGACGACGACGGCGACGTCGGTGAGGGGGGTCACACCACGGAGCCCCGTGCCGGGTGCTTGCACCCGCCACCGCACTTCCGGACGTGTAGGAGGGCCCAGCGAAAGACCTGGCGGCATAGCTACCCCCCCAAACTACACCCGTCCCGTCTAACCCTGCGAGAGTTGACCGGGCGGTCTACGCCTTTGACTTTAGCCGGACGGGGTTTGACCGATGGACATTTTCACCTGGGTGTTATAGCCCAGCACATAGGTACACATCGGATCAAGGTCTGGGCACAGCCCACCGCAAGATTCCCTCCGTTACTGCCCGACGTGGCCGTTCCCCCCCTCCGTGCGACGGCGGCGGCGACGTCGGTGAGGGGGGTCACACCACGGAGCCCCGTGCCGAGTGCTTGCACCCGCCACCGCACTTCCGGACGTGTAGGAGGGCCCAGCGAAAGACCTGGCGGCATAGCTACCCCCCCAAACTACACCCGTCCCGTCTAACCCTGCGAGAGTTGACCGAGCGGTCTACGCCTTTGACTTTCGCCAGACGGGGTTTGACCGATGGACATTTTCACCTGGGTGTTATAGCCCAGCACATATGTACACATCGGATCAAGGTCCGGGCACAGCCCACCAGAAGATTCCCTCCGTTACTGCCCGACGTGGCCGTTCCCCCCCTCCGTGCGACGGCGGCGGCGACGTCGGTGAAGGGGGTCACACCAAGGAGCCCCGTGCCAGGTGCTTGCACCCGCCACCGCACTTCCGGACGTGTAGGAGGGCCCAGCGAAAGACCTGGCGGCATAGCTACCCCCCCAAACTACACCCGTCCCGTCTAACCCTGCGAGAGTTGACCGGGCGGTCTACGCCTTTGACTTTTGCCGGACGGGGTTTGACCGATGGACATTTTCACCTGGGTGTTATAGCCCAGGACATAGGTACACATCGGATCAAGGTCCGGGCACAGCTCACCGCAAGATTCCCTCCGTTAATTATTTTGAGCTAAATGACCCCGAAATTGTAAAGCACTACAAATGAACTCTGAAAAGGTTGAAACTTGGCATGGTATCATCATTTCACCCACATAGCATGTGCTAAAAAGTTGAGAGGGTTACGACAAAAGCTGGATGCACTTTGTGTACAAACTGGACAATCTCTTTCGAAGTATTAGGGTTTCGGACGAAAACTCATCTGTTACAAAGGCATGTCATTTTTTTAAACTTATTTCAACTCCAGACTTTTTGTGTGTTCAACATGCACCATCTAACATGTGCCTACGAGCAGAAAAAATTAAATTAAAAACAATTTTTAAACTCAAGTTATTCACAATCTTGGGTTTGAAGGAAATTTGAAAAAATTCAAATTTAAACCATTCAAATTTGAAAACTAATTACACAAACACAAACTAGACAAAATTTTGAATTTAATGCAAAAAGAATCACTCAAAAACATCAAATATCCTAAAAGATATAAGCAATTCAAAACAGAAAACAAAAAATTGCACCTATGCCGACGGTTACACCGTCGGCGTAGGTGAAATAAAAAAAAATTGTGCCTACGCCGACGGTTAAACCGTCGGCGTAGCCCGAAAGGTATGCCGACGGCATAACCGTCGGCGTAGTTACGCCCCCGGATCCGCACCTCCCTCGGATCGATGACGTGGCACCTGCCGCGGATCGATGACGTGGACCATCGAAGCTATGCCGACGGTGTCCGTCAGGGCCGTCGGCATATCTTTGACGGCGTCAAACGGGCATTACTCATCGAGTGGCCGGGCCCGCTGATACGCCGACGGGGTGTCTACGCCGACGGCCACCGTAGGCATAGGTGAATCTACGCCGACGGCATTTGTACGCCGACGGTGGCCGTCTGCATAGGTTGATCTACGCCGACGGTTTTTAGTACGCCGACGGTGAGGCACTGGTGGTCGGCGTAGGGTGACGTATGCCGACGGGGGCCGTCGGCATAGTTTAGGCCGTCGGCAACGACCCTGATTCTGGTAGTGATGGCTGAGTTGGATAGGTTGCATGTCAAGAGAAATGAAACAGTGGGGATGAACTATTTAGAGAAAGATGTTCCTATTTTTATGAGGGAGAGAAAACTGGTTCACATGGTATCTAAAAAAGAAAACTGGTTCACAAATGAGAGAGGGCTCGGTCCACACATGAGAGAGGGCTGGAATGGAATGCATGAGGTGGGTGGAGAACTGCTAACGTGGCGTATGGCTGAGTTGGATAGGTTGCATGTCAAGAGAAATGAAATAGTGGGAATGAACTATTCAGATATTATAGATTATTGATTCCGCGTGAGTACTCCCTCCGATCTTTTTTTCTCTGCGCATAATTTTTTCCTTAATAGTCCGCGCTTTGCTCTTTTACCCCGTTACTTTCGAACTGTACCCCTATAATATAGCCCTGCGTCAGCATTGCACCAACCAATCAATCAAGCTATAATATAGCCCTGTGTCAGCATTGCACCAACCAATCAATCAAGCATGCGGTGGTTCAAAAGATCAAGGATGTATGGGATTCCGGGATATACATTGTTTCAATCTCGCATTGTTAGCTAAACAAGCGTGGTGTCCTCTTGACAATCCTGATTCTTTATGTGCCACTATCTTGAGAGCTAAGTACTTCCCTGATGGTGACCTGATGAATGCAAGGTTAAAAGGGCTCATCTTTTACTTGGCAAAGCATTATGGCAGGAGTTATATAATTGAAAAATGGATATATCTGGCGAGTTGGAAATGGACAAAATATTGACATTTGAAAAGATGCATGAATTCTGAATTGTGCAAATAGGAAAATAATTACTCCTAGAGGAGGTCACCTTCTGTCAAAAGTCTCTGATCTTATTGATCCAGTCACAAATTTTTGGGATGAAGACTTGGTGCGACAAACACTGTGGCTAATTGATGTTCAACGAGTCATAGCGATTCCCCTACCTATGCATAACATGTCAGATTTCATTGCTTGAAGTTATACAAAAAATGGGTTGTTCACTGCTCGATTAGCTTATTTGGCGGTGGAACCAACAACATGGGATGAAATTGCAATATACTAATGGTATGGGAAGAATCAGTGTCAATCCCATTTGGGATAAGATTTGGAAATTATCTTGTCCTGCAAAGGTAAATTTTTTATTTGACGTACGTTGCATGGTACTCATCTCCTGTGTCGTGTTACGCTTGCCAATAGACACATGAAAGTCTCGCCCACATGCCCATCCTGTCCAAATGGGCCAAAGATACAAAGCACGTGTTGTTTCTTTGTCAGAAAGCAAAGGAGGTTTGGAATAAGTTGGGAATGTACGAGGTGATTAAGAAAGCTTGTGCTATTAATCGTGCAGGAGAGGCAGTCCTTGAATTCTTACTTCTTATGCCAGACCAGGATCTATCTATATTGGGCATGCAGAATGTTCGTGAATAGATCGCCATAAACACTTGGTACCTATGGTGGGATAAACGTAATTTGTGTTAGAATTAAACACATGTTTAATTAGAAGGGAATCTCCCCTTGTTAACTGCCATGCGGTTGCCTGATGGCAACCGACGCGGCCTCTCCCTTCGCGTCCTTTCCTCTGACGCTCTCGCGTCCCTTTGTATCATTGCGTCCCTACGGGATGTATATATTGTAACAAATCCACTCAATGAGAACAACTATTCTACTACTTGTCATTTGCCTCTGTCAATTACTTCTAACACGTTATCAGCACGCTCTTCCCTGAGGTCTCGGCGATCAGACGAAAAAGGAATCGAAGACTTTCGATCCAAATCGATCGCTGACGATGGAATCCGGAGCGACCCTGCGTCGCATCCGCCCAAGGCGGAATGGCTCCCAGCGCGGAGCCACCGGCGGCCCTCGGCCCTGTCTCTGCCTTCAGCGGAATTGACATCAGAAACCGGCGGCTGGCCACACCCTTCGGAGCGCCGTGAAAATCCATGGCGATCTGAACCGCAACTGCCAAGTCCACGGCAAGATGGCGTACAGAAGGGAACAAGTCGTGGCATACACAGGATCAAGCGTGGCATACAACCAAAGTCTTTATCTCATTGGTACACTAACAAGGTGCTTCTTTCCGATTTTAATCATGCATATACTAATTGCCATCTGGAATTAGGCTAATTTTTTTAAAATAATACACTTTTTTTTATTAAATTTCAGAAATATTACGCCATTTTTTTTTATAAAAATAATACAGCGTCGGCCACCTGGAAGCCGATTGGTTTCAGTCGGCCTAGGGGAAGCCGATTAGTATCCTTTCGGCCTAGGGGTGGCCGATTGACCTCCTGTCGGCCTAGGGGAAGTCGACAGGCCTCTCGGCCGCTGGTGGTGGTTCCTGTCGGCTAACTGGTGGCCGACTGGAACCTGTCGGCCCACTGGTGGCCGACTTGATATTTATTCTTTTTTTCTAATCAGAATTAGCAATTTTATTTACTCTGACTGTATGTTCCCCTTAGTGAAATATTAATCCTCAAATTATTAACAAATAATATAATCTATAATGATCGAATGAAAATACCCCAAAATCTCGCCACATTTTACCGCTTTATAGTTCCGGCCACATTTTCCCGCTTTCTAGTTCCGGCCATATTTTCCCCGCTTTCTAGTTCCCGCCATATTTTCCCGCTTTCTAGTTCCCGCCATATATTTCCCGCTTTCTAGTTCCCGCCATATTTTCCCGCTTTCTAGTTCCCGCCTATATCTCCCGCCATATTTCCCCGCTTCCGAGTTCCCGCCATATTTTTGTCTTCTCAACCTATAAAACACCCTCGGCAGTAAGGTGGGTAAGCAATCTAGTGTAGTGTCGTAGTCTCGCAAAGATGTCCGGATATCCTTTTGATCGTAGTTTTCACCCTGGTATGTCCCGATGTCTTCTGCGTTTAGCCGCCAATTTCAGGGTTGACAACATATTAGTTCCGTGGGACGAACTCATCAGTAGTGACACGCTACTGAATGAGCTGGCTCACGCATTAAGTAGGTCCGGGTGGCCTTCCAGGACATTTGAGGAGATACGGAAAGAACTTCTCAGGTTGTATGGAAGATGGAAGAAGCAACAACATAAGAGTGTAGCATTCCTAAAGGCTGCAGCAGAAAATACTTATTTATGGACCCAAGACAGCGAGGACGAAGACGATATCTTCATGCCGAGCACCAAGGCCAAGAGTACCGCATCGTCGAAGGGCAAGAGTTCTGCATCGTCGAAGGGCAAGAGTTCTTCATCGTCGAAGGGCAAGAGTTCTGCATCGACGGAGGATGAGGATGATGACTTCATGTAGTTTTTACGTTGTATGTTGTAAGTTCCGTCCTACCTACCGTTTAATTCAGATGTAGTTGTATCGAGTTGTTTGTACTGTCTTATTGTAGGAGAAGTATGTTCTATCTAAATATGATGTTGTAGTTGGCGCACGACGTTGGATAACAGAGTACTAAAACAGAGTAGGTATATGTCTCATACATAAGTACATAGTCATTTGTCTCATACATAGAATAAGCATAAGTCTCATACCTAAGTAGATAGTCATGTCTCTACTGATAGATAGAAGCGTCACTGACGACGTCTGCCATGGCGCTCAGGCTGTGCATCAGGCGTCGACCATCCCAACCTGTGGGGTGCCCTAATGTTACGAGGAGGAATTTCAGACTCGTCCTGGTCATACTGTGTATCCTGTGTGGGGCCTGGTGGAGGAGTCGAATACATGTTTATCCACTGGGTGTGCTGCGACATGTGATCCTGTATGTTCTCCTCAGGATCTTGATCACTCCCCCACGTGGATCCGGATATAGACGCCTGATATCCGTAGGCTCCTGCAGGAGGGAACGTTAAGTCATGAAGAAATAGGCCGCCTCAATTCATATTGAAAACAATAAATATGAAGAGACATACCAGCTGGCTGTGGCTGAAACACGAAGCTCGACGTGGGACCCTGCTGCTGTGGCTGTGGCTGAAACACGAAGCTCGACGTGGGACCCCGGTGCTGTGGGTGCTGCAATGTCGAACTGCCAGGTTGGTCAGGAGGGGGTGGCCTGGTCGTCGGCGTATGTGCTAGACGTGGACGTGGCTGATGTCGGTGCGTGGAGGGACGCGGCGGCTGCTGCTGCTGCTGCTGTTGAACAACGTCGCTTCTCCGGGTGCATGTGATAGCCTCGTAGACAGCTCGTATCTTGTTCTGCAGGCGTGTCACGAAAGGCTGGAGCACAGGCCGGTGTTGAAGAAGAGGTCCAGACGAGAGTGAACATCCAAAGGTGGACACATCCTCGTAGAGTCCGAGTGTCAAGTCAGCTTGAAAATTGTCAGGACGATTATCAAGTATGCACGGCAAAGTACGTGACAACTAGATGCATTACATAAAGAGTATATATCTTACCGCGTACTGCCTAGAGCCCGAAGTATCATAGCTCGGGTACATATCCGACGGACTAGGGTCAGGTATCTCATCTGGGAGAGAGTGATGAACGATGCGTAACCGTGTTCCGGTCATGTACCGCTGCAAGTAGCGATGGAATTCATCGAGATCAAAGTCGATATTCTCGTGCCACAGATGTGTGTTCGCAGTCTCCCATTCTGTAACGTACGGCTGAAGCCTAACTAGCCACTCAGCAGCTGTCCTGTGAATCCCCTTCCTCGTGGTCCTAAAATTGTGGTGTGTGTTCAAAAATTAACTAATGCTTCAAATGGACAATTGTGAAAGATAATGCAACATTGAATAAATAGACAGTACATGTGGATGTGTCCTGGCACCGGGTTCTCTGTAGGGTGAGGGGCATCTAACTGCTGAAGACCAAATTGCCTCATAACCCTCTGCTGGGCCATCTCCTCAACGAAGACATCGAAGATGATCTTAGATTTTGTCATCCAGTAATCACGATCTCTTGTGCATAGCTCAGACATACCGCCGGGGTATCTCGCCTCTATGGCTGCTTGCATGTATGGCTGCCAGATGACCCCAGTGTACGCATCAAACTGCTCGTTCAATGTCGTGTATGCTCGCCTAGTCTGATCAGCAGCAAAGCGTCTCTGCGAAAAACAAAAGTTAGTTTCAGCCATAGTGTGCACAAATAAGATGCATTAAATTATAACACGAGACATACCCTGCGACGTGTCCAACACAGAGCGAAAGTAGGCATGTCGATGCCATCAGCATCGAACATGGGTTCCATAGGCTCATCAACACGTATGTCCGGTCGTCCTATAGAGAACCTCTCCCACGACCACAGCAATAAAAATAGAGGGCATCCAAGAAGGGCTGCCGTGTCCGATGTAAGCTGGCAAGCGTTGCACATACTTCGGTATGTAGCCGCTAAGACCGCCGAACCCCAACTCCTCTGTGTGATCTGATCCGGAATCTCAGCGTTCGCGATCTCCAGTGCAATAGGGATGTAGCACGCGCTAATAGTGGTGACATGGTTCTCTGTGAACATCACCTTGCCGAGAAGCCACAGTAGGTATGCCTCCAGGCTGCGAGTGATCTGTGTCGCATTCAACGGCTCCGAGAACTTCTGGATCTGTATTGAGCAAAGATAAAGTAAGTATTGGTAAACAGTGAAGGTATCTTCTGTAAAACCATATGCACGACAACTGAAAGATATGAGGTAGGGGAACTAACCTGGAAACGGAGCAACCAATCATACTTAGGTCCGTGACGCTCCGATGCCAGAGCCGGAGCACCGGCAGAAACAGCACCGAAACGTTGTGCCATATCTAGCTCCCAACCAGCCGGTGCCTCCAACGGTCCTATGGCATGACCTGCCAACGGTAGTCCCAGCAAAAGTGACACGTCCTCCAGAGTAGGAGCCATCTCTCCCCAGCGGAAGTGAAACGTGTGGGTCTCAGGCCTCCAACGGTCCACTAAGCAGGTGAGCAAAGAGGAGTCGATGGCGAGGCGTTTGCATCCTTCCGTCTTCTCAACCAGACGCGCGAAAGGTAAAAGGCCGGCCCATTTAAGTCTGCATGTCAGAACAATTCAGTTAGTGTTTCCCATTAATATACATGCTTGAAGGAAATAAATAAAGCACGTACCGGTCAACCCATTGCGGGTGTATCTTCCAATATTCCTTAGAAGTGCGAGTGACCAGGGGCTCGAGCTTCTTCGTAGAACATATCGCAGAACGATGCTTACTATAAATGTCCCGCTTAAGCAACCACATTCCCGCCATTCCCGCACATAGAAATTTAGAACATAGTTGCACACTAAATACAAATTTCAAACATAGTTGCACACTAAATACAAATTTCAAACATAGTTGCACACTAAATACAAATTTCGAACATAGTGCCACACTTAATACAAATTTAGAACATGGTGCCACACTTAATACAAATTTAGAACATGGTGCCACACTTAATACAAATTTAGAACATAGTGCCACACTTAATACAAATTTAGAACATAGTGCCACACTTAATACAAATTTCAACGAAGCCTAGCTTCTTCCTCTCCCTCTTACTCCTCTTCCTCCTCTCCCTCCTCTTCGTCCCCGGTTGCCTTCTCCTAGTACCATGTGTGTCATGCAGCAAAGACCACCTCTCCAGAGGCTCATGCTCTATCCACTGCTCGAAGGTTTTAATCGACCTCCCGAGCCTTCTCCTAGTACCAGGTGGGTCAAAGCCTGGCAAGTCACATAGCCCAACAGGCTCCTCCTCCACGGCCGTTGTTCCTGTTGCTAACTGTGCAGCTACTGCTTCAACATGTGCCCTCACCGCTGCATCTCTTGCAGCTTTCCTGTCCCTAACGTGTCTCTGCGTGCACACATTAAGTCTGTCACGTATCAAATTGTACTTCCATAGCTGGTTCTGCTTGCAGAGTTTTTTGAATAGATTCATCAGGCTCTTATTTCTGAACTGCGAGAAGAAATTAGCCCCCAGATGGCGCATGCACCAACGGCTCTGCAAGTCCTGCCATGGAGGTTGTTCCTCAGGGCCAGGGTTTGTCAGTGTCTTTATCGCACTGAGTATACCTGCATGCCTGTCATGAAGGATGCACACATTGGGCTTATCCTTGACAACTGATATTTTCAGTTGCCTGAAGAACCATGTCCAACTTTCAATGTTCTCACTCTCAACAAAAGCAAATGCGAGTGGGACTACTTGATTTTGGCCGTCTTGACCAATGGCTGTAAGGATCCGACCCTTGTACTTGCCAGTGAGAAAAGTGTCATCTACACATATCACCGGTCGGCAATGCCTGAAAGCTTCGATGCATACACCGAAAGAGAAGAACAGTCGATGCAGCACCCTCACAGTTGGGAACTCTAGCATGAAGAGGTCTTGGATATCGACATAGGTGCCAGGATTCCGTTGTTGCAGTGTGTGGAGGAGCCCGACAACAGAGTCATATGCATCGAAATAAGAACCAAATCTCCTCTGAAGGACCGTATGCTTAGCCCTCCAAGCCTTGCCATAAGAAATTCTGTAGTTGAACCTGACGAAGACTTTTGTCTGGATTGCCTTCACTTCCATCGCTTTGCTCTCCACTATCTCGCTGTAAAACAACTTCGCAATAAGCGTGGATGAAAGGTTGGGATGATCTTGAGGGATGCAGGGAATAAGACAAGTGTGATGAACTAAGTCACTGATCACCCAACTTGTGCCATACTTAGGGAGATAGCCGTGCACCCTAGCAGGACAACCTGCATTCTTGCATACCATTGTCAAGTATTTCTGACTGGACACCTCAGCTATGAAAACCCTTTGCGTGGACATTGCCCAATTTATTATTGCGTACTTCAGAGCTTCTTTGTTGGGATACAGAGCACCCGTCGCAATGTTGTTCTGGTGATATTGCCAGGCAGAATCATGCCCATCGTTCACGGTCATTGCAGATGAGAAGTCATGATTCCATGATGCAGGATTCGGGACCTCCTCTGCATTTTCTTCTTCATCCGACTCGTCAGAATCATCGGCATGACCACGGTCAATATCGGTGTCTTCTTCTTCCATCAGGTTCTGCATGTACCCATCTACCTCGTCAGCGTCCGCCTCGCCACTATAAGCCTCGCCACTGTAATAACCATCAGCATTTCCTCCTTCTACCAGACTACGCTGCCCTAGTTCATAACCATCATCTCCAGCATTTGACTGCATCCCTTCACTGCTCTGGCCAAGATCGTAGCCACCCTCGCCTTCATGTGCAGTGACCTCCTTCACGACGGGAAGCACTAAGGCAACAGGATTGCATCTCCTGCGTTCACAACCTTGTAACCAGCGCAGCCACTGGGAGTCTCGCTCTATTGGCCTCAAATAAAAGTAAATGATTGAACTTGACTGTGTCCACATTGCATGAACACCGACGGTGTGTGTTTCAGTATTAAGCCCTAAACTTGCTGTCACCCATTCTTTCAACTGGCTGACTGACCATGTTCGAGGGGCGGTCAGTGGCACCTCTATGTAATCAAATTCACTCAGATCAGCTCCCGTCTCAGTTGTTTGGACAGTACCAGAACCGTAGTAAAATACGAACTTCACTACATCACACATCTCGGCCCACCTAATTTTTTTTTCAACAATGAAAGACAACTATTAAGCAGCATGACAAACTAAATATATTAGCACTCCTAAATAATTGACATGTACATATATTACGGAATATTACCGAACCAACTACAAATATTCACACACCTAAAAATTTCAACTCTAAATATATTAAGGATATTATCCGAGCAACTACAAATATTTGACACAACTAAATATTACCGGAGCAACTAAATATTACCGGAGCAACTAAAAATATTCACAAAACTAAATATTTGACAACTAAATATATTACGGATACTATCGGAGCAAATAACAATATCCGAACACCTAATATATTTCACATCCAAACATACTACCGAATACTACCACCGGAGCAACTACGATAGGTAAAATGTATGTTGAATTATACCCTTGAAGCGTGCGAAGCAACGACGAACGGTGGACTTCAATCACCGGAACCGGAGCCGGAGACTCCACCACACCGCCGGAGCTTCACCTCCACCACCTCCGCCACACTGCCCGAGCTTCACCACCACCACCTCCACCTTCACCGCCACCACAACCTCCTCCAATGTGCTAAAAAAAAGCTCCAAAAAAATGCTCACCACGAGCTACCCCATCAGTAGATCGAGGTTTCCCTTGCCTCCCCCAACTATCTACAACGCATTCACGGTGGCAAATCGGCAAAAAAATGGCTGATTTTGGTGTAAAAATGAGAGAGTTTTCGAGTGACAGAGAGAAGAAACGAAGAACACAGAAGAAATAAGGAAGAGAAGGGAAGAGGAGGAAGAAAAGGGGGCTGCTGCGGGCTTCGCACCCTGTCGGCCTGCGGCAAGCCGATCGGCCTGCAGGTGGCCGACAGGGCTTGTCGGCTGGGCCCCAGCCACCGACAGCAGCTCACGGGCCGACTGAGAGGGGCGCGACGTGGCCTTGCCACGAATCGGCTTACACGTAGCCGAAAGGCCACTTGTCGGCCACCGATAGGCCGACGAGCCTCAGTCGGCCACCGGTAGGACGATAGGCTCATGTCGGCCTGCAGTAAGCCGACGCTGTATTATTTTAAAAAAAGGCGTAATATTTCTGAAATTTAATAAATAAAGTGTATTATTTAAAAAAAATTAGCTGGAATTAGTACCTTTAGTCCTCACCATTGCAGCGCGCGCATCGGCTACCCTTAGCCATGCGGCAGCACCGAGGCATCGAGCCCTCGACGCATTACATGGATGTGATAGCTTGGCTTATTAGGGATGATAGACTACTCATATCAATAAGAAATTCCTTCTTTTCCGGGAGCCCATTCGGACAGAACTCCAAAGTTAAGCGTGCTCAGCTTGGAGTAATCCCAGGATGGGTGACCGATCGGGAAGTTGCTCCCGGGTGCGCATGTGTGAGGACAAAGTGCGCAGGAAAGACTAGTATTGATCTGTGAGGCCAGTCTAAATCTCGCCAGGAGTAACGACCACCGGCGGGTGTGTCCGGAGCGTTACAAGTTGGTATCAGAGCCGACCCTCGCGGTTACACGGATGTTTGCGGACAGGTGCGCGGTCATGCTGTTCATGACGTTTGTGACACGTCGTGGCACACGGCATGTCACATATACCGGACTGGATGCACAGACGTATGTGCCAGGAGGGAACGTTCCTGTGTCCCGACGAGGACGTCGGTTCCTCTGAGTGGGGGTGTATGTGATAGCCTGGCTTATTAGGGATGATAGACTACTCATATCAATAAGAAATTCCTTCTTTTCCGGGAGCCCATTCGGACAGAACTCCAAAATTAAGCGTGCTCAGCTTGGAGTAATCCCAGGATGGGTGACCGATCGGGTGCGCAGGAAAGACTAGTATTAATCTGTAAGGCCAGTCTAGATCTCGCCAGGAGTAACGACCACCGGCAGGTGTGTCCGAAGCGTTACAATGGAGTGGCTCCACTAGCGCGGCTTCCCGCGGCCCCCGCGGCACGGCCGCCTAAGCTTCTGTGGCGGCTGCGCCCGGCTCGTCACCTGCATGTCCGCGCTCCCGACGGCTGACGGAAGCGGCGGCCAATGGCCATGGACGCTCACGTCGCGGCGGCGCCCAGCCTGTCGCCATGCGCCACTGCGGCGGTCGACACCGACGCCCTCTGGCGCCAGCAAGATACGCCCGGTGCGCCACGCCCGCGTCCTCGAGCACCTGCTACACCCGCGCTGTCACATGTAGCCCGGCGGCGCTCGGGCTCGCGAACGGCGCCTCCAACGGCGTTGTGCCCGGCACCCTCCTTCCTGGAGATTCTTCCGACGAGAACGAGCACGGCGGGAGCTCATCTCGCCGCCAGTGATGCGGCCAACCAGCCGTGGGCATCTCCGCCTGTGTCGGTCACAGGATTGGGGATTGAGACGTGGCTGGATTTGCTCCTGGTCGCTCTCTCCCTTATCCGACCGGTTGACCACGCTGGTTTTTCTAGCGATGGCTGCCTTAGTTGGCCCATTTGCTGCCAAATTCAGTACATCTATTTCAGTACTATTTTTCTGTTGAGTACCATATATATTCAAGAATAAAGTGTGATGTAATATATTTCCGTGTTATTCTGCATGTTGAGATTAATTACATCTACTATTTGCAATTGAGATTTTCAATTTCTTGCAAAGAAAAATCAGTTCATCTTAATTGAGCCTTTTGGCTTAATACTGTTGGAAATATGCCCTAGAGGCAATAATAAATTAGTTATTATCATATTTCCCCGTTCATGATAATAGTTTATTATTCATGCTAGAATTGTATTGACCGGAAACTAAATACATGTGTGAATAGATAAACAAATACCATGTCCCTAGTATGCCTCTACTAGACTAGCTCGTTGATCAAAAGATGGTCAAGGTTTCCTGACCATGGACATGAGTTGTCATTTGATAACGGGATCACATCATTAGGAGAATGATGTGATGGACATGACCCAACCGTTAGCATAGCAAATGATCGTTCAGTTTATTGCTATTGCTTTCACTATGTCAAATACACGTTCCTCTGACCATGAGATCATGCAACTCCCGGATACCGTAGAAATACTTTGGGTGTATCAAACGTCACAACGTTACTGGGTGATTATAAAGGTGCACTACAGGTATCTCCGAAAGTGTTTGTTGAGTTGGCATGGATCGAGATTGGGATTTGTCACTCCGACTATCGGAGAGGTATCTCTGGGCCCTCTCGGTAATACAGCATCACAGAAGCCTTGCAAGCACCGTGACTAAAGAGTTAGTTGCAAGATGATGTATTACGGAACAAGTAAAGAGACTTGCCGGTAACGAGATTGAACTAGGTATTGGATACCGACGATCGAATCTCGGGCAAGTAACATACCGCCAGACAAAGGGAACAACGTATGTTGACATATGAGGTTCACCGATAAAGATCTTCGTGGAATATGTAGGAACCAATTTGAGCATCCAGGTTCCGCTGTTGGTTATTGACCGGAGAGTTGTCTCGGTCATGTCTACATCATTCCCGAACCCGTAGGGTCCGCACACTTAAGGTTCGATGACGATTTAGTATTATATGGGTTATGTGATTGGTGGCCGAAGTTTGTTCGGAGTCCCGGATGAGATCACGGACATAACGAGGAGTCTCAAAATGGTCGAGAGGTAAAGATTCATATATTGGAAGGCTATATTCGGACGTCGGAAAGGTTCCGAGTGATTCGGGTATTTTTCGGAGTACCGGGGAGTTACGGGAATTCACCGGGAGAAGTAATGGGCCTTATTGGGCCATACGGGAAAAGGAGAGGCAGGCCACGTGAGGAAGCGCGCCCCCCCCCCTTGCCCAAACCGAATTGGACTAGGGGAGGGGGCGCAGCTCCCTCTTTCCTTTCCCTCTCCCTTCCCCCTTTCCTACTCCATATGGGAGGTGGAATCCTACTAGGACTAAGGAGTCCTAGTAGGACTCCCCACACTTTGGTGCGCCCCTTGGGCCAGCCTCCTCCTCCCTCCCTACTTTATATACGGAGGGGGGCGCCCCTTGGAGACAACAACAATTGTTCCAAGCCATGTGCGGCGCCCCCCTCCACCGTTTACACCCTCGGTCATATTTTCGGAGAGCTTAGGCGAAGCCCTGCCGGAATCACTTCACCGTTACCGTCGCCACGCCGTCGTGCTGACGGAACTCATCTACTACCTCGACGTCTTGCTGGATCAAGCAGGCGAGGAACGTCACCGAGCTACACGTGTGTAGAACTCGGAGGTGCCGTACGTTCGGTACTCGATCGGTGGAGCTCGAAGGATTGTTCGACTACATCAGCCGCGTTGTGAGACGCTTCCGCTAACGGTCTACGAGGGTACGTAGACACACTCTCCCCTCTCGTAGCGATGCATCTCCATGGATAGATCTTGCGTGAGCGTAGGAAATTTTTTGAAATTCATGCTCCGTTCCCCAACAGTGGCATCCGAGCCAGGTCTATGCGTAGATGTGATTTGCACGAGTAGAACACAAGTGAGTTGTGGGCGTGGGTGTATACATATTGCTTGCCGTTACTAGTTGTTACTTGATTCGGCGGTATTGTGAGATGAAGCGGCCCGGACCGACATTACGCGTACGCTTACGCGAGACAGGTTTCACCGCTACGTGCACTCGTTGCATAAAGGTGACTGGCGGGTGTCTGTCTCTCTCACTTTAGTTGAATCGGTTTCAATGAAGAGGGTTCTTTTAGAAGATCAAAAAGCAATCACTACACCACGTTGTGGTTTTGCGTAGGTAAGAACGGTTCTTGCAAACCCGTAGCAGCCACGTAAAACTTGCAACAACAAAGTAGAGGACGTCTAACTTGTTTTTGCAGGGTATGCTGGTGATGTGATATGGCCAAGACATGATGTGATATAAGTTGTTGTATGAGATGATCATGTTTCGTAAGTTATCAGGCAACCGGCAGGAGCCTTATGGTTGTCTCTTTATTGTATGCAATGCCGACGCTATGTAATTGCTTTACTTTACCGCTATGAGTTAGCAGTAGTAGTAGTAATAGCAATAATCGGCGAGACGACCACGACGCTATGATGGAGATCAAGGTGTCACGACGCTACGATGGAGATCAAGGTGTCACGACGCTACGATAGTGATCAAGGTGTCAACCCGGTGACGATGGAGATCATGATGGTGCTTTGCTGATGGAGATCAAAAGCACAAGACGATGATGGCCATATCATGTCACATATATATTGAATTGCATGTGATGTTAATCCTTTTATGCATCTTATTTTGCTTAGGACGACGGTAGCATTATAAGATGATCCCTTCACTAAATTTCAAGACAAGTGTTCTCCCCTAGTATGCACCATTGCGAAGGTTCGACGCTTCTAAGCACCACGTGATGATCGGGTGTGATGGATTCTTTCGTTCGCATACAACGGGTGTAAGCCAGTTTTACACACGAAGAATACTTGGGTTAAACTTGACGAGCCTAGCATGTACAGACATGGCCTCGGAACACAAGAGACCGAAAGGTCGAACATGAGTCATATAGTAGATAGGATCAACATGAAAGATGTTCACCATTGATAACTAATCCACCTCACGTGATGATCGGACGTGGTTTAGTTGATGTGGATCATGTTACACTTAGACAACTTGAGGGATGTTAATCTAAGTGGGAGTTCTTAAGTAATTTGATTAATTGAACTTCAATTGTCATGAACATAGTCTTACTTGTCTTAGCAAATTTATGTTGTAGATCAATAGACCACGCTGTAGTTCCCCTGTTTTATTATGTTCCTAGAGAAAACGAAGTTGAAAGTTGATGGAAGCAACTATGCGGACTAGGTCCGTGATCTGAGGATTGTCCTCACTGCTGCACAGAAGGCTTATGTCCTTAATGCACCACTCAGTGAAATACCCCTACGGCTTTGTCTGAGGACGTTATGAACGTCTGGCAGACAAGAAAAGATGACTACTCGATAGTTCAGTGCGCCATACTTTACGGCTTAGAACCGGAGCTCCAAATATGTTTTGAGCAACACGGAGCATATGAGATGTTCCAAGAGCTGAAAATCTGTTTTTCAAGCTCACACCCGGGTCGAGAGGTATGACACCTTCGACAAGTTCTATAGCTACAAGATGGAGGAGAACAGCTCCGTTAGTGAGCATGTACTCAGAATGTCTGAGTACTTCAAACACTTGAATCAAGTGGGAGTTAGACTTCCGAATAAAGTGGTGATTGATAGAGTTCTCTAGTCACTATCACTAAGCTACTGGATCTTCGTGATGAACTATAAACATGCAAGGGATAGAAGATCCTTAAGCTATTCGCGATGCTACAATCTGCGGATGTAGAAATCAAAAAAGGGGAGCATCAAGTGTTGATGGTTAATAAGACCACTAGTTTCAAGAAGGGCAAGGGAAAGAAAAGGGAACTTCAAGAAGAACGGTAAAACAGTTGCCGCTCACGCGAAGAAACCCAAGGCTGAACCAAACCCGAGACTTAGTGCTCCCATTGCAAAGGGAAATGTCACAGGGAGCGGAACTTCCCCAAAGTAACTGGCAGATAATAAGACTGGCAATGTCAACAAAGATATTTGATATACATGTTATTGATATGTACCTTACTAGTACTCGTAGGAGCACCTGGGTATTTGATACTTGTTCAGTTGCTTACAACTTGAAACATGGAGCTTTGGAATAAACGAGGGCTAGACAAGAACGAGGTGACGATGTGCATTGGAAGTGTCTCCAAGGTTGATGTGATCACCATCGCCACGCTCTCTCTACCTTCAGGATTAGTGATGAACCTAAATAATTGTTATTTGGTGCTTGCGTTAAGCATGAACATTATATCTGATAGTGTTTATTGCAAGACGGTTATTCAATTTCAGAGAATAATTGTTATTCTATTTATTTGGATAATATCATTGATGATCATGCACTTAAAATGAAAGGTTTATTGAATCTTGATCGTAGTAATACATATGTTCATAACACGAATGCCAAAACATAATGATAGTACCACATATTTGTGGCACTGCCGCTTAGGTCATATCAGTGTTAAACACATGAAGAAAATCCATGCAGATGGGTTTTTCTCTTGATTATGAATCATTTGAGACATGTGAACCGTGCCTTATTGGCAAGATGACTAAAACTCCGTTCTCCGGAACAATGGAGCGAGCAACCAACTTATTGGAAATAATACATACCGATGTATGCGGTCCGATGAGGTTTGAGGCGCGCGGTGGATATCGTTATGTTCTCACGTTCACTGATGATTTGAGTAGATATGGTTATGTCTACTTGATGAAGCATAAATCTGAAACATTTCAAAAGTTCAAAGAATTTCAGAGTGAAGTAGAGAACCATCGTAACAAGAAAATAAAGTTCTTACGATCTGATCGTGGAGGAGAATATTTGAGTTACGAGTTTGGCAATCACTTAAGACAAATGTGGAATTGTTTCACAGCTCACGCCACATGGAACACCACAGCGTAATGGTGTGTCCGAACGTCGTAATCGTACTCTATTGGATATGGTGCGTTCTATGATGTCTCCTACCGATTTGCCACTATCATTTTGGGGTTATGCATTAGAGACAGCTGCATTCACTTTAAACAAGGGCACCGTCTAAATCCGTTGAGATGACACCGTATGAACTGTGGTTTGCAAGAAACCTAAGATGTCGTTTCTGAAAGTTTGGGGATGCGATGCTTATGTCAAAAGGCTTCAGCCAGATAAGCTCGAACCAAAGCGGATAAGTGCGTCTTCATAGGATACCCAAAAAGAGACCGTTGGGTACACCTTCTACCACAGATCCGAAGGCAAAGTTTGCGTTGCTAAAGAATGGATCCTTTCTAGAGAAGGAGTTTCTCTCGAAAGAAGTGAGTGGGAGGAAAGTAGAACTTGATGAGGTAATTGTACCTCCTCTGGATAGTAGTACGCCACAGAAAGAAATTTCTGTGACACCGACACAGACCAGAGAGGAAGTAGATGATGATGATCATGAAGCTTCGGATCAAGTTGCTACAGAACCTCGTAGGTCAACCAGGACACGCTCCGCACCAGATTGGTACGGCAATCCTGTCTTGGAGGTCATGTTGTTAGACAACGGTGAACCTACGAACTATGAAGAAGCGATGGCGAGCCCGGATTCCGACAAATGGCTTGAGGCCATGAAATCCGAGATTGGATCCATGTATGAGAACAAAGTGTGGACTTTGGTAGACTTGCCCGATGAACAGCGAGCTATTAAAAATAAATGGATCTTTAAGAAGAAGACGGACGCTGATGGTAATGTCACCGTCTATAAAGCACGACTTGTTGCTAAAGGTTATCGACAAGTTCAAGGAGTTGACTACGATGAGACTTTCTCACCCGTAGCGATGCTAAAGTCTGTCAGAATTATGTTAGCAATTGCCGCATTTTATGATTATGAAATCTGGCAAATGGACGTCAAAACGGCATTCCTTAATGGATTCCTTAAGGAAGAATTGTATATGATGCAACCGGAAGGTTTTGTCGATCCTAAAGGTGCTAACAAAGTATGCAAGCTCCAGCGATCCATCTATGGACTGGTGCAAGCATCTCGGAGCTGGAATACTCGCTTTGATGAAGTGATCAAAACGTTTGGGTTTATGCAAGTTTATGGAGAAACTTGTATTTACAACAAAGTGAGTGGGAGCTCTATAACATTTCTAATAAGTATATGTGATTGGAAATGATGTAGAATTTCTGGAAAGCATAAAGAATTAATTGAAAGGAGTTTTTCAATAAAAACCTGTTTTTGAGTTATCCACGGTTTGGGCATCGAGATCTATAGAGATAGATCAAGACACCTGATAAAAGATTTTCACACACCTTGATGAGATTTTGAAGAAGTTCAAAATGGATCAAGTCAAAAGAAATAAGTTCTTGACTGGTGTGAAGTGGAGTAAGACTTGAAGATCTAGGTAAAGGTTGTTTACATGTTAGGCATCAAAATCTATAGAGATAGATTGAGACGCCTCATATGACTTTCACAAAACACATACCTTGAAAAGATTTTGAAGAAGTTCAAAATGGATCAGTCAAAGAAAGGGTTCTTGCCTGTATTGCAAGGTGTGAAATTGAGTAAGACTCAAATATCGACCACGGCAAAATAAATAGAATGGATGAAGGTTATCCCCTATGCCTCGGCCATAGGTTCTATAAAGTATGCCAAGCTGTGTGCCTTGCCATGTGTCTGGCAAAAGAGGTACCAAAGTGATCCAGGAGTAGATCACTGGACAGCGGTCAAATTATCCTTAAGATGACTAAGGAAGAATTTCTCGGGAATAGAGATGATAAAGAGTTCGTCGTAAGGGGTTACGTCGATGCAAGCTTTAAACACTGATCCGAAAGACTATGAGTCTCAGACCAGGATAAGTATAGTGGGGAAATCTTTTGGAGTAGCTCCAAACAGAGTGTGGTAGCAGCATCTACATATAACATAGAGATTTGCCAAGAACACACGGATCTGAATATTGCAGACCCGTTGACTAAAACCTCTCTCACAAGCAAAACATGATCAGCTTTAGAACTGATTAAGTGTTAATTACATGGAGATGTAATCTAGATTATTGACTCTAGTGCAAGTGGGAGACTGTTGGAAATATGCCCTAGAGGCAATAATAAATTAGTTATTATCATATTTCCCCGTTCATGATAATAGTTTATTATTCATGCTAGAATTGTATTGACCGGAAACTAAATACATGTGTGAATAGATAAACAAATACTATGTCCCTAGTATGCCTCTACTAGACTAGCTCGTTGATCAAAAGATGGTCAAGGTTTCCTGACCATGGACATGAGTTGTCATTTGATAACGGGATCACATCATTAGGAGAATGATGTGATGGACATGACCCAACCGTTAGCATAGCAAATGATCGTTCAGTTTATTGCTATTGCTTTCACTATGTCAAATACACGTTCCTCTGACCATGAGATCATGCAACTCCCGGATACCGTAGGAATACTTTGGGTGTATCAAACGTCACAACGTTACTGGGTGATTATAAAGGTGCACTACAGGTATCTCCGAAAGTGTTTGTTGAGTTGGCATGGATCGAGATTGGGATTTGTCACTCCGACTATCGGAGAGGTATCTCTGGGCCCTCTCGGTAATACAGCATCACAGAAGCCTTGCAAGCACCGTGACTAAAGAGTTAGTTGCAAGATGATGTATTACGGAATGAGTAAAGAGACTTGCCGGTAACGAGATTGAACTAGGTATTGGATACCGACGATCGAATCTCGGGCAAGTAACATACCGCCAGACAAAGGGAACAACGTATGTTGACATATGAGGTTCACCGATAAAGATCTTCGTGGAATATGTAGGAACCAATATGAGCATCCAGGTTCCGCTGTTGGTTATTGACCGGAGAGTCGTCTCGGTCATGTCTACATCATTCCCGAACCCGTAGGGTCCGCACACTTAAGGTTCGATGACGATTTAGTATTATATGAGTTATGTGATTGGTGGCCGAAGTTTGTTCGGAGTCCCGGATGAGATCACGGACATGACGAGGAGTCTCGAAATGGTCGAGAGGTAAAGATTCATATATTGGAAGGCTATATTCGGACGTCGGAAAGGTTCCGAGTGATTCGGGTATTTTTCGGAGTACCGGGGAGTTACGGGAATTCACCGGGAGAAGTAATGGGCCTTATTGGGCCATACGGGAAAAGGAGAGGCAGGCCACGTGAGGAGGCGCGCGCCCCCCCTTGCCCAAACCGAATTGGACTAGGGGAGGGGGCGCAGCCCCCTCTTTCCTTTCCCTCTCCCTTCCCCCTTTCCTACTCCATATGGGAGGTGGAATCCTACTAGGACTAAGGAGTCCTAGTAGGACTCCCCACACTTTGGTGCGCCCCTTGGGCCAGCCTCCTCCTCCCTCCCTCCTTTATATACGGAGGGGGGGCGCCCCTTGGAGACAACAACAATTGTTCCAAGCCGTGTGCGGCGCCCCCCTCCACCGTTTACACCCTCGGTCATATTTTCGGAGAGCTTAGGCGAAGCCCTGCCGGAATCACTTCACCGTCACCGTCGCCACGCCGTCGTGCTGACGGAACTCATCTACTACCTCGACGTCTTGCTGGATCAAGAAGGCGAGGAACGTCACCGAGCTGCACGTGTGTAGAACTCGGCGGTGCCGTACGTTCGGTACTCGATCGGTGGAGCTCGAAGGATTGTTCGACTACATCAACCGCGTTGTGAGACGCTTCCGCTAACGGTCTACGAGGGTACGTAGACACACTCTCCCCTCTCGTAGCGATGCATCTCCATGGATAGATCTTGCGTGAGCGTAGGAAATTTTTTGAAATTCATGCTCCGTTCCCCAACAAATACGAGCAAGAATTGATATGCAAAATTCTTAGTGATTTCTTCAAATTGATGTATTAGGATCATAAGGTAGTGTGTAGATCTACTGCTTTGCAGATTATCACCACTACTGTTAAAGCCTACATTTTGTCATTTCGACATTATGATTGCTTTGCAAAGTGCTCTCCCACAAATTTTACTAAGTCATGACATAAGGCATTAGGAGTGAGTATCTACTGATTTTGTCAGATTATACTCCCTAGTGCTGCGAGATCTACTCCATTTTGGAGATTATCTTCAAGGTGTCATACTTAGCAATTTGAGATTCACACTATTGATTTCAAGCCAACTTCTTGAAATCTCATTAATTTTGCAAAGTTCATTACAACATCAACCATGATGGTCTTTAATTTACTGACCGTAAATTAATTATCTCTGGTAACCGATGGCTAGAGAATTTGAGGCATTCGCCCTCAATGGCCACCACTGCCCTACCTGGGCCATGGACATCGTGATCGCTCTTGTGTCTCGTGGGATAATGTGTGCAATCCAAGACCCGTAGGATTCACCTCTGATTGGAGTCGCACCGCTAACAGAAAAATATGTTGCCTTATAAATCATAAGGCATTATATCGATCCAGATCTCAGCATCTGGTTATTCTGTATCAGCAATTCCTGGGACGCAAAGAATCTCAAGGGCAGATGTTTGAATCTCACTTCAACTTTCAACCCGACATCACCAGCGGTGACGGGACCCTATGGGCACGGAGAACGTGATGGTTGAATGTGTCGCAACCGACATGTTTGGAGACTATGAACAGTCTCTCAATCTCCTGGGTGGTCAATATAATTTATGTCCATTTCTGATGTTGTAATAAGAACATAAGTATTGTCGTCATCATATATTGTATATCACAATATATTGTATCAGCACTTTGGTACAAATACTATTGTATGTATTCTATATATACAATAAAGATTTTCATACTGAGAATCTTCAAGTATATATGTAGATTTCTACGGGGGTCAATCCGATGAAAGAAGATAAGTGCCTTGTGGACATATGTACCACAAACTCTATACTCAGGGAAGTAAAATGTTTTTCACTCTTTCTAAGAGAAAGGGAGACATTTTAACAATCGCTAAACGCGGTGATGTAATTGTTGGCTCAACTAGAGTCATATTTACTATCCCTATGGGTACTCGAGTAACATCGCGTATGCTTTATTGCATCCCGGTTCAACTCGTACCCTACTAAACTATAGAGGTATCCATCAAATAGTTTCCATAGCGAAACTTATGATGACAACAAAGAGAAAATTTTCTCTTCACCATATACGGATATGGCAAACGCATTATCTTGTTATCGTTCGGATTGTACTACACATACTACAAAACCCATAGCACATGTTGCTTGCAAGATAGTTTTTCAAAATGTCTTTTACATGACAAACTTGGCATACTCGCCTTGGTCATCCTGACATTGGGTTGACACAGAAACTATCAGCAATTCCATTGGTTTATGACTATTATGATGTTAAATTTTAACAATATTTGGATTTTATGTGTACTGCATGTGACACAGGGAAGCTAATTTTAAGGCTCGCGCACCTTAAAGTCTACGCTGAACCACTCAGACTCCTTGAATTCATTAAGTCGAGGTAAGTGGCTATTCCCAACCATTGACTAGACTATTCAGGTATTCCATGGTTCTAAAAGACACATCTATACGATAGTCTCAAGTGTGCTTTATCCACACGAAACCATTGGCTCATTATCCTGAACATCGATTTCAATCAAAATCGAATGGACAACGTTGCATAATTCTCCTTGCGTGCCTTCACTATGGCCCTAGGATTGAAGTTTAGCACTTTGTCCTATATGTCTAAACTCAAAATGGTTCGGTAGAATCCTTTATCCAAAGAGGTAAGCTCATTGCATTATATTTACTTTGGAATTGCAACTTACCAACTTTACGTTGGAATCATGTAGTTTTACACGCTCATGACCAAACTGCATAATATTATTCCCCTCCATCTTTGATACGTGAAAATCTACCAAGTATTTCCCATCTGTGGTAATTCGGTTGCATACCGATATCACCACCCCGACATACATCATTGGCCTCTCGACGTATATTTGGGATCTACGTGAGGAATAACTGTATTTTCGTCAATACCTCAAGCCCCTCACATGGGGAGTTATTCAAGGCCAGTATGCTGATTCAATGAGGAATATTTCCAGGCATTAGGGGGAGATTTCAAGTACCATAAAGAATGCCAGGAAATCAGTGGAATGTTCAACACATTTCTGCCTCAAATCCACGTACTCAAAGATCTGAACCATGCGTTCAGAAGATTTGCAACGCATTGCAAATAACCTGCCAGATTCATTTACTGACTATAAAGGTGTCACACAATCCTACAATCCTGCAAAAATACGTTGGAAAGAGTGGAGGTACCAACTAAAACCACTCAACTCCCCGTTCAAAGCAACAGGGGGAGAAGTACTGCAATAGTACATCAGGATTCAGCTTCTCGCAAGCAAGGATCTCAAGGCCTCTGAATCAGTAAATGCAAGTCAACTTCACGTTGATTGACACCTAATGGGTAGTATACACCCAGTGGATGGGAAACCTCCATCAACCCAGGTCATAGTGCACACAATGACCGGAACATCGGAATACCCGACTCAACCGCATTGGAAAATCGCGAACAGTCACCATGGGTAACGATATTTCCATCAACTATATATTGATATATAGATTCTGGAGAAACATATAACCGGAAGTCTACAATTGTCGACATACATTTCTCAACTAGATTGCAAAAACCTTTCAAATGATTCAGATCCAAAGACCATGGCCATGGCAAAGTGTGAACAACACTCGGATTGAACTCAAGCAAAGGGTATAATCTAGGTAGAAATAATCTTGCTCAATAAAGGGAAGGTATTCACATAAGCAATACCTACACCAGTTTTCTTCTGGAAACAGAATTGAGAACAACGAGGTGGTGAAACATAGAACAAGTATTGTAGCACAAGGGTTCACGCAGGTACCCAACTATTCTCCAGAGGTGGAATCTCATTCCGATAACTTATATCATTGACAGTACAAAATCATCTATCTCTGCAGTTGATGGATGTAGTGATTACATATCTATGTGGATCACTAGATTCAGATATAGATGGTTCCCGATGGAATCTCACTACTGAATCGAAATGCAAAACGCAACATACATTGTGTAAAAATCAATAGGTCACCATATGACTTATTATTGTCGGTACATTTGGTAGTACTGACGTAGTGAGTTCCTTACACACAAGGATTACTCCTACAACGATGATTACTTGTACATGTTCGTCATACACAAGGATTACTCCTGCCGTGACAAATTGCGTGATCATCTAAATGGCGGAATTTGGGATGAAGGATTTGGGTAAGACCTCGAGCACCTTCACTCATACATTATGGTAACCTTGTTGTCTATATCCAAAATATATTGGAGTATTGATTATGGACAAGTCTTATCCATCTATAATTATCATGGTTGTTCAATCTCTAGACGTAGAGAAAGATCCATTAAAACCATGAGTCGATGGAAATGCGATATTGGGACACAAAGTTCCATATCCTAGTGCCATTGGACCCATCACACATAATTGGTTGGGGCTCAAGAATATCTTTCGATATGTCCAATGCATGAAACATCTTGTCCTAATCTTTCAGTTTCAGAGAAATCTGGACACCAATATCATTGAATACATCGATCAGATCCCTACCATGTCAGATCGTAGACAAGCTTTGTGTTCCTGTTAGGTGTGGTAGCCATCCCATGAAAGTCTTTGAAATAGACCTCGTGGTTACATCCACCAACCATTATCTCAAAGATAATGTTGCTTGTGTTGCCCGGATGCAAACATATTACATAATAAGCAATATGACTATATTGCCCATCTTGCAAGTCAAATCACGCGACAACCTCGTTGATTTGTTCACCAAGTCTCTACCAACTTTAACATTGGTATGCGATGGCTTCAGGATTTGCAAGAATCAGGGGGGGTATCTTCCTGAATTGTTCTTGTTCAAAGCATCATATTATACTCTTTTTCCCTTCATGAGTTTACTTTACAGGTTCTCATAAAGGTTTTTAATGAGGTAATATCAACACAAGATCATGTCATACTTTCTGTTTTCTCCACCGGGGTTTTTAGGAAAGTATACACGACATATTTATTGTTCTCCAAACTCTATGGTTCTCACATATCGAGTTAAAGGAGACGATAACTATTATATGTTGCATTATTTTCTCCTTTTTTTCCCACTGGGTTTGCAGGAGTTTTGGCAACATATCAAACACTACTCCTCACTTTTTTCCACAGGGTTTTTGGAGGAGACTCTTTCGAGTTGATGATACTACATGGACAAGTGGAGATTAGGGGGAGTGTTAGAGTTAAACACATGTTTAATTAGAAGGGAATCTCCCCTTGTTAACTGCCATGCGGTTGCCTGATGGCAACCGATGCAGCCTCTCCCTTCGCGTCCTTTCCTCTGATGCTCTTGCGTCCCTTTGTATCATCGCGTCCCTACGGGGTGTATATACTGTAACAATTCCACTCAATGAGAACAACTATTCTACTACTTGTCATTTGCCTCTGTCAATTACTTCTAACAATTTGGTCCATGAAGCAAAGCCTCAAGATGCGAACTAAACTTCTATGGGAGTTCGTGCTATTACGGCAAACTTTGTTAATGCTCACTCCCCTAATGCTACCAGTAAAAAAGGAGGGTGGAGTAGACCTCCTATGGGTTTTGTTAAGTTAAATATGGATGCATCTTTTGATCACGATCTACTGAGGGGCACAGCAGGCGTTGTACTTGGAGATGACAAAGGAAAATTCATTGTCGGCGGAAATTGAAAGATTGATTGGTGTGCTGATGTTCTGACAGCAGAAGTTTTGGCTCTAAGATTTGGCTTATCTCTTGCACAAAAAGCGGGTTGCAATCGTCTTGTCATTAAATCTAATAATATGGAAGTCATTGATACAATGAAGAACGGAGGACGGTCTGCAGGGGCGGCGGCGGCAGTTTTTGATGATTGCTATTTTCTGGCTTGTGATTTTCCTCTTATTAGTTTTGAACGTTGTAATAGGGAAGCAAATAAGGTTGCTCATGAACTTGCTAGGTTAGCGAAATTTTCCGCGACGAGGGATTGGTTTGAGGAGCCTTTAGAAGATATTGTATCTCTTCTTACAAACAATGTAACTGTTATTTCCATTTAATAAAGCTATGTTATTACGGGCAGCCATCGCTAGGGTTTCTGCTGCCTCCTGCCGAGTAGCCGTCGGCCTGCCTCATCTTCTGTGGCCTTAGGAACATTGAAATGCAGTGAATCCCGGTCTTTGCCGGTGGGAGGGCTTCGTTTTTAGGCGTTTCTTTGAGTTTGGTAGGGTTTGTGTCCTGCTCAGGAAGGCGAGGCGACGGTGGCTTCCTGAAGATGAAATAAGGTTCTCCTCGCCTAGCCCTCGTCCCGGTGGTGTTTCTAGCATCATCGGAAGGCGTGTGGAGATTTGTCTCCGGTGAATCTCGCGGGATTCGGTCGGCGTTTGTCTTCGGTGGATCCGCTTGGATCCGGTCTTCGTTCGTCTATGTTCGTGTGTTTACAGGTTGGATCCTTGCGATCCATGCTTCTCTTCATCGGCGGCGGTTGCTATTCTGTTGCGCTGGTCCTCTGGGGCCTTAGCACGACGACTTCGTGACTGTCTACCACAACAAGGTTTGCCCGGATCCGGTGATGGAGGGGCGATGACGGCGGCGCGCCTTCGGCTCGCTTCAGTGTTTGTAGTCGTCGCTAGGTGGTCTAAGAACATGGATGTAATTTTTACTTTTGGTGTTCTTTGTACTACTGTGACAGTTGATGAATGGATTGGAAGTTTTCTCGCAAAAAAATAAAGCTATGTTATTTAAAAAAAAAAAAACATGCCAGTGGTCCCATGTTGTGTGCGTGGGGGGAGAGAAGATGCGACCCAAGCGACCGACCAATCCACTGCATGCAGCGATTAACACAATCTGACTCTTTTCATGCATGAAAAGGGGTAAACCAGTCCAAAATACACTCGGCCAGGCTCTCCTTGGTATCCGGGATGCTACTTATGTGTAGAGAAAAAAGGATAGGAGGGAGTACATACTAGCAGCATGGTGCTAGCAGATGCACCACAGTATGCATCTAGCGACATTCATCTAGCTGAGTCACCAGTTCGCTATCGAGCTTGTACATACATATTGGAGATTTGGAGGAGCATAGGGCGTGTTTGGATGACTGGTTCCCACCTGGCTCGCACCCGCGATGCAATTTCCAGTGTGTTTGGTTCCCTGCGCGGCCTCCTCGGCCTGGCCCGATCGATGGAAAAGGAGCCCTCTCAGCCAGGCTGAGGGGAACGCAGGAATCGGGCGTATGGGGGAGCCAGACCTGCGCCTGCATCTTCGACCGCAACCTCCCTTATTTCCCTTTCCTCTTTCTCTCTCTCACGCAACGAATCCAGCACGCCAACCCACCGCCGCCTCCGTCTGCGGCTCAGCGTCCGCAGCTGGTCGGAGCTCCCTCGCCGGCCACCGTTCCGATCTCCGTCGCCGACGCTCCTCCAAGCCCACGCCGGTGACTCGCCTCCCCACCTCGACATCGTCGGGTTCCGCCGCCGCCTCAACGCCGCCGAACTCTGCCATTGCCGCACGCACCAGGCACTACGCCACCCACCACCGATCGAGAGGAAGACGGGGGAGGGGAGCATCTGCGCGTCACAAGCCGCAACTAGCATCTGGCGCCGTGTTTCCCCCTCAAACTGCGCCTTCGCATCTCCTCCCGGCTGCCCATCTCCGGCTCAGCCATCTCGTCACCCTTCACCTCTTGATCTGGTTGGTGTCGGCTGCCATCTACCCCATCTAAGTGGAATGTCTATAGTTAAGGCTTGTTTTACTGGTTGTTTTTGTCCATGGAATGATCCAGATCCAATTGAAATGATGGAAAATGGAAGAGAAAAGTTCACATAATTAAGCTCAAATGCAGCCTACCAAACAACATCTGTTGTATATAGCATGTTTCGTGCACCTATATCATACAATCCACCAAACACACATCTCAGCTCATCTTTGCATCAGGTCAACCAGGCCACACTCACCCAGTATCCCCATGCGATGCAGGCTAGAGCCACCCAGGCAACCAAACACGCCCATATTGAATGCTTTTATCGTATCATCCAGTGGGGAGATTAGTGAGGGCCAAAGGAGGGCCAATGGCCCTCCCCTCCCAAACAAATATATTTCTTTACATAAACATATAATATTTAACATTATTTGGGTCAAATTTAACATAATACACTAGATTAGCCTCCTCAGCTCTGTTTAAGACTCATTTATCCTTCTCTCGAATTGCGTTGAAGCTCCGCCACTGGTACCATCTACTCTTACAAATGTTGCTCTCTTATTTATGGTGAAAATCATGAACAAGTTCATCCATGGAACTAGCTCTCTCAACAAATTAATTTGTCGATTATGTCTATAGTTGCAGTGTAGCTGGCCCTCTAATGTATGGGTCACTCTGGTTTCATACTCTGGTTTTACTGAGATTGTACATATATATAAGAATCATAAGGGAAATGAGGCTATGCCTATGAGGTCACCGTCCAGTACCTCGCTTAGTTTAGTTCACGTTAAAGTTAGTTTAAATTTGTTAATATTTGTCCGTTTGGTTGTAAATATTTGAAAATTTAACAAATTTCGTCCGTTTAGCATGAATTCCGTCCGTGTTTTTGTTTGAAGCTTCTGAATTGGACCGGATATTTGGTGCTTACGGTTGAATGGTCTGCGTCCCTAAAGTTGGCGGACATTTGATGAGGTTTTTTTTGATGAATCGCGTTAGAGTTGCCATGTTAAGGAAAAGATGTATCAAGCTGTACGTGTTTGTTTGTCACGGTGCATGCTGGTGTCGATGGTTAAATACGGATAATAAAGTTTCAAAAAGCTTAATTTAAATTGGCTGCAAAACTGGATGGAATCGGCAAGAAAACAAAATTCGCACCAAATCCATTCCCCAGCATCTCTCTCCCTCTCTGCCTTGCCTTCTTCAACCGCCATAGATCTCTCGTCCCGTCGTCCGTGCCGTGCACCTCGCGTCACGGCCAACCTCGCCGGCATCAGCGTGCCTCTCTGCCCTCTGTCCGAATCCCCACCCCACCTCTGGCCGTGGAAGGGAGGCGGGAGATCGAGCTTGACGGGGCGGAAGCTAGGGGGACGGCGTGGGCCGCCTCCGCCGTGATCTGGCCGGCTCTGCCCGTATCCTCCGTCCCCGTGGCCTGGAGCCAGTCAGCAGTGGCCGGCGCCGCCCTCTTTCTCTGTCGGCGCTCTGTCTGATGGCGTGCGGGAGTGTGCCGCCAAGGCCCGAGGCTGGAATCGACGGAGGCCCTGCAAAGCAAAGCAGATGCTCTGCTTCCTGTCCGAGGTTCCGAGCTGAGAGCCCTTCTTTTATTCAAAAAAAAAAAAGGTTCCGAGCTGGTCCTTTCCGAGCAAAGCAGACGCTCTGCTGCCAGGGTGTCCGCCGGAGATGTTCTCACGGTGGTGGGAGGGAAAGGGATAGCGTGTCCGCCAGAGATGCTCACACGTACGGTGGCCGGAAGGAACGGCGATAGCTTGTCCGCCGGAGATTCTCTTGGCTCCCGTGCATTCTATCTTTCTTGTCCCAACCAAATACATCTCATAGGCACAGCTCCTCGGCCTTGGCAGCACTCTGCTCCACCTCCACCTCCACTCCACTTTCCACTACCAGTACGTTTCCCCAAATTGATCCTCTCTCATTCCCAACTCGACATTGCCGGTGATCAATGGCGTCGGGCACCAGAGAGGAAGCTCCCAGCTCGCCCATTGTGGTCCAAACTAACTCTCCACCGGAGATGGATGCCCGGCTGCTAGCGCTGGTCTGCTCAGGCACTTTCCAGGATCTAGAATCATTCCTCGATGGGCAAGACAACCAAGCAGCTTCCAGCTCCGGAAGCTCGGCGATGCCGCGACCTTCTGGTGACGACGAAGAAGCATTTCTCAGAGAGTCACTCCTGGACGGGGTCACCGTCGGAGGCAACACTGTTCTCCATGTGGTCGCCACCAATGGTGACTCTGAAGACTTGTTGAAGAAAGCCGGCCTCGTCCACAGGAAGGCGCGGAACCTCCTCTGTGCACAGAACAATGACGGAGATACGCCCCTGCATTGTGCTGCACGGGAGCGGAACTTCGCCATGGTGACTCTTCTAATTGATCTTGCTAGAGGCAATGATACCAATGCCAACAGAGTGAAGGCACTGCTGAGAACAGAGAACAAGATCAAATGGACAGCCTTGCATGAGGCTATCAAGTCTGTCCCCGTTGGGCACGATGATATCGTCGAGTTGCTCATGAAGGAGGACTCGCAGTTGGCCAGTTTTCCGAAAGATGGCACGTCACCGTTGTACCTGGCCATCTTGGAGGGGAAAAGTTTCATCGCGGAAACACTCTATGAGTTGAGTGGCGGCGTACTCTCATACACTGGACCAAATGGACAAAATGTTTTGCATGCTGCTGTTCTCCGAGGCCAAGGTAAATGCGCGCCTTCCTCTTCAACTTTTAAATCTCGTTTTCACCTACTCCTACCATTTTTCGTATACATTTTTGAAAGATATGTACAGTATAAAATACATTTGCCTCATCAGTGTTTTACATTTTGGATTCAGGACCATTAATGTATTGTTTAAAGGCTATACGACGAGTTCTATGTTCTAAAAACATATAGATTTGTGTGTTGGAATAATCCAAACAGAGTTTTAATCGGATTAGGTATGTTAGTTTTGGAGTTTCATATCCGAGTCTGTGTCGAGTAAGTCAACGATTCAGAGTCTAGGCAGTCACTGAATAGGCTATATATGTGAATACACCTAGCTTGTACACCACCAGAAAACAAGAAGAGAAATAAAGATAAAAAATGCATGATATGTGCTCCCATGCGTGCGTTCTGGTCGAGCAAATTCAGAGCGGATAAATGAAATCGTGTCTTGTGTTTCCGTTCATGGTCGGAGTTGTGCATATATGATGAGTTGTGTTGCTGCTGGACATGAGCTGCCGCAAGATTGTGTCTTCAATCTTTGGAAAAGCTAACATCTAGTTTAGCATTCTTTTTATAGCTTGTTTGCCTTTTTGCTCTCTATTTATATTGATTGGTTTAACCGCTTGCAGATCCTACAAAGATGTTGGAATGGAACAACGTCCTTGCATTGCAACGGGATAACAACGGACGTACACCTCTTCACTTTGCCGCCACAGCTGTTCTAGGGAATCAGAAAATACGTTCACAAGTACTGAAAGCCAATGCAGAGGCATTGTATCAGCCAGACCACAATGGATCATTCCCCATACACATGGCTGCATCTGTCGGTGCAACAAGGGTAGTCAGTGAATTTATTGAAAATACGCCCAATTGCGCCGGTTTACGTGATGCTAGGAAAATGACATTTCTTCATGTTGCAGTTGATAAAAAGAAAATATCGACAGTTAGTTATGCTTGCAAGAACGGAACATTATCATGGATTTTTAATATGCAAGACAAGAATGGGAACACTGCACTGCACCTAGCTGTCCAGGCTGGCAGTGTTAAAATATTTTGTTGTCTGTTCAGGAATAGACAAGTACAATTGAATTTGACAAATAAGAACGGGGAGACTCCGCTAGATATAGCGTATCAAAATATTCCTAAAGGGCTGCATGCTTACATGGTAATGTACACTGTCATTTTACTTTTAAGCAGAAGCTTGTAGGTGAACATAAACAACTGAGATTTGTGCGGTCTAACTTCTACTTATGTTGATTTTGCAGCACAGTGAAGCAAGAATACTCTCCTTACTTCAATATGCTGGTGCTAAAAGGGGTATCTGTCACCAGGATTACCTTGAAAAAAACAATATTGTCCAAAAAAAGCAGGGTGAAATAGATGAAATGGAGAAAGTGAAGGACGCGACACAAAGTCTATGTATTGGGTCGGTCCTTATCGCAACCGTGACATTTGGTGCAGCTTTCGCCATGCCTGGAGGTTACAGAGCTGATGATCACACTAATGGAGGCACACCAACACTCGCTGGAAGGTATGGTTTTGATGCATTCACCCTGGCCAATGGACTTGCGTTCACTTGCTCCACTATGGCAACAATTTCTCTCATGTCTTCTGGATCACCTATACGACATCCTCGGAGCCGGATAGAGCACTTACGCATTGCCTACTATCTCATGTCGGTTTCAGTTACAAGCTTGGTTGCTGCCTTTGCACTGGCTACCTATACCATACTAGCTCCGCTTGCTCATAAGACCGCCATCGGATTATGTATCTTGAGTTCTCTCATATTGCTCTATCAAAATTGGGAATTGGCAAGCAATAATATTGCTATGGTAGCACCCCTCTGCAGGAGAAAAGGGATAGTTTGGACATTTGGAGTGTCAGCATTCTTTATCGTGGCCAATGTTCTAATTCAGTTATGGCCCATAATAATCGTATTTTCTTTGGCCACAATAAACTACCATAGTCGAAAAGTGGAACCATCGGTACAACCGCCGACACCATTAACTTGAGGAGGGACCGAATAGGCAGTGAAAGAGGGAATATTATTTGTATCAGTACCATATTTTCCAAGTGTGATTTTTTTCACTGTTAGATGGAGATTTTGATCATATATACTACAATCAAAATTGTGTTTTTGTTGAGAAACTTCGATAATATGTGTATGTGTTCTGTGGTGCTTAGACATTTATTTGTAAGTGTTAATGCGCTTGTAATGCAAACAATGGTCAGTGTATTTGCTTGCAAACTGCTTTGTGATGATTTGTGTGATTCATCTGACCTAATAGAAGGAGCTATGCTATTTTCTGTTATGAGTTGATCTTGTTAACAATATTTTGAGTATAGAATCCTCTATACTGGTTGCAAAGAAATGACTTATTTTGGTCATGCCGGCTGGTCACACTCTTTGCCATGCCACTAATGGTCTCTTGGTATGTCTTCTTCCCAAGAGCGTCATTTTTCTTACTGAAACCGGTGAAGAACCAACGGGCTCAGTTCCCCAGCAGGGTCGGCAGCACCGCGCGGCGTCGTTTCCCGGAATCCAGGGCAATCGTATGGCATCATCGCGTACGGCGGCTGGCCTTCCAAGAGAAGGGGAAAGCCTGCTAAGTGGTGCTTGAGATATTGATGGGATGACTGAGATCAAAAGTCAAAAGTATCCCACCTAGGTGGTGCTTCCTGTATCGGTACAGAATATGGATATCTTGTCATGACCTTTGCGTATGCGAAATCCAACTGAAAATTACTCTGAATCCAATACAACGCATGACTGCATCGTCAAAGATGGTGTATTGCTCCTCAATCTTTGTGCTCCAAACAGCAGGCAGACTGAATAGAAACTGTACTTACATGCTATACATGTACAGGGAGCAGAGTGTCGCTAAGACTCTGAAGTACACTGAAAGCCCAACAGGTAATACCAGGTGGATTGCTAATCTATATGGATCGAGGTCGCGTTTCACGAGCTGCAATTCTTTGAAAATGTTGTGTTGCAACTACATCATGCCCGTCAATGAACAAAAACAGAGCATGCAGTCCAACACTTAATCCGATCCACACAGCTCGATGCGACAAGTTACTGAATCTTCTTGCAAGTTCAGAAAGAAGAAAAACCCAGTGCGTGTTGTTCTACCAAATCCTACATGAAGTTCTTGGTGTCATATCTTCACATTGCCCGGTGCAATTCCATCAAAACGCAAGCGGAATCGACGGGGTGCCGTGTCATCGACGGAGAGACGATGTGAAGAAGGTGAAGTCCGGGTGGTGCGCACCGACTTGCTTCAACCAGGAGGCTGCCGCCCAGTGGAGCTCAGACAACCTCCTAGTGTCCGTTGACCCGGGCCTCCTCCACAGATCCCCTTGCATCCGGTACGTGGCCAGCCCGAACGGCGAGAGCGCCGCGATCTCGCCATCATCGTGTTCCGGTCCGCTATGTATGTTGTCTGCAGGTGAAGAAACAACGACGCTTGTTAGCATCAGCAATGACTGCAAGTTACTTGCTTCCTACTACACTGCCATGGTGGAAGAAATTTGTCGGTTTCACAACGAATGTACGTGGCAGATGGTAAATATGTACCTTGGAAGACCGATGAGATGGAATGGTAGGTGAGGAAGCAGGCAGAGGTCCCCTTCAGGTTGACAGGAGCAGGGATGTGATAGATTGGGTACCTAATGATCATGGACTAAGTCAATGTTGATTAATTGAAGTTCATCATACCTCAGCAAGATAATGCTAACAAAATGTTATCTCGACCGACCAGCAAATAAGTAGAGAACAGTGGAGTGATGTCAGAAATCCAAGTTGGCTAGTTAATTAAGTACCATGCCACGGACATCCAACTGGACGGCGAGAGCTCCGCGCTGCTGAGCGACATGAGGCACGGGTAATCCTGAGCCAGCTCCGCCACCTGCTCAGCATCGATCAAGAATCAGAATCACTCACCAACTCCGGCAGACCGGCGAGCAGAGATGGCCATGTATGAACCTTGTGAGCCAGCGGCACCCTCTCGTAGGGCGAGTCCCACTCCCTGTACTGAAAACTCAAGTATCCGCCCTGCTTCGCGGAGGCGCCGGCGCAGCCGTTGCCATCGTAGGTGGAAGAAGAATCGTCTTCGTCTGACGCAGCGTCCCAGGAGGAGGAGCCAGAGCCGGCGAACCGGTCGCCCACGCTGTCGTCGCTCCACGAATCTGTCTCGCTCCCCGTGCTCCTGCGCACCAAGAAATCAGTCAATGGCCGGTCCAGCAAGCAAGAATCATGACAGATCGAAATGCACGGGTGGCTGTTCCAGTTACAGACCGATCAATTGATTACCTGGAGGTGGCGCGAAGGGTGTGTGTTGCTGGTTTTGTGGCGGTGTATAGCTGGACGGCGGAGAGGTAGGGGACGAAGTGCTGGGTGGTGACTACGGCGCGGTCACCGGCGTCCCGGACGGGCACGGCGAGGCCGTAGGCGCTGCTCTCGGCGTAGTGCTCCCACAGGTCGGACAGGGCGAAGTACTCCACCGCGTCCTTGTTCTTGCCGTCCGGCTGTTGCCACACGCTGCTGGGCGCGCCCTGGAAGCGTTCCTGCCGAGCAGAGAAATACCGAAACTGCTCAGAACATAGCAAAACAGAGCCGCTTTGCTGGTAAAAGCAGAGGACCTGCCATGATCGATTGGTAAGGGAGGAGGCGTGTGTGGACAGGTGGATGGATCACGTACCATGGTGGTGGAGCGCCATGGGAGCAGGGGCGTGGCGGCCTGGAGGAAAGCCTCGAGATTGCTGCTGCTCTTCATCTTTAGCAACCAGATCGCTTGCACGCATCAACGTACGGAATGATCTGTGTGTTGTTCTTCGTCCCGCGATCGAGCGACCGGGCAAGAATCGGAAGGAGTGGATCAAGATTGGGAGAGACGCCGAGCTGAAATAGCAATTGATACTAGTTTCTAGTGGTGCTAGCTAGCTGAGGTGAGGTAGGAGGAGACGGTGGATAGGAGGAAGCCAGGGGAGCGGTGGACTGATGGATCGGATAGAGGGAGGGGAAGCTCATCCACAGCATCGAATCCAGCAATCCATTTATGATTTATCCATGCAGACCCAGAGGTAGGTGGCTAGCTAGGAGATGAGAAAAATTGGGTGCCGGTTGATTTGCAGGGAAGAAGAAGAAGAAGAAGTACGACCATGTCAATCGCTTGTGGGCGATGGAGGTGGCGCCAAGGCCAGCAACTCATGGCTGTGGGCTGTGGGGGTGAGATTCGCGGGCAGTGGAGGAGATCCAACACTCACTGTGGTGTCGCTGCTGTCCACACACGCTCTGTGACAAATGGGGTACTGGCTTGGCTTAACTGCTCCATGTGACGTGGTATACTGGCTGGCTAGCTAGCTAGCGGCCAGGCAGTGGAGATCCTGCGTGTGGATGGGGGTGAACTGAGTACACCGCACCACATGCCCTGCCGTTTGCTATGGTCTACGGATGATGTGTATGCCATTAACCAGGATGGTTTGAAGAGATCGAGCGCACTCGTGATGTGAGATCCAAGAAAGTAAGAAAGTGAAAGGGTTTTGGATAAGGCGATGACCGACGAGCGACCGAAAAGTGAGGGTAGCGGGGGGGGGGGGGGGGGGGGGGGGGGGGGGCGGGGGCGGCCGGAAGAGAGGTAACTATTTTTTCTAATTTTATAGCAGACCTAAAAACTGGATATCTAAGTTTCAACTTCTATGTTTACCACACATATTTGTGCATATGTAATGCCCTAAGTAATATGAGAGTATGAGACTCATGTCAAATAAATCCTACATAAATAAACAAAAACAATACTAATTATTATATAGTTCATCAATCAACAATCCAAAATTTAACTCAGTTGCACTTCAACCCGAAAGTGCATAAGCCAATTATGGTTGTCTACCCTCCTACAAATCACCTCACGGCTCACAATGGCACCGCCTTGTTTCGGCCACTTGTTCTTCTCCATGTCGATCAACATGATCATGGCAATGTCCTCATTTTCATCTCACTCGTGTTCCTCCTTGGAGGAGGAGACGTCGTATGAGATCAAACCACGCCAACTCATCTATACAATAAAACATCTTCGATTATGAACAAGCTTGAGATCGCAACAAATAGCAAAAAAAATTACCTTGGAGGAATTTCGCCGAACACATAGCGGGCACCGAGCTTGATTTTGGTCGGCGGAGATCGCCAGGCTGGAGATGGTCGCCGATGCCTAGGGAAGGTGTCCGGAGAGACGGTAGGAATGGAGGGGAGTCAGTAGAGCTGGCAAGACTGACGGTATCACGGTGCCCGAGCGCTAAGAGCTCGGCCGAGATCGACGCCTTGGTGGTAATCACGCGGGCGGCGGCCGACCAGGAGGCGGCGTTAGGGCGGCTGGGCTGTGGGGTGGTTGGAATAGGCGTACCAATTTTCAACGGCAGTCACGGAGTCACGACGGATGGCACGAGCAAAGGGAATGGGCGGTGGAGCTCGGGTCTGCCGCGGGAGCAGCAACGGCAACATCTATTGCAGGAATCAGCGTCCTAGTCGAGGCGGGGTGAGGCAGTGACGGAAATGTTCACGGGAGCGGCCTTTGTTGTATGCACCGCGTTTTTTTTTTTTTGGTATTACGGTAGTGAGGACCTATATTTTTGTTCTTGCTAAAATGCCAGTGAACACTCTCTCTGACAGACACCAAACATGGTGGAAATGTTAATAAAAATGCCAGCAAGGTTACATGTTTCCTTTTTAATTTTTACATGCATCAATTTAATGTGCTTTAAAATATAAACATGTGATTAAAAGAAATAAAAGTGAGGCTTTTATTTGCGGGGGAAAATAAAAGTGAGACTAAAAAACTGGGAAATTTAAAATTGAGATGGGCCCAACAAACTAAAAATGAGGGAGGAGCTGGTAGCTACTACCACACCAATAGGTGAATATTGTTCTCCTGGCCTTTTCGTGCGAACCGGAGAGACCTCGTGCGAACCAGATTACGCTGCGTGCAGTGACCAATATGCCAACTTTCAGTTTATGCGAAAAGGTGGCCAAAAACTAAACATTAGGGCCTTTGAATTTCGATGAAACTATGCATGCGCGGAACAATTGTGCTTACTTTCTTTCTTTCTTTGTAATAAAAGGGCCAAAGGACACAACACTTACAAAGCCATATTTATAGAAATTAAAAGTTACATACTAGGTCCTTGGAGACAGGCCCGGGCCCTAGGGGTGTGCAGCCGGTGCGACGGCACAGGGCCCCAACTTTCAAGGGGCCTCGTATTTCCAAACGCGGTCCAGATGGTACAGAGAGCAACAAATCAGCGAGTACTCCTTCGGAAGACCTCACAAGGGTCATCTTTAGTGGGCTGCGAGCGCGCCACATGGAGCACTCTCAACCGCCGCCACGTGTCGTGCTCTGGGCGCTCCCTCCGGATTTTATTTTTTTTCGGGTTTTTGGCTTTTAGATGATTTTATTTTGGTTTTTCGGCTTTTTGGTTTTCCCCCGTGTTTACTTAGGTTTTCAACAAAAAAAATACCGATATTTTTATGCAAAAAAACATGATTTTTTCTTCCGCGAGAGTCACAGATTTACTTCTCATGGAGGCATGGATTTGCTTCCGCGACAGGCATAGTCATGCCTCTTGAAAAAGAAAAAAAATTGTGTTTTAATGGCGCTGAAGCAGTATTTTGCACTCAATCATCCCATTGCATTCAAACAATCATATTACAATGGTGTTACAATAATTAAGATTATTAATGAAGCAAACATACAGTATAAGAAGTGTAGGGCAACAAATAAACATGTAAAATTCTCAACTCATAAAATGAACAACGAATCAAGATGTTTTGAAGCACTGTATCGCTCGCAATCGATTACCGCAATATGTCTTCGACTCAGTGAAGTCGTTCTTCATCTCGCTCTAGCTGGAAGTGAAACTTCCCATCCTCATTTACAACCTCTTTGTTGATGATTCTGGCCAACACCTTTTGGAGGCAGCCATGCTCTGTTAATAGTTCCCCTATGTCCATGTCCCTCTCCATCTCTTCGGACCACTTGATGATCTGGCTATGATTATGCAAATATTTGCTTTTCTTCAAAAAGTCGTCCATGATAGCCATGGCACATTATCCAGACCTATGAGAGGTTTCCACATTTTGTTCTTGATAGCAACAAGCGCTAGTGAAGAACTTGAATTCTGAATGTTCTGTTATAGTCTCTCTGACGTTCTTACACTTGGCGAGAGCATCATTTAGAACCTTCTTCAATCTGGTCCATTGCTTTTGAGGGTGTCTCTTCGAATCGAAGAAGTAAGCCAAGCCCTGCGTCGGCAATAGTGCGATTACGATCCAATGTCGGTCGCTGCGCAAACAAATGAAGAAATTAGCATTGATGAGATCAAACCAAAAGGCCATTTATATGTTTCAAAATAAATTAGTGAACGTTAACGATTTACTTGTCGCAGTATGGCACTAGAAAGGTGTCCGCATGTGGATGATTGACAATAAAGAACGGGAACAGGTAGTCCGAGATGACCTCCTGGCCTTCTGTGGTTTCCAGGTTGTGGCAGTGCATGTAAAAAGGATCAGGTAAGGACACTTTACCATGCGGGAGTAGGGGATCTGTAGCTCGATGAAGTACCCAGAGCCTCATTAACTCTGGGGAGATTGCGCTGACAGAGAAGATATTTGCATGGATGACCACATTAAAGACCAGATCAATTCTGTTTGCTTGAGACTCCTGGACAAAACTATAACCTTCTATCACCTTGGCCGTGTATCCATGTTGACCTTTTTTTGATTTATCTACCACATGGGCGTGTAGAATTTGAAGATCAATCGAGAGGGTCTCCAACAAAGAGTCCGATAGAAGCGGTTCCCCGGGCTTATACATGTTCATTTTCCGCCCTTCAGGGATGACAACAGGCATAGGTGGTTTGTCTGCGGATGGTCCGCAACTGTCACGTGCATTCTTCTCCCGTGAATGTGGATTATCTAGCACTGCGTCTCCGGTGCCGGCATATCCTTAGGGAATCTCCTCTATATCATTCATTGGCCACTTAAGCAGGTGGCTCTGGGTCACTTGCCATAACATAGTGACGCCGTCTTCAGGGGGGTGAGGCAACGACCAAGATTCGAAGCCCGTCACTACCTCCTACACCTGCACCCTCGTCATGCCAAGTGGCAGGACAACCCAGTAAATCATTCTGCTACCATCGGTAAACGGGATGATTTGACCCTTGGCAACCCTTGTCTTCACCCCGTCCACGTTGGCTTGCAGCCAGCATGGAATAAAGGGGGATCCACGTGGCTGATGGGTGATGATAGGTGTATGTTGCTGGGTAGGACTTGCCGCGCCGTGCGGAAACATTTCTGCTAACCTTTTCTCGACTGCTGCATCTACTACTGCATCTAACTTAGTTTTGCTTATGTACTTCCTTCTGTATTTTTTTAGTTCTTTGGTTTCGGGGTAGGCGTCGTCCCACAACATCTTACCCCCTCCCAACGCACGCCCAGTCTTGGGCTTCCTGTTAACCCCAAAACCCGCGTTCACTGCCTGGGTAAGAGGGTCATCATACCTATAGCCGTGGGGAGATTCATGAGGACCCGGTCCAAATTCCTGCTTTATTTTTCTCTACAAAAAATACATGTGTTTTGGTAAACAATTAGTATGGTACGTAATAAATAAGTTGTGGGGACTAAATTATTAGTGGTGATTGACGTTACCAAGTTCTCCACCGTCGAGCGAAGTTCCTGCGTCGGGAGGACCAACTCCTTACTGTCTGGGTCTTGCACTGCACGGGCCCTGAGAAAACGGAAGTCCCGAGCACGATCTCGATGTTCGCAGAACGGAGGCTGTTTACCCGCGGCTATAAACTCCGCGGCCTCCTTCTCCCACTTGGGTTCTGCAGCTTTGTAACCACCAGGGCCCATACGGTGGTTACCTGGCAGATTTTTCCATAAATTACGGAAATGATCGCTTATCTCCTTGCTTGACTCACTACCAGAGGATTCACAAAACTTCGTCCATTCTTCGTGATCCATAGTTGGATTGAGCCTCTTAACGGTCTCGAAGTCCTTACCAACTAGATTGCAACGGGCACTGCTCTTCCAATCCATGGCATAATCTTCGGCTAACTTCTTGACATCAGGTGGAAATTCATAACTACGGTTTAACGCCAGTAGTAGATTCTCCTTGTGTCCGACCAAATCCTTGCTACCGATCGGGACAGTTTTTCGCAAGATGCAACCTAGCATTTTGCTATACCTTTTTGCTGCGTCCTCTGGGGTGACGGGCTCGCCACTCGGGCCAACTGCGGTGATTGCAATTATACCTTCGTGAAGCTTGTTTGGACCCCTTGCCTTTCGGTTGCTCTTCTTTGTGGCGGCCGTGCTGGATGAAGTCCCGTCAGTGTGGCTCGTGTCCCCTGTCCACGTGCTGCCCATCTTGACGTCAGGGATGGCCGAATCATCCACGTCAGGGGCGCTCATCTCGACGTCAGGGTTGGTGTACTGAGGTTCCTTCTGAGATGACGCTCTGGCGCCGGGATCCATTTGTCCAACTGCAATATTGTAACAAAAAGTTATGACCGAACATAGAAAGAGAATGGCAACTGAAAAATTCGGCATGACCTTTGCTAAAAGTAGGGCATATTGAGTACCAGAAATTTGACGAAACGGAAACGAATCAACGTTTCGTCAAAACATTGGCACTCATATTAAGTCCTAGAAATCAAACACAACCATCTGATTCTACATCGAATGACATCACCCCATCCACGTGTTTGTACAGGTACATCTAAGAACATCTAAGATCTAAATCCTTTGTGTGGCATTTCATCGAACACGTTACAATCGTCTATAATAGTGGAACATATAGATGTGAAATGTAGTGAAATTATACCTTGACACAGATGTGAATCAGAAATTTGCGACGCCGACGACGGTGTTGATGAGACGGCCGGGTTCGTTGCGACGGCCGCGAGGTTGTCAAGGTGCTTTCCCACGGGATCCCGCGGGGAAAAAACTACAGCTGTGGTGGCGGCGGAGTACGAGCATCGGCGACGGCTGCGGCGGCGTCGCGCGGACCGGACGACGCGATAGTAGAGAGAGCTGCGCGGCGGCGGACCGGAGTGCGCGAGAGTAGAGAGAGGTGCGCGGCGGCCGGCGGCAGTTGCGGTGGACGAGCGCGCGAGAGGTGGGAGGGAACAGGGGAACGGATTAGGTAAGTTTCGAAACTATGCGCGGGGGGGGGGGGGGGGGCGGCGGGTGGGCGCGTGTTTTCGGTTAACACACGGCGGGCAGCACGTGGCACCTGCCACTGCAAAAACTAGCAACGGCGGGCGAGCAGGGCCACCCGCCAGCCCAAAGCCTACGTACGTAAAATCTGTCTTTCACAAATATTCGTTGCGTAAACATACGGCAGCGCACTTTTCAGTTTTTAAACATATTTTGGACTTGAATTTTTTTTTTCATGTGTAATATACGCCATCAGAAGCCCCGTGCTATAATTTGACAACTTTTGGAGTTGGTTTGCTATTTTCGCGGTATTAACTGAATTTTCGGCTAGTAAAAAAAGCAAAACAAACTTTGACCGTGCTAACGAGGTTAGAAATGTTTGAAACTTTCCATGGCGTCTTCATTGAACACCTGTAGGGTCTGATAAAAATTAGAGATCATTACGACCAAAACCTGATACACATCGTGTGCAAACAGGACACTCCTCCGCCAAGTGTATAAGGGTTTCGAAACGGCCACCTCACACACAGAACTCAATTTTTAAACATATTTTGGACTTGAAATTTTTTCCATCTGTAATATACGCCATCAGAAGCCCCGTTCTACAATTTGACAACTTTTGGAGTTGGTTTGCTATTTCCGCGGCATTAACTGAATTTCGGGCAAGCAAAAAAGGCAATAAAGTTCTGTGGCGGGCAGTACAGGATGCACGCCACTGCTGACTCCTTGATTTTTTTTATTTAAGCGGGTGACTGCATTGCGGCAGTGGCGAGTGCCTTTGTTGCCCGCCACTGCAAACATCTGGATATGGAAAGTTAAAAATTTGGGAGGGTCACCCCACTATATCTGTGGCGGGCTTATTCCACGACCACCACTGTAAGACGAAGTAGACGTGGCGGGTGCGCCGCATTGCCCGCCAGTGGTAGGTTCCAACACGCTAGCAAATTTTGCGAGTCCAGCTGTGGCGATCACTCCGGCGCACCCGCTACTGCTACACTACTAGCACTGGCGGGTCCTTTCTGGCACCCGCCGCTGCTGGTTTTCAAAATTAGCTGTGGCGGGTACCCGGCTTCACCCGCCACTAATTTGTGATCACCTATAAGCCCTTTCCAGTAGTGATGTGCCACACAGCGGCGGCAGCTAACTCTGCGGGTGATGTTGGGTTCGTCAGCGACCCAAATGTCCACGAGGGGCACCCATCTAAAGTCTTCTTCTCTTCGTCTAAACTGGTGCCATGCCATGCTCACTCATGATACTAGACGGATGCCGCGCGCGTTGCTGCGGAATTTGTATAAAATAAAAATTGCACAATAAAATTTCGTTGAACTAATCAACCTAGCTAGTGTCTCCGTTTCTCCTGTAGAAAGATAATTCCTTTACCAACATTTGAAAAATAAATAAATGTGAATCTCACTGTATAAGTCCAAAATGGAAACAAAACATGTAAAGCAACGTAGTGTGAGCTACACACATGCGTCCGTTTTCTTTCCGAATTAAAGAAAACATTATGCGTCAATTACTGCATGCATATTTTCATGCAAGCGTTCAATTACTGCGTGTGCTTGGTGGAGGCTCTCAACATGTAGATCTAAGGGCTATTGTAGACTGATCTAATATATCTAATGGCTAAACTAATTTGGATGATGTGGCACAAGGAGAAGGGAGAGAATTCCTGTAGTGGGGGCCAACTATTTAGATATAGTAGATTTTATTTCAGACACTCATGATTACAACTTACCAAGAATGGGGGACTAGTACATCTAGTACGAATCAGAGAATATATCTGGTTTCTAGCACTTAAGATTCAATTTCATGGAATTTCTTGATGAATCTTTCAAAGAAAATTATGCACTCAGACTAGGCCTCATTTTAAGGTTTGGCACAGGGCCTCTGATTTTGCCAGCCTGGCCTTGCTTGGAGAAATCGACGATATATATTTCCCTCCTTCACTCAATGACAACGCGTTGTGAGCAAAGCTCGATGCCGTCTCCGGACCTCCAAAACACCGTAAAAAGTAGGCCATGTGGGCAAGTCCCCTAACTTAAATTAGAGAATTTGGACAGGATCGGTATAGTACTTGCGGCCATGTGGGCAAAGGCTGTGGCTTTAGTGGCCATGGAACAAGCTTAGAGCATTTCCAACAGCAAAACAAAATTTTGCCTATCTAAATCCATTTTTAGACGAGGAGAGAAAATATTTAGGTAGCCAATTTTTTTTACAAAAGACCTAAGAACTAGATACCTAAATTTCAGCTTCTGCTTGTACCACATATATTTGTGCAGATGCATTGCTCTAAATAATATATCAAACTCATGTCAAATAACTCCCACACACATGTGAGGTAGTGGAGATCGAAGAAATTTCCGTGTGTCACTGTGTATGTATGGATCCATGACTCAAGTTGAGCCCACCACACACACGCCCTACCCCTCTTGAATGAGTGGATGATGTGGTGTGATCCAAGAAAGAAAGAAAGAAACAAAGGGAAAGCGTCCGGATAAGCAGCGGATGCGCGATGGCAATCGCAATGATCGATAAGCAAGTTAAAAGTTAGAGGTGGGGACGGCGCAATGAGAGAAGTCCCATCCTCCTTCCTTTCTCCCAGGTTAGTCTAGGCAACATTGGAGCTATGTTGTACATCCACGGTTCCTGTCTTATGTAATTCTCGAAATAGCTCATGTATAAATACACAAGTCGTTTTGGCTTGAGTTGGTTTTGGGATCATCAAATCAGTTTAGACTTTGTTAAAAAAATAAACTGCTCTCGGCCAGGCTTGAGAGATATCAATTATGTTACTAGTGTCGTGTCACCAAGTTGGATCCATAGCGTAAGCATGATATACTAGTTTCTCATGTGTTACCACCTAGTGATTTACGAATTTGTCACTGTATTGGTACCAAGGTTATCACGTGGTAACTTGTTATAAAATTGGTTTGCAACTAATACATTATCGTCGAGCAACAAAAGAGCATGAGAAAAGCTTGTCAAAATATGTCCATGTGGGTCTAGTTTGAAGGCCACACTAATATGAAGTCTATAATAAAAACGGATTGTGAATCTCATAAATGTTTAGGCTCTGAATTTTTTTTACTCGTGAATCAACTTTTAATCCAATGTTCTCATCATGCTTGTGATTTTCCTTGTGCACTTTGCGATCTCACTTATCTCTTGTTGTGTGCACCTAGAAATGCAAACTAGAATGTTCTTGCACAAACTAGATTGTGTCATGGTGCGGAGACCAATACACTAACATCAGATCGTTAAGTTTTCAAAAAATTATTCAAAACAACGACATTACAAACATTGAATTCGACATGCTATGAACAATATGATTTCATACCAAGTACAAAGCACATATATTTTGATGCCTAACTACTTATTCCTAAGATAAATACATGCATATTTGACCAAGAAATGAGCACCCATCACGGGCGAGAGCGGAGGGAGGAGGTATTCAACGATAAACTACTTATTGACATCACATACACTCTAGAATAATGTATTTAGTTATGCCTAAACCTGATATATACATTCAGTAGCAGCCGACAAGTTCTACAGATAACTATGAATATTGTGGAAAGGACACATACAAACACACCATAATATATTAAGGTGTATACTTTAATTTGTGGACATGTTATATTTTTGGTATTCTTAATTTAAGATGAAAACCACTATAATATTTTTTTTATAAACAACGCAAATTAAACCACAAAATTAAGTAAGTTGCAAAATATATTGCTTCAGTTTAGCACAAAATGAATATATTCAAATTTATTTAACTTAATGTGTATGAGTGTGATGTCCTTGTCAATTTCGCTAGTAATACATACAAAAAAAATACAATTATAACAAAATATATCACTAGTTGTAGCAATAAGTACAATATATATTTATGTGTCGCGAATAGTTATGATGAAGTAAAAAAGTTTGGTATAAATGGTAGATAACGGTTGATTTTATCTGGCTTAAGGCCTACAAAATGGTTAGATCAAGAATAATGGTTGCCAAACAGATAAGTTACAACGACCTCTTGATTATCGTAACATCATCACCGTTAGTGTCTATGAGCCTATGGGTTGTGTGTGCAATAGGGGTTATGTCGCCCACTTAGTAATTCAGATTGCTCAGACTTTCTTAATTTTCTCACAGGCATGCCTCCGATAGCAAATTGAAGACTTCTTGCACCATGTCTCTAGTGAACAAGATTAATTTCTATTTATACTTGAATTCTCGCAGATTAGGATTGATTTTTGTGGCGACCCATTTAATCAGCTTGTTAGGGACGGAAAAAGAAATTATTTTGAGAAGCCATTTACGCAGTGCCTTACTACCGCCGTCAAGTGCAAATGAGGAGCCGAAGTAACTCCCCCCCCCCCCCCGCCTCTCTCCTTGTCACCTTGCGTTAGTTGCTGTGAATCCTTTAGGACAAAAGGCTTGCAGCAAAACTGCCTTCCCACGTGCCAGCCGTGTGCGAGGCCTGCACGACACACTGATAGTATGTGGTAAGCGAGCGGTCAGATTGAGTCCGGTTGGATGAACTTCCATGTGATAGAAGATTTTGAAGCGACCATCCCACTGACAGACAAGATTTCTCCATTTTTTTTCCTTAGTAACACCCCTCCCCATGTCTAAATCTACCTAAGGTCAACGTTAGAACGCTTACGGTCACCGCTATTTTCCCCTTGTGGACGCTCTAAGAGATACAAGTGTCTCGGTGACTGGTATATCTCAACATCCGCCTACTATCGTAATTGGTTCCATTTTTGTATATGTAGTTCATATTTATAATAGTTTGTATCCGAGATAAATTCATTCCTCGTAATATATTAGAACTAAAGTCCCCATAATTATATTTACTAATGATGTGTTGTTGTTGATGCTACGTTGTCCAATCCATTCGATATTCCTCTCTCCCCTTTATGGATTTACCCTCTCAAAAAAAAGCACATGTAAATTTTCATATGGCTTTATTTATTTTATAAGCTATATCAGAAAATATCTTTGAATTTTGTATCATATTCGATAGCTCCTCGTGCCTTTGTTTGATGGCTCGATTCCTATAATTTGGGTGGGATTTACCTCCGCTACCAATCCCCTATATATGTCCTGATTTGAGTATGTTAATTTTCGTCATGTGTCAATTTTATTTTCTTTTCTTCTTACTATTTCATTAACGGGTATTAGCAACTTATTATTTAAAATTGGATTTCATGATTGGTAATCATGACGTATTCTTCTAATCTTTGTTCACTTGTACAATATGCTTCCTTCATGCCATGCGCTATACTAATATCATGCCTCTGGCACACATTATGTTTTTGGCTGAATTGGTTTTCTTCTTTCTGAAATACGGATATTTCGTACTAGAATCTGCCTATAAGTAGAGTATGGTCTAATAATCAAGATACATAATATAAATTTGCATTAAAAGCTATGTTTAGTGGTCTACTACACTTCAACATATAGATTAATATTTAAACCCTTGTTGAAACAAACACATGGGCCCCGGGGGTTCGCATATGTGCGCCAAAGGCACAACCCTTTCTAGACCCATTATTGATTATGAGTAAATAACCTGAAAGAAATCGGTATGGGATAACATACAAGCAAACTTTGTGGAGCAGCACCAGGGTGAACTGGTGGCAGAGTTGAGAAGCAAGCTGAGATATTGGCTATAGCTTGGATGATAGGACAATAAATCTCAATTGACTTTTGCAAACATGAATTTTTGTCATACTTTGTGCTTCAATAAGGTAGAGACGGGGACGACATGGGGCAGCAGCACCAAGGAGGCGAAGCGTGGACATAGCCGATGCAGTGGTGACAATGGAGGAAAGATAAGCTCTAAACAAGATGCGATATGGTGATGTATAGTCTTGTGATACAAATACATCACCTTTTCTGGAAAGGTGTCTTCTTTGGGCTATTACGTTTGCTCAACTCGGATATATGAGTGGTTACTTAATGATGGAAAAATGATTCATTTATGGGAAGATCAATTGTTTGGGTCTATCCATTCGATTCTCTAGCATCTACATTACGTTTAATTAGATACAATATTTCCAAGAGGCAAAATGTGTTTGCAAAAATATGTTTGTTATGGTCAGATTTAGAATCTTGTCGACCTAAGTTTTGAAATGTACTTTCACCAGAATGATTTGGCAAGATTGGACTACCATGATCTATAAATCTGATTTTGATTGCTACTAGCAAACATGCCCGTGCGTTGCAACGGGATAAAAAATATCTCGCACCACGAATCAAGCTCCCTTTAGTGAGAGACTCATTCATGATCCCAAACGGTGGAGGCGCCATAGAAGGCATCACAATGGTAGCGGTGGCCATCCATGATGTTGACCTCGGTCTTGTAAAAAGCAGGAGTATGTATTGTAATGTAAGACAATACTATATGCCACTATTTTATTTTCCAAAAAAGATCGAACTTTAGATTTGGTTTCCCAACTGCGGCTATGAGACAGATGGCTACTTTAGAACAGAGAGGAATGGTATAAATCAGTTGAGGTGAACATTAATTATTTTTATCTATTTCAAAATTGGTGCACTGCTGTGATATGATAATTGCAGCTGCTTCTTTCATCAATCTCTGGCAGGTACAACAAATTTCTCCAAAAAACTTTTGACATCGGAAGAAAAAGTGCTGCTCTTCTGGACTAATCAAACAAATATGCAGAAGTTAATAATATAACATGATAGCTAAACGTGATTGATCTCATAGTTCTTCACATGTTTCGATGGGAAATGAAGTCCAGTCAAATACTCCCTCCGTCCCAAAATAAGTGTCGCAGATTTTGTACTAAATTAGTACAAATTTTGTACTAGATCAACGACACTTATTTTGGGACAGAGGGAGTAGTTCTTGAGCACCTCAGGGGACTTCACCCATGCCCTGTACTTCGACGGATTGCAGCTTGTAGCGTCTGCAAAAACAAATCCAATTTTCAGGATCATTTATTAACATAAAGTTGAATGTAGGAAAGCGTAAGCAGCTGATCATGTGCTCCTCCAAACTTCAGATAAAGAAATGGTTGGCTTTCTTCTTGTACCCTGACATTCTTGGCCAAAGATGGATGTTATTCTGCACTTTGGCGCTGTTTTTGCCTTTCTTCCTCGTTTGCTCTTCCCCTTCTTTGCAATTTAATCCGCCAGCACCTCATATAAGCATAAAATATTCCAGTGCAATAAGCATGAAGTGTGAAATATACGAAAAGCCTAAAAAAAATTCACGTTTAGTCAAGCAGTCACATCAGAATGCTTTGAATTTAAAGACGGAATTATCTAGCTATCCCGGCCAGAGAGAGGATTTCATTAGTTTTGAACAGCTAGCTGGTGAAATATAATGCCCCATTAAAAAGCTTCATCTTTCACCAAAAGAGCACTTGCAACATTGCCTTGTTGAAATGCATTGACTACCTTGGTAAAGAGCATTATCAAGAATCTGTACCAACAAAATCTCAAACCTACACTACCATGTTTTCAGAGCAAAAAAACCGAAGATAATAAATCAACATTTACATGAATGCAGTGCTCATATTTACGCATGTAAATTGTATGATCGTAATTTATTATTCTTTTGTTATCACTGAATTTTATAGAAATCAGAGGAACCTAGTTTCACAAGTTAAAAAATAAATTTTGAAGGTAACTCAATCAACACAACATCTGACATGTTCAAATCCCCCATCACAATCCTGAAGCTATCTAATCAACCACACAAAGTAGGCATGTTGCTAACTCACCAAGGCTTTGCTAAAGCTCCCGTATTTACTTCGTAGCTGCAAACAACATTCAGCAACAAAAAAATTGAGAACCACTGCACGACAAATGATAAATAGAAGGTAAATGTTGTGTAGCAGGTCTGCAGCTTACCCAAAGAGAGGAGTAGGTGACCCTCGAGGAGTAACAACTAGGCCTCGTAGTAGTGCAACAGAGCTCTCACAAGCAATTGCAGGTAAGACTGCAGAAGCAGCAGTTCGATCAGCAACAACTAACCAATAAAGGAGCAGAGATACAGAAACCATGAGGTGGCCGGAAGAGTCAATATGGGTCAAAGAGCAGTATGGTAGAGACCATGGATCCTAACCCGTCCGTGCATCATCATGAACAATTGGGTTGTTGATGAGCTTACCGTACATGTTAGTTAATGAGAAAAATCATCCCCACATCCTCTCACTAAAAGAATGCATGTCTCAGCTAGGCAGTAGTAGGTACCAACTTGTTATCTATCAAACATGGTGGTGTATATAGAACACGCTAAACCCAACAAAATGCTTCATTGAAAATCCAGGTGGTGTTTGTTATCTGCACCTCAATTCCCCTCTGTATGTCCCTCAGAAATGCCCCGACGACGTTGTGATCCTGGACTGCATCTCCAGCAGCTTTTAGCCGCTATCATGTACCGCTTCAGCTAGAACGTCTCCTCCATGAACCATCCCAATACTCAAAAACATTTGGTTACAGATAAAAGGAGACAATTAACAAAATGCAAAATAGATTAGAGGGGAGATAATGAATAAATACTCTTTAGTTTGTAAAGTTGTTACTGTAAGCTAGCGGCAGCTTGTCTACTGGCCTACTGCAAACTCCATTAAATAAGTGAAGTAATTTTTCATCTAAATTTACTAAGTGTGTGCCTTGTTTTATTCCAGCATTCCATTGTAACCTTCAAGATATACCAATTCTACTTATAATCAATCAATATACTGCCAGGATATTAGCTTTTGCAATCCCACATCTCGTATATATTTGCTAAGGACATGTCAAATACCCAAGAGCTTTTTCTGCACATTAGATTTGACATTGCACGACCAAACACTAACTAAATGGTCAAAAGCATCAGTACTCTTAAGCTTTGACCCAGAGCGAACGTCTCCATAAGCAAGTCCCGCTGCATAATCACAAAAGAAAAGAAACTTCTTCGATCTGAGGCTATAGTTCCCCTTTTTTATCGGACATCAGGGATAAAGCTGATTTTTATGGTCTTTGTGATGAGCTCAACAGGTCAGATCATACAAAAGTTAATTTCGATATTGAAGGTTACTTGCCTGGCAAGGAATTGCCAAAAGAAGATCTCAAACAGTAACGCGTAGGCTGCCTCACCAACGATGCACATGCGAGGGCTTTGATTTTTCAGAAAGAGTGGACTTGGGTAATGAAATATGGCTACCGTGGCCAGAAGAGGACTTGGGATAGATCATAGATAGCACGCCATGGCCACAACTTGTTTCTCGTGGAGCTCTTGCCTTGAAGCCCCCTCAGATCAGTTCGAGGTTGTGTGACAGCCTCCGGCCATGGTTCCTGCAATCATGCTGTCCTTGCGGCGAGCCGATTGTGGCAGGAGGAACCACGAACGCGGCAGGGGACCTGAGAGGAGGTGGTGCCAGGGGAGAGGACTCGCGGCACAGACTTGGACGCACAGTTGTGGAGGTGCGGCGCGATGCCTAGAGGGGGCGGTGACATGCTTCCCGGATACTGGCATGGCGGCGGCTCGCACGGGTACCGACAGGTTTTCCCGATTCTGGCAAAGAAAGCACTCAAGCAAGGGATCCCATGGCCTCGGTCAGACCGATCTGAGCAAGGAGAGGGCTCCCGATCCCCTGTGCCTCCTTCTTCTTCGCTTCGTCGCGCGCTCCAAACACCGTCGAGCTCGGAGCTCCGCCACTGCCCTCGACTTCCTCTTGTCTAGTGCGGTTGCTGCCAGAGCAAGCCACGCACCATGGAGCCTCGCGGCCACTGCCCGCGACCCTACCCCCCGTCGTGCCTCGCGTGGAAGCGCTGCCGCCCGCCTGGTTTCGGTGAAGCTTTCGGCCATCGCGCCACCCTCCTTCCTTCCCTTTGGCTCCCCTTCTCGTGCCTACTGCCCGCCATGGCCGTCCCTTGGCTAGGTCATGCCCTTCGTCCCCAACCTCGCGAGGCTGCGGCAGCGGCAGCTGCTGCCACTGCAGCTTCGCGGCGCGTGGAGGTGATGGGCCGTGGCAGTTTGGGCGACGGGGGCGGCGGTGCGACGGGGTAGAGGGCGGCGGCGCGTGCGGGATTGGGGACGATGGGTGCGGTGGGTGTGTGTTTTCTTTTCCTTTTTTCTTTTTTCATTGAATAGAAAAGGGACAGGGTGTGTGGGACTGCGGGTTGAATACCTAAAACAACAAGGACTTTTTTGCAAAATGACACGACGGACGACCAAAAGCGATTCGTGCTTTATTATTAGGTAGAGATGAATATGTAGCTAGACCGAGGATCAAAAGTAGGAAAATATCACCATAAATGTGATTACAACTAGCTTTCGCAAAACAAGTATGACTAGCTTACCCGCGCGGCGGCACGCCGCGCCCATCGATACGGTGTGTCTATTTACAATAGATGTTACTGGTTTAAGATAAGAGAACCCTGTATGTAGGAAGATAAATTGAAAAGAGGCTTATTATTGGCATCTTGCATGCTGCATGTTGCTACACAGGGAAATACACATTGCGACATCTCTAATAAGACTAATTTATTCTCACCATGTCGTTCTATAAAACAAAGAGTATGCTACAATGATAACTTCCTTCCGTTAGTTTCACTATATGAAGGCACCATTAGCCGAGGGAGTGTCGTATTAGTAGTTAACATGATAGAGTTCATACATGGGGCAAATAATGTGCATGAACCTATGCCTGAATCAGTCATTTATGACCATATAGACTTCAGCTATACATCAAGATAATGTTTGTGTATAAAATTGGAAATACCAATGTTTATGTATAGGAAGAAATACCAATAGGTACGGCCATCTATTGCAGTTTTTTTGTCTGACTGATGACTAACTTGCATTCATGACATAGCAATTGAAAAACATTTTCTCAGCCAGAAGCCATGCAAAAGTAGACACATTTCACTGATCTTTTAGACTGGTCATTATCTCACAACATTCAAAGGAAGAAAAATACAACACAGAGAAAACATAGCTAATGTGATGGGAACACATCACACAAAGAAGAAAAGTACAGTGATTGTTGTATAAACCAGGTAGACCGTGCATACAAATCTTGATTCATGAACACTGGGAGAAAAATGTAAGTTTTTTCCTCTCAGAAATATGCACTGGGAGAGAAAAGTAAGCTTTCAAAATCAAACACTGGGAGAAAAATGTAAGATGTCTCTGTAAAGTTAGTGTGCTGCAGAAAAGAATGAATACTGAAAATGACAACTCACAACAACACCTTGCATTGTCCTGTTGACATGGTAAGCATTTTAACAGCTAGAACATGACGGTACAAACTTTACATTTGTCATATGAATAAAATGTGGACCAAGCTGAATCTAAAATAAGCAGCAGGTCAAGAGGGCCATTAAAATGCATCTTGTTGTTCACCTTCAGTAAACAACATGAGAAAAATACATTGTTAATACCTTGCCATTGCTTGCGATCTTATTATGTAAGTTAATAGTGTGTCTTCCAAATTCATCACAACTTGACGCATGCATACAACAAATATGAGAAGAGGGTAAAACCATATCTTTAGTATTGATGCCTACATACAACAAATATGAGAAGGGGGTAAATCCATATTTTTTAGTATTGATGCCCGCATACAACAAATATGAGAAGGGGGTAAAACCATACTGTTTAGTAAGTATACAAAACTGGTGAAAATGAGTTACAATATAAATCTTGTAAATAAACAGTTTTGACTGGAATTGTTTCAGTTATCAATTGTAGTCAAGTGACACATATGTTAGTAAAGCATGACAGGCTACAACTAACCAGTGCTATCCTTACAATACTTCAGGAAATTATGTAAATTGTGGGCACATCAGAAACCACAACTTAATCGATATCTAATAAATATAATACAATATAAGATAAAAAATTACATGTCTAGGTGTGGCCATCATTGATGCTTCCACTTGAATCACGGAGAAACAATACACAGGTTAAGGATGAATTAAACAATGCATCAGTTCAGGTTCAAAAGCTTGTTTTGTTGCCTGGTACTATAATGGCCAGAGCCAATGCATTGCTTTCCGAGAGCCATTACGCTGAGCTCTACAGAACTTTTTTTAAAATTTCTCCATGTTTGTGTGTCATGGCATACTTAGAAAGGCAAGTAGTACAAAGTATAAGCACATGTAATTGTAGTTAATATAAGAACCTTTGAGCTCATATAAGTAGGCTGTAGTAATTCCAAACAGCCAGCAAATAACCTCCGTATTTTGGAGTATATTTGCTGTAACCTATCCACCCTTTAGCCCTATCTTAATCTCTTTAAAAAAAGTTTTAAGTGTGATTGTGACGTCTCATCTTATAAAAGCATAAATCAACTGATTGACCATTCATCACGTACGTACTGTCATGGTTAATGAGCACCTCAAGAGCTAGCATACAACGATAATCTATCGATCATTAGGTAGCTGGTATCTTTCAGAGGCAAACAATATGCAATGGTTTGTTAGATCGTCGGTTGAAAATAAACCAAACAGAAACACAGGATGAAATTCAGACGCGTGACAGGAAGGAAAAGATCTCGTCATACTTGTGCTCATGGCCGCAAGCGGTCGCAGTGTGATTGAATAGCAATTGGGCTGGTTCTTACCCACCGGTGCCGCCCATGCCGGCGGTGGTGCCGTCGTAGTACTGCGGCTGCGTCGTCCACTGTAGCAAGGGCGCAGCAAAGATGACGCCGTCGCACCGTTGTAATTACTATATAATCCTGACGATGCTGAATTGCTGATACTTAGTTGTGCTCGTCATCGAAGCAGTACATTTTGCCCCTCTCGGTCGTCGCCGGAGAGCGGAGATACTTCTGCAGTGGGTGGCGAAGTGGGTGGCGGCACGGAGAAGGGAGAAGAAGACTGAGTCAGTGGCGGTAGTGGCGGAGCCGGGCGTGGAGGCAGCAGAGGATGTCGTGCTCACGGTAGAGCTGGTGCTGGAGCCCGACGATGACGGGGAGGCAGCCGCCCGACGGGTAGCCGTCTCAGGTGACGACCTCGTAGGCGCCCTCCCGTACCTCACTCTGCGCGACCTCCTGCAGCGGCATGGCCTACCTATGACGCTTCACCTCGGCGAGCTCGACGCCGAGGTCATGTCGTCCCTTGATACCGCGCGTCTACAGCATATGGAGTACGGCGACGCTGAGGGCCTCATCTTCGCGCCCTACGACGACGCGTGGTGGCAGCTTCACAAGATATGCACCGTCAAGATCCTCAGCTCTGACGCCAGTTCTTCCGCCCCGCCCGCAAGGAGGAGCTCGGCCGCCTCCTGCGCTCCGTCGGCGTCGGCCTCGTCTTCGCCGGTGAACCTGATCGGCGAGAGGAACTCCGAGAGACGTACGGGAAAGAGAGTAGGTCACGGCGGCAAGGCGCGGTCCGAGCACGAATGACAGGGCCACCGGGTCCATGTGCATCCGATGGATGCAAGCGAATAGGACACCCGCGGGTGAGCAGTTGATGCTAGTTGTTGGAGCTGAGGGGCGTGATGACGGAGCCGTCGACGAAGAGGGCCATGTAGGGCAGGAACTGGATGTGGACAACGATGGTCGAGACGGGGCAGTCGACGGCCTGACAGCCCGCGGCGACCTCGCGCGTGACTGCGTGAGGTAGGGGAAGGAGCTCGGATCGCGCACTTCGACCCGCGGCCGCTGCTCCGTGGCAAGTTCTCCGACTTCGTCGGCCGCCAAGGCAGGGCGCACGGCGGCGCCCACCACCGCCCGCCACTGCCGCCGCGGCCGTATGGCCAGAGGGCCTCTTAATTTCTCGTGTGCTGCTCCGTCGCCAGTCGAGGGTCCGCATAAGCCGTGCTCGGGGACTACCTCCGGCGGGAGGTCCGCCCCGGCAAGGTGATCTCCGTCCCTACCGGGTGCTCTTCCTTGTTCGAGGCACGCTTCCTCCGGGTATTTATACACCGCTCGCCTATCCAGAGAACGATCTAGGCGGCGCTCGAGAAGGAACGAATTAAGCGGCCATTACGTGTGTACATCAGTAATGGCAACACGCATCAAACGGAAAATCAGCTACTGCATGCATCCGTGCAGGTGGTCCCATATGCCACAACCAGCTACCAATGCTGCATGCATGCGCACCTGATAGAGACAAAGCGGTTGATCAGTCCATGCAGCGCACATGCGGAGAGAACGTCCCGTATCTTGAACCGAAATCGCTGAAGACACCCCAAGTGCACACGCAAAAATGCGAATCACGTTAACAAAATTTACACCGAAGGTCTACAGTCACAATGAAACTGTACACCCCAAACCCGCCTCCCAAAGTAATGCACGTGTCCGCACTCGGTAGGCTCTCACGTTGCTATCAAACAAGTGGTGAAACCTGAGAAGGTAATCTTCTTCAGAAATAGGGGTTTTGGTATTAAGAGTACTTTCCTTTAGTCCACTTGGAAGATGAGAAATGATATGTGCTTTGCTCGGACAACTTAGATTGGTTTACAAGTATTTTGGCAGATGCTTCTGCGTTTACTAAGACGTTGGTGACCAATGTATCCCTAGAAGGATTTCGTGCAGATGGAAAAATGCTCTATGTTTATGGAAGTCAAAGCTCTGGTGATCCCCTTTCGTCGCTTGTGAGAACGCCACTCTCTCATAGGGTGAATCTCACTTCCTGTGTTGGAAACTCATGTACCTGCTCTGCTTCGCAGCACCGTTGTAGGTGAAATAAGAATCATCGTCATTTGAGACGGTGTCCAAACAAGAGAAGCGGGTGAACCAGTCGTCGCTCCACGAATTAGTCTCGCTCCACATGCTCCTTGTGGTGGTAATTTTAGTGATTTTGGTGGCGGTGTATACTTGGATGGCCGAGTGGTTAGGGACAAAGTGTTGGGTGGTGATGATGGCTTCCTGGAGGCGAACAAGGGCGGAAAGCTCAACCCGCCATGACTTGAGCCACCCATAAGGGAGACCATAGTCCCAGCCCTACGGATCCTCGAGGTCGATCTCCGTCTCGGCTTAGTTCGTTGGGTCGGCACCTGAGACCATGCGAGTGCCCACGCTCTGGAATGTCATTGGTTTCCTCAAGGCCAAACCGGCCGGAATTCTGGTGAGTGAGACCGTCGAAGCGCCGGAGCTCGAGCTCAGTGGCCCGTGCAGGAGTTCTTCTGTCGGAGCTTTTTGGGAAAGTATAAGGCGAGATGGGGCGAGCTCGGACTGCAGCGGCACACCCATGACGTGTCCCTCTTCCACCACGAGGGTCACGATGCTGCTAGGGTACTCTCTGTGGTCAGACATGTCTCTTTGGGGTGCGGGTCACGACCCTGCCAGGGTCCTCGGCGATGCAAAGGTCGTGGGATCTGCAAGATCACACAACTACCGCCGCCGGGGATGCCTCGGTTCAAGGTAGCTGCGGTCGGAGCTGGGGAATCAATCGCCACAACGGACCTCGTCTGGCTCACCTCTGTCGACAACTGTGAGTTTCGTTTTGAGCTCGATATGCAGCTCCCAGAAAACAACCTAGCCTTCCTACCTCTAAAGGGGGAGAAGGAAGGCCTTAGAGCCCCTGCAAGGACCCGCACCACGACCATTGCCTCATCTACCACGAGCTTGACGCAGGCATGGCCACCGTCGAAGATCTCCTGCACGGGCCTCTGAGCTCCAACATGAAGGTTGAGAGGATGCGGATCACAGGCGGGATACACACACGTTGGGGGAAGAGGCAACCACTGCGGCGGCCGGACGCACTTACTAGCGCCATTCTCTGTCCCAATAAGCATCTTTCGCCGCCTGTTGTGGTGCATGATGGGCTCGAGATAGATGGGGATTTTTTTTAATTTTTTTCCTTGGTGTTGCCCAGCTGACGTGGCGTTGTCCAATCAACAATTAATGTGTTCAAAACTGCTCTAGTTGGTCAAAAGTAGAGTGGGGGTTGATTTCTGAAATTGGTTAGTTGGGGTTTGCAGTGACCGGTTTTGAAGATGAGGCTTGAATCTTAAACCGAGTTGGAAGTTGAGAGTCGTAATGTGGACTTTTCTCGATTTAACTGCTCACCTTCTCGAAACAACTTTGACAAGGGGGTGCGGGTTGACTCAAACTCTCGGCCAAAAGGCACTTGTGTATCCCACCTGCATGTAGAGTGTGTGTTTATATTTTGCATGTATTTTAAAATTTTCTATCTCTTTTTTTTTTACTTTTGGCGTAGATCTTGAGGAGCAACACATCGATAGTAAGGATCTGGAAACAGCCAATTGCCAGTGAAAGCCATCATCATTTGGTGAAAAAGATGATAAAAAGGGGTAAAGGGGAGGAAGCATGTATGGATTGACAGATGGATCACATAAGTACAAGGTCGCAGAGCGCCATGGCGTGGAGGAAAGCCTCGAGGTTGATGTTGCTCTCAATTCTCCTTGGCAATGACATAACGATTGATCGGCTTAATTTTCTACTCATCTGCGCTGATATCAAGGATCGAATCGGGAACCAAGGAAAGTGCCCTCCCTATATATGCTAGCTGAATTGATCGGCAGGAGAAATAGTAGCAGCAAGCTGCTGGGACGGTACATGGAGGACTTGCCAGAGATGGTGGTGGATAGGAAGAAGCTAGCCAAGGGGCCCATAGATGAATGGACGGTGCAGTTGTGATGGATTGGATAGAGAAGAGCAAGGTAAGCTCATCCACATCGTCGAATTCCATGATCCATTTATCCATGCAGTCGGGAGGCAGCTGGCAGACCAGAAAAGACCCAATGCTAAAAAACCCCAGAAAAGACCCACATGTGTGTCTGCAGGTTAATATGTTGCGACTCTCAGCCAGGGAAGAAGACAAGGCATGTGAATGTGAGTGTGATTGATATAGTACTTTCGGGCACCGGAGCTAATGCAACAACTAATGGCTGTGGATTTTTGTGGTGGGACAAGCTTAGATTCACACGAGCTAGTGGAGGAGATCCAACAATCAAAGACCTACCGTCGTTGTCCATAGAGAAAGGTGTGGTTTTTTCTCTCTTAATTGACACCATAACATGGCAGAAATGTTATTAAAATGCTACCAGTGCGAAACATAAGCACCAAATTTATTTAGGCTTGCTAATTCTACAAGGAACTACACAAACGCCAAATCAGGAAGGAACGATGAACAATGTTAAGTTCTCACGATCCCCTCCAGCAGATGAGTTACTGTTACTTACTAGAACAATGATGGCGCGCGTTGCTGCGCCCGTCCATTTTTCAATGCAGTGATCGTAATTGGTGGCATGAAATAGGTTAACTAAGTTTCTTGAAATTTAAAGACACACAACACCTACCAACACTGGTAATTAATGAAAACAATGTAATCGATAGATCTTTGTCTCAAAAGACACATGAACCATTCAACATTCTTTCGCCATAGTCGATTGTTCAACATTCTTTTGCATATGAAAAAACATCAGTTCCCTCTCTCGTGAAGTTCCTGTCTCGTACGATGCCAGTATAGCAATCTATTTCTAATGCTAAACCAAACGCAAAGCATACCATATAAAATTACTTCATGGCAATCGGGAAGAATGTTGTGCTAAGCTTTAAATTATCAAGAAACACCTACACCAGAAGCAGTAGCAAAGTTTACTTCAATGCCACCCAGGATACCAAAAAAGTCTAGTAGATAAAGGAAACATGAAAATTGTGTACTCTGGTTGATAGTCTTCATATCTGTAAATTATTCTCTTTCCATTTCTTGAGGGGATTATTCCATCTGATTCACATGATTTCCTCTTAGAGGACCTATAGATCAGTAAGTGACAAAATTGTAAGTGTAACTTGCTGTTGCCTTAAGCAAGAAACTGAACTTATGCTTAAATGAAGTAATGGCACAACATTAAAAGAAAGAAATGAACATGAGGATACAAATATTCTCCAAGAGTTTCAAATTAGATTTCTATTAGGTGCATTCTCCATAAGCTTAGGTGTGTGTTTAACTGTTTATTAAGCAGCAAGATAGGTGGAAAATTTCCATTATATCTATCTCGAAGTCAAAGATCTATAACAGAAAAATGCCACTGAACTATACTCAAATCAAGCATAGCAGAAGAACATAAATTGGTATATTTATTCAGGTGGAGGGACTTCTCCCCCGGTGATTCAATTTTTTTTTGGTATATTTAGTATTAACTTAATTGGTTACATCACCACGACAAATTTGAGTGTAAGATGATGCATAGACTTTTATATCAAACTGAAACCACCCTTTTAAACATATTTTTTGACAAAGCGCGATTTTTATACTGTACCGACAATAGCTTCGTAGGCTTTATGTGCTTCCAATTATTCCTGTAGAAGACATTTTTGAAGATCATCTGAAAGGAAAATTATACTATCATGAAGACGTATCTAAGCATAGTATGATTCAGATGAATAGAAAATAAGGCATACAGGCATCTACATTGTACAGGATTAACAATTCGCATTTACTTATCGTGAAAATTAATTAATTGACTCGACTCATCCAGCCTTTTACCACCCGATGGCAAAGTAAAGCGTGCAATCAAAGAAGGAATAAAATATTACTTACCAAAAAGAGCTTGTTGTATCGAATTCATGAGATCCGCTCTAATTGCGTCCAGGATATATGGCCTGCTCTAATGCACTACCACGTAACTTTTGATTTAACTTCAGGAGCTTAAGCAACCATTCTGCGAAAAGTGTCTGGAGGTTCCCCATTCTAGGATAAATTTCAAGAATTGCAAAAAAAAAATTGTTTTGTAAACCTATGCATGCATACATAAAAGAGAGAAAATCTAACCGTTCTGGAGGGCATCCCAATTAACAATGTAAAATGATCTTACCATGTGGGAGCCGTCAACATGGAGGGGTTATCGAGGAGGATCTCAGAATTGGGAGGATCTCAGAATTGAGCTGGGAGCTTAGGCACAACTTTTCCCAGTAAGAAAAAATCCTCTGCCTTAAGCGGAATCTGGATCTGCTATATTCTGGTGCACATCCATGTTAAATATTCTGGAGCACGGTCATGCTTATCTCCCTGCTAAGAGAAGTCTGGCAATGGCAACCTGGAAACATAGGATAGAGTGAAACAAAATAACCTGACATATTAAAGATACGTTGAAAAGAAAGAACATGCAAATCAACAACGATATATCCAACACAAAAAGACTACCACTTCCTTTCTCGTCATGCAAGAAAACATTTCAGAGCAAGAAAGAACATACAAATGCAAACTATTCTACGCCCGCCTTGGGTGATTGTTCGCCTTGTCCTCCATACTATATTATTAAGCTTGCACAACCTCTCTGCAATCTATAAAAAAAAGTAGGGTACTGTCATTTTCCTCAAATTGGCCAAGCTGCCTTACCTTCAGAACATCTTCATATGTTTTACTGTGCAAAGTGGTTGATTACCTAGCATTTTTTCGAGAAGGGGTTGATTACCTAGCATAGCTCCTGTTCCACTGATGGGATCGACTCACCCCAAACGTCTAGGATCATGGAGGTTGTCAGTAATCACATGCCTGGGCAAACAAAGTCAACATCGTTGGATTTGACGTTTCTTAAAGGGAATTACATGCTTTTGTTCCTACAATTTTTCATAACATCCGACCATTGCCTTGTACATTGCAAAACCTTTGCCATTATGATCCTGTATGAGTTTTGTGTATACATAATTTTTCTGCTGTTAAAGTAAAGGAACTATTGTGGTTGTAACATCTAATTTTTCTGTTGTTAATTTAATTGACTTCAAGTGAATATTTCGGCCTTTTGGCAAACGCAAACCGAAATCACCAAAATTCAGTGAATTTCGGTGATTTCGGTTGGTGCTGGATTTTTTTGAAACTGAAAGTGAAAACCTTGCTGCTAACATGAGAATATGACTACATATACTAAAATCTAGTTGGCCAAGAAATAGCACACCCCACAATTCATTGGTGTATACATGAACCAGAAACTTGAACATACCCAAATTGATTGGCGCACACACAATTTGAAACTCTGAAAGCTGATTACCACAGTCAAGTTTGCTAAGAACCACCACACCCTACAATATTTGTACTGCGATAGCACACCCTGTGATATTTGCAGTACAGATTTCTCAAAACCTTAGCCATACGTACACTATTTGTTTCCACAAAAACTTGGGTATCCACTTGAAGTGAGTGGGAAAAGCAGGAGCATACCTGGCTGTATCTAGAGATGTAGTACGCACAACGGCAAGCTGGGATGGAGTCTGGATTTGGAGAAGGACAAAGACGAGGAGGGGAGAAGTGAGATGCTGAGAAGGTAAACCTGCCTGAAACTTGTGCCATAGGGGAACTTGTGCCATAGATCTCGCCGTGGCGACTGGCGAGGCTAGTCTGCATGGCCGGCGCGGGGTGAGAGGATGAGAACTCGCGATGGTAGCGGCGCAAGGAATCGCGAGAAGTAGGGCATGGCGGGGTCACCTAGGGATTTACCTAGGTTGGATTCCCCTTGACGGCAACACGAACGTGGGCGATTTAGGATGGTTACCGCCGTTCCAGGTCGAGGACGGAGGAGTAAGATCCACTGCTCGAGGTCGTGGTCGGCGGCGGCGGTGATCGAGGTCGGTAGAAAGAAGAGGAGACGTCGGGGAGAGGAGGCGCTACGAGAAAGAAGTAGCTTTTTTTTTTTTTTGAGAGAACGAGAACGAAGTAGCTGCGAACCGGGTGCGTGAAACGAACATCCGTGGGCCGAGCTTACCCTCCAGGCCCAATCAACCAGCGTAGTCGGATTTTTCCACCGGAGTAGCTGCCCTTCAGGACAGCTGGCCCAATTAGCACGGAAATATGGGATAACACAGTAATCAAACGGTCAGAAATGACTGGAACATGAGATCTGACGGCCATAATTGCTGAATGCGTGAGAGGGCTGGGAAATGGCTCAGTTTTACTGTCCTTAATTTCTCAATAAGAATATCGTGTTTTCTGTGGAAGCACGTTGATTACACTGAGCTTCCTGCCATTTTGCGCTCCCCCCTCCCACCTTCATCTACTCCAACACGTCCTCCTCTGTCACGAGCATGCATAATCTTCTCATCGCCTAGCAACTCTCGTATTCCTCAGCTTTCCCCTTCCACAAGAAGAAAGAACTGCTTTCCTTGCCATAACCTTCCTCCACTTCCTCCTGGATCTTTTGAGCTACGTCCGCCAAGTCTCTGCAGTGACATGGGCGGTGCAGCCTCCGTTGACGATGTTTCTGGCTGAGCCATCTGCCGCCCCTTGTTTCTCTGGCTCACACATTCATTCATTCGTCTTCCTGCTTGTTGGCAATGACTTCAGAGAGATCCATCGCCATCATACATTTCTCCTCTTTGAAGAACCTAATGGCAGCTTTGTCCCCCACCTCCAACGGTTTTGTGGCCTCAGAATGGACGGAGCAAGTGATAATGGCTGTCTGGTCAAAGATGCTCGTCGAAGTACTAGATTGTCGAAGGATAAGTAAGGAGATGTCATGGAAAGATCCACATTCTCAAAGGACGGGTGAGGAGCGGCCATGTCGACGAACGGCGCTGGCCAGGGGAGGGGATGGGGTTAAGGTTGCACGAGCCTCTACTTTATTTATAGGTGGGAGATGAGTAAATAGCAAAAAAAAAACACAATTTGGTTAGGTGTGTTATGCTAATTTACTTCCATAGGAATAATAAATATGAAAAGAAAAACTCTAACAAGTACAGGCAATATTTTCTTTAAAATATAAATACTCTTACAAGCAATATGATTTTGATACCAAGTACAGGCACATATATGTCGATGGTGAACTACTGATTCCAAAGATCAATATAAGTGCACGTTTGACCAAGAAATGAGCGCATACAACAAGCGAAAGCGAAGGGAGAGGGGTATTCAAGGATATATTACCTGTGGACATCTCATACACTCTAGAATCATGTATTTAGTTACACCTAAACTTGATGCATAGTACAATCAACTAAGTACTCGAGCAAGTTATGTAGATAATTAAGGATACTATGGTAAGTACACATACGAACACAACAAACATATACAAAATTAAGAAGCACAAATTAATCTGTGGATCAACACGATACTGCATCCTTAATTCTAATATGAAATCCCCTATAACAAAGGATTTTACTAAACATCCCAAGATAGGTGGGAAAAAAAATCCTCGAATACCCCTTTCCCTTCTGGTACTAGGCTACTAGTTTTTTTTTTTTTTTTTTTTGAGGAATCACCTGGGGCGGGGTGGGGGGAGTTCTCCCACCTGAATACACAATCTCTATTTTATTTTACTTTATTTTAACACCAGAACGGCAGAAATGTTAATAAAAATGCCACCAGTACGAAACATAGCCTGAAAATATTGTTTGGGCTAGTAAGACACTACACAAAGGTCATCTCAAGCAAGAACAAGAACCATGAACAAGTACAGTCCTGCCATTCTTGCCTTCTTGCGTTCCTGCTGCTCACCTCCTTATGCCGCCTCTTGTTCTACTCTTTTACAAGCATGCTTTAATCTTTTCATGGCCAAGCAGTTCCCTTGTCACCCCAGTTCCCTCTTCCTTGTAACCATCTGACTCAAAAAGAGACAAATAATATGCTATGTCCTGGCGACGGCTTTCCTTGATCTCCTGCTGGATTTTCCTAGCTGCCTTCACCAAGTAGTCTGCGGTGACATGGCAGCGGCCTGCATTGATACTATGGTCTCCTGAGACATCTGCCGCCCCTTCTGTCTATGGCTCACACACTCCTCCATCATCTTCCATTGCAATCATCTCTTGCTCCTTCGCTTTGAGGAACCTGATTACAGATTTGTTTCTCTCCTCCCGCGACCGGTCGGCGTGGGCATTCCACACCTCCGTGGCCTCGGAATAGACAGAGCCAGGGAGAGTGTCCGCCATGGAAGTATCCAGATCCTCCCAGAACAGGTAACAACGATCCATATTTACGTACGACGGGGACGGCGGCGATGGCGATGGCGGAAAGAGGACGGGATTAGGTTTTTTTTTCTTTTGGAAACGGACAGGGTTGCGACTTTTCTATATAGAAAAAAGAAATACTGGCTGGCCTGCCACGTGATCGAGGCCCAGGCCCATTTCAGCGCCGTGGTGATGATGTCCACACGTACACTCTCTAGAACCCCTAAAAAAACATGCACTCTCTAGAATGTCTCAAAAGAAAAAAGTACACGCTCTAGCTCGACGCGCGGCTGACGTCTGAATGTACGGTTGAAGCTTCAAGAATGCTTGATCTCTCACTTGAAATTTGAGCCATGATCACTTCTTGTCCACTTGGTCCTTCATGATTTGTTTTGCCTGCACCAGGTGATGACTCAGCATGTACGTCTTGCATGAGTTGCCGTTCCTCCAGCCAAGAATTCAGTTCTGGCATTGGAGTTGCATGGTCTGGGGTGATCCCCAATCGCCTGGGTTCTTGCTCGTACACAACCACAAATGGTGTATCGCCCAGAGCTGAGGGGAATGCAGTGTTGTTCCAGCATTCAGCTAACGACAGCCACCTCCTCAAGTTTTTCGCGCACTATGAACATAGCAGCGCAAGTATGTCCCCAGACATTGGTTGACTCGCTCCGTCTGACCATCCGTCCATGCCCTGGGGTTTGAAAATGGCCTGCCAAACTCTGCTTGTGAACACTGCATCTCTGTCACACACGAGTGCTTCCGGCATGACGTGCAGCTTGTAGATGTGATCGATGTATAGCTGCGCAATCCCTTGTGCTGTATACGGATGAGTGACTGGCAAGAATTGGCATACTTGGAGAACGTGTCGACTACTACCAAGATGCAGTTAGCTCGCCCGGATACGCCACTAGTGGAGAGAGGTTATTCAATGATAAACTACTTTTTTCTTCTACTGTAGGATAAACTACTCTCTTCCTAATGGATAAACTACTAGTTGACATCTCATACCCTCTAGAAAAATGTATTAAGTTACACCTAAATGTAATGTATACAATCTAAAGCACTGAAGCAATTTCTTTAGATAAATACAGATACTATGGAAAAGACGCATACAAACAGAACATATAATATGTACTAAGGTGCATAAACGAATTTGTAGGTAAATGTCATATATGTTATACATTTGGTATTATTAATTTTAAGAAATCCACGGTAATAAATTTTTAGTTAATTCTCAAAAATAACTTTTTTGTTAACAGCCAAAGTAGACCAAAAAATGTTTAATAAATTAAAAAAATACATTGTCTTGGTTTAGAGGCAGAAATTTTTTTTTTTAACCATCAGTATTGGAGTTATATGGGACGCGCGTGTGCGTGCACACACACACACAATTGTTTCTTTCTTTCTTTGTAACACACATGCACACAAATAACTACAGTGATGTATTTTCTCCACTGTTTTTCATAAAATGTAATAATGACATACATTTGGTCGCATGAAGTTTCATGATGAAATAAAAAAAATCTGTATAAATCGTCTAAACAGTATATTTTGGTGAGAATGTACCAAATTACTCCTTGCAATCTTCACAAAATGAGGATTTGAAGCAAGAGAATAAAACTCTGGAAAAACAATTTGCACTAGCACACATGTGTACTTTTGCAAAAAAATAAGGGAAATGCTTACTACCTGTAGTCTGATAGGAGACGATTGTCGGACCAGTCAACAGCCGTCCGTTCAATTTAAACTGACGCTCACAGAGTTTGCTTCATATGTAAAAGAAAAAAAAAATCTCGTCGACCAGGAATTAACCCTCCACAACCCCCGCACATAACCTATCCCTAATCTCTCGCGCCATATTCCTCCTGATTTCGCTCGCCGCCAACCGCATGCACCGCCCGAGCTCTTCCACCTTGCACGCTCAAGCGCCCCTCGCTCAGATCCACTTCTACCCAAGCCTCGCACGCACCCGCCTCCATCTCCCTTCATCGTCGAGCAGCATAGCGACCTCACCGGCCAGTTCGCTTCCCCTGCTCCTCCTCACCACATCCCCTCCGATGCCACCCGGTCGACATCGTAGGTGAGCTGCCCCGACATTAGGGAGTCGAGCAACCCATCCTCATCAGCGATTTGTGCTTCGCGAGGTTACCTTCGACTGAATCGGCAGCCGGAGTAGCACCGGCCAGTTGGAAAACTTAAAGTTTATTCTAGCTATTCGAAGAGTCCCATCTAGAAATCTAAGGCATTGCACTGCATCGATTGCCCCCGATTTTTTAAATTGTAATTTGAACCCCTAGGCATCCATAGTGTTGCTACATTGCATTTTTTTTTCTTGCAATTTCATTGTCTATCCAGCACTCATTGCTATTTATGTGACCCATAGCTATCTATTGTTTCAGTGCTTCGAATGTAGGTGAGAACTGTTGAGATAAAATTATTTCATTGCTTCCAGTATATGGAGCTTTCACAAATATGCATCCACAGTTGGCAGCAATTTTTTTTTATCACTTCAAAAATTCATGCTTCCACCTACAATAATAATGCATCCTTTGCATTATTTTCCAGTTACACACATGGGTTTTTCCAGACTGTAATCATTTAGTTAGGGCCATATAGAAAAATGATTTTATTTATCATCAGTAAAATTGAGTGTATTTTGAAAGTTGGCAACACTGAGGATGCATCATCATCTTGCTATCAAGCTCAGTTTGTCACCCATTACCAATTGTCCATGCTTCATACAAAGATTAGTAATTCCATGTAACGCTACCTATCAACCTTGTACAATTTTCCATGTTTCTCAAGGTGCTTCTACTTAGTAAACATTAACTTCCGTTACGCTAGAAAATTACTTCCAATCATCATATTATAATTGGTTCAGTTTGCATGTTGGGGACACAACAGATGCATCCACATAATGGTAACGAGCTTACTTTCTTATCTAATATCAGTGATATATATGTGCTTCATATAAAGATCCGTAAATACCCGTAATATTGAGTTGCCATATTTTCATGCTTCCTACATCCTTACTGTCCTAAGTCAACAAATGAGGTTTCTCAATTCTAATGAATGGATAATGAATCAATAACATCCAAGTTAATGTATCAGTTTATTCCATCTAATTCCTTTTCAGAATTGCTAACATATTACATTTCGTATGTTCTCAGGTGACACCCGACAATTAAGCAACACGAACCAGATTATATGCTAAAGACTCGATATGCGGCTGGTCATTTAGACGATATTGCTAGTACGTAGTTGTATGCTTCCATCCACTTTATTATTGCTTTTAAATGCCAAATTATATGCTTCGGCCATGCACTTGTTCTTCCAGACTAGTTCACCAAACATACCCTGCTTATATGCTTCCAATCAAATCTTTCATTGCTTCTGTTGAACTGATGTGTTGCTTCCAGCAATTCACATTTAATTTGGATATCGTTGGAAGCACCACCTAGTTGGAAGCAAAATTTACTGTAGTTTGAAGCACCGCACGGACGAGTTCTGCATGCTCTTGCTCCAAGATAATGTACACCTTGAGGAACCACACAAAAGGCAGCGACTTGCTGGTGGTTTGTCCCATTTCGTACAACAGCAAGCAGGAAGGTACTACGATCAATTACCAGTTTGTTTGAGCATGTATTCATTTCAAATTGTTTGTCTATGGAACTATGGAGCATATTTTTTTTCCGTCGAAGCAAACAGCTAGTTCGTTTGAAGCATATGTTGTTGTGGTAGGGTAAATATTTTTCTGTTTTATCAGGTGGAAGCAAATTACTATTTGGTTGGAAACAACTCTCTAGTCGACGAAAACAAAAGAGTGATGCTTCTGAGGTCGATTTTTTCATCTTAGATGGAAGCAAATTACTATTTCAGGGGAAGCAATTTTATAGTCGATAGAAAAAAATAATGCGCTCAAGTTAGGTGCAATTCTAGTCAGTGGAAACAAACAAATTAGCTTCCAAGACAAAATATCTCGTTACGTGGAACACAAATTGATTTCAACCCGAAGTAAAATGATCCACTGTTGAAACAAATTCTCCAATGAATGGAAGCATAAATTTGTGGCTAAGGAAATGAAGCGCAACGTCATGCATCATTTTCCTGGCTCGGAGATGAAACAATACATAAATAAGAGGAATTAACGGGAGCACTCACAGAAGCATGCAAAGCAAAGGATCCACATCTTACTAGAAGCATGCAAAGCAGTTATGGAAGCATGCAACTAACACATGGCAGAGAAATTAGTCAGTTAATTACGCAATTAAAGAAGGAAAGAAATAACTCAGTGCTGGACTTCCTATCAGATCGGACGACAATCACAATTTTAATCGTGTTGTCATTGACTGGTCTGATGGAATGCTAGGGATCAGTTGTCTGGTCCCTAGTGGTTCCAAAAAAATAACGTGTTTATATGTATAGAAGCTACAAAGTTTAGTCCACATCTATATCTGTCTCTGTTATTAAACTAGCTTGTTCAAGAGCCATTTATAACTTCTTTGCATGTTGCATGGACTTGCTTCTCTAGAAGTTTAAGTGCCAACAACACAAAAACACTTTGTAATGGTCACAAATTTTCACTATGCAGAAAAAAGAGTTACGAGTTGAAGTCGCTAAAACAATGGTTTGCAAAAGTTGAGCAATTAGTTGTGGATATGGATAAGTTGCGGAAGACCCTCCATAAGACCATACTTATTTAAACAACCATTGTCATACACTTCCACTTTGTCAAAAGAGTATCTAAACTATCTTTTTCACAATTGTTTTATTTTTTAACCTTAGTAAATGAAAAAACTTACCTACAAAAAAGGGAAAGCACATGTGTTTCCTCCCCGAATCCTCTTACCATTGACGTGTCACCCTTCCTCAAGCCCGACATCCTAGAAGCAACCCTAAAATCTTGGTGGGGCTTGCTCGCTGAACACCGCCCGCGATGCTGCTCTCCGATGAGGAGCTCCATCTCCACGACATGTATGAGTCACACCGCCATTGCAGTCGACGGGACGTGCTCCCTCCTCCACGAGGGATTCACCATCCTCACCGTGGATGTCATCCGCTACCGGGTGGAGGCAACCAAACTCAAAACCGCTTCCGGCCACCGCACAACCAATCTCGCTGTAGGGGAACGCAGCAAAAAACAAAAATTTCCGGTACTGCGAGCACGCCCAGGATCACTATGGAGATGCATACAGGGTTTGATCTGATCGTTACCGACTCGTAGCGCAGCGGAAGTAGAGTCGATGTTGATCGTCGATGCAGATCCCCGCAGCTAGGATTTACAACCTCCCAACTGCGAGGATGTACTCCCTCGTCAGCCCCTCGGACAGTCCCTCGGACAGCCCTCTGGGAGGCGGTCGGACAGTCCCCCGAACGGAGCGACGGACAGCCCTTCGGGAGGCACTCACATAATCTCGGACGGCCACTCGGACAGCCCTTCGGGAGGCACTCTCGAACAGCCCCTCGGGCAAAAAGATCGAACCTACGACCTCTCTACGGGGTTGCACACATACGGTGTCATCTATCCGGCAGGGCTTCGCCATCCAGAACTAGTTCCCACCGGAACCCAGACAGCCTTTCGGCTCTACGAAACTATTTCGTGGGGAGGGAGAGAGAAGGCCAGATCATGCATGGCATTTGTATGTGAGAAAGAGTGAGAGTGGAGAGTACCTCTCCACCTATATTTATAGGAAAACCCAAGGGGCAGGGTGACTCTTATCCATCCATGTCATCCCTAAGATATTTTGGGACAAAGCCCAACAAGGTGGCTTTCCATAAAGTAACCATGAATTGATTTTCACTATTCACGGAAACATTTTTCCGCGACCGTTAAATCCGAAAATATTTCTGTAGGTCTTAGAACATTTCCTGTACCCACTAAAATAATTTTGGACACGTTCCGAAACAATTCCGGATTAGTGATTTTCATCTACGAAAAGCAACCAAAGCGGTTCCGGCAGCTCCGGAACATTTCTGGGTTTTTTCTCCGGCAAAATCCCAGAAGTTCCCAGAACAATTCTAGCACCCTCCAAGAATTTCCAGGCGTGTGCCGAAACCAATTTGACTTAATGGTATACCCCAAAACAACTTTTCAGTTTTACCGAAACTCTTTTGGTGTTCTCTCTTCGGAACTCTTCCGTTGTCTCTGAAACTTTTCCGGTGACTTTCTCTCAGACTCCCTGTCTAGCATTCAGCAGATAGATGACCCTTAAGCGTGTGACCCTATAGGTTCGGTGAAGTATAGACATGACCAGAACACTTTCCGATCAATGATCAACATCGGAGCCGTGGACTCCCATATTGACCCCTATACCCACACGAATAAATATTCGAGTGAACCTCCAGTTGCCGTGTGCTATTCCTGTTGCTTCGCGATATGTTACAAATACCCGAGGTGAGATTTATCTGCATCCCCGTGAATCAACAACTTGTCCACTATGCCAGTTACCTCGTTACCGGTTTTGTTCTCTTTTCTCGTTCCCGTGTTCCGGTATCCCTGTGATCAAATCACAATGTGTCTGGCCAGACGATGATGGATACCGTAACACCGAGAGGGCCCAAAGAATATCTCTCCATCGTCGGAGGAGCAAATCCCAATCTTGAGCTATCAAGTCACTTGATATACTTTTCCATGAACCCGTAAGCCGCCGTAATAGCCACCCATTTACGGATGACGTTTAACAAACCCCAAAGTTCATGAAGCAAGCATGAAGAAACTTGATACTCTCATGGTCTAAGGAATTATGCAAACGTTAACTTTCTCTGTGTTATTAACCATTAACTTGTGACGAATGTATCTCATAGCATAACATCAATCGGGTCGATTCAACACAAGTGTTCTCCTAACATTGTGCCCTCAAATTTGCCGGCATAGACATGCCCATGATCAGGAAAACGTGATCATCATGCAACACTTGAGCCTGTCTTAGAGGCTTGACTAGGAATACTTTTTACCGTTTATTATTCCACACATGCACATTGGTTTTCCTCAGAGCCTTTATGGATATACGGGCTCGGGAACCATAGCAGTTATAGCATGGAACATAAACTTAATTAGGAACATGGGGATAAATAATAACATTTATTATTGCCTCTAGGGCATATCTCCTACAGACTCCCACTTGCACTAGAGTCAATAATCTAGTCAATGCTAATGCACTTTACACCTATGGCATACCAGTGTAAAATATGCTTCGCCCTGTGGTATAGTCTACGTCTAACGGACCTGACATCTTCAGTTCCGTGTGTATCTTTGCATATCCTCACGTTTTCATGCTTTCACAAAATGCATATTTTGTGTGGACTTGGCTTTGTATATATGTGAATCACAGGTCAAACCTTGATTCCTCAGACTGAGCTATGGAGCAACTATCCGCAATAGTGTCCCATTGACCAAAGCCATCTTGGAACCATACTAAGTTCATGAATGAACTATATGATTCAACATCTTCTTTGTCGCTTCCAAAGCGTCAACATACTTAGCCTTTGTTATAGAATTCGCCACAGTAACCTGTTTGGAACAATTTCCAACTACCGTGCCACCATATCGTGTATTACACAAAACCCTTAACTTAAATCGAAAATCGCTTGGAGCATTGATGAAGACTGTATTGATGTAACCTTTTACAACGAACTCTTCATAATCTCTGCTTGCGAGAAAACTTGCCATCAGTGCTCCTTTAGTACTTAATGACATTTTTCACTGTTGTCCCATGATCAGTACTTTGATCACTTTGGTATCTATACTCGCAACAGCTTGGGAGTATCGGACATATCTAGTTGTTTTACATACCATGGAATATATGATTAATCCAAACACAAGAGTGTGTGGGATCTCCATCATGTATTTTGCTCATAGTGTTTTGGGACACCGAGTCTTGCAAAACTCTTTCCATGTGACTTCGGCAAGAATCACTCATTGGCGTTCTTATGCTAAACTGTTTTAGCATCTTGTCAATATGTATTTTTGGCTTAGCCTATTAGGCAATTCTATCTCATAGATAAATATGCCTAATATCAAGGCTATTTAGCCCAAGCACTTCATCAAAAAACTATTTTCAATGAAGTCCTAATTCGTGTCAAGAAATTTATATTATTTCCAATCAACAATGTGTCAAGCACACAAAGTTTTTAGAAATATTATTATGCTCCCACTTACTTTCTTGTAACCACAAGCATCTTCGTTATCCATTGATGAAATCAAACTCGTTTGACTATTTCATCAAAACGAAGATTCCAACTCCATTTTGCTCTCTTCTGTCCATTGCTGGAACTCTGAAGTTTGCATACTTACTAGCATCCTCTGGATAGACAAAATACCTTGGACTGTATCACATGCAAGTCCGAGGTAGTATTTCCATTTCATGGAAATCCTTTTGGCATCCATGTTTCATATCTCATGATTGAAATATGTATTAATTGCTAGTTTAACCTGATCTGACTTTAAGCATTGCTATGGTGAGACAATCTCATCATAGTCAACTCCTTGAATTTGTTTTTGCAACAAGTCGAGCTTTATGGATAAAACATTTTTATCCGTATCAGTTTATAGTTCCATAAACATTCATTAGACTCTTAAGTCTTCCGAAAGGTTTATCAAGATTTTAATCTTGAATCATTTATGGAAACTATCTCGTATTATATTGGCATTTAGCCAATTCCGGAGTCAGGGCCCATCAACGCTTCCTTGTGTATCGTAGGTACACTGTTGTCTAGCAACAATATCTCAGATGCGCACCTGAGAGGTTTGCACGAGTTTTGCCTACGTGGTTCAGTTGCAAGTTCGACTGAAGTCCATACATCTCATGTAGAGGCTTCCGTATCAGTCACAGTAGGAAACTCTGGAATTACTTCCAAGGTTTTTTTCCTTTGATCTGATGACGAAGATACTGTTATCTCGTCGAGTCGCACTGTCCTCCCACTCACCTTTTTGCAAGAACCATTTTCTTCAAAAGCATACCGTTCTTTGTGGCAAAACCTTTTGCCTCGGTACAGTGGTGGGGGAATACCCAATAACTTGGGATAACCTACAAAGTAGCACTTGTCTGATTTGAAATAGGTTTGTAAATATTTTACACAAGCCCCATATTCCAAATGTTAAGAAAAGACATAACATGGTTGGGTGTACCATACCATGGAGTCATTTCAACAGATCTGATGGTGCTCTTTTCAGTGTAAAAGCCGCAGTCTCTAAAGCATTACTTTTAAAAGGGATAATGGCAAATTGATTTATGTCATCTTTGATCTTACCATGTCATAAATGGCTTGATTACATCTTCACGGATATTCCACTCACAGTGGTGCTACGTGAGGTGTAAGTTATGAAACTCTTTTCACAACTGATCAGACATTCGCTAAACTTGTAACTCAAATATTCCTTTCGGCAATCTAGTTTGCAGAAACATAATTTTCTTGTTACAATAATTTCTATTTCATTTTTGAAAACCTTATGAATGATTTCAAAAGATCCAGACTTACGTCTCATCAAGTAAATATCCATATATCTACTTGAGTCATTTCTGAAGATAGATAAATCCACTGCAAGCAACAACATTTATCTGACTACATACATCAAAATGTATGATCACCAATAAGTTTGTTGCTCGTTCCTTATGGCCTGTGAATGGTATTTCAGTCACTTCACTTTTCGGAGAAAAGTTGCAAGTGTCAGATGATTCATAATCAAACGACTTCAAAATCCATCATTTTGGAATTTCTCCATGCTCCAATGTGACCAAATGCAGTGCCACACATGTGTGGTATTCTCTTAGTCTTGCGACATTTAGCGTCAGTGTTATGGATGTATCATATTACCATCAATATTCATAACATACATCCCATTCATGATGGAAGTATGGCCCTTATGTTAGTCATAACACTGAACAACAATTGTTCTTTTATGAACAACCCTTTTGCAACAAACATTATGCAATGGGCTAGAGTGTGTAAAAACTCTAAAATGAATTATGAAAGTAAATACGGAGGTAATATATTATTATCAATATACATAACATACATCCCATCCATGAAGGAAGCATGGCCCTTATGTTATTCATAACACCGAACATCAAAAGTTCTCTTATGAACAACCTTTTTGCAAGATACTTTATATAATGGGCTAGAGTGTATAAAAACTCTAAAATGAATTATGAAAATAAATACATAGGTAATGTACCGAGTATAGCAACTTTTACTATGCTCCCAGCGCATATCTAAACCTCACTCCGGCAAGTCTTTTAGGCCGTAGTAGTTCTTGCATCGAGTCGCAGCAGAATGCAATCGAGCGGGTATCTTTTGATATCAACTCACAATACCCAAGAATTAGTGACTAACAATTTAATCACAATTCCCAAGAACTATTTCTTTGACCAGCCTTCTATACATCAATAACTTGTATGACTTTCATACATGAGCTGGACATTCCAGTCTTCTCTCCTTTTGCCTTTATACTTCTAACAGTTTAACTTTCAGTATTTCTCCTACTCTCAGAAGAAGCACTCAACTTAAGAGTGGCGTTAGCCCCAGACTTCCTAGGTGTGTAAGTCACACTAACACCCTTTGGACATTTCCTTTCTCTTTAAGTTGTTGTTTTATTCACCTTCATCATATGATAGGCGTTCTTCTAGATCCCTCTCGTATTAGTCAAATGCATAGTAAACACTTTTACTAACAATTTGCAAACAAACATTGCTTTGGATATCTCATATCTTTTAGCCTTTGTTTGTATCTGAAACTAATTTTTAGTTCCATGAATATCACATAGCTATCCCAAACTTCTGAAGTTCGGGTCTCATGGAAGCAAACATATTGCACTTGACTGTAATGGAATTCTAGCTTTTGGATCGAAGGACGAGAGTCACATCATCCATAGCATTAGCGGGAGAATACCGAAAGCATGCGATAGGACAAAGTCCTTCTCGGCACTCTTGAGGACAATCCTCACATTACGTTACCAACCGTAAAGTTTTAACCAGATATTTAACAGCTATTCAATTTTAATAGGGAAGGTGGAAATGCGAGCCATTATTCTATAACTATTATGCAATTTTCACTTAGACAATGTCCATAATTAATTGCACCAAGAATTAAAAGAATTAATTCTAAAGTGCGTTCTCACTCAAGTCAATATCTCTCATAATTGATTGTGAGTGATACAAGACCCATATTACAATTCAACGCCAAGGATGCATCCATCTCAAGTGATGACAATTGCAATCGGTAGGCCAACTTGCCAATCACATCTCTATGTGACTCTTGTTCATCTTTCGATGGGCGTGTTCCGAGCTCAGGACGATCAAGCCAGAACGTCAAGACAACCAAGTGATCTCGCTGCGAGGTCTCAACTCACCCGCCTCACACTTCTCTAATCGTTCGTACCCATGCATCCATGTGATACCCCGAAGATAGGTGCCGTGACGGTGCTACACTTGGGAGAATACTAACTACTTGATATTTTTGTGAGAGATCACCCTAATAAAAAGCGACTACTGCGCAATCAAGAAGGGTGCATCATAAGGGATAAACATCTCAGGCAATTCATAATAGCATGATATGGTATAGCCCTTTCTGACGGAGAAGTCTTTAATTTCTTCATCTTTGGCATTTGCGTCGGTGTTCACCTTCGCGAAGATTGCCACCACCTTGTTGATGCACCAGATAATATTGCTATCTCTATAGCTAATAAAATAAGTGCATTACTTAAGGTTGACACGCAGGTCATAAAAGTGACAATCATATGGTTCCAGCCATCATGCCAAATCATGACACGCAGGTCATGTTAATTTTACAACATATAGTCATCTCATACATAATCAAATTAATATGAGCATTGCTATACCACATCGCATGCACATCCTGCAAAACCAAGTTAGACGCCTCTAATCGGTTTATGCAAAATTTTATTTTACATGGCTTCTAAGGTTTCGAAACAAACCGAAGCTACCAACGTCCATCATCAAGTATGATTATTCAAGTCGCTAGATTAACTTTGCGGGGTGTATGAAACACGTGATAATAAAATCTCGAGCCCCATACTGAACTTCGTCATACACATGACCCCCGTGCAGATCATATCTGCATTGCCCTTTCATCTGCGAAATTTCATCTTTCTTTAAACTATGGTGGAATTCAAAGAACTGTTACCACTTCATTGATCAATCAGGATCGCGGATTGCCAGAACTTTGAAACTCCACCATTCCTTTATTAAGATCAAAAATACGCAAATTCAAGGGAAGCAACAAGAACATCAGGTAATAGATTTCATCTACTACCCGCATAAATAATTTTCAGCAATAGATCTCATCTACTACAAAATTATATTATGCAACACCCATACATCTCTTTGTATTCTAGATCGTAACCTGCATCTACGCATAGCACGGCTCATGATTCCACTGTTGGGGAACACAGCAGAAAACAAAAAAGTTCCGACCTACGCACCAGCCCAGGACCACTATGGAGACTGCATACAAGGTTTGATCTTTTCGTTACCGACTCGTAGCGCAGTGGAAGTAGAGTCGACGACGATTGGCGGTGTAGATCCCCACAGCTAGGATTTTACAACCTCCCAACCACGAGGATGTTCTCCCTCGTCTGCCCCTCGGACAGCCCTCCGGGAGGCAGTCGGACAGTCCCTCGGACGGTGTCACGGACAGCCCTTCGGAAGGACGCTCGAAACTCGGACAACCCTTCAGGAGGACACTCGAAACTCGGACGGTCACTCGGGCAGCCCTTCGGGAGGACACTCGAAACTCGGACGGTCACTTGGACAACCCTTCGGGAGGACACTCGAAACTCGGACGGTCACTCGGACAGCCCTTCGGGAGGCACTCTCGAACAGCCCCTCAGGCAAAAAGATCAAACCTACGACCTCTCTACGGGGTTGCACACATATGGTGTCATCTATCTGGCAGGGCTTCGCCATCCAGAAATAGTTCCCATCGGAACCCAGACAGCCCTTCGGCTCTATGAAACTATTTCGCGGGGAGGGAGAGAAGAAGCCAGATCATTGCAATGGCATGTATATGTGAGAAAGAGTGAGTCTTTAGGCCGCTCCCTCCACCCCTATTTATAGGCCAAGCCCAAGGGTGGCTTCTCCAAGAAGCCAAGGGGAAAAATACCAAAAGGCCCTCAAGGTGGCTTCTCCAAGAAGCCACCCAAAAAGCACTTTCACTATTCACGGAAACATTTTTCCGCGACCTTTAAGTCCGAAAATATTTCTGTGGGTCTTAGAATAATTCCAGTACCCACTAAAATGATTTTGGACGCGTTCTGAAACAATTCCGGATTAGTGATTTTCATCTGCGAAAAGCAACCAAACCGGTTCCGGCAGCTCCGGAACATTTCCGGTTTTTATCCCGGAAAAATCTCAGAAGTTTCCAGAACAATTCTGGCACCCTCCAAGAATTTCCAGACATGTGCCGAAACCAATTTGACTCAATGGTATACCCTGAAACAACTTTTTAGTTTTACCGAAACTATTCCGTTGCTCTCTCTCCGGAACTTTTCCGCTGTCTCCGAAACTTTTCCGGTGACTTTCTCTCAGACACCCTGTCTAGTATTCAGCAGATAGATGACCCTTAAGCGTGTGACCCTATAGGTTCGGTGAAGCATAGACATGACAGGAACTCTTTCCGATCAATGATCAACATCGGAGCCGTGGACACCCATATTGACCCCTATACCCACACGAATAAATATTCGAGTGAACCTCCAGTTGTCCTGTGCTATTCCTGTTGCTTCGCGATATGTTACAAATACCCGAGGTGAGATTTATTGGCATCCCCGTGGATCAACAACTTGTCCACTATGCCAGTTACCTCGTTACCGGTTTTGTTCTCTTTTCTCGTTTCCGTGTTCCGGCATCCCTGTGATCAAATCACATTGTGTCTGGCCAGACGATGATGGATACCGTAACACTGAGAGGGCCCAGAGATATCTCTCCATCGTCGGAGGAGCAAATCCCAATCTTGAGCTATCAAGTCCCTTGACATACTTTTCCATGAACCCGTAAGCCGCCGTAATAGCCACCCATTTACGGATGACGTTTAACAAAACCCAAAGTTCATGAAGCAAGAATGAAGAAACTCGATACTCTCATGGTCTAAGGAATTATGCAAACATTAACTTTCTCTGTGTTATTTACCATTAACTTGTGACGAATGTATCTCATAGCATAACATCAAATTGGGTCGATTCAACACAAGTGTTCTACTAACAATGTGCCCTCAAAGTTGCCGGCATAGTCATGCCCATGATCAGGAAAACAGAACCATCATGCAACACTTGAGCTAGTCTTAGAGGCCAGACTAGGAAAACATTTTACCGTTTATTATTCCACACGTGCGTATGAGTCTTCCTTCGAGCCTCGTGGTTATTGCAGACTCGAGAACCATAGCAGTTATAGCACGGAATATAAACATAATTATGAACATGGAGATAAATAATAACATTTATTATTGCCTCTAGGGCATATCTCCTACAAATGGCGCACCCCGAAAAGATACGTGTTGTAGACGGTGCTACACTTGGGAGAACACTAACTACTTGATATTTTTAAGTGAGAGATCACCCTAATAAAAGCAACTACCGCGCAATCAAAAAGGGTGCATCATAAGGGATAAACATCTCAGGCAATTCATAATAGCATGCTATGGTATGGCCCTTTCTGACGGAGAAGTCTTTATTTTCTTCGTCTTCGGCATTCGCGTCGGTGTTCACCTTCGCGAAGATTGCCACCACCTTGTCGATGCACCAGATAATATTGCTATCTCTATAGCTAATAAAATAAGGGCATTACTTAAGGTTGACACGCAGGTCATTAAAGTGACAATCATATGGGTCCAGCCATCATGCCGAATCATGACATGCAGGTCATGTTAATTAACATTATATAGTCATCTCATACATAATCAAATTAAATATGATGAAGACTATACCACATCTCATGCACATCTTATGTACATCTCATGTCATCCTCCAAAACCAAGTTAGACGCCTCTAATCGGTTTATGCAAAATTTTATTTTACGTGGCTTCTAATGTTTCGAAACAAACCGAAGCTACCAACGTTTATCATCAAGTATGATTATTCAAGTCGCTAGATTAACTTTGCGGGGTGTATGAAACACGAGATAGTAAAGTCTCGAGCCCCATACTGAACTTCGTCATACGCATGACCCCCATGTAGGTCATATCTGCATTGCCCTTTTGTTTGTGAAATTTCATCGTTCTTTTAACTATGGTGGAATTCAATGAACTGTTAGCACATCGTAGATCAATCAGGATCGCGGATTGCCAGAACTTTGAAACTCCATCATGCCGTTATTAAGATCAGAAATACGCAAATTTGAGGGAAGCAACAAGAACATCGGGTAACAGATTTCATCTGCTACCCGCACAAATAATTTCAGTAATAGAACTCATCTACTACAAATTATATTGTGCAATACCCATACATCTCGATGTATTCTAGATCGTAACCTGCATCTACCCATAGCACGGCTCATGATTCCACTGTAGGGGAACGCAGCAGAAAACAAAAATTTCCGGTACTGCGAGCACGCCCAGGATCACTATGGAGATGCATACAGGGTTTGATCTGATCGTTACCGACTCGTAGCGCAGCGGAAGTAGAGTCGATGTTGATCGTCGGTGCAGATCCCCGCAGCTAGGCTTTACAACCTCCCAACCGCGAGGATGTACTCCCTTGTCAGCCCCTCGGACAGTCCCTCGGACAGCCCTTCGGGAGGCGGTCGGACAGTCCCCCGGATGGAGTCACGGACAGCCCTTCGGGAGGCACTCACAGAATCTCGGACGGTCACTCGGACAGCCCTTCGGGAGGCACTCTAGAACAGCCCCTCGGGCAAAAAGATCGAACCTACGACCTCTCTACGGGGTTGCACACATATGGTGTCATCTATCCGGCAGGGCTTCGCCGTCCAGAACTAGTTCCCACCGGAACCCAGACAGCCTTTCGGCTCTACGAAACTATTTCGCGGGGAGGGAGAGAGAAGGCCAGATCATGCATGGCATTTGTATGTGAGAAAGAATGAGAGTGGAGAGTGCCTCTCCACCTCTATTTATAGGAAAACCCAAGGGGTAGGGTGGCTCTCATCCATCCATGTCATCCCTAAGATATTTTGGGACAAAGCCCAAAAAGATGGCTTTCCATAAAGTGATTTTCACTATTCACGGAAACATTTTTCCGCGACCGTTAAATCCGAAAATATTTCCTAAGGTCTTTGAACATTTCCAGTACCCACTAAAATAATTTTGGACGCGTTCCGAAACAATTCCGGATTAGTGATTTTCATCTGCGAAAAGCAACCAAACCGGTTCCGGCAGCTCCGGAACATTTCCGGGTTTTTTCTCCGGAAAAATCCTAGAAGTTCCCAGAACAATTCTGGCACCCTCCAAGAATTTCCAAGCGTGTGCCGAAACCAATTTGACTTAATGGTATACCCCGAAATAACTTTTCAGTTTTACCGAAACTCTTCCAGTGTTCTCTCTCCGGAACTCTTCCGTTGTCTCCGAAACTTTTCCGGTGACTCTCTCTCAGACTCCCTGTCTAGCATTCAGCAGATAGATGACCCTTAAGCATGTGACCCTACAGGTTCGGTGAAGTATAGACATGACCGGAACACTTTCCGATCAATGATCAACATCGGAGCTGTGGACACCCATATTGACCTCTATACCCACACGAATAAATATTCGAGTGAACCTCCAGTTGCCGTGTGCTATTCCTGTTGCTTCGCGATATGTTACAAATACCCGAGGTGAGATTTATCGGCATCCCCGTGAATCAAAAACTTGTCCACTATGCCAGTTACCTCGTTACCGGTTTTGTTCTCTTTTCTCGTTCCCGTGTTCCGGTATCCCTGTGATCAAATCACAATGTGTCTGGCCAGACGATGATGGATACCGTAACACCAAGAGGGCCCAAAGAATATCTCTCCATCGTCGGAGGAGCAAATCCCAATCTTGAGCTATCAAGTCCCTTGACATACTTTTCCATGAACCCGTAAGCCGCCATAATAGCCACCCATTTACGGATGACGTTTAACAAACCCCAAGGTTCATGAAGCAAGCATGAAGAAACTTGATACTCTCATGGTCTAAGGAATTATGCAAACGTTAACTTTCTCTGTGTTATTAACCATTAACTTGTGACGAATGTATCTCATAGCATAACATCAAACGGGTCGATTCAACACAAGTGTTCTCCTAACATTGTACCCTCAAAGTTGCCGGCATAGACATGCCCATGATCAGGAAAACGTGATCATCATGCAACACTTGAGCCAGTCTTACAGGCTTGACTAGGAATACTTTTTACCGTTTATTATTCCACACGTGCACATGAGTTTTCCTCAGAGCCTTTATGGATATACGGGCTCGGGAACCATAGCAGTTATAGCATGGAACATTAACTTAATTAGGAACATGGGGATAAATAATAACATTTATTATTGCCTCTAGGGCATATCTCCTACACTCGCCTCCTCCCAGGACGAGATACACCAGCTCCACATTGAAGCGATGATAACCATATATTATTCAATCCCTATATTTATCTTTTTAAAACATATATTATGACCACTATGTTCCCATTAAATTCCGCATCAAAGTAATTAATTGGGGGGAACAAAGTTGCATCTTCTCCCAGTTAGATTTGGTGGTTGTTGAATTTTGTTTCCCACGCTTCGGTTCTGTTTGCCTCATCTAGGTTGCTACAAAATATGAATGAAACTCTTGGCTAGCCAATATTTTGGTATGGAAACCTTGGGCAACAAACAAATGCACCTCTGGACTAGGACTACCAACTCCCTTATCTTTCTAGTTTCCTCTTCCTTGCAGTCATCTGACTCAAAGAGAGACAAATAATTTGATATGTCCTTGCAACGGCTTTGCTTGGCATGACAACTTGATACAATGCAGGTCATACACTTTACACAACGAGAATGGTTGCAAATTACAACTCCTGCATCTGAAATTGACAACTCTTGTAATAGTGAAGAACTCAAATCAGAAATCAGCAAAAAAAACTCTTAAAAAGCTATAGGTAAAACCCAATAAAACATAAAAAAAGAAGAAAAAAAATAGATGAGTTGGACACAAGATGAAGGCATTTTCTATTCTTATACTTTTTGTTTGTTTCTATTTTATTTTATTTGCACTTTTTTTTACTCACTTGTTTTTTCGTTTTCTAACTATTTTATTTTCTGGTCACTCTTTTCCTTTTTTTTCATCGGGAAATACATGAATGTTTTTTCAAATCTATGAACTTTTTCCAGTAACTGGACACATTTTTCATGATATGAATATTTTTTAAAAATTAAAAAAACTATTTTCAGCAACAGGCGTGGAATAGACGGACACTCTCTATTATCAAAATGGGCCCAGCCTAACCAAACATGACCACATATTTTTTTCCAGCCCACACTGGCCAATTAAGCTGCCAAGCCCTGCCTCGCCTTATGCATGCTCGACTTTTTTTTTAGCCTCCATTGAGTATACAAGCTGTAGCATCTGTTCGGACGCACAGTCACACACAGCACACGCACGCACACCACAACTCACGCCCCGACTATGCACCTAAACCAGACCTACAACTTATATCTCTGATACATCTAGTGAGACTTCCGAAGTCCTCGACTCCGGGAACGCCGGGCACGTCGTTCTCGCCTGTGGCTCGTAGACGTCGGGAGGTACCTGCGAAATTTATTACACTGCTCCTAATGAACAGTATCACTACAGTGTTCCTAATGAACAGTGTAGCACAGTGAGACACCCGCAAATTCGTCCCCGCTGGGGATCGAACTCGGGCGGGCAGGGAACTACCACGGGCTCCCCACCACTCGCGCTACGCGCGGTCCTCTATGCATGCTCGACTTGACACCGCTAGCTGCCACAGCCGCCACCAGCGCTTGTCCACCCACGATGAGGGTGAAGAGGAAGTCGATGCACTGCAAGGTGGTCAAGTTCTACTCCACTTGCTTCAGCGGTGCGACTGTTACAGAAGTTAATGATGTTGTCCTAGTTGGAGTGGGGGAGGGGAGGGGCATGAGGGTGGGGATGAGTGGGTCAGGAGGGGACAATCCGTGAAGAGGATACCTCTTTATACTTCCTATACAAGAAAACATAAAACAAACTATCACAAAGAATACAAACAGGCCTATGCAAAAAAAAACATAAAACAAACTATCACAAAGAACACAAACATGTGCAGATCCCTATGCATATTTTTTTTCTAAACACAGTATAATCATAGATGCTCACATACACACATACACTCATCCCTATGAACGCATGCACGCAACCCTACACTTATGAGCATCTCCGAGATACTGAGCCGCCACAAAATTTTGAGATAGAAGAAGTCACCACAGATGTCTCGTATTCGACGGGAACATCTCCTCGCACTGAATAAACATCACCGAAAAGCTTCAATAAGTCCAGAAAATTGAATTGTGAGCACTACAAAAAAAATTAACCATCTGACCTACGCTCAGTTCCGATCCCTATGCATATTGAATGGTGGGATATCACGGAGGGTAAGCCCGCAGGTGCTCCTATGCATTTTTTCCATGGAGAGGCTATTTATATTTCATGAGAATGCATAGTGAATGGTGGCGTAAGCCCGGGGCGCGCCTATATATGTCACGTGGCCAACGCCACCACTATAATTTCTCACATAGCGAACGTATCTTGTAGTAGGCACGCCACCCACATGTTCTGCAGGCAAAAAAATATTTTTGCAACAAAATATAGCATTTTGCATCTCACATTGCAGCAACACACATGAAACAGTATATAATAGACCAGCAGCGAGTTTAACAATGGCCAAACATAGTAGTGATCAGTCAATTAACGACACAATCTTACAAACACTAACTAGCTAGTGATCAGTCATTGTCAACATACACTACACACAGATCACACAGATGTGAATTAACTAGCATATCATACAGATTGTACTCAAAAATAAATCCGTACACTAAGATAAATGAGCATATCATGGGATTCTACACAAAGCATATCAATCAGATTCTACACTAAGCATGCATGATTCTACACAGCTAAGGACATCAACAAATTTCTACACTAAGATTAAGACCTTTAATTAAATAACATACCATGAGATGACGGCCGACAACATTGGTCCTTGTCAAACGGGTCACGAATGGCACCCCGACGTAGTCATCACGTGGAGGAAGTCTGCCGAAGAGGTTGCCGGTCTCATCCTCGCTCAGCATCATTCTTTGGGCAAAGACTGCATCGTCAAATGGGTCATCATCATCATCATTATCATCATCATCCGTGTCGAGATAGATAACATAAACCCTGGGTCTTCTTCCTCTGAAGAGGAAGCAGATCAATTCACCCCCAGTGAGACGATTATGGGCAAGGAAATGATCCCATCCACCTCCTCCCATCTGGGTCATTCTTGGTCTTTTCTCGAGCTCCATAGTGTAGAGGTCACCAGGGGCCTCGAAGATCACGATGTCTTCGGTGAGCTCTTTGAAGTCCAACCTCACGTTGCAAGGGACGATCTGTGTAACAAAACACAAAAACACACACAACACATTAATAGCAAAAAACAGACATATTCATGTTAGAGAAGAAGGTTTGTTACGGCTAAAGAAACAAAACACTACTGGAAATATATGCCGAACAGATCGCCAGTTGCAAGGCTGCTGGCGCACCTTGACTTGCACCGTTGACATGGTGGTGCTGGCGCCATTCTACAAAAAAGCATATCAATTGATCGGATTGTGCACTAAAAAAATTTATACACTACTAAAATAATTTCAATGGATTCTACACAAAAGCATTCCTTCATCTCTATGTCGTTCGCGAGGTTACTGAACTGCCTGCAAGCCGGGGAGCCTAAGAATTTTTCCGTTTTCCATACCTGTACATGGGCCGCAAACCCGCCAATGAACTGCTTGTTTTCGAAGCGAGGAGCTCGAGTAGGGCCATGCATGCACGCATATATCAAAGGCAAGAATGCACTTTCTTCAAGCAGGCAAAGTAACGTAGGCCATGCACACATATATCAATGGCCATGCATGCACGCATATATCAGAAGGATGAATGCACTTTTTTCAAGTAGGCAAAGCGACGTAGGCGATGCACACATATATCAATGGCACTCATGCACGCATATAGCAAGGGTTTGCATGCACACTCTTTTTCCATATGAATTCATGCATGCTAGGCATCACCACGCGAGCGAGACGGGAGATCTTTATGGTTAGGTAATAATAGTCTATACGTTCCTTTATATTTTGGCGGCTGCTACGAATCAGCCGGATGATTTCTGAGAGAAATCATCCGGCTAGCCAGCCGTCCGATCTGTGCAGGGGTGGCCGTTGGATCGCAGGCAACGCCACGGCAGCAGCAAACCCGCGACAGCTTCAACGCAACGCTGCTACCCCAAGCAAAGCTCCACTGCAGCTCTCATGACCAACCGACGGGCGTCCGGCGAAGCTCCATTGCAACTCCAATGGAGCTCCAACGCAGCACCGACGTGTCCAGCAAGCTCCATTGCAACTCCGGCGAGGCTTCATTGCAACGCCGGCTATGCTTCCGGCCGACGGACCCGCGTTGCTCCATTGCAGCTTCAAGGCAGCATCGCTGGAGTTGCAGTGCCCCCGTCGGCCACTCGCCGCGGTCACCGTCGCAGCCCCGACGGTGCTCCCAACAGCTTCAAGCAACGTCGAGGGAGTTGCAGCCCCCCAGTCGGCCACTCGCCGCGGTCAGCGTCGCAGCGCCGGTGACGCTCGATTGTAGCTCCGGTGGTGTTCGGCGTCCTCCTTCCTGTTCGCGGGATGAAGCATGGAGATTAAGCAGACGGTGGTCGCGACCATGGCGGGATGAAGCAGGAAGATGAAACAGGTGGGATGCAAGGAAGGAGATGCGTGGGAATGGAGCAGGAGAGATGAGGCCATGACGAACTCACGCCGGCCGGCTGGGACAACGCAGTGGAGTGGAGGTTCCGGCTTCGAAAAAGGAAGAAGAAGGCTGGAGAAAATGTGTGGATAAGCTCTCTGCGTGAAGATAACGATAGGAGGTGGGCGGTGGACAGGCCCCACAGGGGACACGCGTCAGGCGAGCGTGGCGGTTTGCGTTTGCTTGTTATCAGCCGGCTTAATTTAAGTGTTTTCCTTATATTTTTTATTAGAAAAGAAGAAGTTCCTTTTTTTTCTTCCTTGGATTGAGGACGTGGGATGGGTACCTACAAAAAGGACGTGGGAGATGTGTGCTTACGTGATGGATACGTGACTTTTTTATCCACCGGGTAAAAAAAATGAGTTTTCGTGAGGAGACCAGGTATGGCACTTTAGCATGTATGTAAAATCCCCTAAAAAAAAGCATGTATGTAAAATAAATAAAGGTATGACAAGTTAAGGACTCGTGGTCTGTTACGACGATGCTATATATGTTACGTATATCTAACGGTTACGTGATTATAATTTTAAAAGACCCACCATATCAAGGGCTAGTATTTTCTGATTAACATGGAATTTTTTAGACTAATTGTCTTACCTCTAATTAACGCATCATTTACTTTTTATATATAAATAGATAGATTACCGGTTCAACCGTAGTTGTGCCTACTTTGGTGAGACTACTTTGCTTGTGCAACCAAGTTCCCCTGGTTACTTCACTAATGTGACACTAAACTCCAGCACCAAGCTCTACACCACTATTAACAAGCAAATAAAGTAAAGCAAGAGAAAATAAATAAAAAGTGAAAATACAAGTTTGAACCCATGGCCTTGCATTGCCATCAAGCAAATGGATGTGGTGGCTTGCCTTGCTCAAGTGGAGGGTCACAAAACTCCTGGTCTTCACCTCCTGAACTATTTCTCTCTGGAAATAATTTTCAAAGCATTTTCAATTTAAAGTAAAGCACTAAATCTCTATCTAGAAATTTTAGACAGTTCAAATAAATCTCACACTTTGCCAATGGAAGGAGAATTTCATAATAAAAATAATAATAAAAGAATCAACTTAATTGGACTTATGGTTTAGGAGTTAGTCATGGTCAAAGTTGGGTCAGCAGAAACATTTAGAAATAGTTTTAAACTAAAAACAGAAAATCCCAGAGCGGGCCACGTCGAAGGGGTATTTTCAGAATATGCCGTGGCCAGTGTACCGCTTCGTGACTTAAGTGAGTCACTGACGGGTGGGGGCCACCCGTCAGGTTTTTCTTTTAAAACCCGGCCGAGGGGAACGGCGATTCACTGGCGGTGTTTCTCTAGCATGGAGGCCTCGTCGGCTTGCATGGATGGGCTGGTTGGAAACAGGGCATCGCGGAAGTTCTTCTCGTACCCATCGTTGCTCCTGGTGGTCTTCGGATGAGGGGGAACTCCGGCGAGGGGCTCTAATTGGCTTGGTGGAGAGTGTGTGCGAGGTCAGTGGATTGTGGGGTTTCTACGGGTGGTGGTGGCTTGGCTCGAGGAGCAATGGTTGGGGCTGCCGGCGGTGATGCCCAAGTGGCGGAGCCCGGCTCGATTCGCTGGCCAGAGGCTACTCAGCTGGTTTCTACGTATGCGTGAGGTCGAGGAGAAGTAGTGGAGAGGGTGCCTTATATGTGCCCGGCGAGGGTGTCGGGGCAATGGCGCCGCTGAGTTGCACGCTGGCTGCCAGCTGAGCCTACGTTGGCCTATGCTTAGCTTCGGGCGGGGCCCGGATAGGCCGTGGGGTTCTGGGGGGATGCTGCCAAGGTCTCTGTGCCAGCCTAGCGTGTCGCGACGGCGGTGGCGCACGGGCGCATAGTGGTTGTGGCCACGGCCGCGCTTGGGGGAGGGGTGTCCTGGCCGTGGGCGACGTTGGCTGGTTCCTGAGGGGGCTTGGGCGTGTGAGGGGAGGGCTGCGTGTGGCGAGGGTGCCGAGGACGCGCTGCTGGCTTCGGCCACATGGCCAGGGGCTGGTGCCGCGTAGAGCGCGCGCTCTGGCATGCCAACCCCCTGGTCACCTAGGCATCCGCGTCCTGGGAGGCCACGGGTGTGCTCGGCTTTGTCCAGTAGCCAGGGGGATGTATTGATCGTGTGGGTGGCTGGAACTAGGGCCAGCGTGGTTTGTATTGCCAACTGGACCTGCTAGAAGTTCCTGGGGTACAAGGTTTTTGTGTTCTGCCGAGAGAGGAGGGAGTGGAGTCTTGGTCTGATTTTTGGGTGGTTGTTGTTAGTCACTAAGGTGATCAACTTCACCAATTTTCAGCAATTAATGAGCAAGATAAAGGTATTTGTTGTACAATCTTGTGGTTGGACCAGAAATGGGTTAAATGCAAAAGCTCTTGAGAGCCTTGGGTGCATTTCTGGTGGTTTTAGGGCCTAAAGAAATTACAAGAATTTTTAGATGAGAGGAAGAGGTGGTTGCTTCACAACTCAAGTGCTTAAAGAGCACATATTCTTTTCTGGAAAAAAAATATACCTCAGAAAAGGTTTGAGAGAGAAGAGTTAGAGTGTTAGGGCCTAGGGTGGCTGGTTGCTAGCCCATTTTAAAGGTGTTTTTAGTTTGGTAACTCCAAGAAAGGTAATTCAAGAAAGAACCAAGGGCAAAGCAAGCAAAAACAAAATTGTAGAAAAGAAACAGAAAGAGCCAAAATTCAGGGTGTTATAGAGTGGCCATGTCGGCGAACGGCGCCGGCCAGGGGAGGGGATGGGGTTAAGGTTGCACGAGCCTATACTTTATTTATAGGTGGGAGATGAGTAAATATTACCTCCTTTCCGGTTTATAAGGCTTACGTGTATATCTAGGTTGACAAATAGACCAACATAATACAACTTATATATCACAAAAAATATATCATTAGAAACTTCAAATCATATACTTTCTAATGGTATAATTTTTAGACTATACAACCCATCTTATGTTGGTCAAATTATAGACCTAGGGATACGCGCAAGCCTTATAAACTGGAAAAGAGGTAGTAGCAAAAACAAACTACCACATTTTGGTTAGGCATGTTATGCTAATTTACTTCGATAGAAATATAAATATCGTAAGAAAAACTAATGATACTATAATTTTCCTTAAATATAAATACTCTTACGAGCAATATGATTTTGGTGCCAAGTACAGGCACATATATGTCGATGGTGAACTACTGATTCCAAAGATCAATATCAGTGCATATTTGACCAAGAAACGAGCGCATACAACAAGCGAAAGCGAAGGGAGAGGGGTATTCAAGGATATATTACTTGTGGACATCCCATACACTCTAGAATCATGTATTTAGTTACACCTAAACTTGATGCATAGTACAATAAATTAAGTGCTCGAGCAAGTTATGCAGATAATTAAAGATACTATATGGTAAGTACACATACGAATACAACCAACATATACAACATTAAGAAGCACAAATTAATTTGTGGATCAACACGATACTACATCCTTAATTTCAATATGAAATACCCTATAACAAAGGATTTTACTAAACATCCCAAGCTAGGCGGGGAAAAAAAATCCTCGAATACCCCTTTCTCTTCGGGTACAAGGCTACAAGCTAGTTTTTTTTTTTTTTTTTTTTTTTTTTTTTTTTGAGGAATCACCGGGTGCCGGGGAGGCGGGAGTTCTCCCACCTGGATACACAATCTCTATTTTATTTTATTTTGACACCAGAACACAGCAGAAATGTTAATAAAATGCCACCAGTACGAAACATAGCTGGAAAATATTATTCGGGCTTGCCAGTTCTGTAGTAAGACACTACACAAAGGTCATGTCAAGCAAGAACAAGAACCATGAACAGGTTCTGTCCCTGTAATATAAAATAACAACTGCAGCACATGTAATTTCTTTTGACACAGATTGATTACCGTGAGCTTCCTGCCATTCTTGCCTTCTTGCGTTCCTGCTGCTCACCTTCTTATTCCGGCTCTTGTTCTCCTCTTTTACAAGCATACTTTAATCTTTTCATGGCCAAGCAGTTCCCTTGTCTCTCCAGTTCCCTCTTCCTTGTAACCATCTGACTTAAAACGGACAAATAATAATATGCTATGTCCTCGCGCCGGCTTTCCTTGAGCTCCAGCTGGATTTTCGGAGCTGCCTTCACCAAGTACTCTGCGGTGACATGGCAGCGGCCTGCATTGTTACTACGGTCTCCTGAGCCATTTGCCGCCCCTTCTTTCTGTGGCTCACACATTCCTCCATCATCTTCCATTGCAATCATCTCTTGCTCCTTCGCTTTGAGGAACCTGATTACAGATTTGTTTCTCTCCTCCCGCGACCGGTCGGCATGAGCTTTCCACACCTCCGTGGCCTCGGAATAGACGGAGCCAGGGAGAGTGTCGGCCATGGAAGTATCCAGATCCTCCCATGACAGGTAAGGAGAGCCAGGGAGAAGGTTGGACATGGACATGGGAGTATCCGGATTCTCCCACAACAGGTAACAATGATCCATATTGACGGACTGCGGCGGTGGCGGCGACGGCGATGGCAGAAAGAGGATAGGGTTAGGGTTTTTGTCTTTCCTAAATGATAACGTCCACACGTATGGCACTTATCAACATGGCCCAAACGCAGTCGATGCCGTTCGATTCATTTGCACGAATATTGTAGCAGTTGCCATCTGGGTCGAGAGCCACGTAAGCACCCAGCGTCGTGTGGGCGTTATCATTTAGTGCCACACGTGTGGGCGCTCCTCATCCGAACGGACACACGACAACTCGCACGAATGTGTGGGTGAAACTGCTCTTCCCCCACACGACGCTCGCACGGTGATAGATGGCAATTGCAGTTGTGCATATGTGGCAACTAGTTAATCACGCACAACAACTATGGTTGATCATACATGGCATCTATGCTTTGACCACACGTGGCAACTCCAATTAGTTACACATGGCAACTATATTTAATGATACATGGCAATTAACGTTAATCACACATGGCAACTACAGTAATTAGACATGGCAACTATAGTTAATTACACATGGTAACTAAAGTTAATTACACACGCGTTCACGCTCACGGGGTGAGGGTGAGCAGTTGCCACACAGGGTCGTGTGGGCCGTCGTAGCTGCGCCCGAACGTGTGGAAGTTTTAACGTTCGCCCACACAGGGTCGTGTGGGCTGGCTCCTGTGTACGACCGGACGAGTCGTGTGGTCGGGTGTCCATTGTGCCACACGTGTGGTGAATATCGGTGTCCTTCTCTTTTGGAAACGGACAGGGTTGCGACTTTTCTATATAGAAAAGAAGAAGAAATACTGGCTGGTCTGCCACGTGATCGAGGCCCAGGCCCATTTTAGCGCCATGGTGATGATGTCCACACGTACACTCTCTACTCGCTAGGGTTTCTTTCTCCCGGGGCGATTTTGTCGCCGCCGTCGAGACTTTCACCTTCCCTCCTCCGATCTGCTCACCTGGGGGCTGGTTCGGGCTGAAACAGGGGTGATCTTGCATCGCCACCCGGCCTTGATCAACCCTAGGGAGGCGAGAGGAGTGTTAGGGTTAGTTTCAAAGCCCGATCTGTGTTACTCGGGCAAGGGTTCAAGATGTCATCGCAGGGGAAGACACCGGCGGGCGCGTCGGGGTCCACAGCTACGACGGAGGTAGAGCAGATGATGGCAGAACTAGGGCTTCGAGAAGAAGACCTAGATGATGTAGTCTTTGATGAGAAAGAAGCGCCAGTCGCGGCTACCAGATGGATGGCGGTCTGCCGGGTTCACATCGACAAACCCTACAGCCAATACTGGTTCTTCAAAAATATGAGGTCAGCTTGGGATCTAGCACATGATGTGAAGTTCAGACCCTTGGAGGAAAATTTGTATACTCTGCAGTTCTTTTGCCTTGGCGATTGGGAGCGAGTCATGAACGAGGGGCCTTGGAACTTCAGAGGCAACGCAGTAATCCTCGAACCCCATGATGGGGTGACCAAACCAACAATGGTAAACCTGCACTACATCAACATCTGGATCCAGATCCATGACATCCCTGATCTGTATGCGCATCTGGTAACGCCATTGGCAGCGAAGGTTGGGGAGGTCCTTTTCACAGAAACAATGACACAAGATTTCGCTGGGAATTTCTATCGTGTCTGGGTGAGGATCAACGTGCATAAACCTCTGAAAAACGCGGTATCGATGATTCACGACTTGAAGAGGCAGATCTATAGGGTGAGGTACGAACGACTCCCTGACTGGTGTGCAGTCTGCGGCCATCTCGGTCATGTGTACAAGGAGCATGGCGACGGAGTTCACCCCCCGTCGGCGCTGTACTTCAAAGATCTGAGAGCTACTTGGCAGATGAGAACAGGTTCTGGGCCTGGGGGAGGTCGTGGTCGCGGTAGAAGAAGAGGGCGCCGAGGAGGCCATACGGCCGGGCGTGCCCAAGGTGGAAGCAGCCACGCTGAGGAGGACCTAGACCATGATGCTGTGATGGATGAGGCCGAAGCAAACAGAAAGAGAACTTCTGGACAGCAAGGGAATATGGGCGAGCCTGTTCTCCCACCAATGCAAAAACCCCTACTAGCTCTTCCACCGACAACTGTACCAGCGAGCCCGTCGTCGAAGCAAGAACTGAAGAGGTTACGTACCAACGCAGATAAGAACAATGGAAAGAAGGATGCAGCTCCGGAAAAACCCAATGATGCAAGATCGGCGACCTCCCGTGTGGAGGATCGCCTGGCACAATGAATCTCCTATGCTGGAATTGTCGTGGCGCGGGCAAAGCCGCGACAATTCGTGAGCTTCGTGATCTTACGAAGCAGTTTGCCCCGGCCGTGTTATGCATAGTGGAAACCCAGATTTCAAAAACACGTGTCGAGAATCTTGCTGGTACTTTAGGTTTTAATAATTCTTATGCGGTTAATAGTTCCGGCCGTAGTGGCGGACTAGGGATGTTTTGGAATGATGCAATAAAGATTGAAGTTTTTGGCTACTCTGAGTATCATATAGATGCAAAAGTCTCACATCCAGGCCATGATGACTGGAGACTAACATGTGTTTATGGGGAAGCCCAAGTTGGGGAGAGGTATAGGACATGGGATCTCCTCAAATCTTTGGCGGCTGCAAGCACCCTTCCGTGGCTCTGTATCGGTGATTTTAATGAGGTCCTCTACCCCTCAGAGCATGTGGGCGTGGGGCAGAGAAGATACGCACAGATGGCAGGTTTCCGTGATGCAACGGACGTCTGTGCTCTTGTGGATCTGGGCTACCAGGGGAAGCCGTGGACGTTCGAAAAGAAAACAGCAGGAGGAGCTTACTGCAGGGTTAGGCTCGATCGAGCGATGGCCACCACAGAATGGACATCCATGTTTCCCCAGGCCACGCTTTATCACGAAACGGGAGCCACCTCCGATCATAGCCCGCTTCGGCTGCAACTCGAGGCCTCAACCCCAGTCGCTAGTGGCAAAAAACTGTTCTGGTATGAGGTTTACTGGGAACGTCACGAAGAGTTCAAAAACTCTCTGAATGTTATGTGGAGTGGTGCGCCGGGTGCTCAAACAGTTCAACAACTGAATAAAAAACTATCGGATCTCTCTATCTCCCTTACCCAATGGAGTGGAGCGACCATCGGACAGGTATCCCGCCGGATTAAACAACTGAAGAGAGAGCTGTCGAATTTGCAAAATGATCCTCGAAGAGCTGACCCATCGCACGCAGAGCTAAAAAATTCAGATCAGCTAACTGAGATGTATCACATGGAAGAAATCCTTCTCCGACAGAGATCGAGAGTAGATTGGCTAACGGATGGGGACAAGAACTCCAAGTTCTTTCAACATCGTGCGAGCATGCGTCGACGGAAGAATACGATTAAATCATTGCAGAGAAACGATGGCTCGTTAACACAAGACCCAGCTGAGATGGCTGCCCTTGCAAACTCTTATTATCAGAATCTGTTCCTGTCAGGGGGGTACCTCGGGTATAGATGCGGTGCTGGATGCGGTTCCCTCCAAAGTAACTCCTCAAATGAATGATATGCTAATATCTCCTTATAAGGCAGAAGAGGTGAAAACCGCACTGTTCCAAATGTACCCGACCAAAGCGCCGGGCCCCGATGGATATCCGGCACACTTCTTCCAGCGTCACTGGGATTTGTGCGGTCACGAGGTAACAGATGTGGTGCTGCGAATCCTAAGGGGAGAGGAGAGCCCAGAGGTAATCAACGAAACCATTCTTGTTCTAATTCCCAAGGTTAAAGATCCCACCCAGCTAACCCAGTTCAGACCGATAAGTCTTTGTAATGTGCTGTACAAAATAGCCTCGAAGGTTCTCTCAAACAGGTTAAAACAGATTTTGCCAGAGATTATATCCGAAGAACAATCTGCGTTTGTACCTGGGAGGATGATTACTGATAATATAATCACGGCCTACGAGTGCTTGCATTTCATGAAAAGGAACAAGGCGCAGCGGAATAGATTTTGTGCGGTTAAATTGGACATGATGAGTTGAGTGGGAGTACCTTGAAGCTATTATGCTTAAGCTCGGTTTTGAGCCGGGCTGGGTATCATTAATAATGAGGATGGTGACTTCAGTTAAGTTCTCAGTGCTCTTTAATGGTGGCAAACTAGAACAATTTTCACGTTCCAGAGGGATCCGTCAGGGGGACCCAATTTCTCCTTACCTGTTTTTACTTGCAGCGGAGGGCCTTTCGTGCCTACTAAAATCTAAAGATGAATCATCGCACCTCAGTGGTATTCGAGTGGCTCCAATGGCTCCGCCGGTAAGCCACTTACTTTTTGCGGATGATAGCCTGCTGTTTGTTAAAGCTAGTGTTGATGGAGCAAATGAGTTGTCCTCTCTGTTGGATTGCTATTGTAACGCGTCGGGCCAAAGAATTAACCTGTCAAAATCTTCAGTTTTCTTTAGCAAGGGCTGCCCCAATCCTGTCAGAACTAATGTCATGCAAGCCTTGCAAGTCACAAATGAGTCATTGTCAGAAAGATATCTGGGTATGCCCTCTGATGTTGGCAACAGCAAAAATGGTGCTTTCAAATTCTTGAAGGATAGAGTCTGGAACAAAGTCAAGGGATGGCTAGAAAAAAATCTTTCTATTGGGGGGAAGGAAGTTCTCATCAAACCTGTGGCTTAGGCAGTGCCGGTATACTCTATGTCTTGCTTTAAACTCCCTGGAGGATTATGTGAACATTTAAACTCTCTGATACGCAAGTTTTGGTGGGGGAGCAAGGAAGTCAAGAGGAAAGCCAGTTGGGTCTCATGGAGCGTGATGACGAGACCAAAACAGTGCGGAGGTTTGGGTTTCCGAGACATTGAACTGTTTAACTTGGCTCTGCTAGCGAGACAAGCATGGCGCATTCTAACGGACCCTACCTCTCTAAGTGCCAGAATTTTGAAGGCAAAGTACTTTTCTACCACTGAGTTTCAGGCCGAGCTTGGTGGAGCACCTTCGCAAGTGTGGAGGTCAATATTAGATGGACGAGACACTCTCTCTCAGGGAATCATACGGAGAATTGGGGATGGAAACACTACGCAAATTTGGGAGCACAATTGGTTACCCCGCCCTCACAACATGCGGCCTATAATGATCAGAATACAGAATCCACCCCAGATCCTTGGGGAACTGCTTTTACCCAGCGCCGAATGGAACCGTGACATGATATCAAATATCTTTTTGCAGACCGATGCTGAAGCAATTTTGTCTATCCCTGTGTGCACGAGACAGGTGCAAGACTTTTGGTCTTGGGTACACGAGAAGAATGGAGTCTTCTCGGTGCGATCTGCGTACCGGATGTTGGTGACCACAAAACTGAGACGAGAAGCTTGGCTGGAAGGTAGAGCTGATACCTCCAACTTTGAAGGCGAGCAGAAATCATGGACGAAGCTGTGGAAGATAGATGTTCCTTCTAAGATTAAAATCTTCCTCTGGAGACTGGCCCAGCAATCTATTCCAACTTCGGACCTTCTCCACCACCGTAATATGTCCACGGTGACGACATGCGGACTGTGTGGCAGTGAGGACTCCTGGCAACATTCTCTTCTACACTGTCATGCTGCACGTTGTGTTTGGGCTTTGCAGAATCACGACCTGGTCGAGGCCATAAACAGCATTACAGAGCCTGATGCTAAACGTTGGGTCTTTGCGGTCATGGATACCATCCCGCCCAGCAAGTTCACTCAAGTCCTCATCACCCTATGGGCCATCTGGTTCGCAAGGAGGCAAGCATTGCATGAAAACATCTTTCAGAGTCCGCAAGCCACACATGCTTTTGTCATGAAATACCTGCACGAGTTAGAGGCGTGCAAGCCAAAACCTACTGCTGCTCCGCTACATGTATCTCCAAACAGATCCCGCTCAGCTTGGATTCCTCCTCCCCAGGGAGTGGCCAAAATCAGGGTAGACGGCGCTGTCTCAAGGGCTGCCGTCGAAGGCTCCGTCAGTGCGGTCTGTAGGGATTCGCAAGGACACTATTTAGGCTCCTCAGCTATGAGGATTCCGGGGGTGTATGATCCAGCGACTCTTGAAGCTTTGGCATGTCGGGAGGCCATGGCTTTGGCCTTGGACCTTGCGCTCACGCAAGTGATAATAGCATGTGATAACCAGGGTATGGTAAGAGACATTAATCAAGGTATAGGAGGCTCGTATGCTGCGGTGGTTAAGGAGATAAACGCCACCTCGGAGCAGTTCCACCAGTGTACCTTCATTTTTGAAGGCAGAGGGACAAATTTAGAGGCACATAGCCTTGCCAAACATGTTTTTGGGTTGGGTCTCGGTCGCCATGTGTGGTTACTGAACCCTCCAAATTTGAGATGTATGCCTATGAACATTGCTGAGTAATAAAGAAAGTATGTTTGGTCGCAAAAAAAAAACATACACTCTCTAGAATATCTCAAAAAAAAAACGTACACTCTCTAGCAAGTCCATGTTTTTTTCCAAATTAAAAAAAGCAAGTCCAAGTTTTTTAGGGAAATACTCTAGCAAGTCCACGTTTACTAGAGATGATACCCCGCTGTTAGGTACTCGCTTGTGGTTTCTCAAAAAAAAAAAAGGCAATCGCTTGTGATCTCCCGATTACAACTTGGGGAGGAAGATGAACTAGCGAGGGAAGGAGGAAGAAGATACACGCTGCCGCCGCCTGTGCTGATACTATCCTGGATGCCCATCTCTGCTGGTCATCGTGCTCTTTATCACTCGTTGTGTCTGCTCCTCGGGCCCGAACATGTAGGAGATCCACTAGGGCCCGGTAAACTTGTGGTTGGGCCTTCTTTCTCTTCTGGGCCAGCCGGTTTTGGCATTCCCCTCCCATTGGCTTGGTACATCTGTACCGTTGCTCGTCAGGTCGCTGACACCCCCTCTTTCTTCGAAGCCGACTTGACCCCAAGTCGAAGAATCTGGGAAACAACGGCATAGGTCGTTGAGGTCCTCCCAGGTGCCTTATGTAGCTTGATCGTCAGCCCACTGCACGAGTCCTTGCTCGCGCGTCTTGCGGGTGCCGCGGCGCCAACGTCGATCCAGGATCTTAAGCGGTGTCTTGGCAATGCCTGAATCTGCAGATAACTGAGATGAAGCACTCGCGCCTGGGGTTAAAGCATGTCGTAGTTGCGAGATGTGGAACACCGGAAAGATGGATGAGCCCTCGGGCAGCTTAAGCTCAGAGGTGACTACATTGATGCGCCTGATCACCGAAAAGGGGCCGAAGAACTTGAAACTTAGTTTGTGGTTAGCTTGACGCGCGGCTGACGTCTGAATGTATTGTTGAAGCTTCAAGAATGCTTGATCTCCCACTTGAAATTTGTGCCACGACCACTTCTTGTCCGCTTAGTCCTTCATGATTTGTTTTGCCTGCACCAGGTGATGACTCTGCATGTACGTCTTGAATGAGTTGTCGTTCTTCCAGCCAAGAATTCAGTTCCGGCATTGGAGTTGCATGGTCTGGGGTGATCCCCAATCGCCTGGGTTCTTGCTCGTACACAACCACAAATGGTATATCGCCCAAAGCTGAGGGGAATGTAGTGTTGTTCCAGAATTCAGCTACCGACAGCCACTTCCTCAAGTTTTTCGCGCACTTTGAACATAGCAGCGCAAGTATGTCCCCAGACATTGGTTGACTCGCTCCGTCTGACCATCCGTCCATGCCCTGGGGTTTGAAAATGGCCTGCCAAACTCTGCTTGTGAACACTGCATCTCTGTCACACACGAGTGCTTCCGGCATGACGTGCAGCTTGTAGATGTGATCGATGTATAGCTGCGCAATCCCTTGTGCTGTATACGGATGAGTGACTGGCAAGAAGTGGGCATACTTGGAGAACATGTCGACTACTACCAAGATGCAGTTAGCTCGCCTCGTGCGACTCGGGGGAGATTAGGGATCCGCCGCGCCGCCACCCCTTCAGCCTCCCTTCCCTCCTCGCCGCCACCGGAGACGGCTGCCGGGAAAGCCCGCGCGGGCATCGGGGAAGGTGGCGGCGGGGATCTCGGCGCTCGGATCGATCTCGACGGCCTGCGGACCAGATCGCATCGGAGGCCTGCGGTTCCTGGGGCGGCGGCCCTGCCGGCGAGGCGGCGTCGTCCGGCGGCTGGCGACGTCCGCAGGAGACGCTGGCCAGTGTGCTCGGCCGCGCGGGCGGCGGGTCGCTGGTGGAGTCCGGCTACGGCGCGGTGCACTATTGCGTCAGATCTAGAGGTTCCCCTCTGTCCTGCTGCCTCTCTCGACGTCCCGATGGCTTGCGTCTGCTGGCTCCGATGGTGGTGAGCCCTAGTGGTGTACTTGGGGTCCGGGGGAAACCTTGGCCGGTCTGGCCGGCCCGGCGGCTGTGGCGCCCAAGGGCGCCGCTTTCCTTCATGGAGGCGCAGCTGATGTACCAAACTACCCATCCCGATCCCCTGCCCGGGTGAAAACCTTCAATCCTCTTCGGATCTGGCGGCGGCGGCGCTGTTCGCGTCGTGACCTTCCTGGAGGCGTCGTCAGGGGCCTTGGGGCTCAGTTGGGAGTGCAGAGGAACTGCAGGCGGAGGGGATGGGACCAGTGGCAGCAGGTGGTGTTCGCGAAGGAGGAGCGGCGTGGCATCTGGCACGTCGACAACGGCAGGTCTCGGCGGCATGGAGCAGCGGGGTCTCACCGCTGGGCGTCTGATGATGGACGAGCGCAGGATGGTGGCGTTGTCTGGCGTCGTGGTGGCGTCGACGGCAGCTAGGCCAGGCAAGGTCGATGCGTCAGTACAGCTCTGAAGATGGATCGGGGGCAGTTGGCGGCGGCGGCTTCTGAGAGTGCGCCGGACCGGTGTGTGCCCCATACCCGGCAAGTAGCTTGGTTGGGGCCTCCGGTCTTAGATGTTAGGCTTTGCTGCGAGGTCTGTTTGGTATTAGGATCGGACTATCAGCATCCCTTCATCAACTGGATAGGAGTAGCGACAGATGTTGCCAAGACGGTGGCTTCAGACTTACTGATGTATCACTTTGTAATGTCTTTGTGAATAATTAATAAAGTGGCTGCATGCATCGCCCAGATGCAGAGGCCGGGGGTCTTCCTCCTTTTCTAAAAAAAAAGCTCGGCCGCCACTAGTGGAGAGAGGTTATTCAATGATAAACTACTTTTTTCTTCTACTGTAGGATAAACTACTCTCTTCCTAATGGATAAAATAAATTGCTCTCGCCCAGGCTTGAGAGATACCAATTATGTTATTGGTACCAAGGTTATCGCGTGGTACCTTGTTATAAAGTTGGTTTGCAACTAATGAATTACCATCGGGCAACAAAAGAGCGTGAGGAAAGCTTGTCAAAATATGCCCATGTGGGTCTAGTTTGAAGGCCACGTTGATATGAAGCCTGCAATAAAACGGATTGGGAATCTCATAAATGTCTAGGATCTAAAAAGTTTTTATTCGTGAATCAACTTTTAATCCAATGTTCTCATCATGCTTGTGATTTTCCTTGTGCACTTTATGATGTCACTTATCTCTTTTTGTGTGCACCTAGCATGGAAACTAGAATCTTCTTGCATGAACTGGATTGTGTCATGGTGCGGAGACTAATACGCTAGCATCAGATCGTTATGTTTTTCGAAATAAATATCCAAAACAACAACATTACAACCATTGAATTTGACATGATATGGACAATATGATTTCATACCAAGTACAAAGCAAATATAGTTCGATGCCTAACTATTCCCAAGATAAATACATGCATATTTGACCAAGAAACGAGCACCCATCACGGGCGAGAGCGGAGGGAGGAGGTATTCAAGGATAAACAACATATTGACATCACATACTCTCTAGAATAATGTATTAAGTTATAGCTAAACCTGATATATACAATCAATAGCAGCCAACAAGTTTTATAGATGACTATGAATATTGTGGAAAGAACACATACAAACACATCATGATATATTAAGATGTATACATTAATTTGTGGACTTATGTTATATTTTTGGTATTCTTAATTTAAGGTGAAAATCACTATAATATATTTTTATAAATAACCCAAATTAGACCACAAAGTTAAGTAAATTGCAAAATATATTGCTTTGGTTTAGCACAAAATGAATATACTCAAATTTATTTAACTTAATGTTTATGAGCAAGATGTCATTGTCAATTCCGCTAGCAATACATAACAAAATATATAATTATAACAAAAAATAACACTAAATGTAGTAATAAGGATGACATATAATTATGTGTCACGAATAGTTATGATGAAGTAAACATGTTTTGTATAAATGCTAGATAATGAATGATTTTATCCGACAACGACCTACAAAATGGTTAGACCAACAATAATAGTGGACAAAATAACTCATTCATAAAATCACTTGTGTATTAGTTTTGATATGTTGGCAGAACTCTCCCTTGATGCATGCCGTGCCCATTAGCCCCCCTATTCCCGCCATAAATGTTAGATCACCCCTGATTGGCGCCTTTATCAATTAGGCCATACTGCATATCCGATAAACATACAAACTACGCGTGCAAAAGGATAGAAAAAATTGTTAATCTCTTTTTTAGAAAAAGTGAATAGAAAAGGAAAACATGATACATGAAGGAAGAAAAGAAGGAAAATTTGTTATTATTGGTCTTTTGCCGAAATAAGTGTTCAAAACCTGCTTGTTCTTGTCAATAGATACAATAAGTGTTCAAAACCTGTTTGCATATCATATGAAGCAAGACTTTGTGATTAATAAATTTATTGTATGCTCATTCATGTGCAGCAGTGGAAGTCCAAAGGATCAACATAGATTATCTATGCTGACACACACAAAATAAAAAAATAAAAATAAAAAGTTAGTGTGAAATAAAAATACAAAGGAGGGCATATCTGCGAAAATATAAAAATCATGAGTTGGAAAAGAGAAAAAACAATGAGGCAGGTTTCGTACTGCAAGCATTGGGTGGCACGACCCTATATTGATCAATTGATTCTTCTTATCGTGGAACTTCTTAACAACTTTCATCGCAACACTGAGAATGAGTTTTTCCCAACTCCCAAGCTTACTCGACAGCTCTATCCATATCCACCAAGCTGTCTAAATATAAACGTGGTTCCATGTTGCTACTGTAGGGGCACAAAAATGAAAAATGTTGCCAAACGGAGAAGGTACAACAACCTCTGGATTATCGTAACATCATCATCATCATCATCATCAGTGTCTATGAGCATTTAGGTTGCGTGTGCTATAGGGGCCATGTCGCCCACACAATACATGTTTAGCAATTTAGATTGCTCAGACTTACTTAATTTTGTCACAGGCCTGCACCCCATGGCACATTGAACACTTTTTGCACCATGTCCCTAGTGAACAAGTTTTATTTTGTACTTGAACTCACGCATATTAGGATTGGGGTTTGTGGCGACCCATTCAATCAGCTCATTAGGGACGTAAAATGCTGCAATGTTCAATAGACCCCTAAACCTTGTTCCCTCAAAATGACTAGCCTCTTCTTGTATGTGAGCTTTGTCCTAACAAACTCGCTCACACGCTTCACTGCAAAGCTTTGCCTGAAACTATTATTTTGAGATGCCATTTTCTGCAGCGCCTTGCTACCGCTGTCGTCTGCGAATGAGGAGCCAAAGGCACTCCACCCTCCCCCCCCCCCCCCCCCCCCTCTCCCTATCACCTTGTGTTATTTGATGCAAATACTTTAGGACAAAAGGCTTGCAACAAAACTGGCTTCCCACATACCAGTCGCGTGCGAGACGTGCACGACGCACCGATAGCATGCGGTAAGCGAGCCGTCGGATTGAGTCCGGTCGGATGATGGGCCGCGTGACGGACGAGTTTGAAGTGGTCGGTTGGCTAACAAACAACATGTCTCCTATTTTTTCTTTAGTATTACTCCTCATCTTTAAATCTGTATAAGGTCAACCTTATAATGCTTAAGGTCGCCACTATTTTACCATTGTGGATTCCCTAAGAGATACAAGTGTCTCGGTGACTGGTATCTCAGCTGCCGCCTACTATCATAATCGGTTCCATTTTTGTATATATAGTTCATATTGATGATAGTTTGGATCCGGGATAAACTCAAACCTACATAATTATATTTACTAAAGGTGAGTTGTTGTTGATGCTATGTCGTCCAATCTATTCGATATTTATCTCTCCCTTTATGGAATTCCTCTCTCAAAACAGAGCACATTCAAAATTTACATACGGCTCTATTTGTGTTTATAAGCTATATCTGAAAATATATCTGAATTTCGTATTATATTTGATGCTCCTCTTGCCTTTGTTTGATGGCTAGATTCCTATAATTCAGGTGTGATTTGCCTCCGTTACCGATCACCTATATATATGTCCTGATTTGAGTATGTTAATTTTCGTAATGTTTCAGTTTTCTTTTCTTCTTACTATTTCATTAACGGGTGTAGAGCAACTTACTAATTAAAATTGGATTTCATGAGGGGTAATCATGAAATATTCTTCTAATCTTTGTTCACTTGTACATCATGCTTCGTCGATGCCATTTGTTATACTAATCTCATGCTTCTGGCACACATTATGTTACAGGTTCTTGGTTTAATCGGTTTTCTTTATTTCTGAAACACGGATATGTCATACTTTAGATTCTGCCTATAAGTAGAGTATGGTCTAATACTCAAAATGCATATTATAAATTTGCACTCAAAGCTATGTTTAATAATATTCTACACTTCAACAAATACATTCATATTTAAACCCTTGCTGAAACAAGCATGGGGTTCACATGTGTGCGTCAAAGCCATGAGCCTTTCTAGACCCACTAATGAATATGAGTAAATAACCTGAAAGAAACTGACATGGGACGACAGACAAGCACATTTCGTGGAGCAACACAAGGGCGAACTGGTGGCAGAGTCGAGAACCGAGCTGAGATATTTGCTATAGCTCGGACAATAGGAAGACTGAATCTCAATTGACTTTTCAAACATGAATTTTTGTCACATTTTCTGCTTCGATAAGGAAGAGACAGGGGCGACATGGGGCAGAGAAACTTAGGAGGCGAGGCTTGGACATAGTCGAGGCAGTGATGACAATGGAGGCAAGATAAGCTCTAAACAAGATGTGATATGGTGATGTATAGGCTTGTAGAGTACAAATGATTCACTTATAAGTGCTTAGTTAATGATGGAAAATGATTAACTTATGGGAAGATCAATTGTTTGGGTCTATCTATTCGATTCTCTGGCATCTACATTACTTTTACTAAGATACAATATGTCCAAGAGGCAAAATGTGTTTGCATAAGTATGTTTGTAATGCTGAGATTTAGAGTCTTGTCAACCTAAGTTTTTGGAATGTACTTTCACCAGAATGATTAGGCAAGTTTGGACTACCATGGTCCATAGATTTTAAATGTGATAACAACTAGCTTTTGCAAAGCAAATATGATTACGACTACTTTCCTTTAGTCCACTTGGAAGATGAGAAATGATATTGCTTTTGCTTGGACAACTTAGATTGGTTTACGAGTATTCTGGCATATGCTTCTGCGTTTACTAAGACGTTGGTTACCACTGTGTCCCAAGAAGGATTTCCTGCTGATGGACAAATGCCTTGTGTTTATGGAAGTCAAAACTCTGGTGATTCCCTTTCGTCACTTTTGAGAATGCCACTCTCTCATATGGTGAATCTCACTTCCTGTATTGGAAATTCATGTACCCCCTCAGCTTGACAGCACCGTTGTAGGTGAAAGAAGAATCATCGTCATCGAGACGGTGTCCAATGTGGAGGAGCCCATGAACCAGTCGCCGCTCCAGGAATTAGTCTCTCTCCACATGCTCCTTGTGGTGGTAATTTTGGTGATTTTGGTGGAAGTGTATAGCTGGATGGCGGAGTGGCTGGGGGCAAAGTGTTGGGTGGTGATGATGGCTTCCTGGATGCAGACAAGGGCAGAATGCTCAATCCGCTGCCACTTGAGCTAGCCATGAGGGAGACTGTAGCCCCAGGCCCTATGGATCCTCGAGGTCGGTCTCTGGCTCGTCCTAGTTCATCGGGGCGACATCTGAGATCACGCGAGTGCCCACACTCTAGGATGTCGTTGACTCCCTTGAGGCCAAATCTGTCGGAAGTCTAGCAAGCGAGATCATCGAAGCGTCGGAACTCGAACTCAGCGGCCCGTGCAGGAGATCTTTCGCTGGAGCCTTTTAGGAAAGTATAAGGTCGAATGGGTGCAAGCTAGGGAGAGCTCGGACTGCAGTGACACGCCCATGCATGATGTGTCCCTCTTCCACCTCTAGGGTCACGATGTTGCCAGGGTACTCTCTATGGTTGGGCTCACTCTTGGGGACGCGGGTCGTGGGATCTGCCGGATCCACGTCCACCGCCGCCGGGGATGTCTTGGTTCAAGGTAGTTGTGGTCAGAGCCGGGGAATCGAACTCCACAAGGGACCTCCTCGGGATCACCTCCGCCGACAATCGCGAGTTCCATTCTAAGTTGGATAAGCGGCTCCCAGACAGCAGCCTAGCCTTCCTACTCAAAAGGGGGAGGAGAAGCAGGGCTGGCTTAGGGCGCTTGCAAGGACCCGCACCAAGACCATTGCCTTGTCGACCATGAGCTTGACGCAGGTGTGGCCACCGCCAGAGATCTCGTGCATGGGCCGCTGAGGTCGAACATGAAGGTTCAGAGGATGCACTTCACCGGCTGGATATGCACACATTGGCGGAGGCAACCACCAGAGTGGCCAGACGCAGTCGCCAACGCCATGCTCTCGGCGTCTCGGCAAGCATCCTTTACCGCCTGGTGTGGTGCTTGATGGGCTAGAGAGAGATGGGGATTTTTCTTTTCTTTTTTCCTTGGTGTTGCATAGCTGATGTGGCATTGTCCAGTCAACAATTAGTCAAAACTGCTTTAGTTGGTCAAAACTAGAGCGGGGTTGATTTCTGAACCAGGTAGTTAGTTTGGGGTGTGGTGTGACCAGTTTTGAAGATGAAGCTTGAATCTTAAACCCAGTAGCAAGTTGAGAGTTGTAATGCGTAGTTTTCTCGATATTTGACTGCTCACCTTCTCTAAACAGCTTTGACGAGGGGTGGGGGTTGACTCAAACTCTCGGCCAAAAGGCATTTGTGGACCACCTGCATGTAGAGCGTGTGTTTATATTTTGCGTGTATTTTAGAACTTCCTATCTTTTTTACTTTTGGCTTAGATCTTGAAGAGCAACACGTCAATGGTCTGGATCTTGAAGATAAAAGTGGTAAAGGGGAGGAAGCATGTATGGATTGACAGATGGATCACATAAGTACAAGGTCGCAGAGCGCCATGGCGTGGAGGAAAGCCTCGAGGTTGATGTTGCTCTCAATTCTCCTTGGCAATGACATAACGATTGATCGACTTAATTTTCTACTCATGTGCGCTGATATCAAGGATCGAATCGGGAACCAAGGAAAGTGCCCTCCCTATATATGCTGGCTGAATTGATCGGCGGGAGAAATAGCAGCAGCAAGCTGCTGCGATGGTACATGGAGGACTTGCCGGAGATGTTGGTGGATAGGAAGAGCTAGCCAAGGGGCCCATAGATGAATGGATGGTGCAGTTGTGATGGATTGGATAGAGCAGAGCAAGGTAAGCTCATCCATCCATTTATCCATGCAGACGGGAGGCTGGCAGACCAGAAAAGACCCACGCGTGTGTGTGCAGGTTAATATGTTGCGACTCTCGGCCAGGGAAGAAGACCAGGCAAACGAGTGTGATTTATATATTACTTTTGGGCACCGGAGCTAGCGCAAACGCCAGCAATTAATGGCTATGGATGTTTGTGGTGGGACAAGCTTAGATTCGTACGAGCTAGTGGAGGAGATCCAACCATCACAGACCTACTGTCGTTGTCCATAGAGAAAGGTGTGTTTTGTTTTTCTCTTAATTGACACCAAAACGTGGCAGAAATGTTATTAAAATGCCACTAGTACGAAACAGCACCAAATTTATTCAGGCTTGCTGATTCTACAAGGAACTACACAAACGCCAAATCAGGAAGGAACGGTGAACAATGTTAAGTTCTCACGATCCCCTCCAGCAGATGAGTTTCTGTTACTTATTTCTCAATAAAAATATCATGTTTTCTGTTGAAGCACGTTGATTACACTGAGCTTCCTGCCATTTTGGCCTTCTTGTGCTCCCCCCGCCCACCTTCATCTACTCCAACAGGTCCTCCTCTGTCAGAGCATGCGTAATCTTCTCATCGCCTAGCAGCTCTTGTGTTCCTCAGCTTTCCCCTTCCAAGTACTCTGCAGTGACATGGGCGGTGCAACCTTCCTTGACGCCGTTTCCGTCTGAGCCATCTGCTGCCCCTTCTTTCTCTGGCTCACACATTCATCCATTCGTCTTTCTCCTTGTTGGCAATGACTTCAGAGCGATCCATCGCCATCATACATTTCTCATCTTTGAAGAACCTAATGGCAGCTTTGTCCCGCACCTCCGGCGGTTCTGTGGCCTCAGAATGGACGGAGCAAGGGATAATGGGGGCCTGGTCAAAGATGCTCGTCGAAAGTACTAGATTGTCGAAGGACAAGTAAGGAGATGTCATGGAAAGATCCACATTCTCGAAGGACGGGTGAGGAGCGGCCATGTCGACGAACAGCGCTGGCCAGGGGAGGGGCTGGGGTTAAGGTTGCACGAGCCTCTACTTTATTTATAGGTGGGAGATGAGTAAATAGCAAAAAAAAAAAACCACAATTGGGTTAGGCATGTTATGCTAATTTACTTCCATAGAAATAGTAAATATGAAAAGACTCTTACAAGTACAGGCAATATTTTCTTTAAAATATAAATACTCTTACAAGCAATATGGTTTTGATACCAAGTACAGGCACATATATGTCGATGGTGAAGTACTGATTCCAAAGATCAATATAAGTGCAGATTTTACCAAGAAACGAGCGCATACAACACGGAAAGCAAAGGGAGAGGGGTATTCAAGGATATATTACTTGTGGACATCTCATACACTCTAGAATCATGTATTTAGTTACACCTTTTTTTTTGCGGAGAATGTATTTAGTTACACCTAAACTTGATGCATAGTACAATCAACTAAGTGCTCGAGCAAGTTATGTAGATAATTAAGGATACTATGGTAAGTACACATACGAATACAACCAACATATACAACATTAAGAAGCACAAATTAATTTGTGGATCAACACGATACTACATCCTTAATTTTAATATGAAATCCCCTATAACAAAGGATTTTACTAAACATCCCAAGCTAGGCGGAAAAAAAAAATCCTCGAATACCCCTTTCCCTTCGGGTACGAGGCTACTAGCTGGTTTTTTTATTTTGAGGAATCACCAGGGGCGGGGAGGGGAGAGTTCTCCCACCTGAATACACAATCTCTATTTTATTTTACTTTATTTCGACACCAGAACACAGCAGAAATGTTAATAAAAATGCCTCCAGTACGAAACATGGCTGGAAAATATTATTCGGGCTTGCCAGTTCTGTAGTAAGACAGTACATAAAGGTTATCTCAAACAAGATCAAGAACCATGAACAGGTTCAGTCCCTGTAATATAAAATAACAACTGCAGCACATGGAATTTCTTTTGATGCAGATTGATTACCGTGAGCTTCTTGCGTTCCTGCTGCTCACCTCTACCGACTCTTGTTCTCCTCTTTTACAAGCATGCTTTAATCTTTTCATGGCCAAGCAGTTCCCTTGTCTCTCCAGTTCCCTCTTTCTTGTAATCATCTGACCGAAAAAGCGACAAATAAGAGAGGTGAGTTTCAGAACCATGGTCCAGCCGAACCCATGCTGGGCCCCGTACGATGCACTACTGCTTTGCATGTGGATATGTTCCCTGGTTGAATTCAAACTTATTAGTTAGCTCTAATCTTTTCAAAGCCCCCGTTAACCATTGTACTTATCAGTACTGTAGTAGGCCTGCACAGGGTCATTTTTTATTTCAAACGAGATGGGCTGGCACACCTCCCAAAGCACTGTAGTACTTTTTTTTAGGAAATGGAGTCCTGACATTTTTAGTAAAATCTAAAACAGACGCTCAAGCTCTCCAGTATTCCAGTTCATGCAAAGAATAATTTTTCTTCAAGGGTATCTGCTGTCACAAATCTGTACTGACACACCGCATATATTCTTTTATATCTATATAAAGACTGCATAAAACGATTTGCAATGCTCAGTAATGTTTTACAGCCTAAAAAAGTTCAAAAATGTAAATATATACTGATACAATGTAAAGTTATGCTAACACTCTGCTCATCTTAGAAAAGTACGCCGCATCCACATATGCGGTTAAGTTTCACAGCTTATAAGTAAAGCATACACCAGAATCAGACCCCAACTACATCCAGCATGCAACAAAAAAATAAATCAAACAAGCCCCATCTATTCTTCTTCTATACGGGAAATCACTAAAATGTGGAGCAGCAGACGCATTGGGCAATTTCATAACAAGATAAATAAAAAGTTGTGAACAGTGTTAATGCATGGGAGACAACATTCGCGCCGTCCAAAGCAACATGCTTATTTTATTACATATGGCATACGCATCCAGTAGGAGTAGGTTTACTTAGCAATTATAGGTCTCTTAATCTTTCTTTAATGGTTCCCATCATAGTTTATCTTACCCGCCATGCACAAGTCCCAGTAAATTGTGTCAGAAAATGAGTGGTATTGAGCGTAGGTTCGGGTAGACCATGGTTCAACACAACATTTCTGGACAAATAACATGATGCTATGTCCTGGCGACGGCTTTCCTTGAGCTCCTGCTGGATTTTCCGAGCTGCCTTCACCATGTACTCTGCGGTGACATGGCGCCGTCCTGCATTGATACTACTATCTCCTGAGCCATCTACCGCCCCTTCTGTCTGTGGCTCACACACTCCTCCATCATCTTCCATTGCAATCATCTCTTGCTCCTTCGCTTTGAGGAACCTGATTACAGATTTGTTTCTCTCCTCCCGCGACCGGTCGGCGTGGGCATTCCACACCTCCGTGGCCTCGGAATAGACGGAGCCAGGGAGAGTGTCCGCCATGGAAGTATCCAGATCCTCCCATGACACGTAAGGAGAGCCAGGGAGAAGGTTGGACATGGGAGTATACGGATTCTCCCACATGAGGTAGCAGCGATCCATGTTGACGGACGGCGGCAGCGACGGCGATGGCGGAATGAGGACAGGTTTAGGGTTTTTTTTCTCTTTTGGATTTGGAAACGAACAGGGTTGCGAGCCTCTATATAGAAAGAAATACTCGCTGACCTGCCGCGTGACCGAGGCCCAGGCCCATTTCAGCGCCGTGGTGATGATGTCCACACGTACACTCTCTAGCAAGTCCATGTTTTTTTTTGAGGGAAATACTCTAGCAAGTCCATGTTTTTTTTCGAGAAATTTTCGATATATTCATCTCCAATCATGGCAGTACAGCAAACACAAGGAATAATAAAAAATACATCCAGATTCGTAGACCACCTAGCGACGACTAGAAGCACTGAAGCGAGCGGAAGGCGCGCCGCCGTCATCGCCCCTCCCTCGCCGGAGCCGGGCACAACTTGTTGTAGTAGACAGTCGGAGAGTTGCCGTGCTAAGGCCCCATAGGACCAACGCACCAGAACAGCAACCGCCGCCGATGAAGAGAAGCTTAGATCGGAAGGATCCATCCCGAAGACACATGAACAAAGACGAACAAAGATCGGATCCGAGAGGATTCACCAAAGACAGCCACCGACCGAATCCCGCGAGGTCCGCCGAAGACACACCTCCACACGCCCTTCGACGATACTGGAAGCACCACCGGGACGGGGGCAAGGCGGGGAGAACCTTATTCCATCTTCAAGAGGCCGCCGCCGTCTCGTTTTCCTAAGCAGGACACAAACCCTAACAAAACTTGAAGAAACACTTAAAAACGGAGCCCTCCCGCCGGCAAGGGCCAGGATCCACCGCACACTCATGGCCGCAAGGCCACAGGTGATGTGGCAGATCGGCGGCGCCACCGACGCGAGGCAAAAACCCTAGCCGCCTTTGCTTGAAGGAGAGACAAAGGGAGGAGAGAACAGAGAAAACTACTCCATGTTTGAGTCGAGGAAAAAAAGGTCACTCCATGTGACAGACGTAGGGGCTAGCGCTAGCAGCCCGGCCGTGCAGATTGAAGAACGTGTGTGGACGTGTTCGGTTCCTTGCAGCCTCTTGGCGTTACCTTAGAAGCCTGGTCAAGTGTAGTCTCTTTGACGTAATTAATGCATACTCTGAACCATGTTGTGTATCATGTTTGATTGCTCGTCATCGTCCAAATATTACATTTAGGACGCAAACGAGTCGAGTTCGAACGAGTTGTACTAGGCTCAACACAACTCATACTAAAGTGGCTCATGCTGAGCTTGTAACGATCTTGAGTCGATCTCGAGCTAAGTAATATATGTTTCAAGTAATCTAAGGCAATGTTTTGGACATGGCAGGCCAGAACACGATATATGAAACCCTTATAAAACTAGGTGATCCCCGTGCGTTGTTGCGGGATTTTAAAGATTAATTTTGGATAATTTTTGTATAAATGAAATGACCTAAACTAAAGTTATTATTTTTGGAAGTAATTATGTGTAAACAAAAAGTATGCATGTACGTTGGACTATTGGAGATGGAACAATAAATTGGGGTATGCATGCTACAAAATAGTTTAGTGAATGATGACATGACACATTTGATAATGTGGATGGCTGCATGTTGAGAGAATTAGAGTTACTGGGGATCAACTATTTAGGTATTATAGATCAGAATGGTTGTGTGTACCATAGATTGATGTATGATTTGCCTATGATACTATTATTGTCACACATTAATGTGATCCAACGATGGTTCGTTGCATCGTATGAAAGTCGTATGAGGAAGGGTCGTATGCATGGCATTGCTCTTATGAAATATTATTCCAATCAAAATGATGGTAATATAGAAAAATCAAGGTAACGTGGATGGCATTGCTCATATGAAATATTATTCCAATCAAAATGTTATTCTCTTTCACTAAAGACGATTACTTTATAGCAAGAAATAGTGGATGAACTATCAAGAGAAGAAAATGAAAGTGCGTCCGCGCTCAAACTTGAAAAAGAAAACAACATATGTTTAACAAGCTGTTGATGACGTACCATATTGAGGAAGGCCTAAATTTTCTCCTCACTTAATTAAGCTTTCATTTTGCTAGTAGATAAAATGGATAAAAAGTGTACACAACATATATGATAAATAATTATTCTATTTCCTTCTAATATATATCAGGATTATTTAAAATATTATTATATTACATCGAGCTAAAATCAAGCGAGCTAGTGTTGGCTCAAGATCATCTCATTTCTTGACCGAGCAACATAAAGTGCTAATATTCAACTCATTTCTTTTCGAGCCGGTCTCGTGTCGAGCCAAAAGATGAGTCGGCCTTGAGCGGCTCATGAGAAAACTGAAGCGAATAGCAAACATCGACGAGCAAGCGAGGTTTGCAGGAATATGGACTGCCCAATACTGTAGCTCGCAGGAAATCCTTCGGGCGAGACATGCTTCCATCTTGCGTTGAGCGAGATATATCTCACGCAGTTAGCCCGCAGGTACATTTTTCGCCATGAAGAGGCTATTTATATTTTGTGAGAATGACGAACACGGGTTGCATTAGAGGGCCCAGCCCAGAGCCCACAACAGATTTCCTCCGGCCCAGCACACGCGGTGAACACGAAACCCCTAGCCCTCGCCGCCTCCTCCGACTCCACTCGACACGCAGCAGCCACCTCCGGCCGCCGCCGCCGCCGGCTGCCCGCGATGAGGGTGAAGAGGCGGTCGAGGCACCGCAAGGTGGTCAAGTTCTACTCCACCTGCTTCGGCTTCCGCGAGCCCTACAAGGTGCTCGTCGACGGCACCTTCGTGCACCACCTCCTCGTCCACGGCCTCCTCCCCGCCGACGACACCCTCCGCGAGCTCCTCTCGGCGTCCAGGACGACGCCGCTCTTCACCTCCAAGTGCGTCCAGGCTGAGCTCCGCCGCCTCGGCAAGTCCCACTCCGAGGCCTTCGACGCCGCCCAGCTCCTCGCCACCGCCAGGTCCCCTTCTGATGTTAACTTCTATCCTCCTGTTTTTATTTATTGTATTTACAGGCTAGAAAAATCTATGAAATTGCATTGGTCGTTGATGAAATTTCGAATATGAATCAATTTTTCTCTCGTATTAGTCACCTGATGGAGTCAATTTGGGTTTGGGCTATCTGAAAACCTAGGTGCATTGGTAGCTTATTTTACAGTTTCAAATATGGAACACTTGGCATGTTAGTTACCTGGTGATAGAGTATACAGCAAATTTTGTTCTGGGCTATCTGGAAACCTAGGTGCAATTTGAATTATGGATTATAACTTTATACTAACTTGAGGCCTCACTGTTAGGTCTGTAGCTTGGCACTGGTTAGTCTGGTTACATTAAACCCAAGTACAGTATAAAACTTCTTTGCCACCTCTGAAATTGCATACTGGATTTTGGATCAAGTTGTTTTTTTTTTATCACTTTGATTGTATGAATTTCTGGTACTACTACTGCTACTACATCCAGTGAGGATAGTCTTGCTGTATTGTGACTTGATGAGTTTGAGGAACTGATGATTGTTTGTTCAATGGACTTGTTGGTGTTTCTAGTTGCGAGCATGAAAAAGTGGTCAGTGCAGTTGATTGTATTCTGTCACTGGTAGGTGATAAGAATCCGGAACACTACTTTGTCGCCACTCAGGATTCTGGTCTCCGGGCAAAGCTATGGGAGGTATGAATACTCGCTATGCTTTTGTATCATTCTACCTTTACCATTTTATCACCTGAATTTTATATGGTGAAGATTCTGCACAGTGGCATAATAAAGCCAACAACGAGCATGGCATCTACTTAACAGAAACACCAGAACTAAGTGTATTATGCCATCTTTATCTTATGAACCTCGTGTGGAGTAAGTGCTCATGTATGTTTTGCTTGGGTGTAGGTTCCTTGTGTACCCGTGATATACGGTCTGAAGAACTCCTTGTTTATTGAGCAACCATCCGTGCAGCAACGTAAGTTTGCTCAGTTGGACGAGGAGAAGCGTATTCATATGGAAAAATCAGAATTTAAGAAGCTATTGAAGGCATCATCTGAAGGAAAGACATCTGTCGATGGAAACACACCTGGAGTGGCAGAGAAAAGCAAGTTTAAAAGAAACAGAGCGAAGGTTATATTTTCAGCTAGTTTTTCCAGGATATTCCATTGTTAGGGTCTAGTGGGTGTAATGAACATTTTGAGATCATGACTGTATCTCTGCTACTTTTATGAAATGTTAATGTGTGTCCTTTTGCAGGGCCCAAACCCACTCTCCTGCAAGAAGAAGAAACCAAAGCCCCAACTGTCAGCTGCTCAAAATGAGGTAATCATCACTGCACAACATATTTGCTTTGCATCCATAAGCTGCATGTAATACTTGGAAGTCAGAACACATGGTATACGTTTCTAATTGCAATGTTGTAAAAGCAAGCCTGGAGTTGCCTGACTTACCTCGAGGTATAGAAGTAAGCGCAAAATGGAGAAGGAATAATGCGGGACAATTAAATCTTAGATAAGACCTTAGACAGTGAAGCCCATTGCATATTCTTTTTCACTGTACCTCCTGATTTATGCTGTATCAGGATGTCAATGACTTGGTACACTAGATTACTGGAAGCACAGATATCTCAGAACCATGAGCACTGATCAGAACATGTTTGCTTCAGGGTTCGAAGAGCGATGGTGAGGCGAAGCGTAAGAGGGTTAGGAAGCGCAAGAGAAGCGGCAAAGACAGCACTCAAGCAGAGACAGCGAGCTAACAAGTACTCGACTTTGGTGTGTTTAGAACAGACAACTCTCTCGGAATTTGTCCAGATTATGTTCAGCTTTTCCGGAGTATCATCCTTCCAACTGCTCGCGGGAAAGACAAATAAATTTTGTGTGCAGTGCAACTAAAATGGATATCTGTTTCAAAATAATAGTTGTTATGTACTTTTCAACTTATATAGAGATGCATAAAAGGCATAACTGTTTTGTGGAAGAAGATATAAACCTCAGATAACATAAGTAACCTTATTTTCCACATCAAAGGCGTAACTGCTTTGACTAGCATGAGTTAAACAATTTAAATTCTTCAACACATAGTAGTCAAAGCAAGCCATGCCTTAGTTATATGGAAAGGTAACAAGTTTCATCATCGGTCTAATGGGAAGTGGGTAGTGTAAGCCATGCCTTACAATAGTTTAACTGAACTCTAATTCATAACAGATTTCTATAAGCAATAGCTAAGTCTACAAAAAAGTGCTATAATGTTAGGAGTGGAGCTCACCACCGGAGATTTGTATAAGCCATGCCTCAGTGATGTGTAAAGGTAACAGATTTCTATAAGCAATAGCTAACTCTAAATACATCAACCCCTGCAGATTTCTATAACCAAATACTTCAACTAACCCTAGAAAATGACATCGGCGCGAAGGCCGGTCACATAGAAAAGCCTTAATGTACTATAATGTAAGAAGAAGCGGAGCTCACCACCGTGATCGCCCCCGCGACCGTAGAGCAAAGCAGGACATGCCGGGTATACGAACGCACACGACGGCGAGGGAGGAGACCTGGCGTCCAACGGCAGGGGGGCCTGGAAGGAACCACAGACGGCGGACGGAGGCTAAGGCGCTGCAACCGTCGAGGAGACGCATGGCAAGAGAAAGCCGCTCAGGATGGCGGGGGTGCTGCCGCGTCGGGGCGCCGGCCCCGTGTCGGCTGGCTGCGGGGGCATCGGCGAGGGCACCGTTGTCGGAGATGGCAGCGGGGTCGTCGGAGGGCACCGGGGACGTTTGATGGAGGCTGACGGGGTGGAGATGATAGGCAGGAGAGAGTGTGAACTAAAGGGGGTGGTGCTCAGTGGCGAGAGGGAGGGTTTGTAACGGAGACGGGTAGTGGAGGATGGATATAACACCCAAGTAAACAACAACACTGACGGGCGGGAAAAACGGAGGGTCCGATTTAAATGGAAAACTCAGACGGGTCAAACAAGGCAGCCGGTCAGTGGTAAGTATTGGTCAATTTTTCAATCAGGAACATATTATCACAGACGGGTCAATTTTTGACCGGTCTGTGATAAGCATCCTGCCAAGTCACATAATGCTTATCACTGACGCGCCGGAGGTGGCCGGTCAGTGCTAATGCTCATCACTGACGCGTGGTCATTGGCCGGTCAGTGATGAGGGGTCAGTAGTGTTCTGATCTGTAGTAGTGGATGTTCTCTGATCTCACCCTTTATGTTCGTTTGCCATTCCCACAATTTCTCTTCTTCACTGCTTCACCAACTGTGGTTATTGCTTGCCGTACCCATATGGGATCTTTCCGAGCAGAGTTTGATGGATTAAAATTACAATTCGACAGGTAATTTTTGTCTTTACTCTTTCTGTTCTGCTTCTTTTTCTACTTATTCACCATGGCCTCTCAAATCTTTGTACCTACCATTTGTTTCTTCCAGATTTGCGGAGTTCAGATCATCTGATGGGAACCCTTCTTTACGATCTGTTCTACCTCACGTCTGTGAGACCGATTTCGATGTTAATGACCTGCATTCGTCACCTGCTTCTCCACTGCCAACTGAGGAACATCCTTTTGTTTTTGAAGGAACTTCATTGCCAGATCCACACGTTCAGATTTGTCAATCTGGTTCTTCAGAAGATTCAGCGAAGATGCCATTACCAAAATTTTTGGGATACACTAATCCTTATCCTAGGTGATTCTGAATTCTCTTGCTTTTCTAGAATTCTTTATTTCTTTATCATCAAGTTACGTTGCCCGAAACTTGCTTCTACATAACTTTTGTCTCCTATTCCTAACATAATTTTGCACTACAGCTCTGAGAACATTACGCATTCTACTCCTACTAATGATCTACTGACTGCTGTTTGTCATACGGATCCTGTGCCATATGCGAACCTCCTGCATTCTCTTCTTTCAGTCCTACTATGACGGCACCTTCTACTGATATTCCTCTGTCAGTTACCAATGAGTACAATAGATTGTCTAAACATTTTACTCGGTACACATTTCTTTCCCACTCCATGTCTACAGTTCTTCATTTATTAGTTGCTTTCATACCGTTTGTCCACTATATTTCTCACTTGTTCTGACTCACTTTTCAGATGGCAACAAAGTCTGAATTATAGTGACGACTCCTTACAGTCGATAGATCATCTACGTGATGGCACATTGTCGAGCCATGATCCTCAATTTGAGTCCATCAACCGAACATCGTCGCCTCAATCTGTTCATACTTCTGAGTACAACAGATTGATTGAACAATTTAATCAATATTTCTGTAGTTCAGTCGTCCATCTGTTTGTTTCTTGCTCTTTTTTACAACGGTTCTTCATAATCTTTATTACTTGTCCTAACTTTCTTTTCAATAGTTTGTACCATGTATGTATGTATATGTATCACCACGGGAAATGTTGTATGCCGAGTGTCAGACTGTTTGCCGAGTGTATCGGCGACAACTCTTGGCAAAAAAAAAAAAAAAAAAAACTCGGCAAACAGATTCTTTGCCGAGTGTTACACTCGGCAAAACAGGGTCTTTGCCGAGTGTTTTTTATAAGACACTCGGCAAAACAGGGTCTTTGCCGAGTGTTTTTTATAAGACCCTCGGCAAACAATTAAAAAGCAATAAAATGCATATGTTCATTTGGATTTTCAAAAGCAAACTTTTGAATTTTGAGTTTATTTTTTTGGAGGGAGCTAGAAATATATATAAGTACCTAAATATAGATTTTGCTTGAATTTATAACTCATTTTTTATATACTAGTAGTTCAAATTGAATATTATTTGATAAATAGCTAGAAATGCAATTGATGTCTTAAAATTAGCAAATGGTTCCAAAAAAATGCCAAAATTTGGCATTAGCAACACAATGCAATATGTTTCATGTGGGAAAAATTAGGGATGTTTGAGATAAAAAGTTGTTGCTATATTTAAGCAATTAAGTGTATTTCTAGGTATTTAACTGATATAATTTAAATTTGAACTGCAAATGCATGAAAAAGTTGGCAAAAATGGGTTGAAAAATCCTATTTGTGTTATTGAGTCTGGTATTAGGCCTTATACAAGAATAGAAGAGAAATTTCAACATCAGGGTGCCAAGACTCGACCCTAATGTAGGAGATATGCCCTAGAGGCAATAATATATGTTATTGATTATCTCCCTGTTCATAATTAGGTTTATGTTCCATGCTATAACTGCTATGGTTCTCGAGTCTACAATAACCACGAGGCTCGGAGGAAGACTCATATGCACGTGTGGAATAATAAACGGTAAAATGTATTCCTAGTCTGGCCTCTAAGACTGGCTCAAGTATTGCATGATGATCCTGTTTTCCTGATCATGGGCATGGCTATGCCGGCAATTTTGAGGGCACAATGTTAAAAGAACATTTGTGTTGAATCGACCCGAATTGATGTTATGCTATGAGATTCATTCGTCATAAGTTAATGGTTAATAACACAGAGATGGTTAACGTTTGCATAATTCCTTAGACCATGAGAGTATCGAGTTACTTCATGCTTGCTTCATGAACTTTGGGGTTTGTTAAACGTCATCCGTAAATGGGTGGCTATTACGGCGGCTTACGGGTTCATGGAAAAGTATGTCAAGTAACTTGATAGCTCAAGATTGGGATTTGCTCCTCCGACGATGGAGAGATATCTCTGGGCCCTCTCGGTGTTACGGTATCCATCATCGTCTGGCCAGACACTTTGTGATTTGATCACGGGGATGCCGGAACATGGGAACGAGAAAAGAGAACAATACCGGTAACGAGGTAACTGGCATAGTGGACAAGTTGTTGATCCGCGGGGATGCCAACATGTCTCACCTCGGGTATTTGTAACATATCGCGAAGCAACAGGAATAGCACACGGCAACTGGAGGTTCACTCGAATATTCATTCGTGTGGGTATAGGGGTCAATATGGGTGTCCACGGCTCCGATGTTGATCATTGATCGGAAGGGGTTCTGGGTCATGTCTATACTTCACCGAACCTATAGGGTCACACGCTTAAGGGTCATCTATCTGCTGAATACTAGACGGGGAGTCTGAGAGAAAATCACCGAAAAAGTTTCGGACGAAACGAAAACGTTCCGGAGAGGATATCAGAATAGTTCCGGTGAAACCGAAAAGTTGTTTCGGAGTACACCATAAAGTCAAAATGGTTTCGGCACATGCCTGATAATTCTTGGAGGGTGCCAGAATCGTTCTGGAAACTTTCTGGAATTTTCCGGGATGAAAACCGGAAATGTTCCGGAGGTGCCGGAACCGCTTCAGATGCTTTTCGCAGATGAAAATCACTAAACCGGAATTGTTTCGGATCGCGTTGAAAATTATTTTAGTGGGTACTGGAAATGTTCTAAGCCCACATGAATATTTTCAGTTCGAACGGACGCTGAAATATGTCGTCGTGAATAGTGAAAGTGCTTTTTGGATTACTTTTTGGAAAGCCACCTTTTTGGGCTTTTTCTCCAAAATATCTTGGAGATGACATGGATGGATGTGGCTGAAATTTCAGCCCCTCCACCCCTCCTTCTCCTGTAAATAGAGGTGGAGGGGGCAGCCCAAAGCTCACTCCTTCTCACATACAAGTGCCATGACATTTCTGGCTTCTCTCTCCCTCCCAGCGAAATAGTTTCGTAGAGCCGAAAGGCTGTCTGGGTTCCGGTGGGAACTAGTTCTGGACGGCGAAGCCCTGCCGGATAGATGACACCGTATGTGTGCAACTCTGTAGAGAGATCGTAGTTTCGGTCTTAGTTCGAGAGTGCCTCCCGAAGGACTATCCGAAAGACTGTCCAGAGGCCTCCCGGAGGGCTGTCCGAGGATTCGTCCGGTGGGACTATCCGAGGGACTGTCCAGAGGCCTCCCGAAGGGCTGTCCGAGGATCCGTCCGGTGGGACTATCCGAGGGACTGTCCTGAGGCCTCCCGAAGGGCTGCCCGAAGATCCGTCCGGTGAGCTGACGAGGGAGTACATCCTCGCGGTTGGGAGGTTGTAAAATCCTAGCTGCGGGGATCTGCACCGCCGATCGTCATCGACTCTACTTCCGCTGTGCTACGAGTCGGTAACGAAAAAGATCAAACCTTGTATGCAGTCTCCATAGTGATCTTGGGCTGGTACGTAGGTCGGAAAAGTTTTGTTTTCTGCTGCGTTACCCTACACCTAACCATGGAGCTTATTGGCTTTTTTAATTCTGGAAAATGCAAACGAGGTCTGAAAAACATGGAATCTGGCATGGTGTCATGATATGATCCCTAGAGATTGTGGTAAAATTTTGAGAAGATTCGCAAAAGTTGTGGCGTGCATAGCTTGGAAACCGAAGCATTTCCGAGGAGTCATTGTCGTTCCGAGACGAAACGGGTCGGATTTGAAGGTGAACTGTCGGTTGCTTCATCGTTTGACCTTTAAACTTTTTCTACAGTCAACATACACCATCATATGTTTCATGTAAAATTTGGCATTTTTCGGGGTTCGTTTGCTATATTTAAGTCATTAAGTGCATTTTTAGGGATTTAACGGATATAATACAAATATGAACTGCAAGTGTAAGAAAAAGTTGACAAAATTGGGTTAAAATTTTTTATTTGTGTTCTTGAGTTTATATTTAGGCCTTACCCAAGAAAAGGTAAGGAATTCAAAACATCAGGGTGCCAGGACTCGACCCTGAACATGTAGCTTATTGGTTTTTTAATTACAAAAAATGCAAACGAAGTCTGAAAAACATGAAACTTGGCATGGTGTCATTATATGATCCTTACAGGCTGTGGTGAAAATTTGAGAAGGTTTTGCAAAAGTTATGACACACACTGCTTAGAAACTGAACCATTTCCGAGGAAAAAATCATGGTTTTGAGAAGGAACGGGTCGGGTTTGAAGGCGAAGTGTTGATTGCTTCATCGTTTGACCTATATTTTTTTTACACTTAACATACACCATCACATGTTCCATGTAAAAATTTGGCATTTTTCGGGGTTCGTTTGCTATATTTAATTCATTAAGTGTATTTTTAGGCATTTAACGGATATAATTCAAATTTGAACTGCAAGTGCATGAAAAAGTCGACAAAATTGGGTTCAAAAATCCTATTTGTATTCTTGACTCTATGTTTAGGACTTATCAAGAAAAGGAATGGAATTCGAAACATGAGCGTGGCTGGACTTGACCCCGAACATGGAGGTTATTTGTTATTTAATTCCAAAAAATGCAAACAAAGTCTGAAAAATATGAAACTTGGCATGGTGTCATTATATGATCCCTAGAGGCTGCGTTAAAAATTTGAGAAGGTTTTGCAAAAGTTATGATGTACACTGCTTAGAAACCGAACCATCTCCGAGGAAGAATCGTGGTTTTGAGAAATAACAGTTCAGGTTTGAAAGCGAAGTGTTGATTACTTCATCGTTTGACCTTGAAACTTTTTTTACACTCAGCATACACCATCACATATTTCATGTAAAAATTTGGCATTTTTGGGGTTCGTTTGCTATATTTAATTCATTAAGTGTATTTTTAGATATTTAACGGATATAATTTAAATTTGACTGCAATTGCATGAAAAAATTGACAAAATTGGGTTCAAAAATCCAATTTATGTTCTTCAGTCTATGTTTAGGCCTTATCCAAGAAAAAGAAAGGAATTCAAAACATCAGGGTGCCAGGACTCGACCCCGAAAATGGAGGTTATTGGTTTTTTAATTCAAAAAAATGTAAACAAAGTCTGAAAAAATATGAAACACGGCATGGTGTCATTATATGATCACTAGAGATTGTGGTAAAATTTTGAGAAAGTTTTGCAAAAGTTGTGACATACACTGCTTAAAAACCGAACCATCTCCGAGGAAGAATCATTGCTTTGAGAAGGAACGGGTCGGGTTCGAAAGCGAAGTGTTGATTTCTTCATCGTTTGACCTTGAAACTTTTTTTATACTCAACATAGACCATCAAATATTCCATGTAAAAATTTGGCATTTTTGGGGATTCGTTTGCTATATTTAAGTCATTAAGTGCATTTTTGGTTGGTTGGTGCCTCCCAATTGGGTTAATGAGTCTATATTTTGGCCTTATACAAGAAAAGAAGAGGAATTCCAAGACTCAACCCTGGAACATGGAGCCTATTGGTTTCTTATTTCTAAAAAAATGCAAGCAATCATTTGGTATGTTTACAAGTACTCGATTTGGTACCTTTACTCAGTATTTCAAAATATATAGAATACACATTATATATAAACTATGTAATAAAATTATATTCATGTGTTGTTTTAAAAAGAAATGATCACATATAAAATTAAATGTTTGTGTTTTTTAAATATAATTTTTAAAAAATATAGGTATACATGAAAAGAAAATTTCATGCGTTCAAAATTAAATTCGCTTATTTTAATTAACTGTTCGCTTAAACCAAGATATTGTTGGTGGATCTAAATGAAAAAAACAAAAAGGAGAAACAGGAAATGAATAAAATAAATAAATCACGCTGATTGGTTTTTCCAGCATGGTAGGAATCCTGCATTCTGATTGGTTGGTTGGTGCCTCCCACGGATCACGTTGTTTCCACCGTTTATTTTCCAAGATCGAACGACTGGTACACGATCCCCCTCTACTCTTTCCACCCCCATCCCGAGTCGGCAAGTCGTCCCCAAGAATTTTGTTACCGAGGAGGTCATTTTTCTCGTGGGTCACTGGGAAATGCGGATACCACGGTTACCGCGAAATTCCGAGAAAATTTCGGACGAAATTTTATTTCAAATTTTGAATTCAAATTTTTGGGACCAAAAACTATTTTTTTTGAATTTTTGACAGCATGCCTACTGTATTTATAGCATATCGGCGAGTTTACACAGCACATATATCAACAAACTATACTTCAGAGACCAACAACATATATAGCAACATTATGAACGGTTGACAGGGATGGTCGGACTACCACTACCGTGTCCTCTGCCTCCGGATCTACTTGGTAGGCCATGAACGAACACATCCGCTCTGCCCTGGCCGACGGTGATGGACGCATGACTTGCGCCATGGACGCCGGCGACGACAGCCATGCCTACTGTTCGTAGGTCGCCATCGGCATCGCCATCGCCCCGCCCCATCCCCCTTGCAACAGACGCCATGGGTGAGAGCGCCCCAATGCCGAGGCCGTGGAGAGGCGAGAGCACGTCCACGCTGCAGCTAGACAGGGAGGCAAGGGGTGGATTCGCCGCCGCCGTCGCCGCCGCACTCCCTCCGCGCCGGCCGCCGCCAACTATTTTTTTTGTGGGAAAGGGATTTGGGGACGAAGAGACGAGAGAGACTGGGCGTTTTCGGTTCCTAGGGTTCGTGCTTGGCTGTGAGTAGCGAGACGCGGCGTGCCTTCGCTGGCTCTCGCTGGGCCGGGAAAAAATTCAAAAAAGGCCGAATTTATTTGCTCGAGAGGCCCATATACCGGGGGGCGGCGAGAAACTCGGTTACCGCTTTTCTCGAGCGGTACCCAAAACCGTGGTCGTCCCCAATCTGGATCGTGCTCCTCCCCAGCCTCCCGGCCGTCGCATGCTCGTCTTCACCGCCAAGCTCTCGCCGTCCTCCTCCCTACTTGCCCTTCCCCTGCTCCTCCCCGGCCGTGGTCGTCGCCTTGCCCCTCCCCACCCGCCACCGCGACCTTGTTATTTGCACTGAGCCACCTGGGTTCCTCTCCAGCCCATGGAGTGCAGCTACAACGACCGTCTCTGTGCTCCTCACCACCACCACAACGGAGCAGCACCAGCCCAACCACGCCTCACCGAGATGCACGCACTCCCTCGATTCCTCTTCTCCAGCTCGGCGTCGACCATACCGCCTGTGGCGCCGAGACCGGGTACGCATTGCAGACCAACTTCCGCATCCGGGGCGGCCGCGGCGGCACTTGCGGGTGGCTGTGCTGCTGTCGCCGGTGTGGCTGCTCGTGAGGCTGCGGGACTCGTACATCAACACGATGCTGGCGCTGGCCAGGGGCGCTTGGCGGCCGTGCGCGGCGCTGGCGACGAAGCCCCGAGAGCAGGGCACTCTGTGGGTGAAGCGGGTGCCCCAGGCGCGGTCGACCGGTGGCCGCGACTTCGCCTCCGCCTCTGCTTCGCGGCGTGGGCGACGACGGCAGCAGAGGAAGGCGGCGTTGTGGTGGCGGCGCGTCGTGCTCCCTTTGGTCGTGCAGGTGCCTGTGTTTTGATTTTCGGCCGAAAAAAATGAATTCCGGCCATCTCGCTTGGGCCCGACATATGGGCCTTTCGGCCAAAAAATTCGGCCCAATTTGAATTTTCTTTGCCCAGCCCAGCTTATAGAGCCTTCCTGTTACGCTTCTGCTGAGACAAATCCACGAACCCAAGCGCCCTAACCCTAGAATCGCTGTTTCCTCTCGCTCCTCCTCTGTGCAGCGCCGCCGTTGCGCAGCGGACACATCTCACGCGAGCGCGGCTTCTCCGGCGTCCGGCCAAGGCGCTCACTAGCCTCCTGCACTCCTCCACATCTCCTCGCCTCCACCCCATCCACTCCCTGTCCTTTGCTTCTCCAAGACCGCGGCATGGTGCTCGGCGGCTGCGGCAACGGAGCTGATGGTGCGCGAGCCGACTAGTTCAACGGAGGCAGTAGCACGGGGCAGCGGCAGCAGCATAGAGGGCGTCCGCTTGATTGGGAAGGTACAGATGTTCTTGATGCCTTTATATCTTCCTACTTGAAGCAGCAATTTGTCTCGTCCAAGTACGTGTATGCAGTTTCAGTTCTTCAGCAATTTCAGATCGATGTTGCTTTGTTTCTTAGTTATAATCTGTGTACTGCTATGTACTTGTGCTGCTTTAGATTTAGGAGAGGTCCCTGGTAAATGGCTTGGCAAATGCATATATCATACGGGGGTAAGAAAAAGTGAGTCTTGATGAGTTGAACGTACATCAGTGACATTATTAATCTGAAATATACATGCATCTGGTAGTCACCAAGGATTCTCACAATGTTTTGGTTTGGTATATAATCTGAAACATACATGCATCTGGTAGTCACTGAGGATGCTCACGATCTGGTAATATTTATTTTGGTCCAACAAAAAAGTGGGTTACAAACGTTATTCTGAACATCCTAAAATATATAATCGTTCCATAGATCTGGGTTGTGTGCTTGTTTTTGAGCTGTTGAGATGATGCTTGTGTGCAATATTAAAGTTTTTTTTATCACATCCAACCACTGGCTTGTATATTTGCAGAAGCATCTCATGTTTGAATTGATCATTTATTTAGATCTACAGCACGTCCAATAAAAATTCAGTTGTGTTACTTGTGTATTTAACTAAGTAGATGTTGACCGATGGTTAATTTCAATGTTCAGCGGTACCATTAAGTGGTGGTTCTATAACTAAGCTTCGAATTATCTTTCTCAAGAATAGATTATAGTTTGTGACTTGTCTGTTTGGCAAACTAGAGCATCAGGTTGTATATAAATTACTTATTCCTTAGTATCTAAACTAGAGCATCGAGCTGTACTGTTTTTGTTTATCATTCATATGAGGACACCCAAGCAAGCAAGGGTTGCTTCCTTAGTTACCTACTCTTCATAACTGACCGTTGTTCTTTTGTCATGTGATTTTCAGGTCCTGGAACTGCAAATAGGAGTGGCAGTGGCAACCACGATGCAAATGCAAGTGGTTCCCAAAGATCTTGGAAAGGTATTACTATGCTATGCTTGTTCACACGATGCAAATGAAACCATGATCTTGATTTGCTAGGTTCAATTAAAGTGATGTTGTTTGTAACTTTGCAATGCAGGAATTAAAGACAATAACTTATATGATCCTTGGAACCATGCATGGCCGTATTATGGTGGTTTTGAATGTATGTACTACAGCCTAAAGCACAAAGGTGGAGGTGCAACCCGTGCCGCGGAGCACCTTGGTGGTATTGTAGGTAATGTGAGGAGCTGCCCCAATGTGCCAAGAAATGTGAGAGATGCAATGAGAGAGGTCCGGGATGAATCAAAGAGGAAGAAAAGAGACAAACAAAATAGCAGGCTCAGAATTGAAAGAAATATTATGGAAGGGCTGTATCAAAAAGGAGGGGTGATTAATGTACTAGATGATGAAGAAGAAGAAATTCAGATGAATATTAGAGAGGCATTGCGTGACCCGAATGTCTCTCACAGAGTTGAAAGGAGGATTGGCAGGGGGGTGTGGGTGATGTGTGGGTCTCTGTTGGCAAAAAGAGTATCACTGCCTATTTTGACAAACAATTATCCAGCAACAAAGTATCCATGCAGCCCAGGATCAATAGTGCTTTGGATCCTAATTCGAGAGATGCACTTGGTCTAGCTTGGTCCATGTTTTTTCATGCCAATTATATTGCTGGACGTAAAGCTGATTGTCCGTACTTCCGAGCTGCTGTGAAGATCACTCAACAATTAGGGCCTGCTCCTATACCAACCGCGAAGGAGATTGATGGAAAATATTTGGAGGCCAATTATGATGAAGCTACTTCATTTCTTGAAAAATTCAGACAAGATTGGAAGAACTTCGGTGTTACACTTATGTGCGACTCTTGGACTGGTCCTACAGGAATGAGCCTCATAAACTTCATGGTGTATTGTAATACACGAATGTTCTTCCTCAATACCATTGATGCATCCGGTCAGACTCAGAATTCAGGTTACATCTTCCTCCCCTTCTTCGCATTTTGTTGCACTAAAAAGAGACACAAATTCAAGTGGAAAAGGACGCACCACCAAGCGATGGCAATTTGGAGACCCGTAGATCTGTACGGCTTGTCAAGAAGAAGACCAAGGACGTCAACAGCCTCTACCCTGCTGTTTCCCAAAGAAACTAATATAATTAACAAAACCTGCTGGTAAGTCTCTTCTTTTTAGTGTTTTATGATTCATGATAATTGCTTAGAAAATTTCAGTTACTTGGAGCTGCTAGTTACTTAGATGTATGCACTTTCTATCCATGCCTAGCCTCGTTATCATGTTAAGCAATGTATTTATATTATCCTGAAATGGTACCACTTGACTATTGTTGCACTAGACACTTCCCTGTTAGTCCATTTTATTTCATTATGCACAAAGTGGAAGAAGAAAATTCTGATGTTGAACTACATCCATCCTGATCCTTTCTCTGTTTTCTCTAAACCAGAAATGCCACATGAAGAACTAAGGATATCAAGAAGCTTTTGGATGTATGCAAGCTTGGAGCTGCTGTTTTATAGGTATATTTATATTATCCTAAAATGTTACCACAAATACATGAAACCTGGAACTTTATCTTGATGTTATTTGAATATACCTATGTATTAACCACTGTATTTATCCTGCAATATGTTTGAGCTTATGCATGATTTTTGATTCACATTTTTCACCGTGGATTTTCCTTCTGTATGACAATTGACAAATGGCTAGTCCAAGCCAACAGTGGGCTGTTTGTGTCTATGTTGCTTTCTTTGTATCCTTAGAGTTTTGTTGTGCTGGAGTACAAACTATAAACTAGAATTCATCATTCTAGTATATGGAGGCATTTAACCTTTGCTCCTGAAGCTTTTTGGAGAATAAAAAACTATATTGCTACAGTAGATTTGTTATTTGATTCATGAGCATGCATAACATTTGACTATTGTTCTACTAGCTACTTACTTGTCCTGTTAGTCCATTTTATTTTTTTATGCACAAAGTGGCAGAAGATAATTCCGATGCAGAACTACCTCCATCCTGACCCTTCCTCTGTTTTCTCTAAACCAGAAATGGCACGTGAAGAATAACCAAGGATATCAAGAAGCTTTTGGATGTAGGCAAGCTTGGAGCTGTTGTTTCAATGTCATGCTTTGATGGTTGTCTTTTGGAGCTGTTGTTTCTATGTGTAATCCTTTAAGTCTGTTGGCTGTACCGGACTATTTAAACTCTGAACTACGCTGTGATGGTTGAACTGATGTTGGACTGTTAAGGGTTATGTTGGAGGCAACTTTATAACTAATGTGTGCCTGTTATGTTGGACAGATGCAGTTTTATTAATCCCTAGAGCTTATTTGCTGAAGTTTATATGATCAATCCTAATGGTCGTTGCGCTGCTATGTTTATGCTCTGTTTTATTTCAAATCTTGGTCAAATTTTCAAATTTTGATTTTGCAATTTCGTCCGAGATTTTGCCGAAAAATTTAAAATTCCCGAAATTCGGCCATTTCGGCCAAGGACGAAAAAAACACAAACCGAAAATGAAAACGCAGGCAGGTCCTCGAGGAGAGAGGAGGCCGCCGTGCTGCTTTTGCTGGGTGGCCTGCACTGGTTCCTTCCGCGGTCTGTCGAGAAGGATCGAGGACTGCCATTTTTATTTTATTTTATTCTGAACACTAAGCTTTGCCGAGTGCTACGTGTAAAAACTCGGTGAACATTTTACTCAGTGTTTTTTTAAAACACTGGAGAAACCCGTTATCGTCATTTTTTGCCGTTCGTTAATTAATTTTACCGGGTGTAAATCTTTGCCGGGTACCGCAGTAAACACTAGGCAAACTGTTTGCCGAGTGTCCACGAAAAAACACTCGGCAAAGCCATTTTGCTGAAAGGGTATAAGCCGAGTGTGCTTTGCTAAGTGTAACACTAGGCAAAGCCTTTGCCGAGTCTAGTCCACATCATCAACTAACACTACAACATGCATATGCTCTAGTGACTTGTATGTAACACTAGTCCATAATTTTATATTTTGAGAAATTTTAAGGTGGTCCCAATAATTATGGACCGTTCATTATTCTGATAGTAAGACCTAGTCCCACGAGGTAATAGGTCACCCATGAAAGGTAATAGGTCACCCAAAGCTCATATTTGGTAAGCGTTAAAAAATTAGAATTGGAAAAATATTACTACCATATAGATGGCGTTCGAGTAAAAAAATATATTATATTCCTAATTTATGTGATTGAAGCCATTAAATGTCGCGGTTTATATGCAAATATTGTGAGGTCAGAGAATAACGTGACACGAGAGAAAATATGAATGGTTTTATTCTTTCCAAAATATTTTTTATAATACTTTCCATAATATACTAATTGTTAGAAAAAACACACATATGGTTAGGTACAGTGACGAACTTAATGAAACGAAGAACTTGTGTTGTTGTAGTGGTTAGCATACTTTGTCGCATTGGTGTTATGTTTTTATTTTATTTTAACCATTTTGCAATTTTCCTCTATTTTATTTGATGTGATTTAAGCTTAAATTTAAATTGTTTTCAAAATTAAAAAAAATCAAGATTAATCTAGCTTTTCGGATAATGTGGAGGCGACATGGACGACGGTAGTCAAACTGCTTTGGAATGGTCTGAGGATGGTATTTCATCCAGTTGCAAGAACGTGCATAAAATGCGACCATGTATTTTTCATGAATAATAAAAATATGCTAACTTTTTAAAATAATAACATTGGCTCTATTTTTTCAACATTGATTCACCTCTACATTTATTGATAATTTATGATAATTAGTACAATGGATCAAATAATCTGAGTGATTCGGGAGAGGAGATTTTTCCGTGGTTCTCTCTCCTGGTCGATTTGACGAGAGATTTGGGGGGAAACATGATTCTGTTTCCCTTTTTTTATATAGATGGAGCGTTTACTTATCTTTATGTGAGCAAACGGGAGATGGAAACCAGCTACAGTCAATTAATTTGCACATGCTAATTACTTGGGCCCACTACTTAATAAATCAACGGCTCAGATCTTTTATGTACTCTTACCTCCCGTGAGGTAAGATGGACCATGTTAAAACCAAAGTTTTACTAGTAGAACGCCCGTGCGTTGCCACGGGCCCACATATCAGTCTATCCCGAGCTCCTCAACTTCCGCTCTTCGAACATTGTGTTATTACTTTGCTATGTTGTCACCCCGCTCCAAATCCGACTGATGTTTCCTCCCAAGTCTATCAAATTGTCGAGTCCCATCATCCCTAACCCAAGGATTAACGTATGAATATGATACGCTTGGCTTCAACTCTACATTGCCACCCAGCCAAATTCGCATATGTTTTCTCCAAGTTTGTCAAATTGCCATAGGCATTTCCATCATCCCTAACTTTGAATGTCTTCCAACATTCGTCATCCACTCCCTCATAAAAGTTCTGCAAACTAAACTTCCCCATACAATTTTGCAATGTTGTACATCAAAAATTCAAAATTGCTCTCATTTTCCTTTTTAAGTATTGCATGAGAGTTGATAGTTCCACTCGTATAAACCCTCCTACCTCAGGACTAAAATCACCCATACAATGGAAAATAGCTAGGATCGTATCATATGCACATAATGATCGAAGGTGCAGCATTGTGTTGTCAAATTAGTTATTATAAAAATAATTTGTTTTTACTTTTGTCCACTACAAATCACATGAAACAAGTTTTTCTCACCTGAACTGATGACTCATGCAACATATTTCTATTCTATTATGCAATTGATTGCATGCATCATCGTCCCTCTAGCTAGCTAATATGACACAACCTTTTTTTGAATCAAACTATGACACAACTTCAGGGCGAAGCATCGAGTCCCTGCTATCTACACTCCCATGTTTCTGTCACATGCTCGTGCAAGCCTTGTGTTGGAAATATGCCCTAGAGGCAATAATAAATTGGTTATTATTATATTTCCTTGTTCATGATAATCGTTTATTATCCATGCTATAATTGTATTGATTGGAAACTCAAATACATGTGTGGGTACATAGACAACACTGTGTCTCTAGTAAGCCTCTAGTTGACTAGCTCGTTGATCAAAGATGGTTAAGGTTTCCTAGCCATTGACATGAGATGTCATTTGATAACGGGATCACATCATTGGGAGAATGATGTGATGGACAAGACCCAAACTATAAACGTAGCATATGATCGTGTCAGTTTATTGCTATTGTTTTCTGCATGTCAAGTATCTGTTCCTATGACCATGAGATCATGCAACTCCCTGACATCGGAGGAGTACCTTGTGTGTATCAAACGTCGCAACGTAACTGGGTGACTATAAAGGTGCTCTACAGGTATCTCCGAGGGTGTCTGTTGGGTTGGCATGGATCAAGACTGGGATTTGTTACTCCGTATGACGGAGAGGTATCTCAGGGCCCACTCGGTAATACAACATCACAATGAGCCTTGCAAGCAATGTGACTAAAGTGTTAGCCACGAGATCTTGTATTACGGAACGAGTAAAGAGACTTGCCGGTAACGAGATTGAACTAGGTATAGAGATACCGACGATCGAATCTCGGGCAAGTAACATACCAAAGAACAAAGGGAACAGTATACGGGATTAACTGAATCCTTGACATAGAGGTTCGACCGATAAAGATCTTCGTAGAATATGTAGGAGCCAATATGGGCATCCAGGTCCCGCTATTGGTTATTGATCGTAGAGGTGTCTCGGTCATGTCTACATAGTTCTCGAACCCGCAGGGTCTACACACTTAACGTTTGGTGACGATTAGTATAGTTGAGTTATTGTGTTGGTGACCGAAGGTTGTTCGGAGTCCCGGATAAGATCCCGGACATGACGAGGATCTCCGAAAAGGTTCGGAGGTAAAAGATTAATATATGTGATAATAGTGTTGTGATCTTCGGAAGGGTTCCGGAATTCACCGGAAGAGGTTCCGGATGTTTATCGAAGTGTTCGGGTGCAGCAACACTTTATATGAGCCAAAGGGGTAAAGCCCACGAGGTATTGCAAGGTGCAAAAGGAAGTTTTGCTGGCGGCTGGGGCGGTACTACCGCTTATCGTAAGCGGTACTACCGCTACGGGAGGTACTACCGATTATCGTAAGCGGTACTACCGCTACAGGCGGTACTACCGCTTATCGAAAGCCGTACTACCGCTTGTACGCGATGCTGCAGGGATCCGAGTTGGACTCTTTCCCTGCGGGCCAAACCGACCTTGTGCGGGCAAAACCGACCTAGAGGAGGCTTTTACTCCAAGTTTAGACCCCAAGGCTCAACATATAAATAGAGGGGCAGGGCTAGCACACGGGACACATTAAGATTTCCCAAGCCGTGTGTCGGCAACCCTAACCCTCTAGTTCTCCCGTCATAATCTCCGTAGTGCTTGGCGAAGCCCTGCAGAGATTGTTCCTCACCACCATCACCACGCCGTCGTGCTGCCGGAACTCATCTACTACTTCACCATCGCTCGCTGGATCGAGGAGGTGAAGGCGTCATCAAGCCGTACGTGTGTTGAACGTGGAGGTGCCGTCCGTTCGGCACTAGTTCGTGATCGGATCGAGGGACGACTTGCGATTTGGATCGCGGAGACGTTCGACTACATCAACCGCGTTTCTTAACGCTTCCGCTTAGCGATCTACAAGGGTATGTAGATTCACTCTCCCTCTCGTAGATGCTCATCACCATGGATAGATCTTGTGTGTGCGTAGGAAAATTTTTGTTTCCCATGCAACGTTCCCCAACAGTGGCATCTGAGCTAGGTCTATGCGTAGATGAGATCTCGAGTAGAACACAAACGAGTTGTGTGCGTGGGTGTATACATATTGCTTGCCGTTACTAGTTGATACTTGATTCGGCGGTATTGTGAGATGAAGCGGCCCGGACCGACATTACGCGTACGCTTACGCGAGACAGGTTCCTTCAACTGACATGTAACTTCGTTGCATAAAGATGGCTAGCGGGTGTCTGTCTCTCTCACTTTAGTTGAATCAATTTCAATGAAGAGGGTTCTTTTAGAAGATCAAAAAGCAATCACTACACCACGTTGTGGTTTTGCGTAGGTAAGAACGGTTCTTGCAAACCCGTAGCAGCCACGTAAAATTTGCAACAACAATTAGAGGACGTCTAACTTGTTTTTGCAGGGTATGTTGTGATGTGATATGGCCAATTACATGATGAGATATATGTGATGTATGAGATGATCATGTGTTGTATAGAATATCACGACTTGCATGTCGATGAGTACGGCAACTGGCAGGAGCCATAGAGTTGTCTTTAATTATTGTATGACCTGCGTGTCAATCATTAAGCGCTATGTAATGCTTTACTTTATCGCTAAACGTTAGCAATAGTCGTGGAAGCAACAGTCGGCGCGACAACCTCATGGCGACACGTTGATGGAGATCAAGATGATGGAGATCATGGTGTCATGCCGGTGACGATGGAGATCATGCCGCTGCTTTGGAGATGGAGATCAAAAGCACAAGTTCATGGCCATATCATGTCACTTATGATTTGCATGTGATGTTAATCCTTTTATGCATCTTATTTTGCTTAGGACGACGGTAGCATTATAAGGTGATCCCTCACTTAAATTTCAAGATAAATTGTGTTCTCCCCAAGTGTGCACCGTTGCGAAAGTTCGTCGTTTCGAGACACGCCGTGATGATCGGGTGTGATAGACTCTACGTTCACATACAACGGGTGTAAGCCATGTTACACGTGTGGAACACTCGGGTTAAACTTGACGAGCCTAGCATGTACAGACATGGCCTCGGAACACAAGAGACCGAAAGGTCGAACATGAGTCATATAGTAGATATGATCAACATGAAGATGTTCACCATTGAAACCACCTCAACTCACGTGATGATCGGACTTGAGTTGGTGGATTTGGATTATGTTACACTCGAATGATCGGAGGGATGTCAATTTGAGTGGGAGTTTTTAAGTAACATGATTAACTAAACTCATTATCTAGAACAATAGTCTAAGTTGTCTTTGCTATATTTATGTTGTAGATCATGGCTCGCGCAGTAGCACCCCTGAATTTTAATGCGTTCCTAGAGAAAGCTAAGTTGAAAGATGATGGAAGTAACTTTGTGGACTGGGGCCGTAATCTAAGGATTATCCTTACGGCTTCCCAGAAGGCTTATGTCCTTGATGCACCGCTTGGTGATCCACCCGCTCCAGTTGAGTCTCTAGACGTTGTGAACGCCTGGCAGGCTCGTTCTGAAGATTACTCAATAGTTCAATGTGCAATATTGTATGGCTTAGAACCGGGACTTCAAAGACGTTTTGAACGTCATGGAGCATATGAGATGTTCCAGGAGTTGAAGTTTATCTTTCAGAAGAATGCCCGGATCGAGAGATATGAGATCTCCGATAAGTTCTATGCTTGCAAGATGGAGGAGAACGGGTCTATCAGTGATCATGTACTCAAAATGTCTGGGTACTCTACCCGTCTGGCTGAATTGGGGATGCCCCTTCCGCCAGAGGCTACCACTGACAGAGTTCTTCAATCATTGCCACCTTGCTACAAGAGCTTTGTGTTGAACTATAACATGCACGGGATGAACAAGTCAGTCGCCGAGCTGTTTGCGATGCTGAAAGCCGCTGAGTCTGAAATTCAGAAGGAGCATCAAGTGTTGATGGTCAATAAAACCACTAGTTTCAAGAAAAATGGCAAGGGTAAGAAGGGTAACTCCAAGAAGAGTGGCAAAGCAGTTGCTCCTCTCGTGAAGAAACCCAAGGCTGGACCCAAACCAGAAACTGTGTGTTTTCATTGCAAGGGAACTGGACACTGGAAGCGGAACTGCCCCAAGTATTTGGCTGACAAGAAGGCGGCCAACAACAAACAAGGTATATATGATATACATGTTATTGATGTGTACCTTACCAACTCTCGTTGTAGTGCCTGGGTATTTGATACCGGTGCGGTTGCTCATATTTGCAACTCAAAACAGGAACTGCGGAATAGACGGAGGCTGTCAAAGGACGAAGTGACGATGCGCGTGGGAAATGGTTCCAAGGTTGATGTGATCGCCGTCGGCACACTCGCTCTTCGATTACCATCGGGAGTAGTGATGAACCTGAATAATTGTTATTTAGTGCCTGCGTTAAGCATGAACATTATATCTGGATCTTGTTTATTGCGAGACGGTTACTCATTTAAATCAGAGAATAATGGTTGTTCTATTTATATGAGTTATATCTTTTATGGTCATGCACCCGATGTGAGGGGTTTATTCTTGTTGAATCTCGATAGTAATGATACACATGTTCATAACATTGATGCCAAAAGATGTAGAATTGATAATGATAATACCACTTTCTTGTGGCACTGCTGTTTAGGTCATATTGGCGTAAAACGCATGAGGAAGCTCCATGCTGATGGACTTTTGGAGTCACTTGATTTTGAATCACTTGACACATGTGAGCCATGCCTCATGGGCAAGATGACTAAAAGGCCGTTCTCTAGAACAATGGAACGGGCAAGTGACTTATTGGAAATCATACATACTGATGTGTGCGGTCCGATGAGTATTGATGCGCGCGGTGGTTATCGTTACTTTCTCACCTTCACTGATGACTTAAGTAGATATGGGTACATTTACTTAATGAAACACAAGTCTGAAACATTTGAAAAGTTCAAACAATTTCAGAGTGAAGTTGAGAATCATCGTAACAAGAAGATTAAATTCCTACGATCTGATCGAGGAGGAGAATATCTGAGTTATGAGTTTGGCAGTCACTTAAGACAATGTGGAATTGTTTCACAACTAACACCACCTGGAACACCACAGCGTAATGGTGTGTCCGAACGTCGTAATCGAACCTTATTGGATATGGTGCGATCTATGATGTCTCTTGCCGATTTGCCACTATCGTTTTGCGGTTATGCATTAGAGACAGCTGCATTCACTTTAAATAGGGCACCATCGAAATCCGTTGAGACGACGCCGTATGAACTTTGGTTTGGCAAGAAGCCAAAGCTGTCGTTTCTTAAAGTTTGGGGATGTGATGCTTATGTCAAAAAGCTTCAGCTTGAAAAGCTGGAACCCAAAGCGGAGAAATGCGTCTTCATAGGATACCCAAAAGAGACAGTTGGGTATACCTTCTACCTCAGATCCGAAGGCAAAGTGTTTGTCGCTAAAAACGGAACATTTCTTGAGAAAGAGTTTCTCTCGAAAGAATTGAGTGGGAGGAAGATAGAACTTGATGAGGTTGTTGAACCTTTACTTCAACCTGAGAATAGCGCAGCGCAGAAAGTTGTTTCTGTGGAGCCTACATTAGCTGAAGAGGAAGTTAATGATGATGATCATGAAACTTTGGATCAAGTTGCTATCGAACCTCGTAGGTCGACAAGGACGCGTACTGCTCCTGAGTGGTATGGCAACCCTGTCTTAGAGGTCATGTTGTTGGACAACGATGAACCTACGAGCTATGGAGAAGCGATGATGGGCCCGGATTCCGAGAAGTGGTTAGAGGCCATGAAATCCGAGATGGGATCCATGTATGAAAACAAAGTATGGACTTTGGAAGTATTACCTGAAGGGCGTAAGGCCATTCAGAACAAATGGATCTTTAAGAGGAAGACGGACGCGGACGGTAATGTCACCGTCTATAAAGCTCGACTTGTGGCAAAGGGTTTTTCACAAGTTCAAGGAGTTGACTACGATGAGACCTTCTCACCCGTAGCGATGCTTAAGTCTGTCAGAATCATGTTAGCAATTGCTGCCTTTTTCGATTATGAAATTTGGCAGATGGATGTCAAAACAGCGTTCCTTAACGGTTTCCTTAAGGAAGAGTTGTATATCATGCAACCAGAAGGTTTTGTCGATCCAGAGAATGCTGACAAAGTTTGCAAACTCCAGCGATCCATTTATGGACTGGTGCAAGCATCTCGGAGTTGGAATCTTCGCTTTGATGAGGTGATCAAAGCGTTCGAGTTTATACAAGTCTACGGAGAAGCTTGTATTTACAAGAAAGTTTGTGGGAGCTCTATAGCGTTTCTAATATTTTATGTGGATGACATATTACTGATTGGAAACAATATAGAAATGTTGGAAAGCGTGAAGGAATATTTGAACAAGAGTTTTTCAATGAAGGACCTAGGAGAAGCTGCTTTCATATTAGGCATCAAGATCTATAGAGATAGATCGAGACGCTTAATAGGACTTTCACAAAGCACATACCTTGACAAAGTTTTGAAGAAGTTCAAAATGGATCAGTCCAAGAAGGGGTTCTTGCCTGTTTTGCAAGGTGTGAAGTTGAGTAAGACTCAATGCCCAGTGACTGCAGAAGATAGAGAAAAGATGAGTGTCATCCCCTATGCTTCAGCCATAGGCTCTATTATGTATGCAATGCTGTGCACAAGACACGATGTCAGCCTTGCCATAAGTATGGTCGGAAGGTTTCAAAGTGATCCAGGAATGGAACACTGGACGGCGGTCAAGAATATCCTGAAGTACCTGAAAAGGACTAAGGACATGTTTCTCGTTTATGGAGGTGATCAAGAGCTCGTCGTAAAGGGTTACGTCGATGCAAGCTTTGACACTGATCCGGATGACTCTAAGTCTCAAACCGGATACGTATTTATTCTTAATGAGGGTGCGGTTAGCTGGTGCAGTTCCAAGCAAAGCGTGGTAGCTGATTCTACATGCGAAGCGGAGTACATCGCTGCCTCGGAGGCGGCGAAGGAAGGTGTCTGGATGAAGGAGTTCATGACAGATCTTGGAGTAGTGCCTAGTGCGCTTAACCCAATGACTCTGTTTTGTGATAATACTGGTGCCATTGCTCTAGCCAAGGAACCAAGATTTCACAAGAGGACCAGACACATAAAGCGACGTTTCAATTCCATCCGTGATTACATCAAGGAGGACGACATAAATATTTGCAAAGTACACACGGATCTGAATGTTGCAGATCCGATGACTAAACCTCTTTCAAGGGCTAAACATGAACAACACCAGAACTGCATGGGTGTTCGATTCATTACAATGTAAATCACATAGTGATGTGAACTAGATTATTGACTCTAGTGCAAGTGGGAGACTGTTGGAAATATGCCCTAGAGGCAATAATAAATTGGTTATTATTATATTTCCTTGTTCATGATAATCGTTTATTATCCATGCTATAATTGTATTGATTGGAAACTCAAATACATGTGTGGGTACATAGACAACACTGTGTCTCTAGTAAGCCTCTAGTTGACTAGCTCGTTGATCAAAGATGGTTAAGGTTTCATAGCCATTGACATGAGATGTCATTTGATAACGGGATCACATCATTGGGAGAATGATGTGATGGACAAGACCCAAACTATAAACGTAGCATATGATCGTGTCAGTTTATTGCTATTGTTTTCTGCATGTCAAGTATCTGTTCCTATGACCATGAGATCATGCAACTCCCTGACATCGGAGGAGTACCTTGTGTGTATCAAACGTCGCAACGTAACTGGGTGACTATAAAGGTGCTCTACAGGTATCTCCGAGGGTGTCTGTTGGGTTGGCATGGATCAAGACTGGGATTTGTTACTCCGTATGACGGAGAGGTATCTCAGGGCCCACTCGGTAATACAACATCACAATGAGCCTTGCAAGCAATGTGACTAAAGTGTTAGCCACGAGATCTTGTATTACGGAACGAGTAAAGAGACTTGCCGGTAACGAGATTGAACTAGGTATAGAGATACCGACGATCGAATCTCGGGCAAGTAACATACCGAAGAACAAAGGGAACAGTATACGGGATTAACTGAATCCTTGACATAGAGGTTCGACCGATAAAGATCTTCGTAGAATATGTAGGAGCCAATATGGGCATCCAGGTCCCGCTATTGGTTATTGATCGTAGAGGTGTCTCGGTCATGTCTACATAGTTCTCGAACCCGCAGGGTCTACACACTTAACGTTTGGTGACGATTAGTATAGTTGAGTTATTGTGTTGGTGACCGAAGGTTGTTCGGAGTCCCGGATAAGATCCCGGACATGACGAGGATCTCCGAAAAGGTTCGGAGGTAAAAGATTAATATATGTGATAATAGTGTTGTGATCTTCGGAAGGGTTCCGGAATTCACCGGAAGAGGTTCCGGATGTTTATCGAAGTGTTCGGGTGCAGCAACACTTTATATGAGCCAAAGGGGTAAAGCCCACGAGGTATTGCAAGGTGCAAAAGGAAGTTTTGCTGGCGTCTGGGGCGGTACTACCGCTTATCGTAAGCGGTACTACCGCTACGGGCGGTACTACCGCTACAGGCGGTACTACCGCTTATTGTAAGCGGTACTACCGCTTGTACGCGATGCTGCAGGGATCCGAGTTGGACTCTTTTCCTGCGGGCCAAACCGACCTTGTGCGGGCAAAACCGACCTAGAGGAGGCTTTGACTCCAAGTTTAGACCCCAAGGCTCAACATATAAATAGAGGGGCAGGGCTAGCACACGGGACACATTAAGATTTCCCAAGCCGTGTGTCGGCAACCCTAACCCTCTAGTTCTCCCGTCATAATCTCCGTAGTGCTTGGCGAAGCCCTGCAGAGATTGTTCCTCACCACCATCACCACGCCGTCGTGCTGCCGGAACTCATCTACTACTTCACCATCGCTCGCTGGATCGAGGAGGTGAAGGCGTCATCAAGCCGTACGTGTGTTGAACGCGGAGGTGCCGTCCGTTCGGCACTAGTTCGTGATCGGATCGAGGGACGACTTGCGATTTGGATCGCGGAGACGTTCGACTACATCAACCGCGTTTCTTAACGCTTCCGCTTAGCGATCTACAAGGGTATGTAGATTCACTCTCCCTCTCGTAGATGCTCATCACCATGGATAGATCTTGTGTGTGCGTAGGAAAATTTTTGTTTCCCATGCAACGTTCCCCAACACCTTGCCCTTCCCATTGACACCACAACTTTCCCGAAGTAGGAGATCCCTGCAATGTAAAATTCTTTCATAGAAAACCAAATCAATATCAAATGTGTAGATTTTGCTATCTCAACCATTTACAACCCCTCCAATGATTCTCCCTATTTCTCCTACAGCCTCAGTCGCCAAACTTTGACGTGGTTCAACAGCAATACATGCTTGTTTCTTTGATACGCACCCAAAACAGTTAATAACTCTGCTGATGAGATTCTTTGTATTTATCGTAACACGATTAATTAAAATAGAAGAACTATGATCACCTTCTCACTGAAATAAGGAAAACATGTAGTGCCCCACTTGATCAAGAGAATCCTTGTTAGTGGAAGTGAAGGCAACCTCGGCTTCCTGACACTGACGCAAACCCCGCAATCCAAGTTAGAACGATGATATCATGCAAAAATCGCAATAAGTATGGCTTGATGTATAAAGATAGTATGGTTCTGAAGGGGGATATTTGTTGCCCAACTATACAGGGAGATTATCTGAAGGGGGAATGCCCTAAAAGAGAGTATGATAGTATGGTTCTGATGCACTGTGACTGCATGATTTGGCACGAAACAATTAGTCCTATGAGATTGGACAGGTCCTGTAGAATATATGTGAAAAGTAGTTCGATGCAGACGGTCTATCCGGATCAATACAGTGATGCTACATCTTAATCATATTACTACATGGATCAATTCTGTGTTCCTATAGCAATTAAAAACAATCAATCCAGATGATGCATCAATCTAAGGAAAAGACGATTCATTCGGTAAACCCCACTGATAATCTTGCCATTCCAGCTGATAGGGGATTCATCATTATAGTTACATGATTCACCGATTTCACCTTCCCTCCTCCGCCTATGATCGTACCGGTAAACACATATGGCTATTGACGAAAAAGGCCCCCCCCGTTTTATATTTATATTATAAAGCAACCATCACCGCAGTACATCCGAGAGGACCAATACAAACAGACGCCACCACCACAGTCAACACACTCACCCAAGACAAGATACAAAGGTGTCGGGCACCAACACACTACCCCAACAACTACCAAGCACACTACAGATGAGCAAAGAAGAACTGTTTTGAGCCGTCGGAGACCACCACATGAGAGATCCATCGAGGAGAGGTGACATGGTGAACGTCGGAGCGGGGACTCCAAAAAATTGCGTCCAAGAAGGGCATGACCACGGATAACTGCCACCGACCGATCCCGCAGATCAAGTTTTTACCCGGAGCAACACGAAGGAAGTGGGAGCACCGCGACGGAGACTGCAAGGAGGAAACGACGTCCGCGGACACCGCCGTCGTCGGCCAGTACAAAGACTGGGCAAGTGATGTACCCCGATGCTCCGACCCCTCCGTCGCACCCCCACTCTGCCTACCACACGCATCCATGCCGCCCGAGCAGCCATATCTACCCGCCCGCACCCAAGCCGTGCAATCTGCCTAAGACCAACGCGCTTCCCACCGACAGGGCCGCCGCCCTGCACCTAGACCGCCCCGAGAACATCAAAGGGGATGGCTTTGAACAGCTCCGCCAACCCCAACCACCGCTGGAACCGGCAACGACCGTCCCGCCTCAAGCATCGCCAGGTCAGCGACCAGAAAGCACCAGGCCGGGGAAAGGGGAAGGGGGCGGAGCAGCACACGACAATGTGACAGCCCCTATACCGGCGACGGGCGGCTCGACCACGTCGGAGCCCCCATCCCTCCTACCGGCCTTCACCCCTGCTTGGCCCCACCATGACTACTGGCACGGATTGGCGAGAGGCCATCGACAACCGCCCATCTGACGAAGAGGGGGGTAGATCCGCCGCCACCACCTCCAAGGATGGGCCCAAGGGAAGCCCGCCCGCGCCACACACCAACATCCAGAAGTCGGGGAGGAAGGCCCGACCGGACTCCAGGACACGCACACACCTCCACCACCTCAGACACACCAGCAGCACTGGCCACCAATCCACGGCAGCACTGGCCGCCCACGGCCCCTGCTGGCTCAGCCTCGCCGTCCCGCACCATCCGCCAAAAGAAGCGCCCGCCACTCATCGAGCACCCCTCCACCGTGCCGCCTGTCGCATGGCCGACACAGACGCACGCGCCGCCGCACCTGTGTGTCGTCTCCAGGGTGTCCGGCATCCGCACCACGCCCTGGCCCGGGGGCGATGGCCTGCGCCTGCCCCACCGCGCGAGAGGACAAAAAGTGCCCCGCTGGCGCCGGTGCTGACCGGGCTTCGCCCGGGCGCGCCTCCTATTGGCGGCGAGTGTAGAAGACACAAACTTTGTAGCTTCCTGTATGCCAAATACTGCTGCTGAGGAATGTAGTTCAGGAAAAATAATAATATTTTAACTGCTTTGTAGTTATTGTCTCCTTCAAAAATGTCGTGTAACTACAAAAGATATATTGAGCACTGACCCCAGCGATGCTACTTAGGTGGGTGTGACTCCTCATCGGGTGCAACCTTTCATGGCAATTTCTTCTTCAGCGTGTACTTTGCATATGAAACCACACACCGCCGAACGTGTTGATCACCAGCCCGAGAGTGTGCACGTTGATGCCTCCCAGCACAACAAAATTCAGGGTCTGATATGTCAATGATAAAAATATGGTATCAGATGCCTTGAGAACTCCCGCATGTTCATCAGCTGATCGCAGAGGGGACGCTTGATGTACCTGAACCAGCTCTTCCCATTGAAGGACTTCTCGCCATGGTCGACTGCCCGCCAGGCCTCCAGGAAAAGCAGGTTCCTTCACGAGCACGGACCCTACTTGGCTGGATCAAAACCACAAATCAGTAAGAATGATTAGTGTACTATGAACTGAGATTTCAATTTTTGAGAGTTGGACCCATTACATTGGGGCGGGGATCGGCAGTAGCTGGCGCAGACATGGATACAGTGAGCACCATCCCCAGCATCGCGTGGCAGCCAAGACCGTCGGCACCCGTCGGCGCCGGGCTGGCCCGCTCCACCATCGACCCCTGGAGGACCCGGCCGACCTGCCTGAAGGGGAGCTCGGATTTTGGCCGCACCCTTGGCAGTTCTTCGTGGCCGCCGGCGCCGCTAGCAGGACCTCCGAAAAGGATAGCACCGGTGGAAGTTCGCCGTGGCTGCAGGTGCCGCTAACTGAATTCATTCACAATGAAGGGTACTAAAACACCCAACACACAAAGAAATAGAGAAGAACCAAGAGATGGAAGCCCACACCTCTCGCCATGTAGGATCTGGACGAACGATGCATGCATAAAGCAGCTCATGCGTCGAGCCGTGGACATCCATCTTGGTAGAGGCTGCCTGCTGGGATGGGACGACGGTGATATTGCCGTGGACATGATTGAGGTAGATGATGTCTGAGTTGGCATCGTGCTGCTCGAGAGGTCGTCCGTGCCACCAGGGGCGGTGGATATGCAGAGGCAGTGTGACGCGAGCAGAACAAGCGGTGGCGCAGCTAGGACGGTTTGAGGGATAGTTGGCTGGCGGCAGGGGAGAAGTGGCCGACCAGTGCGTCGGTCGTCATGACAGCGGCGGCGGCACGCACAGACCAAAAAGAATTGGGAGGAGATATGGTAGGAGAAGGGAACGGGAAGGGAATGCTTAGGTAAAGTAAACTTTTGATTTGATGGAGATTTGTGGATCAGCTGACGATCGAGGCGCCGCGGAAAAAACCCGGAAGCTACCAAGTCTCTCTTTAGGAATAGAGATAAGAACTTTTTAGGAAAGTAGAGATTTGGTAGGATGTGTCATGTGATATTAATGTGATTTAGCGACGTATGGTAATATTAATTAATGTAATTTTGGTGGCGTATGGAAAATTAATTTGATGTGATTCAACCGTTTATGGTAAGGTTAATTAATTTAAATTTGGTCTTTAGAGATTGACCGTGATTGATTCTTTCACATAAATAAAGAAATTACTAAATAACTTGCGCCCGCATGGAAAATTTTGATCCCTTCAGATTTTTTTTCGTTGTGTGGGAGGTGAGACGAAAATAAACCGATGGGAGGGGGTGGTGGGAGGTGAGGCGAAAAAAAACCAGACAAAAATAAACCGGTGAGGAGAAGCTACCAAGTGAGACATTAGGAGTAGAGAAATAGCCCGCTATATCTCTGCGTCGCTATAGCTTTTGGATAGCCCTCCCACTAAAGACCTTTGATTTTTCTTGTTCAAATTTCAAAACAAAAACTGTAAAACTCTTCGTAACATATATGATATTTCAGAGATAGGTACCCAGAACAACCCATTTCCTTACCTCAGAGTTTCTCAAATTGCATTTTGCATTTCTACGCTCACATTGAAGCACAGGGTTTAGGGAATCTTTTCCATATGCAATTAGCATGCACAATGGAGTTTATAGTTTAGGTTTGGCATGATTTCCATGCTGTGGTCATCTTTGGCTGCACACCTAGCAATGGAATGGCAGACTCTGCACCAAACGCCAGCCCTGCCCAACCATGAACCAGAAGAGATCCAAACATGATACCGATTATTACCATTTTAATGCAGTGGACAAAACTGAGACCCAGTTTTCTGTATGTCTTTTCAGGTATAGGCTTAACAGGTGATTCTGGAATTTTCCGTTGTTTGGGAAATGAGAGATGCATTGGCAAAAGATATCAGATGCTCCTGATTCACTTTTTGTTCTAGATTGCTGGCTGATGCAACGGATCTTTCTCAAAGTAGCAAGGCAGATCTCTAGGATAGTATGCCAGCCAGGAGTTGTCAGGACATCTTTGCCCTCTTGGTGAAGGGGATCCAAGGAGAACTTTATCAGCGAAAACCAAGAAAGAAGTTGACCGATGCACCTACGTGTCTTTTTTTCCGAACCATGCAGGAGTACTGCATGTCAGAGTTGCTCCCCAATGGCTGATGTTGATGTTTACAAACGAATGGAAAACTGTGCTCAGAGGGTTCTGAGGTACCCACGAGCAGCGATCATGGCTGTTCATTTCGGGGAACCCATGGCTCTCGCGACTGAGAAACTGCAGTAGGCTTAGAGGCTTAGAGCCAGGATTTGAAGAACGTACCGAGCGTTTGAGTCCAGAAATTCAGGATACTTGAAGCCTTGAAGGTGACTCAGAACGAGATAAGAACACATGCTCTCACTATGGTTTTTAATCACAAATCATCTTATTTTCAGCAGTAGAGCATACATGCAAAGCGTTTATACACGCGGCCATGACATATTGACGTACGTACGTATACAATTTCAGAAGTCGAACATATTCTCGAGGTCACGTGGTTAGGATCGGCGGGAGGCTGTCAGAGTTGCTCCCCAAGACCCTAGCCTTGGTGTCCGGGAAGAAGGTAACCGTTTCGTGGAGCTCACCGCGCTCGCTGACGCCGATGGGATATGCCAAGAGATGGCCCGGGAGTTTGCCCTGAAACGTTTCGCTTGCGTACAACTCCCATTGATGTCGCGCGACCTGGTTCACCTTGTTGAAGCAGGTAATCGTTGCCGGGAAGCGGAGGTTGTCGCCGGCTTCTTGAGCCGCTGCTTCGCCAAGGTGCTCCCGCCACAATGCTAGGCGGAAGTGCTGGACCTGTCCCCTCGGCCACGCGGTCGAGGTGTGCAAGTGCCGCGGCTGGTAGGCGCCCATCGCGATCTCCGAATTCTGGCCGCCGTCCATGGAGCGCTGGTTGATGTTCGCTGATCCCACGATGACGTACTCATCGTCAACTGCAAATTATGAACAACACTCATTAACCTTATTAAATCCTACATATATTTTATTTGATATCGATATTATATAACGGAGTATATGTACAATGCATGTGTATGTACCTATCATCATGTTCGCATGGACGTTGATCTTGAAGCGCCTGGCCTGCTGCGCCCTCATGTAGTTACTGTCCAACCCCGGCCGCTCGATCCGGTGGCGCATACTCGGTGGCTCTATACGGCTCCCGGTTGCCTAAGCAGAAGAAGCTGAGGTAGTCCTTGGGGCTAGTTGTTGTGAGACCCTTGGTGACGAGTGCCGATGCCACGTCCTTGTACATCATCTCCATGGTTCGCCGCTGCCAGTGCAAGATGGCCTGAACGGACGCGCTCTCCGGCACGCCCTCCGGCCACATAGGCACGACCACGTACACCCTGAAGGATTCACCGGCCTTGATCTTGCTCGCTATCTTGAGCGACAGCTCCTTGGGGATGAGGTGCAGCGCGTCGACGTTCTCCACCACCGACGTCACCCCTCGGTTCCACTTCCACCCATAGGAGCTCCCTAGGAAGTAGTGGCTCTCGATGTAGACGAAGGATGTGGCCCGACGGATGGCATGGATGTATGCGTCCTGGATGCTGCACTCGACATGGTGATGGTGGTACTTCCCCGCGACGAGCCCGCACCGTGCGGCCTCATCAGGGGCTTCTGGGAACCCAACGACCGCGCCGCTGTCGATGGACCGGAACACTTGCACGTTCCAGGACTCGGCGTCATCGGTTGCCTCACGCACGGCAGAGCTCCTCGGGAGCTGGACAAGTAGATTGTCGCCGCGGCCCTGCTTCTGCCACCTCTGCTCGAAGTTTTCGAGCATGTCCCACGCCGCCGGGCCCTCGACGCGGCAGTGGACGTTGTGCCACGGCTCCCTTGGGCCGCCTTTCTTGATGGAAGCGTCGGGAAAGCTGGGCTGGTGGAAGTCGTCGCCATGCGTGGTGCCCAGGGTCCGGAACAAAGGATGCTCCGGCGTGTCGTACCTGCCTTGGCAGAAGTCGATGCTCACAAGGCCCCGCGGCCCGTCCACGACCATCGCCTTCTGTTGGTGCGTGAACCTGGCGGCCGTCTCGACGCCGCTGTTCCGGGGGCAAAGGACGCGGTGGACACCTGTGCCTTGGAAGTAGCTTGACGTGTCCTTGCTGTTCGTGGCCATCATCTGCCCGTCCCGCCGTGACTCTGGCCCAATCGACGCCCCTTGGTCGTCCCAGTCCCACACGAGCATCAGTACCGTGACGCGCTCGGCTGCCTTCTTCTTGAGCAGCTGGCCGAGTGTCTGCGATGGCCTCCTCGGGTCACGCACTAGTGCCACGTCAGTGTCCACACACCATCCGGCAATGTACACCAGCCTCCGAGCGTTGTTGATGGCGTCGAACACGTCCTCCCAGCAACCGCTGCCGGAAACAGGGGCGACGTGTGCGTCCTGGTACAGCGTCACCCTGCAGCCACGGTGCTGTCCGAAGAAGGTATGCGGCACTCCAGTGTACGGCACGCCCCCACCGATGCCGATGCCCTTGCCCCACCTCGCCGTTGGGTCGGCAGACACATCGTTGAACCGGAGCTGGACGTGTATCATATCCAAGCATTCCAGTGGCTTCCTCTTCTCGTCGCAGATGGGAATCCACCGGTCCACCTGCTGGCCGCCGATGATGTCCTCCACGGGCAGGTAGGCGTGGCCCACCAGCACGTCGCCGGTGGTGGTTGCTCCGCCGTCCCTCACGACGGCGAGCACGATGTCGCTGGCGTCGTGCGCGCAGTAGATGTGGAACGGCTCATCCTTCCACTGCGGATTGTTAGTTGCGTCAACCGCGCGCGTCCGCCCGACGCACGCCGCGTCCAGGCCAATAGTCGCATAGAGGCGCTTGCCGCCGGAGTCCTGGCCTATGTCAGTTGGCATCTCGAATCTCTGCGAGTATAGGAGTATATATGAACGAATTCATTTGGAATGCGTTGCAGGAACATCAGGATTATTTTGTATCCTGCTAGAACGATCAAGGGAGGGTTATCAAATCAAACCTGGCAGTTGCAGATCAAGGGCAGCTTCTTGATCAGGGATAAGACCGTTCTCCTCATCAAACTCTGGTTCTGGCACAATACAAAATCAATCGGTTTTCTTTTCCTTTCATTGTGCATGGTTGTAAGTTACAGTGAACAGGAAATTGAGATATTTGTTTTAAATGGATAGCTATTTCTAAGTGGATTAAGTTGTACACAACTTCTAAACTGTTCACCTATGTATTCTCTCTGTAATATTTTCTCTTTTCACTGACATATAGAAAACGTATATACGTATCTTGTAAGTTTTTACAAAGAGATGTTTCAGAACTAGCATGGCAAAAACATTAAAAGTGAGGCTGCTAATACACAATATTTATATTCTGCATATTCAAAATCATATAATGAGTGGATTTGCTATACGAAAACCATCGTAATTAGCAAATAAATTAGAAGGATCAAGCATGGGTACTGAGGAAGACCAATACCACCTAGCTGTATGCTCTATGGACTATGATTACTTGCTTCCTGACATGTGAGTGAGCATGTTTATTGGAACGCATTGCCATGTGTACGTGTTCATTTTTATAAGAGAAAAGTATGTTTTTGGTCCCTCAAATTTCCCAAAAGTATAGACTTGGTCCTTCAAGATTTTTTGGTAGACATTTGGTCCTCCAAGTCTCAAAACCGGATAAGTTTCGTCCAAACCAGATTTCGACCATGTTGACCGGGTTTGACCGATGAACAATACATTCGAAGAAAATTCTGAAAATTTATCACAACCAAGTTACTTGGGTGCGCTAGGTACGCGAAAATTTGTGTGGTGTTTCGACATTCGAGTAGCTCGTGACAAAAAAAAACAAATTTTGGCTCACAAAAAAATTCCAAAATTTGTTTTTTTTTCTGCAAGAGCTCCTCGGATGTTATTTGACCATAAAAACTTACACGCACCTAGCGCACCCAAGCTTCTTGGTTGTCACAAAATTTCAGTTTTTTTTGAATTTGTTTGTTATTTTTGTCAAATTTACTGTTCAGCAGTCAAATCCGCTCAACGTGGTCAAATCCGGCCAACATGGTCAAAATCTGGTTTTGGACCAAACTTATCCGGTTTTGAGACTTGGAGGACCAAATGTCTACCAAAATCTTGAGAGACCAATTCTATACTTTTGGGGAACTTGAGGGACCAAAAACATACTTTTATAAGGGTAAAAGAGAGCTTTATATTGCCACTTCAGGGATCAAACAATCATCATCGATTACATGGCTTACACTCACAGGCACACTGCCCGTTAAAAAGAAATTATCATGAATTCTAGCATAAGCAGCAAGGTTGTGTACGTGCTCATTTTCTTTTGGAGTACAAAGAAATGCCTGGTCGGCTGGTCTAGAAGGCGATCGATGCTGGCTCATTTCCGGAGGTGACAACTAATTACCGGGGCGAAGGACAGGCATACCTTGTTAGTCGCGGCGGGCTTCAGCTGCTCGTCTGCTGTCAATGGTAGGCTTGCCTGGAGGATCTTGACGTCTATCACTCCGTGCAGCAGCCGCTGTGCCATGGCTGCTTCCCCTGCTCCTTAGGCTTACCTCGCAAGTGGTGTTGACCCTGTAGGCTGTAGCCTTGTGTGTCTCTATATGCTGTGTATCCACAGCAATGTCTCCGTGATCCAACTCTGGCCATTAACGTGTGCCTATATCTAGGTGCTGTGTGCGGGCTAGCACTAGCTATGGCTGTAGTTTCCTTCCTTCCTTGAAGCACACTTCAGAGCCCAACATGGCATCGTCGGATAGCCTGCGAGAGAAGAAGTGGTATCATCACATGGCATATGTGGTAAGCAATCTCAAAAGAGTCCAAGCTCAAAAAAAAAAAAAAAAGAAAGAAAGAAAGAGAAGAAGTGGTATCGCAGCAAAGGATACTGAACGGCGCAAGGGAAGCTAAGGATAAGAGACAAACCAGATTTTAGGCCATTTTATTTTCTGGCTTAAAGTTGGGCACACCTTGACCTTCGTCCTGCCTTAAATATCACTAGAAGCTAGGGCACGCCTCCTAGGCCATGTTCAGTTTGCACGTTTAGCATTCAGCCTGGACGTACCGAGCGGGATTTTAGGCCCGCTCGTGGACCGACCAGGACCGGACCGATCGGTCCCGGCTCGCTAAATAATATGGCCGGTCCGGTCCATGAAAATCAGACCGAAATTCGGTCGGTCCGGTCCGGTCAAAGCTCGGTCCAGCCCGGAGGACCGAAGGCCCAGTTCAATAGAGAGAGACCCAACACATAAAAACTATGCGTGCGTGCGTGAGCTGACCTAACCGTCGTCCTCGTCCATGCCCAGGGCGCCGCCGCTGTTTCCTCTTCCCTGCTCTCCCTCTCTGCACGGCTGCTCCCCCAATTCCGATCCCCTTTCCTGCTGGCTGCAGAAGGGAGGGAGCGCCGCCTCTGCCGGCCGCCGTTGCCATCGTCGACCACCTGAACCTTTTCTGTTGCCGTGGCCTGTCTCTGCTCTTAATATTGTCAACCAACACCTCCTCGTCTGCACTGCACACGGGGAAGGAGGAGCGGAGGAGCCAAGGAGGGAGCGCCTCATCTACACGGCTGCACCTGCTCGCCGTCGTCGACTGTCGCCGTCTCCACCTGCTCGTCTCTGACCATCTCCTCGTCGGCTGGCCGCCGTCGAGCATGATGCTTGAGGACGCGGGGGATGGAGCAGTTGCACCTGCACCTGCAGTCCTGTATGTCGTCGCCGTCAGCTTGTAATTGTTCACCTCCTCTGAACTTTCTTCAGTGTTCACTCCCTCTGAACTTTCTTCAGTTGGACACCTTCCTGTGCTGTTTTATTTGGCAAACTTGCTTATTTTTCATCCATTTGAACCTCTTTTGCAACCTAATGATCTATATGTTCAAGTATGTTGTCAAAGAGTTCTAAAAAAGCTCCCAGCACACTTCCACGCACGAACTGTACTCGGTCCAAACGGTCCCCTCGATCCGCACCGAGCTGAGGTGCAGGCGGTCCGGTCCAGGGAAACAGGACCGCAGGTAAGCTCGGTCCGGTCCGGCTCGGACCGGGACCGGACCGGCCCGGACCGTGTCCACCCTGATTTAGCATAGAGGCGTTGGACACTCGGCCCATGTCCAAACACTTTTGCCCTTTTTCTATCTTGTAATCCATACTACAAACATGTTTAGTTCGCCTTAGAATTGCCGCAAATTGCCTTACGGTCATTAAGGACATTAACCAGAGCTCAGGAGGCCGACATGTCAGTGTTATCCGGGAAACTGAGGCCCGGGTGCGTGACTTTCAAGAGATCACATACGTTCACGAAGGAAGGAGTTCCAATTTCAAAGCTCACAACCTAGCTCGCTATGCTCTATCTGCTACGGACCTGTAGCTTCCCTTGTGTCACACAATAGGAAATCACAGCAGGATACAAGGATTGGATCCAGGATTGGGAAGGAGCGAGGAGGAAGATAGATAGAGGAGGCAGCAGTGTTCGGTTCATACAATAATCGCTGCCTGTACTGATCTCTTACGCCCACTGAAATAGGCACACAGGGACGACAGCCTGGACCGACCACACGGTCACACACACACGGCCCACGCACTCACGCCAGTAGAGGCCCAAGATGTAGCACTATCGTTAAATGCATGTCGCCATCTTTGGCCTCTTCTGCCACATGATGTATTTTCGATCCCTGGAAACATTCTCCATCAGTAATAAAGTGAGCAGGTTGATCTAAAAAAACATGTTTAGTCTTGTATTCAATGAAATAAAACACATGCATTTTGTGCAATAGCGTCTTACATAGGCACAAGATGCACACATCCAAGAAAACGAGGAAGAAAACAGCACCGAAAAAAGCTAGACGACACTATGTTGTCGTGCAAATTTTGATTGATCTATCAAAATAAGTTTCATCTTCACAGGTTGTTGTTGTACCTGATTTTTAGAGTAGGCTAGCTCAAATACAAATATTCACACAGTTCTACTGAACTCCTGGTATGCAGCATGTACACACATAAGGCAGATCATAATCAGAAAGTAATACATCCTCTTGTCCCGTTGCAGCAACCTCTTGTCCCTTTGCCGTAAGAAACCACACAAAGAATGAAATTGACCGAATATGCTTGCTCCAGAGAAACCCCCGAAATGGACATATATAGTTTATTTAATACAGTTTGATAAAGTCAAGTCAGGCTGGACATAAAAAATGGAATGGAGGGATAAAATTGTGCATATGACCATTCCAAGCCAGGGCACAACTATTCGTGAAGAACCACTAAATATGTATGCCGATTAGTCCAGTGTCGGATGCCACCCAATGGTGCCACAGCCACAAAACACGAACACAAATTAGCCATTGCCTAATTCTTGGGTTCACATCAAGTAAGAAGCTGATGTACCATCTGCAGCATGGGCATTAAAATAAATAAATCATAAGAACAAGGCTATATATAATCCAAGCAGTTGATGCAAATTGCATAAACTTATGTTATTTATAGATTGGCTCATACAAATGAGCTAAAAATTGTAAGGAGATGGAACTGAAATGCTAAAGAAGCTAACGAGAAATATCCTTTTAGAGTAATGGATTTGCAAGGAAAAAAAGGTTTATTTCCTGAATAAAACCCATTGAACACACACTAGGAAAAAGGGGACCAAGCATGGTATGACATTAAGTACAAAATAACAACATCATCTCAGATATTGAGATTCTAATACGTTTGTTTTGTCTTTTCTTCAGCCTTTTTTTACTCGGGTGCATACCCTGGAGTGAAGACATTCTTCTACAAATCAATCACATTTTTAACAAAACAAGTAGATTATGTTTACGATCCTCCCCAAAATAAAGACAAGAGTGTAACTATTCACTACTTTCATGCCCTTACTTGCATGACTGGACAAGAATATCTTTGAGGAGCGTCAAGATACCTTAAGTGACATTCTCTCCAGCTCTGAATGTCATCCGGGCTATGAGGATTATTCCAGTGACTGTAAAAGTACAACTCGGATTAATGGACAAAGAAGAAATCCCAATGAGGTTCACACAAATTGTGATACCCAAACAATTGCTAAAAAATTCTACATTGAAATAAAATCCAAAGAGATATTCAGATCATATTTACATAAAAGTCGCCAATAAAAGAGCCACATTTCACATATACCCTCATAAGGCAATATGTTCTACCATGCAGAACGGGAAGCTTATCAACCTCCCTAGTTTATTAGAGGAGCTTTTCAAACTTGGCATAAGTGAAATAGTTTCTAGATTTTAACTATGATCTAGTCAAGGAGTATGATCGGTGTCATATATCAGTCTATGTTCCAATATACAGTATGTTCTCGGCAAACAAGCAGGCCCGGCCCTGGGGGGGGGGGGGGGGGGGGGGGGGGGGCAGGGGAGCCTAGTCTGAAGCAATTTGCATACTGTACTGCAGGCCCACGGCCTGTTGCCGAGCCGGGAGATGAAATCGCGCATGTGCACGCAGAGATCGATCTCTATCTCCTTTCTTTTTTTTGCAATCGATCTCCATCTCCTTTAATCATTCAATCTATATCTTCCATTCTCCAGTGTTTGCCATCCCTAGGCAGTTGTACCTGATCGCTAGCCTCCCTATCTAACTCATTCGTCACCCGATCGCTAGCACGCCTCTTCTACTCAATTTTCTATACAATCGCCTTTTGGGCGTACATGCGAGATACACCATCCCCACTTCGCCAGCCCCACGCGGTCATTCCGAGAGGCGAGAGGCCGAGTCGCTGAAAGAAGATCGCATCAAGCTCACCGGTCATCGCGGCGGTGCGATTTCAAACCATAGAAGAAGGTGCGTCTCTATCTATTAGAAACCTATATGCCCTATGTAATTTTTCTATGATAATTGACAAGGATTAATTAATGACTCAATATTGCTTCTCCATCATACGAATAGGGCCGTTGATAATCGATTGATTGGACATTGCTTATGGGTATATATTATCTGAGATTCGTCCTTTGTGAGTTCGATGTGATAGTCGGGGTCTGTCTAGGGCATATCTAGATGTGCCCTAGTTATTGCACATCTAACTGACTCAATCAAACATAAAAAGCAAAAGAAAAAAAATAGACGCACGAATCTCCACGTAAAATCAATGACATAGGACTTAGATATGCAATACTTAGTGCACATCTAGATGTGCTTTAGCAAATATTGAGTTGGTCTGGTAGCTCTGTAACTTTGCACTAGTTTTTTTTTTTGTGGGAACTTTGTAACTTTGCAGTAGTTTTTGAATTACTAATTTCTTCATTAAATTTCATCACTTTTTTGTCATCTAAAAAGTATGCATCTAGAAATATTAGAAAAAAAATAAGGTAGTATGTATAGAATATATGAATATTCCTTTTGGATGTATTTTTAGTGTTTGTTGGTACCATTTTATTTATACATACACTAGCAAACGTGCCCGTGCGTTGCAACGGGAGAAAAAAAAATCATCGCTCATAGACACATTAGACGACATCAGCAAATCCCTTCAAATATTTCACGATGTCGTACGAGAAATAACATGATAAGTGGTGTTGCGCAAAGACATAAAGTTGGGACGATTTTTTAAGTGTACTGAAGGTGTGTCCAATTTATTAGACAACAGAAATATCTACCTAGGTTCCGGTATCAATTCATGCCTTTGCTGGCGTTCCTCCTGATGCCCAACAAATAGTGCATTAGGCTAAAAGTAGCAAAGTACATTTTAGTACTCAATTATAGCATGCGCATAAGAGCACATATAAGACATCTCCGTCCAAAACAATTAATCCGTAAGGACATGCATAACGAATGTTTAGGGTTGCATGTCAACATTGATATTCTTAAAAACATCTTTATATATAGACACCATTTCTGGAAATCAGCATTAAGCCATTGGTTTACATAAAGCTCGTATGAGTAGTTTAGTGTACATCATCTATATGGGTTGGTTATTGTGCACTCGCCGAAATAGAGAGGATGATTATGTGCCTGTGGTAATCTTTAGCATATACATCCCCTATGGTGCCAATAATAGATTTTTTGAGAGCATCAAACTATCATATCTAGCCAATTTAAATGGGAAGAAAACATATATAATAGGCATTTTCAAAATACACCATATAAAGAAAAGTATTAATTAAGCGTACATCCTAAAGAAAAATTTAGAAATAATTAACATGCATGATAATAGCATATTTGAAATTTAAACATTTTTCTGAGCGATTTCCATATATAACATGTTTAATTTCAAGTTACGGTTTGAAAGATATGAATATTTCGAGAAGTACTTGAATCTGCCAAAATAAAGGTTAAAATAGACAGTATATGGGCCGAATGAGGGCTCTAGCCACTCGGGCACCCGTGTGCATGTGGTAGGCAAGGGGGTAGCTATACATGAATCTAAGGTGACGGCCAACGACTTAAGCAAGATAAGAACCGGTTTTTCCACTTGCCGGTGGCATCGGTAGGTAATATTTTGCAACTTTGGGGGCAATCTCGTGACGGACGGGCAGAAGCACTAATGACTTTATTATTAGGTATAGATTGATTGTTATTTGGGTATTTATATTAGAGGGCCCCGGGTTATAGTTTCGCCCCGGGCACCTGAAATCTCAAGACCGGCCCTGCAAACAAGCAGGCTCTCGGCAAAGACATGGACACGTGTCCCTGCTCGCTGCAGTTGACGGTGGGGTGACGGCGCTGGGGCTACAAGGACCCGGCCGCGGATGCGAAGTTCGCTGGATGACGGACGCCGGATGACGGACATGGAGTCAACTGACGGAACCGGCCTGCCAAGTCGCATACGCAGCAGATGGAGGTTGATCTTCGGGTGGAGTCGGCCATCACGTGGAGCAGCAGCAGCGATCGAAAAACAAATCTTGGTTTAGACAATTCACGTGGATCAGTATAGCCAAACCATGAGGCACTATCAGGGCCGGTCCTGAGATTTCGGGGGCCTGGGCGAAACGAGAACCTAGGGCCCTTATATTTTACCTTAAAATTTTCTTTTGATTTCCTAGATGCAAAGTCGCCGATAATGATATCAATATCAATCTTATTCAACAATTTTTTCTCAATGTGGGAATTTGCCAAACCTAACCGCTCTCGGGACATTTACAAATCTCGCATTGTTTTTATTAATATATACTAGTAGTTATTTAAATGATGCACATACTTCTTACAGTAGGACAAAAGCAGTCATAACAAGGAAGCATACCTCAGCCATTATCAATCCGGTGGCTCCTTGTAGATGTCATTCTTGATAAGATTTTTTGCTCTTTGATGAAGCATTAGAACCATCTTCTAAGCCCTAGAAATAACATGGATAATGGGTTAAATATCATAAGCAATATGAGAAACCCATTGACCCAAAGATTCAGTGTATTATTTGATATAATCTGCAGATACAAAAACAACATTTTCTGTCCACTTTGATCCTGATCTAAGTTGGAAGTTTCTACAAGGAATGGACTACATTTTTCTCCATGTGAAGCAAGGAAGGGAATAAATCTCAAAATCCATATAAATTCACATGATTCATTAGAAAGGAGCTGGCGCAGTCACTACCAGAGCCTGAAGACGATCCGCTTCTCCACGGCTGCCGCCGCCGCCGTGGTATCGACGGTGATGGCCTTGCTGTGATTGGGGACTGGAGTTTGACGTGTCCTTGACGATGGAAAAAAACGTTGCGGCGGTGCCTTGCCGCGATTGGGGACTGGAGTTTGATTTGGACCCCGCCGCTGGGTCGCCGGCACCAGGCTGCGGCGCGCAGCGGCGACGAGAAGAAGAATTCCGAGCAGCCGGAGCGACGATTGACGTCTTGACGAAGAAACGAAGAGACATACTGACGAATCGATTAACGATCTGATTGATTTTTTTAGGGGTCAGCGATCTGATTGATGACGAAGAGATGAAGCGGCCGTGCGTGGCGACGCTTCAACTAGCGCTAGCGATCAGCAAGGGAATTAGGCCTAAGCTTCGCTTCCTTTTCTAATTTTTTTCTCTGCCTAATATTTTTGCTGGGCTATACTAATAATATACGTGCATACCAGATCGTGGGGCCCTCCCAGGCCTGGGCCCTTGGCCATACACTAGGGCCGGCCCTGGGCACTATTCATCAATCAGATCTGGGAAAACGCGCTGCAACTAGTACTAGTTGTACCAGTACTCCACGGTGACTTCCTTTGCTAGCACTCTCTCCGTTCCTTTATTAAGGTGTATTATTTTTGGCACGGTGACCAAGGCATATAATTATAGACTATTTAGGACGAAATTTGTCCTCGGCATGCTCCGTCACGTATCGGAGCTGGCGGCGTCCGGCCCGCCCGTGGAGGTCGGCCATCGTCGGCCACCCGGCGTTCGCGTCCATGATGGACCTGCAGTGGCGCGTCATGTTCTCGGCCGGCCTCGACGAGCCGACGTCCCACGTGTTGCACGGCTTCACGCGGGAGGCCATGGCGCACTCTCTCTGGGGCACAACGTCTTGGACTTCTTCCCTGCGCTCGCAGCTGCCGTTGTCCAGCGCGTCCGGTGCGGCTTTACGACACACTTGGCGGCCTCTATGGCGTGTGCAGCACCTACAACAACAACGTCGGCGCCCTCAACGGCCCTCAATGGTGTTCGCCTCGAGTTGCTGGACGCCGTACGTTTCAGTGCCCTCCCTGCATGAGGTCGTCTCGGGAGTGTGCCACGACGGCACCCTGGACGGCTTGTGCTTCAACGCCCTCGACGACATTTGTGGCGGGGGACGACGGCATATGTGTCCAATGCTTGATTCCTTCAGCTATTTTGTTTCTTTCTTGCGTGTCCCGCGCGGACACCATGGCACCATCTAATTCCTTTTGGCCGGTAGTTGCCATCACTCATGTTGATTTTTTGTCAAGTCATTTCTTCCATGTGTATGGTTTGAGAGAAGAAAGGAGTACAAGATTAACCATTTGAACTTTGCAATATACAGTTTTTATATAGAGCAAACTGTTAATAGTTTACAAAATGAAAGAACTATGTAGAAATTCCCTATGATGCTTAATTGGTTACTTATTTTCTCTCCTTTTCCATCGTATTCTGATCGAGAAGATACTCTTGAGCCTATGAGAAGAACATCAACTCTTTAATTGCTGTTATAAAAATAGCGACAACTAGCTTTACACGCAACATGATATTTCTAACAGTCAAGCATGGTTCCTTTGATGCAATTTGTAGAAACTTGAATTTTACATGGTAATCAGATGATGCAGATATTCACGTGTAGTCGTATGGAGATGAATGTTACTTGTCTGATGGAGAACAAGGCACTTTACATTGAGGTGGAAGTCATATTTGACCAGTTGATCAAGGTATGTCCAGAACCTCATTTGTTATATACACACATTGATAAGATTCCACTTCGAGGAGCACCATTTATAAGATGCTTGTTGCCAACATTATTGTGTATCAAAAGATTTCAGAGTAGAAAAACAAGGGCCATTTTAGCTGAAGCCGATTGTTTCTATGATGCCGCAGCAAGATGAAGCTACCACCACGGTGGTGTAGAGGTGAGTAAAATCTTAATCTTAATCTCTAGACTTTGTCACTTTGACTCTGTGTACTTGTATATTTGCATGTGGTGCTTATTATTTTGTTACATCAAAGACAGAGTTTGTATTATTTGTGTTTTTTGTAGCAAAGATATTAAGGAGATGATAAGTAATAATATAGTTAATTTTTCATGTTACTCCAAGGTGAGAAGAGAAGTACGTGTCATTCCTGATTATTTTGTTGATCGTTTTTGTTAGGGTACAGTGTGGTAATATTTGTTCTAAGCCGTTGCTATTAATATATGATTACTCAATTGGTTTTATCTTAAAGTATTTCAAATTTACTAAAATTTCACAATGAAAAATATAAATTTGAATTTGGAGCAATCATGAGCGAGACAAAGAACAGAAAATAAAATATGTGATCATCTAATCATAGTCTGGATTTGGAAAACTCGTGGACAACATCTTGCATTGACTTGTTTTTTAAGGGAGACGTGCGTTGCACGTGCACACTAACTAGTAGTGGCAAGTAAATCATTTAGGCTAGGAAAGGAAGATATAGACGCAATCGGGAGAGAGATAGTTTCCTTTTCTTTCTCTACAAGGAGAGATACATGCAATCAGGGGAGAGATACTTTCCTTTTTCTAGAGGGCCAAGATTGGAATTACGAGGAATTAGAACAAATACACCTTACATTGTGAAATTTTATCAAAAAATAAATACACCTTATATAAAGGAACGGAGGGAGTACTACATGACGACTTGATTCGTTGGCTTGATATGGATGCGATCTACTCCCTCTGTTTACAAATATAAGAGGTTCTACCTTTTTTCTGATTCGGATGTATATAAACGCATTTTAATGTGTTTGTTCACTCATTTCAGTTCGTATGTAGTCCATATTAAAATATCTAAAACATCTTATATTTATGAACGGAGGGAGTAGTATTTCGCGCGTGTGCCGATTGATCTCAACGCAGCCGCACGCACGTAATAAATCTCTTCGCGACAGCCGAGTCGGCAGCGAGTTCCCGTTGGTCTCCATTTCGGCGGACTGCGGCTGCAGCGCGGAAACAATTCTTTGAACATGTTGATGGGAGAGTCGGCCACGAGGACGGTGTTGATGTCGAGCCCGCCTCCAAAAAATTCTCCCGATCCCGCTCTCGAGATCGAAGTTAATGTAGACGAAATGGCCCATTTAAACATGTTGATCTATCCACGCCCCCTACCTGGCGCGTCACTGTCGGTTCATATTCCGGCAGATAATAATCATGGGGGCCACGCATAGATGATCAGATTGGGTGCACACGAGACAAGGATTTACCCAGGTTCAGGCCCTCGATGTGAGGTAATACCCTACTTTTGCATGTCTGATCTGTATTGATGTTGCCTCATATATGATTAATGATCTGCAAATTGTAGGAGAAATTGTATATACCAAATTGTATATATATATGTGTGTATGCATGGTCGTACGAGAAATTCTATAATATATGATTGGTTCTACGAGAAATTCTATTATATATGCATAACGTGTACAGTATGTAGTAGCGTAAAATATGTTTGAAATGAAAAAGAATTAAATGGAAAACACAAAATGAAAAGGAAAAATAAACAATAAACCCTAAACCCCTAAACCCCTAAACCTTTAGTCCCGGTTGGTGTCACCAACCGGGACTAAAGGTGGCAGGGATTTAGTCCCGGTTGGTGTCACCAACCGGGACTAAAGGTCCCCAGCCCCCGGCACGCGCTGCCGGCCACGTGGCAGGGATTTAGTCCCGGGTCGTGGCCAACCGGGACTAAAGGGTGGGGGCCTTTAGTCCCGATTTATTTGTCCCGGTTGGTGAACCGGGACTAAAGGCCCTTCCCAACCGGGACTAAAGGCCGTTTCTCCACTAGTGTATGAGGGTGGAGGATGCGGCTTATGAGCCTTGCGTATGTAGGATCTGCCGACTCGGGAGGCCCCTAGCTCCCCTTATATAGGTGGACGAGGGGTATGGTTACATAGGGCCGAGTCGGTTTACATGGTAGAGTCCTATTGGATCTACTAATAAAACATGACTTGGAGTACAAGTTGATGATGCGCCCCTGAGGAGGCCGCCAGCCGGGTTGTGGGCTTGGGCCGACTCCCGGCCTGGTGGGTCGACTTCCAGTAGCCTGAGGTACCCCAGTGACATGGCACTGTCACTCGCGGAGGGCATCGTCGGTGGGGAGAAGGCGGTGGACGAGGAGGTGGTGGACGAAGGTGCCATCCATGAGCACCTTGTAGGGCCCGCGGAAGCCGAAGAAGGTGGAGTAGAACTTGACCACCTTCCGGTGCCTCGACCGCCTCTTCACCGTCATCGCGAAAGACGAACGCAGACAGGCGGCGGCGGCCGGTGGTGACGGTGTGTCATGTGGAGCTAGGGGCGGAGGCGGAGGTAGAGAGGGCTATTTTCGCTTTCATTGCGCCACCTGCGTGCTGGGCCGATGTGGGCCAGAGGAATTTGTTGTGGATATTGGGTCAAACCCTTTACGAAAGCCCGTGCTCGTGGTCACTACTCTATCGATGAAGCATGCCTGGTTGATTGTGCAGGAGGGACCCTAATGCGTGGAATAGGCAACGAATCGCCAACGCGGCGGCGTGCTGGGCCGGGCGCGCGTGTTCGAGGTTCTACCCTTTTTTTGTTTCTCTTTTTTTTTGCCCTTTTTCCTGTCTTTTTCTTCCGGGTTTATGTTTTTATCGTTTCTTTATTATTTTCTTTTTCTGTTTTTCCTGTTATTTTTCTATTTATTTTTTATTTCTATGTTTTTTAATTTTTTTATATACATATTTTTTTTACAAATACATGAACATTTTTCAAATACACGATGAACATTTTACAAATATGCGACGAACATTTATATGCACAAAACACGAATATTGTTTTATTTCCCGTAATATAATTTCTTCCTTTTTAAAACTGAATATTATTTTTGTTTTTTAAAGTCCGTGGAATAAAAAATTCTAAAAAATAAAACAAAGACACAAAATTGGATATGGGCTCGGACCAGGAGCGTGATATAGGAGCATTCCGGGCTGGGAGCTATTATCCCAGGCCTTGTGCCTGAGATTGCCCCTATAACGGCCACAAGGCTCGCAATATGGGCCGGCCCAATAGCTTCACATTTTTTTACTCAAAAATGATTTTATAAAAAAAGTTTCAAATATATATATTGAGAAAATAAAAAATGTTAATCTATTCAACAAAATATTTGTCTCATGTTTAAAAAATGTTCATGCGTTAAAAAAAGTTTCATGTGTTTTGAAACAATATTTGTGTCATGCGTACGACCATCTATGGGGCCATCTAGCCCCTTTGTGGTTCGGCTAGGGAGATCGACGAGCACAAAAGAGCAGAATCAACAGAGAACGCAAGGGGTTTTACCCAGGTTCGGGCCGCTGTGAAGCGTAAAACCCTACTCCTGCTTTGGTGTATTGAGTGTGTATGAGCACAAGGTACAAGGAGCGCTTCCCTGGCAAGGTGCGGGAGAAGCAGCTACACATGCAAGTTGTGCATGCCAAGGATCCATCCCCTGTAAACGTTGCCCTGGCCCTCCTTTTATAGCTCAAGGGGTTACCACAGTGGCAAAACAGTAATTACAAGTTGATTAGATAGCAAACAGTGCTATCATACTTAACTCTGACAGTCTAGGATAAAAGCAATAAATGCTCCGTTAGGTGTCATGTGTAGGAGTAGCCCCGGCAAGGTTTCTGCACCGCTCGCCCAACTACCTCCTATTAGCTTAACACACCTTCTGGACGGGTGTCATTAAAGGCAAATTTCCTCCCGACATGCTGACACGTGCCCGACAAATCTTACCTAACTGCCGACACCTCATCGATTAGCGACTAGCTGCTTGGTGAGGTGGAGCGCTGACAGCTAGCGAGAGCTTGCCGGGCACGGAGCTTGCCGGGCCTTCACCTTGCCGGCTCTGCCTTGCCGGCAAAGATTGTCTGCGGTGTTTGATCCTGATGCTTTGTCTTGATCTTTCCTCCAGTAGTTTCTGCAACTGGATCTTGAATCTTGATCTTAGCAAGTTACCGGCAAGCCAGGCCATTGGGGAGGCTGCTACTGTATGTGCATAAGTCAGGGTATAAAATACCCATGTTTTATACACCGACAGGATCCCCCGGGCCAGGGCCATACGCGCGTCCGAAGCGTCGTTGGGCTAGGCCCAAATAATGCACAGACACGCGGCGGGAAGCTAGGCCCAAATAATGCACAGACACGCGGCGGAAACTGCTATGGTAAAATATTTTGGTCATGATGATTTGTCTGACGCACGTCCACTCCACGCATTAAATGCGGGGCGTGGGAACGTGGACTGTTGCGGTTATTTCGCGGTAGTGCGCCTGTAAAAAGTACTGCAGGGCCAAATTTAGATGAAGAAATCGCTCGGATCCTGCTTCCTCTGTCCCAAAGAACCTCCGAGGCCACTGATGCTACTGATAATGCAGAAGATCTTGCCTTCATGGAGATCATGGCCATCGGGTTCAAGGGGGTCCAAGAAAGGTATAGTCGAAGGTGGAGCAGGGTCCAGGAAGAGCGTAAAGTTGCGGATCTGGTTGACCAGAAGCTGAAGGAGAAAGCTGATGAGTTGCGCACATGGTACAACCAGCAATCTCGCATTCTCAGGAATCAAGAGGAGGAGCTTGCCGCCTCTAAGAAAGAAGCGGCACTCTTGGACGGCAAGCTGGCAGAGCGCGCAGCGCAACTCGACGCCAAAGGGAAAGAACTTGCCGCCCGCGAAGAGGCCCTTGCCGCCACACTCCGTGGCAAGGATGAGGAAATTGAGAAACTCCTTGAGCAAAGGATGCAAGAGCTGGAAAAGAATCACAAGGATACTATTGAGACTCAAGCTCGAGATAGCGCCGCCAAGCTCAAGGAGGCTTCTGACAAAGTTGCTGCTGCTGCTGCCGCCAAAACAGAGTTGGAATCCCAAATGGCCAATTTAAGGGAACATCTTGCCGGTAGCGGCAAAGAAATCGAGGCTCTTAAGGATGAAGCGCTGAAGGCAGCCCGCACTCTAGGGGACCTGCAAACGCAGTTGTCGTCTAAGAACCAAGATCTCGATGCCGCCGCCAAGACAATTGAAGACCTGAAATCTCAATTGGCCACCTTGGTAACGGATTTGGAATCCGCCAAGGAAAGGGAGAGAGTCTTGACGGAGAAGCTGGAGAAGGAAGAAGCTTTGAAGAAGGATGCTGAAAACAACTACGCCCAATTGCACGAGAACCTTTCTCTCTGCACCGGCAGGCTTGTCAATGCCGCTGAGCGCATCTCTTCCCAGATTGTCGTGATGGACATGAAGAGTTGGGGCTTCACTGTCAATGACAAGGAGGCCACCAGCGTCAGACTGACCAAGTTCTTTGAAGGCCTCATTGATGCCTTGAAGACATATCACGAAGATAGGTCTGCCGCGTTTGCTGATGAGTCCCGGAAGTTTGCGCGCGAAGTCGTATACAAGGTGCTGCTCAAACTTGCATATCGCAATCCCAGCCTTGATCTCTCCGGGATCATCAGGAAACTGCCGGAGAACACCGATGTTACTGCCGCCGACAAGATTGCTGCTCCTCTCGCCGACAAGGTTCTCCAAGTTCCTAGGATCCAAGGCGATCGCCGGGATTAAATTTATCGTCATATCCATAGCCGTGCTGTCATGTAAAAGATACATTTGATCTTATGTTAGATCTATACTGCTTTTGTAATATAACTTGTGTTGATGTATGAATGTATGCTGTCTCCCCTGTCTTATTCTGTCTTTGCATGTTTTTATACCCTACGCTTGCCGGAAGCTTGCCGGTGCGCGAACTTGCCGCGAGCGCTTGAGGAATGGATCCTTAGCAGCCTGCTGGAAGTGCTGTAGCCGGCAAGTTTTCCTTAGACGTTTTCACTGCAACTACTTAAATTGTTGAGCGGACTCGAAACAAAGTAAGAGCACGAATGGTCACGATAAGGTTCCTTCGCGTGCAGGTTTTTCATACAAAGACTAAATCGTTCAAGGGAAATCACAAATATAACAAGGAATTTGTTTCGAAGTTTTTCAACTTTGCTTTTCCTTATGTTCTTGTCGTATGAGATGACCACTTGAACGTCATTAGGTAGTATCCACACCATTATTCCCCCCGGGAAACTTGTACGCGATGGAACCTCCTTTCCTTTGAGAAAAAGAAAGAAGAGAAAATAATGGTCTGGGAACCTTGGCGGTTAATCATCTCACACAAGCCAAAATGTAACACAACATTACATGTATTCATACATAAATAAATATGTATTTTGACAGAAAGTTGCGAAACACTTAGCTTTATTCACATATGCACAGGGTCTGCGCCTGGCTTTGTACAAAGGGTTACATGTCTTGCCGACAAAGCTTGTAGAAAAGGTGTTGCCGGGAGACCCGGCAACTGCGCCTTATGGGTAGAACTTGCCAAGATGCTCAATATTCCATGAGTTTTGCACTTGAATGCCATCTTCGGTCTCCAGACGGACTGCGCCAGGTCTGGTGACTCGCACTACCCGATAAGGGCCTTCCCACTTTGGCGTCAACTTGTTTGATCTCTTGGCGGACTGAACGCGCCGAAGAACAAGGTCGCCTTCCTCAAGGCCTCGGGCACGCACTTTGCGGCTATGATAGCGGCGCAAGGCTTGCTGGTAGCGAGCGGCTCGCACAGCTGCCCGATGACGATCTTCCTCAAGGAGCGTTGCATCATCTTGCCGCAGCTGCTCTTGCTCTGCCTCATCATAGGCAAGCACTCGAGGCGACCCATATATGAGTTCCGTGGGGAGCACCGCTTCTGCACCATAGACTAGGGAGAAGGGTGTTTGGCCGGTAGCTCAATTTGGTGTCGTCCTGAGTGACCAAAGAACTGTCGGCAACTCATCAATCCAGCGTCTTCCACACTTGTGCAGCCTGTCAAAGGTTCTTGTCTTGAGACCACGCAGCACTTCTGCATTCATCCGTTCTGCCTGTCCGTTGCTTCTCGGGTGAGCGACAGAGGCGAAACAAATCTTGCCTCCAAGATCTTGGATATACTGCATGAAGGTGCGGCTCGTGAACTGTGTGCCGTTGTCGGTGATGATTTTGTTAGGAGCCCCAAAACGACAAACTAATCCTTTGAAGAACTTGACGGCTGATTGCGCTGTCACCTTCTTCACTGGCTCCACTTCAGGCCACTTTGTGAACCTGTCGATAGCGATGTACAAGACCTCAAAGCCCCCGGCAGCACGGGGGAAGGGGCCCAAGATATCAAGCCCCCAGACTGAAAAAGGCCAGGAGAGAGGGATTGTTTGAAGAGCTTGAGCTAGCTGATGTATGTTCTTGGAATGGAACTGGCATGCTTCACACTTGGTTACTAGCTCAGTTGCATCCTGGAGAGCAGTGGGCCAATAGAAGCCTTACCGGAAAGCTTTCCCTACAAGCGCTCTTGATCCAATGTGAGAGCCACATATGCCTCCATGTATCTCTGCCAATAGCTTTAGTCCATCTTCCCGGCAAATGCACTTCAATTTCACACCGTTTGGTCTTTTTCTGTACAGGATGTTATCCACAAACTGATACATACTCGATTGATGGGCTACTTTCTCAGCTTCTTCTTGGTCATCAGGAAGTTCTCCTGTCTGAAGGAAATGGACTATTTGTTGTGCCCAAATTGGAGCTTGTGGCTCGACAACAAGGACTAAAGGCATCTTTTCGGCCGTGGGATCGCTTGTTTCAGCGGCAAGAACTTGAGGTTCTGCGTGAAGCCGCTGCTCACCAGCGGTCGTGTCGTTGTCCCTGGCAACATCTTTGCCGGCGGCTTCCGGGAGCTCTGCCGGAAAATACTTGCCGGTGTTCAACTTTCTTCTTTTACTGGCCTGCATTGATGGAGTGACTGATGGCTGATTCAAATGGAGCACAAAAGTTCCTGGTTCCACGGGAAGCTTTTGAGCGGCACACTTTGACAGATGATCAGCAATGCTGTTTTCCGCCCGAGGGATGTGCTCTGTTTGCAATCCGTCAAAGTTCTCTTCCAATTTCCTCACTTCTTCCACATACGCTTCCATCAATGGGCTCTGGTAATCTTTGTTCACTTGCTTTACAACAAGCTGCGAGTCTCCACGGACGATCAATTTCCTGATCCCCGAATCCACTGCGATCCTAAGACCGGCAAGGAGTCCTTCATACTCTGCAGCGTTGTTCGTTGCTTTCTCCCTGGGAAAGTGAATTCGAATTACATACTTGAGGTGCTCTCCGATGGGCGCAACAAGCAGCACTCCAGCACCGGCGCCTTGCAGCAAGAAGGCACCATCAAAGTACATGATCCATTAATTCTTTGGCTGTTTCTTTGCCGGGGAGAGCTGATTCTTGAATCTCTTCGTCTTGCGTTGGCGTCCATTCTACAATGAACTACGCCAAGGCCCTGCTTTGAATAGTTGATGTGCTTTCAAACTTAAGTGCAAAGCTCGACAGTTCCAACGCCCACTCCACTATCCTACTGGTTGCATCTGGATTCCTTAAAATACGCTGCAACGGAAAGTGAGTGAGGATGGTGATCTAATGTGCTTGGAAGTAGTGATGCAGCTTTCTCGAGGCCATGAGGAGGCCAAAAAGAAACTTTTGCACCCCCAGAGTATCTTGATCTAGCACCCTGCAGAAGGGAACTAACAAAATATACTGGTCGCTGTACCACCTTCTTCTTTGGCACCACTTGTTGATCGGTTTCATTTGCTTGCGCTGTTTCTGTTTGGTCGGCACCAGATCCTGCCGAAGAAAATTCCGGTTTGTCGCTGGACGGGCTTGCCGCTGCTGCTTCTTTGTCATCGACTTCCCTCTGCGCTACTAATGCAGCACTGACCACTTGATTTGTTGCCGCCAAATATAGCAGCAACGGCTCTTGTGGTTTTGGCGCAACTAGTGTTGGCGCAGAGGAGAGGTATCTTTTCAAATCCTGCAGCGCGGCCTCCGCTTCCGGAGTCCATTTCATTGGACCTGCCTTTTTCAAAATCTTTAAAAACGGCAGGGCGTGCTCAACAGATTTTGAAATGAACCTGCTTAAGGCAGCAACGCAGCCGGCAAGATGCCGCACATCCTTGACGCTGTTTGGTGCTTGAATTTGCTCAATTGCTTTGATCTTGTCGGGATTTGCTTCAATTCCACGTTGAGATACAAAGAATCCGAGAAGTTTGCCGGATGGAACACCGAACACACACTTCTCGGGGTTGAGCTTCAAATTGATCTTACGCAAGTTTGCAAATGTTTCTTCTAAGTCTTGAATGAGGGTTGATTTGTCCTTGGTTTTGACCACTATATCATCCATATATGCCTCCACATTCCTGTGCAGCTGGGGCTCAAAACCAATCTGGACTGCTCTTGCAAATGTAGAACCGGCACTCTTTAATCCGAAAGGCATACGCACGAAGCAGTATGTGCCACATGGAGTAATGAATGCGGTTTTATGCTCATCCTCCTTAGCCATGAATATCTGATGGTATCCAGAATATGCATCAAGGAAGGAGAGTAAATCGCAGCCGGAAGTAGAATCCGCAATTTGATCAATGTGCGGCAAAGGGAAAGGATCCTTTGGACATGCTTTGTTGATATCAGTGTGCTACTTGTGATCTGCGTTGGTTTTTATCCCCGAAGAGGAGAGGATGATGCAGTACAGTAGAGATAAGTATTTCCCACAGTTATGAAACTAAGGTTATCAATCCAGTAGGAGAATCACGCAACACCTCGTTAGCAGTACCTGCAGACAAACAACAAACCATCGCACCCAACGCAAACAAGGGGTTGTCAATCCCTTGGTGGTTAATTGCAAGATTAAATTGTATGGTGATAGATAGATAGATCGAACTAAAATACAAAATAAAATACATAAAATAAAAGTGCAGCAAGGTATTTTTAGGATTTTTAATATATGATAGGAGTAGACTGCTACTTGTAGCTTGCGTTGGTATTTTTCCCGAAGAGGAAGGGATGATGCAGCACAGTAGAGGTAAGTATTTCCCTTAGTTATGAAACCAAGGTTATCAATCCAGTAGGAGAATCACGCAACACCTCGTTAGCAGTACCTGCACACAAACAACAAATCCCTGCACCCAACACAAACGAGGGGTTGTCAATCCCTCGGCGGTAGATCGCAAGATTAAATTGTATGGTGATAGATAGATAGATCGAACTAAAATACAAAATAAAATAAATAAAGTAAAAGTGCAGCAAGGTATTTTTAGGATTTTTAATATATGATATCACTGTGGATAATCTGATCATAAACTCACAATTCATCGGATCCCAACAAACACACCGCAAAAATTGATTACATCGGATAGAACTCCAAGAAGATCGAGGAGAACATTCTATTGAAGATCAAAAACAGAGAAGAAACCATCTAGCTACTAACTATGGTCTCGAAGGTCTGTGGTAAACTACTCACGCATCATCGGAAGGGTAGAAAGGTTGATGGAGAGCCCCTCCGTGATCGATTCCCCCTCTGGCGGAGTGCCAAAAAAGGCCTCCAGATGGGATCTCTCGAGAACAGAAGCTTGCGGCGGCGGAAAAAGTATTTCGTGGACTCCCCCATTGGTTCCCCGATTTTAGAGAATTTATAGTGGTGGAATTAGGTCAAAAGGGGCAGAAGTGGGCCCACGAGGCACCAGGGCGCGCCACCCCCCTGGGACGCGCCCTGGTGGCTCGTGGCCACCTCCTCTGTCTTCTGGCCCTCTCCCGAAGCTTCTAGTGTCTCTTATGTCCAAAAAAAATCTCCAAAAAGTTTCGTGGCATTTGGACTTCGTTTGGTACTGATATTCTGGAAAACCAAAAACAGTCAAAAAACAGCAACTGGCACTGGGCACTAAGTTAATAGGTTAGTCCCAAAAAATGATATATAATTGCTTGTAAATGTATATAAAACATACAAGATTAATAATATAACAGCATGGAACAATAAAAAATTATAGATACGTTGGAGACATATCACAGTGTAATCGATACAAAGTCTCCATTTTCCGTTTGCTTTGCGCACTACAACTGGGTTTGCTAACCAGGTTGGATGTAGTACACCTCTAACTAAACCAGCTGCTTCAAGTTTCTTGATTTCCTCAGTAATGAACTGTTGCCGCTCCAAAGCTTGTTTCCTGACCTTCTGCTTGACGGGCCGAGCGTGGGGAAAAACAACAAGGTGGTGCTCAATTACCTCCCTGGGAACACCGGGGATGTCAGATGGTTGCCATGCAAACACATCAACATTCACCCGCAGGAAGGCAATGAGCGCGCTTTCCTATTTGCTGTCAAGGGTGGCACTGATGGTGAAGGTACCGTCAGTGCCATCCTCCCTTGCCGGCACCTTCTTTGTTGCCGGTGGAGTTGCTTTGGACTTCTTGCTGGTAGAGCACTCCAACAAGTCTTCAACAGGCGCGCAGCACTCCGAAGAGGTGCGCTTCCCGGAGTTCTTGTCAGAGGTCTTGCCGGACTTTTTGCTTTTCTTCTCCTTGGCGGGAGCTGGTGCCTTGGCGGTCTCTGCTGCAAGCACATCTCTGTAGAGTTTGTTGACGCATATGACTGCATCTTTCTTGTCGGAATTTGATGGAAATGACACCCATCGGCCCTAGCATCTTCAACGTGTTAGAGAGATAAAATATTTTGGGAGGCATGCTTTTCCTGTCAACAAAAACGAACGAGAATTCCCAATATCTTCCATGCTAGATACATTATAGGCGGTTCTCAAACAAAAAATAAAGTTTCTTTCCTTTCCACCATTCTTTTACTATCCATGGCTAGCCGTATCCACGGGTGCCCTCCATACCAACACTTTCAAGGAATTTTGTTGTTATTAATTTTTGATTTATTGTGGGACTGGACATCCCTATTACCTGCCACTCTCTCGTTTGCCGCTGCCTCCTGACAAGCGGCGCATACAGCAGCCTCCTTGCCAGAGTCCTCTGTTTTCGCTTTCTTGGCGGTGTTAGAGTTGCCGGACCCTTCGACAGCCATTACAGTTTTGCCTTTGCGCTTCCTGTTGCGCTTTCGGCCTTTCTTCTTCGGGGTGGCAGCATCATCGTCCTCAGAATCCACCTCGGCACCAGCGTCCTCCCCGGGAAGTCTCCTTCCTTCCTCAGCGCACGCACACTTATCCGCCAATGTGTAAAGCTCGTTGACGGTCTTCGGCAGCTTGACGTTCATCTTTTCCCGCATCTTTTGATTGCGCACGTTCGTGTGGAAGGCGGCAATCACTGCTGCGGGGTGCACATATGGAATATTGCAGTGCACACGGCTGAACCTCTGGATGTACTTGCGCAAAGTTTCACCATCTCTTTGCGGGATCACTTGTAGGTCGCTGGGCTGTCCTGGAGCCTTGTGGCCTCCGGTAAAAGCACCAACAAACTCGTTGCAAAGATCTGACCACGAGGAAATGGAGTTCTCCGGCAAGTTCATCAGCCAAGATCTCACATTGGGCTTCAGTACCAACGGAAAGTAGTTGGCTAAGATCTTCTCGTCTCTTCCCCCGGCAGCTTGCACGACAATCGTGTAGATGCCCAGGAACTCTGCCGGCTTCAACTTGCCGTCATACTTTTCTGGTACTTCCGGCTTGAAGCCCTAGACGGACGGCCAGCGGACTTGCCGCAGCTCATGAGTGAAGGCTGGACATCCGACCTCGTAAGGCAGATATCCGCCAACCTCTGGCGCAGGCTCATCTACGACTGGGCCATTGCGCGTGTCAGATTGACGGCGTACCTCCCGGTGCCGTTCAATGGTAGTGCGAGTGTCCTCTACTCGCCTATCTTGCAGCACTCGCCGCTGATCTTGCCGCGCTTGTGGATCTGAAGAAGCCATCAACATCTCGTCGGGTTCGAAAGATCGTTGAGCTTGCCGCAGCTGCTGACATTGCTGCTGCTGAAATTGTTGCCGCTGAGGTGATTGCACCGTTGGGGCAGCGTCATCAAAATGGCCTCCAGTTGGAACTACTGGTGCTACTTGCGGACGCCGTGAGCGCTCCGTTTGCTATGACTTGCTCGCTTCGGCAAATCCGATCAGGCTCTGGATGGTGGCTCTCCACTCGTCCATCTTGTCTGCTGCCGGAGGGAAGTTCAGCAGCAACCGAGCTCGCGCCATCGCCTCTGCTGCCGTGGCTGGCATGGCCGGAAGTGAAGAACGCGACGTCGCTCTACTCCTGGCAGAGCCAGCAGGCGCGCCATTGCGATCTTGCTACCGTGGCGCATGTTCAGCAGCGGGCTGTCGTGGTGGAGGTGGTTCCTGAGGATCTGGAACTTGATCGACAGGGGTCTTGCCATGTGGTCGTCGCCGCCCGGAGTCGTCGACGCCGCTCGGAGTCGCGCTGCGCCCATCCTGTGACGGGCGCGGCGTGTGTCTTGACGCAGCATCTCTAGACGTCGCCATGGCGGGATCTTGGCTCGCGTCGGCCCGGGTGACGAGGATATGTACCTAGGGTAGGGTATTAGGCCTGTCCTACATACCCCACCTAAGGACACCACATTGGAGAACTACAAGACTACAAGACTACAAGAGAGATTCCGACTGAACTAGCCATGGCATATGAGTCACTCGACATATGTTCATTCGGAATCTCCCCCCCTACACTCGACAGTAAACTCTCACTCGGAGCGGTCGCTAATCACTTGACTGCAGAAGACCGGGAGTCTCCCCAGGGAGGCCAACGGGCAGGCGTTACGCTCGCCGCCTTAACTGGCATTTATTGTATACGTTACCAGTAACGTCCCCCTTTACTCCCCACAATCAATCCCTTAGATGCCGGACGTTTATGAGGGGCAGCGCACTCTATATAAGCCACCCCTCCCCACTGGCACAAGGGTTCGCATCTTTTGTAACACAACATACAGATCACTCGACAGAGAATGCTCCCCGAAGCACCTGAGACGTAGGGCTATTACCACTTCCGAGTGGGGCCTGAACTCATACATCTGTGTGTACACCCTCGCCGTAGCTAGGACTCTTCCCTCTCCATACGTACCCCTACCTTCTACTGTCAGGCACGTTCCCACGACAGTTGGCCCCCACCGTGGGGCAGGCGTCTAAGCGACTTCCGGCGAGGTTGCAGTTTTTCATCTTCACCATGTCTCCCGACGGCGGTTTGATCCTGGGTTGCGAGATCCGTCTCGGTGCGTTCACCTTCATCGCCGACGACTCCGCATGGCTCCAGGAAGCCCCCTCGACGTTGAGGCTCTCCCCGTCCGCGGGGCGACGCACTTTAGCGTGAGTTCATGCGGCGTTCTCCTTCGTCAGCCATTGACCCCGTACATGTCGGCTCCAGCGTCGTCCACTCTCCCCGCTGTTCGTCGCCGCAAGCGATCCGGTCGTTCGCGGCTCTAGCGATGGGTGAGGCACGCGGCGGCACGCCAGGCGTCGACTCCGCAGATCGTGGCTATCGAGCCCGCCGAGCCACTTCACGACGCGTTCGACTCGGCATCAGATTCATCCGAGCTCCCTTTCGAGTGAAGAGCTGCGATCCTGCAGCAGAAGTTTTCATGGCGGGTTCTCATCAGAGCCCACCCGGCTATGGCCGTGGCGGCCACGAGCGTGGCGGCCCGTCGAATGATCAGCAGCGCAGGGATGAGGAGGTCCTCCAAACCCCCATCGTCGGCACGACTGCAGAAGCCCAGACTCTGGAGGCTGCGCGTCTCGCCACCTTGGCAGAGCGCATGCGGCTCGAGGAGATGCAGAGGTCACTCGACGAGCGCACTCGACAGCGCCGCGAGCGTCAGTTGTTCCCTCCAGTCGACGACAATCATCAGGTTTACCGTACTCCGATCCAGAATGTTGCAGCGGCGGCTAGGATTGCAGATTCTATACCGCCGTCCGATTCAGAGGCCGGCAGAGGACTCGAGCAGATCGGAACCCTGCTTGGGGCGGCTCGACAGCAGAACTCCGCTGTCTCTCAGTCGCGCAACAGGATTCACAGCAAATCAGTTAGAGCAGACACAGTCCAATCGGCCCACAGTCCAGGGTCACCTCAGCGTCGTAGAGGCAGAGATTACCGCAACGATCAGTACAGAGATCAGAGGCGAGATCAGTTTGCTCCTCGGCATCACCGTGATGACCACCGTCGAGTGCCTACTCCTCCGCAGAGTGGTCCATACGTGCCCCGGCACTATGATGACAGGCGCCCGTACGGTGATGAGCGGGACCCTGGGTTTGACGCGAGATCCGTTCTCGTTCAGAACCGGGTCGACAGAGGCAGATACAACAGAGGTGGCTATGACAGAGATTTTCCGAGTGGCAGTGGTACAGCTGTTTCTGGTCCAGAGTGTTTCAGCAGAGCCATCCGATCTGCTGAGATCCCCCCAACTTCAGGTTGGCGGCTGGGATTAGCAAATTCACTAGCGATTCGAAGCCGGAAACATGGCTAGACGATTACCGAGTGGCTGTTCAGATCGGCGGAGGCAACGACAACGTGGCTATGAAGCATCTGTCCCTAATGTTGGATGGTTCGGCCCGAGCATGGCTGAATCAGTTGGCTCCTCCTAGCATCTATTGCTGGGAGGATCTTGCCCGAATATTTGTCAAGACCTTCGAAGGCACTTGTAAGCGTCCTGCTGGTTTGTCCGAGTTGCAGCATTGTGTCCAGAAACCGAATGAAACTTTGAGGGATTACGTTCAGCGTTGGACCATTCTTCGTCACACAGTGGAAGGTGTTTCCGAGCACCAAGCTGTTTGCGCCTTCAAGGCCGGCGTTGGATACAGAGAGCTCTACTTGAAGTTTGGTCGGACAGGAGATATGTCTCTTAGCAAGATGATGGAAATTGCCACTAGATACGCCAACGGTGAAGAAGAAGATCGTCTCCGTAACGGCAAAGGGAAAAACCTACTCCGAGTCACGAGCGACCCTCTCACTCGGGAAGATGATGAGGTGTAATAAAAGTACTCGAGTGATATTTGATGAATAAAAGCATGAATTTTCCAGTTCCACGTTGGATTCACTCGTACGCTTTCTCTGGCTTACAACCCCCAGTGGGTTTACGCTTTTCAGCTTGGCTGCGAATCCGCTTCGCTCAAGTTCAAAAATTACTCCGAGTGATGAGCGATCCTCACACTCGGGAGCTTAGCCGCGATTCCGCATCGCCTAAGTTCAAAATCACTCCGAGTGATGAGCGATCCTCACACTCGGGAGCTTAGCCGCGATTCCGCATCGCCTAAGTTCAAAATCACTCCGAGTGATGAGCGATCCTCACACTCGGGAGCTTAGCCGCGATTCCGCATCGCCTGAGTTCAAAATCACTCTGAGTGATGAGCGATCCTCACACTCGGGGGCTTAGCCGCGATTCCGCATCGCCTAAGTTCAAAATCTCTCCGGGTGATGGGCGATCCTCACACTCGGGAGCTTAGCCGCGATTCCGCATCGCCTAAGTTCAAAATCACTCCGAGTGATGAGCGATCCTCACACTCGGGAGCTTAGCCGCGATTCCGCATCGCCTAAGTTCAAAAACTACTCCGGGTGATGGGCGATCCTCACACTCGGGGGCTTAGCTGCGATTCCGCATCGCCTAAGTTCAAAACTACTCCGAGTGATGAGCGATCCTCACACTCGGGAGCTTAGCCGCGATTCCGCATCGCCTAAGTTCAAAATCACTCCGAGTGATGAGCGATCATCACACTCGGGAGCTTAGCCGCGATTCCGCATCGCCTAAGTTCAAAATCACTCCGAGTGATGAGCGATCCTCACACTCGGGGGCTTAGCCGCGATTCCGCATCGCCTAAGTTCAAAATCTCTCCGGGTGATGGGCGATCCTCACACTCGGGAGCTTAGCCGCGATTCCGCATCGCCTAAGTTCAAAATCACTCCGAGTGATGAGCGATCCTCACACTCGGGAGCTTAGCCGCGATTCCGCATCGCCTGAGTTCAAAATCACTCCGAGTGATGAGCGATCCTCACACTCGGGGGCTTAGCTGCGATTCCGCATCGCCTAAGTTCAATATCACTCCGAGTGATGAGCGATCCTCACACTCGGGAGCTTAGCCGCGATTCCGCATCGCCTAAGTTCAAAATCTCTCTGGGTGATGGGCGATCCTCACACTCGGGAGCTTAGCCGCGATTCCGCATCGCCTAAGTTCAAAATCACTCCGAGTGATGAGTGATCCTCACACTCGGGAGCTTAGCCGCGATTCCGCATCGCCTAAGTTCAAAATCTCTCCGGGTGATGGGCGATCCTCACACTCGGGGGCTTAGCTGCGATTCCGCATCGCCTAAGTTCAAAATCACTCCGAGTGATGAGCGATCCTCACACTCGGGAGCTTAGCCGCGATTCCGCATCGCCTAAGTTCAAAATCACTCCGAGTGATGAGCGATCCTCACACTCAGGAGCTTAGCCGCGATTCCGCATCGCCTAAGTTCAAAATCACTCCGAGTGATGAGCGATCCTCACACTCGGGGACTTAGCCGCGATTCCGCATCGCCTAAGTTCAAAATCTCTCCGGGTGATGGGCGATCCTCACACTCGGGAGCTTAGCCGCGATTCCGCATCGCCTAAGTTCAAAATCACTCCGAGTGATGAGCGATCCTCACACTCGGGAGCTTAGCCGCGATTCCGCATCGCCTGAGTTCAAAATCACTCCGAGTGATGAGCGATCCTCACACTCGGGGGCTTAGCTGTGATTCCGCATCGCCTAAGTTCAATATCACTCCGAGTGATGAGCGATCCTCACACTCGGGAGCCTAGCCGCGATTCCGCATCGCCTAAGTTCAAAATCTCTCCGGGTGATGGGCGATCCTCACACTCGGGAGCTTAGCCGCGATTCCGCATCGCCTAAGTTCAAAATCACTCCGAGTGATGAGCGATCCTCACACTCGGGAGCTTAGCCGCGATTCCGCATCGCCTAAGTTCAAAATCTCTCCGGGTGATGGGCGATCCTCACACTCGAGGGCTTAGCTGCGATTCCGCATCGCCTAAGTTCAAAATCACTCCGAGTGATGAGCGATCCTCACACTCGGGGGCTTAGCTGCGATTCCGCATCGCCTAAGTTCAAAATCACTCCGGGTGATGAGCGATCCTCACACTCGGGGGCTTAGCTGCGATACCGCATCGCCTAAGTTCGAAATCACTCCGAGTGATGAGCGATCCTCACACTCGGGGGCTTAGCGGCGATTCCATATCGCCAAAATTACAAGTTACTCCGAGTGATGAGCGATCCTCACACTCGGGGGCTTAGCTGCGATTCCGCATCGCCTAAGTTCAAAACTACTCCGAGTGATGAGCGATCCTCACACTCAGAGACTTAGCTGCGATTCCGTATCGCCTAAGTTAAACAACACTTCGGAGTGCAAGGTCTACCTTTCACTCGGGCTCTTAGCTGCGAACCAGTCTTCGCCTAAGTTCTAAACTACAGATGAGTGATACTCACTCCCGAGTGTTAAGCGCTCCTTTCACTCGGATGCTTAGCTGCGAGTCGGTCCTCGCCTAAGTCCAAAATCAACCAAACAAATCTAAGACCCCCGCCGATGCAAGCACTCGACGGCGGTCTCGGGGACTACACCCAGTGGGTGCACTCAGCGTGCCCTCACTGAACCTACTATCAAAACATATCTAAGAGCCCTGCCGATGACTCCAAGCATCGCCACTCGGCGAGACATGTCGTCATCACTCGGCAACTCCGCGCATCGCCACTCGGCGAGACATGTCGTCATCACTCGGTAGCTCCACGCATCGCCATTCGGCGGGACACGTCGTCATCATTCGGCAGCTCCGCGCGTCGCCACTCATGCCTTCGGCACTCGGCGGGACGCGTCTTCGTCTTCACTCAGCAGCTCCGCGCATCGCCACTCGGCGCAACACGTCTTCGTCACTCGGCGGCTCCGCGCATCGCCACTCGGAGAATCTCTGCCATAGACACTCGGCGAGACATGTCGTCATCACTCGGCAGCTCCGCGCATCGCCACTCGGCGCGACACGTCTTCGTCACTCGGCAGCTCCACGCATCGACACTCGGCGGGACACGTCGTCATCATTCGGCAGCTCCGCGCGCCGCCGCTCACGCCTTCGGCACTCGGCGGGACGCGTCTTCGTCTTCACTCAGCAGCTCCGCGCATCGCCACTCGGCGTGACACGTCTTCGTCACTCGGCGGCTCCGCGCATCGCCACTCGGAGAATCTCTGCCATAGCCACTCGGCGAGACATGTCGTCATCACTCGGCAGCTCCGCGCATCGCCACTCGACGCGACACGCCTTCGTCACTCGGCAGCTCCACGCATCGACACTCGGCGGGGCACGTCATCATCATTCGGCAGCTCCGCGCATCGCCACCCACGCCTTCGTCACTCGGTCGCTCCGGACGCCGTCACTCAGCTGGACGCTCCTTCGACACTCGGCCGCTCCGCGCATCACCACTCAGCCGGACACTCCGTCATCTCTCGGCGGCTCCACGCATCGCTACTCGGACTTGAACCTGCATCCAAATTCATTCGGAAGAGCTGACAAGCTGAATAGATCAAGGCAGAAGTTGGAAGGCCCAGTCGTCACAGGTATCGGAAAAATCTTGAAGCTCATTCGGAACGCTGAGTTCGGCAGAACCTGCACTGCCCCTTCTCCACTCGAGCCCTGATCCATTCGGGGGCTAATGTACCTAGGGTAGGGTATTAGGCCTGTCCTACATACCCCACCTAAGGACACCACATTGGAGAACTACAAGACTACAAGACTACAAGAGAGATTCCGACTGAACTAGCCATGGCATATGAGTCACTCGACATATGTTCATTCGGAATCTCCCCCCCTACACTCGACAGTAAACTCTCACTTGGAGCGGTCGCCAATCACTCGACTGCAGAAGACCGGGAGTCTCCCCAGGGAGGCCAACGGGCAGGCGTTACGCTCGCCGCCTTAACTGGCATTTATTGTATACGTTACCAGTAACGTCCCCCTTTACTCCCCACAATCAATCCCTTAGATGCCAGACGTTTATGAGGGGCAGCGCACTCTATATAAGCCACCCCTCCCCACTGGCACAAGGGTTCGCACCTAAGACGTAGGGCTATTACCACTTCCGAGTGGGGCCTGAACTCATACATCTGTGTGTACACCCTCGCCGTAGCTAGGACTCTGCCCTCTCCATACGTACCCCTACCTTCTACTGTCAGGCACGTTCCCACGACACCGGGCATTGTTGCTCCGGTGGCTGCGTTCATCGACGCGGCGAGGAGGGAGATGAGGTCCATCCGCTCCGCCTGCGGCATCGCGGTTTCGCTCGCTAGAAGGTCGAGGAAGTTGCCTGCTTCCAGCTTTCCTCCTCCTGTTCCGACCACGGTGGGCATGGCGACCGCGCCTCCTGCGCCGGTCGTGCCGACCGCGGTGTCCGCACCGTCCGCGTTGGCCGCGCCGCCTGCGCCGCCTGTGGAGACGTGTGAAGGAACCTTGGAGGTGGAAGGAGCCGTCATCGTGATGCCCTTCTTCTTGGGAGCCATCGATGACGAGGAAGATGGCGATGAAGCTGATCAAATTGACGCGCAATCTGGTGATTCAGGTTCGCGCAAGCGATCCCCCTACCTGGCGCACCAAAGATGTCGTGCGTACGACCATCTATGGGGCCGTCTAGCCCCTTTGTGGTTCGGCTAGGGAGATCGACGAGCACAAAGAGCAGAATCAACAAAGACCGCAAGGGGTTTTTCCCAGGTTCGGGCCGCTGTGAAGCGTAAGACCCTACTCCTGCTTTGGTGTATTGAGTGTGTATGAGCACAAGGTACAAGGAGCGCTTCCCTGGCAAGGTGCGGGAGAAGCAGCTACACATGCGAGTTGTGCCAAGGATCCATCCCCTGTATGTTCAAAAAAAAGAGAATCCATCCCCTGTAAACGTTGCCCTGGCCCTCCTTTTATAGCTCAAGGGGTTACCATAGTGGCAAAACAGTAATTACAAATTGATTAGATAGCAAACAGTGCTATCATACCTAACTCTGCCAGTCTAGGACAAAAGCAATAAGTGCTCGGTTAGGTGTCATGTTTAGGAGTAGCCCCGGCAAGGTTTCTGCACCGCTCGCCCAGTTACCTCCTATTAGCTTGACACGCCTTCTGGACGGGTGTCATTAAAGTCAAATTTCCTCCCGACATGCTGACACGTGCCCGACAAATCTTACATAACTACCTCCAGGCTCGACACCTCATCGATTAGCGACTAGCTGCTCGGTGAGGTGGAGCGCTGACAGCTAGGGAAAGCTTGCCGGGCACGGAGCTTGCCGGGCCTTCACCTTGCCGGCTTTGCCTAGCCGGCAAAGGTTGTCTTCGGTGTTTGATCCTGATGCTTTGTCTTGATCTTTCCTCCAGTAGCTTCTGCAACTGGATCTTGAATCTTGATCTTAACAAGTTCCCGGCAAGCCAGGCCATTGGGGAGGCTGCTACTGTCTATGCATAAGTCAGGGTATAAAATAACCACGTTTTATACACCGATAATTTGAATATTTAGGAAAAAGTACATATTTACAAAAAAATCATGTTTTAAAAAAATGTTTATGATTTTGAAAAAGCATTCACGTATTTAGAAAAAAGTTCATATTGACAAAAAAAATCATGTTTAAATAAATGTTTATGTTTTTGAAAAAATGTTCATGTATTAGAAAAAAATGTTCATGCACGACTAGATTTATGTTCATACACTTTTAAAAAAATGTATCTATATTTGCCCCGGAAAGAAGAGAAACTAAAAAATAAAAATAAAAAAAGGAAACAAAAAATGAAAATGAAAGGAAAACAACTAGACTAAAAACCGGATAAAAAGAAACGAAACAGAAAAAAGGATGAAAACTGGATGGGTCGGGCGTTTGGCGACATGCCGTAGACTGGCGATATGCCGATCCCCTCCTCTGATCCTCCCCACCAAATTCTTCCCCAATCCAACCTCTCGTTGATTCTCCTCCTTGCTAAATCCCCCATATCCCTCTCGATCTGTTCCTATCTCATACGGTACACCTTTTCCCCTCTGAACTACAATCCAATAAATTCCCCCAAAATTGTAAGCCAAGATCCAATTTTTCCATTCCGTCAACCAACCTCTTCGCATCTCACCCGAATCTGCTAGTTTCCTCAACGAATTTCATATCCAGACCAACCTTTCTTCTAGGACAGAAGAAGGATTATTTCACTTCAGATCTGGGAATCCGTCCTCTGTTGTCCACGGAGGAGCAAGGCGACCTGCAATTCGTGCTACTGATGACGCAACCCCTTCCTCAGTTGCACACATCGTTGTTCCATTAAACACGATCACCATGAAGCTTGTTGGCTGGAACTGCCGAGGCATGGGCAAGGACCTCGGCAGCTCCATTAAGATGGAGTACCTAGCCAAGTTGACGAATTCCACAGGTGCACAGGTAACCTTTGTATCAGAGATCAGAACATCAAGGTACAATTCTTCACAACTTAACTCTCGATTCAACACTTCTGGTAGCTTTGTGGTTCCGTCCAATGGTCGTTCTGGCGGGCTTTGGATGCTTTGGTCTGATGAAGTTGTGTCTCTGTAAAGTTCTCCAGCCATTATATGATTTTAGCCCTAGTTATCAATAAAATTACTAATGTGGAATTTGCTCTAGCTTGTGTTTATGGAGATCCCCATCATTGCAGCACTAGCATAATTTGGGATCATATTCTCAGTTTTGTGAATAATAACTTAGGGAAGCCAATAGTTTGTTTTGGGGATCTGAACGATATCATGTGTGATACGGAAACCACTTCTGTTAATGTTAATAAGTATCGTATGCGTGCTATCAATTCCTATGTCAAGCAATGTGGTCTATTTGACCTGGGATTTATGTTGGGGAACGTTGCACGGGAAACAAAAATTTTCCTACGCACACACAAGATCTATCCATGGTGATGAGCATCTACGAGAGGGAGAGTGAATCTACATACCCTTGTAGATCGCTAAGCGGAAGCGTTAAGAAACGCGGTTGATGTAGTCGAACGTCTCCGCGATCCAAATCGCAAGTCGTCCCTCGATCCGATCACGAACTAGCGCCGAACGGACGGCACCTCCGCGTTCAACACACGTACGGCTTGATGACGCCTTCACCTCCTCGATCCAGCGAGCGATGGTGAAGTAGTAGATGGGCTCCAGCAGCACGACGGCGTGGTGATGGTGGTGAGGAACAATCTCTACAGGGCTTCGCCAAACACTACGGAGATTATGACGGGAGAACTAGAGGGTTAGGGTTGCCGACACACGGCTTGGGAAATCTTGATGTGTCCCGTGTGCTAGCCCTGCCTCTCTATTTATATGTTGAGCCTTGGGGTCTAAACTTGGAGTAAAAGCCTCCTCCAGGTCGGTTTTGCCCGCACAAGGTCGGTTTGGCCCGCAGGGAAAGAGTCCAACTCGGATCCCTGCAGTACCGCGCACAAGCGGTAGTACCGCTCACGAGCGGTAGTACCGCTTCACACAAGCGGTAGTACCGCTTACGCGGTAGTACTGCCTTACCAGCGGTAGTACCGCTTAAGGCAGCAGCAAAACTTCCTTTTGCACTTTCCAATACCTCGTGGGCTTTACCTCTTTGGCCCATATAAAGTGTTGTTGCACCCGAACACTTCGGTAAACACCCGGAACCCCTTCCGGTGAATTCCGGAACCCTTCCGGAGATCAAACTACTATTATCACATATATCAATCTTTACCTCCGGACTCTTCCGGAGATCCTTGTCATGTCCGGGATCTTATCCGGGACTCCGAACAACCTTCGGTCACCAACACAATAACTCAACTATACTAATCGTCACCAAACGTTAAGTGTGTAGACCCTGCGGGTTCGAGAACTATGCAGACATGACCGAGACACCTCTACGGTCAATAACCAATAGCGGGACCTGGATGCCCATATTGGTTCCTACATATTCTATGAAGATCTTCATCGGTTGAACCTCTATGTCAAGGATTCAGTTAATCCCGTATACTGTTCCCTTTGTTCTTCGGTATGTTACTTGCCCGAGATTCGATCGTCGGTATCTCTATACATAGTTCAATCTCGTTACCGGCAAGTCTCTTTACTCGTTCCGTAATACAAGATCCTGTGGCTAACTCTTTAGTCACTTTGCTTGCAAGGCTCATTGTGATGTTGTATTACCGAGTGGGCCCTCAGATACCTCTCCGTCACACGGAGTAACAAATCCCAGTCTTGATCCATGCCAACCCAACAGACACCCTCGGAGATACCTGTAGAGCATCTTTATAGTCACCCAGTTACGTTGTGACGTTTGATACACACAAGGCACTCCTACGGTGTCAGTGAATTGCATGATCTCATGGTCATAGGAATAGATACTTGACATGCAGAAAACAATAGCAATAAACTGACACGATCATATGCTATGTTTATAGTTTGGGTCTTGTCCATCACATCATTCTCCTAATGATGTGATCCCGTTATCAAATGACATCTTATGTCCATGGCTAGGAAACCTTCACCATCTTTTGATCAACGAGCTAGTCAACTAGAGGCTTACTCGGGACACAGTGTTGTCTATGTACCCACACATGTATTTGAGTTTCCAATCAATACAATTATAGCATGGATAATAAACGATTATCATGAACAAGGAAATATAATAATAACCAATTTATTATTGCCTCTAGGGCATATTTCCAACAGTCTCCCACTTGCACTAGAGTCAATAATCTAGTTCACATCACTATGTGATTTACATTGTAATGAATCGAACACCCATGCAGTTCTGGTGTTGTTCATGTTTAGCCCTTGGAAGAGGTTTAGTCATCGGATCTGCAACATTTAGATCCATGTGTACTTTGTAAATATTTATGTCGTCCTCCTTGATGTAATCGCGGATGGAATTGAAACGTCGCTTTATGTGTCTGGTCCTTTTGTGAAATCTTGGTTCCTTGGCTAGAGCAATGGCACCAGTATTATCACAAAACAGAGTCATTGGGTTAAGCGCACTAGGCACTACTCCAAGATCTGTCATGAACTCCTTCATCCAGACACCTTCCTTCGCCGCCTCCGAGGCAGCGATGTACTCCGCTTCGCATGTAGAATCAGCTACCACGCTTTGCTTGGAACTGCACCAGCTAACCGCACCCCCATTAAGAATAAATACGTATCCGGTTTGTGACTTAGAGTCATCCGGATCAGTGTCAAAGCTTGCATCGACGTAACTCTTTACGACGAGCTCTTGATCACCTCCATAAACGAGAAACATGTCCTTAGTCCTTTTCAGGTACTTCAGGATATTCTTGACCGCCGTCCAGTGTTCCATTCCTGGATCACTTTGAAACCTTCCGACCATACTTATGGCAAGGCTGACATCGGGTCTTGTGCACAGCATTGCATACATGATAGAGCCTATGGCTGAAGCATAGGGGATGACACTCATCTTTTCTCTATCTCCTACAGTCACTGGGCATTGAGTCTTACTCAACTTCACACCTTGCAAAACAGGCAAGAACCCCTTCTTGGACTGATCCATTTTGAACTTCTTCAAAACTTTGTCAAGGTATGTGCTTTGTGAAAGTCCTATTAAGCGTCTCGATCTATCTCTATAGATCTTGATGCTAACTCTTGTTCAAATATTCCTTCACGCTTTCCAACATTTCTATATTGTTTCCAATCAATAATATGTCATCAACATATAATATTAGAAATGCTATAGAGCTCCCACTCACTTTCTTGTAAATACAAGCTTCTCCGTAAACTTGTATAAACTCGAACGCTTTGATCACTTCATCAAAGCGAAGATTCCAACTCCGAGATGCTTGCACCAGTCCATAAATGGATCGCTGGAGTTTGCAAACTTTGTCAGCATTCTCTGGATCGACAAAACCTTCTGGTTGCATCATATACAACTCTTCCTTAAGGAAACCGTTAAGGAACGCTGTTTTGACATCCATCTGCCAAATTTCATAATCGAAAAAGGCAGCTATTGCTAACACGATTCTGACGGACTTAAGCATCGCTACGGGTGAGAAGGTCTCATCGTAGTCAACTCCTTGAACTTGTGAAAAACCCTTTGCCACAAGTCGAGCTTTATAGACGGTGACATTACCGTCCGCGTCCGTCTTCCTCTTAAAGATCCATTTGTTCTGAATGGCCTTACGCCCTTCAGGTAATACTTCCAAAGTCCATAATTTGTTTTCATACATGGATCCCATCTCGAATTTCATGGCCTCTAACCACTTCTCGGAATCCGGGCCCATCATCGCTTCTCCATAGCTCGTAGGTTCATCGTTGTCCAACAACATGACCTTTAAGACAGGGTTGCCATACCACTCAGGAGCAGTACGCGTCCTTGTCGACCTACGAGTTTCGATAGCAACTTGATCCAAAGCTTCATGATCATCATCATTAACTTCCTCTTCAGCTGATGTAGGCTCTACAGAAACATCTTTCTGTGCTGCGCTACTCTCAGGTTGAAGTAAAGGTTCAACAACCTCATCAAGTTCTATCTTCCTCCCACTCAATTCTTTCGAGAGAAACTCTTTCTCAAGAAATGTTCCGTTTTTAGCGACAAACACTTTGCCTTCGGATCTGAGGTAGAAGGTATACCCAACTGTCTCTTTTGGGTATCCTATGAAGACGCATTTCTCCGCTTTGGGTTCCAGCTTTTCAGGCTGAAGCTTTTTGACATAAGCATCACATCCCCAAACTTTAAGAAACGACAGCTTCGGCTTCTTGCCAAACCAAAGTTCATATGGCGTCGTCTCAACGGATTTCGACTGTGCCCTATTTAAAGTGAATGCAACTGTCTCTAATGCATAACCCCAAAACGATAGTGGCAAATCGGCAAGAGACATCATAGATCGCACCATATCCAATAAGGTTCGATTACGACGTTCGGAAACACCATTACGCTGTGGTGTTCCAGGCGGTGTCAGTTGTGAAACAATTCCACATTGTCTTAAGTGACTGCCAAACTCATAACTCAGATATTCTCCTCCTCGATCAGATCGTAGGAATTTAATCTTCTTGTTACGATGATTCTCAACTTCACTCTGAAATTGTTTGAACTTTTCAAATGTTTCAGACTTGTGTTTCATTAAGTAAATATACCCATATCTACTTAAGTCATCAGTGAAGGTGAGAAAGTAACGATAATCACCGCGCGCCTCAATGCTCATCGGACCGCACACATCAGTATGTATGATTTCCAACAAGTCACTTGCCCGTTCCATTGTTCCAGAGAACGGCGTTTTAGTCATCTTGCCCATGAGGCATGGCTCACATGTGTCAAGTGATTCAAAATCAAGTGACTCCAAAAGTCCATCAGCATGGAGCTTCCTCATGCGTTTTACGCCAATATGACCTAAACGGCAGTGCCACAAGAAAATGGTATTATCATTATCAATTCTACATCTTTTGGCATCAATGTTATGAACATGTGTATCATTACTATCGAGATTCAATAAGAATAAACCCCTCACATCGGGTGCATGACCATAAAAGATATTACTCATATAAATAGAACAACCATTATTCTCTGATTTAAATGAGTAATCGTCTCACAATAAACAAGATCCAGATATAATGTTCATGCTTAACGCAGGCACTAAATAACAATTATTCAGGTTCATCACTAATCCCGATGGTAATCGAAGAGCGAGCGTGCCGACGGCGATCACATCAACCTTGGAACCATTTCCCACGCGCATCGTCACTTCGTCCTTTGCCAGCCTCCGTCTATTCCGCAGTTCCTGTTTTGAGTTGCAAATATGAGCAACCGCACCGGTATCAAATACCGAGGCACTACAACGAGAGTTGGTAAGGTACACATCAATAACATGTATATCATATATACCTTATTTGTTGTTGGCCGCCTTCTTGTCAGCCAAATACTTGGGGCAGTTCCGCTTCCAGTGTCCAGTTCCCTTGCAATGAAAGCACACAGTTTCTGGTTTGGGTCCAGCCTTGGGTTTCTTCACGGGAGGAGCAACTGCTTTGCCACTCTTGGAGTTACCCTTCTTACCCTTGCCATTTTTCTTGAAACTAGTGGTTTTATTGACCATCAACACTTGATGCTCCTTCTGAATTTCAGACTCAGCGGCTTTCAGCATCGCAAACAGCTCGGCGACTGACTTGTTCATCCCGTGCATGTTATAGTTCAACACGAAGCTCTTGTAGCTAGGTGGCAATGATTGAAGAACTCTGTCAGTGATAGCCTCTGGCGGAAGGGGCATCCCCAATTCAGCCAGACGGGTGGAGTACCCAGACATTCTGAGTACGTGATCACTGATAGACCCGTTCTCCTCCATCTTGCAAGCATAGAACTTATCGGAGATCTCATATCTCTCGATCCGGGCATTCTTCTGAAAGATAAACTTCAACTCCTGGAACATCTCATATGCTCCATGACGTTCAAAACGTCTTTGAAGTCCCGGTTCTAAGCCATACAATATTGCACATTGAACTATTGAGTAATCTTCAGAACGAGCCTGCCAGGCGTTCACAACGTCTAGAGACTCAACTGGAGCGGGTGGATCACCAAGCGGTGCATCAAGGACATAAGCCTTCTGGGAAGCCGTAAGGATAATCCTTAGATTACGGGCCCAGTCCACAAAGTTACTTCCATCATCTTTCAACTTAGCTTTCTCTAGGAACGCATTAAAATTCAGGGGTGCTACTGCGCGAGCCATGATCTATAACATAAATATTGCAAAGACAACTTAGACTATTGTTCAAGATAATGAGTTTAGTTAATCATATTACTTAAAAACTCCCACTCAAATTGACATCCCTCCGGTCATTCGAGTGTAACATGATCCAAATCCACCAAGTCAAGTCCGATCATCACGTGAGTTGAGGTGGTTTCAATGGTGAACATCTTCATGTTGATCATATCTACTATATGACTCATGTTCGACCTTTCGGTCTCTTGTGTTCTGAGGCCATGTCTGTACATGCTAGGCTCGTCAAGTTTAACCCGAGTGTTCCGCATGTGCAACACTGGCTTGCACCCGTTGTATGTGAACGTAGAGTCTATCACACCCGATCATCACGTGGTGTCTCGAAACGACGAACGTTCGCAACGGTGCACACTCGGGGAGAACACAATTTTATCTTGAAATTTAAGTGAGGGATCACCTTATAATGCTACCGTCGTCCTAAGCAAAATAAGATGCATAAAAGGATTAACATCACATGCAAATCATAAGTGACATGATATGGCCATGAACTTGTGCTTTTGATCTCCATCTCCAAAGCACCGGCATGATCTCCATCGTCACCGGCATGACACCATGATCTCCATCATCTTGATCTCCATCAACGTGTCGCCATGAGGTTGTCGCGCCGACTGTTGCTTCCACGACTATTGCTAACGTTTAGCGATAAAGTAAAGCATTACATAGCGCTTAATGATTGACACGCAGGTCATACAATAATTAAAGACAACTCTATGGCTCCTGCCAGTTGCCGTACTCATCGACATGCAAGTCGTGATATTCTATACAACACATGATCATCTCATACATCACATATATCTCATCATGTAATTGGCCATATCACATCACAACATACCCTGCAAAAACAAGTTAGACGTCCTCTAATTGTTGTTGCAAGTTTTACGTGGCTGCTATGGGTATCTAGCAAGAACGATTCTTACCTACGCAAAACCACAACGTGGTGTAGTGATTGCTTTTTGATCTTCTAAAAGAACCCTCTTCATTGAAATCGATTCAACTAAAGTGAGAGAGACAGACACCCGCCAGTCACCTTTATGCAACGAGTGCACGTAGCGGTGAAACCTGTCTCGCGTAAGCGTACGCGTAATGTCGGTCCGGGCCGCTTCATCTCACAATACCGCCGAATCAAGTATCAACTAGTAACGACAAGCAATATGTATACACCCACGCCCACAACTCGTTTGTGTTCTACTCGAGATCTCATCTACGCATAGACCTAGCTCAGATGCCACTGTTGGGGAACGTTGCATGGGAAACAAAAATTTTCCTACGCACACACAAGATCTATCCATGGTGATGAGCATCTACGAGAGGGAGAGTGAATCTACATACCCTTGTAGATCGCTAAGCGGAAGCGTTAAGAAACGCAGTTGATGTAGTCGAACGTCTCCGCGATCCAAATCGCAAGTCGTCCCTCGATCCGATCACGAACTAGCGCCGAACGGACGGCACCTCCGCGTTCAACACACGTACGGCTTGATGACGCCTTCACCTCCTCGATCCAGCGAGCGATGGTGAAGTAGTAGATGAGCTCCAGCAGCACGACGGCGTGGTGATGGTGGTGAGGAACAATCTCTGCAGGGCTTCGCCAAACACTACGGAGATTATGACGGGAGAACTAGAGGGTTAGGGTTGCCGACACACGGCTTGGGAAATCTTGATGTGTCCCGTGTGCTAGCCCTGCCTCTCTATTTATATGTTGAGCCTTGGGGTCTAAACTTGGAGTAAAAGCCTCCTCCAGGTCGGTTTTGCCCGCACAAGGTCGGTTTGGCCCGCAGGGAAAGAGTCCAACTCGGATCCCTGCAGTACCGCGCACAAGCGGTAGTACCGCTCACGAGCGGTAGTACCGCTTGAGCGGTAGTACCGCTTCACACAAGCGGTAGTACCGCTTAAGGCAGCAGCAAAACTTCCTTTTGCACTTTCCAATACCTCGTGGGCTTTACCTCTTTGGCCCATATAAAGTGTTGCTGCACCCGAACACTTCGGTAAACACCCGGAACCCCTTCCGGTGAATTCCGGAACCCTTCCGGAGATCAAAACACTATTATCACATATATCAATCTTTACCTCCGGACTCTTCCGGAGATCCTTGTCATGTCCGGGATCTTATCCGGGACTCCGAACAACCTTCGGTCACCAACACAATAACTCAACTATACTAATCGTCACCAAACGTTAAGTGTGTAGACCCTGCGGGTTCGAGAACTATGCAGACATGACCGAGACACCTCTACGGTCAATAACCAATAGCGGGACCTGGATGCCCATATTGGTTCCTACATATTCTACGAAGATCTTCATCGGTTGAACCTCTATGTCAAGGATTCAGTTAATCCCGTATACTGTTCCCTTTGTTCTTCGGTATGTTACTTGCCCGAGATTCGATCGTCGGTATCTCTATACATAGTTCAATCTCGTTACCGGCAAGTCTCTTTACTCGTTCCGTAATACAAGATCTTGTGGCTAACTCTTTAGTCACTTTGCTTGCAAGGCTCATTGTGATGTTGTATTACCGAGTGGGCCCTGAGATACCTCTCCGTCACACGGAGTAACAAATCCCAGTCTTGATCCATGCCAACCCAACAGACACCCTCGGAGATACCTGTAGAGCACCTTTATAGTCACCCAGTTACGTTGTGACGTTTGATACACAGAAGGCACTCCTACGGTGTCAGTGAATTGCATGATCTCATGGTCATAGGAACAGATACTTGACATGCAGAAAACAATAGCAATAAACTGACACGATCATATGCTACGTTTATAGCTTGGGTCTTGTCCATCACATCATTCTCCTAATGATGTGATCCCGTTATCAAATGACATCTTATGTCCATGGCTAGGAAACCTTCACCATCTTTTGATCAACGAGCTAGTCAACTAGAGGCTTACTAGGGACACAGTGTTGTCTATGTACCCACACATGTATTTGAGTTTCCAATCAATACAATTATAGCATGGATAATAAACGATTATCATGAACAAGGAAATATAATAATAACCAATTTATTATTGCCTCTAGGGCATATTTCCAACAATTTAGTGGGCCGGTTTACACTTGGACAAATATGCGTTTCTCCTCCAGACCTATCTTTGAAAGACTTGATCGCTGTCTTGCGAATGCAGAATGGTGTGTTCTGTTTCCTAATACTAATGTATTTAATTTACCAATTATTCATTCGCTGAGTGATCATGCGCCTATACTGATTTCCACTCAATCTCAGCTTCGTAGACCTAAACTTCATTTTAAATTTGAAAACTGGTGGACTTTTGAGGAAGACTTTCAAGGAATTGCAAAAAATGCTTGGGCCTCGTCGGTTAATAAACCGTTCCACGCTAGAACCACTAACCTTGCAGGAACTTTAAAAAGGTGGTGCAAAAAGAAAAGACCTTTGCAGCAGCAGCTTGACACTATTCAAGATCAGCTCAATGAGATTCAAATGAAGCCAGTGCAACTCCAAGACCATTTCCTTCAGGCAAGGCTAGTGGACCAATATGAAGGTATTTTGACCAAGCTCACCGAATATTATAAGCAACGTGCAAAAAAACATTGGGCAACCAAAGGTGACAGAAACACATCCTTCTTTCACAATGCTGTTCAAAAGCGTAAGCGTAGAAATCGTATAGTTTCTATTAAGGACACTAGTGGTAATAATCTGTTTGATCCGGATGATATTGCAAAGGAGTTTGTTAATTATTTTAGGACTATTTTTCGCTCCTCTTCTACTAATAATGACAGGCCCATCTTAGACACAACATTGCCGCAAGACACAAATGACTTCACCAACTCGATCCCTGACAAACATGAGGTGAAGGAAATTCTCAAAGACATGAAGAAGAATGCCTCTCCTGGACCTGATGGATTCAATGTGGGCTTCTAACTTTCGGCTTGGAGTTGGATTGGTGATGATGTAACCAATTTGGTAAGAAACTTTTACACCACAGGTATTATTCCACCTCATCTCAATGATACTCACATTGCCCTCATTCCTAAGAAGCTTGCTTCCCATCCGCCTTCTGTCTTTAGACCAATAAGCTTGTGTAATGTGGCTTACAAAATCATTGCTAAATCCTTAGCCAACAGGTTGAAAGAACATTTGCCGGATTACATTGACCCTTCCCAACAAGCATTTATGCAAGGTAGACGCATTAGTAATAATATTATTGTTGCTCAAGAAATTGCCCACTCTTTCTCTCTTACTTGTTGGAAAAGCCTTGATTTTATGCTGAAAATTGACCTTGCCAAACCTTTTGATAGAATAGAGTGGCACTTCATTGTCTCAGCTCTTACTCGAAAAGGTCTTCATGGTCATTTCATAAACCTTGTGTATGCATGCATTTCCTTGCCAATATTCTCTGTGATCATTAATGGACAGTCATTTGCAAAATTCAATAGTACCAGAGGAATTAGACAGGGATGTCCTTTATCGCCGTATCTTTTTGTTCTTGCATTAAATGAGCTATCTCTCATGTTACAGGACGCCTTGCAAGCTAATCACCTCACAGGTATTTCACTTGGTCCAAATTGCCCTCCTATTCACTCTTTGATGTTTGCAGATGACCTAATTGTTTGCGGCAAAGCTAATGTGCGGGAAGCTAATGCTATATTTAGTATTTTAGACCATTTTTGTCATGATTCAGGGCAAACTCCAAATTGGAGTAAATCTGGTATCTTATTCAGCAAAAATGTTACTATGAATGTTAAAGAAGATATTAAAAGAATCTTTCCAGCGCGAGACATTGATAGTTCTTTTGTCCATTTAGGCCATCCTCTTGTTCTTCCCTCCAAAGACAGATCAACTGCTTATAACTTTGTTTATGATAAATTTAAAGCCAAGCTTAGCACATATAAAGCCAACAGGCTCTCACATGCAGCAAGATTGACTCTCATAAAATCTGTCTTCTCTTCCATTCCTGTCTACTACATGTCCAACATCCTTTTTTCAAAAAAGTTCCTTGTAAAACTCACATCTATCATAAGGAACTTCTGGTGGACAGGTGTTCAAGATGATCAGACTACTAAAAGCTTGTGCCTTAGGGCATGGGCTGATGTATGTATTGAGAAAAAGATTGCTGGCCTTGGTGTTACGAATTTGCAGGCAATCAACCAAGGGCTTCTCCTCTCGACGGCATGGAGATTGGCGAAAGAACCACAAAGTCAGCTCGGACGGATTCTCAAGGCAAAGTATCATCATGATACATCCATTTGGAGAGCCAAGCCGAACAAATCTAAGTCTGCCTTTTGGTCTGCAATTCTAAAGGTAAAGCCTCTTCTAATCTCAGCTGCAATATGCCAAATTGTTGATGGTAGTAGTTCTATTTGGAGTTCACCTTGGTTTGAGGGTTGGGAAACTATTTATGATAATCTCATTATACCACAACAACCTTTTGCTTATCCTGCTCAAGTTAAAGATCTTTGGATCCCAGGTCAAAAGAATTGGAACACAAATTTGATTAATTCTCTATTCAGCCCTGAATTGGCTAATACCATTCTACAAACTCCTATTATTAATGGAAATGGCGAGGATACTTTGGTTTGGAAACTAACTCCTGCAGGTGAATTCTCTTCCAAAAGTGCTTATAAGCACTCCTTCAACAACCTTCAGCTTCCACCAAGGCAAAGGCCAAAAATTGTTCCCATGTAGGTCATTTTCCTTCTTAATCAGGTTTGGGAGGATAGACAAATGGGACCAAGAGTTCAGACATTTGCTTGGAGGCTTCTTAGAAAAGCACTTCCGATGGGTAAGCGGGCAAGCAGGTACTCCAAACATATCAATGAAAACTGCTCTAGATGTGGCAACATAGAAGATGAAATGCATATGTTGTTTCTTTGCCCTTTTTTCTAAAGCTGCATGGTTCTGCTATCCTTGGTTCATTAAAACTGAATTTCTGGCTGAACATCATTATTCTATTCCTGATATGATTCATGCTTTGATTACATCTCAACATCCACAAATGAACTTGACTATGCTCTACACTTTTCTGTGGTGTCTTTGGAAAGCTCGGAACGATGCTCTATTCTGCAGGGAATTCTGTAGGCCTTCTCAGGTGTATGCAGCAGCAAATGCAATTATTAAAGCAAGCAAATTAGAAGATGTCAACTCCAGTCAACAGCAAGAAAGTGAACAAGTGCTGATGCAACTGCAAGCTTCTCCAACAACTTCACAAATGCAGGACTCTAATAAACTTACAGGGAATATCATCTTTTGCGATGCAGCCTGGGAGAGAGGTACATATTCAAAGATGAGCCGAACTGGCTTAGGAGTAATCATCATCATGCAGAACAATCGGCACCTCCAGCAGCTACATGTCTCCGCGCTTTTGCCTCCAACTTCATCACCACTCCAAGCTGAAACCTACGGGCTTCTTCTAAGAACAAAGTTAGCAGATCTTCTTCAGGTTCAGAACCCACACTTCTACACCGACTGCTCGGTGTTAGCTTCGGCGGCAGGGTCACCAACAGTATTTGCTGCTCCAGGACATTGGGAGAATAGACCTCTCCTTGCAGCGATCCAAGCCTCTCCCTCTTTCAATTGCAATAGGATCACTCACATCAGCATGAGCAATAATGTAAAAGCTGATCATCAGGCTCGGTTAGCTCTTCGTATCCAGAATAGATCCTTAGTTGTCCGTTGCCTATGTACACAAGCAAGTCAATGTCCTGCCAAGGACATCCTTTCTGTTTCTAGCGTGATTCCATTCACGCTACTTTCTGTAAAATGCACCTAATCTTAATAAAGTCTTTATGTTCAAAAAAAAACTAGGAAGTCACTTGGTTAAGAAAGAAAACTAGGAAATCACCAGTGTTATGCCAGTTGGGACCACAAAAACTGTTGCGATTGCAGCTTGATATATATGGTGGAAAGAAGACGTGTAAATGGCGAACGGGTCCAACACTACTGGAATTTCTTTCTATGCCGAGTGCCCAAAAAACTCGGCAAAGGCCCATTTAAACTCGGCAAACACTTTGCCAAGTATTGCACTCGGCAAAAGGGTCATGGCTTACGCCCTTCAGGCAAACAAAAATTCGCCGAGTTCCGTCCGTCGGGCACTCGGTAAAGGTTTTGCCGAGTTAAACAAGGCTACTCGGCATAATAAAGTAATTTGACGGGCACCGAACGGAGACGGCGCAATAGGTACTCGGCAAAGTGACAAGTCTTTGCCGAGTGCATGTGCTCGGCAAAACTATTTAACTGAATTAAAAAAAAGATGACGATGCGCTGCTGCTGCCGACGCCCAAAGCTCGTCGCACCACGCCACCGCGTTCCACCGCGTTCAAGCCGCCGGACTGCCGCTGCCGCTGCTTGCGCGCCCTGCTAGTCGCTGCAGCTGATGGCCTCTCCATTGCTGCTGTTGCGTGCGCATGTTGCCGGCGGCTGGTGGTGCTTACCAATTTTTGACACTTAGAAAATGAAAAATGTTTTTTTACAAAAAAGTTGGAACTCTATTTGGCAACATTGTTTCTGCTTGTGAGATGCACCTATGTGCCCAATTTCGGCATATTATCATAAAGTATGCAATAAATATAACCATTAGCTTAGTCATTTGGCTTGAAAGTCATGAATATTCATACTTGATAGCCCGTTTTGTCAAAGATTTTTTTTCCAAAATTGTCATATTGTAAGTTTGATATTTTTCCTCGCAAATAGTACACATAAAAGGAGTCCATGTGAAAGGATTGCATTTTTTGAACTTTTATTCCTTTTCTTTCATTTTTTCCAAAACTGGGTCAAAATGGTCGGCATGACTATTCATAGCAAGGGGTTGAAACTTTCAAAACTATAAGTGGTTCTTCCATATAGTGACTACTTGTGTACCTATAAATATATTTTGCTCATTTTTAGGACAGAGCTATCGCACACTTGCAATTCAAATTTGAATTACTTTTGGGAAATCGACATAAAGTCATTTAAATGTGCGAAAGTAGCTACAAAACTAGAAAATCCATGAAACTTGGGAATTGTGAATAAAATATGGTCTACTTACTGTGATAATTAGAGTGGTGCCATTTTGCACCTTGTTTTTTGGACTTGTTTCACAAAAAAAAATCATTTTTGACACTTAGAAAATGAAAAATGATTTTTTTGTACAAAAAAGTTGAAAACTCTATTTGACAACATTGTTTATAATGCCAAGATGCACCTATGTGTCTAATGTGGGAACATTATAATAAACTATGCAATAAATATGACCACCGCCTTAGTCATTTGACTTGAAGGCCATCAATGTTCATACATGATAGCTCGTTTTGTTATTTTTTTTTCAAATTTACCATATTGAAAGTTTGGTATTTTTCCTAGAAACTAGTACACATAAAAGGACTCCATGCGAAAGGATTGCATTTTTTGAACTTTTATTTCTTTTCTTTCATTTTTTTCAAAACTAGGTCAAAATGGCCGGCATGACTATTCATAGCAAGGGGTTGAATCTTTCAAAACTATAAGTGGTTCTTCAATATAGTGACTACTTGTGTACCTAAAAATATATTTTGCTAATTTTTAGGACAGAGCTATCACACACTTGCAGTTCAAATTTGAATTACTTTTGGGAAATCGACATAAAGTCATTTAAATGTGCGAAAGTAGCTACAAAACTAGAAAATCCATGAAACTTGGTAATTGTGAAGAAAATATGGTCTAATTATTGTGATAATTGGAGTGGTGCCATTTTGCACACTGTTTTTTGTACTTGCTTCACAAAAAAAACCATTTTTGACACTTAGAAAATGAAAAATGATTTTTTTGTATAAAAAGTTAGAAACTCTATTTGGCAACATTGTTTGAAATGACAAGATGCACCTATGTGTCTAATTTTGGCACATTACAATAAACTATGCAATTAATGTGATCATCGCCTTAGTCATTTCAGACTAAATTTTTACATGACAAAAAGTGTAATTAATATGGCCTCAAATGAAAAAGTTCTCAACATAAAAATTATCCGTCTCGTCAAAATGAACAACTTTCATTTTTGGACATCTTCATTCGTGGTCGTATGCAACCTATACAGCCAAAACCATGCAGCGTAGCGAAGATTCCCTTTTGCCGAGGGTGACACTCGGTAAAGACCCATTTTGCCGAGTGTAGCACTCGGCAAATCCCTGTTTGCCGAGTTTTGTTGTTTTACCAAGCGTTTTGTCCATGACACTCGGCAAAGTACCTGTTTGCCGAGTTTTGCTTTTTTGCCGAGTGTTGCTCTCGGCGGATATGAGTTTGCCGAGTGGTTTGGCTCTCGACGAAGAGTCTGGCACTCGGCGTACAGTGAAATTCCAATAGTGCAATCGCCAGATCGTTCGGCCATGGCAATTACTACCATAGTTGCAAACATGGGGAAATCATAGGAATAGAACCGTGGGATCGAGAGGCACGGCTGGACTCGACCACCTTCAGATTTTGTTAGAACTGAATGTGGACGCGCTTTCGAGATGGATCTACTAAGCGGTGCAACTGGAGCTGTGGTGCGAGACGTGCACTACAATTTTGTTGCGGCAGCAAACAATAAGATTGATCATGTTGTGGATGCTACAACGGCTGAAGCATAGGTATATCCCTTACTTTATCCATGGGATGCAACCGGGTGATTCTGAATTCGGACTGCATGGATGTAATCGACTCGGTGATGGCGGGAGGGCAGTCGTTTTGTCCAGCTGCTGCTGTGTACGCTGACTGTTATCGCTTGGCTCATGATTTTACCAGAATCATCTTCGAGCACTGCACTGGAGAGACAAATGTGGCATGCACAACAGCATCGCACATGTGGTCTCCTATTTCTCTCCTGAACACACCACTTAGAGTGGTGGAGAGAACTCACTGTATAAAGAGGTCCAACACTTCCCCAACTAGCGGTATCGGACTAAAATTTAGCACCACCACTTGCCATTTTTCCACGGGCCACTTTGAAATTTCAGAAATTGTTAATGGGCCAAGCCCATTTATTTCTAACACGTAGAGCACCTGCGAGTGCTTGGTATGATGATCCCTCAGAATGGTTAATCGAAACATTGTTGGATGATGTAATGCTTATTGCTAGCTAATAAAGCCCGTTTGAACTTTAAAAAAACTTCCAAGGGAGTACGATTCGTGCATCAATGAAGCCGGCCATTTTTTACTAAAAACAAAATCCAGGTAACCTCTAAGTTACTAGGTAAACTCTCTTTATCGGATATGATGGGGCAACCTTAAAAATGGTTCAAGCAATAATTACAGCTGTCATGGGAGAAGTAAACTTAGTACAAACATCAATCCATATAAAAACCCATGAGACAGTTTAAAATGTACATAAGGCCCAAGCAACTAGTTAGAACACATAGATATCCCATTTGGTAGCCATTTAAAATGGACATAAGGCCCACCATACATCAGAGCAGCATCAGCATGATGAAAAGGCTACTTAGCCCACGAGTGAAGCAACAAAGTATTGTATGCAAAAGCAACTTAGCAAAAGGGGGCCAAGCTTATCCTCTCCCCCTGCTACAGTTGAGAGAGGCGAAAAGGGAGAGTCGCGAAGTTCCCCTCTTTTCCGCCGGCAAGGGCGTCGATCCTTGCCTCCTCCGGCCGCTCCGGCGGCGGGAGGAGGTGGGGATCGCGTTCCTCTTGTTCTGGCGTATAGATAGGGTAGTGGTAGGCCTCGGCGGCGACGTGGTGGTGGAGTTCTCGTCGTCGTTTGGGCGGAATAAATCCACCGGTCCTTCTCCCTCGTGCTGGTGCTGTGGCGGTTGGCTTGTGGACGGCGTTCTTCGCCCACCGTTCGGCGGTGGTTCGAGCCTCGCATCCGTTGGTGGCAGCGGCGGATGGCGAGTCCATTTTGCTCCTCGTCGATCCTGGGATCCGACGAGTTCCCTACTCTGGCCGGTCGGCAAGGCGACATTGGCGGCTGTGCTGCGTGAGTTATGTTGTCCCCTTCCTCTACGTCGTTGCGCTGGTGAGTTCCCCATCGCCGGTGCGGAGGATGGGTTATGCAGTGTGGTTTGTTTGGTTTGTTTGGTGTTAGTTGCTTGGAGGAGCTGCTGGCTTGAGCCCCTCTCTAAAGACGCTGGTCTTCTTCTTCCTCTCCGGTCTCGTTCGGATAGCGTGGTTCTCTTAGAGTGTGCTGCTGCTGTGGATGGCTCTTGTTGTCGCTGCCAATATGCATTCATCGATATGAGATCCCACCCGGCGTCGGGTGGCTTATGCGGCGTTAAAACCTTGAAGGCGGGGGTCTTGGTACTCCCGGGGCGGCAAGTGGGCTTGGCATCGTCTTCTGCTTCGGTGTGCTCTTGGGTCGGCGGCGGTGTTCTGTGCGATGTCCGGCAATGTTCTGGGAGTTGCCCGGTTGTGTTCTCTGTTGTATTTTCTTTCTTTTTTGAGGGTGTCTATGTAATCTACTGTTATGAATAAAGCAGCTCCTTTGTAAAAAAAAAGCAACTTAGCAAAAGAACACTCTATATGATCGACATTATTTGTAAGCTACTTGGCGCATGTGTGAGGCACCAAAGTATTGTATTCAGAAGAAACTTAGCAAAAGAACACAATGTACGATCGACAATATTTGTAAGCTACTTAGCGCATCTGTGAGGCAACAAAATATTGTATTCAGAAGCAACTTAGGTGACATGTCTTGAGGTCACCTTGTCTGAGTACTTGATACGCCCCAAACCAAGTGCTCTGTTCATACAATTTTTTTTTACCGAGCCCCCCTATGAACCAATCAATATGGTTGAGATGTTAATATCTATATCCCACACTAAACACATGAGATTTTAGTGTTCGTTTAAACCAAAAATAGCCCAGAACCATCCACTCCTGTAACCCAACAAATTCCACCATCCATGTGCTTTGAAAATAAAATTGCATGGTTTCGCTTCCAATTGTGAAAAATAGCCCGAGTTTGGAGAATATACCATCAATTTTGCAGTGGAAATGTCTCCGAAATTCATCGCCGTCGATCGCCATCCACGTGCCCCTCCAAACGCTCGGACCTCTGCAACCGTGGCCTCAGTATCGTCACCAAGCATTCATGGGACGGGAGCCACTCCATCTGCCGGGGAACTCAACGTTGTCGACCACCACTCCATGTGCACTTGCACTAATTGCACCGTAAGCCTCGCACCGGGGCAGGCCGTGGCTCCACGAGCTGGCACCAGATCGAAACAAAAGGAGTCTGGTTGGGATCGCTTCAGCACATTACCTGCTGCGGCGGTGGGTTGCCGCTCCACATCTGCCCAGGTTAGCCGCCATGGCTGGACGTCGCTCCACCTGCACACGGCAATGTTATGCCGGCGGCAAATAGCACCATTTGATCATGTTCTGGATGTTGCAGCGGCTGAAGCAATCGCGATGCGAAGAGGTATATCCCTAGCTTTGTCCCTGGGATGCAGCCGGGTGATTGTGAATTCGGACTGCCTGGATGTAATCGACTCAACGATGGCAGGAGAGCAGTCGCTTGGTCCAGCTATTGCATGCTGTGTATGATGACTATTATCGTTTGGCTTAGGATTTCAGCAGAATAATCTTCGAGCACCGCCTGCGAGAGGCAAATGTGGCTGCTCACACTATATCTAGCTATATATGCACGTAGAGCACCTGCGAGTTCTTGGTATGATGATCCGCTAGAGTGGTTAATCCACACATTGTTGGGGTTAATCCACACATTGTTGGATGGTGTAGGGCTCATTGTCAGCTAATAAAGCCTGTTTGAAGTTCAAAAAAAAAAAACATCATAGGGAGCACAATTGCGTGCATAAGTGTAGTCGGCCATTTTCTACTCAGGAAAAAAATAGAGCCAGCCATTTTCAAAATATGAACCAAAAAAATAAATATACACTCGCTTATCTGGACTCTATCCACCATGCACTCAAGTCATTTCACCAGCAACCAGGCAGCTGACGTGTCCTATAGTACTTGTATATTTTTCCTTGCATCCGCTATCCACGTGCGTTCTTATCTCTTATCTCTAAGTAGCACTCAACCGCAATCTGCAGCAGTTTCTATTGGTCCAGTCAGTAGTACTATGTCTCTTATTTTTTGTTGTAGAAACAGTTAATCCCAAATCTAGCACAAAGTTGAGTCACTTATTTTGAGACGGAGGGAGTACATTGATGGACGACCATTTGAAATCTTGGGTTTTGGACCATGATATCGACGGCACGACAGGGTGCCCCCACTTGGGTGCATAATCTTGACTTGCTCATCGATCACAGCTGGAGTGATTTTTCTGAACTGTTTCCCTTTCCTTGCTCTATCTCGTTCTCATGTCCAGTGTGCTCTTCAATTGGCTTACGGACACACACAGCACATCATCATCCACATGGTGTATGCGTGGCTGCTATGCTACTGCGTAGTACTTGGCTCGTACTAGTGTAAGCACTGTTGTAGCTACAGACAGGGAGTGTGTGTGTGTGTGTGAACAGCAACGACAGCATAGTGTTGGATCTCCTCCAACCGCTCCACCAGTACCGAATCTAAGCTTGTCCCACAGCCACAACCCACAGCCAGCCATTAGTTGTTGGCGTTGGCACTCTAGCTCCAACGCCCACAAATATATCGATCACACAGGGGTCGACATGGTCTCCTCCTCCTTCCAGCACCCCTTTTCCTGATCTGCTAGCAGCTATCGTGCTCTAAATGCACTCTCCATCCATCTACATGTATAAATGCACTCTCCATCCATCTACATAGATAAATGGATTACAGAATTCAACGCTGTGGATGGATGAGCTTCTCCTTCCTCTATCCCATCCATCGCAACCGCACCGTCCATGATCCATCCGGGCCCCCAGCTAGCTTCTTCCTGTCCAATGTCCACCCTTTCCTTCCTAACGAAGCTAGCCTCCCTGTACTAGCTTGCTCTGCTATTTCTTCTGCCGATTGATTTCACCAGCGTACCAATAGCTGGTCGATCGCAAGACAAAAACATACAGATCAGTGTCTGCATGCCAAGGATGGACAGCAGCAATCTCGAGGTCTTCCTCCATGCCGCCACGCCCCTGCTGCCATGGTGCTCCGCGACCATGGTACATGATCGATCCACCACCCCTCCTTAATTACTACTTTTCCTTTGTTCTTGTCACCGGATGTTCAACTGTCCACTCCTCGAGGTCGATCGCCAACAAATTTCAGTCTTGTCTGCTTGTCAGCAGTATTTTGACGGGCCGAACAGCGTGTGGCAGCTGGACAGGAAGAGAGACGCGGCGGTGGAGTACTTCGCGCTGGCGGACCTGTGGGAACACTATGCCGACAGCAGCGCCTACGGCCTCGCCGTCCCCCTCCGCCACGGCGACCACACCGTCACCCAGCACTTCGTCCCCTACCTTTCCGCCATCCAGATATACACCGCCGCCAGCCTCGCCGTCTCCAGGTAATCAATTGGTAACTGGAACAACAGCAACATCCCTCCCCAATTCTGGTCCAGAAATCCCACCGAAACAGACGATTGATTTGTGCAGGAGGAGCACGGGGAGCGAGACAGATTCGTGGAGTGACAGCAGCGTCGGCCGCGGCGGGAGGTTCGCCGGGTCATGGGACGCCACGTCGGATGACGACGACTCTTCCACCGACGACGGCGTGCCGGCGAAGCAGAGCGGGTACCTGAGTTTCCAGTACAGAGATTGGGACTCGCCACACGAGAGAGTGCCGCTGTCTGATAAGGTACGTAAGTGTTGATCATTACTTGCTGTTCAGTTGGTTCAGGTTCGGAGTGTGTCGTTGTACTAGTGATTTTGAATTAAGTGTTGTCGATCTAGCAGGTGGCGGAGCTGGCGCAAGAGTACCCGTGCCTGGTGTCGCTCAGGAGCGCGGAGCTCTCGCCGTCCAGTTGGATGTCCGTGGCATGGTAATTAACCAACTTGGTTCGACACAGCGCTTCATTTCACTGCTCTGTTTTCTTAACCGTTCCATTGATTAAGAAGAAATTAAAGGTGCCCAGTTAGCTAGTGAAAAAATCGGGCGAAAACCAAACAGAGCCAAGCCCACACAAACACCACAATAACAAGGCCATGCCCACTCTCATCGCCGGCGGGGCGAATGCCACAAATGCATGCCAACCACACATACATAAACTAAGGGTGACCCGCTCCGCCGAACTAGCGGGCCTCCCACCACTGCCGGAGAGAAGAAACCGTGACTGCTATGGGAGGATTGCTCCGTTTTATACTACAGTTCTTGAAGCCAACACGCCAATAGACGGATTTGATATATTTTTATAACCATTATAGCTTCCCTGTAGTCGTTGATTTTGGCTGGCCTCTCTTTTTCTTTGGGCAGATAGAAAGATAGTTGAGAATATATATGCACAATTTGACGTCAACTTGTCCATGACCAGGTACCCTATTTATCACATCCCTGCTCATGGCAACCTCAAGGGGATCTCTGCCTGCTTCCTTACCTACCATTCCATTTCATCAGTTTTCCAGGGTATTTACTTACCATCTGCCACGTATGTGAACAATAATGTTTCTTCCACTATGTTAGTGTAGCAGTTTGTATGATCCTCTGGCCACTATATAATTGTTCTTCTTCTTCATGCCTGCACCTGCAGACAACATATATGATGCACCGGGACGCGACGGTGGCGGCAAGATCGTCGCGCTCTCGCCGTTCGGGCTGGCGACGTACAGGTTGGAAGGTGACCTGTGGAGGAAGCCCGGATCCTCGGACCCCAGGAGGCTGTCTGAGCTCCACTGGGCAGCGTCCTCCTGGCTGAAGCAAGTCGGCGCACACCACCCTGACTTCACCTTCTTCACGTCTCACCATCGGTCACTAGTGCAGAATCGGCCTATAGTGCCGGTTCGTAAGGGCCTTTAGTCCCGGTTCAGGAACCGGCACTAAAGGGTGGGGACTAAAGCCCCCCCCCCCCCTAGTCCCGGTTCAACATGGCCCGGGACCAAAGGCCCACCACGTGGCATGAGCCGGCGCCGGGGGCTGGGGGACCTTTAGTCCCGGTTGGTAACACCAACCGGGACTAAAAGTATTTCATTTAATTCTGGGTTTATGAATTATGGTTTATTTTTCCTTTTAATTTTGTGTTTTCCATTTAATTCTTTTTCATTTCAAACATATTTTACGCTACTACATACTGTACACGTTATGCATATATATATAAATAGAATTTCTCGTAGAACCGATCGTATATATATCATCGAATTTCTCGTACGACCATTCACATACACACATATATATATACAATTTCTCCTACAATTTGCGGATCATTACATGCAGGCATTACAGCTTGTAATGGTATTCTCCTTTGGGATCTATGACCTGGTCGAGCAAAAATCTTGCTATTTCCTCTTGAATTGCTCGTATGCGATCCGTTGGTATGAGCTTGCCCCGCATCTCCATCAGCTTTAAAGAAGGAGATAAAGATGAATATATTAGTTGTGTGTATATATATTAGATCATGATAAAAAAATTGTGGATAGTGTTCTGGCAAACGTACCCAAAGTTGTCTTTCAGATCTGCCCATTTTGGACGTCATCATGTGAATGGTCTCGCAAACGTAGTATGCGCATAAATTATTCCCCGGCGCCTGGCTCAGGAACTTTACGAGAATAAAATTCAATCAGATAATAATTAATCAAGCATGATAATGGTATTGAAACTAGAATTAAAGAGATGCACAGACGTAGCTAGCTAGTACTCCCTCCGTCCGATAAAGCTTGTCCCAAGCTTGTGCCTCAATTGGATATATCTAGCACTAACTTGGTGCTAGATACATCCATTTGAGAGACAAGCTTTTTCGGACGGAGGGAGTACTACTTAATTACCTTGGGTCGCACCCATTTCAGTTGTTGTTTCCATTCGCCGGGGACCTCTTTGATGAACTTTTGCCAAGCCCTGCCCACCGGCAAAGAAAATGAATAAAGGAGTCATTAATTAGTTGATATCAGGAAATGAACTAAAGAGGCCGACATAGTGCGATAATGATTGAAATTACCTGTCGACCATCCCCCTCACGATTGCGTATTCGGATGGGTCTTTATATAGTGAGTCCAGTACTTGAACTTTTCCCTTGTCAACTTCAATGATTAACAAGATCCAGTGAAAACTGCATGCGCACATGTTTGTATAATTAAGCGGGCATGTGCATAACTCATCAACTACACTTATTAACATCTAGTAAGCAAAAATAGAATTTGTAGTACAAGATATAGTAACACTCACCCGAAGTTGTAAGGAAGTAGTATTTCTGGTTGGGTGTTTAGTCGCTTCAAAAACTCTAGCAAGCTGATCTCTGTGTCTTTTCTCGACCATTCAGTTGACCATGTCTCTTGATTAATCGTATTTGGGTCAATGAACCCAATGCCATAGCGTCCAGTTTTTTTCATTTCATACATCTTCATTCTGCATAATACCACAGAAAAAAATATAGTGAGGATAATTACAGGTAATGAACGAGCACAGCTAGCTAGAGACTTAAATTACAGAAAGAAATCACTTACAGACAATAGCAACTGACGATAGATTTGTCGAGTGCGTCTTGATTGAATAACTGAAACATCTCTTCAAACTCAACCCACAAATCTTTTGCATGGAAGTAATGCTCTTCCTTGACTTTCACCATGAGGGACTCTTGATCGGTCTTTGCTGCTTCTATCATGTACCACTTATGCAAATTATACATTCTCGTTGGTAGAAGCGGGACCTGCTCAGGCTTGACCAGAGGTTGGCCGCGGACATATTTCCATCTTAGTTCCTCCTCTTTAAACACGGGGAGTTCCTCGGTGCCTAGGAGTTGTTCAACAGTGAGACCGGCCTCTTTAGCCTGCCTTCTATGATCGTCAGTTATTACCAGCTGATGGGCGGTACTCACATGTGTTTGTACAATGAGCGGGGGGATCTATTGCACTGCGTGTTCTCCCAGCTGGGGAACAGTTTTCCCGCTTTTTTTGCCAACTGCTTGGCTCGAGCTCGAGCTCGACTCCTTCTTTTGTTGTGCCTGATATAACTTCTTGATACAACGCTCATAGTCTGAGTCCCTATGCTTGACAGCCGGTTGAGCATTATCAATAAAGTGTTGTATGACATCCTCACGTACTTTCTCCTTTGGCGGCGGGGGCGGTTTCGGTCCAAAATGGGCCTTCAATTGGGCAGCCACTTCGGCGTTGGTTTCATTCTCAGTCAGGTGGTAAGGCAAATTCGGAAGAGGCTTGAGGCTTGGACCATATTTGTATTTCTTGCCTGTTGTACCGCTAGCCGCCGTAGCTGCGGCGCCTCTCTTCCGCTGTTGCCTAAGCGGCAGAGCCCGCTCAGGCGGCGGAGACGGCAGACGCGGTGCCGGACTTGGAGGAGGAGGAGTCGGCTGACGCGGTGCCGGCGGAGACGGCTGACGCGGTGCCGGGCTTGGAGGAGGAGGAGTCGGCTGACGCGGTGCCGGACTTGGAGGAGGAGGAGACGGCTGACGCGATGCCGGGCTTGTAGGAGGAGGAGTCGGCTGACGCGGTGCCGGACTTGGAGGAGGAGGAGTCGGCTGACGCGGTGCCGGACTTGGAGGAGGAGGAGTCGGCTGACGCGGCGGCGGACTTGGAGGAGCAGGAGTCGGCTGACGCGGTGGCGGACTTGTTGCAGCAGGAGTCGGTGGCCTTGGAAAGACGATGCAATCCTTTTTCCATAGAATGATACGATGTATGGCCTCTCCCAGTGTGCTCTCCTCGTCACCTCCAGGAATGTCAAGCTGTAGCTCGTAATATCCTGACATCACTTCATCAACCCCGACACGAGCATAGCCAGCTGGAATCGGATTGCAATGGAAGGTTGCTTCAGGGGGATTTGTTAAAGCATAGCCGTCCGCCACCTTCATGGATAGGTTCTTCACTTTCATGTGTAGCTCACAAGTAGTCCTATCTTTGATATCATCCACAGGGTATCTAGCCAGCAGTGCATCATCGGCCGGGGTGGAACCCACGCTGCTTCTCGGCATAGATGGGACGGTGCTATCCAATGCTGGATCGATCTGCTCCTGCTGCCGCTGAGACGCCCATTCCTGGCTAAGTGAGTCGATCTGCCCCTGTTGCCGCCTGAAAGCGCGTTCCAACTCCAAGTGCCTTGATTCTAGGCCTTTAAGGCGGAGTGCTTCCTCCTTCCTCTGCTCCTCCTCCAGCTTCCTCTTCTGCTCCTCCTGCTGCTTCTTTCTCGCACGGCTTCTGTAATCGGCGTTCCAATCCGCAAACCCCTCAAACCACGGAACAACGCCTTTGCCTCGTGTTCTTCCCGGGTGTTCAGGATTCTTCAGGGCGCGCGTAAGCTCGTCGTTCTCTCTGTTGGGCGTGAACACCCCCGTTCGAGCTTCTTCTATTGCAACAAGTAAATCGTCCTGAGCTTTTTTAAGACTTGCCCGCTCCATAATCAGCACTGTCTCTGGGTCCAACTTCCCCCCATGCGCATAAAACCAAGTCCTGCACCTGGGGGGGGGGGGGGGGCAGTCCAGTGTAACTGGAGTGACCCCTGCATCCATCATCTTTTGCTCAGCGAGATCCCACTTAGGCAGGGCCACCTGGTAGCCACCTGGCCCCAGAGTATGGTGCCACTTCTTTTTCGCAGCATTAATCTTGTTTTGTCTCGACCGTTCCTGAGCTAGTTCCGATTCCTTGAACTTCACGAAAGCGTCCAAGTGATCTCTTGCCTTCTCCAGTGTTCCATTGAATTCTGGAGTCTGCTTTCCTGCTCTGACGTACGCGGCCCATATATTTTTCTTGTGGTTGTTGAATGCTATCGCCATCTTCTTAAGAGCACTCTTCCTGACTTTTGCCAGATCTGCATCTGTCAAATGATCTGGTAGGGTGAAATGTGACATGAGCGATTCCCAAAGCAGATCTTTTGCTCTTTCGTCGATAAAAGTAACTCCTGGATCTCCCTTTGCTGGCTTTTTCCATTCTTGAACGGAGATCGGGATTTGGTCCCTGACAATAACTCCGCATTGACGAGTGAACTTGGTCGCATTCTTCTTAGGTTCAAGCGGTTCGCCATTTGATTTGATGACATCGATGTTGTACTTTACGCCAGCCTGCAACCTTTTGGCCGGGCCTCAAACTGCCTTGCCGCTTGTAGAAGATTTGCTCGATCCGGAGGGCTAAAAGAAGAAAGATCGATTCGTTAATATATACAAATCAATTAATACATGTAATGATCACCGGATGGCTTATATAATAAATATACCTCGCCGGTCTTTGTTATTTGAAGAACATTTCCTTCGTCATCATTGTTGTCGCCTTCATCTATTCGTTCGTCTTCATCAAACATCATACCCTCACCCGAAGTGTTCAGATATTGCGAGCCGTCATCATGATCATCTGGGCTCGGGGAGCGTATGATGTCGAACAGAGCCTCTTCTCCTTCTCTGCCGGTATTGTCCATAGCTTTTATTTAACTAATCCAGAAAAAAGATAAAACAATTTAGTATTCAAATTAGAATGCATGCAATCAATAAGGAAAAACTGAATCATAGTAGATAATATGCATCTCGAATAATCCAGATAATATGCATCATCGAATATAATCTCGAATACATCGTCTCGAATATTATCGAATAATATAATCGCGAATACATCGTCTCGAATATAATCTCGAATACATCTCGAGTATTATCACTAATACATCTCGAATATTATCATTATATATAACATCACTAGCTAATACAGATCGAATATTATCGAAGAATCTAGTTCACTCGCGGTTCCTGAGGCGCGGGCGGTGGACACCCAAAGAGAAGGAACCATCACAGGATCATAGCTCGGTTGAGATCCCTGAAGAACCTGCCAGGTATTGGAGAACCTGACGTCCAACGCATCCATGTAGCGACGGACATGCTCGTCCTCCTCCCTGACACGGCGACGTACCACCTCCAGCGGGGCCGGCTGCCTCCGCACCGAAAGTGGCCCACACGAACGCCACCAAAGAAGCTCCGGGTCGACGACGGGACCCGGGGCCGGGTTCCTCACCAAGCTGCGCGCCCCTGAAGGTAGCACCTCCCAGTGCCAGCCCGGCGGAGCCCAGTCCCGAACGTGGCGCCTCTGAAGCAGGACGTCGTCGCGAACGAGTCGACGACGAGGATGCGGGCCGGGCATCGTTGACGTCGAGAACAAATTCTTATGAAAAAAAATTCCTATATATGCAATGTCATTTTATTAGGAAATTTTGAGCAAAATATTCTCTTTTCAATTATAATGTCCCATTCCTAGGTTATAACTACCCTAATAATATTCCTTTGTCAAAAAATTCCGAAACTTTTCCCACTTATATATAGTCCTTCTAACAAATATATATATGATCGGTTCTACGAGAAATTCTATACTAATTAAACACTAATTATATCCATCTAACATGCATTCATACATACATATATACTAGTGAAAAAATAATCATCTAAAACAACTAAAACATCTAAATAAAACTTCAAACATTCATCCATACATGTATAAAAAAAACTAGTGAAAAAAAAATCGGCGGAGGGGGCGGCCGCGCGAGCTCACAGCGGACGGGCGGCGGCATCGAGGTGCAGGGGCGCGGACGGACGGCGACGGCGACGGCGAGGTGCAGGGGCACGGCGGCCACGACGTCGAGGTGCGACAGAGGCGCGGATGGACGGCGGCGTCGAGGTGCGGTAGGGGCGTGGACGGACGGATGGCGACGTCGAGGGGCAGGGGCGTGCGGACGGATGGCGATGGCGAGCTCCGGCAGCCTGGCGGCGTGGTGGTACGTTCGGCGTCGTCGAGAAGAAAGGCAGATTTGGGGAAAAATTCGTAAGTGTTGTATATATAGGAGGCACCTTTAGTCCCGGTTGGAGCCACCAACCGGGACTAAAGGGTGAAATTTGGCCAGGCAGAGCGGCGGGAAGACAAGCCTTTAGTCGCGGTTGGTGGCTCCAACCGCGACTAAAGGGGGGGTCTTTAGTCGCGGTTGGAGCCACCAACCGCGACTAAAGGTGGTGTGCCAGGCGAGGGGCGCGGTGGATGTTTAGGCCCACCTCGCTAGTTGAGAGGAGCTCGCACCGGTTTATAAGCCCCGCCGCGGCTACCGTGTCGAGCTCCTCTCTAATGCAGGCCTTCTGGGCCTACCGCACCTGTGCCGCCCAGTGGGGCCTACAGGGCCGTACGGGCCTGCATCCTGGCCCAACTAGAGGTTTGGTTTCTAGTCGTATGCAGGCCGTGGCGGCCCAATAGGCGGGCTTTTTTTATTTTATTTATTTTTTTGTTTTTTTTGTTTTCTGCTTTATTTATTTTCTTTTGTTTATGAGTTGTTTTTTGCTTTATTTAGAGTTTCTTTGTGAATCTTTTTGCTTTAGGTAAAAAAAAATTATAAACTTTCTGTTAGTGCCAGTAGTTTTCAATTTTGAATAGTTTAAATTTGAATTATTTGAAATTTGTGTGAATCACTAGTTTGTGAATAACTTTACTTTAAAAATAGATTTTTCAGTGATTCTTTTTTCTGCTGTTTAATATTAGTGTGTTTTATCATTATATTTAATTTGGTAATTCTTAGGTTATTTAAAAAAATGAAATGCCTTTGTAACAGACGAGTTTTCGTCAGAAACCCTGATACTTCGAAAGAGATTGTCCAGTTTGTACACGAAGTGCATCCAGATTTTGCCGTAACCCTCTCAACTTTTTAGCACATGCTATGTGGGTGAAATGATGATACCATGCCAACTTTTAACCTTTTCAGAGTTCATTTGTAGTGCTTTTCAATTTCAGGGTCATTTAGCTCAAAAAAATCAGTAAATGCATGACAAATAGCAAATGAAGTCAGAAAGGGTTGAAAATTGATGACGTGGCTTCGAATGGTGCATACTGAACGCACAAAAAGTCTGGAGTTGAAATAAGTTTAAAAAAATGAAATGCCTTTGTAACAGATTTGTTTTCGTCTCAAACCCTGATACTTCGAAAGAGATTGTCCATTTTGTACACGAAGTGCATCCAGTTTTTGCCGTAACCCTCTCAACTTTTTAGCACATGCTATGTGGGTGAAATGATGATACCATGCCAACTTTCAACCTTTTCAGAGTTCATTTGTAGTGCTTTTCAATTGCAGGGTCATTTAGCTCAAAAAAATCAGTAAATGCATGAAAAATAGCAAATGAAGTCAGAAAGGGTTGAAAATTGATGACGTGGCTTTGGACATAATATTTCTCCGCGTTTCAAATGCCAAAACACATAAGTACCCTAACTATTACAAAGATTCCCTCCGGTTTGTCCGAAGTGGGACTTTCCAGATATATAAGTCCGGAAACTCACTAGAGAAGAAAGTGATGACAGTGAAGCCGGTCACATCCCAGAGTGGGATCTTTGGGTATAAAACTTTTTCTTCACGTGTGTCCCTTTGCGCCGTAACCATGGACAATCTTCATCGTTTAACTTGATGCTCGGGTCAATATTCACTGTGAAGGGAGCAATTTCATGAAACTTTTCATAATCTTCTGACATGTCTGTCTTGTCCTCCACTCCCACGATGTTTCTTTTCCCTGAAAGAACTATGTGGCGCTTTGGCTCATCGTATGATGTATTCGCTTCCTTATCTTTTCTTTTTCTCGGCTTGGTAGACATGTCCTTCACATAGAAAACCTGCGCCACATCATTGGCTAGGACGAATGGTTTGTCTGCGTACCTAAGATTGTTGAGATCCACTGTTGTCATTCCGTACTGCGGGTCTTCCTTTACCCCGCCTCCTGTCAGATTGACCCATTTGCACCGAAACAAAGGGACCTTCAAACCACGTCCATAGTCAAGTTCCCATATCTCCTCTATGTAACCATAATATGTGTCCTTTGGCCTATTGGTGTTTGCTGCATCAAAGCGGACACCACTGTTTTGGTTGGTGCTCTTTTTATCTTGGGCGATCGTGTAAAATGTATTCCCATTTATCTCGTACCCTTTGAAAGTCAATATAGTCGAAGATGGTAACTTGGACAGCAAGTACAGCTCATCTGCAACAGTGTCGTCATGCATGAGACGTGTCTGCAACCAACCGGCGAAAGTCCCCGTTTGTTCATGTGTAATCCAGTCGTCAGACTGCTCCGGGTGTTTGGAGCGTAGAATATTCTTGTGTTCCTCGATATGCGGAGCCACCAAGGCGGAACTTTGTAGAACTGTGTAGTGTGCTTGCGCCCAAGAATGCCCGTCATGGCATATTACTGAATTCTTTCCTAGCGTGCCTTTTCCACCCAGTCTGCCCTCATGCCGCGATTCAGGAACACCAATAGGCTTAAGGTCAGGAATAAAGTCAACACAAAACTCAATGACCTTCTCTGTTTCATGGCCCTTGGAGATGCTTCCTTCTGGCCTAGCACGGTTATGAACATATTTCTTTAAGACTCCCATGAACCTCTCAAAGGGGAACATATTGTGTAGAAATACAGGACCCAGAATGGCAATATCTTCGACTAGGTGAACTAGGACGTGCGTCATGATATTGGAGAAGGATGGTGGGAACACCAACTCGAAACTGACAAGACATTGCACCAAATCATTCTCTAACCTTGGTATGATTTCTGGATCGATTACCTTCTGAGAGATTGCATTGAGGAATGCACATAGCTTCACAATGGCTAATCGAACGTTTTCCGGTAGAAGCCCCCTCAATGCAACCGGAAGCAGTTGCGTCATAATCACGTGGCAGTCATGAGACTTTAGGTTCTGGAACTTTTTCTCTGCCATATTTATTATTCCCTTTATATTCGACGAGAAGCCAGACGGGACCTTCATACTGAGCAGGCATTCCAAGAAGATTTCCTTCTCTTCTTTGGTAAGAGCGTAGCTGGCATGACCCTGATACTGCTTTGGATCCATGTCGTCTTTTCCGTGCATACGTTGCTGGTCCTCCCGTGCCTCCGGTGTATCTTTTGTCTTCCCATACATGCCCAAGAAGCCTAGCAGGTTCACGCAAAGATTCTTTGTCACGTGCATCACGTCGATTGCAGAGCGGACCTCTAGGTCTTTCCAATAGGGTAGGTCCCAAAATATAGATTTCTTCTTCCACATGGATGCGCGTCCGTCAGCGTCATTCGAAACAGATTGTCCGCCAGGACCCTTTCCAAAGATTACTTTTAAATCCTTGACCATATCAAGTATATCATCAGCAGTACGGTGACGAGGCTTCTTCCGGTGATCTGCCTCACCTTTGAAATGCTTGCCTTTCTTTCTTACGGGATGCCTGCTCGGAAGAAATCGACGATGTCCTAGGTACACATTCTTCTTACATTTATCCAAATATATACTGTCGGTATCATCTAAACAGTGCGTGCATGCGTGGTATCCCTTGTTTGTCTGTCCTGAAAGGTTACTGAGAGCAGGCCAATCATTGATGGTTACAAACAGCAACGATCGCAGGTCAAATTCCTGCTGTTTGTGCTCATCCCACGCACGTACACCTTCTATACTCCACAGCTCTAAAATTTCTTCAACTAATGGCCTTAGGTACACATCAATATCGTTGCCCGGTTGCTTGGGGCCTTGGATGAGCACTGGCATCATAATGAACTTCCGCTTCATGCACAACCAAGGAGGAAGGTTATAGATACATAGAGTCACAGGCCATGTGCTATGATTGCTGCTCTGCTCCCCAAAAGGATTAATGCCATCTGCACTTAAACCAAACCATACGTTCCTTGCGTCATCTGCAAAGTCCTTCCACTTTCTCTCGATTTTTCTCCACTGCGATCCGTCAGCGGGCACTCTCAACTTCCCGTCTTTCTTACGGTCTTCTTTGTGCCATCGCATCAACTTGGCATGCTCTTTGTTTTGGAACAAACGTTTCAACCGTGGTATTATAGGAGCATACCACATCACCTTGGAAGGAATCTTCTTCCTGGGGCGCTCGCCCTCAACATCACCAGGGTCATCGTGGCTGATCTTATAGCGCAATGCACCGCATACCGGGCATGCATTCAAATCCTCGTACTCACCGCGGTAGAGGATGCAGTCATTAGGGCATGCATGTATCTTCTGCACCTCTAATCCTAGAGGGCAGACAGCCTTCTTTGCTTCGTACGTACTGTCGGGCAATTCGTTGTCCTTTGGAAGCTTCTTCTTTAACATTATCAGCAACTTTTCAAATCCCTTGTCAGATACACCATTCTCTGCCTTCCATTGCAGCAATTCCAGTGTGGTACCCAGCTTTTTCTTGTCATCTTCGCAATTTGGGTACAACAATTTCTTGTGATCCTCTAACATGCGCTGCAACTTCAGCTTCTCCTTTTCACTTGCGCAGTTTCTCTTTGCAACGGCAATGGCCCGACCAAGATCATCAGCGGGCTCATCTGATGCCTCTTCTTCAGCTTCTTCCCGCATTGCCGGCTCAGCTTCTTCCCCCATTGTTGTACCATCGTATTCAGGGAACCCATGGCCAGGATAGCTGTCGTCATCCTCTTCTTCTTCATTCTCTTCCATTAGGACCCCTCTTTCTCCGTGCTTGGTCCAACAGTTATAGCCGGACATGAAACCGGACTCAAACAGGTGGACGTGAATGGTTCTTGAGTTAGAGTAATTTCGATCATTCTTACAGCCAGCACATGGACAATACATAAAACCATCCGCCCGCTTGTTTGCCTCAGCCGCAACCAGAAAAGTACGCACGCCATTAATGAACTGGGGAGAGCATCGGTCATCGTACATCCATTGCCGGCTCATCTTCATTACACAACACCGAAAAGACCAAATTAATACAAGTTCATACATAAAGTTCATACACACTTGTTCTCATAAAACAACATACAAACTCTCTAGCTAAAGCATTTAAATGCAACAACAAATGCGATCAAGATCGCAACTAAGGTAACAATTGATCCAACAGCATAGTGATACCAAGCCTCACTATCAATGGCATATTTTTTAAATTTTCTAATCTTCAAGCGCATTGCATCCATCTTGATCTTGTGATCATCGACGACATCGGCAACATACAACTCCAGTTTCATCTTCTCTTCTTCAATTCTTTTCAATTTTTCTTTCAAATACTCGTTTTCTTTTTCAACTAAATTTAACTTCTCGACAAGAGGGTCGGTTGCAATTTCTGGTTCACATACCTCCTAGATAAAAATATCTATGTCAACTTGATGGGCATAATTGTCATAAACACGAAATGCAACAAATAGTTATAAAAGAGAATATATACCACATCCGAATCATAAACCGGACGAGGGCCCACGGGGACGGATATCAAAACCATGCCACTATGTATAACAAACAACGTACGGGTAAGAAAATTATACAAGTAACTATCTAAATCACACAAACATGATTTTCTTTTTATAAAAAGGATAAGAACAAGAGGCTCACCAAGGTGGTGCCGGCGACGGGACGGTGCGGGCGATCGACGGTGGTTAGGACGGGGACGGGAAGGCACTAAGTAAACCACACCTACACATCCAAACTAAGAAGTTAATTTGAGCTCAAATTGCATATAAATCAAATAAACTACCACATATAAATACTCCCAAACTAAAACGCACAAATCACTGTACTTATAGAGCATTGCAAGAGCTAATCTAGCAATGAGAGATGAAAGGACAAAGTTGCTAACCTTTGTGAACACTTGGATGGATGGGGTGCCTCCAAATCTTGACAAATTTTGGCAAAAATGGAGGATGAGCTCGAGGAAGAGGGGAAGAACAGAGAGGAGAGGAAAGGGGAAGAACAGAGAGCTAGCGCTGGACGAAGGGTTTATATAGGAGCATCTTTAGTCCCGGTTCGTTACACAAACCGGGACTAAAGGTGAGCCTCTAGTACCGGTTCGTGGCACGAACCGGGACTAAAGGTTCAACACGAACCGGGACTAATGATGCCCGCCCCCCTAGCCGTTGGAACCGGGACTAATGGTCACATTAGTACCGGTCCGTTTCCAAACCGGGACTAATGGGGCTCACGTAAAGTCCTTTTTCTACTAGTGGGTGACATCCTGCCACATTAGCTAATTCCCATAAAGAAATATGTTTTCATGCCATAAGTTAGATTGTAATCCACCTGGTTTTACATGTTGGCTTGGCTGTACAATTTTTATGGACCTGTAATGTAAGATGTTTTTTTTTCTTCTGAAAAGGAGGGTATACCCCCGGCCTCTGCATCAGTCGATGCACACAACCATCTTTATTAAAGCTAGGTTATTTTTTCGAAAAGCCATCTTTATTAAAGCACGGTAGCAAACATCCGATGTAATATGTGGCCTGTAAGTACACTTTTTATGTACTCCAGCTACCTGCTGTGTGGAATACAAATTATGATCGGGGAGAAATAAATCATCAACAAAATGCGTATGTCCCAACTGTGGTCGAGTTCCTTTCTTGCTCTGTCTCATCTACTGCGTGTGTGAGTGTGGTCTCCATGATCTTGCGTTTCTGCTTCAGCTGATTGAATGCCCAGCAGTAGTACATTATATATATGAGTTGAAAGGAAAGATCGATCATGGCGACCACAGAAACCAAGCAATTCGATTCCTGCACGGATCTGATCGATCCAAGTCAGCAAGACACCTCGATCCCGTCACATGAAAATGCCTGCCGCCTCCGAACCGGCATGACCAAAAATGTCATGTCTTCATGAATGGTATACAGAAATCTCTATTTAAAACTGTTGTTAAAAAGATCAGTTCATAACAAAACATAACATTGCTCCTTCTTTTGGCTTAGATTAGTCACAAATATCTCTGGACAATACAAAGCATTTGCAGGCAAATACGCTAACCAACGTTTACATTGTTACATGCATATTAACACTTACAAAAAAAGGTCTAAGCATAGCAGAACACGCACACATATCATTAAAGTTTCACAATAAACATAATTCTGATGATAGTAGATCTGATAGAAATCTCCATCTGGCAGCATAGAAGCAGCCACACATAGAAAAGATGGCGTTATGATGCATGTAATATACCCTCCATGGCCGCCTCTTTGGTCCCTCTTCAAGTTAATGGAGTTGGTGGTTGAACCGATAGTTCAAGTTTTAGAACGGGGTAGTTTCATGCAGCCAAACGGAATATGGCTATTATGGGCCAATGTTGAAGTAGAATATTGCCCACCATAAAGAGCGCTGCCTTTTGGAATGTCCTGGTTATGCCTTCTCTCCTTAGTACTGTACAAACACAACAAAATTCTTCATCACCAATGCAAATTTTTGATAGAGAATTATGAGAGAACACAGGACACATACTGCAATGGCAGTCTTATGAGCAACTGGAGCTAACAACATATAGGTACCAAGTGCAAAGGCAGCCACCAAACTTGCAACTGAAACCGCCATGAGATGCTAAACCATGCCTAAGTGCACTATCTGGCTCCAAAGATGTTGCATGGGAGATCCTGAAGACATGAGAGAAATTGTAGCCATCGTGGAGCAAGAGAACGCAAGTGCATTGGCCTGGGTGAATGCATCAAAAGCATACCTTCCAGCAAGTGTTGGTGTGCCTCCGTTAGTTCGATCATCAACACTATAACCCCCAGGCATGGCGAAAGTTGCACCAAATGTCATGGTGGCAATTAGGACTGAGCCAATGCATAGACTTTGTGTTGCTCTTTCACTTTCTCAATTATATATATTTCATCCGGTCTTGCTTGGTCATCAATATCCGTTTCTTTAAAGTAACCCTTGAGAGGAAAACCCCTTCTAGCACCAATGGATTCAAGTGTGAAGATTATTTTTACTTCACTGTTCTGCAAAAAAAAAAATTTGAACCATACAAATCTCAATTGTTCTCATTCACCTCCAAGGCCATTTAAAAATAAATGATCGTGTACATTTTTCGATAAAGGATGTATTTTATTGACTCATAATGTAGCATTGAGGGATACAATCATAATGAGAACACATCCGGCCTTTGCATAACCAGGATGCACACAGCCAACACAACACACACACACACAAACGACCACACCGGCAATGAGCAAAGTCATACAAGACCAAAGCTATGCTTAGGTGGAGGGAGAAAAGAAAAACCCGAAGCAATGAACAACATCGATTGACGATATACAACAGTGACCATCGGCGGCAAACATCTCTTGACAGCACAAGGACTAAGAGAAAGGTTCTTCAAAAACCGACGCCTCCAAGAAGGGAACGACGTGCAAGCCTCGTCAGATCCAACCACCAAGGTCAGATCCTGGGTTTTCACCCTGAAGATCAAATCCGAGCAAACTCCGAGCAATGCCTTCATCAGGGTAACGACGCAAAGAACGCCGCCGTTGCCAGGTATGACCAACTAGGGTCAGACCTAGGGTTTTCACCCCGGAGCTCGAGAGTGGGTACTCAAGAAGTACCACCCAATCGAAGTCATCCCATGTTGTCTCTTCCACTTGCCCCGGTCCCAATAGTTGCATATGCACATGGTCCTTGTGCCTAGCGATGGCCATGTCCGCACTTGTAGGCTGACGAGACGCGACAAGATCCTCTCGCCACCACTCGACGAAGTGTTTGATGGGGAGGAAGGATTATGGCACCGCCAACATCCCGAGTTCGGGACACTCCGGAGGCCCATACTATCCTCACAAGTGGCAGTCGATGACTGATCTGCATTAGACGACAGCTCCACGTGCTGCCACTCTCGCTTCTATCGTCCTCGCTCGTGGACGCAGATCATATAGGTCGATGCCCTCAGGCGACCGCCGTCTGGCTCATGATCGTGTACATTACCTGGGATTAAATCATTCCTTCAGGACCATTGTGATATGCTATATCTAGTGGAGTCTTCCCTTTCTCACTTGTTAAATTTAAGTGTACTTGTATATTTCCAAACAGAGAACAAAACAATGTGAGACTCCCTTTTCTTGCAGCTAGTTGCATTGCGGTGTTCCCATCATTGTCTTGCATATTCAAAATCCGTGATAACGATATGTTTCTGCAAGCATAACTAACTGTCCCACTTTCGTTTTCTTCAACTGTAGCATGAAGAAATGTCCTTCCCCAAGCATCACGCAAACTAGCACAATTGGGCAACTTCTTAAGAAAATCAATGATGGCCCTTGTTTTAGCAAAAATAAAATAAAATGATGGCCCTTGTTGCAACGGCGGATGCAGCCAGGTGTATGGGGAATGATCCATTGTGGTCCGGCTTATACAATGCATTTGGATTGTCTTTTAGTACTTGTGAACGGTTCCGAGCGTCCACTGCGCAGGATAGAAAATTGTTGAAACACTAGATTAGACTCGGATAATCATGTTACTCAACTTAATGAACATGATTAATTGACATATACAGTAAAGGGTACGTAACGTGGTGTGCGGTATGGTGGTTGTTCTTAGCTTGATGTTATCTTATTTTGCAGGAGACTAAATCTTGCAATTAATAGCGAGTGGTTAGACTTGTATTCATCTCGAGTGACAGATAACAGGGCAAGCTTTGTTTTTCTAGAGCAATTAATAGGCCAAGTATGTAAAATTTTATTTATAAGACCAAGTAGTGAGTTGTGGATCCACCCATACCAACGGACGACCGAAAAGGGTACAGAGAAAAGGAGTTGATGCTGACCTAGTATAAAACTGAGGTAGGGTAGTTATCTTGATCTTTTCTTATGTTATCATGCAAGCGGCAACATTTTTTAACAACGAGTGGTTAGACTGGTATCAGTCTCCACCAACGAGTGGGTACACTTGGCGATGACCAATTAAGTACTGTACACAAATTTTGTAGCATTTCTAGGAAGCAGTGGGTAGAATATTGGACAGTGTTTTTGGCTTGGATCAGACCAATGACAGGGATTGTACAAATGATAAACCAGTGGTCGGCATCCTATGCGTGGCGTAGTTTTTAATTTTTGACCAAGGGCTTCAAACTTGTTGTTACTTAAATATGGCAATTATTTGGCGAGTTGGTAAGTGTGTTGCAAGATCCATACATGGCTCCGGGGTGGAGTAGTGGAGTCAAAGGTGCATGGCTTTAGTGCTTAACTCTGGTAAGCTCATAATGGACTCAATGGAGTAATATTAAGACTAGCTATAGTGGGGAGTAACTTAGACTAGTAACATGCATATGTTACTAGTCTATGTTACTATCTCTATAGTGAGGAGTAATATATGTGTGGTGTCATGCAACACTTCATTTATTAGGTTGTAGACTCATCTTGTCTTGGTATGTGTGATGTTACTCATAGTGTGAGTAACATATTATGTTACCACATGCCTCTCTTTCCTCATTAATTACTTGCCACATCATCTATTTTGTCTAGATATGTGTGATGTTACCACTTATGTTACTCCCACTATGGGTGGTCTAATGGTGCTTTCGGCGCCTCCACTGCAAGGGTGGATGGGGCTTCTAGATTCGAGATGTTTATGGTGTACTCTGTCGGATACTTTGCATGATCAAGTTTTGACTTGCATTCAGTTTGCTTCTGACGAGCATGGGCCACTATGTATTGTGTTATCATTGAGGCAGCTGCTACAGCTTTCGTGCGTGCACCACAATCTCGTGACCATGAGTTGGCCCAGCATGGAGCTATTCGGCGATGACGTGGGATGTTTTGACCGATTCCTCGCCATGTCAGCGTTCTCGTCAGTTAAGTGAATTATATCCAACCCCTCCTCGTCTGGTACAACTTATTATCGATCTCCGTGATGCTCTTACATCTCTGACTATAGAGAAGAAGAGGCTAAAATAGATGAAAGACAGGACGTGTGCAGATTGGATGGAATGACGATGCTGCTGAAGTGGACGCTCTGCCTTCAGAGATGTATTGGTGGGGAAGGTCAATTTGCTGATGAAGGAGGAGTTGCTGATGGAGGGTGAAATAACTGTGCAGAAGAACAGGAATGTTAAGCTTCAGTGTGAGAGATTAGTGATGAGACTGTAACTGTTTGTTGTATTGCTTTTGTGCGTGCGTGCGTGCGTGCGTGCGTGCGTGCGTGCGTGCGTGCGTGTTATGGTTAGACTGGAAAATAATTTGGGTATTGTGACTAATTGCAATGTAATTTTCAATGAGATCTCATCTTAATTTAGGCTTCTCTAATCTGTAATGTGTGGCACGATCTCTTTATCTCAGAATAGTACTGTTTGCTGTCTCTTTATCTCAGAATTGTTCATGCCAACAACATAGAACAATTTCCAAACACTAATCACATAACACATAACAGCAGCCAGCATTGTTCATAGAGTGTGACTAGGATCTCTTACTCAAACTGACAACAATGACTAACGTAGTGTCTCATAGCATCTCAGTGCAAGCAAAAGATATCTCCAAACAAAAGGACCAACATTGCCTCAGAAACAACAGATTGTCTCAGAAACAATAGAAGAAACACAACAAAATGTCAATAGCCTCACAAAGAACATAATGATAACAACTGTGATCGGTACATCTCTATCTGCTCTAATGCTCTAATTAATTTGATATGTACAAGCACAGTTTTTAGCTCCCCCGGTCCCGAAGAAGATCAAGAGGAGGGAATCTTCCAAATGCCATAGCTCAACACCAGTTGTTTTTTGGTGCAAGAACCTGAAATCGATAGAAAGCAAGAGCCGGCAGGATGATGACATGGGCGAACCACACCTGGTTAAGGTTTTATCAGAAATCTACATGGGCATTGCCGCCAGCACCGTGGCAGCGGGTAAAGACATCATGTACAGTTGTGTACAACAGAATGAATTTTGGACAAAACTAGGAGAGCTCTGAAGAATAGAAACAACTCTGTGCTATATATTAAAAAAAAGAACACGCAGATTACACGTGTCTAATTAATGCAATGTTGTAAAAGCAAACCTGAGTTGCCAGACTTATCTTAAGGTGTAGAACTAAGAGTAAGATGGATAAGAAATAATGTGACAACTAAATTTTAGAAATGCTCTTAAACAGTGAAGCCTTTTCCCTTTTTCTGTAGCTCTTGATTTCAGTTGTATTGGGATGTGGATGAGTCATACTACACCAGAAACATGGATATCTCACGACAACGAGCACTGCTGAGAACATGTTTCCTTCAGGTTCTGAAGGCTGATGGCGAGACGAAGGAAAACTGGGTTAGGACCTATGAAGTTGCAAGTAAGTAGAGACAGCAAGTCGATGGACCTATGAAGTTGCAAACAACAATGCGGTTGCAGCTCTTGCTTCTAGACACTACACACAGATTATATGCCAATCCTGTTTCTTATAATGTCATTCATAATCGTCAGACAGCTTCATAAATCATGCATGATCGCTAGAGGATTGTAGCTGGAAACTTTTGGCAAAGTAACACTAATAGTTTGTTTGAGGCTGTTTGGACATGTAAATTCTGTCCCAGTTAGTAATTTATATGAGTATTCAAATCTTTGCCCTAGTATTCTGAAGAAACTAACCATCCGATGCCTACACACTAGCGGATCGGTTTCAATAGTCAGGTCTCTCCCTTCCCTTATAAGGCCAGCTACCATGATGCGACGATGCCATCCGAACGGCATGGATTCTAACAAGCGCTGCCACATCGACACTGCCACCAGTGATAAGGGAAAGAGTGTTTTTATTTCAAAAAGGAGGACAACACCCTCGGCCTCTGCATCAATTGATGCACACATCCTTATATTTTTGATAATTTAACAATGTCAAGCAAAGCCTAGCATCAATGACGAACGAAATGGCTTACAGAAAAATAAAGAAAAAACCGAGGCTATCCAAAATGGATCTGCCTCACGACAGGATCTCTAGAACCCTACCACAAACCCTATGACATGTGACCGAATTAAATAAAAAATAAGTTACTCCTAGACAAAGCCTTCAAGAAGGGATCTTCGTACGTGCGCCGATGTTGACGAGTCCAACCAAAGGTCGAACATGGGATTTTCATCCCTAAAGTCAAGCTTCGAGCCAATCCCTTCAAAAAGGGCGTGACGCTCGCACTCCGACAGTGCCTGATCTAGCCAGAAAGGGAAGATCCTGGGTTTGCACCCGGAGTACATGTAAACTTGTCATCAAATCTGTCACTGCCAGCAACCTCACTACCGGCTGAGGACGTCTGACTAGTTGGATCCCAGCGCTGAGAGAGCCCAAGGCCTGCCCACACCTCTAGAGAAGACGCCGGATGCAGGTTGAGGACCACGCCATCCTACTTCCGGTCACTTTCGCACCTTTTTCGATCCCTGTCGATGGGAGGGAGGGATGCTTGGACGCAAGCTGGCCTTCGGATCCGGTCCCCGTTGCAGTCACCTCACAGATCACCGCCGTTGTAGCCACCTCGCGGATCCAACTAGCATGCCCGTGGGGCTACCACCCCGGAGTCCACCACCATGGCCTCCGTCGGCTGGATCAGACCCCTAGGCAGGGCCGCCCCGCCGGATCCAGCACGCGCACACACCGGGCAGCGTGGCCAGAACCATATGGTGGCCGGATCGGAGCAGGATCCGCGTCGCCGCACGTTGGATCTGGCCGCACCGTGCACTGCCACTGCTCCGTCCCAAGCCGTGCGCTACGGCGACGGCAACCAGTGTAGCGCCAGCCACCTGCTAGCCCCGGCGCGGAAGGACGGGCTCAGCCTCGCCGCCTGTGTCTACTGGGGGAGACGGACTTGAGGTCGAGGAAGGACGCCGGGGACATGACCACCGACACCCGCCCGGGCGAGCACTAGGAAAGACGCCGGGGACATGACCGCCGACGCCCGCCCGGGCGAGCACGAGGAAGGACGCTGGTGACATGACCGTCGACCATGGAGCGTGATGAGGGGAGGGGAGAGGCAAGGGCAGCGGCCGGCGCCACCGCCATTAGCGCCGAGGAAGAGGAGGGCAGAGAATCACCCCTCCGGGATTTTCAGATGTGGGTTCTTTTTTTTTTTGCCATCGGCCGTGTGTCCACTGCATGCATGGGAAAGAGTGTGACTCCACTGTACAGGTGTGGCCAGCCGGCATGACCAAAATATGTCATTTCTTTGCAAACAGTATAGAGAAATATATATTCAAAGTATCAATAAAAAGACCAATTCATAACAAAAAATAACATAGCTCCTTATATTAGCATAAACGAGTCACAAATATCATCTGGACAATACAAAACATTTGCAGGAAAATACGCTAACCATCATTTACGCTGTTACAAGTGCATTTACACTTACAAGTGCACAACAGAACACGCACACTATCATTAAAGTTTCTCAAGAAACATAATTTGATGATAGTAAATCTGATCAGAATTTCTAACTGGCAGTGTAGAAACAGCCACACATAGAAAAGATAGTGATGATACATGTAATATAGCCTCCGTGGCCGCCTCTTTGCTCCCTCTTCAAGTTAATGGTGTAGGTGGTTGTACCGACGGTTCTAGTTTTAGAACGGGGTAGTTTGATGCAGCCAAACAGAATATGACTATTATGGGCGAAAATTGAATTAGAATATGGCCCATGGTAAAGTACGCTGACCTTTTTTTATGTCCAGACTATCCCATGTCTCCTGTAGAGTGGTGCTACCGGAACAATGTTCCTGAATGTGAATTCAAAATTTTGATAGAGCAATACTAGAGAACTCAGGACACATACTCCAATGGCAGTCTTATGAGCAACTTGAGCTAACACAGCTAACATCATATAGGTACCAACTGTAAACGGGCTCGCCGCACCTGTACAGTGGTGTCACACTCATTGCCATGGCACTAGTGGTCGCTTGGAACATGTTCCCAAGAGGGTCATTTTTGTATGAAACCCGTTGAAGAATCAGTGGGTACCGCTGCCTAACCGGCTCGGCAGCATCGACGCGGCGACGCTTGCTGGAATCCGTGCCGTTCAGACGGCATCATCGCATTACGACGGCTGGTGTTATACCAGAAGGGAGAGCCATTCAAGTTGAAACGGATCTGCCAGCGTTCATGAATCGGATTGCTGGTTTCTTTCGATGACAACAGATTTGCCAACGTAATTAAAGCTTTGCGTGAACTCATAAATTACTAACTGTGACAGAATTTACAAGTCCAAACAGTCTCAAACAAACTATTACTGTTACTTTCTCAAAAGTTTCCAGCTACAATCCTCTAGCGACCATGCATGCTTTATCAAAGATGTCTGACAATCATGTGTGACATTTGAAGAAGCACCATCGTCATATAATCTTAGCATGGGATGCGTTGTTATTTGCAACTCTGTAGGTCCATCAACTCGCTGTCTCTGCTTGATTGCTGTCTTTGCCGCTTCTCTTCCACTTCCTAACAATCTTTCGCTTCGCCTCGCCATCAGCCTTTGGACCCTGAAGGAAACATGATCTCATCAATTCTCGTGGCTGTGGGATATCCGTTCTTCCGGTGTACGAGTCATCCGCATTCCGATACGACTGAAATCAGGAGCTACAGCAAAGAACCTATATAAGATTTAATTACGTTGCTACACGGAAGGTTGCTCAATAAACAAGTACATCACGTATACCACCGGAACACCAGGAATCTACACCCACAACTTCACAAGTATGTATGCCATGGTAGGTTTATTTTCTTATGCAAGCTTCACGAACGTACAACATGCATGCTGTACTGCCTGTACATGCATGTACCATATACAGTATATATTTTTTGAAACGAGGCAAAAGATTTGCCATTTTCATTGATTAAGAAGAAGAGAATTGCCCGGTTAATTGACGGAAAACCGGGCTAAAACCGATACAACCCAACCCACATGACACGGGCACCACCGGCCAACCTGGCCACCGACATGGGACAAACCACGACGGCACATGCCACCGGATGACCACACGCACAAGCAACCGACAGCTCCGACTTTGACGACGAGCCTCACAAGGGAAATATGCGGGACTTGCGCCGACCGTGCCCACCGCAAACGACCACCGAGCGCCTGTCATCGTCACCACCTGGACCCGCTCCACCGCAGCTCCGACTTCAAAGCAACCAAGCAACCCACGGGAGAGCACCTCGGACACGCCGGGAAGAACCGACTACCGAAGTCCACGCCGCGACCCGAGCTCCACTCGACGCCATCATCGTTGCCAAACAGAAACCAACGCCCCGCCTCAGCAAACCACGCGGCGAAGATGCCGCCATCCACGGCGAAGATGCCGCAATCCACCAGTCTCCCAGTCGTAGCCGGCTCCAAGACGATGCCCCCAAGGAGGAGAAAGACGCGAAGACGCCTCCATCGCCCGATCCAGCGGATCTGAGGTTTCCCTCTGGAGCCAAAGCCGTGGGGAGGAGGAGCACAGCTCCACGACGACGCTTCCAAGAAAGATCACGGCACCCGCGGGCGCCGCCGTCGCCGGCTCCGATGAAGACCGGAGCAAAGATTTCTCCCGGAGATGCGCCGACCACCTACCACCACCGACCGCCGCCCACCAACCACCACCTGCTGAGGCCGACCTCAGACTGGCCACGGGATCCCACGATCCACCGCGACCAGAGACGCACCACCCCCCCCCGGCCGAAGCCGCCGTCCACCACCGCAGCACCACCGTGACCACCACCACCGCAGCAACCCACGCCGCATCGCGACACGCAGCATCCAGATCGAAGCACGAGCTCGCACCAGATCCAATCGGAGCCGCACGAGCGACAGCAGAGCAGACGAGCTCCTTCCGCAGCACACCGCGCACTCCAGAGCAGCGCATCCACCACGCCCAGCCGCCGGTCGCCGCGCCCGACGCGCGCCAGCCGCCGCCGCACCCAGCCGTCGATCTGCGCCCCACGCGCACTTCCGGAGCCGAGCCGCCGCCGCGCGCATGCGCGCCGTCCACGCCCAGGCCACGCCGGGAGCCCGGACCGGGGCCGCCTCCCCGGCGTCCCACCCGCCGCGCCTCACCATCCGCGCCCCGCGCTGCACGTGGATCTGGCCGAAACCAACCGAAACCGGCCGCCCCCGCCACCACAGCCTAACCGGAGAAGCCCGAGGCCGCCGCGCGGCCAGCAGCCGGCCCGGCCATGCGCATCGCGCCGGACGCATCTGGATCGAGCGCTCCCAGCTGCGACCCCCCAGGAAGGGCGCCGAGCGACGGAGAGACCCCGCCGCCGCCGCCAGCACGCGGGCTTTGCCCGGCGGTGGCCCCAGGCGGCGGCGAGGGAGGAGGCACCGGTGGAGGGAGCTGCTTGACGGCGGGGTTGGGTCGCCGCCCGTGTCGCCTAAGCTAGGCGACGCGGGGGCCGGGGACAGGCAGGGAAAAATATATACAGTATATACCATCATGCCTCCTCTTGCAATCTACATGTATATTTGTTTTTCCATCTAAGCATTGACATTTCTAGGATATAATGATAAGTTTCCTTGTACGCTCCTAGCTTCCAAAGTTCATGTACATAGCAGTGGAAGGTTTTTTTTCTAGATCAACCATGCCAATATTAGTCCATGTCAATGTACCGTTTCATGGTGGGGCATGGTGTGTACGTTGGTGGGGAATGGTGTGTACGTCCGTGCCATATATACCGGTGTGTTTGGTGAGATATGCAGGACATTTGATTTGACAAGGCGTTCCATGCTGTGTCATTCGTTTGATGCACCTGAGGACTAAGTTTACCATAGAATAACATGTAGTGGAGATAAGTCTCAACAAAACAAAAATGGTGCTACCAGCACTAGTAAAAAACAGACCTTTCGTCCGCCCCTTTAGTCCCGGTTTGATTACGGCCCGGGACTACTGTGACCATTAGTCCCGGTTCCAACGGCTAGGAGCGGTCGGGGGCAGGGGCATCATTAGTCCCGGTTCATTTTCTACCTATAGTCCCGGTTTGTGATACAAACCGGGACTAAAGGAGTGGTGGCAGGCTGGTGTCAGGCTGGGGCCCCACGAGCCCCTTTAGTCCCGGTTTGTATCACAAACCGGGACTAGAGGTGGACCTTTAGTCCCGATTTGTATAACCAACCGGGACTAAAGACGTCCCTATATAAACCCTTCGTCCAGCCCGAGCCCATTATCTCTGTTTTCCCCTTTCTCTCCTCTGTTCTTCCCCTTGCTCGAGCTCATCCTCCATTTTTGCCAAAGATTTGTCAAGATTTGAAGGCACCCCATCTATCCAAGTGTTCACAAAGGTTAGCAACTTTGTCCTTTCATCTCTCATTGCTAGATTAGCTCGTGCAATGCTCTATAAGTATAGTGATTTGTGGGTTTTAGTTTGGGAGTAATTATGTGGGAGTTTATTTGATTTATATGCAATTTGAGCTCAAATTAACTTCTTAGTTTGCATATGTGTAGGTGTGCTTTACTTAGTGCCTTCCCGGGCCCGTCCTAACCACCGTCGATCGCCCGCACCGTCCCGTCGCCGGCACCACCTTGGTGAGCCTTTAGTTCTTATCATTTAAAAAAAAAATCTTATTTGTATGATTTAGATAGTTACTTGTATAATTTTCTTACTTGTACGATTGTTTGTTATACATAGTGCTATGATTTTGATATCCGACCCGTCGGCCCTCGTCCGGTTTATGATTCGGATGTGGTATATTCTCTTTTATAACTATTTGTTGCATTTCGTGTTTATGACAATTATGCCCATCAAGTTGACATAGATATTTTTATCTAAGAGGTATGTGAACCGGAAATTGCAACCGACCCTCTTGTCGAGAAGTTAAATTTAGTTGAAAAAGAAAATGAGTATTTGAAAGAAAATTGAAAAGAATTGAAGAAGAGAAGATGAAATTGGAGTTGTATGTTGCCTATGTCGTCGATGATCACAAGATCAAGATGGATGCAATGCGCTTGAAGATTAGAAAGATTAGAAAATATGCCGTTAATAAAGAGGCTTGGTATCATTATGCTGTTGGATCAATTATTACCTTAGTTGCGATTTTGATCGCATTTGTTGTTGCATTTAAATGCTTTAGCTAGATAGTTTTATGTTGTTTTATGAGAATAAGTGTGTATGAACTTTATGTATGAACTTGTATTAATTTGGTCTTTTCGGTGTTGTGTAATGAAGATGAGTCGTCAATGGATGTACGATGACCGACGCTCTCCCCACTTCATTAATGGCGTGCATAGTTTTCTGCGTGCGGCTGAGGCAAACAAGCGGAATGGTTTTATGTGTTGTCCATGTGGTGTCTGTAAGAATGATAGGAATTACTCTAGCTCAAAAGTCATTCACGTCCACCTGTTTACGTCCGGTTTCATGTCCGGCTATAACTGTTGGACCAAGCACGGAGAAAGAGGGGTTCTAATGGAAGAGAATGAAGAAGAAGAGGATGATGACAACTATCCTGAGTTTCTTGAATACGATGGTACTACAGTGGGGGAAGAGAATGAAGAAGAAGAAGTTGAAGAAGAGGCATCAGATGAGCCCGCTGATGATCTTGGTCGGGCCATTGCTGATGCAAAGAGAAACTGCGAAAGTGAAAATGAGAAGTTGAAGTTGCAGCGCATGTTAGAGGATCACAAAAAATTGTTGTACCCAAATTGCGAAGATGACAAGAAAAAGCTGGGTACCACACTGGAATTGCTGCAATGGAAGGCAGAGAATGGTGTATCTGACAAGGGATTTGAAAAGTTGCTGAAAATGTTAAAGAAGATGCTTTCAAAGGACAACGAATTGCCCGACAGTACGTACGAAGCAAAGAAGGCTGTCTGCCCTCTAGGATTAGAGGTGCAGAAGATTCATGCATGCCCTAATGACTGCATCCTCTACCGCGATGAGGAGTACGAGAATTTGAATGCATGCCCGGTATGCGGTGCATTGCGCTATAAGATCAACCGCGATGACCCTGGTGATGATGTTGAGGGCGAGCGCCCCAGGAAGAGGATTCCTGCCAAGATGATGTGGTATGCTCCTATAATACCACGGTTGAAACGTTTGTTCCAAAACAAAGAGCATGCCAAGTTGTTGCGATGGCACAAAGAAGACCGTAAGAAAGACGGGAAGTTGAGAGTACCCACTGACAGGTCGCAGTGGAGAAAAATCGAGAGAAAGTGGCCGATGTTTGCAGGTGACGCAAGGAACTTATGGTTTGGTATAAGTGCAGATGGCATTAATCTTTTTGGGGAGCAGAGCAGCAATCATAGCACCTGGCCTGTGACTCTATGTATCTATAACCTTCCTCCTTGGTTGTGCATGAAGCGAAAGTTCATTATGATGCCAGTGCTCATCCAAGGCCCCAAGCAACCCGGCAACGACATTGATGTGTACCTAAGGCCTTTAGTTGAAGAACTTTTACAGCTGTGGGACATAAAAGGTGTACGTGTGTGGGATGAGCACAAACAGCAGGAATTTGACCTACGAGCGTTGCTGTTTGTAACCATCAATGATTGGCCTGCTCTTAGTAACCTTTCAGGACAGACAAACAAGGGATACCACGCATGCACGCACTGTTTAGATGATACCCAAAGTATATATTTGGATAAATGTAAGAAGAATGTGTACCTGGGACATCATCGATTTCTTTCGATCAAGCATCTCTTAAGAAAGAAAGGCAAACATTTCAAAGGTGAGGCAGATCACCGGAAGAAGCCTCGCCACCGTACTGGTGATGATATACTTGATATGGTCAAGGATTTAAAAGTAATCTTTGGAAAGGGTCCTGGCGGACAATCTGTTCCGAATGACGCTGACGGACACGCACCCATGTGGAAGAAGAAATCTATATTTTGGGACCTACCCTATTGGAAAGACCTAGAGGTCCGCTCTGCAATCGACGTGATGCACGTGACGAAGAATCTTTGCGTGAACCTGCTAGGCTTCTTGGGCGTGTATGTGAAGACAAAAGATACACCGGAGGCACGGGAGGACCAGCAACATATGCACGGAAAAGACGGCATGCATCCAAAGCAGTATCAAGGTCCTGCCAGCTACGCTCTTACCAAAGAAGAGAAGGAAATCTTCTTTGAATGCCTGCTCAGTATGAAGGTCCCGTCTGGCTTCTCGTCGAATATAAAGGGAATAATAAATATGGCAGAGAAAAAGATCCAGAACCTAAAGTCTCATGACTGCCACATGATTATGACGCAATTGCTTCCGGTTGCATTGAGGGGGCTTCTACCGGACAATGTTCGATTAGCCATTGTGAAGCTATGTTCATTCCTCAATGCAATCTCTCAGAAGGTAATCAATCCAGAAATCCTACCAAGGTTACAGAATGATTTGGTGCAATGTCTTGTCAGTTTCGAGTTGGTGTTCCCACCATCCTTCTTCAATATCATGACGCACGTCCTAGTTCACCTAGTCGACGAGATTGCCATTCTGGGTCCTGTATTTCTACACAATATGTTCCCCTTTGAGAGGTTCATGGGAGTCTTAAAGAAATATGTTCATAACCGTGCTAGGCCAGAAGGAAGCATCTCCAAGGGCCACGAAACAGAGGAGGTCATTGAGTTTTGTGTTGACTTTATTCCTGACCTTAAGCCGATTGGTGTTCCCAAATCGCGGCATGAGGGCAAACTGGGTGGAAAAGGCACGCTAGGAAAGGATTCAGTAATATGTATGGACGGGTATTCTTGGGCGCAAGCACACTACACAGTTCTACAAAATTCCAGCATGATGGCTCCGTATATCGAGGAACACCTGGATAGTATACGCTCCAAGAACCCGGAGCAGTCTGAGCCCTGGATCAAACGTACACACATGGCGTCATTCGGCGGTTGGTTGCAAACACGTCTCATGCATGACGACACTGTTGGAGATGAGCTGTACTTGCTGGCCAAGTCACCATCTTCGACTATATCGACTTTCAAAGGGTACGAGATAAATGGGAATACATTTTACACGATCGCCCAAGATAAAAAAAGCACCAACCAAAACAGTGGTGTCCGCTTTGATGCAGCAAACACCAATAGGCCAAAGGACACATATTACGGTTACATAGAGGAGATATGGGAACTTGACTATGGACGTGATTTGAAGGTCCCTTTGTTTCAGTGCAAATGGTTCAATCTGACTGGAGGCGGGGTAAAGGAATACCCGCGGTACGGAATGACAACAGTGGATCTCAACAATCTTGGGTACACAAACGAACCATTCGTCGTAGCCAATGATGTGGCGCAGGTTTTCTATGTGAAGGACATGTCTACCAAGCCGAGAAAAAGAAAAGATAAGGAAGCGAATACATCATACGATGCGCCAAAGCGCCACATAGTTCTTTCAGGGAAAAGAAACATCGTGGGAGTGGAGGACAAGACAGACATGTCAGAAGATTATGAAAAGTTTCATGAAATTGCTCCCTTCACAGTGAAGACTGACCCAAGCATCCTGTTAAATGATGAAGATTGTCCATACTTACGGCGCAAAGGGACAGACGTGAAGAAAAAGTTTTATACCCCAAGATCCCACTCTGGGATGTGACCGGCTTCACCGTCATCACTTTCTTCTCTAGTGAGTTTCCGGACTTATCTGGAAAGTCCCACTTCGGACAAATCGGAGGGAATCTTTGTAAAATAGTTAGGGTATATATGTGTTTTGGCATTTGAAACGCGAAGGAACGCTATTTTTCATGCATTTATTGATTTTTTGAGCTAAATGACCCTGAAATTGAAAAGCACTACAAATGAACTCTGAAAAGGTTGAAAATTGGCATGGTATCATCATTTCACCCACATAGCATGTGCTAAAAAGTTGAGAGGGTTACGGCAAAAACTGGATGCACTTTGTGTATAAACTGGACAATCTCTTTCGAAGTATTAGGGTTTCGGACGAAAACTCATCTGTTACAAAGGCATTTTATTTTTATAAACTTGTTTTAACTCCAGACTTTTTGTGTGTTCAATATGCACCATTCAAAGCCACGTCATCAATTTTCAACCCTTTCTGACTTCATTTGCTATTTTTCATGCATTTATTGATTTTTTTTTAGCTAAATGACCCTGAAATTGAAAAACACTACAAATGAACTCTGAAAAGGTTGAAACTTGGCATGGTATCATCATTTCACCCACATAGCATGTGCTAAAAAGTTGAGAGGGTTACGGCAAAAACTGGATGCACTTCGTGTACAAACTGGACAATCTCTTTCGAAGTATCAGGGTTTCGGACGAAAACTCATCTGTTACAAAGGCATTTCATTTTTTTAAACTTATTTTAACTCCAGACTTTTTGTTCATTCAACATGCACCATTCAAAGCCACATCATCAATTTTCAACCCTTTCTGACTTCATTCGCTATTTTTCATGCATTTAATGATTTTTTTCAGCTATAAAACTAAAAGAGCTAAACATATTCTGTTTTTGATTAAAACACCAATTTAAAATAACCTAAAAATACCAAATTGAACATACTGATAAAACACACTAATATTAAACAGCAGGAAAAAGAATCACTCAAAAATCTATTTTTAAAGTAAAGTTATTCACAAACTAGTGATTCACACAAATTTCAAAGAATTCAAATTTAAACTATTCAAATTTCAAAACTACTGGCACTAAGAGAAAGTTTATAATTTTTGTGACCTAAACCAAAAAGATTCACTCAAAAACTCTAAATATTTGGCTGTAAGTAGAAACAAAAGAAAAAAAATAAAGCAAAAAACAAAAAAAACTGGAAAAGACCTTTAGTCCCGGTTGGAGCCACCAACCGGGACTAAAAAATTGACATAACATATGCAAAAAATAAAAAATTGCCAGCCTACTAGGCCACTACGGCTTGCATACGACTAGAAACCCAACTATATATGGGCCAGGATGCAGGCCCGCAAGGCAAGTAGGCCCCAGAGGGCAGAGAGGAACGTTAGGCATGCACTGCCTGCTTTAGAGAGGAGCTCGGGACGGATATCGCAGCGGGGCTTATAAACAGGTGCGAGTGCCTCTCGCTTGGCGAGGTGGGACTAAACTTCCACCACACCAGGACCAACTCTTTAGTCCCGGTTGGAGCCACCAACCGGGACTAAAGGCCCCCCTTTAGTCCCAGTGCGAGCCACCAACCGGGACTAAAGGCCTGGGCTTCCCGCCGCTCGGCCTGGTGAAATTCACCTTTAGTCCCGGTTGGTGGCTCGCACCGGGACTAAAGGGGGGCCTTTAGTCCCGGTTGGAGCCACCAACCAGGACTAAAGGTCTCTGTATATAAGCAACACTTAGCAAAATTTCCAAACTCATCTAGTTTCCCCCGACGGCGCCGAAGACCACAACGCCGATAGGCTGCCGGACCTCGACGTCGCCGTCCGCCCAAGCGCCGCACGAGCCCGCGCCGGCGCCGCCACGCTGCCCGCCGCCGCCGCTCCTCTGCACGCGCCCGCCTCGCGATCGACGGCCGCTCCTTCACAAGCCGCCGCGGCCCGAGCTCGCGCCGGCGCCGCTCCTCCCCGCCTCCGGCGTCCTCCTCCGTCTCCGGCGCCGCTCCTCCGTCTCCGGCGTCCTCCCTGCCTCCCTCCGCCCCGAAGATCCCGGCCGGTGAGCCTCCCTCCTTAATTTTGTTCACCTTTTTTTTTCATAGATTGTTTTTTTTAACTAGATGTTGTAGATGCTTAGTATATGTATGTATGTATACAATGTATGTATGTATGTAGATGAACGGTGGAATTTGCATAGATTGTTTTTTTTTCACTAGCTAGTTTTTTTTTCTGTTTTTTAGTTTTTATACTTTTAATGTTGTATCATGTATAGTATAGAAAAAATTTGCATAGAAAAAAGTTGCATAGAAAAAAGTTGACCATGTATTAAAAATATTTTAATGTTGCATCTTAAAAATATTGATCAAAAACATGTTAATATCTTATTTGGAAAATGTTAATATCTTAATCTTGTATTTGCAAAAGTTTATCATGTATTTGCAAAATCAAGTGAACAAGAATTACAAAAATCATAATCAAGCATTTAAAAAACGTTAAATTTGCATAGAAACATTTTTGGCGTCGACGATGCCCGGCCCGCATCCTCCTCGTCGACTCGGTGGCGATAACCTGCTTGAGAGGCGCCATGTCCGGGACCGGGCTCCGCCGGGCTGGCACTGGGAGGTGCTACCTTCCGGGGCGCGCAGCTTGGTGAGGAACCGGGCTCTCATCGTCGACCCGGAGCTTCTTTGGTGGCGGTCATGTGGGCCACTATCGGTGCGGAGGCAGCCGGCCCCCGAGGAGATGTATTCGAGATTATATTCGATAATATTCGATGATGCATTAACTGGATTAGTCGAGATGTATTAGTGATAATATTCGAGATGTATTCGAGATTATATTCGATAATATTCGATGATGCATTAACTGGATTATTCGAGATGTGTTAGTGATATTATTCGAGATGCATTCTAATTTGAATACTAAATTGTTTTATCTTTCTTCTGGATTAGTTAAGCTATGGACGCTAGCGGCAGAGACGACCATGATCAAGAGCATATCATGTTCGACATGATCCGAAACCCAGAGGGTGAACCTGAAGATGACGACTCACAATATCTGAACAATTCCGGTGAGGGAATATTTGAGGAAGAACCAACAGACGAAGGCCACACAAACAATGATGGCGAAGGAAATGATCTTCAATTAACAAAGACCGGCGAGGTATATATAAGGCCTCTGGTGATCATTACATGTATTAATTGATTTGTATATATATATATTAACGAATCTTTCTTCTTTTAGCCCTCCAGATCGAGCAAATCTTCTACAAGCAGGGCAGTACGAGGCCCGGCCAAAAAGTTGCAGGCTGGCATAAAGTACAACATCGATGAGATCAAACCAAATGGCGAACCGCTTGCTCCTAAAAAGAATGCGGACAAATTTACTCTTCAGTGCGGAGTTATTGTCAAGAACCAAATCCCGATCTCCGTTCAAGAATGGAATAAGCCAAAGGGAGATCGAGGAGTTAGTTTTGTCGACGAAAGAGCAAAAGATCTGCTTTGGGAAACGCTCATGTCACATTTCACCCTACCAGAGCATTTAACAGATGCAGAACGGGAGAAAGTCAAGAAGAGTGCTCTTCAGAAGATGGCCACACAATTCTGCAACCACAAGAAAAGATTATGGGCCTGCTACGTCGAAGCAGGAAAGCAGACTCCAGAATTCACTGGAGCATTGGAGAAGGCAAAAGATCACTGGGACTTATTTGTGGAGTTCAAGGAATCGGAAGCAGCTAAGGAACGGTCGAGGAAAAACAAGATCAATGCTGAGAAGAAACAATTTCACCATGTTCTGGGGCCAGGTGGCTACAAGACTGGTCGGCCTAAGTGGGATGAATCTGAGGAAAAGATGATTACTGCAGGGGTCACTCCAAAAACATTGGGTTGGCCCGACAGGTGCATGACTTGGTTTTATGCGCATGGGGGAAAGTTGGACCCAAAGACAGGGGAGATTATGGTGCAGGCAAGTCTTAAAGAAGCCTCGGACGCTTTACTTGTTGCAATAGAAGCGGCTCGAATGGGGGCGTTCCAGCCCGAGAGAGAGAACGACGAGCTTACACGCGCCCTCGGGAATCCTGAACACCCGGGACGAACACGAGGCAAAGGCGTTGTTCCGTGGGTTGAGGGGTTTGCGGACTGGAACGTCAGTTACAGAAGCCGTGCGAGAAAGAAGAAGCAGGAGGAAGACAAGAAGAAGCAGGATGCAGACCGGCTTCAATAGGTAGAATCAAAGCACGCAGAGTTGGAACGCGCTTTCATGCGGCAGCAGGAGCAGATCGACACACTTAGCCTGGAAAGGGCGTCTCAGCGGCAGCAGCAAGCAGATCCAGCATTGGATAGCACCGTCCCATCTATGCCGAAAAGCAGCGTGGGTTCCACGGGGGTCCCGGCCGATGATGCACTGCTGGCTCGCTACCCCGTGGATGATATCGAAGAGACGACAAGTTGTGAGCTACACATGAAAGTGAAGAACATATCCATGAAGGTGGCGGACGGCTATGCTTTACCAAATCCCCCTGAAGCAACCTTCCACGGCAATCCGATTTCACCTGGCTATGCTCGTGTCGGGGTGTATGAAGTTCTGTCGGCATATGACTCACTACAGCTTGACTTTCCTGGAGGTCAAGGGGAGCAGACACAGGGAGAAGCCATACGTGGTATCATTGTATAGAGAAAGGATTCCATCGTCTTTCCAAACTCGACGCCAAGGGCACCGACTCCTCCTCCAAGTCCGCCGTGACAGACGACTCCAACCCACCTCGAGACGGAGCGCAGCACGAGTCCGCCACCATATCGATCTCCGCTGCGTCAGCCGAATCCACCCCACCTCGAGACGGAGCCCAGCGCGAGTACGCGATCGATATCGATCTCCGCCGCGTGGGCCGACTCCAAAGCGGAAGAGAGCACCAAAGAAGAAACCCGAGCTTCCTGCCAAAAAGAAGTTAGCTTATGAGATGACTGAGGAGGAAAAAAACGGGTCGTGGATGCTCAAGTGAAGGCCCATTTTGCACCGAAACCGCCCCCGCCGCCGAAGGAGAAAATACCTGAGAAAGTCGTACACCACTTTGTGGATCTTGCTAAACCGCCTGTGGAGAAAAGGCGATCAGACTATGAACGCTCTATTAGCAAGTCATATCATCAACAAAAAAATCAGCAGTCGAGGCTTACAGGTAGTAATAAAAGCGGGAAAACTGTTCCCCAGCTCGGAGAACAGGCAGTGCAATCGATCCCCCCGCTCAAGGTGAGTACCGATAAGGCGGTAGCCGACGCTGATACAGAGATGGCGGCTAGAGAGATGGGTATCACTGTTGAACAACTCCTAGGCATCGAGGAACTCCCCACGATGGATCCGAAGGAACTAGCATGGAAATATGTCCCCGGGAACCCTCTGGTCAGGCCTAACGAGGAGGAGCTTCTACCAACGCAAATGCGCAGATTGCATGACTGGTACCTGAGAGAAGTAAAGGCCGGGCGAGAGAGCCTCATGGTGAAAGTCAAGCCAGAGCATTACATCCATGGAAATGATGTGTGGATTGAATTTCCAGAAATTTTTCAGTTATTCAATCAATACGCGCTCGAAAAATCTCTCGTCAGTTGCTATTGTCTGTAAGTGATTTCTTTCTGTAATTTAAGTCTCTAGCTCAGCTCGTTCATTGCCTGTAATTATCCTCACTATATTCTTTTGTGTGGTATTATATATGCAGAATGAAGATTTATGAATTGAAAAGAGATAGATTCTATGGCATTGGGTTCATTGACCCAAATACCGTTAATGAAACTGTGTTAAATAACCACCCACAAGACACAGAGAATAGCTTGCTAATGTTTTTGAAGGAACTAAATACCAGACCAGAAATACTTTTTCCTTATAACTTCAGGTGAGTGTTACTGTCTTGTACTACAAATTCTATTTTTTCTTACTCGATGTTAAGTGTACTTGATGAGTTATGCATGCCCGCTTATACAAACGTGTGCGCAGATTCCACTGGATTCTGCTAATCATTAGAGTTGACGAGGGAACTGTTGAAGTACTGGACTCACTAGGTAAAGACCCTGAAGAATATAGGAGCCTGTTTTTGATGCTCGACAGGTAATTTCAATCATTATCGCACTATGTCGGCCTCTTTAGTTTATTTCCTGATATCAAGTAATTAATAACTCCTTTATTCATTTTCTTTGCCGGGCAGGGTTTGGAAAAAGTTCATCAAAGAGGTTGTCGGTGAATGGGAACCACAGCTGAAATGGCGATGGTCCAAGGTAATTAAGTAGTACTAGTTACGTCCGCGCATCTCTTTAATTCTAGTTTCAATACCATTATCATGTTTGATTATTATCTGATTGAATTCTATTCTCGTAAAGTGTATGAGGCAGGAAAAGGGGACAAATGTATGTGCATACTACGTTTTCGAGAACATTCGCTCTATTACCGAAAGGAGCAGAGATGAAATATATCTTTGGGAACGTAAACACTATTCACAAATTTTTTTATCATGATCTAATATATATAGACACAACTAATATATTCATATTGATCTCCTTCTTTAAAGATGGTGGAGATGCAGGATAGGCTCCTACCAAATGACCGCATACGAGCACTTCAAGAGGAAATGGCGGGATTTTTGCTTCAGCAGGTCATATCTCCCGACGGAGAATACCATTTCACCTAATGCCTGCATGTAATGATCTGCAAATTGTAGGAGAAATTGTATATACCAAATTGTATATATATATGTGTATGCATGGTCGTACGAGAAATTCTATGATATATGATTGGTTCTACGAGAAATTCTATTATATATGCATAACGTGTACAGTATGTAGTAGCGTAAAATATGTTTGAAATAAAAAATAATTAAATGGAAAACACAAAATGAAAATGAAAAATAAACAATCACTAGTAGAAAAAGGGCCATTTGTCCCGGTTCCAGAGGGCCATTTGTCCCGGTTCTGGAACCGGGACTAAAGGGTCGGGACTAATACCCAAAACCTTTAGTCCCGGTTTGCTTACGAACCGGGACCAAAGGCCCTCCACGTGGCGCTGCCTGGGGCGGGGGAGGGAGGACCTTTAGTCCCGGTTGGTAACACCAACCGGGACCAAAAGGCGGCCACGCGTCAGCAGCTCGCAGTCGCTGGGGGTTTTTTTTTTTGGAAGGGGGGTTTTGGGGTTTTGGAGGGTTAATTTAGGGGTTTCATATTGTGTTAGCGAGCTAATAGAGAGAAGTGACCTCTCTTTTTCCGTGCTTGGTCGACGCTAGCTACTACACATATAGAGAGAACTCGACGCTAGCTAGTAAGCAAATAAAGGAAACCATTAATTACACAAGATCGTCAGGAACATATATAGAGAGAAGTGACATCTCTTTCTTCGTGCTTGGTCGAACAACAAGTTTTCGTATATCTATCCGACGCTGCTACATATGTACAATATATAACATCCCTTACAACAATTTCAATTTCACATGGTATTCTCCTTGTTCAGGTATGACGTGGTCAAGAAAGAATCCCGCCAATTCCTCTTGAATTGCTCGTATGCGATCATGTGGTAGGAGTTCATCCCGCATCTGCCAGATCTAATTTAAAGAAGGGGTCAATACATATATATGAATGAAACTCAACACAATTGATGGTAATATATAAAATAAAATTGTGAATATTGTTTACGTACTTCAAATTGTTTCTCAGAGGAGGCCCATTCAGAGGTATAGTAGCGAATGAACTCGCATACGTAGTATCCACATAAATGAGTGTTGGGTACCTGCAACAAGCACTTTACGAGAATAGAGTTCAATCAAACTGATAAGCAAGCATGATAATGGTATTGATGAAACTAGAATCAATGAGAGATGCGCGGAACTAGCTAGTACTACTTACTTTGGGGTGTGTAAATCGCAGCTCCTTCTTCAGACCCGGAACCTTAGCGGTGAACGTTTTCCAAACCCTGGCAGGCAAAGAAAATGATTACTTGATATCAGGAAATGAACGAAAGTTGCCGATATGGTCCCGGTATTGATTGAACTTACTTCTGGAGCATTGCAGTCATGTCCGCATAATACTTGGGATCTTTACGGAGCGAGTCTAAGACAGTTACTAATGCCCCGTCAAGGTTAATGGATAGCAGAATATAGTGGAAGCTGCGCACGCATAACTCATCAATTACATTACTTAACCACGAGTAAGCGGAACCGAATATGCAGAAGACAGTAACACTCACTTGAAGTTGTAAGGAAAGAGTATTTCCCTTTTGTTTTGATGTGTAAGGAACGTTTGTAGTAAGTTGTTCTCGGTATCTTCAGCCGCCTTTCGTACCGACCATTCATTTACGGTATTTGGGCTAATGAACCCAACGTCGAAGATTCCTATTTTTTTGCATTCGACCATCTTTAATCTGCATAATATAGGGAGGATAATTATATATACATGCAATGAACGAGCTGAGCTAGAGACTTAATTATAGAAGTAATACTTACAGACAGTAGCAAGTCATGAGTTGTTTGTCGAGGGCCTTTTGATTGTATAATTGAAATAACTCCACAAATTCAACAGGCAGCAGGTCGACTCTAGGGAAGTCATGCTCTTTTTTAATTCCGACTAACAAACTGTCTTTCCCAGACTTCCTGCAGGTTTCCATGTACCAGTCATGCAATTTTTGCATCATCGTTGTTAGATGAGGATGATCAGGTTTGACGAGAGGCTTCCCGTTCTCGTATCTAAAGACGTCTACTACCTCAGCCGTTTCAAACTGTACATCATCGGGCAGGTAATCATCAAGAGTGGTACCAGGCAGTAGCACCGGATGATTAGTGATATCGCTAGACACCTTGAGCGGGGGGCACGATTGCTTCTCCTGTTCGCCGAGCTGGGGAATTGTTTTCCCATTTCTTCGTTTTTTCGCTCTTGCAGCACTGGAAGTACTTCCCGACTGCTGCGCTTTAGCATGTGTCTTAGTAATTATGCGGTCATAGTTGGGTTCCGGCGGAGGCGGTGGTGGTCGCTTCAGGGCATTGATAGTGCGCTTCACTTTCACCGGATCTACCTTCTCCTTCGGAGGTGGAGTTTTCTTTGCAAAATGGTCCCTCAGTTGGGCACGACATATGTCCTCGTTTTCCTGCTCGGTCCTCTCATATGGTAACTTTTCCAAAGGCTTGAGAGATGGACCGTATCTGAATTGGCTCCCGCCTCTGCTTGTACTGCTAGCCGCCGGAGCGGCGGCGTCTCTCTTCCATCGTTGCTGACGAGGCGGAGAAATCTGACGCGCCGGAGGAGACGAAGTGGCGGCGTTTGTCTTCCGCCATTGCCGACGAGGCTGAGGAGGAGGCGGACTGCTCCGACGCGCCGGAGTAGGCGAAGGAGGAGGCGGAGTGCCCTCACGCGTCGGAGGAGCCGGAGAAGGAGGCGGAGTGTCCTGATCACTCGCCGGAGGAGGAGGAGGAGGAGGAGGCGGAGTGCCCTGACTCGCCGGAGGAGGAGGAGGAGGCGGAGGCGTCCAGTTTGGAAGCTTGATGTACTCCTTCTGCCATAGACATGTACTCCTCAGAGCATGAACCAGCCGATTCTCCCCTTCACCTGTAGAGTGGTCAAGCTCGAGCTCCTCAAATCCCTCCATTACTTCATCCACCATCACAACAGCATAGCCATGTGGAATCGGACGGCAGTGAAAAGTTCCGTTGGGTTGAGGAGGTGCAACAGAGCCGACAGCCGCCTTGAAAGTGAGGTTCCGGCATTTCGTCATAAGCTCGCAATGTTGAGCCTCCGTGATAGTATCCACGGGGTAGCTAGGAGACGTGAAGTCAGGCTGAACGCGCTCCGTGGAAGCCACGCTGCTTCTCCGCTGAGATGGCGGAGTAGCTTCTGGGGTAGCTTCGTGCCGCTGAGATGGTTGGTCGGCAGCTCGCTGGCTCTCAGCTTCCTCTAGCTTTTGTAGTCTTGCATTGAGCTTCTGCATGTCGCTCAGCTCCTCTTTCCTCTTTCTCTCCCGGCTTTTGTAACCGCCTGTGTCGGGAAACCCAAACTTCCACGGAACGGAGCCTGGTGTGCCTCGTGTTCGTCCAGGGTGCTCAGCATTCCCTAGGGCCTCAGTCAGCTCGTCGTTCTCTCTGTCGGGAATGAACGTCCCTTCCTGCGCTGCGGTGATATACTTCTGAAGCTTCGTGACGGGTATTGCAAGTTGCTCGTCCGTCCAACGGCACTTCCCTGTTTCAGGGTCCAAAGTTCCCCCAACCCCGAAGAACCAAGTCCTTGAACGGTCTGGCCAGTTCAATGTCTGTGGTTCGATCCCTTTAGCAATCAGGTCATTCTCAGCTTTGTCCCACAACGGCCGGGCTTTGAGGTAGCCACCTGACCCCGTGTGATGGTGATACTGCTTCTTTGCAGCGTTGTTCTTGTTTGTCTCTGACATTTTCTTACTCTTGTCCGATGTCTTGTAGGCCACAAATGCGGGCCAGTGATCTCTTATCTTCTCAAATCGGCCGGTGAATTCTGGAGTCTTCCCTTTGTCGACAAACTTTGATTTCAACTCCTTCTTCCACCTCCTGAATAGATCTGCCATCTTCTTAAGAGCACACGCCTTGACCAGTGGCTCTATAACTGGCTTATTCGGATCCTCCTCTAGCGGTAGGGTGAAATTTGCCTTCAGCGCGGTCCAAAGATCATCTTTCTGTCTATCGGTGACATAATCACCTTCAGGGGCGTCGTCCTTAGGCTTATTCCATTGCTTGATGCTAATCGGGATGTTGTCCCTAACAATAACTCCGCACTGAGCAGAAAATGCGTCCTTGGTCCGCTTGGGTTCAATCGGATGGCCATCGTCCGCGAGTGCTGTGATCGTGAACCTTTCATCCTTGCGCAACCTCTTCTTCGGGCCTCGTCTCGTTACCGAAGTTTGGCTCGATCCGGAGGGCTATAAAATAAGAAAGAAGAGTTAATATATGTACATACCAAAACAATTAATGCATCAATTAGCTAGTCAGCACAAGCTTAATTAATATATATACCTCGCCGGACTTTGCAACAGTTCCCTCCTCCGTTCGGTCACCGGAGCCGTCATCATGGTCTCCTTCTTCCTCCGGCATTCGGTCACCGGAGCCATCTTGATCATGTCCTTCCTCCTCCATTGTTCGATCACTGGAGCCGTCATCCGCTCCTTCCAGACCATCGGTGTCGTTGAGAAATGACAAGACATCACGTCCGCCGAGGATTATCTCCCCCAACAACTGTTCTTGTTCCAAGTCTCTTTGAGCCATAGTTTCTGCAAATATTACAACATGGCAATTAATATACAAACATGAGTGTCCGACGTCCGGACCGCCTCTCTCATGAATGTCCGACGTCCGGACCGCCTCTCTCATGAATGTCAAACAAGGGATTCTCTTAACCTTTAAGGGATTTAATTAACAAATGATACATAGACTTGTTCGGGCGAGTGGGGGTTGATCGACGTCCCCCCTCATGTCGAAGTTACCGGAGTTTTCTTCTAGTGGTTTGGGTGGCCTCGAGAGATTGTCGGGTAGGGGCGGGAGGGGGTAGGAGATCGACAACGCTTTTTTTCTAGGTTTTGGGTGGCCTCGAGAGTTGGTCGCCCGGTATATCGAGAGGGAGGTGAACATTTTACCTTAGTAACTTAGAAAAAAAATGTTATCGGGGAGGGGGTATATCGACAACGATTTTTTCTAGGGTTTGGGTGGCCTCGAGAGTTGGTCGCCTGGTATATCGAGAGGGGGGTGAACATTTTACCTTAGTAACTTAGAAAAAAAATGTTATCGGGGAGGGGGTATATCGACAACGCTTTTTTTCTAGGGTTTGTGTGGCCTCGAGAGTTGGCCGCCCGGTATATCGAGAGGGGGGTGAACATTTTACCTTAGTAACTTAGAAAAAAATGTTATCGGGGAGGGGGTATGTCGACAACGCTTTTTTCTAGGGTTTGGGTGGCCTCGAGAGTTGGTCGCCCGGTATATCGAGAGGGGGGTGAACATTTTACCTTAGTAACTTAGAAAAAAAATGTTATCGGGGAGGGGGTATATCGACCCCCCCCCTCATGTCGAAGTTATCGGGGAGGGGGTATATCAACAACGACATACATTCCGGATCCGTTGGAAAGCTCTTGGGGAGCCGATGCCAACGTGATGATAGGGGGCCGAGGTGCTCCCGTGGCCTTGTTGATAGATAGAGCCGATGCCAACGTGATGATAGAGCCGATGCCAACATTTTCATTTAACAAAAAAACTACCTTCAAAAAAAGACTTGCTTCGCCGCAGGTGCTCGGTGCGACGTGGACTCGGTGGAAAAACTTTATGAAAATGCGGTGGTGGCCGGGCCGGGCGGTTTTCTTTTCCTTCTTCATTTTTTCCTTTGTTTTTTCTTATATGTTTGTTTTCGTTTTCACTCTACATTTTCGTACATATGAAAAACAACGAAGACTTTTTACATGAACATATACACACATATACATGAACATATATACATATACGTGAAAAAAAACATATACATGAACATATACACATATACATGCCCGCAAAAAAACCCCTAAACGATGACGGGGCGGCACACCATGGGAAAGGGGGGGGCTCACTGGGGGGGGGGGGGGGGCGATGGCTGGAGGCCGGCGACGGGGACGAGGACGGCGGCGACGGGGACGAGGACGGCGGCGACGGGGACGAGGACGGCGGCGACGGGGACGAGGACGGCGGCTCGGGGAGGCGACGGGGACGGGGACGAGGACGGCGGCTCGGGGAGGCGACGGGGACGAGGAAGGCGGCGACGGGGACGAGGACGGCGGCTCGGGGAGGCGACGGGGACGAGGACGGCGGCAACGGGGACGAGGACGGCGGCTCGGGGAGGCGACGGGGACGGGGACGAGGACGGCGGCTCGGGGAGGCGACGGGGAGGCGACAGGGACGAGGACGGCGGCGACGGGGACGAGGATGGCGGCTCAGGGAGGCGACGGGGAGGCGACGGGGACGAGGACGGCGGCTCGGGGAGGTGACGGGGCCGGCGACGGCTTCGGGGCAGCCTGGCGGCGTCGAGGAGGTCGGCGTCGTCGGGGGGAACTGCGAGATGAAAATGAAATTTTTCACAAGTGCTGCTTATATACACACAGCATTGGTCCCGGTTGGTGGCACCAACCGGGACTAATGCACCCCTTTAGTCCTTTAGTCCCGGTTGGTGCCACCAACCGGGACCAAAGGTCTCTTTTCAGTAGCCCAAAGGGCGGGAAGCAGAGACCTTTGGTCCCGGTTGGTGCCACCAACCGGGACCAATGGCCTTGCACAGCGGCGTGGTGGGAGTTTAGTCCCACCTCGCTACTTGAGAGAGTGCCGCACCTGTTTATAAGGCGCGGTGCGCCAGAGGCTTCGAGCTCCTCTCTAAAGCAGGCTTACTGGCCTAACCACTCTGTATCTGCCTGTGGGCCTACTGGGCCTTCTACGGGCCTGAATCCTGGCCCAACTGGCTGGTTGGGTTTCTAGTCGTATTCAGGCCGTGGTGGCCCAGTAGGCGGCATTTTTTTAATATTTTTGCAGTTTTTTTGTTTTGTTTTTTGCATTATTTATTTCTTTTCTTTTTTGCTTTATTTTTTTAATTCTTTTTGCTGTTAGGTCACAAAAATTATAAACTTTCTGTTAGTGCTATTAAAGTTTGCTATTAAAGTTTCTAACAAAAAAATTCTTTATGAAAATTCTTTTTGCTATTAATGTTTTGAACAAAAAATACTTTGGTAATTTTAGTTGCATAAATTTTATATAATTTTAGTTTCAAAAACATTTTAATTGATTATTTTTATTTCATTCTTTTTGCTATTATTTTTGATTATTTTATATAATTATCGAAAACTGGATGCACTTCGTGTACAAAATGGACAATCTCTTTCGAAGTATCAGGGTTTCGGACGAAAACTCATCTGTTACAAATGGATTTCATTTTTTTTGAACTTATTTGAACTCCAGACTTTTTGTACAACCAAGGAGGAAGGTTATACATACATAGAGTCACAGGCCATGTGCTATGCTTGCTGCTCTGATCCCCAAAAGGATTAACGCCATCTGCACTTAAACCAAACCATACGTTCCTTGGGTCATCTGTAAAGTTGCTCCACTTTCTCTCGATCTTTCTCCACTGCGACCCGTCAGCGGGTGCTCTCAACTTCCCGTCTTTCTTACGGTCTTTTTTGTGCCATTGCATCAACTCGGAATGCTTTTTGTTTCTGAACAGACGTTTCAACCGTGGTATTATAGGAGCATACCACATCACCTTGGCAGGAACCCTCTTCTCGGTGCTCTGGCCCTCAACATCAACAGGGTCATCTCTTCTAATCTTATACCGCAATGCACCGCATACCGGGCATGCGTTCAAATCCTCGTACGCACCGCGGTAGAGGATGCAGTCATTAGGGCATGCATGTATCTTCTGCACCTCCAATCCTAGAGGGCATAGAACCTTCTTTGCTTCGTACGTACTGCCGGGCAATTCGTTATCCTTTGGAAGCTTCTTCTTCATTATTTTAAGTAGCGAACTAAATCCCTTGTCAGATACACCATTGTCTGCCTTCCATTGCAGCAATTCCAGTGTGGTACCGAGCTTTCTGTTGTCATCTTCGCAATTTGGGTACAACCCTTTTTTGTGATCCTCTAACATGCGATCGAACTTCAACTTCTCCCTTTCACTTTCGCATTCTCTCTATGCATCAACAATGACCCGGCGAAGATCATCATCGGGCACATCGTCTGGTTCCTCTTGATCTTCAGCTTCCCCCATTGCAGCATCACCGTATTCAGGGGGCGGGTAGTTGTCATCATCCTCTTCTTCTTCGTTGTCTTCCATCATAACCCCTCTTTCTCCGTGCTTGGTCCAAACATTATAGCGTGGCATAAAACCCTTCTCAAACAGGTGGAACTGAAGGGTTTTAGAGTTGGAGAAAGCCTTCGTATTCTCACAGACAGTACATGGACAATGCATAAAACCATTCTGCTTGTTTGCCTCAGCCGCTTCGAGAAAATTATGCAGGCCCTTAATATACTCGGAGGTGCGTCGGTCACCGTACATCCAGTGTCGGTTCATCTGCGTGCGTTATATAGTTCTCATTATTGAACAACATATAACTCTCTAGAGCATCTAATTAAATCATACAAGTAAGAACTATCTAGAACAACATATAACCAAAACCATCGCACTATATAATAACAAACAATAATAAAAGTAAGAAAGTTACACAAGTATCTATCTAAATCATACAAGTAAGAACTTTTTTCTTTTAGAAAGAAGATAAGAAGAAGAGGCTAACCACGGTGGTGCCGGCGCCGAGATGGGCGCGGGCGATCGACGGCGGTGAGGACGGGGACGGGACAGGACGGACCGCCAACCTAGACAAATCTTGAGGAAAATGGAGCTTGGACAAGGAGCTTCCAGAGGAGAAAGCTTAAGTATGGCTCGGGCATTTCATCGAACACCTCATGTGCATAGGAGGTGAGCTAGAGCACCACAAAGCTCTCCCCTCGCCGGCCAGAAAAACAGAGCAGTGTGGAGTGCTCTGCTCGCTGGCGAGGGGGGTATATATAGGCATCTCATTGGTCCCGGTTCGTGGCTGGAACCGGGATTAAAGGACCCCCATTGGTCCCGGTTCCAGCCACGAACCGGGACCAATGGTTGTGGGCCAGGAGCGAGGCACATTGGTCCCGGTTCGTGTCTGGAACCGGGACTAAAGGGTCCAGACGAACCGGGACCAATGCCCCACGAGGCCCGGCCGGCCCCCTGGCCTCACGAAACGGGACCGTTGCCCCCATTGGTCTCGGTTCGTGACTGAACCGGGACTAATGGGCTGGCCCGGCCTGGACCAAAGCCCTGTTTTCTACTAGTGAATAAACCCTAAACCCCTAAACCTTTAGTCCCGGTTGGTGTCACCAACCGGGACTAAAGTGGCAGGGATTTAGTCCCGGTTGGTGTCATCAACCGAGACTAAAGGTCCCAGCGCCCGGCGCGCGCTGCCGGCCACATGGCAGAGATTTAGTCCCGGGTCGTGGCCAACCGGGACTAAAGGGTGGTGGCCTTTAGTCCCGATTTATTAGTCCCGGTTGGTGAACCGGGACTAAAGGCCCTTCCCAACCGGGACTAAAGGCCGTTTCTCCACTAGTGCAGAACAATGTTCCTGAATGTGAATTCAAAATTTTGATAGAGCAATACTAGAGAACTCAGGACACATACTCCAATGGCAGTCTTATGAGCATCATTGCATCACGACGGCCTTATAACGGAAGGGAGAGCCATTAAAGTTGAAACGGATCTGCCAGCGTGCATGAATCGGATTGCTGGTTTCTTTGGATGACAAAAGTTTTGTGTGAACTCATAAATTACTAACTGGGACAGAATTTACAAGTCCAAAACAGCCTCAAACAAACTATTAGTGTTACTTTCTCAAAAGTTTCCAGCTACAATCCTCTAGCGACCAGGCATGCCTTTATCAAGATGTCTGACAATCATGTGTGACATTTGAAGAAGCACCATCGTCATGTAATCTTAGCATGGTGTGCATTGTTGTTTGCAACTCTGTAGGTCCATCAACTCGCTGTCTGCTTGATTGCTGTCTTTGCCGCTTCTCTTCCGCTTTCGAACAATCTTTCGCTTAGCCTCGCCATCAGCCTTTGGACCCTGAAGGAAACAGGATCTCATCAGTTCTCGTGGCTGTGGGATATCCATTCTTCCGGTGTCTGAGTCATCCGCATTCCGATACGACTGAAATCAGGAGCTACAACAGCAAACAACCTATATAAGATTTAATTACGTTGCTACACGGAAGGTTGCTCAATAAACAAGTACATCAGACCGTATACCACAGGAACACCAGGAATCTACACCCACAACTTCACATGTCTGTATGCCATGGTAGGTTTTTTTTCTTATCCAAGCTTCACGAACGTACAACATGCATGCTGTACTGCCTGTACATGCATGTACCATATACAGTATATACCATCATGCCTCCTCTTGCAATCTACATGTATATTAGTTTTTCCATCTAAGCATTGACATGTCCAGGATATAATGATAAGTTTCTTTGTACGCTCCTAGCTTCCAAAGTTCATGCACATAGCAGTGGAAGTTTTTTTTCTAGATCAACCAAGCCAATATTAGTCCATGTCAATGTACCGTTTCATGGTGGGGCATGGTGTGTACGTTGGTGGGGAATGGTGTGTACGTCCGTGCCATATATACCGGTGTGTTTGGTGAGATATGCAGGACATTTGATTTGACAAGGCGTTCCATGCTGTGTCATTCGTTTGATGCACCTGAGAACTAAGTTTACCATAGAATAACATGTAGTGCTGATAAGTCTCAACAAAACAAAAATGTAGTGGAGATGGTGAGGTGGCAAATTGACAGGGCATGCAAGACTCATGCATGTTGGAGCTTCTTCGCACCTGGTTTCAAGTTTCAACCAAATATCTTGATTTGTCGCCCTATGACGCACAATGTTGACATGTTTCAGAAAAATATCAGTTTTTTTTCAGAAAAATATCAGTTTAAGGAGGCAGGTGTGGGAAGTGGGGACTGGGGGCGTCAGGTAGAGGAGGCAGATCTGGAAAGTGGTTCAGCAACACAAAGGGGGCCCGCACACCTATGACTGGAACATCAAACCGTCACATGGCCAAACGGGTGGGTTTCTCGTCGTGGTCAGGGAGGACAGATTTGATGTGCTGACAAAGGAGCAGTTCGGTAGTTAGAGCTAAAGGTAGCGATGTGATGTGGGCCCGGCCTCTGCATCATTGTGATGCACGCAACCTTTTTTATTAAAATTGATGCAACGCAATAAAGCCAAAAACATGAACAAGCAGAGTACATAACATAGACAACCTCGACAGAACCATTACAAGATACTTCCTCCGTCTTACATTATGTGACATTTTTGCAAGCTAACATAGCTTGCAAAAACATCTTACATTATGGGACGGACGGAGTATGAAATTAGCACCGACGACTAAGTCGACTTCTTCCGCAGCAACGCCTTCAAGAAGGTATACACGACCTCACGCCGCCGTTGCCATGTCCGGCCAGGACAAGAGTTTTCATCCTAGTTGGCGAGACCAACCGATAAAAACCAGTGAATCGGTAAGTAGACAACGCCTTCAACAAGGTAAGGGCGCAAGTTTGTCGCTGCTGAGCCCGACCAATAAAGGCCAGAACAAGAGTTTTCACTCCGGACATGAAGCGGTGCTCCAATCACCATCTTGATAATGGATCCGTCGATTGTCGCGACAACCAGTACTCCACGCTACCCTGGAATGGCAATAGCAGATGGGCGGGACGTCATCCCAGCATAGACAACCATCCCTGCCATCAGGGGGCCGCCCATGTCGTGGCGCAGACCTGACCGCTGCCACTCCACACCTGCATGAATCGACCTGCAATCTCCACCACATCTCCGGGGCCGTTGCCCCAGTGTAGTCTTCGCCAGATGCACGTTGTCAACCACCGAATGTGGCCGGGCCGCCGCATGGTGCCAAATCTGCCGTGGCACTAGAGACCCGAACGGCCGACGCGGTATGATCGTAAAGATGAGTTCTTGGCTGAGATTATGGATGAAGTTTTGAGGTCGCGTGTCCCGGTAGTGGTGGGAGGGGACTTCAACCTTATTTGCTTTGAACATGAGAAATCAAGTGGGGCTCATCATCGCTCTTTGACGGCTAAATTCAACTTGGTTATTGATTTGCTCCAGTTTAGGAAATTCCATCAAGGTGGTTGTTGGTTCACCTGGACGAACAAGCAACTGAGACTCCACGACGGAGGTTCTGGACCGGGTTTTGGTGTCGGCATCGTTGGAAGGGGCTTGTCCTTTATTAGTGGTCCATGCGCTGACATGGACACTACTAGGAAACTGGTTATAGGTGGGCTCTCGTCAGTGGCGGGCAGGCCATGGTACCCGTCACTGGTAATCTGGCCAGATACCAGTGCCGGGCGGAAAAACGAGCCCGCCACAGGTATCACGTTGTCAGAGGTGGGCGTTCCAGAGAACCCGCCACTGACAATCTGGCCCCAGGTTACCCGTGGGCCGAACTTACGAGTGGCGGGCCTTTGTTTTTGGACCACCACTAGTATATGTTATAGTAGTGGCAGGCAATATAAAGCGACCGCTAGTGGTAATAAGGGCCCCACTTTGGCCCAATTAGCCATGGGGCAAGTCTTACCAGTGGCAGTCCAACTGGGATGCCCGCCACTGGTATAATATTTAAGTTCTTTTTTTAGTGATTTTGTATATTTTTTTTGGTTTGTGGTGTTTTTCATGGTATTGTATGAAAAATGGTTTGAACTTTGTACGATTCATTATTTGCTATATTTTATGGCTTTTTTGAACAAATTTGTATTTCATTGGATATAATTCAAATTTGAACTACAAGTACATTTAATTTATTTTTTCCAAAATTGGAGGAAATGTCATAAATAAGTTAGTTAGAATATATTTAGGTCTTATGAAACAAATTTTTGGTAATTTAAAATATGTATATGTGAAAATTCAAACACACAGACTTAATTTTAATTATGTAAAATGGTTTTTTGAATTTTCAGTAAATTTGAATGTTCTCTGAAAACGATGAAACTTTTGCATGGTGTCATTACATGACATGTAGAGTATGTGGTTAAAATTTGAAAAATGTTTGAAAAGGCTATGATGTAGGTTGTATATAAATTGAAGACGACCTCGAGGCACGCGCACCTTATACCAAATTAATGAACGTGTAGTTTTTTCTTGCATATATGACCTAAATACCTACTCAAGAACTTAAATGGGATGTTTGCACCAATATTTGGGCATTTTTTAATGTACAAGCAGTTCAAATTTGATTTATATCCATAAAATAGCTAGAAATGCATTAAATGACCTAAATATATCATATTAACCCAGAAAAGTCCTAAATTTTAACATGGACCTAGCAATGGTGTATCTTCAACATAGAAAAAGTTTCAAGGGGAAATGATAAAAAATCGAGTTCCCCTTCAAACCCGACACTTTCCCTTCGAAACTAACTTACTTTCCTGGAGACTCTTTAGTTTATAAGCAGAGTGCTTCATAACTATTCCGTAACTCTCTAAAAAATTTACCACACCCTCTATTGGTGATATTATGACACAATGCTAAGTTTCATGTTTTTCAAACTTCAATTGCACCATTTTAAAATGAAAAGCCAGTTACCTGCTTTTAATAGGTAGAAATTTATTTAATGCTCTGAAAATAGCAATTCAACCCAAAAAAGTGCCAAAGTTTTACATGAATCTTATAATAGTGTTACTTTAACCCCAAAAACAAATTGGACCCTAACTCTTAACCTAAAACACTAAAATCCTATGATTTCAAAATTTTGGCAAAAAAATTATCAGCGGCGGGCGCTCATATTCACCCGGCACTGGTATAGTTTAGCAGTGGCGGGCGTTATTATTCACCCATCACAGGTAACTTAACCACCAGTGGCGGGTGGACAGGAAGAGAGACGCGGCGGTGGAGTACTTCGCGCTGGCGGACCTGTGGGAACACTATGCCGACAGCAGCGCCTACGGCCTCGCCGTCCCCCTCCGCCACGGCGACCACACCGTCACCCAGCACTTCGTCCCCTACCTTTCCGCCATCCAGATATACACCGCCGCCAGCCTCGCCGTCTCCAGGTAATCAATTGGTAACTGGAACAACAGCAACATCCCTCCCCAATTCTGGTCCAGAAATCCCACCGAAACAGACGATTGATTTGTTCAGGAGGAGCACGGGGAGCGAGACAGATTCGTGGAGTGACAGCAGCGTCGGCGGCGGCGGGAGGTTCGCCGGGTCATGGGACGCCACGTCGGATGACGACGACTCTTCCACCGACGACGGCGTGCCGACAAAGCAGAGCGGGTACCTGAGTTTCCAGTACAGAGATTGGGACTCGCCACACGAGAGAGTGACGCTGTCTGATAAGGTACGTAAGTGTTGATCATTACTAGCTGTTCAGTTGGTTCAGGTTCGGAGTGTGTCGTTGTACTAGTGATTTTGAATTAAGTGTTGTCGATCTAGCAGGTGGCGGAGCTGGCGCAAGAGTACCCGTGCCTGGTGTCGCTCAGGAGCGCGGAGCTCTCGCCGTCCAGTTGGATGTCCGTGGCATGGTAATTAACCAACTTGGTTCGACACAGCGCTTCATTTCACTGCTCTGTTTTCTTAACCGTTCCATTGATTAAGAAGAAATTAAAGGTGCCCAGTTAACTAGCGAAAAATCGGGCGAAAACCGATTCAAACAGAGCCAAGCCCACACAAACACCACAATAACAAGGCCATGCCCACTCTCATCGCCGGCGGGGCGAATGCCACAAAAGCATGCCAACCACACATACATAAACTAAGGGTGACCCGCTCCGCCAAACTAGCCGGCCTCCCACCACTGCCGGAGAGAAGAAGCCGTGACTGCTATGGGAGGACTGCTCCGTTTTATACTACAGTTCCTGAAGCCAACACCCCAACAGACGGATTTGATCCTAAAAAAAAAAAAAAGACGGATTTGATATATTTTTAGAACCATTATAGCTTCCCTGGAGTCGTTGATTTTGGCTGGCTTCTCTTTTTCTTTGGGTAGATAGAAAGATAGTTGAGAATATATATGCACTTAGTTTGATGTCAACTTGTCCATGACCAGGTACCCTATTTATCATATCCCTGCTCATGGCAACCTCAAGGGGATCTCTGCCTGCTTCCTTACCTACCATTCCATTTCATCAGTTTTCCAGGGTCTTTACTTACCATCTGCCACGTATGTGAACAATAATGTTTCTTCCACTATGTTAGTGTAGCAGTTTGTATGATCCTCTGGCCACTATATTATTGTTCTTCTTCTTCATGCCTGCACCTGCAGACAACATACATGATGCACCGGGACGCGACGGCGGCGGCGAGATCGTCGCGCTCTCGCCGTTCGGGCTGGCGACGTACAGGATGGAAGGCGACCTGTGGAGGAAGCCCGGATCCTCGGACCCCAGGAGGCTGTCTGAGCTCCACTGGGCAGCGTCCTCCTGGCTGAAGCAAGTCGGTGCACACCACCCCGACTTCACCTTCTTCACGTCTCACCATCGGTGACATCCTGCCACATTAGCTAATTCCCATAAAGAAATATGTTTTCATGCCATTAGTTAGATTGTAATCAACCTGGTTTTACATGTTGGCTTGGCTGTACACTTTTTATGGACCTGTAATGTAAGATTTTTTTTTCTTCTGAAAAGGAAGGTATACCCCCGGCCTCTGCATCAGTCGATGCACACAACCATCTTTATTAAAGCTAGGTTATTTTTTCGAAAAGCCATCTTTATTAAAGCACGGTAGCAAACATCCGATGTAATATGTGGCCTGTAAGTACACTTTTTATGTACTCCAGCTACCTGCTGTGTGGAATACAAATTATGATCGAGGAGAAATAAATCATCTACAAAATGCGTATGTCCCAACTGTGGTCGAGTTCCTTTCTTGCTCTGTCTCATCTACTACGTGTGTGAGTGTGGTCTCCATGATCTTGCGTTTCTGCTTCAGCTGATTGAATGCCCAGCAGTAGTACATTATATATACGAGTTGAAAAGAAAGATCGATCATGGCGACCACAGAAACCAAGCAATTCGATTCCTGCACGGATCTGATCGATCCAAGTCAGCAAGACACCTTGATCCCGTCACATGAAAATGCCTGCCGCCTCCGAACCGGCATGACCAAAAATATGTCATGTCTTCATGAATGGTATACAGAAATCTATATTTAAAATAGTTGTTAAAAAGATCAGTTCATAACAAAACATAACATTGCTCCTTCTATTGGCTTAGATGAGTCACAAATATCTCTGGATCATACAAAGCATTTGCCGGTAAATACGCTAACCAACGTTTACATTGTTACATGCACATTAACACTTACAAAAAAAAGGTCTAAGCATAGCAGAACACGCACACATATCAATAAAGTTTCACAATAAACATAATTCTAATGATAGTAGATCTGATAGAAATCTCCATCTGGCAGCATAGAAGCAGCCACACATAGAAAAGATGGCGATATGATGCATGTAATATACCCTCCATGGCCGCCTCTTTGGTCCCTCTTCAAGTTAATGGAGTTGGTGGTTGTACCGACGGTTCAAGTTTTAGAACGGGGTAGTTTCATGCAGCCAAACGGAATATGGCTATTATGGGCCAATGTTGAAGTAGAATATTGCCCACCATAAAGAGCGCTGCCTTTTGGAATGTCCTGGTTATGCCTTCTCTCCTAAGTACTGTACAAACAGAACAAAATTCTTCATCACCCATATAAATTTTTGATAGAGAATTATGAGAGAACACATGACACATACTGCAATGGCAGTCTTATGAGCAACTGGAGCTAACATCATATAGGTACCAAGTGCAAAGGCAGCCACCAAACTTGTAACCGAAACCGCCATGAGATGCTAGACCATGCCTAAGTGCACTATCTGGCTCCAAAGATGTTGCATGGGAGATCCTGAAGACATGAGAGAAATTGTAGCCATCGTGGAGCAAGTGAAGGCAAGTGCATTGGCCAGGTTGAATGCATCAAAAGCATACCTTCCAGCAAGTGTTGGTGTGCCTCCGTTAGTTCGATCATCAGCACTATAACCCCGAGGCATGGCGAAAGTTGCACCAAATGTCACTGTGGCAATTAGGACTGAGCCAATGCATAGACTTTGTGTTGCTCTTTCACTTTCTCAATTATATATATTTCATCCGGTCTTGCTTGGTCATCAATATCCGTTTCTTTAAAGTAACCCTCGAGAGGAATACCCCTTCTAGCACCGACGGATTCAAGTGCGAAGATTATTTTTACTTCACTGTTCTGCAAAAAAAAAAAAAATTGAACCATACGAATCTCAATTGTTCTCATTCACCTCCAAGGACATTTAAAAAAAAATGATCGTGTACATTACCTGGGAGTAAATCATTCCTTCAGGACCATTGTGATATGCTATATCTAGTGGAGTCTTCCCTTTCTCACTTGTTAAATTTAAGTGTACTTGTATATTTCCAAACAGAGAACAAAACAATGTGAGACTCCCTTTTCTTGCAGCTAGGTGCATTGCGGTGTTCCCATCGTTGTCTTGCATATTCAAAATCCGTGATAACGATATGTTTCTGCAAGCATAACTAACTGTCCCACTTTCGTTTTCGTCAACTGCAGCATGAAGAAATGTCCTTCCCCTAGCATCACGCAAACTAGCGCAATTGGGCGACTTCTTAAGAAAATCAATGATGGCCCTTGTTGCACCGGCAAATGCAGCCATGTGTATGGGGAATGATCCATTGTGGTCCGGCTTATACAATGCATTTGGTTTGGCTTTTAGTACTTGTGAACGGTTCCGAGCGTCCACTGCACAGGATAGAAAATTGTTGAAACACTAGATTAGACTGGGATAATCATGTTACTCAACTTAATGAAACATGATTAATTGACATATACAGTGAAGGGTACGTAACGTGGTGTGCGGTATGGTGGTTGTTCTTAGCTTGATGTTACCTTATTTTGCAGGCGACTAAATCTTGCAATTAATAGCAAGTGGTTGGACTTGTATTCATCTCGAGTGACAGATAACAGGGCAAGCTTTGTTTTTCTAGAGCAATTAATAGGCCAAGTACACAAAATTTTATTTATAAGACCAAGTAGTGAGTTGTGGATCCGCCCATACCAACGGACGACGACCGAAAAGGGTACATAGAAAAGGAGTTGATGCTGACCTAGTATAAAACTGAGGTAGGGTAGTTATCTTGATCTTTTCTTATGTTATCATGCAAGTGGCAACATTTTTTAACAACGAGTGGTTAGACTGGTATCAGTCTCCACCAACGAGTGGTTACACATGGCGATGACCAATTAAGTACTGTACACAAAATTTGTAGCATTTCTAGGAAGCAGCGGGTAGAATATTGGACAGTGTTTTTTTTGGCTTGGATCAGACCAATGACAGGGATTGTACAAATGATAAACCAGTGGTCGGCATCCTATGCGTGGCGTAGTTTTTAGTTTTTGACCAAGGGCTTCAAACTAGTTGTTACTTAGAGATGGTAATTATTTGGCGAGTTGGTAAGTGTGTTGCAAGATCCATACATGGCTCCCGGGTGGATTAGCTCGTAGGGGAGTCAAAGGTGCATGGCTTTAGTGCGTAACTCTGGTCAGCTCGTAATGGACTCAATGGAGTAATATTAATGGTGCTTTCGGCCCCTCCACTGCAAGGGTGGATGAGGCTTCTGGATTCGAGATGTTTATGGTGTACTCTGTCGGATACTTTGCACGCTCAAGTTTTGACTTGCATTCAGTTTGCTTCTGACGAGCACGGGCCACTATGTATTGTGTTATCATTGAGACGGATGCTACAGCTTTCGTGCATGCACCACAATGTCGCGACCATGAGTTGGCCCAGCATGGATCTATTCGGCGACGACGTGGGCTTGTTTTAACCGTTTCCTCGCCACGTCAGCGTTCAAGTCAGTTAAGTGAATTATATCCATCCCCTCCTCGTCTGGTACAACTTATTATCGATCTCCGTGAGGCTCTTACATCTCTGACTATAGAGAAGAAGAAGCTAAAATAGATGAAAGAGAGGACGTGTGCAGATTGGATGGAATGAAGATGCTGCTGAAGTGGACGCTCACAGAGGTGAATTGTCTGTCTTCAGAGATGTATTGATGGAGAAAGACAATTTGCTGATGAAGGAGGAGGAGTTGCTGATGGAGGGTGAAATAACTGTGCAGAAGAACAGGAATGTTAAGCTTGAGTGTGAGAGATTAGTGATGAGACTGTAACTGTTTGTTGTATTGCTTGTGTGTGTGTGTGTGTGTGTGTGTGTCCGTGTGTTATGGTTAGACTGGCAAATAATTTGGGTATTGTGACTAATTGCAATGTAATCTTCAATGAGATCTCATCTTAATTTAGGATTCTCTAATCTGTAATGTGTGACATGATCTCTTTATCTCAGAATAGTACTATTTGCTGTCTCTTTATCTCAGAATTGTTCATGCCAACAGCATAGAACAATTTCCTAACACTAATCACATAACACATAACAGCAGCCAGCATTGTTCATAGTGTGACTAGGATTTCTTACACAAACTGACAACAATGACTAACGTAGTGTCTCACAGCATCTCAGTGCAAACAAAAGACATCTCCAAACAAAAGGACCAACATTGCCTCAGAAACAACAGATTGTCTCAGAAACAATAGAAGAAACACAACAAAATGTCAATAGTCTCACAAAGAACATAATGATAACAACTGCGATCGGTACATCTCTATCTGCTCTAATGCTCTAACTAATTTGATATGTACAAGCACAGTTTTTAGCTCCCCCTGTCCTGAAGAAGATCAAGAGGAGGGTATCTTCCAAATGCCATAGCTCGACACCAGTTGTTTTTTGGTGCAAGAACCTGAAATCGATAGAAAGCAAGAGCCGGCATGATGATGACATTGGTGAACCACACCTGGTTAAGGTTTTATCGGAAATCTCCATGGGCATTGCTGCCAGCGCCATGGCAGCGGGTCAAGACATCGTGTACAGTTGTGTACATCAGAATGAATTTGGGACAAAACTAGGAGAGCTCTGAAGAATAGAAACAACTCTGTGCTATATATTAAAAAAAAGAACACGCAGAATACATGTGTCTAATTAATGCAATGTTGTAAAAGCAAACCTGAGTTGCCAGACTTATCTTAAGGTGTAGAACTAAGAGTAAGATGGATAAGAAATAATGTGACAACTAAATTTTAGAAATGCTCTTAAACAGTGAAGCCTATTCCTTTTTTCTGTAGCTCTTGATTTCAGTTGTATTGGGATGTGGATGAGTCATACTACACCAGAAACAGGGATATCTCACGACAACGAGCACTGCTGAGAACATGTTTCCTTCAGGTTCTGAAGGCTGATGGCGAGACGAAGGAAAAGTGGGTTAGGACCTATGAAGTTGCAAGTAAGTAGAGACAGCAAGTCGATGGACCTATGAAGTTGCAAACAACAATGCCGTTGCTGCTCTGGCTTCAATCCACTACACACAGATTATATGCCAATCCTGTTTCTTATAATGTCATTCATAATCGTCAGACAGCTTCATAAATCATGCATGATCGCTAGAGGATTGTAGCTGGAAACTTTTGGCAAAGTAACACTAATAGTTTGTTTGAGGCTGTTTGGACATGTAAATTCTGTCGCAGTTACTAATTTATATGAGTTTATTCAAATCTTTGCCCTAGTATTCTGAAGAAACTAACCATCCGATTCCTGCACACTAGCGGATCGGTTTCAATAGTCAGGTCTCTCCCTTCCCTTATAAGGCCAGCCACCATGATGCGACGATGCCATCCGAACGGCATGGAATACAACAAGCGCTGCCACATCGACACTGCCACTAGTGACATGGGAAAGAGTGTTTTTTTTCTTCAAAAAGGAGGATAACACCCCCAGCCTCTGCATCGATTGATGCACACATTCATATATTTTTGATAATTTAACTATGTCAAGCAAAGCCTAGCATCAATGCCGAACAAAATGGCTTACAGAAAAATAAAGAAAAAATCGAGGCTATACAAAATGGATCTGCCTCGCGACAGGGTCTCCACAACCCTAGCACAAACCCTATGACATGTGACCGAATTAAATAAAAAATAAGTTCTCCAAGACAAAGCCTTCAAGAAGGAATCTTCGTACGTGCGCTGATGTTGATGAGTCCAACCAAAGGTCGAACATGGGATTTTCATCCCCGAAGCCAAGCTTCAAGCCAATCCCTTCAACAAGGGCACGACGCTCACACGCCGGCATTGCCTGATCTAGCCAGAAAGGGAAGATCATGGGTTTTCACCAGGAGCACATGCAAACTTGTCATCGAATATGTCACTGCCAGCAACCTTGCTACCGACTTAGGACGTCTCACTAGCCGGATCCCGGCGCTGAGATAGCACAAGGCGTGCCCACACCTCTAGAGAAGACGCCGGATGCAGGTTGAGGACCACGCCGTCCCGCTTCCGAACACTTTCGCACCTCCTTCGATCCCCGTCGATGGGAGAGAGGGATGCATGGACGCAAGCTGGCCTTCGGATCCGGTCGCCGTTGCAGTCACCTTGCAGATCACCGCTATTGCAGCCACCTCACGGATCCAACTAGCACGCCCCTGGGGCCACCACCCCGGCGTCCACCACCATGGCCCCCCGTCGGCTGGATCAGTCCCCTAGGCAGGGCCGCCCCGCCGGATCCAACACGCGCACACACCGGGGCAGTGTGGCTAGAACCATATGGTGGCCGGATCGGAGCCGGATTCGCGTCTGCGCACGCCGGATCTGGCCGCTCTGTGCACTGCCACCGCTTCGTTCTAAGCCGTGCGCTACGACGACGGCAACCAGTGTAGCACCAGCCACCTGCTGGCCCCGGCGTGGAAGGACGGAGGGCTCACCCTCGCCGCCTCTGTCTACCGGGGGATACATATGTGAGCTCGAGGAAGGACGCCGGGGATATGACCACCGACGCCCACCCGGGCGAGCACGAGGAAGGACGTCAGGGACATGACGGTCGACCCCCGCCCGGGCCCAGACCGGCCCAGCGGCTCCACTACACCGCCTCCAAAGGACCGCGATGGACGGCGGCTGCCGAGCCAGGCCCTCGCGCTGCCACCTCCGGAACGTGGCCGGATCTGCGCCTTCACGCGCTTCAACCGCCTGCCCCTACCTGCCGCGTGACTGCCCCTCCGCGGCGGCAGCCTGTGCTGCCCCACGTTCTAGGAGGCGACGGGGAGCGGGAGCGTGACGAGGGGAGGGGAGAGGCAAGGGCAGCGGCCGGCGCCACCGCCATTAGCGCTGAGGAAGAGGAGGGCACAGAATCGTCCCTCCGGGATTTTCAGATCGGGTCTTTTTTTTTTTTGCCATCGCCCGTGTGTCCACTGCATGCATGGGAAAGAGTGTGACACCACTGTACAGGTGTGGCCAGACGGCATGACCAAAATATGTCATTTCTTTGCAAACAGTGTAGAGAAATATATATTCAAAGTATCAATAAAAAGGCCAATTCATAACAGAAAATAACATAGCTCCTTATATTAGCATAGACGAGTCACAAATATCATCTGGACAATACAAAACATTTGCAGGAAAATACGCTAACCATCATTTACGCTGTTACAAGTGCATTTACACTTACAAGTGCACAACAGAACACGCACACTATCATTAAAGTTTCTCAAGAAACATAATTTGATGATAGTAAATCTGATCAGAATTTCTAACTGGCAGTGTAGAAACAGCCACACATAGAAAAGATAGTGATGATACATGTAATATAGCCTCCGTGGCCGCCTCTTTGCTCCCTCTTCAAGTTAATGGTGTAGGTGGTTGTACCGACGGTTCTAGTTTTAGAACGGGGTAGTTTGATGCAGCCAAACAGAATATGACTATTATGGGCGAAAATTGAATTAGAATATGGCCCATGGTAAAGTACGCTGACCTTTTTTTATGTCCAGACTATCCCATGTCTCCTGTAGAGTGGTGCTACCGGAACAATGTTCCTGAATGTGAATTCAAAATTTTGATAGAGCAATACTAGAGAACTCAGGACACATACTCCAATGGCAGTCTTATGAGCAACTTGAGCTAACACAGCTAACATCATATAGGTACCAACTGTAAACGGGCTCGCCGCACCTGTACAGTGGTGTCACACTCATTGCCATGGCACTAGTGGTCGCTTGGAACATGTTCCCAAGAGGGTCATTTTTGTATGAAACCCGTTGAAGAATCAGTGGGTACCGCTGCCTAACCGGCTCGGCAGCATCGACGCGGCGACGCTTGCTGGAATCCGTGCCGTTCAGACGGCATCATCGCATTACGACGGCTGGTGTTATACCAGAAGGGAGAGCCATTCAAGTTGAAACGGATCTGCCAGCGTTCATGAATCGGATTGCTGGTTTCTTTCGATGACAACAGATTTGCCAACGTAATTAAAGCTTTGCGTGAACTCATAAATTACTAACTGTGACAGAATTTACAAGTCCAAACAGTCTCAAACAAACTATTACTGTTACTTTCTCAAAAGTTTCCAGCTACAATCCTCTAGCGACCATGCATGCTTTATCAAAGATGTCTGACAATCATGTGTGACATTTGAAGAAGCACCATCGTCATATAATCTTAGCATGGGATGCGTTGTTATTTGCAACTCTGTAGGTCCATCAACTCGCTGTCTCTGCTTGATTGCTGTCTTTGCCGCTTCTCTTCCACTTCCTAACAATCTTTCGCTTCGCCTCGCCATCAGCCTTTGGACCCTGAAGGAAACATGATCTCATCAATTCTCGTGGCTGTGGGATATCCGTTCTTCCGGTGTACGAGTCATCCGCATTCCGATACGACTGAAATCAGGAGCTACAGCAAAGAACCTATATAAGATTTAATTACGTTGCTACACGGAAGGTTGCTCAATAAACAAGTACATCACGTATACCACCGGAACACCAGGAATCTACACCCACAACTTCACAAGTATGTATGCCATGGTAGGTTTATTTTCTTATGCAAGCTTCACGAACGTACAACATGCATGCTGTACTGCCTGTACATGCATGTACCATATACAGTATATATTTTTTGAAACGAGGCAAAAGATTTGCCATTTTCATTGATTAAGAAGAAGAGAATTGCCCGGTTAATTGACGGAAAACCGGGCTAAAACCGATACAACCCAACCCACATGACACGGGCACCACCGGCCAACCTGGCCACCGACATGGGACAAACCACGACGGCACATGCCACCGGATGACCACACGCACAAGCAACCGACAGCTCCGACTTTGACGACGAGCCTCACAAGGGAAATATGCGGGACTTGCGCCGACCGTGCCCACCGCAAACGACCACCGAGCGCCTGTCATCGTCACCACCTGGACCCGCTCCACCGCAGCTCCGACTTCAAAGCAACCAAGCAACCCACGGGAGAGCACCTCGGACACGCCGGGAAGAACCGACTACCGAAGTCCACGCCGCGACCCGAGCTCCACTCGACGCCATCATCGTTGCCAAACAGAAACCAACGCCCCGCCTCAGCAAACCACGCGGCGAAGATGCCGCCATCCACGGCGAAGATGCCGCAATCCACCAGTCTCCCAGTCGTAGCCGGCTCCAAGACGATGCCCCCAAGGAGGAGAAAGACGCGAAGACGCCTCCATCGCCCGATCCAGCGGATCTGAGGTTTCCCTCTGGAGCCAAAGCCGTGGGGAGGAGGAGCACAGCTCCACGACGACGCTTCCAAGAAAGATCACGGCACCCGCGGGCGCCGCCGTCGCCGGCTCCGATGAAGACCGGAGCAAAGATTTCTCCCGGAGATGCGCCGACCACCTACCACCACCGACCGCCGCCCACCAACCACCACCTGCTGAGGCCGACCTCAGTCTGGCCACGGGATCCCACGATCCACCGCGACCAGAGACGCACCACCCCCCCCGGCCGAAGCCGCCGTCCACCACCGCAGCACCACCGTGACCACCACCACCGCAGCAACCCACGCCGCATCGCGACACGCAGCATCCAGATCGAAGCACGAGCTCGCACCAGATCCAATCGGAGCCGCACGAGCGACAGCAGAGCAGACGAGCTCCTTCCGCAGCACACCGCGCACTCCAGAGCAGCGCATCCACCACGCCCAGCCGCCGGTCGCCGCGCCCGACGCGCGCCAGCCGCCGCCGCACCCAGCCGTCGATCTGCGCCCCACGCGCACTTCCGGAGCCGAGCCGCCGCCGCGCGCATGCGCGCCGTCCACGCCCAGGCCACGCCGGGAGCCCGGACCGGGGCCGCCTCCCCGGCGTCCCACCCGCCGCGCCTCACCATCCGCGCCCCGCGCTGCACGTGGATCTGGCCGAAACCAACCGAAACCGGCCGCCCCCGCCACCACAGCCTAACCGGAGAAGCCCGAGGCCGCCGCGCGGCCAGCAGCCGGCCCGGCCATGCGCATCGCGCCGGACGCATCTGGATCGAGCGCTCCCAGCTGCGACACCCCAGGAAGGGCGCCGAGCGACGGAGAGACCCCGCCGCCGCCGCCAGCACGCGGGCTTTGCCCGGCGGTGGCCCCAGGCGGCGGCGAGGGAGGAGGCACCGGTGGAGGGAGCTGCTTGACGGCGGGGTTGGGTCGCCGCCCGTGTCGCCTAAGCTAGGCGACGCGGGGGCCGGGGACAGGCAGGGAAAAATATATACAGTATATACCATCATGCCTCCTCTTGCAATCTACATGTATATTTGTTTTTCCATCTAAGCATTGACATTTCTAGGATATAATGATAAGTTTCCTTGTACGCTCCTAGCTTCCAAAGTTCATGTACATAGCAGTGGAAGGTTTTTTTTCTAGATCAACCATGCCAATATTAGTCCATGTCAATGTACCGTTTCATGGTGGGGCATGGTGTGTACGTTGGTGGGGAATGGTGTGTACGTCCGTGCCATATATACCGGTGTGTTTGGTGAGATATGCAGGACATTTGATTTGACAAGGCGTTCCATGCTGTGTCATTCGTTTGATGCACCTGAGGACTAAGTTTACCATAGAATAACATCTAGTGGAGATAAGTCTCAACAAAACAAAAATGTAGTGCAGATGGTGAGGTGGCAAATTGACAGGGCATGCAAGACTCATGCATGTTGGAGCTTCTTCGCACCTCGTTTCAAGTTTCAACCAAATATCTTGATTTGTCGCCCTATGACGCACAATGTTGACATGTTTCAGAAAAATATCAGTTTTTTTTCAGAAAAATATCAGTTTAAGGAGGCAGGTGTGGGATGTGGGGACTGGGGGCGTCAGGTAGAGGAGGCAGATCTGGAAAGTGGTTCAGCAACACAAAGGGGGCCCGCACACCTATGACTGGAACATCAAACCGTCACATGGCCAAACGGGTGGGTTTCTCGTCGTGGTCAGAGAGGACAGATTTGATGTGCTGACAAAGGAGCAGTTCGGTAGTTAGAGCTAAAGGTAGCGATGTGATGTGGGCCCGGCCTCTGCATCATTGTGATGCACGCAACCTTTTTTATTAAAATTGATGAAACGCAATAAAGCCAAAAACATCAACAAGCAGAGTACATAACATAGACAACCTCGACAGAACCATTACAAGATACTTCCTCCGTCCCATAATGTAATACGTTTTTGCAAGCTATGTTAGCTTGCAAAAATGTCACATAATGTAATACGTAGGACGTTTTTGCAAGCTATGTTAGCTTGCAAAAACGTGTAGCTTGCAAAAACGTCTTACATTATGGGACGGACGGAGTATGAAATTAGCACCGACGACTAAGTCGACTTCTTCCGCAGCAACGCCTTCAAGAAGGTATACACGACCTCACGCCGCCGTTGCCATGTCCGGCCAGGACAAGAGTTTTCATCCTAGTTGGCGAGACCAACCGATAAAAACCAGTGAATCGGTAAGTAGACAACGCCTTCAACAAGGTAAGGGCGCAAGTTTGTCGCTGCTGAGCCCGACCAATAAAGGCCAGAACAAGAGTTTTCACTCCGGACATGAAGCGGTGCTCCAATCACCATCTTGATAATGGATCCGTCGATTGTCGCGACAACCAGTACTCCACGCTACCCTGGAATGGCAATAGCAGATGGGCGGGACGTCATCCCATCATAGACAACCATCCCTGCCATCAGGGGGCCGCCCATGTCGTGGCGCAGACCTGACCGCTGCCACTCCACACCTGCATGAATCGACCTGCAATCTCCACCACATCTCCGGGGCCGTTGCCCCAGTGTAGTCTTCGCCAGATGCACGTTGTCAACCACCGAATGTGGCCGGGCCGCCGCATGGTGCCAAATCTGCCGTGGCACTAGAGACCCGAACGGCCGACGCGGTATGATCGTAAAGATGAGTTCTTGGCTGAGATTATGGATGAAGTTTTGAGGTCGCGTGTCCCGGTAGTGGTGGGAGGGGACTTCAACCTTATTTGCTTTGAACATGAGAAATCAAGTGGGGCTCATCATCGCTCTTTGACGGCTAAATTCAACTTGGTTATTGATTTGCTCCAGTTTAGGAAATTCCATCAAGGTGGTTGTTGGTTCACCTGGACGAACAAGCAACTGAGACTCCACGACGGAGGTTCTGGACCGGGTTTTGGTGTCGGCATCGTTGGAAGGGGCTTGTCCTTTATTAGTGGTCCATGCGCTGACATGGACACTACTAGGAAACTGGTTATAGGTGGGCTCTCGTCAGTGGCGGGCAGGCCATGGTACCCGTCACTGGTAATCTGGCCAGATACCAGTGCCGGGCGGAAAAACGAGCCCGCCACAGGTATCACGTTGTCAGAGGTGGGCGTTCCAGAGAACCCGCCACTGACAATCTGGCCCCAGGTTACCCGTGGGCCGAACTTACGAGTGGCGGGCCTTTGTTTTTGGACCACCACTAGTATATGTTATAGTAGTGGCAGGCAATATAAAGCGACCCCTAGTGGTAATAAGGGCCCCACTTTGGCCCAATTAGCCATGGGGCAAGTCTTACCAGTGGCAGTCCAACTGGGATGCCCGCCACTGGTATAATATTTAAGTTCTTTTTTTAGTGATTTTGTATATTTTTTTTGGTTTGTGGTGTTTTTCATGGTATTGTATGAAAAATGGTTTGAACTTTGTACGATTCATTATTTGCTATATTTTATGGCTTTTTTGAACAAATTTGTATTTCATTGGATATAATTCAAATTTGAACTACAAGTACATTTAATTTATTTTTTCCAAAATTGGAGGAAATGTCATAAATAAGTTAGTTAGAATATATTTAGGTCTTATGAAACAAATTTTTGGTAATTTAAAATATGTATATGTGAAAATTCAAACACACAGACTTAATTTTAATTATGTAAAATGGTTTTTTGAATTTTCAGTAAATTTGAATGTTCTCTGAAAACGATGAAACTTTTGCATGGTGTCATTACATGACATGTAGAGTATGTGGTTAAAATTTGAAAAATGTTTGAAAAGGCTATGATGTAGGTTGTATATAAATTGAAGACGACCTTGAGGCACGCGCACCTTATACCAAATTAATGAACGTGTAGTTTTTTCTTGCATATATGACCTAAATACCTACTCAAGAACTTAAATGGGATTTTTGCACCAATATTTGGGCATTTTTTAATGTACAAGCAGTTCAAATTTGATTTATATCCATAAAATAGCTAGAAATGCATTAAATGACCTAAATATATCATATTAACCCAGAAAAGTCCTAAATTTTAACATGGAACTAGCAATGGTGTATCTTCAACATAGAAAAAGTTTCAAGGGGAAATGATAAAAAAATCGAGTTCCCCTTCAAACCCGACACTTTCCCTTCGAAACTAACTTACTTTCCTGGAGACTCTTTAGTTTATAAGCAGAGTGCTTCATAACTATTCCGTAACTCTCTAAAAAAATTACCACACCCTCTATTGGTGATATTATGACACAATGCTAAGTTTCATGTTTTTCAAACTTCAATTGCACCATTTTAAAATGAAAAGCCAGTTACCTGCTTTTAATAGGTAGAAATTTATTTAATGCTCTGAAAATAGCAATTCAACCCAAAAAAGTGCCAAAGTTTTACATGACTCTTATAATAGTGTTACTTTAACCCCAAAAACAAATTGGACCCTAACTCTTAACCTAAAACACTAAAATCCTATGATTTCAAAATTTTGGCAAAAAAATTATCAGCGGCGGGCGCTCATATTCACCCGGCACTGGTATAGTTTAGCAGTGGCGTGCGTTATTATTCACCCATCACAGGTAACTTAACCACCAGTGGCGGGTGGACAGGAAGAGAGACGCGGCGGTGGAGTACTTCGCGCCGGCGGACCTGTGGGAACACTATGCCGACAGCAGCGCCTACGGCCTCGCCGTCCCCCTCCGCCACGGCGACCACACCGTCACCCAGCACTTCGTCCCCTACCTTTCCGCCATCCAGATATACACCGCCGCCAGCCTCGCCGTCTCCAGGTAATCAATTGGTAACTGGAACAACAGCAACATCCCTCCCCAATTCTGGTCCAGAAATCCCACCGAAACAGACGATTGATTTGTTCAGGAGGAGCACGGGGAGCGAGACAGATTCGTGGAGTGACAGCAGCGTCGGCGGCGGCGGGAGGTTCGCCGGGTCATGGGACGCCACGTCGGATGACGACGACTCTTCCACCGACGACGGCGTGCCGAGAGAGTGACGCTGTCTGATAAGGTACGTAAGTGTTGATCATTACTAGCTGTTCAGTTGGTTCAGGTTCGGAGTGTGTCGTTGTACTAGTGATTTTGAATTAAGTGTTGTCGATCTAGCAGGTGGCGGAGCTGGCGCAAGAGTACCCGTGCCTGGTGTCGCTCAGGAGCGCGGAGCTCTCGCCGTCCAGTTGGATGTCCGTGGCATGGTAATTAACCAACTTGGTTCGACACAGCGCTTCATTTCACTGCTCTGTTTTCTTAACCGTTCCATTGATTAAGAAGAAATTAAAGGTGCCCAGTTAACTAGCGAAAAATCGGGCGAAAACCGATTCAAACAGAGCCAAGCCCACACAAACACCACAATAACAAGGCCATGCCCACTCTCATCGCCGGCGGGGCGAATGCCACAAAAGCATGCCAACCACACATACATAAACTAAGGGTGACCCGCTCCGCCAAACTAGCCGGCCTCCCACCACTGCCGGAGAGAAGAAGCCGTGACTGCTATGGGAGGACTGCTCCGTTTTATACTACAGTTCCTGAAGCCAACACCCCAACAGACGGATTTGATCCTAAAAAAAAAAAAGACGGATTTGATATATTTTTAGAACCATTATAGCTTCCCTGGAGTCGTTGATTTTGGCTGGCCTCTCTTTTTCTTTTGGTAGATAGAAAGATAGTTGAGAATATATATGCACTTAGTTTGATGTCAACTTGGCCATGACCAGGTACCCTATTTATCATATCCCTGCTCATGGCAACCTCAAGGGGATCTCTGCCTGCTTCCTTACCTACCATTCCATTTCATCAGTTTTCCAGGGTATTTACTTACCATCTGCCACGTATGTGAACAATAATGTTTCTTCCACTATGTTAGTGTAGCAGTTTGTATGATCCTCTGGCCACTATATTATTGTTCTTCTTCTTCATGCCTGCACCTGCAGACAACATACATGATGCACCGGGACGCGACGGCGGCGGCGAGATCGTCGCGCTGTCGCCGTTCGGGCTGGCGACGTACAGGATGGAAGGCGACCTGTGGAGGAAGCCTGGATCCTCGGACCCCAGGAGGCTGTCTGAGCTCCACTGGGCAGCGTCCTCCTGGCTGAAGCAAGTCGGTGCACACCACCCCGACTTTACCTTCTTCACGTCTCACCATCGGTGACATCCTGCCACATTAGCTAATTCCCATAAAGAAATATGTTTTCATGCCATTAGTTAGATTGTAATCAACCTGGTTTTACATGTTGGCTTGGCTGTACACTTTTTATGGACCTGTAATGTAAGATTTTTTTTTCTTCTGAAAAGGAAGGTATACCCCCGGCCTCTGCATCAGTCGATGCACACAACCATCTTTATTAAAGCTAGGTTATTTTTTCGAAAAGCCATCTTTATTAAAGCACGGTAGCAAACATCCGATGTAATATGTGGCCTGTAAGTACACTTTTTATGTACTCCAGCTACCTGCTGTGTGGAATACAAATTATGATCGAGGAGAAATAAATCATCTACAAAATGCGTATGTCCCAACTGTGGTCGAGTTCCTTTCTTGCTCTGTCTCATCTACTACGTGTGTGAGTGTGGTCTCCATGATCTTGCGTTTCTGCTTCAGCTGATTGAATGCCCAGCAGTAGTACATTATATATACGAGTTGAAAAGAAAGATCGATCATGGCGACCACAGAAACCAAGCAATTCGATTCCTGCACGGATCTGATCGATCCAAGTCAGCAAGACACCTTGATCCCGTCACATGAAAATGCCTGCCGCCTCCGAACCGGCATGACCAAAAATATGTCATGTCTTCATGAATGGTATACAGAAATCTATATTTAAAATAGTTGTTAAAAAGATCAGTTCATAACAAAACATAACATTGCTCCTTCTATTGGCTTAGATGAGTCACAAATATCTCTGGATCATACAAAGCATTTGCCGGTAAATACGCTAACCAACGTTTACATTGTTACATGCACATTAACACTTACAAAAAAAAGGTCTAAGCATAGCAGAACACGCACACATATCAATAAAGTTTCACAATAAACATAATTCTAATGATAGTAGATCTGATAGAAATCTCCATCTGGCAGCATAGAAGCAGCCACACATAGAAAAGATGGCGATATGATGCATGTAATATACCCTCCATGGCCGCCTCTTTGGTCCCTCTTCAAGTTAATGGAGTTGGTGGTTGTACCGACGGTTCAAGTTTTAGAACGGGGTAGTTTCATGCAGCCAAACGGAATATGGCTATTATGGGCCAATGTTGAAGTAGAATATTGCCCACCATAAAGAGCGCTGCCTTTTGGAATGTCCTGGTTATGCCTTCTCTCCTAAGTACTGTACAAACAGAACAAAATTCTTCATCACCCATATAAATTTTTGATAGAGAATTATGAGAGAACACATGACACATACTGCAATGGCAGTCTTATGAGCAACTGGAGCTAACATCATATAGGTACCAAGTGCAAAGGCAGCCACCAAACTTGTAACCGAAACCGCCATGAGATGCTAGACCATGCCTAAGTGCACTATCTGGCTCCAAAGATGTTGCATGGGAGATCCTGAAGACATGAGAGAAATTGTAGCCATCGTGGAGCAAGTGAAGGCAAGTGCATTGGCCAGGTTGAATGCATCAAAAGCATACCTTCCAGCAAGTGTTGGTGTGCCTCCGTTAGTTCGATCATCAGCACTATAACCCCCAGGCATGGCGAAAGTTGCACCAAATGTCACTGTGGCAATTAGGACTGAGCCAATGCATAGACTTTGTGTTGCTCTTTCACTTTCTCAATTATATATATTTCATCCGGTCTTGCTTGGTCATCAATATCCGTTTCTTTAAAGTAACCCTCGAGAGGAATACCCCTTCTAGCACCGACGGATTCAAGTGCGAAGATTATTTTTACTTCACTGTTCTGCAAAAAAAAAAAAAAATTGAACCATACGAATCTCAATTGTTCTCATTCACCTCCAAGGACATTTAAAAAAAACTGATCGTGTACATTACCTGGGAGTAAATCATTCCTTCAGGACCATTGTGATATGCTATATCTAGTGGAGTCTTCCCTTTCTCACTTGTTAAATTTAAGTGTACTTGTATATTTCCAAACAGAGAACAAAACAATGTGAGACTCCCTTTTCTTGCAGCTAGGTGCATTGCGGTATTCCCATCGTTGTCTTGCATATTCAAAATCCGTGATAACGATATGTTTCTGCAAGCATAACTAACTGTCCCACTTTCGTTTTCGTCAACTGCAGCATGAAGAAATGTCCTTCCCCTAGCATCACGCAAACAAGCGCAATTGGGCGACTTCTTAAGAAAATCAATGATGGCCCTTGTTGCACCGGCAAATGCAGCCATGTGTATGGGGAATGATCCATTGTGGTCCGGCTTATACAATGCATTTGGTTTGGCTTTTAGTACTTGTGAACGGTTCCGAGCGTCCACTGCACAGGATAGAAAATTGTTGAAACACTAGATTAGACTGGGATAATCATGTTACTCAACTTAATGAAACATGATTAATTGACATATACAGTGAAGGGTACATAACGTGGTGTGCGGTATGGTGGTTGTTCTTAGCTTGATGTTACCTTATTTTGCAGGCGACTAAATCTTGCAATTAATAGCAAGTGGTTGGACTTGTATTCATCTCGAGTGACAGATAACAGGGCAAGCTTTGTTTTTCTAGAGCAATTAATAGGCCAAGTACACAAAATTTTATTTATAAGACCAAGTAGTGAGTTGTGGATCCGCCCATACCAACGGACGACGACCGAAAAGGGTACATAGAAAAGGAGTTGATGCTGACCTAGTATAAAACTGAGGTAGGGTAGTTATCTTGATCTTTTCTTATGTTATCATGCAAGTGGCAATATTTTTTAACGAGTGGTTAGACTGGTATCAGTCTCCACCAACGAGTGGTTACACTTGGCGATGACCAATTAAGTACTGTACACAAAATTTGTAGCATTTCTAGGAAGCAGCGGGTAGAATATTGGACAGTGTTTTTTTGGCTTGGATCAGACCAATGACAGGGATTGTACAAATGATAAACCAGTGGTCGGCATCCTATGCGTGGCGTAGTTTTTACTTTTTGACCAAGGGCTTCAAACTAGTTGTTACTTAGAGATGGTAATTATTTGGCGAGTTGGTAAGTGTGTTGCAAGATCCATATATGGCTCCCGGGTGGATTAGCTCGTAGGGGAGTCAAAGGTGCATGGCTTTAGTGCGTAACTCTGGTCAGCTCGTAATGGACTCAATGGATTAATATTAATGGTGCTTTCGGCGCCTCCACTGCAAGGGTGGATGAGGCTTCTGGATTCGAGATGTTTATGGTGTACTCTGTCGGATACTTTGCACGCTCAAGTTTTGACTTGCATTCAGTTTGCTTCTGACGAGCACGGGCCACTATGTATTGTGTTATCATTGAGACGGATGCTACAGCTTTCGTGCATGCACCGCAATGTCGCGACCATGAGTTGGCCCAGCATGGAGCTATTCGGCGACGACGTGGGCTTGTTTTAACCGTTTCCTCGCCACGTCAGCGTTCTCGTCAGTTAAGTGAATTATATCCAACCCCTCCTCGTCTGGTACAACTTATTATCGATCTCCGTGAGGCTCTTACATCTCTGACTATAGAGAAGAAGAAGCTAAAATAGATGAAAGAGAGGACGTGTGCAGATTGGATGGAATGACGATGCTGCTGAAGTGGACGCTCACAGAGGTGAATTGTCTGCCTTCAGAGATGTATTGATGGAGAAGGACAATTTGCTGATGAAGGAGGAGGAGTTGCTGATGGAGGGTGAAATAACTGTGCAGAAGAACAGGAATGTTAAGCTTGAGTGTGAGAGATTAGTGATGAGACTGTAACTGTTTGTTGTATTGCTTGTGTGTGTGTGTGTGTGTGTGTGTGTCCGTGTGTTATGGTTAGACTGGCAAATAATTTGGGTATTGTGACTAATTGCAATGTAATCTTCAATGAGATCTCATCTTAATTTAGGATTCTCTAATCTGTAATGTGTGACATGATCTCTTTATCTCAGAATAGTACTATTTGCTGTCTCTTTATCTCAGAATTGTTCATGCCAACAGCATAGAACAATTTCCTAACACTAATCACATAACACATAACAGCAGCCAGCATTGTTCATAGTGTGACTAGGATTTCTTACACAAACTGACAACAATGACTAACGTAGTGTCTCACAGCATCTCAGTGCAAACAAAAGACATCTCCAAACAAAAGGACCAACATTGCCTCAGAAACAACAGATTGTCTCAGAAACAATAGAAGAAACACAACAAAATGTCAATAGTCTCACAAAGAACATAATGATAACAACTGCGATCGGTACATCTCTATCTGCTCTAATGCTCTAACTAATTTGATATGTACAAGCACAGTTTTTAGCTCCCCCTGTCCTGAAGAAGATCAAGAGGAGGGTATCTTCCAAATGCCATAGCTCGACACCAGTTGTTTTTTGGTGCAAGAACCTGAAATCGATAGAAAGCAAGAGCCGGCATGATGATGACATTGGTGAACCACACCTGGTTAAGGTTTTATCGGAAATCTCCATGGGCATTGCTGCCAGCGCCATGGCAGCGGGTCAAGACATCGTGTACAGTTGTGTACATCAGAATGAATTTGGGACAAAACTAGGAGAGCTCTGAAGAATAGAAACAACTCTGTGCTATATATTAAAAAAAAGAACACGCAGAATACATGTGTCTAATTAATGCAATGCTGTAAAAGCAAACCTGAGTTGCCAGACTTATCTTAAGGTGTAGAACTAAGAGTAAGATGGATAAGAAATAATGTGACAACTAAATTTTAGAAATGCTCTTAAACAGTGAAGCCTATTCCTTTTTTCTGTAGCTCTTGATTTCAGTTGTATTGGGATGTGGATGAGTCATACTACACCAGAAACAGGGATATCTCACGACAACGAGCACTGCTGAGAACATGTTTCCTTCAGGTTCTGAAGGCTGATGGCGAGACGAAGGAAAAGTGGGTTAGGACCTATGAAGTTGCAAGTAAGTAGAGACAGCAAGTCGATGGACCTATGAAGTTGCAAACAACAATGCCGTTGCTGCTCTGGCTTCAATCCACTACACACAGATTATATGCCAATCCTGTTTCTTATAATGTCATTCATAATCGTCAGACAGCTTCATAAATCATGCATGATCGCTAGAGGATTGTAGCTGGAAACTTTTGGCAAAGTAACACTAATAGTTTGTTTGAGGCTGTTTGGACATGTAAATTCTGTCGCAGTTACTAATTTATATGAGTTTATTCAAATCTTTGCCCTAGTATTCTGAAGAAACTAACCATCCGATTCCTGCACACTAGCGGATCGGTTTCAATAGTCAGGTCTCTCCCTTCCCTTATAAGGCCAGCCACCATGATGCGACGATGCCATCCGAACGGCATGGAATACAACAAGCGCTGCCACATCGACACTGCCACTAGTGATATGGGAAAGAGTGTTTTTTTCTTCAAAAAGGAGGATAACACCCCCAGCCTCTGCATCCATTGATGCACACATTCATATATTTTTGATAATTTAACGATGTCAAGCAAAGCCTAGCATCAATGCCGAACAAAATGGCTTACAGAAAAATAAAGAAAAAATCGAGGCTATACAAAATGGATCTGCCTCGCGACAGGGTCTCCACAACCCTAGCACAAACCCTATGACATGTGACCGAATTAAATAAAAAATAAGTTCTCCAAGACAAAGCCTTCAAGAAGGAATCTTCGTACGTGCGCTGATGTTGACGAGTCCAACCAAAGGTCGAACATGGGATTTTCATCCCCGAAGCCAAGCTTCAAGCCAATCCCTTCAACAAGGGCACGACGCTCACACGCCGGCATTGCCTGATCTAGCCAGAAAGGGAAGATCATGGGTTTTCACCAGGAGCACATGCAAACTTGTCATCGAATATGTCACTGCCAGCAACCTTGCTACCGACTGAGGACGTCTCACTAGCCGGATCCCGGCGCTGAGATAGCACAAGGCCTGCCCACACCTCTAGAGAAGACGCCGGATGCAGGTTGAGGACCACGCCGTCCCGCTTCCGAACACTTTCGCACCTCCTTCGATCCCCGTCGATGGGAGAAAGGGATGCAAGGACGCAAGCTGGCCTTCGGATCCGGTCGCCGTTGCAGTCACCTTGCAGATCACCGCTATTGCAGCCACCTCACGGATCCAACTAGCACGCCCCTGGGGCCACCACCCCGGCGTCCACCACCATGGCCCCCCGTCGGCTGGATCAGTCCCCTAGGCAGGGCCGCCCCGCCGGATCCAACACGCGCACACACCGGGGCAGTGTGGCTAGAACCATATGGTGGCCGGATCGGAGCCGGATTCGCGTCTGCGCACGCCGGATCTGGCCGCTCTGTGCACTGCCACCGCTTCGTTCTAAGCAGTGCGCTATGACGACGGCAACCAGTGTAGCACCAGCCACCTGCTGGCCCCGGCGTGGAAGGACGGTGGGCTCACCCTCGCCGCCTCTGTCTACCGGGGGATACATATGTGAGCTCGAGGAAGGACGCCGGGGATATGACCACCGACGCCCACCCGGGCGAGCACGAGGAAGGACGTCAGGGACATGACGGTCGACCCCCGCCCGGCCCAGCGGCTCCACTACACCGCCTCCAAAGGACCGCGATGGACGGCGGCTGCCGAGCCAGGCCCTCGCGCTGCCACCTCCGGGACGTGGCCGGATCTGCGCCTTCGCGCGCTTCAACCGCCTGCCCCTACCTGCCGCGTGACTGCCCCTCTGCGGCCCCACGTTCTAGGAGGCGACGGGGAGCGGGAGCGTGACGAGGGGAGGGGAGAGGCAAGGGCAGCGGCCGGCGCCACCGCCATTAGCGCTGAGGAAGAGGAGGGCACAGAATCGTCCCTCCCGGATATTCAGATCGGGTCTTTTTTTTTTTTGCCATCGCCCGTGTGTCCACTGCATGCATGGGAAAGAGTGTGACACCACTGTACAGGTGTGGCCAGACGGCATGACCAAAATATGTCATTTCTTTGCAAACAGTGTAGAGAAATATATATTCAAAGTATCAATAAAAAGGCCAATTCATAACAGAAAATAACATAGCTCCTTATATTAGCATAGACGAGTCACAAATATCATCTGGACAATACAAAACATTTGCAGGAAAATACGCTAACCATCATTTACGCTGTTACAAGTGCATTTACACTTACAAGTGCACAACAGAACACGCACACTATCATTAAAGTTTCTCAAGAAACATAATTTGATGATAGTAAATCTGATCAGAATTTCTAACTGGCAGTGTAGAAACAGCCACACATAGAAAAGATAGTGATGATACATGTAATATAGCCTCCGTGGCCGCCTCTTTGCTCCCTCTTCAAGTTAATGGTGTAGGTGGTTGTACCGACGGTTCTAGTTTTAGAACGGGGTAGTTTGATGCAGCCAAACAGAATATGACTATTATGGGCGAAAATTGAATTAGAATATGGCCCATGGTAAAGTACGCTGACCTTTTTTTATGTCCAGACTATCCCATTTCTCCTGTAGAGTGGTGCTACCGGAACAATGTTCCTGAATGTGAATTCAAAATTTTGATAGAGCAATACTAGAGAACTCAGGACACATACTCCAATGGCAGTCTTATGAGCAACTTGAGCTAACACAGCTAACATCATATAGGTACCAACTGTAAACGGGCTCGCCGCACCTGTACAGTGGTGTCACACTCATTGCCATGGCACTAGTGGTCGCTTGGAACATGTTCCCAAGAGGGTCATTTTTGTATGAAACCCGTTGAAGAATCAGTGGGTACCGCTGCCTAACCGGCTCGGCAGCATCGACGCGGCGATGCTTGCTGTAATCCGTGCCGTTCAGACGGCATCATCGCATCACGACGGCTGGTGTTATACCAGAAGGGAGAGCCATTCAAGTTGAAACGGATCTGCCAGCGTTCATGAATCGGATTGCTGGTTTCTTTCGATGACAACGGATTTGCCAACGTAATTAAAGCTTTGCGTGAACTCATAAATTACTAACTGTGACAGAATTTACAAGTCCAAACAGTCTCAAACAAACTATTACTGTTACTTTCTCAAAAGTTTCCAGCTACAATCCTCTAGCGACCATGCATGCTTTATCAAAGATGTCTGACAATCATGTGTGACATTTGAAGAAGCACCATCGTCATATAATCTTAGCATGGGATGCGTTGTTATTTGCAACTCTGTAGGTCCATCAACTCGCTGTCTCTGCTTGATTGCTGTCTTTGCCGCTTCTCTTCCACTTCCTAACAATCTTTCGCTTCGCCTCGCCATCAGCCTTTGGACCCTGAAGGAAACATGATCTCATCAATTCTCGTGGCTGTGGGATATCCGTTCTTCCGGTGTACGAGTCATCCGCATTCCGATACGACTGAAATCAGGAGCTACAGCAAAGAACCTATATAAGATTTAATTACGTTGCTACACGGAAGGTTGCTCAATAAACAAGTACATCACGTATACCACCGGAACACCAGGAATCTACACCCACAACTTCACAAGTATGTATGCCATGGTAGGTTTATTTTCTTATGCAAGCTTCACGAACGTACAACATGCATGCTGTACTGCCTGTACATGCATGTACCATATACAGTATATACCATCATGCCTCCTCTTGCAATCTACATGTATATTTGTTTTTCCATCTAAGCATTGACATTTCTAGGATATAATGATAAGTTTCCTTGTACGCTCCTAGCTTCCAAAGTTCATGTACATAGCAGTGGAAGTTTTTTTTTCTAGATCAACCATGCCAATATTAGTCCATGTCAATGTACCGTTTCATGGTGGGGCATGGTGTGTACGTTGGTGGGGAATGGTGTGTACGTCCGTGCCATATATACCGGTGTGTTTGGTGAGATATGCAGGACATTTGATTTGACAAGGCGTTCCATGCTGTGTCATTCGTTTGATGCACCTGAGGACTAAGTTTACCATAGAATAACATGTAGTGGAGATAAGTCTCAACAAAACAAAAATGTAGTGCAGATGGTGAGGTGGCAAATTGACAGGGCATGCAAGACTCATGCATGTTGGAGCTTCTTCGCACCTCGTTTCAAGTTTCAACCAAATATCTTGATTTGTCGCCCTATGACGCACAATGTTGACATGTTTCAGAAAAATATCAGTTTTTTTTCAGAAAAATATCAGTTTAAGGAGGCAGGTGTGGGATGTGGGGACTGGGGGCGTCAGGTAGAGGAGGCAGATCTGGAAAGTGGTTCAGCAACACAAAGGGGGCCCGCACACCTATGACTGGAACATCAAACCGTCACATGGCCAAACGGGTGGGTTTCTCGTCGTGGTCAGAGAGGACAGATTTGATGTGCTGACAAAGGAGCAGTTCGGTAGTTAGAGCTAAAGGTAGCGATGTGATGTGGGCCCGGTCTCTGCATCATTGTGATGCACGCAACCTTTTTTATTAAAATTGATGAAACGCAATAAAGCCAAAAACATCAACAAGCAGAGTACATAACATAGACAACCTCGACAGAACCATTACAAGATACTTCCTCCGTCCCATAATGTAATACGTTTTTACAAGCTATGTTAGCTTGCAAAAATGTCACATAATGTAAGACGTAGGACGTTTTTGCAAGCTATGTTAGCTTGCAAAAACGTGTAGCTTGCAAAAACGTCTTACATTATGGGACGGACGGAGTATGAAATTAGCACCGACGACTAAGTCGACTTCTTCCGCAGCAACGCCTTCAAGAAGGTATACATGACCTCACGCCGCCGTTGGCATGTCCGGCCAGGACAAGAATTTTCATCCTAGTTGGCGAGATCAACCGATAAAAACCAGTGAATCGACAAGTAGACAACGCCTTCAACAAGGTAAGGGCGCAAGTTCGTCGCTGCTGAGCCCGACCAATAAAGGTCAGAACAAGAGTTTTCACTCCGGACATGAAGCGGTGCTCCAATCACCATCTTGATAATGGATCCGTCGATAGTCGCGACAACCAGTACTCCACGCTACCCTGGAATGGCAATAGCAGATGGGCGGGACGTCATCCCATCATAGACAATCATCCCTGCCATCAGGGGGCTGCCCATGTCGTGGCGCAGACCTGACCGTTGCCACTCCACGCCTGCATGAATCGACCTGCAATCTCCACCACATCTCCGGGGCCGTTGCCCTAGTGTAGTCTTCGCCAGATGCACGTTGTCAACCACCGAATGTGGCCGGGCCGCCGCATGGTGCCAAATCTGCCGTGGCACTAGAGACCCGAACGGCCGACGCGGTATGATCGTAAAGATGAGTTCTTGGCTGAGATTATGGATGAAGTTTTGAGGTCGCGTGTTGATACGTCTCCAACGTATCTATATTTTTTGATTGTTCCATGCTGTTATATTATCAATCTTGGATGTTTTTATATGTATTTACAGCAATTATATATCATTTGTTGGGACTAACCTATTAACTTAGTGCCTAGTGCCAGTTGCTGTTTTCTGCCTGTTTTTGGTTTTACAGAATATCAATACCAAGCGAAGTCCAAATGCCACGAAACTTTTTGGAGATTTTTTTCTGGACATAACCAACACTAGAAGCTTCAGGAGAAGGCCAGAAGCCCCAGGATGTGGCCACGAGCCACCAGGGAGCGCCCGGGGGGGGGGGGGGGCAGGCGCGCCCTGGTGCCTCGTGGGCCCACCTCTGACTCTTTTGACCTAATTTCACCACTATAAATTCCCAAAATTGGGAAACCATTAGAGGAGTCCACGAAATACTTTTTCCGCCGCCGCAAGTTTCTGTTCTCAAGAGATCCCATCTGGAGGCCTTTTTCGGTACTCCGCCGGAGGGGGAATCGATCACGGAAGGGCTCTACGTCAACCTTGCTGTCCTTCCGATGATGCGTGAGTAGTTTACCACAGACTTTCGGGTCCATAGTTAGTAGCTAGATGGCTTCTTCTCTCTTTTTGATCTTCAATACAATGTTCTCCTCGATGTTCTTGGAGTTCTATCCGATGTAATCACTTTTTGCGGTGTGTTTGTTGGGATCCGATGAATTGTGAGTTTGTAATCAGATTATCCATGAATATTATTTGAGTCTTCTCTGATCTCTTTTATGCATGATTATTATAGGTTCGTATTTCTTCTCCGATCTATTGATTTGGTTTGGCCAACTAGATTGATTTATCTTGCCATGGGAAGAGGTGCTTTGTAATGGGTTCGATCTTGCGGTGCTCAATCCCAGTGATAGAAAGGGACATGACACGTATGTATCGTTGCTATTAAAGGTAAAAATATGGGGTTTATTCATGCATGAGTTTACTTTGTCTATACATCATGTCATCTTGCTTAAGGCGTTACTCCGTTCTTTATGGACTTAATACACTAGATGCATGCTGAATAGCGGTCGATGTGTAGAGTAATAGTAGTAGATGCAGGCAGGAGTCGGTCTACTTGTCTCGGACGTGATGCCTATATACATGATCATTGCCTTGGATATCATCATGATTATTTGCTTTTCTATCAATTGCCCAACAGTAATTTGTCTACCCACCGTATGCTATTTTCTTAAGAGAAGCCTCTAGTGAAAATTATGGCCCCGGGTCTATCTTAATCATATATTCAAAACCCTAAAAATACCTTGCTGCAATTTTACTTTATTTATTTTATTTTGTATTTTTGTTTTAATCTATCTATCTATCACATACAATTTAATCTTGCAATTGACCGCCGAGGGATTGACAACCCCTCGTTTGCGTTGGGTGCAAGGATTTGTTGTTTGTGTGCAGGTACTGCTAACGAGGTGTTGCGTGATTCTCCTACTGGATTGATAACCTTGGTTTCATAACTGAGGAAAATACTTACCTCTACTGTGCTGCATCATCCCTTCCTCTTCGGGGAAAATACCAACGCAAGCTACAAGTAGCAGGAAGAATTTCTGGCGCCGTTGCCGGGGAGACATCATCAACATCTATCAAGTACCTTTGCATAAACTCTCATCTCCTTGCATTTATTTTATTTGCCTCTCGTTTTCATCTCCCCCACTTCGAAAAGTTTTTATAAAAATACAAAAATATTTTCCATTTGCCTTTTTTCTTGTTTGCTTGTTTGCTTGCTTGTTATCTTGTTTGCGTAGCCATCTGGAAAGTGGTTCAGCAACACAAAGGGGCCCGCATACCTAAGACTGGAACATCAAACCGTCACATGACCATTCGGGTGGGGGCTTCTCATCGTGGTCAGGGAGGACAGTTTTGATGTGATGACAAAGGAGCAGCTCGGTGGTTAGAGCTAAAGGTAGCGATGTGACGTGGGAAGTCATAAATGTTTTTTTCTTCGAAAAGGAGGTTGAAACCCCGCCATCTGCATCACTGTGATGCACACAACCATCTTTATTAAAATTGATGCAAGACAATAAAGTTAAAAGCATCAACAAGCAAAGTACATAACATAGACAACCTCGACAGAACCATTAAAATATATGAAATTTGCACATACGACTAAGTCGACTTCTTCCGCAGCAACGCCTTCAAGAAGGTATACACGACCTCACGCCGCCGTTGCCATGTCCGGCCAGGACAAGAATTTTCATCCTAGTTGGCGAGACCAACCAATAAGAACCAGTGAATCGGCAAGTAGACAATGCCTTCAACAAGATAACGATGCAAGTTCGTCGCTGCTGAGCCCGACCAATAAAGATCAGCAAAAGAGTTTTCACCCCGGACATGAAGCGATTCTCCAATCACCATCTTGAAAAATGGATCCTTCGATAGTTGCGATAGCCAGTACTCCACGCTACCCCGGAATGACAATATCAGATGGGCGGGACGTCATCCCGTCATAGACAACCATCCCTGCCATTAGGGGGCCGCCCATGTCGTGGCGCGGACCTGACCGCCGCCACTCCACGCCTGCATGAATCGACCTGCAGTCTCCGCCACATCTCCGGGGGTGTTGCCCCAGTGTAGTCTTCGCCAGAGGCACGTTGTCAACCACCGAATGTGGCTGGGCCGCCGCATGGTGCCAAATCTGCCGCGGCACCAGGGACCCAAATAGCCGACGCAGTATGATCGTAAAGATGAGTTCTTGGCTGAGATTATGGATGAAATTTTGAGGTCGCGTGTCCTGTTTGTGGTGGGAGGGGACTTCAACCTTATTTGCTTTGACCATGAGAAATTGAGTGGGGTTCTTCATCGCTCTTTGACGGTTAAATTCAACTAGGTTATTGATTTGCTCAAGTTTAGGAAATTCCATCAGGGTGGTGGTTTGTTCACCTGGATGAACAAGCAACTGAGACCCCACGACGGAGGTTCTGGACCGGGTTTTGGTGTCGGTATCGTTGGAAGGGGCTTTTCCTTTGTTAGTGGTCCATGCGCTGACATGGACACTACTAGGAAACTAGTTATAGGTGGGATCTCATCAGTGGCTGGCAGGCCGTGGTACCCGCCACTGGTAATCTGGCCAGATACCAGTGCCGGGTGGAGAAACGAGCCCGCCACAGGTATCACGTTATCAGTGGCGGTTGTCCCAGAGAACCCGCCACTGGTAATATGGTCCCAGGTTACCCGTGGGCCGAACTTACGAGTGGCGGGCATTTGTTTTTTGACCGCCACTGGTATCTGCTGTAGCAGTGGCAGTCAACATAAAGCGACTGCCAGTGGTAATAAGGGCCCCACTTTGGCCCAATTAGCTGTGGGGCAAGCCTTACCAGTGGCGGTCCAATTGGGATGCTCGCCCCTGGTATAATATTTAAGTACTTCTGTTTTTAGTTATTTTGTGTAATTTTTTTTGGTTTGTGGTGTTTTTTTATGGTATTGTATGAAAAATGGTTTGAACTTTGTAGGATTCATTATTTTCTATATTTTATGCATTTTTTGAATAAATTTGTATTTCATTGGATATAATTCAAATTTGAACTACAAGTACATTTAAAGATTTCCCGAAATTGGAGGAAATGTCATAAATAAGTTAGTTAGCATGTATTTAGGTCTTATGAAACAAAATTTTGGTAATTTAAAATATGTATATGCTAAAATTCAAACACACAACCTTAATTTTAATTATGTAAAATTGTCTTTTGAATTTTCAGTAAATTTGAATGTTGTCTGAAAACTATGAAACTTTGCATGGTGTCATTACATGACATGTAGAGTATGTGGTTAAAATTTGAAAAATATTTGAAAAGACTATGATGTAGGTTGTTTATAAACTGAAGACGACCTTGAGACACGCGCACCCTATAGCAAATTAATGAAGGTGTAGTTTTTTCTTGCATATATGACCTAAATACCTACTCAAAAACTTAAATGGGATTTTTGCACCAATATTTGGGCATTTTTTAATGTACAAGCAATTCAAATTTGATTTATGTCCATAAAATAGCTAGAAATGCATTAAATGACCTGAATATATCATATTAACACAGAAAAGTCCTAAAATTTAACACGGAACTTGCAATGGTGTATCTTCAACATAGAAAAAGTTTCAAGGGGAAATGATGAAAAAACCCGAGTTCCCCTTCAAACCCGACACTTGGCCTTCGAAACTAACATACTTTTCTGTAGACTCTTCAGTTTTAACTACACCCTCTATTGGTCATTGTATGACACCATGCTAAGTTTCATGTTTTTAAAACTTCATTTGCACCATTTTTAGGATGAAAAGCCATTTACCTGCTTTTAATAGGTAGAAATTCATTTAATGCTCTGAAAATAGCCATTCAACCCAAAAAAGTGCCAAAGTTTTACATGACTCTTATAATAGTGTAACTTTAACCCCAAAAACAAATTCGACCCTATCTCTAAACCTAAAATACTAAAATCCTAAGATTTCAAAATTTTGGCAAAAACATTATCAGCGGCGGGCGCTCATATTCACCCGCCACTGGTATAGTTTAGCAATGGCGGGCGTTATTATTCACCCGTCACAGGTAACTTAACCACCAGTGGTGGGTGGTTTTGCACGCCCGCAACTAATAGCTCCATTACAATAAACAGTTCGGCTGCGCGTGGGAGTTGTCTGAAATCCCCAAAAATCAGCCTCAAATCCGTAGCTACCTGATTAGCCTCGCCCTCGCCAACCGCCGCCCCACCCCCACTAAATCCATACGCACGCTGCCCCTGGGGCTCCCGCCAGCCGATCTCCATCGCCGCCCCTCGCCTTCGCCCACACCCCGGCACCCTTGCAACGCCGACTCATGCCTCAATCATCGGTAGCCCCCCTTCCCGACCGCCGGCAGCAGCCCTCCTCCCCCTCTGGTGGTAACCTCCGATCACCTCTCTCTCCTCTTATTAGATTAATTAGTTAGTTAGATTAGTTAGCAGCGGCCCCCCAATTCCCCTTCGGCAATCATGTGTTCATAGTGTAGATCCAAAATAAAATTGAGATATAGAGAGAGTTCAACAAATTGAGAGAGAGAGAGGGAGAGAAATTGAGAGAGAGAGAGAGAGGGAGAGAAAGAGTTAGAGAAATTGAGAGAGAGAGAGAGTTAGGTTTAGGTTCGGTTTAGAGAAATTGGGATAGAGAGAGTTAGAGAAATTGAGAGAGAGAGAGAGGGAGAGAAAGAGTTAGAGAAATTGTGTGTGTGAGAGAGAGAGCTAGAGAAATTGAGAGGGAGGGAGAGAAATTTAGAGAGAGATGGAGAAATTGAGAGAGAGACAGAGAGAGAGAGAGAGAGAGAGAGAAAGAGTTAATGAAATTGAGAGAGAGATAGTGAGAGGGAGAGAAATAGTTAGAGAAATTTGTACTTTCCTTTGGTCATTGTGATTTTGGTGCTGAAACAACGGTCGGAAACGTTTGCCTGAGGTTATATTATCTTGTGTATGTGCAATGTGAGATGGTTGTGGTACCGGCCATCGAGCTGAGGGGTGCGTGATACGGGTTTTGATACCAGCCATCGAGCCCACTGAGGGGGGGAGGGGGGGGGGTGGAGGGGATTTATCAAAATTCGCAGGGATTCAAAATGAGTGCCAACGTTTTGGTGAGTTGACTAATTTCTGTTTCGTCAAATTTCTGGCACTCAATGTGTCCAATTTTTAGCAAAGGTTTTTCGATTTATTTTGTCAATTTAAAAAAAATTGTTCTTATTTTATAGTTCTCCGGTGCGAGTTCCCTCGCCGTCAGACATGTCGTAGACGCTGTCACCCCGAGGGACAGCAGTGTCAGGCAACGGTTGTGGGGCATGTGGGGGGCGCAGATCACCAACCCTGACACGGGCAAGCACTAGTGGCTTGGCATGTTCACCACCGCGGAGCAGGCGACGCGTGCCTACGATGTCATGGAGCTCCAGTATCAGGGGACACGAGCGCAGCTTAAACCTGGGCATCCTCCGGGCCAGGCCTGGTTTGGGCCGGGCTTTGCAAAGCCCGACGTCAAAATCTCAAGCCCGAGCCCAGCCCGGCCTGGCCCGAAATACATGAAAAGTGCTCTTTTTTATTAAAAATAATGATTTTGGGGTATTTAACTGATATATTATACCTATATTTGTAATAAAATAATGATTTATGCCCTGTTTGGGCTTATCTTCGGGCTTTTGGGCCGGGCTTCAGGCGGAAAAGCTGAGCCCGAGCCTGACCCGGATGTCGGGCTTTTGGGCCGGGCTCTCCATGTAGGAGATATGCCCTAGAGGCAATAATAAATGTTATTATTTATCTCCATGTTCATAATTATGTTTATATTCCGTGCTATAACTGCTATGGTTCTCGAGTCTGCAATAACCACGAGGCTCGAAGGAAGACTCGTATGCACGTGTGGAATAATAAACGGTAAAATGTATTCCTAGTCTGGCCTCTAAGACTAGCTCAAGTGTTGCATGATGGTTCTGTTTTCCTGATCATGGGCATGACTATGCCGGCAACTTTGAGGGCACATTGTTAGTAGAACACTTGTGTTGAATCGACCCAATTTGATGTTATGCTATGAGATACATTCGTCACAAGTTAATGGTAAATAACACAGAGAAAGTTAATGTTTGCATAATTCCTTAGACCATGAGAGTATCGAGTTTCTTCATGCTTGCTTCATGAACTTTGGGGTTTGTTAAACGTCATCCGTAAATGGGTGGCTATTACGGCGGCTTACGGGTTCATGGAAAAGTATGTCAAGGGACTTGATAGCTCAAGATTGGGATTTGCTCCTCCGACGACGGAGTGATATATCTGGGCCCTCTCGGTGTTACGGTATCCATCATCGTCTGGCCAGACACAATGTGATTTGATCACAGGGATGCCGGAACACCAGAACGAGAAAAGAGAACAAAACCGGTAACGAGGTAACTGGCATAGTGGACAAGTTGTTGATCCACGGGGATGCCAATAAATCTCACCTCGGGTATTTGTAACATATCACAAAAGAACAGGAATAACACACGACAACTGGAGGTTCACTCGAATATTTATTCGTGTGGGTATAGGGGTCAATATGGGTGTCCACGGCTCCGATGTTGATCATTGATCGGAAAGAGTTCCGGTCATGTCTATGCTTCACTGAACCTATAGGGTGACACACTTAAGGGTCATCTATCTGTTGAATACTAGACAGGGAGTCTGAGAGAAAGTCACCGGAAAAGTTTCAGAGACAGCGGAAAAGTTCCGGAGAGAAAGCACCGGAATAGTTTCGGTAAAACTGAAAAGTTGTTTCAGGGTATACCATTAAGTCAAATTGGTTTCGGCACTCGTCTGGAAATTCTTGGAGGGTGCCAGAATTGTTCTAGAAACTTCTGGGATTTTCCGGGATAAAAACCGGAAATGTTCCGGAGCTACCGGAACCGGTTTGGTTGCCTTTCGCAGATGAAAATCACTAATCCAGAATTGTTTCGGAATGCGTCCAAAATCATTTTAGTGGGTACTGGAATTATTCTAAGACCCACAGAAATATTTTCGGATTTAACGGTCACGGAAAAATGTTTTCGTGAATAGTGAAAGTGCTTTTTGGGTCGCTTCTTGGAGAAGCCACCTTGAGGGCCTTTTGGTATTTTTCCCCCTTGGCTTCTTGGAGAAGCCACCCTTGGGCTTGGCCTATAAATAGGGGTGGAGGGGGCTGCCTAAAGACACACTCTTTCTCACATACACATGCCATTGCAATGATCTGGCTTCTTCTCTCCCTCCCCGCGAAATAGTTCCGTAGAGCCGAAAGGCTGTCTGGGTTCCGGTGGGAACTAGTTCTGGACGGCGAAGCCCTGTTGGATAGATGACACCGTATGTGTGCAACCCCGTAGAGAGGTCGTAGGTTCGATCTTTTTGCCTGAGGGGCTGTTCAAGAGTGCCTCCCGAAGGGCTGTCCGAGTGACCGTCCGAGTTTCGAGTGTCCTCCCGAAGGGCTGTCCGAGTGACCGTCTGAGTTTCGAGCGTCCTCTCGAAGGGCTGTCCATGACACAGTCCGAGGGACTGTCCGACTGCCTCCCGGAGGGCTGTCTGAGGGGCAGACGAGGGAGAACATCCTCGCGGTTGGGAGGTTGTAAAATCCTAGTTGCGGGGATCTGCACCGCCGATCGTCATCGACTCTACTTCCGCTGCGCTACGAGTCAGTAACGAAAAGATCAAACCTGGTATGCAGTCTCCATAGTGGTCCTGGGCTGGTGCGTAGGTCAGAAATTTTTTGTTTTCTGCTGCGTTCCCCTACAGTGGCATCAAGAGCCGTGCTATGCGTAGATGCAGGTTACGATCTAGAATACATAGAGATATATGGGTGTTGCACAATATAATTTGTTGTAGATGAGTTCTATTACTGAAAATTATTTGTGCAGGTAGCAGATGAAATCTGTTACCCGATGTTCTTGTTGCTTCCCTGGAATTTGCATATTTCTGATCTTGATAACAGCATGGTGGAGTTTCAAAGTTCTGGCAATCCGCGATCCTGATTGATCAACGAAGTGCTAATAGTTCGTTGAATTCCACCGTAGTTAGAGAGAAAGATGAAATTTCGCAGACGAAAGGGCAATGCAAATATGATCTGCACGGGGGTCATGCGTATGACAAAGTTAAGTATGGGGCTCGAGATTTTATTATCTCGTGTTTCATACACCCCGCAAAGTTAATCTAGCGACTTGAATAATCATACTTGATGATGGACGTTGGTAGCTTCGGTTTGTTTCGAAACCTTAGAAGCCACGTAAAATAAAATTTTGCATAAACCGATTAGAGGTGTCTAACTTGGTTTTGCAGGATGTGCATGTGATGTGGTATAGCAATGCTCATATTAATTTGATTTTGTATGAGATGACTATATGATGTAAAATTAACATGACCTGCGTGTCATGATTCAGCATGATGGCTGGAGCCATATGATTGTCACTTTTATGACCTGCGTGTCAACCTTAAGTAATGCACTTATTTTATTAGCTATAGAGATAGCAATATTATCTGGTGCATCAACAAGGTGGTGGCAATCTTCGCGAAGGTGAACACCGACGCAAATGCCGAAGACGAAGAAATTCAAGACTTCTCCGTCAGAAAGGGCTATACCATATCATCCTATTATGAATTGCCTGAGATGTTTATCCCTTATGATGCACCCTTCTTGATTGCGGGGTAGTCGCTTTTTATTAGGGTGATCTCTCACAAAAAATATCAAGTAGTTAGTGTTCTCCCAAGTGTAGCACCGTCACGGCACCTATCTCTTAGGGGTATCACATGGATGCATGGGTACGAACGATTAGAGAAGTGTGAGCCGAGTGAGTTGAGACCTCGCAGCGAGATCCCTTGGTTGTCTTGACGTTCTGGCTTGATCGTCCTGAGCTCGGAACACGCCCATCGAAAGATGAATAAGAGTCACATAGAGATGTGATTGGCAAGTTGGCCTACCGATTGCAATTCTCGTCACTTGAGATGGATGCATCCTTGGCGTTGAATTGTAATATGGGTCTTGTATCACTCACAATCAATTATGAGAGATATTGATTTGAGTGGGAGCGCACTTTAGAATTAATTCTTTTAATTCTTAGTGCAATTAATTATGGACATTGTCTAAGTGAAAATTGCATAATAGTTATACAATAATGGCCCGCGTTTCCACCTTCCCTATTAAAATTGAATAGCTGTTAAATATCTGGTTAAAACTTTACAGTTGGTATCGTAATGTGAGGATTGTCCTCAAGAGTGCCGAAAAGGACTTTGTCCTATCGCATGCTTTCGGTATTCTCCCGCTAATGCTATGGATGATGTGACTCTCGTCCTTCGATCCAAAAGCTAGAATTCCGTTATGGTCAAGTGCAATATGTTTGCTTCCATGAGACCCGAACTTCAAAAGTTTGGGATAGCTATGTGATATTCATGGAACTGAAAATTAGTTTCAAATACAAACAAAGGCTAAAAGATATGAGATATCCAAAGCAATGTTTGTTTGCAAACTATTAGTAAATGTGTTTACTATGCATTTGACTAATATGAGAGGGATCCAGAAGAACGCCTATCATATGATGAAGGTGAATAAAACAACAACTTAAAGAGAAAGGAAATGTCCAAAGGGTGTTAGTGTGACCTACACACCTAGGAAGTCCGGGGCTAATGCCACTCTTAAGTTGAGTGCTTCTTCTGAGAGTAGGAATAATACTGAAAGTTAAACTATTAGAAGTATAAAGGCAAAAAGAGAGAAGACTGGAATGTCCAGCTCATGCATGAAAGTCATACAAGCTATTGATGTATAGAAGGCTGGTCAAAGAAATAGTTCTGAGGAATTGTGATTTAATTGTTAGTCACTAATTCTTGGGTATTGTGAGTTGATCACAAAAGATACCCGCTCGATTGCATTCTGCTGCAACTCGATGCAAGAACTACTACGGCCTAAAAGACTTGCCGGAGTGAGGTTTAGATATGCGCTGGGAAGATAGTAAAAGTTGCTATACTCGGTACATTACCTATGTATTTATTTTCATAATTCATTTTAGAGTTTTTATACACTCTAGCCCATTGCATAAAGTATCTTTCAAGAAGGTTGTTCATAAGAGAACTTTTGATGTTCGGTGTTATGAATAACATAAGGGCCATGCTTCCATCATGGATGGCATGTATGTTATGAATATTGATAATAATATATTACCTCCGTATTTACTTTCATAATTCATTTTAGAGTTTTTACACACTCTAGCCCATTGCATAATGTTTGTTGCAAAAGGGTTGTTCATAAAAGAACAATTGTTGTTCAGTGTTATGAATAACATAAGGGCCATACTTCCATCATGAATGGGATGTATGTTATGAATATTGATGGTAATATGATACATCCATAATACTGACGCTAAATGTCGCAAGACTAAGAGAATACCACACATGTGTGGCACTGCATTTGGCCACATTGGAGAAACCCGCATCGAGAAATTCCATAATGATGGATTTTGAAGTCGTTTGATTATGAATCATCTGACACTTCCAACTTTCCTCTGAAAAGTGAAGTGACTGAAATACCGTTCACATGCCATAAGTAACGAGCAACAAACTTATTGGTGATCATACATTTTGATGTATGTAGTCCGATAAATGTTGTTGCTAGCAGTGGATTTATCTATCTTCAGAAATTACTCAAGTAGATATATGGATATTTATTTGATGAGACGTAAGTCTGGATCTTTTGAAATCATTCATAAGGTTTTCAAAAATGAAGTAGAAATTATTGTAACAAGAAAATTATGTTTCTGCAAACTAGATTGCCGAAAGGAATATTTGAGTTACAAGTTTAGCTCATGTCTGATGAGTTGTGAAAAGAGTTTCATAACTTACACCTCACGGAGCACCACTGTGAGTGGAATATCCGTGAAGACGTAATCAAACCATTTATGACATGGTAAGATCAAAGATGACATAAATCAATTTGCCATTATCCCTTTTAAAAGTAATGCTTTAGAGACTGCGGCTTTTACACTGAAAAGAGCGCCATCAGATCTGTTGAAATGACTCCATGGTATGGTACACCCAACCATGTTATGTCTTTTCTTAACATTTGGAATATGGGGCTTGTGTAAAATATTTACAAACCTATTCCAAATCAGACAAGTGCTACTTTGTAGGTTATCCCAAGTTATTGGGTATTCCCCCACCACTGTACCGAGGCAAAAGATTTTGCCACAAAGAACGGTATGCTTTTGAAGAAAATGGTTCTTGCAAAAAGGTGAGTGGGAGGACAGTGCGACTCAACGAGATAACAGTATCTTCATCATCAGATCAAAGGAAAGAAACCTTGGAAGTAATTCCAGAGTTTCCTACTGCGACTGATACGGAAGCCTCTACATGAGATGTATGGACTTCGGTCGAACTTGCAACTGAACCACATAGGCAAAACTCGTGCAAACCTCTCAGGTGCGCATACGAGATATTGTTGCTAGACAACAGTATACCTACGATACACAAGGAAGCGTTGATGGGCCCTGACTCTGAAATTGGCTAAATGCCAATATAATCCGAGATAGTTTCCATAAATGATTCAAGATTAAAATCTTGATAAACCTTTCGGAAGACTTAAGAGTCTAAGGAATGTTTATGGAACTATAAACTGATACGGATAAAAATGTTTTATCCATAAAGCTCGACTTGTTGCAAAAACAAATTCAAGGAGTTGACTATGATGAGATTGTCTCACCGTAGCAATGCTTAAAGTCAGATCGGGTTAAACTAGCAATTAATACATATTTCAATCATGAGATATGAAACATGGATGCCAAAAGGATTTCCATGAAATGGAAATACTACCTCGGACTTGCATGTGATACAGTCCAAGGTATTTTGTCTATCCAGAGGATGCTAGTGAGTATGCAAACTTCAGAGTTCCAGCAATGGACAGAAGAGAGCAAAATGGAGTTGGAATCTTTGTTTTTGATGAAATAGTCAAAAGAGTTTGATTTCATCAATGGATTACGAAGATGCTTGTGGTAACAAGAAAGTAAGTGGGAGTAAAATAATATTTCTAAAACTTTGTGTGCTTGACACATTGTTGATTGGAAATAATATAAATTTCTTGACACGAATTAGGACTTCATTGAAAAATAGTTTTTTGATGAAGTGCTTGGGCTGAGTAGCCTTGATATTAGGCATAACTATCTACGGAGATAGTATTGCTTGATAGGGCTAAGCCAAAATACATATTGACAAGATGCTAAAAACAGTTTAGCATTAAAAACGCCAAGGAGTGATTCTTGCCAAAGTCACATGGAAAGTGTTTTTGCAAGACTCGGTGTCCCAAAACACAGATGAGCAAAATACATGATGGATTTTCCACACACCATTGTGTTTGGATTAATCATGTATTCCATGGTATGTAAAACAACCAGATATGTCCAATACTCCCAAGTTGTTGCGAGTATAGATACCATAGTGATCAAAGTACTGATCATGGGACAATAGTGAAAAAGGGTCATTGAGTACTAAAGTAACACTAATGACATGTTTTCTCGCAAGCGGAGATCATGAAGAGTTCGTTGTAAAAGGTTTCATCGATACAGTCTTCATCAATGCTCCAAGCGATTTTCGATTTAAATTAAGGGTTTTTGGGTAATACACGATATGGTGGCACGGTAAGTTGGAAATTGTTCCAAATAGGTTACTATGGCGAATTCTATAACAAATGGCTAAGTATGTTGACGCTTTGGAAGCGACAAAGAAGATGTTGAATCATATAGTTCATTCATGAACTTAGTATGGTTCCAAGATGGCTTTGGTCAATGGGACACTATTGCAGATAGTTGCTCCAAAGCTCAGTCTGAGGAATCAAGGTTTGACCTGTGATTCACATATATACAAAGCCAAGTCCACACAAAATATGAATTTTGTGAAAGCGTAAAAACGCGAAGAGATGCAAAGATACACACGGAACTGAAGTTGTTAGATCCGTTGGACATCAGGCTATACCACAAGCGAAGCATTTTTTACACCGGTATGCCATAGGTGTAAAGTGCATTAGCATTGACTAGATTATTGACTCTAGTGCAAGTGGGAGTCTGTAGGAGATATGCCCTTGAGGCACTAATAAATGTTATTGTTTATCTCCATGTTCATAATTATGTTTATATTCCGTGCTATAACTGCTATGGTTCTCGAGTCTGCAATAACCACGAGGGTCGAAGGAAGACTCATATGCACGTGTGGAATAATAAACGGTAAAATGTATTCCTAGTCTGGCCTCTAAGACTAGCTCAAGTGTTGCATGATGGTTCTGTTTTCCTGATCATGGGCATGACTATGCCGGCAACTTTGAGGGAATATGGTTAGTAGAACTTTGTGTTGAATCGACCCAATTTGATGTTATGCTATGAGATACATTCGTCACAAGTTTATGGTAAATAACACAGAGAAAGTTAATGTTTGCATAATTCCTTAGACCATGAGAGTATCGAGTTTCTTCATGCTTGCTTCATGAACTTTGGGGTTTGTTAAACGTCATCCGTAAATGGGTGGCTATTACGGCGGCTTATGGGTTCATGGAAAAGTATGTCAAGGGACTTGATAGCTCAAGATTGGGATTTGCTCCTCCGATGATGGAGAGATATCTCTGGGCCCTCTCGGTGTTATGGTATCCATCATCGTCTGGCCAGACACAATGTGATTTGATCACAGGGATGCCGGAACACGGGAACGAGAAAAGAGAACAAAACCGGTAACGAGGTAACTGGCATAGTGGACAAGTTGTTGATCCACGGGGATGCCAATAAATCTCACCTCGGGTATTTGTAACATATCGCGAAACAACAGGAATAGCACACGACAACTGGAGGTTCACTCGAATATTTATTCGTGTGGGTATATGGGTCAATATGGGTGTCCACGGCTCCGATGTTGATCATTGATCGGAAAGAGTTCTAGTCATGTCTATGCTTCACCGAAACTATAGGGTCACACGCTTAAGGGTCATCTATCTGCTGAATACTAGACAGGGAGTCTGAGAGAAAGTCACCGGAAAAGTTTCGGAGACAGCGGAAAAGTTCTGAAGAGAGAGCACCGGAATAGTTTCGGTAAAACTGAAAAGTTGTTTCAGGGTATACCATTGAGTCTAATTGGTTTCGGCACACGTCTGGAAATTTTTGGAGGGTGCCAGAATTGTTCTGGAAACTTCTGGGATTTTTACGGGATAAAAACCGGAAATGTTCCGGAGCTGCCGGAACCGGTTTGGTTGCTTTTCGCAGATGAAAATCACTAATCCGGAATTGTTTCGGAACGAGTCCAAAATCATTTTAGTGGGTACTGGAATTATTCTAAGACCCACAGAAATATTTTTGGATTTAACGGTCGCAGAAAAATGTTTCCGTGAATAGTGAAAGTGCTTTTTGGATGGCTTCTTGGAGAAGCCACCTTGAGGGCCTTTTGGTATTTTTCCCCTTGGCTTCTTGGAGAAGCCACCCTTGGACTTGGCCTATAAATAGGGGTGGAGGGGGCTGCCTAAAGACACACTCTTTCTCATGTACACATGCCATTGCAATGATCTGGCTTCTTCTCTCCCTCCCCGCAAAATAGTTTCGTAGAGCCGAAAGGCTGTCTGGGTTCCGGTGGGAACTAGTTCTGGACGGCGAAGCCCTGCTGGATAGATGACACCGTATGTGTGCAACCCCGTAGAGAGGTCATAGGTTCGATCTTTTTGCCTAAGGGGCTGTTCGAGAGTGCCTCCCGTAGGGCTGTCCGAGTGACCATCCGAGTTTCGAGTGTCCTCCTGAAGGGCTGTCCGAGTGACCGTCCGAGTTTCGAGCGTCCTCCCGAAGGGCTGTCCATGACACCGTCCGAGGGACTGTCCGACTGCCTCCCGGAGAGCTGTCTGAGGGGCAGACGAGGGAGAACATCCTCGCGGTTGGGAGGTTGTAAAATCCTAGCTACGGGGATCTGCAATGCCGATCGTCATTGACTCTACTTCTGCTGCGCTACGAGTTGGTAACGAAAAGATCAAAGCTTGTATGCTGTCTCCATAGTGGTCCTGGGCTGGTGCATAGGTCAGAAATTTGTTGTTTTCTGCTGCGTTCCCCTACACTCCATGCCCGGGTCTAGCGAGGCTCAACTTCCCTAGCGATGCAGGCCGTGCGCAATCCCTCGCACCTCCCAATATGAGGATAGCCTACATGTCCGAGGAGAAGGAGCACCTCAAGGCCGAGGCGCTGCTCAACGCAAAGAGCGACACTGACCCCTTGGTGGCGCATCTCCTCAAGGATCCGCAAGTCTTCGCCGAGAATCGCATGTTGTTAGAGGAGGCGCGCAAGAAGCAGGAGGAGCACCAGCAGATCGCCCGCGAGGGCGCTGATGATGATGAGTCCAGATCCTCGTCGAGCCCTCCGAGGAGGAGGAGGAGTTCCCATGGGGTTGGTCTACCACTGATGACCACGAGGTCGGCCCCTCCGGCGGTGGGGCAATGAAGGGGACCACTGACGACCACGAGGCCGGCCCCTCCGGCTGCAGAGCGATGAAGAAGCCCTCCGATGACTCCGACTCCTCCTGAGACTTCGACCGCGATTATCCCTAGAGCTAGTTTTATCACAACATATTAGAGATGTTTAAACTATCATCGTAGTACAGTTTAATTTATGCATGTTTTATGTTTAATGTTTAACTGATAGTACTAAAGTGTTTAAATTATGCAATGAACTATGTGTTTTCTTCATGTTTCTTTGAAAATGTGTTTTCTTCATGTTTCCTTAGCATTTTTGGTAGTGGTAGAAATGTTTAAAATTTAGGTATGAAGTTCTAGGTTTTTGTAAAAATGAGCCCTTTGTAGACTTGATGAACCTCGGAAGGACTAATTATCTTTTATTTGGTTGGCATCAATAAATGCTGCCCAATTAGACTAGAGGATTGTTCTGTTCATATTAAGTCCAACATGGTATATGTTACCATTAGGAGCCTTTAGTTTGATTGTTCCTCAAATTTTTTGTGTTCACAAAGCACTTTGGTATCACCTGATATGATAGTGCATTGTGAACCTTTATGGACGAAAGATCTCAGGAACTGCCAAGCTACAGGCTTCTAATGATAATGTATATGATGTTTGGCTTTTTGAGAATATGGACAGAATAATCCTCAAGTCTGGACGAGCGACATTTGATGATGTCAATTGAATAGAAGAGAATTATTCTTTGTGGTTCGATACCTAGGAAACACCAGCTATAGGTTTGCTCATAAATGATGCCAGCTTCTGTCTGTGTGTTGACTTTCAGTCCGATGGGGCTCTCTTTGTAAGAGAATTAAGCTTAATGAATTTGATGAGCAAACATTCTCCATTCCTAACACATAGCGGTTTTGCTACGATGGAAGAAGAGACAGCCTTTCAGTACTTATCAGGCTTCGAGTTCTTCATAATCATGCTCCCAAATTCCTTGAAAAAAAGGGATAGAAATGCATCCTAGTCGAACCATCTCTCACTTTTCTTTTCCATCTTCGTATTTTGTTTATATTCTACGCTTTAATCTTTGGTCATTCATCTGTTTGGTTGGTTCAACACTTCGCTTTTAACCAGGCAATCCAGGATTAAAAGCGAAGTGTTGAACCAACCTAACAGACTAATGACCAAAGATCAAATCATAGAATAGAAACAGAAAAGGAAGGTGAAAAATAAAGTGAGAGATTGTTCGTCTAGGATGCATTCTATACCAGTTTCTTCATGGAATTTGGGAGTAGGATTATGAAGAATTGGAAGCCTAATAAATCCTGAAAGGCTGTCTCTTCTTCCATCATAGCAAAACCCCTGTGTGGCAGGAATGTAGAATGTTTGCCTTCCAAATTAACCTTCTATTATGAAGAGAGCCTGGATGGACTGAAATTCAACACACATGCCAAACGAAGCAGACCGAACCTTTTTCGATTTCCCTCGTTGGATAGAACTTGCTGAAGCCTACACGTTTGAAGCTGGGAAGAGGGTCTACATGTCTCTTGATGAACCTGATCGTGAGATCATGGTGGACTACTACGTACCCGACTCACAATAGTTTTCGGTGCCTGCTGAAGAGTTCGTTGTCATGCTTCTCTTTGCAATTGAACATGCATGTGTTTGCAATTGTTAGTACTACCTGTTGAACATGTTATATGGTACTAGTGTTAATGTTGATGTGTTAAACTTAAGAGTAATGTTTAAACATGATATATACTACTGTTAAACTAAAAAATGATGCCATGGTAGCAAAAACGAGCCAATTGCTCATTTTGCCGCCATGGTAGCATTTTTGGATAATTTTTGTTGCCGTGGCATCAATTTAACTACGTAATGCAATGCATGTATAAAACACAGCTTTTCTGTGGCCTGAGAAGGGTACCTGTGGCAGTCGCCCAAACGGGCTCGCCACTCGAAGGCCAATAGCCTGTGGCGGGTGTTCAAATATGCCCAACACTGGTACTTATTTACCAGTGATGGGTGGAAAACAACGCCCGCCACTGGTAACATGTTACCAGTGGAGGGATACCAGTGGCAGGCGCCCCGCCCGCCACTGGTAGCCTGTTTCGTAGTAGTGGGATGGTCTCGGACCATAACCCGATTATCATATATTTCGGTGATCAGGTAGTGCAGAAACCTAGATAGGTCAGGATGGAGCCTTCTTGGTTCCTTGACCCTGGTTTTAAGACGACCATTCTGGCAAAGATGCTGGCTCGTAGGGAGCACTGCGTGCTGGATTATTGGAAAATTTTGTAACACGAGCTGTGGAAATTCATGAAAGGCTGGTCACTTAACATGAGGGGGGCTACAAGGCGGCAGAAGGTGCAACTGTTGCAGTAATTAAACAATATCGACAAGTTAGGCGATCAAGGATCCTTATCAAAACAACAATGGCAGTTGAGGTATAAGATTGAGGAAGATCTTGCGAGGTTGTATGCGGAGGAGGAAACTTATTGGGAAAAATGTGGTGGGGAGTAATGGTTGTTACAAGGGGATAACAACACATCTTACTTCCATTGCATTGAGAATGGTGGAAAGAGGAAAACGACTATCTTATCCCTTGAGGATGAGGTGATCAAGAACTCAGAAAAACACTATTGAATATTATAAATTGTTCTTCAGAAAATAGCCGGTGTCTAATGTTTGACTCGATCCTAACACGTGGAGTTCGGAGTGGAGGGTTTCGGCTGAAGATTGTGTTGAGTTGGTGAAGCTATTTTCTATGGAGGACATTGAAGTGGCCGTCGGAGCTACACCCTCAAACGTCGGAGCAGCTGTGCCCACTGCTGTCAAGGACAAGGCAGGGTGGAGGGAGAGGGCAGAGGGAGGGAGACGGGGGACGTGCTGCTCCCTCACCTGCTACCTCAACGTGAGGGAGAACCGGGAGATGGCTCCGGTGGGGAGCTCAAAGGCGACGCCGAGGGGGAGCTAGAAGGTGGCACCGCTGGGCTGGTGGTTACCATCGGAGGATCAAGGTCGAGGGACAGGGGAGTTGTGGAGGTGGTGGGTGGATGAGTGTGAGGAAAGAGATGCAAGGGAGAAAGAGAGGCGTTTGGTGGAGGAGAAGAGAGAGAGAACGACTGCGGGGTAAATAGGCTAGGGTTTTGAGGATTTGCACTGTGGCTTAACTAGGATAGCAAAAATGGGCCTAATGGGATAGGATTTTTTTGAAACGGGTAAATCTTTTGATGCATGGGAAACAGTTACCAGAGCCCACTTTGCCCATGGTTGGTTGCGCAGGCCCGTTTGCAATGATGGTCTCATAGAAAATGCATGAATTTTGCCTAGCACATCGCACACGTGCGTGTTTGAAAGACCATGTTCGATAATCACATTGAAGACATCCGTGTGCAATGAGGGGGGGGGGGAGTTAAAACGCCTTATTTGTAGTCATGCCCCTCCCTTGCCGTTTGTCAGACCCATCTCAATATTTTTTCTTCAAATTTCCAGTTTCCAAGGCCCCTTGCTTTGGGAATAGGCTAATATTAATTACAGTCACATTTATTTCTCTCCAATTGAACTCACATGAATAGTTTACTAGTGGTTGCCCTCCCCCCCAGCATCGCCCCTCCTCTGGCGACATGGGGGATAACCTAATCGCGCCATCTTGTTCCCCTCCCACCCTCCCACCCCGTCTCACCGCCACCGAGGAGCCACCGGCAAAGGCCGCACGTGCTCCGGGGAAGGTGGCGGTGGGATGCTTTTGCTGTTCCTCGCGACCGTCTCGTCGCCAGAGGAGGAGAGACACAGCTTGTCAGATCAGGCCACTCGGAGGCGGGCGGCGGCGGCTGCCCCTTTGGCACAGAGTTGGCGGCTCGAGGGTGTCAACCAAGGCGCGAGGTGGTGCTGGGGCCATGCGGCGTCTAGGTGCTGCATCGGCAAAGGTGCGGGCCTGATCTGGGCCGGTGCCACTACTGCAGGATTGCCTAGCAGTGGCGGGTGGGAAAAGCCCAGCAGTGCCGGGCAAGGCTCTCAGGGCTGCCTGCCACTGACCTCCCGCCACTGCTATTATGACATCAGTGGCGGGCGCGGGTGCCCGCCACTGGTGGGCGTATTGTAGTGGCGGGCGGGAACCATTGCCCGCCACAACTGTTCTCTCTGCCCACCGCTACAGTTCGTAGCAGCAGTGGCATGCACTAATGGCGCCCGCCACGGGTAGTGGTCTAGGCCTATAGAAGAATTGCTGCCACGGCAGTGTTTTTTGCTGCCGTGGCAGCATTTTAATGACGCGGTTAAAGTATTTTTCACTTGATCATCACATTGCAATACAAATATAGAATGTTGTTTCAGCATTCAAACAATCATGCACATGCATACAGTATATCATTACAACAAGTAATAGTGAAGCAAAGCAGTGAGTATAAAAAGTGCGGGGAAACAAACATGCATGTCTCAACACATAATCAATAGTTTCTGAAGCTGTTTTGAAAAATTATCTTTATCGACTTGGCTAGTCGCTGGCAATCGATGGCCGAAATGTGTCTTCGACTCGGTGTAGTCGTTCTTCATCTGATTCTGGCTGACAGTGGAACTTCCTATCCTCAATTACAACTTCCTTGTTGATGATTTTGGCCAACACCTTTAGGATGCGCTCAGGCTCACTTAATAATTCCCCTATGTCCATGTCCTTCTCCATCTCCTCGGACCACTTGATGATCTGGCTATGATTTCGCAAATATTGACTTTTCTTCAAAAAGTCGTTCATGACGGTGATGGCAAAGTAGATAGACATATGGGAGGTTTTGACATTTGGTTCATGATAGCAACAAGCCCTAGTGATGAACTTGAATTCTGAATACTATGTTACTGTGTTGTTGAAGTTCTTACACTTGCGTAGAGCATCATTTAGAACCTCCTTCAATTTTGTCCATTGCTTCTGAGGGTCTCTCTTTGAATCGAAGAGATAAGCCAAGCCCTGCATCGGCAATAGTGCGATTATGATCCAATGTCGGTCGCTGCGCAATAAAACGAAAAAATTAGCATGGATGAGATCAAACCAGAAGGTCAACTATATATATATGTTTCATAATAAATGAGTGAACATTAACTCCTTACTTGTCGCGGAATGGCAATATAAAGGTGTCCTTTTGCGGATGAGTCGTAATCATGCACGGGAACAGGTAGTCTGAGATGAGCTCCTGGCTAATTTTGGATTCCAGGTTGTGGCAGTGCATGTAAAAAGGATCTGGTAAAGATACTTTACTATGCCGGAGCAGAGGATCTGAAGCTCGATGAAGTGCCCGAAGCCTCATTAACTCCGGGGAGAGTGCACTCACATAGAAGATATTTCCATGGATCACCTCATTAAATGGCAGATCAATTTTATCGGCCGGAAACTGAAGGACGAAATTATAACCATGTAGAACCTTGGCTCTGTAACCTTGTTGATCTTCTTTTGATCTACGTACCACGTCGTCATGTAGAACATTAAGATCGCTCGAGAGGGTCCTCATCGTAGAGTCCGATAGTGACGGTTCGCCGGGCTTATACTATTCTATTTATGTCCTTCGGGGAAGACAATTGGCACAGGTGGCTTGTCTGCGGATGGTCCGCAATCAGCACATAGATCCTTATGCGCTGATTGCAGAGTATCCTGGGCTATGTCTCTGGTGCCGACAAAGTTGAAAAGGGGGGCAAGGTTCCCGAAGGCGGGATCGCTGTCAGTACCAGAGAATCCGTGGGGACTAATCTCCTCTATATCACTGAGTGGCCACTTAAGCAGGTGGCCCCGTGTCACTTGTCCTAACATAGTGATGCCTTCTTCAGGGGGGGTGAGGCAACGACCATAACTCAAAGCCCGACATTACGTTCTGCACCAGCACCCTCGTCATGTCCAGTGGCAGGACGACCCCGTGCATCATTCTAGTACCATCTGTTAACGGAATTATTTGCCCCTTGGCAACCCTCATCGACACGCCGTTCACTTTGGCTAGCAGCCAGCATGAAACATCTTGCGGTGCTCGTGGCTGTTGGGTGCTACTATATAGATGATGCTGGGTAGGACTTGGCGTGCCTTGCGGAAATATTTCAGCTAACTTTTTTTGAATTGTTGCAGCTACTTTCGCATCTACTTTGGCGTCGATCTTGTCATCAACCCTGTTTTTCCTTCTATATTTTTTTAACTCTTTGGTCTGGGGATAGGCCTGGTCCCACAGCATCATACCCGCGCCCAAAACACGGCCAGTCTTTGGCTTCCCGTCAACCCCAAAGCCCTCGTTCACAGCCCGTGTAAGATGGTCGTCATACCTATAGCCGTACGGAGATTCTTCAGGACCGGGTCCAAATTCCTCCTTCATTTTTCTCTAGAAAAAAATACATAAGTTGTTGTAAACGATTTTAGTATGGTGATAATTGTAGTAGGTACTCAATTATTAGTCTTCAGTGACGTCACCAGGTTCTCCTTCGTCGAGCGAAGTTGCGGCATCGGGAGGACCAACTCGTTAGTAACTGGGTCTCGGACTGCACAGGCCCTGAGGAAACGGAAGTCACGAGGATGATCTCGATGTTCCAAGAATGGAGGTGGTTTACCAGCGGCTTCAAAGTCCGCGGCTTCCTTCTCCCACTTGGGTGTTGCACCTTTGTAACCACCAGGGCCTAGACGGTGGTCACCTAGCAACTGTTTCCGTAAAATATAGAAATGATCGCTGATCTCCTTGCTTGACTCGCTTTCGGATGATTGACAAAACTTCAACCATTCATCGAGATCCATATTGGGATTGAGCCGCTTAATGGTCTCGAAGTCCTTACCCAGGAGATTGCAACGGGCACTGCTCTTCCAGTCCCTAAACATCGTCGGCCATTTCGAGAGGGCATACTCTTCGGCCTTCTTTTTTGGAGTCAGGCGAAAATGCATAACTCCGGTGTAACGCTTGGACTAGCTTCTCCTTTTCTCCGCCGAAATCCTTGCAACCGATCAGGACGTTATTTCACAAGATGCAACCTAGCATTTTGCTATACGTCTTTGCCGCGGCATCTGGGGCGACGGGCTCTCCTTTTGGGCCAACTTGGGTTATTGTAATGATACCTTCATGAAGCTTGTTCGGTTCCCTAGCCTTACACCTGCTCTTGTTGCTGGCGGCGGTGCTGGATGAAGTCCCATCCGTGTGGCTCGTTTCTCCTCGCCCGATGGGCGGTTCTTCATGTTGGTCGTCGCCCGTCTCCACGTTAGCGGCGCCCATCTCGACGTCAGGGTTATTGTAGTTGAGTTCCTCTTGAGATGATGCTCCGGCGTGGGGATCCATTCGTCGAACTGCAAAATTGTGACAAAGAGTTATTATCGAAACATAAAAAAAGAAATAACGATTACAAATTTCGGCATGACCTTTGCTAAAAGTAGGGCATATTGAGTGCCAGAAATTTGACGAAACGGAAATTAATCAACGTTTCGTCAGAACATTGGCACTCATATTAAGTCCTGCAAATAAACCAACAATTTTGTGGTCGTAAAAACATTATATCGACCAGTGAAGGTATTTCATCGAACACCTTGCATTGCTCAAATAATGGTGTGCATGTTACTTGGAGGAGACGGGCCAGCCGCAATATATATGTACCTCGGTGGGAGACGGGTCGGCGGTGGCGGTGCTGTTCGAGTAGAGGAGCGCGCCGGTGACGGTGTTGGAGGAGACCTAGGGGGGCGGCGGCGGTGTCGGAACAGAGGGGGCACGCGACGGTGCCCCGCGGTGGCGGCCTCTCCCAAGGCGAGCAAGCACGGTCGGCGAGCACGCGGTAGCGGCAGGGACGGCGGCGCCGGAGGCGAGCACGCAGGCCGGCGAGGTCTACGGCTCGCGGCAGCGGCGGCGGCTAATTCGGTGAGAGGGCACGGTAGAGAGATGCGACGCGGTTTGAATGAAAACTTCCTAAGGTAGGTGAGGGAGAGGCGGGCGATTTGGGATCGTAAACTTGTGGCGGGCTTCGCAAAATGCCCACCACCGCAAAGTGCCGACATGGTGGGCGAACAGGAGCGCTTGCCAACGCAAATCTCTGACGTGGCGGCCAACCTACTGTGCACGCCACCGCAAACATTTTTTTTTATGTTTATCCTTCTAATCTATCCATCTTCAATTACAGCAGTAGAACGAACACCAGAAATAATAAAGTTTACATCCAGATTCGTGGACCACCTAGCTAGGAAACCCCGTGCTAAAAATTTGCAGTTTTTTGAGTTGGTTTGCTATTTTCGCGGCATTAATTGAATTTCGGGCAACTAAAAAGCGGGGCAAAAAGCGTTGGGCGTGCTAACGACGTCGGAATGGGATGAAACTTTGCATGGTTTCTTCATTGGTCGCCTGTAGGGTGTGCTAAAAATTTGAGATCGTTACGACAAAAACTTGATGCACATCGTGTACCAACCGGACACTCTTTCACCAAGTGTAAGGGTTTCAAACGAAAACAGCCGCCTCATACACACAATTCATTTCTTTAAAAAACATTGAACTTAAAACTTTTTCCATGAGCAATAGACGCTATATGAAGCCCCGTGCTAAAAATTTGCAGCTTTTTGACTTGGTTTGCTATTTTCGCGTCATTAATTGAATTTCTGGCAACTAAAAAGCCGAGCAAAAAGCGTTGGGCATGCTAACGACGTCGGAATGGGATGAAACTTTGCATGGTGTCTTCATTGGTCGCCTGTAGGGTGTGCTAAAAATTTGAGATCGTTACGACAAAAACTTGATGCACATCATGTACAAACCAGACAATCTTCCACCCAGTGTAAGGGTTTCGAACGAAAACAGCCGCCTCACACACACAATTCATTTCTTAAAAAAAAATTGAACTTCAAACTTTTTTCATGAGTAATAGACGCTATTGGAAGCCACGTGCTAAAAATTTGCAGTTTTTTGAGTTGGTTTGCTATTTTCGCGGCATTAATTGAATTTCTGGCAACTAAAAAGCCGGGCAAAAAGTGTTGGGCGTGCTAGCGACGTTGGAATGGGATGAAACTTTGCATGGTGTCTTCATTGGTCCCCTGTAGAGTGTGCTAAAAAGTTGAGATTGTTACGACAAAAACTTGATGCACATCGTGTACAAACCGGACACTCTTCCACCAAGTGTAAGGGTTTCGAATGAAAACAGCCGCCTCACACACAATTCATTTCTTAAAAAAAATTTGAACTTAAAACTTTTTCCATGAGTAATAGATGCTATTGGAAGCCCCGTGCTAAACATTTGCAGTTTTTTGACTTGGTTTGCTATTTTCGCGGCATTAATTGAATTTTTGGCAACTAAAAAGCCGGGGAAAAAGCATTGGGCGTGCTAACAACGTCGGAATGAGATGAAATTTTGCATGGTGTCTTCATTGGTCACATGTAGGGTGTGCTTAAAATTTAAGATCGTTACGACAAAAACTTGATGCACATCGTGTACAAACCGGACACTCTTCCACCAAGTGTAAGGGTTTTGAACGAAAACAGCCGCCTCACACACACAATTCATTTCTAAAAAAAATTGAACTTAAAATTTTTTCCATGAGTAATAGACGCTATTGGAAGCCCCGTGCTAAAAATTTGCATTTTTTGAGTTGGTTTGCTATTTTCGCAGAATTAATTGAAGGTTAGCTTACGTGTGGCGGGCACCTACCAGTACCCGCCACTGCTAACTTCTGGATTTTTTTTTGCGCGTGTCACCACATTTTATCTGTGGCGGGCACAAGTATTGCCCACCACTGCTAACTTCTGGATATGTAAAATTTATTTTTTGCGCGGGTCACCACAGTTTATGAGTGGCGGGCGCACTCATTGCCCGCCACTGCTAACTTCTGGATATGTAAATCTTATTTTTTGCGCGGGTCACGACAATTTACGAGTGGCGGGTGCACTCATTGCCCGCCACTAACGCCCACCGTGCCAGTGGCGGGCACCTACCGCTGCCCACCAGTACTCACTTTCACTATGCGAACAAATCTGGGGGGGTTCTCTTGTGGCGGGAAGCCCTACAAGCCCGCCACTGCTATGCTGATAGCAGTGGCGGGTATTTTTTGCTACCCGCCACTGCTGAATTTCCAAAATAGCACTGGCTGGTGCCTGCGTGTGCCCGCCACTAATTTGTGTTCACCTATAAGCCATTTCCCAGTAGTGTGCGTGTGGGTGGCGGCGCGGTGCTTTGCCAGCAATCGGGCATGGACGCGGGACCTTCCCGCTGTTGTGCGTCGCCTCTCCTGTCGTGGTGGTCACGGGAAGTTCCCGGCTCCACGGTGGTGGCTGTTTTGGGAGGCCCAATCTGCGCCATGCTGGTTTGCGGCCGACGCAGGTGGTGGTGTCGCGGCCGCGGTCGTCGTGGCTCATGCACTAGTAGAAAAACTACTTTACGTGAGATACATTAGTCCCGGTTTGTAAACGGACCGGCACTAATGTGACCATTAGTGCCGGTTCCAACGGCTAGGCGAGCGGGCATCATTAGTCCCGGTTCGTGTTGAACCTCTAGTACCGGTTCGTGCCACGAACCGGGACTAAAGAGGTGGTGGCAGGCTGGTGTCAGGCTGGGGCCCCACCAATCCCTTTAGTCCCGGTTCGTGGCACGAACCGGTACTAGAAGCTCACATTTAGTCCTGGTTTGTGCCACAAACCGGGACTAAAGAGGTGGTGGCAGGCTGGTGTCAGGCTGGGGCCCACCAATCCCTTTAGTCCCGGTTCGTGGCACGAACCGGTACTAGAAGCTCACATTTAGTCCCGGTTTGTGTCATGAACCGGGACTAAAGGTTTTCCTATATAAACCCTCCGTCCAGCCCGCGATCGACCTCTCTGTTCTTCCCCTTTTCCTCTCCTCTCTGTTCTTCCCCAAAGCTCGAGCTCATCCTTCATTTTGCCCAAGATTTGTCAAGATTTGAAGGCCCCCCATCCATCCAAGTGATCACAAAGGTTAGCAACTTTGTCCTTTCATCTCTCATTGGTAGATTAGCTCTTGCAATGCTCTATAAGTATAGTGATTTGTGGGTTTTAGTTTGGGAGTAATTATATGTGGTAGTTTATATGATTTATATGCAATTTGAGCTCAAATTAACTCTTAGTTTGTATATGTAGGTGTGGTTTACTTAGTGCCTTCCCGTCCCCGTCCTAACCACCGTTGATCGCCCACACCGTCCCGTCCCCGGCACCACCTTGGTGAGCATCTTGTTCTTATCTTTTTTATATAAAAAAAATCATGTTTGTGTGATTTAGATATATAGTTACTTGTATAATTTTCTTACCCGTACGTTGTTTGTTGTACATAGTGCCATGACTTTGATATCCGGCCCCGTCGGCCCTCGTCCGGTTTATGATTCGGATGTTGTATATTCTCTTTTATAACTATTTGTTGCATTTCGTGTTTATGACAAATTATGCCCATCAAGTTGACATAGATATTTTTATCTAGGAGGTATGTGAACCGGAAATTGCAACCGACCCTCTTGTCGAGAGGTTAAATTTAGTTGAAAAAGAAAACGAGTATTTGAAAGAAAAATTGAAAAGAATTGAAGAAGAGAAGATGAAACTGGAGTTGTATGTTGCCGATGTCGTCGATAATCACATGATCAAGATGGATGCAATGCGCTTGAAGATTAGAAAATTTAAAAAATATGCCATTGATAGTGAGGCTTGGTATCACTATGTTGTTGGATCAATTGTTACCTTAGTTGCGATCTTGATTGCATTTGTTGTTGCATTTAAATGCTTTAGCTAGAGAGTTTGTATGTTGTTTTATGAGAACAAGTGTGTATGAACTTTATGTATGAACTTGTATTAATTTGGTCTTTTCGGTGTTGTGTAATGAAGATGAGCCGGCAATGGATGTACGATGACCGATGCTCTCCCCAGTTCATTAATGGCGTGCGTACTTTTCTGGTTGCGGCTGAGGCAAACAAGCGGGCGGATGGTTTTATGTATTGGCTGTAAGAATGATCGAAATTACTCTAACTCAAGAACCATTCACGTCCACCTGTTTGAGTCCGGTTTCATGTCCGGCTATAACTGTTGGACCAAGCACGGAGAAAGAGGGGTCCTAATGGAAGGGAATGAAGAAGAAGAGGATGACGACAGCTATCCTGGCCATGGGTTCCTTGAATACGATGGTACAACAATGGGGGAAGAAGCTGAGCCGGCAATGCGGGAAGAAGCTGAAGAAGAGGCATCAGATGAGCCCACTGATGATCTTGGTCGGGCCATTGCCGATGCAAAGAGAAACTGCGCAAGTGAAAAGGAGAAGCTGAAGTTGCAGCGCATGTTAGAGGATCACAAGAAATTGTTGTACCCAAATTGCGAAGATGACAAGAAAAAGCAGGGTACCACACTGGAATTGCTGCAATGGAAGGCAGAGAATGGTGTATCTGACAAGGGATTTGAAAAGTTGTTGATAATGTTAAAGAAAAAGCTTCCAAAGGACAACGAATTGCCCGACAGTACGTACGAAGCAAAGAAGGCTGTCAGCCCTCTAGGATTAGAGGTGCAGAAGATACATGCATGCCCTAATGACTGCATCCTCTACCGCGGTGAGTATGAGGATTTGAATGCATGCCCGGTATGCGGTGCATTGCGCTATAAGATCAGCCACGATGACCCTGGTGATGTTGAGGGCGAGCGCCCCAGGAAGAAGATTCCTGCCAAGGTGATGTGGTATGCTCCTATAATACCACGGTTGAAACGTTTGTTCCAAAACAAAGAGCATGCGAAGTTGATGCGATGGCACAAAGAAGACCGTAAGAAAGACGGGAAGTTGAGAGTACCCGCTGACGGATCGCAGTGGAGAAAAATCGAGAGAAAGTGGAAGGACTTTGCAGATGATGCAAGGAACGTATGGTTTGGTTTAAGTGCAGATGGCATTAATCCGTTTGGGGAGCAGAGCAGCAATCATAGCACATGGCCTGTGACTCTATGTATCTATAACCTTCCTCCTTGGTTGTGCATGAAGCGGAAGTTCATTATGATGCCAGTGCTCATCCAAGGCCCCAAGCAACACGGCAACGACATTGATGTGTACCTAAGGCCATTAGTTGAAGAACTTTTAGAGCTGTGGAGTATAGAAGGTGTACGTGCGTGGGATGAGCACAAACAGCAGGAATTTGACCTGCGAGCGTTGCTGTTTGTAACCATCAATGATTGGCCTGCTCTCAGTAACCTTTCAGGACAGACAAACAAGGGATACCACGCATGCACGCACTGTTTAGATGATACCGACAGTATATATTTGGATAAATGTAAGAAGAATGTGTACCAGGGACATCGTCGATTTCTTCCGAGCAGGCATCCCGTAAGAAAGAAAGGCAAGCATTTCAAAGGTGAGGCAGATCACCGGAAGAAGCCTCGCCACCGTACTGGTGATGATATACTTGATATGTTCAAGGATTTAAAAGTAATCTTTGGAAAGGGTCCTGGCGGACAATCTGTTCCGAATGACGCTGACGGACGCGCACCCAGGTGGAAGAAGCAATCTATATTTTGGGACCTACCCTATTGGAAAAACCTAGAGGTCCGCTCTGCAATCGACGTGATGCACGTGACGAAGAATCTTTGCGTGAACCTGCTAGGCTTCTTGAGCATGTATGGGAAGACAAAAGATACATCGGAGGCACGGGAGGACCAGCAACGTATGCACGGAAAAGACGGCATGGATCCAAAGCAGTATCAGGGTCATGCCAGCTACACTCTTACCAAAGAAGAGAAGGAAATCTTCCTCGAATGCCTGCTCAGTATGAAGTTCCCGTCTGGCTTCTCGTCGAATATAAAGGGAATAATAAATATGGCAGAGAAAAAGTTCCAGAACCTAAAGTCTCATGACTGCCACGTGATTATGACGCAACTGCTTCCGGTTGCATTGAGGGTGCTTCTACTGGAAAACGTTCGATTAGCCATTGTGAAGCTATGTGCATTCCTCAATGCAATCTCTCAGAAGGTAATCGATCCAGAAATCATACCAAGGTTAGAGAATGATTTGGTGCAATGTCTTGTCAGTTTCAAGTTGGTGTTCCCACCATCCTTCTTCAATATCATGACGCACGTCCTAGTTCACCTAGTCGAAGAGATTGCCATTCTGGGTCCTGTGTTTCTACACAATATGTTCCCCTTTGAGAGGTTCATGGGAGTCTTAAAGAAATATGTTCATAACCGTGCTAGGCCAGAAGGAAGCATCTCCAAGGGCCATGACACAGAGGAGGTCATTGAGTTTTGTGTTGACTTTATTCCTGACCTTAAGCCGATTGGTGTTCCTGAATCGCGGCATGAGGGCAGACTGGGTGGAAAAGGCACGCTAGGAAAGAATTCAGTAATATGCCATGACGAGCATTCTTGGGCACAAGCACACTACACAGTTCTACAAAGTTCCGCCTTGGTGGCTCCGTATATCGAGGAACACAAGAATATTCTACGCTCCAAACACCCGGAGCAGTCCGACGACTAGATTACACATGAACAAACGGGGACTTTCGCCGGTTGGTTGCAAACACGTCTCATGCATGACGACACTGTTGCAGATGAGCTGTACTTGCTGTCCAAGTTACCATCTTCGACTATATTGACTTTCAAAGGGTACGAGATAAATGGGAATACATTTTACACGATCGCCCAAGATAAAAAGAGCACCAACCAAAACAGTGGTGTCCGCTTTGATGCAGCAAACACCAATAGGCCAAAGGACACATATTATGGTTACATAGAGGAGATATGGGAACTTGACTATGCACGTGGTTTGAAGGTCCCTTTGTTTCGGTGCAAATGGGTCAATCTGACAGGAGGCGGGGTAAAGGAAGACCCGCAGTATGGAATGACAACAGTGGATCTCAACAATCTTGGGTACGCAGACGAACCATTCGTCCTAGCCAATGATGTGGCGCAGGTTTTCTATGTGAAGGACATGTCTACCAAGCCGAGAAAAAGAAAAGATAAGGAAGCGAATACATCATACGATGAGCCAAAGCGCCACATAGTTCTTTCAGGGAAAAGAAACATCGTGGGAGTGGAGGACAAGACAGACATGTCAGAAGATTATGAAAAGTTTCATGAAATTGCTCCCTTCACAGTGAATATTGACCCGAGCATCCAGTTAAATGATGAAGATTGTCCATGGTTACGGCGCAAAGGGACACACGCGAAGAAAAAGTTTTGTACCCAAAGATCCCACCCTGGGATGTGACCGGCTTCACTGTCATCACTTTCTTCTCTAGTGAGTTTCCGGACTTATATATCTGGAAAGTCCCACTTCGGACAAACCGGAGGGAATCTTTGTACTAGTTAGGGTACTTATGTGTTTTGGCATTTGAAACGCGAAGAAATATTATGTCCAAACAAATTATTTCATGCATTTACTGATTTTTTTGAGCTAAATGACCCTGAAATTGAAAAGCACTACAAATGAACTCTGAAAAGGTTGAAAGTTGGCATGGTATCATCATTTCACCCACATAGCATGTGATAAAAAGTTGAGAGGGTTACGGCAAAAACTGGATGCACTTCGTGTACAAAATGGACAATCTCTTTCGAAGTATATCAGGTTTCGGACGAAAACTCATCTGTTACAAAGGCATTTTATTTTTTTAAATAACCTAAGAATTACCAATTTGAATATAATGATAAAACACACTAATATTAAACAGCGGAAAAAAGAATCACTGAAAAATCTATTTTTAAAGTAAAGTTATTCACAAACTAGTGATTCACACAAAATGCAAATAATTCAAATTTAAACTATCCAATTTTGAAAACTACTGGCACTAACAGAAAGTTTATAATTTTTTTTACCTAAAGCAAAAAGATTCACAAAGAAACTCTAAATAAAGCAAAAAACAACTCAGAAACAAAAGAAAATAAATAAAGCATAAAAAAATGAAAAATAAATAAATTAAAAAAAAGCCCGCCTACTGGGCCAACACGGCCTGCATACGACTAGAAACCCAACCTCTAGTTGGGCCATGCAGGCCCGCCAGGCCCAGTAGGCCCAACAGGGCAGCGAAGGTGCGGTATGCCCGGAAGGCCTGCTTTAGAGAGGAGCTCGAAGCAGCAGCCGCGGCGGGGCTTATAAACCAGTGCGGCTGCCCTTCGCTGGGCGAGGTGGGACTAAACTTCCTGCACCGCGGCTGTGGCAGCACGAGACCTTTAGTCACGGTTGGTGGCTCCAACCGCGACTAAAGGGGGGCCTTTAGTCCCGGTTGGAGCCACCAACCGCGACTAAAGGTCTCGCTTCCCGCCGCTTGGCCTGGCAAAAATTGACCTTTAGTCGCGGTTGGTGCCTCCAACCGGGACTAAAGGCCTCCGCATATAAATACAGCACTTGAAATTTTTTCAGTTTCTCTCTGCTTTTGACCACTACACAGAGGAGATCGCCGCCCCCGACGTGCCGCCCCCGACGCGCCGCCCACGCCGCGCCCGCGCCCACCTGCCCTGACGCCGTCGCCGTCCCCGACGCGCCGCCCACGCCGCGCCCGCGCCCGCCTGCCCCGACACGCCGTCCCGCCGCCCCTCCTCGACCTCGCGCGCCGTCGCCATCGCAGTCGCCGTCGCCGACGACTCGCCTCGCCTCGCCGGCCGTCGTTGCCCCGATGTGAGCCCCTGCCGCCATGGCCGCCCCTCCCATCGAGCCCGCACACACACACACACATGCATGAACACACACACACACACACATTCTTATTTTCTGTTTTTCTGTTTCTTAGTTTTTTATACTTTTAGTTATAGAAATGTTAGATGAAGTGTTAGATATATAAATGTTAGATGAATTTTTTTTAGTTTTTTATACTTTTAGTTATAGCTAGATAAATGTTAGATATAAAAACGTTGAGGAATTTTGACATTTGATCCAATGTATAGCAATTAGTATTTGCAAAAGTTGCATATTTTAATGTTGTATTTGCAAAAGTTTGTTATGTATTTGCAATTAGTATATGTATGTATATAATAGATTCTCTTAGTCCTTTAAGAGATTTATCAAGAATGCCCCCATTATGGATGTGCACAAGTTGATCCAATTTTTTTTTCTGATCTCATGCATCTACCCTTCTATATGTCACGTTTTGTCTAGTGTCAAAGTATTGAATAAATTCATGGCTTCATAATTAGCCGGAAGTAACAGGCGCATGATGGTACGAAGTTTTTCAAAGTTGTTTTGGAACGGAGTTCTTGATAGAATAATTAGCTTTTTGGTACGAAGTTCAGCAAAGGCCTTCCAAATAGCGATATTCGGAAGGCTCTTGCTGAACTTCGTACCAAAAAGCTAATTATCCTATCCGGGACTCCGTTCCAAAACAACTTTGGACAGCTTCGTACCATCATGCGCCTGTTACTTCCGGCTAATGATGAAGCCATGGTTTTTTTGAATCCTTTGACACTAGACAACGTGACATATAGAAGGGTAGATGAGATCAGGAAAAATATGGACCATTTTCTGCACATCCACAATGGCGCCATTTTGTTAAATCCCTTAAAGGTTAAGAGAACCCGTTATGATTCTAAAGGTTCCTCGTATATAAGAAATCACAATCAAGCATTTAAAAAATGTTAAATTTGCATAGAATTTGTTCTCGACGTCAACGATGCCCGGCCCGCATCCTCGTCGTCGACTCGTTCGCGACGACGTCCTGCTTCAGAGGCGCCACGTTCGGGACTGGGCTCCGCCGGGCTGGCACTGGGAGGTGCTACTTTCAGGGGCGCGCAGCTTGGTGAGGAACCCGGCCCCGGGTCCCGTCGTCGACCCGGAGCTTCTTTGGTGGCGTTCGCGTGGGCCACTTTCAGTGCGGAGGCAGCCGGCCCCGCCGAAGGTGGTACGTCGCCGTGTCAGGGAGGAGGACGAGCACGTCCGTCGCTACATGGATGCGTTGGATGTCAGGTTCTCCAATACCTGGCAGGTTCTTCAGGGATCTCACCCGAGCTATGATCCTCTGATGGTTCCTTTTCTTTGGGTGTCCACCGCCCGCGCCTCAGGAACCGCGGGTGAACTAGATTCTTCGATAATATTCGATCTGTATTAGCTAGTGATGTTATATATATATGATAATATTCGAGATGTATTAGTGATAATACTCGAGATGTATTCGAGATTATATTCGAGACGATGTATTCGAGATTATATTATTCGATAATATTCGAGACGATGTATTCGAGATTATATTCGATGATGCATATTATCTGGATTATTCGAGATGCATATTATCTACTATGATTCAGTTTTTCCTTATTGATTGCATGCATTCTAATTTGAATACTAAATTGTTTTATCTTTCTTCTGGATTAGTTAAATAAAAGCTATGGACAATACCGGCAGAGAAGGAGAAGATGCTCTGTTCGACATCATACGCTCCCCGAGCCCAGATGATCATGATGACGGCTCCCAATATCTGAACCCTTCGGGTGAGGGTATGATGTTTGATGAAGACGAACGAATAGATGAAGGCGACAACAATGATGACGAAGGAAATGTTCTTCAAATAACAAAGACCGGCGAGCTAGAGGTATATTTATTATATAAGCCATCCGGTGATCATTACATGTATTAATTGATTTGTATATATTAACGAATCGATCTTTCTTCTTTTAGACCTCTGGATCGAGCAAATCTTCTACAAGCGGCAGGGCAGTTCGAGGCCCGGCCAAAAGGTTGCAGGCTGGCGTAAAGTACAACATCGATGCCATCAAATCAAATGGCGAACCGCTTGAACCTAAGAAGAATGCGACCAAGTTCACTCGTCAATGCGGAGTTATTGTCAGGGACCAAATCCCGATCTCCGTTCAAGAATGGAAAAAGCCAGCAAAGGGAGATTCAGGAGTTACTTTTGTCGACGAAAGAGCAAAAGATCTGCTTTGGGAATCGCTCATGTCACATTTCACACTACCAGATCATTTGACAGATGCAGATCTGGCGAAAGTCAGGAAGAGTGCTCTTAAGAAGAAGGCGATAGCATTCAACAACCACAAGAAAAATATATGGGCCGCGTACGTCAGAGCAGGAAAGCGGACTCCAGAATTCAATGGAACACTGGAGAAGGCAAAAGATCACTGGGACGATTTCGTGAAGTTCAAGGAATCGGAACTAGCTCAGGAACGGTCGAGACAAAACAAGATTAATGCTGCGAAAAGGAAGTGGCACCATACTCTGGGGCCAGGTGGCTACCAGGTGGCCCTGCCTAAGTGGGATCTCGCTGAGCAAAAGATGATGGATGCAGGGGTCACTCCAGTTACATTGGACTGGCCCCCCAGGTGCAGGACTTGGTTTTATGCGCATGGGGGGAAGTTGGACCCAGAGACAGGGCTGATTATGGAGCGGGCAAGTCTTAAAAAAGCTCAGGACGATTTACTTGTTGCAATAGAAGAAGCTCGAACGGGGGTGTTCACGCCCAACAGAGAGAACGACGAGCTTACGCGCGCCCTGAAGAATCCTGAACACCCGGAAAGAACACGAGGCAAAGGCGTTGTTCTGTGGTTTGAGGGGTTTGCGGATTGGAACGCCGATTACAGAAGCCGTGCGAGAAAGAAGCAGCAGGAGGAGCAGAAGAGGAAGCTGGAGGAGGAGAAGAGGAAGGAGGAAGCACTCTTCCTTCAAGGCCTATACTCTAGTCACTTGGAGTTGGAACGCGCTTTCAAGCGGCAGCAGGAGCAGCTCGACTCACTTAGCCAGGAAAGGGCGTCTCAGCGGCAGCAGGAGCAGATCGATCCAGCATTGGATAGCACCGTCCCATCTATGCCGAGAAGCAGCGTGGGTTCCACCCCGGCCGATGATGCACTGCTGGCTAGATACCCTGTGGATGATATCAAAGATAGGACTACTTGTGAGCTACGCATAAAAGTGAAGAACCTACCCATGAAGGTGGCGGACGGCTATGCTTTAACAAATCCCCCTGAAGCAACCTTCCATTGCAATCCGATTCCAGCTGGCTATGCTCGTGTCGGGGTTGATGAAGTGATGTCAGGATATTACGAGCTACAGCTTGACATTCCTGGAGGTGACGAGGAGAGCACACTGGGAGAGGCCATACATCGTATCATTCTATGGAAGAAGGATTGCATCGTCTTTCCAAGGCCACCGACTCCTGCTGCAACAAGTCCGCCGCCGCGTCAGTCGACTCCTCCTCCTCCAAGTCCGGGACCGCGTCAGCCGACTCCTCCTCCTCCAAGTTCGGCACCGCGTCAGCCGACTCCTCCTCCACCAAGTCCGGCACCGCGTCAGCCGACTCCTCCGCCTCCAAGTCCGGCACCGCGTCAGCCATCTCCGCCGACGCAGCGGGCTCCGCCGCCTAGGCAAGAGCGGAAGAGAGGCGCCGCAGCTACGGCGGCTAGCGGTACAACAGGCAAGAAATACAAATATGGTCCAAGCCTCAAGCCTCTTCCGAAAATGCCTTACCACCTGACTGAGGAGGAAAGCAAAGCCGAAGTGGCTGCCCAATTGAAGGCCCATTTTGGACCGAAACCGCCCCCGCCGCCAAAGGAGAAAGTACCTGAGGATGTCATACAACACTTTATTGATAATGCTCAACCGGCTGTCAAGCATACGGACTCAGACTATGAGCGTTGTATCAAGAAGTCATATCAGGCACAACAAAAGAAGGAGTCGAGCTCGAGCTCGAGCCAAGCAGTTGGCAAAAAAGCGGGAAAACTGTTCCCCAGCTGGGAGAACAGGCAGTGCAATCGATCCCCCCGCTCATTGTACAAACACATGTGAGTACCGCCCATCAGCTGGTAATAACCGACGATCATAAAAGGCAGGTTAAAGAGGCCGGTCTCACTGTTGAACAACTCCTAGGCACCGAAGAACTCCCCGTGTTTAAAGAGGAGGAACTAAAATGGAAATATGTCCGCGGCCAACCTCTGGTCAAGCCTGAGCAGGTCCCGCTTCTACCAACGAGAATGTACAATTTGCATAAGTGGTACATGCAAGAAGCAGCAAAGACCGATCGAGACTCCCTCATGGTGAAAGTCAAGGAAAAGCATTACTTCCATGCAAAAGATTTGTGGGTTGAGTTTGAAGAGATGTTTCAGTTATTCAATCAAGACGCACTCGACAAATCTATCGTCAGTTGCTATTGTCTGTAAGTGATTTCTTTCTGTAATTTAAGTCTCTAGCTAGCTGTGCTCGTTCATTACCTGTAATTATCCTCACTATATTCTTTTTTGTGGTATTATGCAGAATGAAGATTGATGAAATGGAAAAAGCTGGACGCTATGGTATTGGGTTCATTGACCCAAATACGATTAATCAAAAGACATGGCCAATTGAATGGTCGAGAGAAGACACAGAGATCAGCTTGCTAGAGTTTTTGAAGCGACTAAACACCCAACCAGAAATACTACTTCCTTACAACTTCGGGTGAGTGTTACTATATATTGTACTACAAATTCTATGTTTGCTTACTAGATGTTAATAAGTGTAGTTGATGAGTTATGCACATGCCCGCTTAATTATACAAACATGTGCGCATGCAGTTTCCACTGGATCTTGTTAATCATTGAAGTTGACAAGGGAAAAGTTCAAGTACTGGACTCACTATATAAAGAGCCATCCGAATACGAAATCGTGAGGGGGATGGTCGACAGGTAATTTCAATCATTATCGCACTATGTCGGCCTCTTTAGTTCATTTCCTGATATCAACTAATTAATAACTCCTTTATTCATTTTCTTTGCCGGCGGGCAGGGCTTGGCAAAAGTTCATCAAAGAGGTCCCCGGCGAATGGAAAGAACGGCTGAAATGGGTGCGACCCAAGGTGATTAAGTAGTACTCTCTCCGTCCGAAAAAGCTTGTCTCTCAAATGGATGTATCTAGCACCAAGTTAGTGCTAGTGCTAGATACATCCATTTGAGGCACAAGCTTGGGACAAGCTTTTTCGGACGGAGGGAATACTAGCTAGCTTGATTAATTCTAGTTTCAATACCATTATCATGCTTGATTAATTATTATCTGATTGAATTTTATTCTCGTAAAGTGGCTGAGCCAGGCGCCGGGGAATAATTTATGCGCATACTACGTTTGCGAGACCATTCGCATGATGACGTCCGAAATGGAAAAATCTGAAAGACAACGTTGGGTACGTTTGCCAGAACACTATCCACAATTTTTTTATCATGATCTAATATATATACACACAACTAATATATTCATCTTGATCTCCTTCTTTAAAGCTGTGGGAGATGCGGGGCAAGCTCCTACCAACGGATCGCGTACGAGCAATTCAAGAGGAAATAGCGGGATTTTTGCTCGACCAGGTCATAGATCCCAAAGGAGAATTCCATTACAAGCTGTAATGCCTGCATGTAATGATCCGCAAATTGTAGGAGAAATTGTATATACCAAATTGTATATATATATGTGTATGTGAATGGTCGTACGAGAAATTCGATGATATATATATGATCGGTTCTACGAGAAATTCTATTTATATATATATGCATAACGTGTACAGTATGTAGTAGCGTAAAATATGTTTGAAATGAAAAAGAATTAAATGGAAAACACAAAATTAAAAGGAAAAATAAACCATAAACCCCTAAACCCCTATACCTTTTAGTCCCGGTTGGTATTACCAACCGGGACTAAAGGCCACCAAGCCCCCGGCGCGGGCTCGTGCCACGTGGTGCCTTTTAGTCCCGGTTGGTGTTACCAACCGGGACTAAAGGTCCCCCAGCCCCCGGCGCTGGCTCGTGCCACGTGGTGGGCCTTTAGTCCCGGGCCGTGTTGAACCGGGACTAAAGGGGGGGGCTTTAGTCCCCACCCTTTAGTGCCGGTTCCTGAACCGGGACTAAAAGCCCTTACGAACCGGCACTGTAGGCCGATTCTGCACTAGTGATGGGGCGGTGGTGTGGTGGTTGGCATTGTGGTGGTGTAGATATGCAGGTGCGCTGGATTTCTCGGTTAATCGCCCGCCATCTAGGGGAGGGCGTCGTGGCAGATTGGGGTAAAAACCCTGCTTCGACCGGAGCCGGCGATGGCGATGCCTGTGGGAGCCGCAATCCTCCTTGGAGGCGTCGCTGTGAGGCTGTTGTCCCTCCTTTTCCACTTCGAGGGAAACCCCTAGTCCAGGACCTCCTAGTTCGGATGATGGCGGCGCAACCCGCGTCGCGTCCCTTCTTGAAGGCATCATCTTGGAGTCAGCATGGTCGATGAGACTGATAGTTGCTTGCTGCGGGATGCGGGAGGTGGTGGAGTGGGATGGTGGTTCTCTGTCAGCGTGATCTTGTTGCTCGGCGATGCACAGGAGTGGGTCTGATTTTTCATCCGATGCCGGGTTAGCGGGGTTGTTATCCTCATTGGATCACCTCGTTCCCGTATGAAACCTCTCCCTCTATGGGGTTTTGTTGGGTGGCGACCAGACGGCTAAGGTTCAACGCTCTTCTCCTTGCTTGGTCTGATGAAGATGGAAGTCGACGTCCTCCTCCTTGCTGGTTGTGCTGACGAGATTTGTGATGGCGGTCGGTTGTGGTGGTGCATCCAGCTTTAGATCGTAGGTGGTTGTGCTTATCGGGGCCTGGCAATGACATCGCTTGGTGTTGTCGAGCGGTCTACTTCTCCCCGTGTGCTCTTCTTCGGCGGTTCTTCTGGGGTTCTGCTGAATGTGTGGGTGTTTTTTCGGTTGTGTCTCTTCTCCCTTGTTTTCCCCGTGTACTCTGGTTCATTTGAACCTATCTTGTATGGAGCCGCCAGGCTTCTAGGCAAATTCGATTGAATATATTCAGATGGGGATTCACACACCCCCCCCCCCCCCCCGGGGTGACCATTCAAAAAACAAAAAAAAAAATTCTCTCTAATTTTGGTTCTCGGTGTGAAATCAACCAATGCATAAAGAAGAGGGCTTAATAAAACTGAAAAAGGAGAAGTACTTGTGTCCGTAGAAAACTAAAAATGGCTTAAGATGTATTTGTAATAACCACTTTACCTAGGGATTCGATTGCAAGTAAAAAAGTACGATGATCTGGTCGTTCTTATTTAACACGCGGAATAATTGTGAGCCAGACTGCTGGCGTCCAAGCTGATCTGTCTCAGTACTATCTACGCTGCTCATACTCACTGCTAAACACTAGAAACACCCTGGTTGGTTGTGCGCACGTGGGTGGCCCCGTGGACCATCACTCTGATCAGAGCGGCGCCCCTGCCCTTCATCGGTGAGACCAGTAGCACCAGGTAAGCTAATCCCCTCTCAAATCGAGGTTACAACAACATCGAAGATCTCTCGCCGCTGGGTTCTGTTCTTGTAGATGTTATTGTGTACTGGTCGTGGTCGATTCTTTCTTCTTCTTTAGAGTGCCTTTGATCTTTCCTTGACGGGATATGACGATCTTGGGAGCCTTTGTTGTTTCTTGGGACATGGCTCAAGATGGCAACAGGGACGAAACCCACCGGGTTTTGCTTGCCCAAACCCGTCCCCGTGAGAAAATCGCAAGCCCGTCCCCGTCTCCGTCACCGTGCACGGGGACAGTTTTTTCCCCGTCCCCTAAACCCGTCGGGTTTTCTAAACCCGCGGGGAACCCGTCCCCGCGAGCAGTTAGTGAGAGCAACAGTTTTTGAAAGAAAAACATAAGCATTTTACAGCAATAGCAGCAGCAAAAATCAGCATATTTAAGCAACAAACATAGTATATTTCAGCAGCAGCAACATAAGATAAATAGTAGCAACAAAGAATAGCATTTCAGCAGCAAACATAGTATATTTCAGCAGCAAAAAGGAGCATATTTCAGCAGCAAAATTTGAGTAAATTTCAGCACAATACAATAATATGTTTCATCAATGTTTCAGCAATAACAGTAGCTAAAAGGAGCATATTTCAGCACAATACAATAGCCCATTTCAACAACAAAGATGAGCACATTTAAGCAACAAACAGGGTCATATTTCAGCCATACATGGTTCAAGAAGATGTCCAATTACACAAGTTCTAAAATAGAATTTGTGTTCGTGTATTTAGATGGGCCTCGATGCTGGATCAGTAGATGGACGTATTTTGAGACGGGTATGTCGGGTTTCGGGTTCGGGTACTACTCAAATGAGTTTGAACCCGCGAAACATGCCGAGTTTTATAATGTACCCATCAGTGGCCCCGCGGGGTTAGAAAGACGCCCATCCCCGTCCCCTAATAGGGTAAAAACCCGCGGGGACGCGTGTTTCGGGGCCCCGTTGCCATCTTGAGACATGGCCAGCCTTTTGTTTCTGACCAACTCTCTTATGTGTCGTTCTGTCTGTGTGTTGTCTTCTCCGTTGGCTTCCCTCCGTTCGCTTTTTAATCCTCGAAAGGAGCACGCACACACCGCTTTTCTTTTCCTTTGTTCCTTCCTTTCCCCCTCGTCCTTTTCATCACTCTTTTCTCCTAGCTTTTCCCCTTCTCTCTCTCCCCAGCGCCTTGCATCAAAAGAGTAACCATGTACTGGATGTTGTAGTGGCCACAGGCGCAACTCTACAAGAGCAAGAAAACAAACAAAGTGGTGTTTTGTGTGGTGGTGGTGGTGGTGTGTATGTGTTTCTCTCTCATCTTTTCGTTCCCTTTTTTTCACCTTTTTCATTCTCCTTTTCCCCTTCCTTTAACCTCATTTTGTATCCATTTGCCTGGTTCTATGTTTTGTTGCACCATAAGAATCCTCAGACCTCAGGGTCTCATAAATCCCATACAACATGTTCTTGGCTTCTTAGTTCTTACTTACCTTAACATTGATTACTTGGCTTTTGTGACATCTAATCAAGTGCAATATGTGTCCATCAGCAGGGGCTAGGGCTTGTGAAGCCCATGGAGGAGATGATCATGGCTGGAAACCCAAATCCTAATCCTAATCCTAATGCGAATCCAAATCCACCGAGGGCTCCCGGCCCTGGTCCGCCTGTACCGGCGGGGACGGGCTCCACGGCGCGGCCGCAGAAGCAGAAGGCAATCAACTGCCCGAGGTGCAACTCCACCAACACCAAGTTCAGTTACTACAACAACTACAGCCTCCAGCAGCGGCGCTATTTCTGCAAGACGTGCCGCCGTTACTGGACCGATGGTGGAGTGCTCCGAAACCTGCCCGTGGGCAGCGGCTCACGGAAGAACAAGCGGTCGTCGCCCTCCTCTGTCGTGTCATCCATGGCCGCCTCTACCTCGGCAGCGGCGTCCGGGGCGGTTCCAGTCGGCGGGATGGGGGCCGAGAACCTGAAGCCGATGCACGAGGGCGACCTCAATCTGGCGTTCCCGCAGCACCTCCACCGCGGCCACGTCCTGCACCCGTCGGAGTTCGCAGCATTCCCTAGCTTGGAGAGCAGCAGCGTCTTCAACTCTGGAGGCGCCATGGCTGCCAACCGCCCGGGTGGTGGGAGCAGCATGGGCGTATTTTCGGCGATGCAGCTGCTGAGGAGCACAGGCTGCTACGTACCGCTGCAGCTCGGGATGCTGCCGGAGTACGCAGCCGCGGGGTTCATGCCGCTGCCACAGCACCAACACCATCAGCAGCAGCAGCAGGTTCACAACATGCTCGGGTTCTCGCTGGACACGGGAGCAGGTGGCGACGCCGGGGGTTACGGCGCGTGCAGCGCTAGGTTGCAGGGGACGCAGAAGAGCGCAACAGGAAGTTTGTTGTTCCCCTTGGAGGACTTGAAGCCGGGGGTGAACGCAGCTGGAGGAGGTGCAAGCGGCGGTGGCGGTGATCAGTTTGAGCACATCAAGGACCAAGGCGGCGGGAATAACAGCATGATCGGGAATGGCAGCAGGAATGGCGCCGGCGTTGGCGGCGGTTCATGGTAGGATGGTACATGCTGTTAACGTCCCAGGCCCAGCTCCCAACCTCCGGCATATGTTCGGACGTTTCCGGTGCGCATCGGACACACCACTACAAGCAAAGAGCCCACCACATCCCAAAAGACTAGCCTGAAGGGAGTGTGGCACTCTTCCTTATAAGGTGGTCCTAGCCCCCTCCCATATCCGAGGTGGGACTAAAGTCACTGGCAACGCCCAATGGCCAGCGTCTCTGACACATGCATGCATGGCTCATGCCTCATGCACACGCGGTTGTCAGCATGTGGACATATGGCGTTTGATCTCTCTTTGGTTGTGTCTGTTTTTTTTACTGCCGTTGGTGATCTACTTGATTTTTTCATAGGAGTTTCTTACTTAATTTCTTACATGATGAAATTACGTCTGGTTTACGGTTTAGTGACTCCAAGTACTCTTTCGTTGTTGGTGTTTTTTTACACCGGTTCCTTCTTAATTTCTTCATGTGTGTGGTGATCGACTTGGGGGGCTAACACGGCTGAGTACACAGATTAAATAAGGGGTGGTGAACTGGTGATATATGGCTTCTATTTATCTTATGCAGTTGCGCGGGTGAATGCATGTTGCAAAGGTTCAGTCAACGGAGGATTAGGGGCAGAATTGTGACTTGTGTCATCACTAGTCAGTCAACACATTGTTTTTTTTTAGTGATAGTCAGCACATTGTTCTACAATCGGTTTGCCACAGTGTGCAGAGTCCGTATAAGTTATACAGATTCGGTTTGCTGTACGCATCTACTTCCTCTGTACCTAAATATAAGTCGTTTTGGTAGGCTAGTTAGCCTACCAAAACGACTTATATTTAGGTATGGAGGGAGTAGAGGTTTACCCATTAGCAGGCCTGTTTTCACTAGCAACCGTGTATGTGCACACACGTCCAGTTTGACAGTAATATTATTTCCAAGATTGACCGCAATTAATGTTGATTCCAAAATTAATTGTGTTTAATGCAATTAATGTCGTTTCCAAATTACGATTAATGCAATTAATGTTTCCAAATTATTGATGATGTGATGGGTACATCATTGGAGCAGCGCGAGACGTTGGATATAGGTGGTTGGATGGCTCGATCAGATAATTTGGATTCAGGAACCTCGTGCTTTTATAAGTATAGTAGATAGTAGATGCAATTAATGTTTCCAAATTATTGATCATGTGATGGGTACATCATTGGAGCAGCGCGAGACGCTTGGATATAGGTGGTTGGATGGCTCATATCATTTGGATTCACCAAACTCGGTGCTTTTATAAGTAGTAGTAGTAGATAGTAGATGCAATTAATGTTTCCAAATTATTGATGATGTGATGGGTACATCATTGGAGCAGCGTGAGACGTTGGATATATGTGGTTGGATGGCTCGGATCATTTGGATTCACCAAACTCGTGCTTTTATAAGTAGTAGTAGATGATTGGTTCATTTACATCGTGATTCGTGATCAATCCAGGGCTTGGCGTCTATACTGTGTTAAAAAAAAAATTCCAGGGCTTTAGAACAAACTTGTAATATTGTATTTTATTGTCGTTTATATTATACAAATAAATTAATATATAGTTTTGCTCATCATTCACAATACGTATTTTTTTTCCTGCATCTCTGTCAACACATATCTCCCCACAATTCCTGTGCTCTTTTCTTGTAGCAGGCAGGCTATCTCTGAGCTGTCGTATGTCGCCATCATCCCAAAAGAAAGAATCTTCCAGCCATGAAAAGCACTAGTGGTTGTTGGTACGAGGAGAAAAAAGCAGCGGCATGGAAAAAGAGAGAATTTTATTTTGACAGAGGAGAAAGAGAGAATATGTATGTATGACAAGCACACCTCTCTCTCTCTCTCCCCGCGCACACACGTGAAACTATTATCATATGTTAGGTCATCTGTAAGTGCATGGCGTGCTCCTTTGTACTATCCATGACATTTTTCTAAACCAGAAGGTACCCTCAGACTCTTCACATCACCATCTTGCACGCCCCTTTGCATCCTGGCCAGGGTACATGCATGACCTCTGATATAAAGTATACTAGAGGGGAACGCGCGCTTCGCTGCGCTGTAATTCTTCCGGGGATTAGCACTTTTTTCCCTCTTTAGCTGCATGTTTCGATTGGCCGCCGCGTTTTGGTTTGTTCGAAGTTGTTCGTGCAGACGGTTGACTTTTTTTTTCCTTCACAAGGATTATCGTGGCTCGTTGCCTGGTGCGTCGTTGCGGTGTGGTTACAGGTTATCTCTTCGCTGTCAGTTGGTGGCGGGTATGCGGGTTGGTTTGCAGCTGCGTGTTTTTTTTGTTGCCATGTGGCGCTGTTGTAGGCCCATATACAATTGACCCGCGAAACACACCCTCACAGCCGAGCCCACAACCGACTCTCAACACCACGACGCACCAGGAGCCGCGAATTGGAGGGAGCTTAGTAACTTAATAGATACCAGAAATTAGCTCCTTTTTAATATTTGTTTTCTTTGAATTCTTGGAGTACCCTTTTTGCTATAAAAACAAGTACTCCAATTCTTTGGAGGCCACAAAAACATTCTCCTAGGGATGGGGTCCTCCGTCACCTTGTTGCATTTGGCCAACCTTTAGTACAAATAAACTACCACTGTCATATTTAATGTGCTGCTACGACTACTCATTAAGGAAGATAAAGATATGGTATGCTATATTTGGGTATGTGTGCAAGTGAAACCATATGCTACAGTTCTTGTAGGCCATTGACCCATACATCTGGTTCCCATCGCTCCTTTTTTTAGGGAAATATCACATATATTTCGATTTAACAGAACACAAGAACAGCAGCAAGGCAAACATGCACAGAGACCCACAAGAAGGAAAATGCAACACACTCCTAGGGTCTTCTTCTTCCTTGCTCTGCTTCGCACAGGGATTCCAACCCCGACCGGCTGCCACTAGGGGCTGTGGAAAGAGCGCACGCAGCTGGACCAGGCTTGCACGCCGTGGCCGCCGTCCGGAAAGGCTTCGAGCCGTTCGTTGTCGCTCTCTAGGTTGCTCCTCGAGATGTAGTCCACCACCTCACATAAGGGGAGAGCCGGTCGGACGCGGCGGCGCCACATCCGCAATTTCTGGCCAAAAACCAGAAGAACCTGCAACAAAACAGAGAAGAAGCATCTCGCCACCACCGTCCTTGATTCCACCCCAGAAGAAAATCGCCGATGCCAACACCAATGCCGGCCAAAGACCAATGCCGCCACGCCGTCGAGCTCCTGTACAAGCCTACAAGGTGCTCTCACAAGCCTCCCGGAGGCACCGAAGCACGAACTGCCGCAACGGAGCCGAGGCCGTAGAACCAAAATCCTGAAGCGATGATGCCGCCACCATCTCACCGACATCACCAAGGGCATCAAACTCAACCAATCTGGAAGACAGGCAAGACAAACAGTCGCCGGACTCGGACACCCGAATCCACGAGGACTAAAGGCCGAGAGCTCCTCGTTGGTGCCAAAATCGACACCGGACGGATGGGGAAAGAGCCTGGCAGTTCCTCGTGCCTCCACCTCCTCCCAACGGCTGCGCCATGGACACCAAACATAGCTACTCTAGGACTATATACACCTCTAGGCGAAGAATCCAGGGGCTCCAACCCCTCCGGCAGCCCAAACAGCCACCGAACGTGAGAGAGACGACCGGTCTTGCCGGTGGGAACTTGAAGTCGCCGGTGGATCGCCCTCCTTCTACTGTTGAAAGAAGAGAGGAGAAGGACCGAGAAGGGGACTACTAGTACGACAGATTCAGGTTATTTAGCTATGGCTATTTAAATAATAACCTAAAATGATCACCAAGTTTTTCTACTTATGGTTTAATTAAATAATAATACTTAAGTAGACGTAGCCCTTCTACTCAAGGGCTACGTCTACGACTACTCACCGGCAACCACTCCAGTCAACACCGTCCGCATCGTCACGAGCGTCGACGACACTCCCGCTGTGACTGCGAGAGGGAATAGAGGAGAGACAGAGAAGGCACCAGAAGGGGACGCAGTCATCGCCCTAGGTGTCGAACCATCAGAGACACAGTTGATGACGGCCAAGCGAGACAGAAGCACAAGACTCCAAATTCAGTGTAATTGTCCACTTTGCTTCCGCTAGAACTGAGGGGAATGTTAGAAATATAAACGTGTATGGTAGAGATAGAGATAGAATTGGTTTAAACCTACAATGACTTGTCTTGTACTCTAAGTCTCTCTCCTCCCGTTGTACTCTATATATATCCCCACGAGTGTCAGATCAATACACAGAACAAATTTTAGGGTTCTATAATTTTTACATAGTCTGCATGTAGCACGCTATATGTGAAGGCATATGGCTGGTAGTCCGGTGATGCGTTGGGTCTAGTCTACGAGTCGATTGTGTGGATTAGGAGGTGATTGTTAGAGTAATCCAAACTAGTTAAACTGTTACTATACGAGTCGGATAGGAATAGTTGATTAGTGTCCTAGTATAAGTAGGATAGCTTGCTCCGTGTCCTAGTTAGTTTGGCAGGTTTGCCGTGAGGTTGATTCCTACTAGGATAGCTAGTTTCTTGAGTTGTGTGTGCATATAAGCAGCAGCAGGTCATTGAGTTGTAACAGCAGGTCATTAGTTTCTTGAGTTTTGTTGATAGTTAGCTTTTCCCAGGGATCGAATACACGATCCCGTGTTGCCAGGTACTCGGCGTTACGGCGTCACTCTCTTCCTCTTTTTTCACCGGATGTCACTCTCTTTTTGATCCCTTATGGAAGCAAGTTACTGGTAAATTTATTGTGGTTGGTCGGTGACGTTGAGTTCAAGTATTACACCTTTACACTTGTGTTAAAAAAAAGTAGTATAGTATTACACCTTTATCAGAACAAAAGGCACAACATCGACATGTTAACGAGGCCAGAGGATTCTTTCACCAAACAAATCGATTTCGGATCACAGGGAAAACTATGCTGACAGTTTTTTTTAAACGAAGGCAGAAGATTTGCCTCATCTCATTAATTAAGAAGAGGGAACATAGTTTAAAGTAGTGACACCAACAAAGGTCAGTACTCCCTGCGTTCCATAATTCTTGTCATGGTTTTAGTTCAAGTGGAGTTTGTTTTTTTGAAAAGAGGGGAATGCCCTCGGCCTCTGCATCGAGTGATGCTCATGGCCATATCTTATTGATTATTCAATGATGTCAAGCAAAGGCTAACATCAATGCCAAATGGACCGGCTTACAGAAATAAAGAAAACCCAAGGCCAGTCGATCTGGCTCGCCACAGGATCTCCACAAACCTTGCGACATGTGACAGAATTAAACGAAAATATGCTACTATACGCAAACTTGTCATCAAATTCATCACTGCCAACAACCTCGCTACCGGCTAATGACGCCTCGCTAGGCGGCGGGGGGTACAAAGAAGTTACTCTCCTGGAATAATAGAGCTCAAGGATTTCGCCCCGGCGATGGCCCAGTTGCGCACGTCATCTTTAATCTTGGAGACCACGATCGTCGGCATCCAAGCTTTGTTACGGAAGACACGGGCATTCCGCTCATTCCAAATTTCCCACCATATTAACACCATCAAGGAATTCATTGCTTTTCGTGGTGATCCTTGTAGATCCGCCATGTGTTGCCAGCATTCCTTGATAGTTGCCAATCCGCTCCAAGATGCTGGAGAGAGGTAATGCAGATCGAGCCAGTCCTTGATCATATTCCAGATCTGAACCATCAAACGACATTTGAACATGAGGTGAGCCGCAGAATCCGGCTCGTGCTTGAACAACTGGCACAAACCGCAATTAGGCCAACCACGACTCTGAAGTCGATCAGCAGTCCAGACACGGTCTTTCAAAATTAGCCATGAAAACAGCTTATTCTTCGGTAGTGCTCAGTATTTCCACACGAGCCTCGGCAAATCGGAATTGGTTAGGCTGGCGAATTGCATTTTGTATGCAGTAGCGGCGGAATAGACTCCATCTTGGAAAAATTTCCATCTAATATCATCTTTGGCCTCATAGTCCAACTGAACCTCCTGAAGCATGCACCAAAGGCAATTGATATACATATAAGGATATAGTATAACGATCACATCTCTGGATTCATAACAACTGTTTGTTAGCTTCTCTCTATACAAGGACTATATACAAGTGTACCCGTCTGCTGGCAATTTTTATAGACCTACTAGTTACTAGTACTATGATCAGCATAGGGATGTTGGTAGTCTGCGGTGTGCAAAGCGATCATATATCTGTCGAGGAAGTAGAAAGGGTACATCTGCAGTCAGTAACAATTGTAGGGGAAGAAATAGAATAAGTGCAAGGGAAAAAAATGTAAAACATTAAAATTAACACACTAAAGAAAGTCATATCAGATATCATGACTATGATCTTATTGTCAATCAGGATTTACATAACGATAATAGTCAGCCTATGACCTAGAATGTGTATTCAGTATTCACACTATACACTAGTACAAAATAGGGCATTGGTCCACCCCTGAGAAGCCCATTAGTCCCGGTTCACTCACGAACCGGGACCCATGGGGGCATCGGTCCCGGTTCGTGAGGCCCGGTTCGTCTGACCCCTTTTGTCCCGGTTCTAGACACGAACCGGGACCAATGCGCCTCGCTCCTGGCCCACAACCATTGGTCCCGGTTTGTGGCTGGAACCTTCCAAAAGGTGACCCCTTTTGTCCCGGTTCCAGCCACGAACCGGGACCAATGCGCCTCGCTCCTGGCCCACAACCATTGGTCCCGGTTTGTGGCTGGAACCGGGACCAATGGTTGGCCTATATATAGCCCCCGCCCGCGAGCAGAGCAATGCATTGCTCTGTTTTTTTGCCCGGCCGTGGGAGAGCTTTTGTGGTGCTCTAGCTCACCTCCTATGCACATGAGGTGTTCGATGAAATGCCCGAGCCACACTTAAGCTTTCTCCTCTCGAAGCTCTTTGTCCAAGCTCCATTTTCCTCAAGATTTGTCTAGGTTTGGCGGTCCGTCCTGTCCCGTCCCCGTCCTCACCGCCGTCGATCGCCCGCGCCCATCTCGGCGCCGGCAACACCGTGGTTAGCCTCTTCTTCTTATCTTCTTTCTAAAAGAAAAAAGTTCTTACTTGTGTGTTTTAATTAGATGCTCTAGAGAGTTATATGTTGTTCAATAATAAGAACTATATAACGCACGCAGATGAACCGGCAATGGATGTACGGTGACCGACGCACCTCCGAGTATATTAAGGGCCTGCATAATTTTCTCGAAGCGGCTGAGGCAAACAAGCAGAATGGTTTTATGCATTGTCCATGTACTGTCTGTGAGAATACAAAGGCTTTCTCCAACTCTAAAACCCTTCACTTCCACCTGCTTGAGAAGGGTTTTATGCCACACTATAATGTTTGGACCAAGCACGGAGAAAGAGGGGTTATGATGGAAGACAACGAAGAAGAAGAGGATGATGACAACTACCCGCCCCCTGAATACGGTGATGCTGCAATGGGGGAAGCTGAAGATCAAGAGGAACCAGACGATGTGCCCGATGATGATCTTCGCCGGGTCATTGTTGATGCACAGAGAGAATGCGAAAGTGAAAGGGAGAAGTTGAAGTTCGATCGCATGTTAGAGGATCACAAAAAAAGGGTTGTACCCAAATTGCGAAGATGACAGCAGAAAGCTCGGTACCACACTGGAATTGCTGCAATGGAAGGCAGACAATGGTGTATCTGACAAGGGATTTAGTTCGCTGCTGAAAATAATGAAGAAGAAGCTTCCAAAGGATAACGAATTGCCCGGCAGTACGTACGAAGCAAAGAAGGTTCTATGCCCTCTAGGATTGGAGGTGCAGAAGATACATGCATGCCCTAATGACTGCATCCTCTACCGCGGCGAGTACGAGGATTTGAACGCATGCCCGGTATGCGGTGCATTGCGGTATAAGATCAGACGAGATGACCCTGGTGATGTTGAGGGCGAGCGCCCCAGGAAGAGGGTTCCTGCCAAGGTGATGTGGTATGCTCCTATAATACCACGGCTGAAACGTCTGTTCAGAAACAAAGAGCATGCCAAGTTGATGCGATGGCACAAAGAAGACCGTAAGAAAGACGGGAAGTTGAGAGCACCCGCTGACGGGTCGCAGTGGAGAAAAATCGAGAGAAGGTGGGGGTACTTTGCAGGTGACGCAAGGAACGTATGGTTTGGTTTAAGTGCAGATGGCATTAATCCTTTTGGGGAGCAGAGCAGCAATCATAGCACCTGGCCCGTGACTCTATGTATCTATAACCTTCCTCCTTGGTTGTGCATGAAGCGGAAGTTCATTATGATGCCAGTGCTCATCCAAGGCCCTAAGCAACCCGGCAATGACATTGATGTGTACCTAAGGCCATTAGTTGAAGAACTTTTACAGCTGTGGAATGGAGAAGGTGTACGTGTGTGGGATGAGCACAAACAGGAGGAATTTGACCTACATGCGTTGCTGTTTGTAACCATCAACGATTGGCCTGCTCTCAGTAACCTTTCAGGACAGACAAACAAGGGATACCACGCATGCACACACTGTTTAGATGACACCGATAGTATATATTTGGACAAATGCAGGAAGAATGTGTACCTGGGGCATCGTCGATTTCTTCCGACCAACCATCAATGTCGAAAGAAAGGAAAGCATTTCAAAGGTGAGGCAGATCACCGGAAGAAGCCCTCCCTCCGTACTGGTGATCACATACTTGATATGGTCAATGATTTACAAGTAATCTTTGGAAAGGGTCCTGGCGGACTATCTGTTCCGACTGACGATGCGGGACGCGCACCCATGTGGAAGAAGAAATCTATATTTTGGGACCTACCCTATTGGAAAGACCTAGAGGTCCGCTCTGCAATCGACGTGATGCACGTTACGAAGAATCTTTGCGTGAACTTGCTAGGCTTCTTGGGAGTGTATGGGAAGACAAAAGATACACCGGAGGCACGGGAGGAACAACAACGTGTGCATGAAAAAGACGGCATGCATCCAAAGCAGTATGAAGGTCCTGCCAGCTACGCTCTTGCCAAAGAAGAGAAGGAAATCTTCTTTGAATGCCTGCTCAGTATGAAGGTCCCGTCTGGCTTCTCGTCGAATATAAAGGGAATAATAAATATGGCAGAGAAAAAGTTCCAGAACCTAAAGTCTCATGACTGCTACGTGATTATGACGCAACTGCTTCCGGTTGCATTGAGGGGGCTTCTACCAGAAAACGTTCGATTAGCCATTGTGAAGCTATGTGCATTCCTCAATGCAATCTCTCAGAAGGTGATCGATCCAGAAATCCTGTCAAGGTTAAGGAGTGATTTGGTGCAATGTCTTGTTAGTTTCGAGCTGGTGTTCCCACCATCTTTCTTCAATATCATGACGCACGTCCTAGTTCATCTAGTCGACGAGATTGTCGTTCTGGGCCCTGTATTTCTACACAATATGTTCCCCTTTGAGAGGTTCATGGGAGTCTTAAAGAAATATGTTCGTAACCGCGCTAGGCCAGAAGCAAGCATCTCCATGGGCCATCAAACAGAGGATGTCATTGGGTTTTGTGTTGACTTCATTCCTGACCTTAAGAAGATTGGTCTCCCTCAATCGCGGTATGAGGGGAGACTGACTGGAAAAGGCACGCTAGGAGCGGACTCAATAATATGTAGGGACGGGCATTCTTGGTCTCAAGCACACTACACAGTTCTACAGAATTCTACCTTGGTGACCCCGTATGTCGATGAACACAAGAATATTCTGCGCTCCAAACACCCGGAGCAGTGTGACGACTGGATTACATATGAACACATCAGGACATTCGGCAGTTGGTTGCAAACACGTCTCATGGGTGACAACACTGTTTCTGATGAGCTGTACTCGTTGGCCAGGGGACCATCTTCGACTGTATTGACTTACAAAGGGTACGAGATAAATGGGAATACATTTTACACGATCGCCCAAGATCAAAAGAGCACCAACCAAAATAGCGGTGTCCGCTTTGATGCAGCAACCAAGAGGGGAAAGGACACATATTATGGTTACATAGTGGACATATGGGAACTTGACTATGGACATGATTTCAAGGTCCCTTTGTTTCAGTGCAAATGGGTCAATCTGTTAGGAGGCGGGGTACAGGTAGACCCACAGTACGGAATGACAACAATGGATCTCAACAATCTTGGGTACACAGACGAACCATTCGTCCTAGCCAATGATGTGGCGTAGGTTTTCTATGTGAAGGACATGTCTACCAAACCGAGAAAAAGAAAAGATAAGGAAGCGAATACATCATACGATGAGCCAAAGCGCCACATAGTTCTTTCAGGAAAAAGAGACATCGTGGGATTGGAGGGCAAGACAGACATGTCTGAAGATTATGAAAAGTTTCATGAAATTCCTCCCTTCAAAGTCAAGGCTGACCCAAGCACCCTGTTAAACGATGAAGATTATCCATGGTTACGGCGCAATAAGCAAAGGACACAAGCGAAGAAAAAGTGAAGACTTTCTCTCCACAACTATATCATTGCAGTTACATGTGAAGAAATTAAATGAAATCCCTTTGTAACAGATGAGTTTTCGTCCGAAACCCTGATACTTCGAAAGAGATTGTCCATTTTGTACACGAAGCGCATCCAGTTTTTGCCGTAACCCTCTCAACTTTTTAGCACATGCTATGTGGGTGAAATGATGATACCACGCCAACTTTCAACCTTTTCAGAGTTCATTTGAAGTGCTTTTCAATTTCAGGGTCATTTAGCAAAAGGAATCAACTAAAAATATTTTATAAACCTCTAGTATTTATGAAACTAAAATTATATAAAATTTATGCAACTAAAGTTATCAAAGTATTTTTTGTTCAAAACATTAATAGCAAAAAGAATTTTCATAAAGTTTATAATTTTTGTGACCTAAAAGCAAAAAGAATCACTGAAAAACTGTAAGTAGAAACAAAAGAAAATAAATAAAGCAAAAAAGAAAACAAAAAAAGTAGAAAAAAATTAAAAAAAATGCCGCCTACTGGGCCACCACGGCCTGAATACGACTAGAAACCCAACCATCTAGTTGGGCCAGGATTCAGGGACTTGGTTCTTCGGGGTTGGGGGAACTTTGGACCCTGAAACAAGGAAGTGCCGTTGGACGGACGAGCAACTTGCAATACCCGTCACGAAGCTTCAGAAGTATATCACCGCAGCGCAGGAAGGGATGTTCATTCCCGACAGAGAGAAGGACGAGCTGACTGAGGCCCTAGGGAATGCTGAGCACCCTGGACGAACACGAGGCACACCAGGCTCCGTTCCGTGGAAGTTTGGGTTTCCCGACGCAGGCGGTTACAGAAGCCGGGAGAGAAAGAGGAAAGCGGAGCTGAGCGACATGCAGAAGATGAGTGCAAGACTACAAAAGCTAGAGGAAGCTGAGAGCCAGCGAGCTGCCGGCCAACTATCTCAGCGGCACGAAGCTACCCCAGAAGCTACCTCGCCATCTCAGCGGAGAAGCAGCGTGGCTTCCACGGAGCCCGTTCAGACTGACTTCACGGAGCCTATCTACCCCGTGGATACTATCACGGAGGCTCAAAATTGCGAGCTTATGACGAAATGCCATAACCTCACTTTCAAGGCGGCTCTCGGCTCTGTTGCACCTCCTCAACCCAACGAAACTTTTCACTGCCTTCCGATTCCACATGGCTATGCTGTTGTGATGGTGGATGAAGTAATGGAGGGATTTGAGGAGCTCGAGCTTTACTAGTCTACAGGTGAAGGGGAGAATCAGCTGGTTCGTGCTCTGAGGAGTACATGTCTATGGCAGAAGGAGTACATCAAGCTTCCAAACTGGACGCCTCCGCCTCCTCCTCCTCCTCCGGCGAGTGATCAGGGCACTCCGCCTCCTTCTCCGGCTCCTCCGACGCGTGAGGGCACTCCGCCTCCTCCTTCGCCTACTCCGGCGCGTCGGAGCAGTCCGCCTCCTCCTCCGCCTCGTCGGCAATGGCGGAAGACAGACACCACCGGTCCGGCTCCTCCGGCGCGTCGGAGCACTCCGCCTCCTTCTCAGCCTCGTCAGCAACGACGGAACAGAGACGCCGCCGCTCCGGCAGCTAGCAGTACAAGCAGAGGCGGGAGGGAATTCAGATACGGTCCATCTCTCAAGCCTCTGGAAAAGTTACCATATGAGAGGACCGAGCAGGAAAACGAGGACATAGTTTGTGCCCAAGTGAGGGCCCATTTTGCAAAGAAAACTCCACCTCCGAAGGAAACAATAGATCCGATGAAAGTGAAGCGCACTATCGATGCCCTGAAGCGACCACCACCGCCTCCGCCGCAATCCAACTATGACCGCATTATTCAAAAGACATATGATGAAGCGCGGCGGTCGGGAAGTACTTCTAGTGATGCAAGGTTAGCAGAACGAAGAAGTGGGAAAACAATTCCCCAGCTCGGCGAACAGGAGAAGAAATCGTGCCCCCCGCTCAAGGTGTCTAGCGATATCGTCGCTAATCATCCGGGGATGGTGCTCGGTACCAATCCTGGTGATTACTTGGGGGATGATGTAATTTTTGAAATGGCTGAGGTACCAAAAGAAGAATATAAATACGTGCACGGGAAGCCTCTCGTCAAACCTGATCATCCTCCTTTAACAACGATGATGTACAAATTGCATGAGTGGTACTTGGAAACCTGCAGGAAGAATGGGTCCGATAGTTTGCTGGTGAGAATTAAAGATGAGCACGACCTCATTGGAGTTTGCTGGTGAGTTATTTCAGTTATTCAATCAAAAGGCCCTCGACAAACAAATCATGACTTGCTACTGTCTGTAAGTATTACTTCTGTAATTAAGTCTCTAGCTCAACTCGTTCATTGCATGTATATATAATTATCCTCACTATATTATGCAGATTGAAGATCTTCGAATGCCCAAAAAAACAAATCTATGACATTGGGTTCATTAGCCCAAATACCGTAAATGAATGGGCAATACAAGAAAGAGTTAAAGATACCGAGGAAAACTTGCTAAAAGCGTTCCTTCGACATCAAAACAAAAGGGAAATACTTTTTCCTTACAACTTCAAGTGAGTGTTACTGTCTTGTGCATATTCGGTTTCGCTTACTCGAGGTTAAGTACTGTAATTGATGAGTTATGCGTGCACAGTTTCCACTATATTCTGCTATCCATTAAGCTTGACGGGGGAGTAGTAACTGTCTTTGACTCGAGACATAAAGATCCCAAGGATTATGCGGACATGACTGCAATGCTCCAGAAGTAAGTTCAATCAATACCGGGACCATATCGACAACTTTCATTCATTTCCTGATATCAAGTAATCATTTTCTTTGCCTGGCAGGGTTTGGAAACAGTTCACCGGACAGGTTCCGGGTCTGAAGAACGAGCTGCGATTTACACACCCCAAAGTAAGTAGTACTAGCTAGTTCCGCGCATCTCTCATTGATTCCAGTTTCATCAATACCATTATCATGCTTGATTATCAGTTTGATTGAACTCTATTCTCGTAAAGTTCTTGTGGCAGGAACCCGGGAATAATTTATGTGGATACTACGTTTGCGAGTACATTCGCCACAGGACCTCTGAGCGGGGCAGATCTGAAGAACAATTTGAAGTATGTAAACAATATTCACAATTTTTTTTATTACCATCAATTGTGTTGAGTTTCATTCATATATATGTATTGACCCCCTTCTTTAAATTAGATCTGGCAGATGCGGGATGAACTCCTACCACATGATCGCATACGAGCAATTCAAGAGGAATTGGCGGGATTCTTTCTTGACCACGTCATACATGAAAAGGGAGAATACCATGCGGAAATTCAATGGGAGTTTGGCGCTTGATGATGTCAGGGATGTTATATTGTATATATGTAGTAGCGTCGGATAGATTTACGAAAACTTGTTGTTCGAACAAGCACGGAGAAAGAGAGGTCACTTCTCTTTGTATATCTTCATGACGATCTTGTGTAATTAATGGTTTCCTTCATTTGCTCACTAGCTAGCGTCGAGTTCTCTCTATATGTAGTAGCTAGCGTCGACCAAGCACGGAGAAAGAGAGGTCACTTCTCTCTATTAGCTAGCTAACACAATATGAAACCCCTAAACCCCCCCTTTCAAAAAAAAAAAAAACCCCAGCGCCTTTTGGTCCCGGTTGGTGTTACCAACCGGGACTAAAGGTCCTCCTGCCCGAGTGCTGCGAAGCGGCCACGTGTAGCTCCTTTAGTCCCGGTTGGTGTTACCAACCGGGACTAAAGGTCCTCCTGCCTGGGCTCCCCACAGCAGCCACGTGGAGCCCCTTTGGCCCCGGTTCGTAAGCGAACCGGGACTAAAGGTTTTGGGCTTTAGTCCCGACCCTTTAGTCCCGGTTCCAGAACCGGGACTAAAGCCCCTCTGGAACCGGGACTAATGGGCCTTTTTCTACTAGTGATATGCCAACATTCACGGTTTCTCTGCGTAACATTGCACTAACTATTATGCATATCTTGAGCTAGCCAACTACATGTTGATATTCATGTTGGTAATAAAGCAGTTTTCTCACTGCAGTTTGCTTTGGTTTGTCGACAATGAATGAAACGAGCAACACATTAACGCAACAGGTCCAGTAAAATGTGAAAACATAGTATGGAAGTCTTGATGAACCAGAGCAATGATAGACCTATATACAAACTGTCCTTGACAATTGTAGAGCAAATGATTTTGAATTTTTCAGACCCAAGCTGTAAACTTATCTCTCTAACTGCCTTGGAGCAGGATTTGTCAGCTGTTTTTTTGTAAGAACCGTGAGTGGCCATCCCAGATCCGTGAATTAAGTGAGAAATCCTTCTTCGTAAGGTTCCCTCCCTAGAAGAATGCTGAAGAACTCAGAATTCCATGGTTTTGATTTGCCTTCTGAAGGTGTTACAATGAAGGTGTCTCACTACTGCAGAAACAACTATATGTGATACATTACTAGTGACGTGCATACAATGACACACGTCACTTGTAACTAAAAAAATCAGTGACGGGTCCGTCTGCCCACCACTGGTGGGCGCTTTCTGGGGCACGTCGCTGGTAACCCTCCACTTACCAGTGACGAGGATGAGCTGGAGCTCGTCACTGATATGGTGTGGACGGCGTGGGGCCCGTCGCTGGTATTTCGTGTCAGCACTTGCCGCAAGCCAACTTACTAGTGACGTGCCCGCACTAGCACTCATCACTGGTATGTCATATACCAATGACAGGCCTCCACGGGCACACACCACTGGTAAGGGTGCCTATAAAACAGCAGCAGTGAGCTCGCAACTAGCTGCTCCCACTGGCCAGCAGCGAGCTCAACGCCGCCACTGCCGCTGCATGAGGTCCCTACAGCTTGCCTTTCTCCCCTCCATATCTTCCTCCACCTCCCTTCCCATCTAGCTAGCCCCCTAGATCAAGATCTAGATTTCACCCCTTTCTCTCCCCATCTTAATTAAATGATCTCCACCAAACTTCCCCCAAAAATCCTCCCCCCCCCATAACTTACCCCCAAACCCTCTCCACTCCATTGCTTCCCCCCAAATATTATACCTTTCATACTTTCCACCCAAAACCTCTCCCTCACCATAGCCTCCATCTCGGTCGGGGTAGGTGAGATTTTTATTTTGGGTCGACGTCGTCGATTTGAATGAAATGAATTGTGTATTGTTGTCGACATCGATCGTATGAGATGAATATTTGTGGAAGTGTTTTGTGTTCGGCCATCGAGCCATCATTATGACAACTTTGTTCATATATTTTTCTTGTGGTACCGGCCATCGAGCCGAGGCAATATTTTTTGCTCGACGATGTTTAATTTTTCAAGGACAATGAGTTGTCAACGTTTTGTTGAAACGTTGCTTTGTTGACGTTTTGAAAACGTTCGACATACTCGATTTTAGTTATGCTTTATCAAAGGTCATATCAAAATTTTCTATGGCTTGGTACTAATTAATTTTCCTATATCTTAGGGATCGATCGAACGATGGATTGAAGTTGGATGTATGATGGTGATCAGGAGTCATATAGTTTCCACATATCTATGAATGAGTTCTTAGATTTCGCCAAGTGAGAAATGGAGCAAAGGGGTGGCACGAAGATATGTTGTCCATGTCGTGACTACAAAAACATGAAGATGTACGAAAGGAAATCTGGCTATTTGCAGGTGCTCTTGTTGCGATGGGGTTTCATGGCAGGTTATACATGGTGGAGAAGTCATGGTGAGGAGGATGAGGATGTTGTCGATGAATGGTTAGATCAAGAAGCAGGACATGGAGAGCCGGAAGAAGAAGGGATGGATTACGAAGAGGCCGAAGCAGATATGCGAAGCACGGGGAACAATTTGGCCCGAATGGTCCAGCAACCTCATGTGCAAGAGCAGGTTGTGAAAGAGACGAATAACGATAGAGCGGTAATTGGAGAGGCTGCCAAGTTGGAGACACTGCAGAAAGACTCAGAAACTCCATTTTATCCCAGTTGCAATCCCGGCACACCCGCCTCGGTGTCATGCTCAATCTTCTAAAACTCAAGGCAGCCCACAATAGCGTGGACACAAGCCTCGATGAGACATTGGAGTGTCTAGCTTAAGTTCTTCCTAAGGGGAATGTGTTTCCTCGCAGTTGCGACCAGGCCAAGAAAGTCGTGTTCCCTCTTGAATTGAGGGTGACGAAATACCACACGTGTATAAATGAGTGCATCATTTATCGGAACCAGTACACATAGCTAACCAAGTGTCCAGATTGCAAAGCACCCCGATACAAGTGGGGAAGGAACTATCAACTAGATGGTGGGAATTGAGTGAAGGGCGGTATTCCTCAAAAGGTTGTATGGTACCTACCACTAATTCGCTGTTTGAAGCGTCTATTCGCAAACAAGGAGGAGGCAAAGCTCATGCGCTGTCACAACGAGAGGACGCAAAAATATATTGATGTGCTAAGACACCCTGCAGATAGTAGCCAGTGGAAAGAAATCGATGATGAATACCCCTCCTTCAGAGGAGATTCGAGGAATATAAGAATTGGTATGAGTGCAGACGGACTCAATCCTTTTTGCAAAATGTGTAGCAAGCACAACACTCAGCCCGTGGTTGTATGGATCTACAACCTCCCCCCCATGTGGCTATGCATGAAAAGGAAGTATCTACACCTCACTATGCTAATTCAAGGGATGCATCCACTACTACATAATTGGTTATAGGTGGGTCATTACTAGTGGTGGGCAGGACATTGCACCCGCCACTAGTAATGTTGGCCAAATAGCAGTGGCGGGTGCTTAGTCAGGCCCGCCACTGCTTATGAGTGGCGGTGGCGGGCCTGACTCTGCCCCCGCCACCGGTATTTGGCCAGCTACCAATGGCGGATGCAAATATGGGTCCACCACTTGTATATGAGGTACCAATGGCGGGCCCATATGTGCACCCGCCACTGGTAATTGTGCCGATAGGTAAGGCAGGGGCAAACTTACCAGTGGCATGCCCAAATTGGGGCCCCCACTGGTAGATAATTACCAATGGTAGGTGCACTTTTGTGCCCGTCACTGGTAAGCTCCGACCAACAATTGTCTCACTTGTACAGTAGCTTCCCCCACTTCCCCACCTTCACTTCTTCTTCCTCCTTCAATTTTATTCTCCCCCCTGCAAGCCTCCTTCTCCCCTCCTACTCCACCCACCTCCCACACCTTAGGGATCTCCATTTTTGGATCTAGATCTACCTCTCCCCACCCCCCAAAGCCTCTCCCCTCCATATGCATTAAATAATACACACACACACACACACACTCTCTCTCTCTCTCTCTCTCCTCCATTAATATAGCAAGCAAGGTTCCTCTATGCAAGCCTCCGCAAATACAAGAGAGTAATTAAGATAACAATCTAACCATAGCAATAAATTCTTGGGTTTCATGACCCCTCATGCAACACTTCATAAACTTAGGGTACGGTAATATCTGTCGCTCCGGCCACCCAACCATGAACAAACTAATCACATGATGCTCTTCGCTAGGCCCTTATAGGTGAAGTGTTATGCAGTCAATGTTCGCACAACACAACTAGAGAATTACATCACAACACAATATGAAAACATTGAACTAGATTCAACTTCACAAGATTACTTGTAACAAGATTTATCCCATGTCCCGAAGAACGTACCGAACTGCTCACAACATATTATATGGATCATGATCAGTGGAGATGAATATATGATTAACAATCTGAACATATGAATCTTTCACCGATAAAACTTCTAAGTATCAACTACAAGGAGTAATTAACGCTAGAATCTACTAACAGCAAAGGATTTGAGAAGAAAGTTGATAGAACATATAGATGTGATGAAGGGGGTTGATGGAGATGACGGTGCTGATGAGGATGCTGATGAAGATGATAATCCCAATGACGATCGGAGTGTTGGTGATGATGATGGCTTCGAATTCCCCCTCCCGGAGGGATGGATCTCTGGCATAATCAGCGTGCCGGAGGGCAAAAGTGCTCCGCCTCGGTTCCGCCTTGCAGCGACGGCGGAAAAATCCGAGAAAAAATCAACGGACTTTTTAGGTCAGAAGTGAATTTATAGCAAAAGGGTGTCGGAAGGCGATCACCAGGGGCCCCACATGCCACCCCCACGCGCCCTATGGGGGCCCTGTGGGCCCCACATGACCCATCTTCTGGCCTGTGGCTCCATATCTTCGGGAAAAAAATTAGTAAAAGTTTCATCGCTTTTGGAGCTCCGGAAAAACACTTTTTCTTCTGTTGTATATTTTACCCTGATTTCCAGCTGTCAAGTAATTTTCCTGAGAATTTCCCTCTCTGTGTATTACATGCAAATCAGAGGGAAAAGGCATTAGAATTGAGCAATAATGTGCAAAATATCATTGATAAAGAGTAAATTATAATAAGAAATAGTGATGCAAAATGGACGTATCATCTCCTGACGCGAAACCCTCGATACATAATTTTACGGATTTTTTCTCGGGGCGGAGCTGCCGCCTTCTCTGATCTCTTCCCATAGGGCTGTCTCGAGGCTAATCTGGCCTCCGGAGAGTGGGATTCTTCACCATCGACATCACTAATCACTCATCCATCATCACCATCATGATCTCCCCACTCATGTGTGAGTAATTTCTCTATAGGTACATGGGGTGGAAGGGAATTGGATGAGATCCCTTATGTAATAGTCATCGAATTTGTTAGGGTTTGATGCCTAGCATCATATATGTTCTGAGATTGATGTTGCTATGACTTTGCTAAGATTAATGCTTGACACTAGGGTCCGAGTGCCATGATTTCAGATCTGAACCATATGTGTCTTCATGAATTTCTATGTCTTTGGATCATACCTGCAAGTTGTATGCACCTGTTATTGAGAACCCGAAGTGACAATAATCGGGATATCAAAGGGGATGACTGTAATTTGAGGATTACATGTATTCATTGATTGTTAATGCTTTGATCCGTTGCTTTGTAAAAGGAGTACCTTAATTACCCTTAATGTCCATTATGACCCCGCGGAAATGGGAGGGTAGGACAAAAGATGTTGTGCAAGTTCTTATTGCAATCACGTACAACTACATACGACATACATGCCTATATAAGTTGATGAATTTGAGCTAGATTGTTATCACCCAATGTTACCACTATTACATATTTGATTATATCCATGCAACATCCCATTATCCATCCCATGCCAACACTTTTGATCATTACTGCTATCTTTAAAGATACTTTGTACTTGGGAACTGCTGAGTATTGCAGCTTTCTGTTACTTTACTGCAATCAAACTACAATCACTTCACCGCATTTGTTACTAATAAATTCTCTCAAGCAAGTATTTGTTTTCAGGTGTGATTGAATTGACAACTCAATTGCTAAAGCTTATAAGTATTCTTTGTCTCCCCTTGTGTCGAATCAATAAATTTGGGTTGCGATACTACCCATCGAAGACTGTTGTGATCCCCTACACTTATGGGTTATCATCATGCCAAAATTTTCTATGGCCTCTTTGATACTAATTAATTTTGTTGTATCTTATAGGTTTCGATCGAATGATGGGTCAGAGTTGGATGTATAACGACAACCAAACGTGACCATATTTCCTGGATGTACGTTTGAAGGAGTTCTTAGATTTCACCGAGCAAGATATGTTGCGAAGGGGTGGCAGGAAGATATGTTGTCCGTGTTGTAAATGCAAAAACATGGTGACGTACACAAACTGCCTCTGGCACTTTGCATCATCACTTGATGCTGCACGGTTTCATGATTGGTTATACACGGTGGAGAAGTCACGGTGAGGAGGATGAGTGGTTAGATGAAGAAATGGGACATGAAGAGTCAGAACAAGAAGGGATGGAGCACCAAGAGGCCGGACATGAAGAGGTTGGAGAAGAAGAGGCCGGACAAGAAGAGGCTGAAGCGGACATAAGAAGCACGGGGGACATGTTGGTCGGAATAATCCAGGACCCTCATGTGCAAGAGTTGATTGTGAAAGAGACTACTAATGAGAGAGGGGCTCGTAGAGAGGCTATCAAGTTGGCGACACTAGAGAAACACTCAAAAACTCCATTGTATGAAGGTTGCTATCCCAAGCACACCTGCCTCGGTGTCACGCTCAACCTTCTAGACCTCAAGGCAAAAAAACACGGACACAAGCCTCGATAAGACATTGGAGTATCGACATGAAGTTTTTTTAGAGGGGAACGTGTTGCTTAAGAGTATCGATGAGGCTAAGAAGGTCGTGTGACCTCTTGATTTGGAGGTCATCTGATACCATGCGTGCAAGTATGACTGCATCATTTATCGAAACACGAACAAGAACCTAACATAGTGTCCAGATTGCAACACACCCTGATACAAGTGGGGAAAGAACACTCAACCAGATGGTGAGAACGGACAGAAGGGCGGTACTCCTCAGAAGGTTGTATGGTACTTTCATCTCATTCCTCGTTTGAAGTGTCTATACGCAAACAAGAAGGAGGCAAAGCTCATGCGTTGGCATGCCGAGAGGATGAAGAAAGATGATGACATGATAAGACACCCTTCAGATGGTTGCCAGTGGAAAGCACTCGATGACGAATACCCCTATTTTTGAGGAGGTCCGAGGAATGTCAGAATCGGTATTAGCATGGACGGACTCAATCTTTTTGGCAAGCAGAGCACATGCACATCACCTGGCCCATGGTTTTATGCATCTACAACTTTTCCCCATTGCTTTGCATGAAGCGGAAGTATCTACACTGGGTTATGCTAGTTCAATGGCCATCACAACTGGGGAACGATCTTAACATGTGTCTCCAGCTATTGAAGGAGGAGCTAGACACATTATGGGCTGACAAAGGGGTCCAGACCTGGGATGGTTACGAAGAAGAGTATTTCCCTATGAGAGTTGTGTTGCTCATGACCGTGCAAGTCTATCCCACCTAAGGATATCAATCTGGCCAGGATTGCCACAGAAACTGCGATTGTGTTAAGTGTATGGATCAAACAGCCTATCTCTATCTAAAGGCCTCTCATAAAACCATGTATAGGCACCGAAGATGGCTTACAAACGATGATGAGTGGAGAGGTGCTCTAGAACTGTTTGACAAGACAATTGAGAAGCAAGGAAAGCCACGTAAGAGGAGTGGAGAAGAAATCTATGACCTGTTGAACTCTTGGCAAGAGTTCCCTAAGCCTGGAAAGAGGTAGAAGAAGGTTGACCCGCTGTTAAATTATGGAAAACACGGAATGTTTCTTGGGACGTGCCTTACTAGAAATTTCTATCGAGGCCTCACTGTATCATTGTCATGCATATCACGAATAATGTTTCCAAGAGTCTACTTGGTACCTTGCTCAACATGCTTGACAAGACAAAAGATGGGGCGAATGCAAGACAAGGCTTGGAAGACCTCAAGATAAGAGACGAGCTATGGGCTGACATGAAGGATAGTATGTTGGGCAAGAATGTTAAAAATATGAGTAAAGATGTCCCCCACTTGCCACAGTCTAAGTCCAGAGGAGCTCGATAAACTATTCGAGTGCCTCAAAGGTGTCCGAGTTAGTTCCAGGCACTCGTTGACAGAAATCTAGAGCTGAAGAAACACAAAATAGTGGGGATAAAGTCTCAGGACTATCACGTGATGATCACACAGATACTTCCGGTTGCACTTAGAGGGCTAATGGACACGGACGTTCGAAAGACAATTCTGGACCTCTGTAACTTTTTCGACGTTATCTCTCAGAAGTCGATTAGTAGGAAGCATTGGCATAGACTGCTGGAAGAGACCGTTGTCATACTACGTGAGCTTGAGATCTACTTTCTACCCGCATTCTTTGACATCATGGTACATCTCCTGATCCACGTTGTCACGGAGATGATCGACCTAGGCCCAGTATTCTTGCACAACATGTTCACGTATGAAAGGCTAAATGCAATCCTCAAGTGATACGTTCATAATAGGTCCCATCAGAAGGAAGCATCGTCCACCTTTGGGCTATTACAGCTGCTCAACTAGGATATAAGTGGTTAGTTAATGATGGCGAAATGATTCACTTCTGGGAAGATGAGTGGTTTGGGTCTATCTATTCGATTCTTTGTCATCTACATTATGTGTATTTAGAGGTAATATTTCCAAGAGGCAAAATGTGTTTGCAAAAATATGTTTGTTATGCTCAGATATAGTGTCTTGTCGACATAAGTTTTTGGAATGTGTTTTCATCAATATGATTTGGCAAGATTAGACTGACATGGTCCATAGATCTGATTTTGATTGCTACGAATGTGTAGGTAGATCGAGGATCAAAAGTAAGAAAATGCCCCGTAAATATGATTAGAACTACCTTTCGCAAAGAAAAGATGATTACAACTACTTTCCTTTAGTCCACTTGGAAGATGAGAAATGATATGTTCTTTGCTCGCACAACTTAGATTTGTTTGTTTACAAGTATTCTGGCAGATGCTTCTGCGTTTACTGAGACGTTGGCGACCACTGTGTCCCAAGAAGGATTTAGCGCCGATGGACAAATGCTTTATGTTTATGGAAGTCAAAGCTCTAGTGATTCCCTTTCATGGCTTGTGAGACAACGACAATCTCATAGGGTGAATCTCAATCCGTATACTTGAAATTCAATAACCCTCTGTGCTTGGCGGCACCGTTGTACGTGAAAGAAGAATCATGCTCATCTGGCACGGTGTCCCAAGAGGAGGAGCCGATGATCAGTCATCGCTCCAGGAATCCGTCTCGCTCCACATGCTCCTTGTGGTGGTAATGGTGGTGATTTTGTCGGCGGTGTATAGCTGGATGGCGGAGTGGTTGGGGACGAAGTGCTGGGTGGTGATGACGGCATCGTGGAGGCGGACGAGGGTGGCAAGGAGTAGGAGGAATTGTCAGCATAGTGCTTCCACCGGTCTTCCAGCACGAAGTAATACTACACAACGTCTCTCTTGTGGTACAATTGTTGCCACACGTTGTTCGCCACCCCTTGGAAGCATTCCTGCAGAGCAGATATTATGAACAGAGCAGGAGTGGACAAATGGGTCTTATGGACGCATGTTCCTTGGATCTGAACCGTTGATGTCTTCAAGATGCGGACTCTCTCACATGTATATAGCATATGTGTTAAGCAGAAGCATGAGCAGGTGGGACCCACGTTTTTTGGGAGCGAGGAGGTGAAGATATTTTCACCGACTAGTTACAATTACAAAACTTACAAAAAAACATAAGTTTTTGAATAAGTTAAAGAGTATTGGGCAGAAGCATGTACGGGTGGGGCTTGGGTTTTGGGGGAGAGGATGCTATTTTCACCACCAATCTACAAAACTTACAAAATAAATCTAATTTTCAGAGCAAATTTTGTTGTTGACCATCTAAGCTTCAGATATCTAACTGCTCACCTTCTCTGAAAGTCTTGACAGGTGTTGGGGGGGGGGGGGGGGGGGGGTGACTCAATCTCTCGGTCAAAAGGCACTTGTGGACCCCACCTGCATGTAGAGGGTGTATTTATATTTTGCCTGCATTTAAAAACTTTCTATCTTTTTACTTTTGGCATAGATCTCGAGGAGGAACGCGCCAATGGTCCGGATCTGGAAACAGCCAATTGCTGGTGAAAGCCATCATGGTTTGGTGAAAATAAAATAAAAAAGGGTAAATGGGAGGAGGCGTGTATGGATCACATAAGTACCAAGGTCGCAGAGTGCCATGGCAGGTGGGGTGTGGAGAAGGCCTCGAGGTTGCTGTTGCTCTCAATCCGCCTTGACAATGACACAACGATTGATCGGCTTAACTTCTACTCATGTGCGCTGAGATCAAGGATCCAATCAGGAAGCAGGGAGTGCGCCCTTCCAAAAAAAAAATTAGGTGAACGGGAGAGTTTTATTGATCAAAGTTCATAGGGATACAGGAGGGGTCCGGTGGCCCCGAGAACCAAACATGTCGACCTCCACCAAGGGAGGACGAGTATTTCGCTAAAGCATGAGCATCCCTATTCATCTCTCTCCGTTCGTGGTCGAAGATGACCATCTGAAACGAGTCCTTCCTATCGATTTCCTTTAGGACAGGACCATACCTAGCAAATCTGTTACCTGAATTCAATTGATTGATCACCTCGAGACAATCTGACACAATTATTATTCTTGTCACCTGGAGATTAGAGGGCAAAGACAAAGCTTCACTGATAGCAAAAGCTTCACGGATAGCTGGCAGAATCATCCCCTCCATCACCATCGCAGAACCTCCCCGATAACTTCCAAGCTCATCTCGGCACACAGCAGCAGCAGCTCCCATACGGCCATCCATCGATAAACCTCCATCGGTATGGATCTTAAGCAGTCCCGCCTACGGTGGAGTCCACCCCCTTCTCGTCAAGGTGCTAACGTCCACAGGTCCAGCAGAGCTCCTTCCGTTCGCTTCTTCTGCTTCATGGTCATCCGCGAGGAACCTGTTGTGAAAGCATGCACAGATAACGGAGATTGGAATTCATTCCCATGGATCGCCTGCCTCTGCGCCCACCATATTGCCCATAGGGTCACCAGTACCCTTGCATATTTCTCTCTGTCCAGCTTCTTGCTCAATTCAAATAGCCAAAGTTTAGCATCTTGGGTCTCATCTGCTATGATTGCGGCATACAATTTCTGGTCGGAGATCGCCCAGACACACCTCGCCATGTTACACTCCATCAACGAATGCCGCCACGAATCAACCGATATACCACAGAAGGAGCAAGCAGCCATTGTAGTCCTGTGGCGGTGATGCCGGACCTCCCCCGTGGGCAAAGAAGACCGAGCAAGGTGCCAAGCGAACATCCGGATCTTCAGGGGTAATTTTGCACCCCATAATCTCTTCCACCCTCGTTGCTCTTCTGCCACATTTGTTGCTTGTAGAGTTTTATCAATCCATGCCTCCCATCTTCTCTTTGTGTCCATTATCATTCTGTAAGCTGATCGCAGCAATAACACTCCACTATTTTCAAAATGCCAAGCCCAAAAATCATCTTACTGTACATGGCTGACCGGTATGCACTGGATAGCCTCAACATCCATTGGTAAAAAATGTGCTCGCTGCTCTTCATGTCCCAACTCCTTGTGGCCGACTCAATCAGATCGGAGACAAACTCCGGAGGGTTTGGTGATTGCATGCACACCGGCCTAAGGACGTGATCACGTGGTATCTAGTTGTCTTGCATAATGCGCGTCGAAGTGTAGGGTGCGGGGATGGTGGCGGCGGAGGGTGTGACGGCGGCCTTGCTTGGCTCCGTGGCAAGGCGCTTGAGTTCTTCTTCGCGGGTCCTGATGATGGACTCGCGGTTCTTGAGCTCCTCTTCGAGCTTCTTCAACTCGTCGGCGTTCATGGTGGGGGAGAAGGAGAAGCAGGAGGTGGTGTTTGGGGGAGGGGGGGGGGGGGGCGACGAGGATCGGGTTTAGGATTTAGAGAGAGAGGATCGATCTGCCTGATACCATGTAAAACTGATATGAATCGGGGCTGCTAAGATTGCACGCCTCCTCTCTTCTCATTATGTCATATATATACAAGTACATGGCAATCAACGTGAGTTACAAGTTTAGGTAGGATACAAACCGACTTGATCTATATTAGGAATTCTATCTGAAGCAGCCGGACTAGGACTCTCCAACACGAAGCACCATCGCCGATCCTCCTGATCAGCCCCTGCACAAGAACATCTCGTCCTTCGCATATACTCCTCCATATTTGTGATGGCTTGCTACGAAGCTCGGCATCGAGGAAAGTGCCATTGGGGTAGTAACGAGCCTTCATGATTCTTGCGCTAAGCGAGCTCGGGTCTTGCAAAAGCCGCCATGCCTGTTTTCTAAGCAGGCACAAGTTAAAGATCTCGGTGTCTCGGAAGCCCAAGACCCCCAAATATTTCGGCATAGTCATCGAGTCCCATGAGACCCACACTGTCTTCCTCTCACTCTTCTTGCCCCCCCACCAAAATTTCTGAATAAGAGATGTAATATGTTAGCATAATCCTCTCGGCAGTTTGAAGCAAGACATTGAGTATGTTGGAACAACTTGAGCTATAGATTTTATAAGCACTTCTTTTCCGGCAGCGGCAAGAGTTTTTTCAATCCAGCCTTGCACTCTTTTCCAAACACGATCCTTTACATAGGCAAAAAAGACCATTCTTTTGGCGCCCCACATGAGATGGAAGCCCCAAGTATCTCTCATTGAGGGTCTCATTCTCTACCTCAAGAATTTGTTTAATCTCTTGTCTACCAGTTTCTGGGCAGCCCTTACCAAAGTAGATTGATGATTTTGCCAAGTTAACACGCTGACCCGAAGCACCACAGTATTGCTGCACCGCATTCCTTATCCATGTGGCCCCTTCCACCAAAGCCCTCATGAACAAGATACTGTCATCTGCGAAAAGGAGATGATTAACAACAAGTGCCGCCGGAGCCACTTTAATTCCTACAAAGACTGCCTCCTTCCGCTTCAACAAACATGAGAGACCTTCTGCGGCGAGCAGGAACAAATAAGGGGAGATGGGATCCCCTTATCTAATACCTCGAGACAGGGTAAACTCTTTCGATGCTGCACCATGCATTAAACAAAACAGAGAAAGAGACCGTGGTAACCCCCTTCATAATCAGACGTACAAAACTTGGAGTCAACCCAATTTTCATCATAATAGCTTCTAAATAGTTCCACTCGACTCTATCACATGCTTTCATCATATCAAGCTTGAGGGCACACTAAGAATTGGATTTACTCGTCTTCGTTTTTCATGAAGTGGAGGCACTCGTAAGCACTAATGATATTATCCGTGATAGGACGACCAGGAACAAATGCTGATTGTTCTTCAGAGATGATCTCCTGCAATATTCGCTTCAACCTGTTAGCTAGCAATTTGGACACAATCTTGTATACCACATTACATAAGCTGATCGGTTGATATCACGAGAGAGAAGTAGGATTCAATACCTTGGGAATAAGTACAATGAACGTCTTGTTAATCTCCACCGGTGAATCATCTCCATTCAACATACGCAACACAATCTTGGTCACCTCAGAACCACATATACTCCAATTTTTCTGGAAGAAGCGAGCAGGAAAACCATCCGGGCCTGGGGCCTTCGTGGGAAACAATTGAAATAAAGCTTCTTTCACTTCTTTATCAGTGTACGGAGCCAACAGCATATGGCTCATTTCATTTGTTACACAACAAGGAACATGAGATAAACCCTCCTCTATCCCTGTCGTACCTTCGGATCTGTAAAGCTTTTCATAAAATTCACTTGTCATACCTTCAAGTATCGGGTCTTCACACACAGTTCCATTCTCCAAAACTATCCTTTCAATCTTGTTCTTCTTCCTCCTATAGTTTGCCTTATCCTGAAAAAACTTTGTATTGCGGTCACCAGGCTGTAGCCATAACACGCACGACCGCTGCCTCACCATAATTTCCTCGCGATAGTTTAGTTCAGCAATTCTTTCTTCTACCTTAATTTCCTCATAAGTAGGACCCACACGACCTGGTACAGACCACAGCCGCTCCAGATATTTGCACAGTTTGTGTAGCTCATTCCTGACTGAACCAAATGAGCCAACGCTCCAAGAGTGGAGGTCGCTAGCTGTAGCTCGTAACTTCTCCGCCAGACCGGTCGCATTATTGCATCTACTCCGAGACCAAGCCTCCATCAGGACCGTATTGAACTTTTTGTGGCGCTCCCATGCAACCTCATATCTAAAAGGCCTATTGATTGCAATTCTCCTAGTTGATGCTTCCATCTGATTCATCAAAAGGACGGGCGAGTGGTCTGACTTGGCAACAACTAAATGTCTCACCAATGCCATTGGGAACATTCTGCACCAATCCGTCGATGTGAGAGCCCTATCCAGCCTCACTTGACAGTAGTGCCCGCCTCTCACCTTCTTCTCAAATGTCCAGTGAAGGCCAAAAAAACCGAGATCACACAATCCGCAAATGTCAACCACGTCCTGAAAAGCTTGAATTTGGCTTGCATTGCGATCATTTGGACCCATCTGCTCTTCCCGCCTCAGCACTTCATTAAAATCTCCAATGTTAACCCATGGAAGATCTTAATCGGCCTTAAGGAACCTCATCATATCCCATGTGAGATGCCTCAAGCTCCTATTAGCTTCACCATACCAACATGTGAGGCCCTATGGTTTCCCACCTCCTGTACCAACATATCTATGTGGTACTTTTCCAATAGATACATAATCCTCCACTCCTCCCTGAACTACCAACACCATATGCATGATCATATCCCAAAGAACTTACCAAACCCTCCACACGGTACTTTGCAATATGTGTCTCCACCACGCAAAAGACTGCCGGCGCACACACCCACGCAAGATCGCTCAACTCTCGGACTGTCCGGTCCTCCTTGAGGGAGGCCGCCGATGCATTGTCAGACAAAACAGACTTGCTCAGTGAAGTTCCTTTCTTCGCCCTCTTCCTCTCCATAGGTGGTATGTAGGGTGGTGGTGGCGGAGGCATAGATCCTCCACCCACCAACTCACTCCCACTCTCAACATTAATTCCCATGCTGGCTTTTAATGCAGCTTCCAGAGTAGCTTTGTCCACGTTTCCTGCTGCTGAATTCATGTCCAGTTTCCTTGCTGCCGGGCTCTTTTCTGGCATCTCTTTCTCTCCATCAGGGTGTCCCTCCCCCGGCTTCAATGGACTTGTAGCCGCATCATCAAGGTCCCACTTCTCCCCTAGCCCCGCATCATTGGAATTTCTTTTACGCGGCATACCCCCACGTCCTCCATGGCCTTTTGCACGAAAGAAACCGCGCCTTGGTGCACTAAAATTACTCCGACCCTCTCCTTGGCTACCCTGAGCTACTCTTTTCTTTGCCACTAGCCACTTCCCCCACTGAACTTCCGCTGGTGGATGCACCCCATCGCCACACTCCTCCATATCATGCCCCAACAGCCCACACACATCGCAAAAATATCCTATCTTTTCATACTACACATCAAGCATCAGTCTCTCCTTTCCCGCAATGATAAGCGGTGGCCACCGGATCAAGGGTTTGTTCAAATCAATACTCGCCCGAACCCGGATGTAGTTGCCCTCAAGATAACGAGTAGGGTTCATCTCCACACTCCTGACAATGCCAATTCTCCGCGCCAACTGATCCACAATGGTTTCGTTTATGCACAAGTCAGGTATTTTGTGAATTTGAGCCCACACGGAGACCCGCTCTAGTTTCACTGATTCTGGTGGTTTTCGGCCATCAAGCTCCTCGAGCAAAACCATTAGTCCACAGAAGATCCATGGGCCTTGATACATCACCCATTTCCAATCGCCTAGGCAAAACATCTGGATCATGAAGAGATTATCATCTACCTCTCTAATATCCGGTTCATGAGCGAGACTCCATATGAACTTCAAGGTCTCTTTTAGGGCAGTCGTACTGAAGGTTTTGGTAGTGTTGACCCTTGCAACTGCCATCCAGCGACCAGATTTTGCCAACTCCTCTACCTCCTCTTCACCAGCATACACATCGTCAAGCTCCCCTTCCTGCAGATTCATATTCTGCATAGCGTGCTGCAGTCCTTCATCTCCTTCCGCACCGTTCTCTCTTGCCACACTTTTGGCCGCACTCCCTGATGCCGCCATCTCTCACGATCCACACCGAAATCGACCAACCTGTAGACCCGATCGCCCTCCATCCACCAGTCTACAGCGAGGTACCAAGGGCGGGAAGACGCACAGGTCGTCCCCTGAATCAGCCCGAGTATCCGCGTATGGTGGGGGAACAGATCAGGGAAAGGGCCGCCGGTAAAGAAGACACTCGATGCTGGCGATGGCGGAGTAGGTCAAACCCTAATCGCCTAGGGTACATACGTGTTTTAGCTTGCGCCCTCGCTATATATGCTAGCGAAATTGATCCGCAGGAGAAATAGCAGCTGCAAGCTGGTACGACGGTACATGGAGGCCTTGCTGGAGAAGCTAGCTAAGGTGTCATGGGTCAGTCTGCCTTGACTGGGCTCAATGGGCCAGCCCAACGGCCACAGAGGGTGAGACGCCCACCAGCACGCTACGCTACTTAAGTGACTCACTCAGGTTGGTTTGGGGAACAAGAAAGAAGACGGCAAACTAGCTCTATTCTCCCACCGACTTTTGTATCTCTCCCATCCCCTGGCTCCAATTCCCCAATCCCCTTCTTGCTATAGTTCAAATTGGTGAGACAATTACCTGTATCAGACTTTTGTATGTATCCAGATACTAGTAGAGCGAGGCAAGTAAGGTGTGACATTTGGTATCAGTAGTCGGTTTGATTGTGGCACCGAAGCAAAGAAGAGTTGTGGAAATCATGGCGGAGCTCGATCTAAGGGACCAGATGGCGGGGCTTCTAAAGGCAGTTCAGGAGAAGACAGCCAAAATCACCTCATCGGTTGTGATGTGATCGCGATGGACAAGAAGGTAGGCGCGCTCGATGAGCTGCGACCCGCGCTTGCGGATCTGGCACTTTGGAGGCCTCGAGTGGTGAAGGATATGGGATCGCTTCAAGCCAAACTTGGGGATCTACGGGTGCAGGTTTCCTTCCTCGCCTCCGGTACCACCGATTCACCGCCTTCGCCAACCACCTTGGAGGAGCCCGCAAAGAACAGTGATGAAGGTCACGGGTAATTTGGCCGCCACATCGAGATTCCTCTACGGGGTTCAGTGATGGGGCCACCGCCCCTTCTGACCCTGGCCTAGGGTACGTACGAATCCCCGGTTCTTGATTCCTCTTACCAGTATTGCAAGGAATCGTCCTCGTTCATGGAATGTCCTGGGTTCGATGCGGAAAATTCGATGGAATGGCGTCTGAAGTGTGAGTCATATTTTCGGGTGTGTCAAGTGAATAGGTGTGCATGGGTAGATACGGCGGTCGTGTATTTCACCGGCACCACTGCCCTGTGGGTGCAATGGACCAATGCTCACATTCAGTGTAGGAATTGGGATGAGTTTGTTGCGGCTGTGTGTGAAAAGTTCGGGCGGCGTGAGTTTGAGCAACAACTTCGGCAATTCTCGCGGTTGCGACTAAAGGGTTCAGTTGCGGAGTTTGCCGAGCAATTTAATCTAGCCATGAATTGCCCAATTTTGCATCATAAGTCATGGGATCCTCTTTACTTTGTAACTCAGTTCATAGATGTAGTTATGGTACAAAGGTCTCGAGATCTCGATACTGCTGTCGTCTTGGCTGGTTTGCAGGAAGAAGCAGTGGAGATGACACGGGACACGTCGTGTGGTGGCAGTGGTGCATTCCAGTATCCTTGCTCGGGGATGCTCACCACGATGCCGCTTCACACACCACCTGCTGGCCGCGCTTTGGGCTCGGGCACTGGGCGAGCAAAAGATTGTCGGGGACCGCCAAGTGCCCTAACGCCCTTCACCGATGACAAAATTCAAGCGCGTCGAGCATACCACCGACCTTGAGATCACACTTGTGGGCCAACGGTTCAATTACATGTAGTTGAAGAATTGCTCGGCCTGCTGCAATTGGAGACTCCGGCACCGAGCACTACACCAGCTACTGAAGGCGAGATGTGTGTCATCTCTCAGGCTGCTCTGAGTCGGGACGAACCACCTCAAACTGTTTGTCTCAAGGGGCTGATACGCCAGCAGGCGATGTTGATGCTGGTAGACTTTGAGAGCACGCAAAGCTTTGTCAGTTTGGCATTAGCTGCAGACTGTCCAGACACGCATCGTACCAAAATTCCAATGAAGTTGAAGATCCCTGATGGTGGAATTTTATGCTGCGATCAAGAACTGCAGAACTGTACATGGAAAACACAAGGTCAGGAGTTCTGCACCAATCTGCACTTGCTGCCTCTGGGATGTTACGACATTGTTCTTGGAATGGACTGGCTTCAGATGCACAGCCCTATGAACGTTCATTGGGGCGAGAAGCAACTGACTGTTGTGCATCATGGGTCGACCATTACTCTGCATGGTATTAAACCCAAGGTATCCAATTGTGCAACGATATCTGTATCTCAAGTTCTCAACTTGAAGCTCTGGAGCAGCAGCACTCCGTCTGTCATTTGGTTCACCTTTGTGCAGTTAAAGATCCACCAGAACAAGTAGCTATTCTTCAGGTGGTTCAGTCACTTTTGTAGGAATTTGCTGGGGCATTTGCTGAACCACAAGGGTTACCACCGAAGAGCCCCTTTGATCGCTCCATTCCTCTGTTACCGGGTGCAAGACCAGTGAATTTGCGACCATATCGCTGCAGTCCTGAGCAGAAGGATGAAATCGAGACTTAAGTAGCCGAGATGCTGCGTCAAGGCGTGATCAAGTTTAGTTCCAGCCCTTTTGCATCGCCTGTGCTATTAGTGCAGAAGAAGGATGGCACTTGGGGGCTGTGTGTGGATTATCGGAATCTAAATGCCTTGACTGTTAAGAATCGATACCCACTTCCAATTATCTATAGGACCCGCGCTGCAACTAATCTCATAGCAGTAGCGCCGGCTGTGTACCCCGCGCTGTTACTATTTATACATGGGTTCAGCTGGTGGGCCCCACTTAGCAGCAGTGCCGGCCCCTACGCCCGCGCGACAGGTAGTGTCCTTAGCAGTAGCGCGGGCCTCCTTCCCCGCGCTACTGCTAGGCGCGCCAGCCAAAATCAGCCACCTTTTCCCCCCTCCCTCTTCCTCCCCCTTCCTTCTCCCATAGCTTGCTTTCTTCTCTCTTCCTTCAATTCTCACCCCTCCTCCCCCTCTCTACTTTGCCCCTCCACCATCTCCATTAATGGCTCCCCTTTCCTCTCTCTTCATCTCACTTGCTTTCTTCTCTCTCTCCCTTCTTCCCATATCTCTTGCCCCTCCACTCCATTGACTCACTAGCTCTCTCTCCCTTCTTCCCATATCTCTTGCCCCTCCACTCCATTGACTCACTAGCTCTCTCTCCCTCTCCACTAGTTAGACTCATCTCCTCCCCATGTAGATCTACTCATTTAATGAAGTAACCTATCTACCTCCCCCTCATTAATGAAGAAGGAGCATTAATTGTCTTTGTCCACTTCGATCCCTAGCGACACCGGCCTCATCACCGTGCTCCCTATCGAGATAGGTGAGTAAAAAGTAGTGTTGTGCAAGAATGGAATTTGTGTGATATGACCGAATTGTGCGATATGACCGAATCGGGTGATATGATGGAATTATGTGTGGCATGAGTTGCCTATGTGTATTTGCCGAATTGTGCGTGACATGAGTTGCCTATGTTTTGCCGAAATGCCGATTTATTTCCGTTTCGGCGAATTTCGGGAAAACTCGATATGTCCTATTTTTAGGGAATGTCATACCGAATTTTTGTATGACTTTGATGCATGCATTCATGTGTAGTTATAATTCTTTTGCTTATACCGCGCAGGCGATCATGAAGGTTAGCGGAAGGATGGTGGCTAGATACTTACGATCCGCGGTGGACGACATATTTCAAAATAACCGCAACGCGATTTTATGTCCGTGTCGAAAATGCAAAGAAGGAGTCTAGCTCGACCCCTTTACGGGTGGCCGTTTGAAGGCGCACCTGCTCATGCATGGTTTCATTCATGGCTATACTCGGTGGATAAGTGAAGATGATGATGAGGACGTCGATGGGGCAGCCAATAACGACATGGGGCCAGACGAAGAGATGACTGATAGACCCGAAGAAGAGGGCGCCGGACATGGCGGAGAAGAGGCCGGACATGGCGAAGAAGAGGCCGGACATGGGGAAGACGCGGACACGCCGCAGTCTTCGTCGCTGCTAAGTTCAGTCGTGCGGGACCCTCATGTTCGAGACCTGCTTCGCAAGAAGACGACTAGCGACAGAGCTGCTTCTAAAGAGGAGGCCATGCTGGCGCAACCGGACCTAGACTCGAAGACTCCATTGTATGATGGTTGCGACCCCGAGGTGACCCGCTCGAGTTTCACACTCAAACTTCTAAAGACGAAGGCAAAAAACAAATGGACCGACGCAAGCCTTGATGAGCATTTGAAGTATCTACAGAAAGTTCTTCCAGCGGGGAGCCTGTGTCCTACTAGTGCCGAGGAGGCCAAGAAAATCATGTGCCCTCTTGATCTGCCGCACATTGGATACCACACATGCATCAACGATTGCATCATTTATCGGAACGAGCACGCGGAAAAAACCAGCTGTCCAGTGTGCAATGCTTCTCAATACAAGAAGGCTGGAAAGAAAGCTCCTTAGAAAGTTGTATGGTACTTTCCGATCACTCCCCGTCTGCAGCGGTATTTCATAGATCGTAAGGAAGCAAAGCTCATGTGCTGGCATGCGGAGAGGGTGAAGCCAGACGATGGAGATGATCCGAAGCTGAGACACCTTGCAGATGCTAGCCAGTGGAGAGCATTAAACGCTGAATATCCATATTTCGCAGATGATCCAAGGAACATCGTGCTTGGCGCGAGTACTGATGGCATGAATCCGTTTGGCAACCAGAACACCAACCATAGCACATGGCCCGTGTTTGTATGGATGTACAACCTCCCCCCCTGGAAGTGCATGAAGACAAAGTACATACACATGAGTATGCTGATTCAAGGGCCAAAAGAACCGGGAAATGATATAATCTGCATCTCGAGCTACTGAAAGAGGAGCTACACACGTTATGGACAGCACCGGTCAAGACATGAGATGCCAGCGCAGGAGAGTATTTCGATATGAGAGCCGCGCTGATCACAACGGTGCACGACTTTCTCGGTTACGGATATGTCTCAGGCTAGGTGTGCCACGGATATTGCGGATGCACTAGGTGCATGGATGATACAACATCTCAGTAGCTACCGAAAGATGGCGGGTCTTCGAAAATCATGTACATGGGGCATCGAAGATGGCTCGAGAAGGATGACCCGTGGAGAAAGCGTGGAGATATATTCAATGGTAAGGCTGAGCATCGAGGACCTCCACGTAAGAGGAGCGGCGTCGAAATCGATGACTTGTTGAAAAACTGGAAAGAGTGCCCCGCGCCGGGAAAGAAGAAAAAGGCGCCGGAGCCGCTGCTGAAGGTATGGAAAATGAGGTATGTTTTCTGGGACTTGGAGTACTGGCCCAAACTCGACACACTTCATAGCCTTGATCAAATGCATATCACAAAGAATGTCCTCGAGAGCTTGCTTGGCACACTAATGAATATGCCGGAGAAGACCAAGGATGGGCCGAAGGCAAGAAGAGACTTGGAATTTTTAGGTATCAGGGGAGATCTCCATGTAGGACGGCCCCCTAAGTCGTCAGAGGAGACGGAGACGGAAGACAGGGGCAAAAAAGTCAACAAGAAGGAAGAACATTATTGCCCCCCCTCTTCCTTCACCTTAAGTCCGAAGGAGATCGATCAATTCTTCAAGTGCCTTACAGGAATCAAAGTTAGTTCCGGTTACTGTGGGGAGATAAGCAGATTTCTAGACACCAAGAAAAAAAGGTTCACCGGGATGAAGTCTCATGACTGTCACGTGATGAGGACGCGGATACTCCCGGTTGCACTTAGAGGGATAATGGACAAGCACGTCCGTGACACACTTACTTGTCTTTGCAACTTTTTCGACGTTATCTCTCGAAAGTCGATCAGTGTGAAGCAGCTCCGAAGGCTACAGGAAGAGATCATTGTCATACTAAATGAGCTTGAGATGTACTTCCTGCCCGTGTTCTTTGACGTCATGGTGCATCTGTGTGTCCACATTGTGGACGACATCATCGACCTTGGGCCGACATTCCTGCACAGCATGATGCCGTTCGAGAGGATGAATGGGGTCATCAAAGGATTCGTTCGTAAAATGTCCCGTCTGGATGGAAGCATCGTCCAGGGCTATCTGACCCAAGAGTGCATGTCCTTCTGCGAGAATTATCTAGGCGTCGGAAACCCCGTTGTTGGTTTTCCCGTCAACAAGCACCTTGGCAGGCTCGGAGGAGAAGGTCACACCAACGGCCGGAGGGAATTGCATGTGCACCACTCGGGTCGACGCAACGACTTTGACATAGCAAACTTAGTAGTGCTACATCACCTAAAGGTGCTAGATCCTTTCGTGACACTGCACAAAGACACCATCGCAAAGAACTACCGTGACCAGGGGCTGCGCAAGACGGACGCCGAAGTTATTAGAGAGCACAACTCCACTTTCTTGCGTTTGTTCAAAAAGTGAGTTCTGGCTAATCCCCCGGAAGAGGGCTGTACGGACGGAAAGCTCATATACGCCTTAGCACATGGCCCCGCGGTCAACCTCGCGACTTATCAGGCATACGATATCAACGGATACACGTTCTACACGGAGGCCAAACGTGCTGCTCCTGCTCAGCTCTGCCCACTCGCCTCCAGGCCCGCCGCCCTCAGGTGAGCTCTCCTCTCCTCCCGGTCTCATCTCTGCTCTGTCTCCTCTCCTCTCTGTCCATGGAACCCTACGTATTTCAGTAGTATGAACCCTAGGTATTTCAGAAGGATGATTTTGGTACTGTGAATATATGAACCCTAGGTATTTCAGAAGTTTTACTAATTTTGATTATCAAGTGCAATAGTTTCAGAAGTTTTACTAATTTTGTTCATATATATGAACCCTAGGTGTTCATATATATGAGGCCATTTCATCATTAGAGCACTGAATTTTGTTTCATTAGAAGATTGTAAGTGCAAAGATTTGTGTAGTGCACTGAATCTAGGATGACAATTTTCTTAGAATTTTCTGAGCTAAAGGAAATAGGGTTGTAGTTCAATGCTTTAAGTGGGGCAGAAATGAAAAATGGATGTTGTGCATAAAAGTGATCTAGAGGATGGGTTTCTGAAATAGTTTCAAGTCAACAGAGGTTATTTGGAGTTTGAAAATACTATTAACCTTAGCTAGTTAACCCTAGAGCGGCAGTTAACTGAATTTTGACCTAAATACTCCTAGCTAGTGTTAAACTGAATTTAGAATTTGTTCTGAATTAGCAGCAATGGAAATAGTGCACTTAGTTTTTGAACAGAAGTTGCTCAGAAATACACACAATTCAGTTAACTGAATTTTCATGAAATTCAGTTAATTTTCTGAAATTTGTGTGATATATATTTACTGAAATTCAGTTAATTCAGAGATCATGATTTTAGTAAAGATAGTTCAAACTTCTGTTAATTTACTACTCCTACTGTTTTCAGTAAAGAAAGTTTAAACTGCTGTTTAATGTGGGCTCTGTTGCTCCTATGTTAATTTACTACTCCTACTGTTTTCAGTAAAGAAAGTTCAAACTTCTGTTAATTTACTACTCCTACTGTTTTCATTCAAAGAAGATGGAGGCCAGTGAGAGGATGATCATTTCTTTTTTTGAGAGGAGTAGTAGTAGGCCAATGTGAACTCTAGTATGATTTCAGTGTACTTGTTGTAAAAAAATTATCCGTGTACTTGCTGTCAAAATTCCAGTGTTGTAAAACGCTGCCACGGCTGCGAAAACTGATGAGTGACCTATGTTTGTACAGTCTTGGGACTGTTTGTGCCCAAGTGGCCTATGTTTTCAATTTTGTTGTTTGCAGGGAAACTCCTAGTGGCCTATGTTTTGCCGGAATGTTGATTCATTTTCGTTTCGGCAAATTTCAGGCGCTCGATATGTCCTATTTTTAGCAAAGGTCATGCCGAAATTTTCCGTGAATTTCGGGCATGACTTGTGCTAGAAAGTAGGACATATCGAGTGCCCGGGATTTGCCGGAACGGGAATGAAATGACATTCTGGCAAAACATAGGCCATTTTTTAAGTCATTATTCATTTTATTAGTTCTAGAATTAAACGGGCAAATTGAACCCTAGGCAACATGGCGCAAAACGACGAAGCCGGGGGTTCTCACGCCACCGCACAGGGCCATGCATTCCTTGACTTTTTGGCGAGTCAGGAAGAACAGTCGCATGGCCCTCTTCTCATCACAGAGGGTGGTGGTGGCGCCGACACCATCGATGGTACCGAGACCGGCACGGACAACGGCACCGAGACCGGCACGGATGGTGGCAACCGGACCACGGATGGAGGTACCCAAGCCACTGAAAAGAAGAAGAAGAGGACACGACGCCCAAATAAGCTCGGCACCGGAAGACTTGTGGTCCACACGATGCACCCCGGCACCTTCGAGCCAGAAACTCCGCGGGACATGTCAGCGGGCTATGGCAACAACGTAGGATGCATCCTACGATAGACCGTCAACCTCAACGAGACAAACATAAGGGAGAAAGTAGCTTTGGAGCACCTCCTCCTAACCAGGTTGCACGCGAGATACTAGTTCCCTGGTCGGAATGACAAAGTTGATCCGTGGGATGATCCGACCATGGATCGGATAAACCAAAAAGCCCTTAACAAGTTCAGCAACGACTTGAGCTCCTGGAAAGGTAGGGTGAGAAAAGCGATGGCTAAAGATTCATCGTACGCCTCGATCAGTGCTCAGTGGCTGATGATTACGGAAGATGACTATGAAACATTCAAGATTACTTGCGCTGCCCCTGAAACCAAGGACAAGTCAGAGAAATTCAAGGAGCTTTAGCCCAGGAACGTCGGGGCCCACCGCCTCGGAAGCCATGGTTACACGGGGAAGAGGCCCGTGTGGGATAAGGAGGACGCGGAACGTGAACGTCAGGGGCTACCAGACCCCTTGGCGGAGTTCACCGACCCGCATGAGCGTGACTTCATCAGGGCCTGGTACAAGAAAAACAAGGAAACCGGGGAATGGTACACGGACGCCCCGACGAGGGAGTTCATGAGACTACTGGTAATTAATAATTTACCACCTTAGCTTCTGATCAAGTCGACTACGTTCTAGTCACATTTCTAAACGGTTCACACTCCTTTTACAGAAAGAGCAACACAGGCTTGCATCAGAAAGCGACTCGTCGTCTCAGTCATCGACGAAGTACGCATGGGACACCTCTTTCAACCGGGCCATGAACATAATGCAGGGAAAGCCGGCGAACGAGCCGCCGCAGTATGGACGTGTAGTCTGGCGCCACGTGGACGTACTACTACGCGGAAGACAAGGAGGTGCGTAGGCCGAGAAGGAAGATGAGCCAAGTGACTATCCAGGAGACAGTGGCGCAGGCGGTCCAGAAAGCCACAGTTGCGTCCAAAGAAGAGACCAAAGCTGATGCAGTCCAGGCAGCGGCAGCGGCCTGCAGAAATGATTTTGGAGCTGCGTTTTCTGCCGTGTGGCCGGCTGTCATCAAGTGGGTGAAAGAAAATCCAACCGCACCGGCAGAGGATTTTCCCCTTCCCAGCTTCGTCGGGAGCAACTCGGTGAACATAGCAGCCGCACCTGCTCTCGCAACCGCACCCGCACCTGCTCCCACACCCACACCCGCATCCGCACCCACCACCCGCGCTCATAGCAGCCACTCCTCCGTCGCTGGTAGGCTCGGCGGGGCTTCGACATTAGCTGAGCTCAACGCCCTCATGGTAATTACGCGTCGCACCCTCATCAACATATTAAATCTTCTGTTCCTTTGCCTTTCAGATCTCTGACAGCGCACATGTATTCGCAGGCCGATGAAACTCCATGCACCCTCCTATGCCACATCAAGTTGGTGGATGTGGAAAAGGGTACAATACTGAAGCCGTTAGATCGCGTGTTCCACGGCCGGCCGATGCCCGGTGGCGCCTTCAGGGTTTCCTTGGCTCGTGTAGAACCGGGCTACGAGGATTTGCCTCCTCCGCTTAGAACCGGGGGAGAGGATGACGACAGCCGCCTCTGCTAGGACACTGCAAGAATTGGCCGATGTTGTGGCCGAAGAATCTTCTTCGTGTGAAGGCGGACGGGAGCACAGCAACGGCAACACCGATGAGAGGTATGACCACCCCACCTACGCAATTACCACCGTCTGTCTTGCTGGGTGAGAGTGAACGACGCGAATAAGGGGGTCCAAGTGTTCCGGTGGCTGATCACGTCGCCCCAGTGGATGAAGATATCGATGATGACATGGAGGAGGATGACCCTCTCCGGTACATCAATACTGGCTATTACGACGGAGGAATGATGAGTCAGCCATATGACTCAGGCTATGACCTTGGTGAGTGTGAAGATCAGGATGTTGAGATGCATGATGCTGTACCGGAGAAGGAACGTCCTCGGGTTGAGTGCAAGAAGTCTCTGTTCATGCAATCCTCCCAGAACACGCCTCCAGATGCCACCTGAACCCAGGGTAAACTCACCGAGCATCGTGCAATGCTAAGCCCGACCATAATGGGGGCGGTGGTCAAGGCGGGTCTAGGAGGCTCAATACCTGTGCCCTGGAAGAAGCAAAGGAAGAGACCAACAAAGAAAGGCCCTGCTGGCGCCAAAGCTTCCAACAGCCAGCCGCCTCCGGCGATCCGGGTTCAGGATAGTGTACCGATCATAAATGCGTTGTTTCTCCATGTCGCGGGCAACCCGATGCTACCGAAGGATGCGCTCGAGGCCATAACTGGGGATCTTAGGAGACTGCATTACCGTGTGTTGTCGTCAGAGTTGGACCTTCTCTGATCGGAAGAACCAGGATACGTGCTTTACGCGGTTGATTTGCCGACTGGAAAAGGCTTCGTCGACACTAGCCCCGCGGACCTGTTCTTCCTGCGGTTTCATTACATCTTCGAGATGTATCACATGAGGCGGCCCGATTTTACGTCCGTCCGCCTTTATGCGCTACATCTGAACTACATCATCAGGAAAGAGCAAATCTCGCAAATCGCGGTAGCGGACCCCTACTACATGCATGAGGGCTTCTTGAGTGCCGACACAATGGAACGTGAAGCTACGACGAAGTACATTGAAGACTTCATGGTCACGAATAAGGCCAAGGAAATGATTCTCCTGCCTTATCATCCATTGTAAGCCATTCGCGGATAGCCACTATAACACATCCTTTCGTACATTTCAATAATTCCTTTGCACGTATGGAGGCTAATTTGAGGTATATTTATTTTGCGCAGCGAGGGGCGCTCCATCCTTATCGTTCTGTACCCGCAAGTCTCCCACACTCTGTATTTGGACTCGTCCATAAACACGGAGAAGAAAGACTACACACACATAAAGATCGTGATCTCCTAGGCTTCGGCATGAGGGGTGGCTGATACGTCTCCAATGTATCTATAATTTATGAAGTATTCATGCCATATTTATAACAATTCTACATGGTATTGGTATGATTTGATTAGAACTAACCCGGACTGACGCTGTTTACAGCAGAACTACCGTGGTGTTGTTTTTTGTGCAGAAATGAAAGTTCTCCAAATGCAGTGAAACTTTTTGGAGATTTTTTATTGGACAAATCAGAAATACTGGAACCAAGACCCACTGGAGGGGGGCCACCCAGTGCCCACGAGGCACTGGGGTGCGCCACCCCCCTAGGCGCGCCCTGGTACCTCGTGGGCCCCCTGTGGCCCTTCTTCGCGTGATTCCAACGCCAAAAAAACACATACATTCAGAAACCCCCGAAAGTTAACCTAGATGAGTTTTTACGCCGCCGCAAGCCTCTGTACCAGAGAGATCCCATCTACAGCCCTTTTCCGGCACCCTGCCGGAGGGGGGAAAGCATCACCGGAGGCCATCTTCATCATCCCGGCGTTCTCCATGATGAGGAGGGAGTAGTTTACCCTCGGGGCTGAGGGTTTGTACCAGTAGCTATGTGTTTGATCTCTCTCTCTCGTGTTCTTGAGATGCCACGATCTTGATGTATCGCGAGCTTTATTGATATAAATGAATCATATGGAGTTTAGCCCTCTCTATCTTCTTGCGATGAATTGAGTTTTCCCTTTGAAGTTTTCTTATTGGATTAAGTCTTTAAGGATTTGACAACACTTGATGTATGTCTTACATATGGATATCTGTGGTGACAATGGGATATTCACTTGAGTCACTTGATGTATGGTTTGGTGATCAACTTGTGGGTTTCGTGACCTTGGGGATTTATGCATAAGGGTTGGCACACGTTTTCGTCTTGACTTTCCGGTAGAAACTTTGGGGCACTCTTTGAAGTTCTTTGTGTTGGTTTGAATAGATGAATCTGAGATTGTGTGATGCATATCGTATAATCAAACCCGTGGGTACTCGTGGTGACATTGGAGTGCCTAGGTGACATTAGGGTTTTGGTTGATGTGTATCTTAAGGTGTTATTCTAGTACGAACTATAGGGCTGTTCGTGACAATTAATGGGGATGGCTCATAAGATTGATCGGGAAGGATACCTTTGAGGTGGTTTCGTACCCTACAACAATTTCTTCATTTGTTCTTCGCTATTTGTGGCTTTGGAGTGAACGTTTTGTCGCACGTGAGAGATTTACATATGATTCAACTATGTTAACAATGTTGGGAGATCGCACTAGTGAAAGTATGAACCCTAGGCCTTGTTTTTAAGCATTGCAATACCGTTTGTGCTCACTTTTATTACTAGTTACCTTGCTGTTTTTATTATTTCAGATTAGAAAATCCTATATCTACTATCCATACTACACTTGTATCACCATCTCTTCGCCGAACTAGTGCACCTATACAATTTACCATTGTATTGGGTGTGTTGGGGACACAAGAGACTCTTTGTTATTTGGTTGCAGGGTTGTTTGTGAGAGACCATCTTCATCCTACGCCTCCCACAGATTGATAAACCTTAGGTAATCCACTTGAGGGAAAATTGCTACTGTCCTACAAACCTCTGCGCTTGGAGGCCCAACACGAGTCTACAAGAACAAGTTGTGTAGTAGACATCAGTGGCCACATCAAGATCAAAAAACAAAGGAAGGGCGCGCCGTGTTTCGGCCATAAAACTGACTTCTGCTGCGTCCAGCAGCCGACAACAAGTAGGAAGGATGGATTCTACGTCATCCATCACATGTTGGAGTTCAGAAGGGATCATCAAGAACTTCGCATGCCATCTACAGCCGATGCCCATATCCGCAAATGGGCCACAGCCTTAGCAGCCGAACCGGATGAAAAACTCAGAAATGACTTCTATCGCATCCAGCAGGACATTTCGACGATCATCATCAAAGACGTCGTCGAAGAGAATGGGATGTTCTACGGCGGCCCACAATCACGGGATGACGTCCGAACTCACATAGGCCTACAGCGTCAGGACATGATGCCTTTCACGAAGCTAGGGTGCATCCTCCCGGATATGGACGAATGGAACCTATAGTGATTGACGATGACCATGTGTCCGTTTAATTAGTACTTTCTGTAGGACGAAACTTTAAATTTTTGTACGATGAAACTTTGTGATGTAAACTGTCCTGATGAACTTGCGTACCGCTCTAGTTAATTAGTTTGGGTACGATGAACTTGGTTAATTATGTTTACTATATGTTGCTTCTATTTGCTAACTCTTTCTCTTCGTGTTGCTTAAGTATATTATGTTGCATATTATCGATGAATTCGCCTAATTAATTACGATGCATCTGAGTCAGGGATATAGATCGATGACGAAGAAGTGGTATGTCGTGTACAGAGGGAGGGTTCCAGGAGTGCATGACGAGTGGCCAGGGTGTCAGGCCCAAGTGCACCGCTTCCCGGGCAGCAGCCACAAAGGGTTTCAAAGTAGAAGCGAAGTGGAAGCTAGTTACTTGAGGATCCCGCTAGCAGGAGAGAGGAACCAGAACCAGCTCAAGAACTACTTCATAATCCCTTTCTTGCTCATCGTGGTCGCTCTTCTCTTGTATGTGATTATATCATAGTTTAGATCGATGATGAACATGTGTATGTGACCATGTACTTGCATGTATTCGAGACTTGTAATAACTTGTGTCACTATTTTTGAGATGATGATGTGACATTTGTGTTGGATCATTATGATGATGATGATGATGTGACTATGTTGGAGCACTATGATGATTGTTGTCTCATATAGTTTCATTGTATGTGTATACTGTATAAAACCTGTATAAATACTGCATAAAAATGCAGAAGAAACTAAATAAATAAATAAAAGTAGTAGTGCCGTGGGTTAAGAGGCCAGCAGCAGCGCAGGGGCAGCGCTACTGCTACACAGTGTTAGTAGTACCGCTGGGTGGGCCCGCGCTACTACTACCAGAAGTAGTAGTAGCGCGGGTTTGTACCCCGCGCTATTGCTAGAGAGTTAGCTGCAGCGCGCTAGCAGTAGCGCGGGCCCGCGCTACTGCTAGCAACTTACCCGCGCCACTACTAGGCTTTTCCCTAGTAGTGTTATGAAAAGGAGAACTTGGCAGTGTTACTCGCAGTGGACCGTTCACGCTCGTATCTGCAATGTGCGCCTCTTGTTACTCGAACGGATGAAAAGGCTCTTGCGCATTTGGATGATCTGTGACTTACCACGCCTTGGCAGCAAAAGGCCATCACCAAACTCTTGGGATTGCAATACACAATTGAGTACAAAAAGGGCAAACACAAATCAAGCAGCAGATGCCCTATCCAGACACCCCTCTATGTCAGTGGGACAGGTTTTGGCCATAACAATGTGCATGCCAGAATCGCTGGATGAAGTACGCAATGGATATGTCTCTGATGCCATGGCTACAACCATTATGGATAAGCTCAAGCAAGATCCATCAGCGGTCAAACACTTTCAGCTAACTAACAACATCGTCTCATGCTTATAGCTGAATCTATCGGCTGGATCCAACAATGTGCCGGTAGGTCGATCTGCACATGGGCAAGGAAGCCCAATGACGCCTACTATGAGTCGTGGCGCTTTGACCTCCAAGCAACAATGACTCCAGGTATTTGTCGATGCTTGTGCCTTGTTGAAGTTATAACTCATTCTTGTGCCTTGTCGTTGCTTGTACTTCTGAACTTGTAAACTCATGCTTCTGCTTCTCGACCGTTTGCATTTGAACTTGTAAACTCATGCTTGTGCTTCTGAACTTGCAGGTTTGCATCGCGGACGCAGTCGACGGTGGAGCTCATTGCAATTTTGCAGTGTCTATGGTGCTTGTTGGTCAAAAACTTGTTGTGATATATGTGACTTGTTTCTTGTATGGACCATTATGTGCTTGTTATGATATATGTGCTTCTGAACCATTGTTGGAGATTGTTATATATGTGACTTGTTGCTTGTATGGACCTATATGTGCTTGTTATGATATATGTGCTTCTTGATATATATGTGCTGAATTGCAGGGCTGCCTCAATTACCAAGCAAAAAAAATCTACTGGACGCTTTGCCGAGTGTTACACTCGGCAAAGAGGTGTATGCCGAGTGTTACACTCGGCAAAGGTGACACGTGGCATGGCCTGGGAAGTTTGGCCATATGGTATTGCGCGGCATAGGGGTTTGCCGAGTGTCGACACTCGGCAAACAACTATGCCAAGCAGCACGAGAAAACACTCTGCAAGCACCTAGCCACATGGCAGAACCTAGGCGTCCCTGGCCACCCTATTTGCCGAGCTCTGGCACTCGGCAAACAGATATGCCGAGCACCACGGGAAAGACACTCGGCAAACACCCAGCCACATGGCAGCACCTGGGTGACGGTGTCCTGGATTAGGGGGGTGCTAACCTAGCCAGCCCATCTCTTCGGTTGGGGCGATGGGCCCTCATGCGTGAGCAAGGTGGACGCCGGAGGCCGTGTACAGGAGGCGTGATCAAGACTGCCTCCACCGAAGACTTGACGTATACTCCAAGATCTCTCTTGCCGCCTTGCTCCTAGATACCGACTTTGTAACCCTAGATACCCTCCCTGGCGTGTATATAAGCCATAGGGTTTAGCCCGTACAGGACAAATCAACGCAATATCATTCACCTAGCCCTAGAGTTAGACACACATTATGATCTCGAGGTAGATCAACTATGTACTCGATACATCTCCATCAATACAAACAAAAGCAGGACGTAGGGTATTACCTCCATCAAGAGGGCCCAAACCTGGGTAAACACCGTCTCCCTTGTCTCTGTTACCACTGATCCGAGATCCATAGCTCGGGACCCCCTACCCCGAGGTCTGCCGGTTTTGACACCGACACTGGTGCTTTCATTGAGAGTTCCGCTGCGCCTGCAGATCAACTGCGCCAACGGCCATAGGGACATTTACGCCCCTGGCCAGCTCTTCGTTTTCGGCAGCATGGTGTTTTGCGCCGACTCGATGGGTCATCTGACTTCCATCGAGAACTATGCCCCAGGTCGGATCGTGACCTTCGGTGACCTCGAATACACTGCAGATTCCCATGGTGAACTCATCCTGTCGGGATGGACTCCCGGCCGAATTGAGAACCCGACCGGTACTGGAGGCTCGACTCCGGAACCGAACTCCGTCGCAGCGCCCGCAGAGACCCCCGACGCGACCACTCTGGCCAGATTCCTTCCGATTATTAGTCCGAGCATAGATCCGGCCCCCACCTCTAAAATTACGTCAGTACTAGAACTGACTTCGGCACAGAACCCGGAATTGTGCTTGGATTCCCTTCGTGCGGAAGACGCGCCAAGTTACACGCCGGGCATACTTCGAGTCAGCCCTGCCTATGGCGCATCAATGAATACCGAAGAGCTATCTCACCTCGATGAGATGCTTGACCGCATCTAGAGTATGTCCATCTCGGATGGGAAGACTTCGGTTTACGATCAGATCGGACTTAAAGCCGACGATCGGGAAATTTACATCCCACCCACCACCCACCTAGTCGCCACGGTCGATGATTGATGTCTACTACACAACTTATTCTTGTAGACTCGTGTTGGCCTCCAAGCGCAAAGGTTTGTAGGACAGTAGCAATTTTCCCTCAAGTGGATGACCTAAGGTTTATCAATCCATGGGAGGCATAGGTTGAAGATGGTATCTCTCAAGCAACCCTGCAACCAAATACAAGAAATCTCATGTGTCCCCAACACACCCAATACAATGGTAAATTGTATAGGTGCACTAGTTCGGCGAAGAGATGGTGATAAAAGTGTAGTATGGATAGTAGATATAGGTTTTTGTACTCAGGAAATATAAAAACAGCAAGGTAGCAGAAAGTAAACGGGCATAAAAACGGTATTGCAATGCTTAGAAACAAGGCCTAGGGTTCATACTTTCACTAGTGCGATCTCCCAACATTGTTGACATAGTTGAATCATATGTAAATCCCTCGCGTGCGACAAAGAGTTCACTCCAAAGTCACAAATAGCGGAGAACAAACGAAGAAATTGTTGTAGGGTACGAAACCACCTCAAAGTTATCCTTCCCGATGAATCTTATGAGCCATCCCCATTAATTGTCACGAACAGCCCTAGAGTTCGTACTAGAATAACACCTTAAGATACACAGCAACCAAAACCCTAATGTCACCTAGGCACTCCAATGTCACCACGAGTACCCGCGGGTTTGATTATACGATATGCATCACACAATCTCAGATTCATCCATTCAAACCAATACAAAGAACTTCAAAGAGTGCCCCAAAGTTTCTACCGGAAAGTCAAGACGAAAACTTGTGCCAACCCTAATGCATAAATCCCCAAGGTCACGGAACCCGCAAGTTGATCACCAAAACATACATTAAGTGACTCAAGTGAATATCCCATTGTCACCACAGATATCCATATGCAAGACATACATCAAGTGTTCTCAAATCCTTAAAGACTCAATCCGATAAGAAAACTTCAAAGGGAAAACTCAATTCATCACAAGAAGATAGAGAGGGGAAAACTCCATATGATTCATCTATATCAACAAAGCTCGCGATACATCAAGATCGTGCCATCTCAAGAACATGAGAGAGTGAGATCAAACACATAGCTACTGGTACAACCCCTCAGCCCCGAGGGTGAACTACTCCCTCCTCGTCATGGAGACCGTCGGGATGATGAAGATGGCCTCCGGTGATGCCTTCCCCCCTCCGGCAGGGTGCCGGAAAAGGGCTGTAGATGGGATCTCTCTGGTACTGAGGCTTGCGGCGGCGTAAAAACTCATCTAGGTTAACTTTTGGGGGTTTCTGAATATATAGGATTTTTCAGCGTTGGAATCACGTCAGACGGAGCCACGTGGGCCCCACGAGGTACCAGGGCGCGCCTGGGGGGGCGTGGCGCGCCCTGTTGCCTCGTGGGCAGCCAGTGGCCCCCCTCCAGTAGGTATTGGCTCCAGTATTTTTTATCTGTTCCATAAAAAATCTCCAAATAGTTTCACTGCATTTGGAGAACTTTGATTTCTGCACAAAAAACAACACCACAGTAGTTCTGCTGAAAACAGCGTCAGTCCGGGTTAGTTGTAATCAAATCATACCGAAACCATATAGAATTGTTATAAACATGGCATGAATACTTCATAAATTATAGATACGTTGGAGACGTATCAGCATCCCCAAGCTTAATTCCTGCTCGTCCTCGAGTAGGTAAATGATAAAAGAAATTATTTATGAAGTGTGAATGCTAGCATAGTGCATAAGTTTGATCAATGATAATTTCAATCACTTTTTCTAGCATCATAACAGCCAATTTTTCTCATAAAAGTCATCATAATAAAGTAGCAATTAAAAACAGAAATTTTGATGTGTAATGCTACCTATCACAATCATCATAAAATCTTTTTTTATAGCATGGACATTGGACTTGAATGATTCAAAGCAAGATCATTATTATAACAGCAATATTTATTATCGTAAAACTTCTCATGAGCAAGTAACAATTCATCACAATAATGGAGTATAAGGCATAAACTTTCTTGGAAACTAACAAACTATTCTAGTCAACAATGCGATTGCAATTCATCATATTTTCAAGAAGGGTCTCATGTAGGAGCTTTTTAGCAAGTCCACATTCTCAACCATCATTTAGTCTTCTATGATTGCTAACACTCACAACATATATATGGAGCAAAAGTTTCAGCCAGACACATAGAAAGATAGGGGCTTGTGATTTCGCCTCCCAACTTATTCACCTCAAGGGTGATGTCAACAATAATAACTCATGATCACTCATATCCAACTGGATATATATGCCAAGATCTTTCCCCACCACATGATGCTTACAAAAGAGAAAAATAAAAAGGAATAGAGGAGAACACTATTGACTCTTGCATAAAAGTAAATACATAAAAGTAAATGCATAAAAGTAAAAGATAGGCCCTTCACAGAGGGAAGCAAAGGTTGTCATGCGCTTTTTATTTTTGGATGCACAAGCTCTTAATGCAAAGGAACGTCACGTTATATTGCCCCTTGTGATAGCAACCTTTATTATGCAGTCCGTCGCTTTTATTTCTTTACCATCACAAGTTCGTACAACGCTTATTTTCCCTTGCAATAAAAGATCATACATATTTAGAGGCAATTTTTATTGCTTTTTGTACCGATGACAACTTACTTGAAGGATCTTATTCAATCCATAGGTAGATATGGTGGACACTCATGGGAAGAAACTGGGTTTAAGGGTTTTGGATGCACAAGTAGTATCTCTACTTGGTGCGGATTTTTGGCTAGCAAAGATATTGGGCAAGCACCACATGTTGGAGGATCTATAACAATATAACTTCTATGTGAATATGAACAAACATAATTCATTACGTTGTCTTCCTTGTCCAACGTCAACACTTTGACATAAAATACTTAATGGGGGCTCACAATCATAAAAGATGTCCAAGATAGTATATTTGCATGTGAATCTTCTCTTCCCTTATTAACTTTTTCATGAATTGCATCATTCACTAGTGCTATGCTTGTTAACCTCCAATAAATTTTACCACTTATACTTTTCTTTATGTAATGTCATTACTTTCCATAATATTACATATGATCTCTTTCATTATTTTCATTGCAAGGGATCACACTTATCATATCCAATGATCTCTATGAAAGTTTTTATTATATCCCTCTCGAATATTCATCTTGGGACCAAATTCATATCTTGTGCAAATTACCATTACTATTATTAACTCTCAAAAAGATATAAGTGAAGCATGAGAATTAATGACAAACTACTCCAAAATATATAAGCGAAGATCAATGAGTAGTGAAACAATTAAGTAGCTATGTGAGGACTCTCTCTCATTTAAAAAGTTTCAGATCTTGATATTTTATTCAAACAGCAAGCAAAACAAAGATACAACCAAGTGTAGCACACATTATGTGAACGAGTAAAAACTTGGGTTCAATCGAGACTAACCGATAGTTGATGAAGAAAAGTGATGGGATGCCTACCGGGGCATCCCCAAGCTTGAATGCTTGATTCTTCTTGGAATATTAACTTGGGGAGCCTTGGGCATCCCCAAGCTTGAACTCTTGTGTCTCATTAATTCTTCTCATATAATAGTTTCCCTAAGTTTCAAAAACTTCATCCACACAAAACTTGACAAGAACTTGTGAGATATGTTAGTATAAATCCACTCAAAACCTTAACATTCTCTACTGTAGAAAATCACGAAAATTATAATTAAACATTGCATACTAAATGCCTCTTCATATTTAATACTCCTATCCTCAAATAGAAACATTAAACACGCAAACATATGCAAACAATGCAACTATAACAGCAATCTGCCAAAACAGAACAGTCTGTAAAGGGTGAATAAGAATCCATACTTCCCTAACTCCAAAAATTCTGAAAAATTACCAAGTGACAGAGAACTCATGCATGCATACTGTGTAAAAATTTCAGATTTTTATCATGTTCGGACTATTCAGGAATATTCTGGACATAACAGAAAACTTTCTGTTTTCAAACAACAACACATGAACTTGCAGACTGAGCATGGTAAAGGCTATAATTGGCATTTTATTGAACTAAAAGATACAAAACATGATTATTGATAACATCAACCAAATATCAACAGAAGAAAATGACGCTCCAAGCAAAACTCATATTATGTGACGAATAAAAATATAGCTCCGAGTGAGGTTACCGATAGTGTTGAAGACGAAAGACGGGATGCCTTCCGGGGCATCCCCAAGCTTAGTTGCTTGGGTCTTCCTTGAATATTACCTTGGGGTGACTTGGGCATCCTCAAGCTTAGGGTCTTGCCACTCCTTATTCTCCCCATATCGATATCTCACCCAAAACTTGAAAACTTCGATCACACAAAATTTAACGGAACTTCGTGAGAACGGTTAGTACGATAAAGAATAAACCATCACTTAGGTACTGTACAAGACAAGATTCACAGTTGTTCCCATATAATTCCTACTGTATTCTATCATTTCCACAATTTATATCTCATAATATAAGCTATGGAAACATTAAAACAAGCAAACTATGCATTGAAAACAGAATCTGTCAAAAACAGAACAGTCTGTAATGATCTGAGAAACTACCATACTTCTGGAACTTTAAAAATTCTAAAAAATTAGGAAAACGTCAAAAATTTGCATATAAATACTGTGTAAAAATTTCAGAATTTTTTGACGCTCCAGTAAAATCTGGGGATTTAAACACTGGAGGCAAAAGTTTCTGTTTTTGCACAGAATCAAATCAACAAGCATCCACACTATCCCAAAGGCTTTACTTGGCACATTATTGAAATAAAACATATAAAACATGATTACTACATTAGCTTCATCATGTGAACACACAAAAAGAGTAGGTATAAGTATTGGGTTGTCTCCCAACAAGCGCTTTTCTTTAATGCCTTTTAGCTAGGCATGATGATTTCAATGATGCTCGCATGAAAGTAAAGAATTGAAACATAAAGAGAGAATCATGAATCATATGACAAGCACATTTAAGCCTAACCCACTTCCTATGCATAGGGATTTTGTGAGCAAATAGTTTATTGGAGCAAGAATCAACTAGCATAGGAAGGCAAAACAAGTATAGCTTCAAAACTTTCAACACATAGAGAGGAAACTTGATATTATTGGAACACCTACAAGCATATGATCCTCTCTCATAATAATTTTCAGTAGCATCATGAATGAATTCAACAATATAACTATCACATAAAGCATTCTTTTCATGATCCACAAGCATAGAAATTTTATTACTCTCCACATAAGCAAATTTGTTCTCATCAATAATAGTGGGAGCAAATTTAACAAAATAACTATCATGAGATACTTGATTGCCATAATCCAATTGAAAATTAAAATCATGATGAAATTTTTCATAATTATCATTATTCTTTATAGCATACATGTCATCATAATAATCATCATAGATAGCAACTTTGTTTTCATAATCAATTGAAACCTCTTTCAAAATAGTGGAATCATCATTAAATAATGTTGTGATCTCTCCAAATCCACTTTCATCAATATAATCATCATAAATAGGAGGCATACTTTCATCATAATAAATTTTCTCATCAAAACTTGGGGGACTAAAAATATCATCTTCATCAAACATAGCATCCCCAAGCTTGTAGCTTTGCATATCATTAGCATCATGGATATTCAAAGAATTCATACTAGCAACATTGCAATCATGCTTATCATTCAAAGATTTTATGCCAAACATTTTATTGAATTCTTCTTCTATCAATTGAGCACAATTTTCCTTTCCATCATTTTCACGAAAGACATTATAAAGATGAATAATATGAGGCAACCTCAATTCCATTTTTTTGTAGTTTTCTTTTATAAGCCAAACTAGTGATAAACAAGAAACTAAAAAATTCGATTGCAAGATCTAAAGATATACCTTCAAGCACTCACCTCCCCGGCAACGGCGCCAGAAAAGAGCTTGATGTCTACTACACAACTTATTCTTGTAGACTCGTGTTGGGCCTCCAAGCGCAGAGGTTTGAAGGACAGTAGCAATTTTCCCTCAAGTGGATGACCTAAGGTTTATCAATCCGTGGGAGGCGTAGGTTGAAGATGGTATCTCTCAAGCAACCTTGCAACCAAATACAAGAAATCTCTTGTGTCCCCAACACACCCAATACAATGGTAAGTTGTATAGGTGCACTAGTTCGGCGAAGAGATGGTGATAAAAGTGTAGTATGGATAGTAGATATAGGTTTTTGTAATCTGAAAATAAAAAAACAGCAAGGTAGCAGAAAGTAAACGGGCATAAAAACAGTATTGCAATGCTTAGAAACAAGGCCTAGGGTTCATACTTTCACTAGTGCGATCTCCCAACATTGTTGACATAGTTGAATCATATGTAAATCCCTCACGTGCGACAAAGAGTTCACTCCAAAGACACAAATAGCGGAGAACAAACGAAGAAATTGTTGTAGGGTACGAAACCACCTCAAAGTTATCCTTCCCGATCAATCTTATGAGCCATCCCCATTAATTGTCACGAACAGCCCTAGAGTTCGTACTAGAATAACACCTTAAGATACACATCAACCAAAACCCTAATGTCCCCTAGGCACTCCAATGTCACCACGAGTACCCACGGGTTTGATTATACAACATGCATCACACAATCTCAGATTCATCCATTCAAACCAACACAAAGAACTTCAAAGTGTGCCCCAAAGTTTCTACCGAAAAGTGAAGACGAAAACGTGTGCCAACCCTTATGCATAAATCCCCAAGGTCACGGAACCCGCAAGTTGATCACCAAAACATACATCAAGTGACTCAAGTGAATATCCCATTGTCACCACAGATATCCATATGCAAGACATACATCAAGTGTTCTCAAATCCTTAAAGACTCAATCCGATAAGAAAACTTCAAAGGGAAAACTCAATTCATCACAAGAATATAGAGAGGGGAAAACTCCATATGATTCATCTATATCAACAAAGCTCGCGATACATCAAGATCGTGCCATCTCAAGAACACGAGAGAGAGAGATCAAACACATAGCTACTGGTACTAACCCTCAGCCCCGAGGGTGAACAACTCCCTCCTTGTCATGGAGGCCGCCAGGATGATGAAGATGGCCTCCGATGATGCCTTCCCCCCTCCGGCAGGGTGCCGGAAAAGGGCTGTAGATGGGATCTCTCTGGTACAGAGGCTTGCGGCGGCATAAAAACTCATCTAGGTTAACTTTCGGGGGTTTCTGAATATATAGGATTTTCCAGCGCTGGAATCACGTCAGACGGAGCCACGTGGGCCCCACGAGGTACCAGGGCGCGCTTGGGGGGGGTGGCGCGCCCTGGTGCCTCGTGGGTAGCCAGTGGCCCCCCTCCAGTAGGTATTGGCTCTAGTATTTTTTATTTGTTCCATAAAAAATCTCCAAAAAGTTTCACTGCATTTGGAGAACTTTGATTTCTGCACAAAAAACAACACCACAGTAGTTCTGCTGAAAACAGCGTCAGTCCGGGTTAGTTCTAATCAAATCATACTGAAACCATATAGAATTGTTATAAACATGGCATGAATACTTCATAAATTACAGATACGTTGGAGACGTATCAATGATGGCCCCATCGAGAACACCTTGCCCCCGATAAACGCGGGAAGGTGGACCGCCACGTCCACCTACGATGTTTACATGGTGGACACCCCCAAATCTCCTCCAAGACGTCGGCGCAGACGCCGAAGGGGTAATAACGGGGAACCCGGTGGTAATAACGCAACAGCCAATAACGGCGACGCAGAGGATGGTGATGCCGATAACCATGAAGAGGACGTTCAAGCCTCCCCAGTAAGGAACGGCACACCTGACCGACTTCTCAGGGACTCAGATCCCGATGACCTCTTTGAAGGGGCCGACAACAACTACATGCCGGAATCCGAGGAGGACGAGAGCCTCGGTACCGAGGACTACATCGTCCTCGAAGACCCTTTTGAACAAGAGCGCTTCCGACGGCACCTCATTGCGACGGCCCGGAGCATAAAACACAAGCAGTAGCAGCTGCACGCAAATACCGACGCGCTAAATGAAAAGTGGGTCGAAGTACTCTCCGCCGAGCAAGACATGGAAAACCGGCGCCATCGTGTGCTGAAATCATACCCACGTAGGCATCTCTTGCCGGCGTTCGATTAGGAGCTCGCCGATGACGACGACCGACCCCCTAGAGGACGGGACAGGCCAAGACGAGAAAACCTCAGTGACCGGCCACCTCCACGCCGTTATTGCAAGGACCCCGTGGATTACCTAGACCCTCACGATGCTAGACGTCGCATTGAGGAAAACACGGCACCCCCTCGGTCCATCTACGGATCAAGGGGACGTGCGCCCGCTGGGCTTGACGGCTACGATGCCTGGATGGACAGGAACGGCCGTGCCCGAGATCAGGATTACTCACGGCTCTCTCCTGACCTCCGACGAGATACTCCTCGGTTCCGAGGTCCGGCTCACCCAATCTGCTTTACAGACAGGGTGATGGAACATCAATTCCCGGAAGGATTTAAGCCCATCAATATAGAATCATACGATGGCACCACAGACCCAGCAGTATGGATCGAGGATTTCCTTCTACACATACACATGGCCAACGGAGATGATTGATATGTCCATTTTGCATCATGTTTTGCTACTATTATTTATAGTGTTTTTAATCATTATAACACTTTTTGGAGTAATTCTAATGCCTTTTCTCTCTTAATATGCAAGATTCACACAAGGAGGGAGAATGCCGGTAGTTGGAATTCTGGACCTGAAAAACCTCTGTCAAGATACCTATTCTGCACATCTCCAAATGAGCTAAAATTTTCTGGAGATTTATTTTGGAATATATAAAAAATATTGGAAGCAAAAAGTACCAGAGGGGGCCACCCAGGTGCCCACGAGGCACCAGGGCGCGCCACCCCCCCAGGCGCGCCCTGGTACCTCGTGGGGCCCCTGGCCCACTTCTGGCCACCATTTTCTGGTATATAAGTGCATTTGACCTAAAAAATAGAGAGAAGACTTTTGGGACGGTGCGCCGCCGTCTCAAGGCGGAACTTGGGCAGGAGCACTTTTGCTCTCCGGAGGAGAGATTCCGCCGGGGATACTTCCTTCCGGGAGGGGGAAATCATCGCCATCGACATCACCAGCGACCCTCTCATCATGGGAGGGCCAATCCTCATCAACATCTTCACCAGCACCATCTCATCTCAATCCCTAGTTCATCTCTTGTATTCAATCTTTGTCTCAAAACCTCAGATTGGTACCTGTGGGTTGCTAGTAGTGTTGATTACACCTTGTAGTTGATGCTAGTTGGTTTATTTGGTGGAAGATTATATGTTCAGATCTATTATGCAATTCAATACCCTACTGATCATGGGCATGTTAATGATTTGTGAGTAGTTACTTTTGTTCTTGAGGACATGGGAGAAGTCTTGTCACAAGTAATCATGTGAATTTGGTATTCGTTCGATATTTTCATGATATGTATGTTGTTGATTCTCTTAGTGGTGTCGTGTGAACGTCGACTACATGACACTTCACCATCTTTCGGCCTAAGGGAATGCATTGTGGAGTAGTAATTAGATGATGGGTTGCTAGAGTGACAGAAGCTTAAACCCTAGTTTATGCGCTATTCCGTAAGGGGCTGATTTGGATCCAAATGTTTAATGCTATGGTTAGAGTTATCTTAATTCTTCTTTCGTAGTTGCGGATGCTTGCGAGAGGGGGTAATCATAAGTGGGAGTTTTGTTCAAGTAAGAACAGCACCCAAGCACCGGTCCACCCACATATCAAATTATCAAAGTAGCGAACGCGAATGAAACAAACATGATGAAAGTGACTAGATGAAATTCCCATGTGTCCTCGAGAACGTGTTGCTTATTATAAGAGATCGTTCCAGCTTGTCCTTTGATATAAAAAGATTGGGCCAACTTGCTGCACTCTTTGTTACTATTGTTACTTGTCACTTGTTACAAATTGTCTTGCTATCAAACTACTCGTTACTGATAATTTCAGTGCTTCCAGAAAACACCTTGCTGAAAACCGCTTGTCATTTCCTTCTGCTCCTCGTTGGGTTCGACACTCTTACTTATCGAAAGGACTACAATTGATCCCCTATACTTGTGGGTCATCAAGACTCTTTTCTGGCGCCGTTGCCGGGGAGTGAAGCGCCTTTGGTGAGTGGAATTTGGTAAGGAAACATTTATATTACATGCTGAAATTTACTGTCACTTGTCACTATGGAAAGTAATCCTTTGAGGGGTTTGTTCGGGGTATCTTCACCTCGACTGGAAACACCAAAAGTTGCTCCTAAACCTACTGCACCTACTGAAAATATTGAATATGAAATTCCTTCGGGTATGATAGAAACTGCTAGGTAATCCTTATGCAGGAGATGGAACAATACATCCTGATATGCACTTGATCTATGTCGATGAAATTTGTGGATTGTTTAAGCTTGCAGGTTTATCCGGAGATGGAGTTAAGAAGAAAGTATTCCCTTTATCTTTGGGGGGGGGGGGAAGCATTGACATGGTATAGCCTATGTGATGATACCGATACATGGGACTGGAACCGATTGAAACTGGAATTCCATCAGAAATTTTATCCTATGCATTTGGTTCATCGTGATCGGAATTATATATATAATTTTTGGCCTCGTGAAGGAGAAAGCATCGCTCAAGCTTGGGGGAGGCTTCAGTACATGATGTACACATGCCCCAATCATGAGCTCGCAAAGGAAATTATCTTACAGAATTTTTATGCTCGGCTTTCTCATGATAATCAAAATACTCTCGATTCTTCTTCGACCGGCTCCTTTATGAAGAAAACTATTGAATTCAGTTGGGATCTTCTGGATAGAATTAAACGCAACTCTGAAGATTGGGAACTCGACAAAGGTAATGAGTCAGGTATAATACTTGAGTTCGATTGTGTTAAATCTTTTATGACTACCGATGCCTTTCATAAGTTTAGCACTAAATATGGACTTGACTCTGAGATAGTAGCTTCCTTTTGTGAATCATTTGCTACTAATGTTGATCTCCCTAAGGAGAAGTGGTTTAAATATCACCCCCCTATTAAAGAAAAGATTGAGGACCCTATTAGTATTAAAGAAGAAACAATTGTTTACCATGTTGATCCAGTTGTGCCTACCGCTTATATTGAGAAACCACCTTTTCCTGTTAGGATTAAGGAACATGCTAAAGTTTCAACTGTGGTTAACAAAAGTCACATTAGAGCACCTAGACCCTCTGATCAAATTAAAGTTGAACCTAATGTTGCTATGGTTAAAGATCTCTTGGTTGATAATATAGATGGGCATGTTATTTACTTCTACGATGAAGCAGCTAGAATTGCTAAACCTGATTCTAAAGATAAAAACAGACTCGTTGTGGGCATGCCTATTGTCTTAGTTAAAATAGGAGATCATTGTTATCATGGCTTATGTGACTTGGGTGCTAGTGTGAGTGCTATTCCGTTTACCTTAGATCAAGAAATTATGAATGATATTGCACCTGCTGAAATTGAGGACATTGATATTACTATTAAACTTGCAAACAGAGATACCATTACACCGCTTGGGGTCGTTAGAGATGTTGAAGTCTTGTGTGGAAAAATCAAATACCCTACTGATTTTCTAGTCCCTGGTTCTCCACAAGATGATTTTTGTCCCATTATATTTGGTAGACCCTTCTTGAACACTGTTAATGCCAAGATTGATTGCGCTAAAGAAATTGTTAGTGTTGATTTTGGTGGTATGTCGCATGAGTTTAATTTCTCTAAATTTCGTAGACAACCTCATGATAAAGAATTGCCTAGTAAAGATGAAATTATTGGTCTTGCTTCTATTGCCATACCTCCTACTGATCTGTTAGAACAATATTTGCTAGACCACGAAAATGATATGCATATGAATGAAAGAAATGAAATAGATAGAATGTTCTTTGATCAGCCACCCATCCTTAAACATAATTTGCCTGTTGAAACTCTTGGAGGTCCTCCTCCACCTAAGGGTGATCCTGTATTCGAATTGAAGCAATTGCCTGACACATTGAAATATGCTTATCACTACAGGAATCAGCTGATTTGCCGTCTGCCTTGGCAGACGGCAAAGGTCTTTGCCGTCTGCCGCAGACGGCAAACGCTTCTGGCACTAGAAGCTACGGTATTCAGCTTATTTACCGTCTGCATTCGCACAACGGACGGCAAAGACCTTTGCCGTCAGCTTTCCTGGCCAAGCAGACGGCAAAGAAAGTGGACGGCAAAGAAATGACGTTAGCCACGTTAGGTGGCTAACGGGAGACTTTGTCGTCTGCCGGCGGACGGCAAACATGCTCTCCTCTTTGCCATCTGCTTCCTGACGTCAGCAGACCCGTGGCATAACGTCACTCCTCGGGGCTCTTTGCCATCTGCCGCTCTTTTTCTTTGCCGTCTGCTTGCAGACGGCAAAGAACCACTCGCCTTTGCCGTCTGCCAGCGGACGGCATAATGACCAAATGGGTCAGACCCAATACTCCCAGGTTGCACAGGTTACTGCCACGTGGCACCTTTGCTGTCCGCTGGCTGACGGCAAAGACCTTTGCCGTCCGCTGGCAGACGGCAAAGTGCCTGTACTGCCCCTTTTTATTCTGTTTTTTTGTTATATCCAAGCATTTTCACAGCAAATATATGATATATATATATTTCACAGGGCAAACAGTATGTGCAAGTTTCACAGCAAGTATATGATATCCAACACATAAGAAACTATATCCCTGCCATATGGATATGATCAACCAATAGATATACCAAAAGAAAATGTGCAAGTTTCACCATATTACAATAGTTTCATCCATAGGTAGCAAGTTTCACATTGTTCATGGATACAAAATCAAAACAGAAAGTAAACACAAGCACTCCATGAATGCAAGCTTCCATGAAGTGAATCAAATCTGCAAAATGGGAAATAAGAGAGTTAGAAGAAGAAGACTAGAAGAAGAAGAAGAAGAAGAAGAAGAAGAAGAAGAAGAATAGTTTTTCTTCTCTTTCTTTTTCTCCTCTTGTTTTTCTTCTTCTTATTGCTTGTTTGTGTCATTTTAGAGCTAACCTAGGTAATTATGCCATTTTTGACCTAACTAAGCTTATTGTGTCATTTTGGAGGAAAATAAGCTAAGTATATGACATTTATGAGGTTACCAAGGTTATTATGCCATTTTTGAAACGAATAAGCTAATTATGTCATAAATGGACTAAATAAGCTAATTATGTCATTTTGGAGGATAATTAGCTAAGTATGTCTTTTTTGGGGAAATAAGCTAAGAAGAAGAAGAAGAAGAAGACTAGAAGAAGAAGAAGAAGAAGAAGAAGACTAGAAGAAGAAGAATAGAAGAAGAAGAAGAAGAAAAAGAAGAAGACTAGAAGAAGAAGAAGAAGAAGAAGATCTTCTTCTTCTATTCCTTCTTTTTCTCCTCTTCCTTGTTTTTCTTCATCTTATTCCTTATTTGTGTCATTTTAGAGCTAACCTAGGTAAGTATGCCATTTTTGTGCTAACCTAGGAAAATAAGGTAAGTATAGGTCATTTTTGTGCTAACCTAGGTAATTATGCCATTTTTGAGCTAAATTAGGTAAGTACAGGTCATTTTAGAGCTAACTTAGGTAATTATGTCATTTTGGAGGATAATAAGCTAAGTATATGACATTTATGAGGTAAGCAAGGTTATGTCATTTTGGAGGATAATTAGTACAACATAAAAAAAAATTGAATAACTGACATGAATAATAATATGTATATAATTTAAGTTGGGATGCATACAAACTAATAATAGTCTGGATCGTCTATATATGCTCCGGGATCATCATCATCATCATCATCACTATCACGCATGTCGACATTAATGACGTGCTCATCGGGTTCGGCGGCATCAACATGTGGAAGTCCGTTCTGTAATTGGTCAAGCATTGACAGGTCATCCGCAGCAGTAACCTCTTCTTGTTCCAATTTTTCTTGTTCCGGCTCATGGGTGTTGTCGGATTCACTGTCGCTGTCTACTTCCATGTTCTGGGGTGAAGTAGAGCGGTTCTTGAAACGTTTTTTGGAAAGACGTGTTTCTTGGAAGAATTCTCCATCATATGTGTCTGGGTTAATGTGAGGTTCATAATCCTCTTCATTGGGGGGAGGTGGTCTAACACGTGGCGGCACTTCATAAACGACATCCCAACCCTTTAGATTTGCATTACTTTGGCATGCCCACGGTAGATAGAAAACTTGGGTCGCCTGTTGAGCCGTAGTATAGACATCGGGAACATCTAAATGGGTGCTTTGTTTCATTTCTACTAGCCCTATATGTTCATGAGTCCTTCTAGTCTCCTTCGGCTGGAACCAATAACATTTGAAGACTACGACGTTCGGTGGGTTTTCACCATAGAATTGAAGTTCATAAATTGCTTCAACTCTTCCATAATACTCGGTACCTCCTTCGCCGATAGCAGAGACACGACAATTTGTAGATTTTCGGTCGGCCATAGATAGCTCTTTGCCAAAGGTACGAAAGCGATACCCGTTGATGTCGTATTTCTTAAATGAACGGACCTTATAGTCAAAGCCATTAGCGGCTTGTCTCAATTCGGCGTCCATAGACTCTGAATTAGCCTACAAGTTTAATACGAAAGAATTGTTGCATTAGCCCCAAATTAGACGAAGAAATGAAATGGTCTATTAATGCTAATTACCGTTTGTTTGAACCAAGAGATGAAACCGGGATAGCCGCCTCCATGCTTTCCAGAAGCTCATACTCTTCGACGGAATCCTTTTGGATCACCGCTCCATCCGAGAATTTGGCGACGTATCGACTATATCAAATATCCGGGAATAAGAGCAGTTCAAAGGAATAATTAGAAGTTGCGAAACAATGTACCGACAACTTACTCGATGTACGGCCGCACTTCTGTTAGGTTGTTGAAGATATACAACGAAATGGTCCGCCATTGTTCGACATCCAACTCTATTGGTTTCGAAGCACCGGCTGGCACGAGCTTCCCTTTGAATAGGTTGAGGTTGGATCCACCTTTTTTAGGGTCACCAGCATTGTACCGAGGCTTCGGATTATGCAAATGACGATTTTTGGCTTCGTAGTGTGCTGTTACGAAGTTTGCCGCCTCCTCAGTAATTAATGCCTCGGCCATCGATGCTTCAATTCTACGTTTATTTTTACATTTTGCTCGAAGCGTCTTCTGCATCCTCTCAGTTGCATAGCACCAACGATTTTGCAGGGGCCCCCCAATCTTGCCTCGGTCGGGAGATGTAAAATCAAATGTTGCATTGGATTAAAGAAGCCCGGTGGAAAGATCTTCTCTAACTTGCAGAGCAACTCCGGCGCCAACTTTTCCATGTCATCTATCACCGCAGGCGATAGTTCTTTCGCACAAAGAACACGGAAGAAATAGCTCAGCTCTGCCAGTACTAGCCATTCATCCTCAGGGATAAAGCCATGCAACATCACCGGCATTACCCGCTCAAGCCATATGTGCCAATCATGACTCTTGAGACCAAATATTTTCAATTTTTCAAGACTCGCTCCCCTCTTTAGATTCGCTGCATACCCATCGGGGAACATCAACTGCATTTTCACCCACAAGATAATTTCCCTCATAGCTGGCCTTCCAAGATTCAACCAGGCCTTTGGCTTCGCCCAGTTCTTCTTTCCTTTCGGTTGACACATGTTCTGTAATGGTCTATCACATAGAGTCTGCTGATCGACTCTAGCCTTAGGATTATCCTTTGACTTCCCCTCTATGCCGAACAATGTACCAAAAAGGGCCTCGCCGATATTCTTTTCAGTGTGCATCACGTCGATGTTGTGTGGATGAAGGAGGTCTTTGAAGTAAGGCAGATCCCACAAGCATGTCTTGTGAGTCCAGGCGTGTTCCGAATTATACCCCTTGAAATACCCTGGACGCTCTGGATCAGGCTCGAGAGCGTTTAACTGATCCAGGATCTGTTGGCCTGTCAACGCAGGTGGTGCAGAGTTCTTGACAACTCTACCATTGATGAAGTTCTTCTTGTCTTTTCTGAACTTATGGCGAGGATCCAGAAACGGTCTATGCAAGTCGAAGCAAGAATACTTGCGACCCGCCTCCAGCCAATGAAACTGAAGAGCTGCCTTGCATGTGGGGCACGGGAACCTTCCATGCACACACCAGCCAACGAATAGCGCATACGCCGGCAAGTCATGCATCGAGTACATGTACCACACACGCATTGTGAAGTTTTGTTTGCTAGCGGCGTCGTATGTCTTGAACCCATTATCCCAAGCTTCTTGCAATTCATCCTTAAGCGGCTGCATGTACACATTCATATTCTTCCCCGGATAGTTGGGCCTTGGAATTATCAACGTCAGGAAAATGATCTTTCTTTGCATAATCTGTCCGGGGGGAGATTGAGTGGAATGACAAATACAGGCCAACAACTGTATTGGGTTGCCATCATACCAAATGGATTGAACCCATCCGTGTCGATGCAGACTCGAGGATGCCTTGGATCTGCCGCTTTATCCCCATGTAATTCATCAAACTTCTTCCACGCAAAAGCGTCCGATGTGTGTACCATCATCTGATTCCCATCTGCATCTAGTTCGGTTCTTTTGCCATATTTGTGCCATGTCATCTGTCTGGCCGTCTCTTCGACCATGAAAAGACGTTGAAGTCTTGGTATGATTGGCAGATACCGAAGAACATTAACGGGGATTTTGGTCTGCCTCTTCTCACCCATACCGTTGTTTACCACAACATACCTAGAAGACTTGCAAATGGGACAATAGTTCAAGCCCGCATACTCAAGCCTAAATAAGGCACATCCGTTCTCACAGGCATCTATCTTCTCATAGGGCATCTTAAGTGCACGGAGGATTTTGTCCGACTGGTACAGGTTTGCAGGCATTACATGGCCTTTGGGTAGAAAGCGTCCAAATAGTGTCATCATGGCGTCGTAGAATTCTCTGCCCAAGTTGAATTGAGCCTTCAGAGCCATTACTTGTGCGATGGCATCCAGCTGACAAAGCTCAGTGTGCTCGTGGAGAGGACGTTTTGAAGACTCCAACATTTCATTGAAGGCCTTTGCAGATTCATCCATCTCATCGTCTGAATCCCGAGCATCATCAAAGTCTTGCACCATATCGTCGATCCCGGTACCATGCTCGTCGGTGCGACGACGAACGACCTCAGCTCTGGTACGTTGGGCAGACTCACCATGAAATGTCCACACCGTATAATCAGGCGTAAAACCCCACTTCTGCAGGTGTTTACCCATTTCATCCTCTGTCCTCTTTTTAAAGTTGTCGCACCTAAGACAGGGGCACCAGGTTTTTCTCTGGCCATTTGCAAATGTGGCTTTCACAAACCCCTTGGTTTTTGTTAACCATTCAGTGCTCATGTCTTCCTGACTAGTGTGGCCGGTGTACATCCACGCACGATCACTCATCTTGCCTACCTACTAAACACACAAGAAATATATATATAATTGATCATATATATTCATCAGTTAATTAAGTTTGTCAATTTTATTATGCCCATGCAACCTACACGCTAATAGGTAAAGATAGGTCCTAATCCCACCCGAGTATGTGTAGATTGGGTTCGTTTTCCAATGCTCTGCTCCGGATCCGACGCAGAATTTCGGCAGCACCTCCCCGCTGTTCTCCTGATATACGTCTCGGCAATAAACAGAGAGGATGTGTACCCGGAGAACAACAGGGAGGCACTGACGAAATTTTGCATCGGATCCGGAGCAGAGCATGGGAAAACGAACCCAATCTACACATTCTCAGGCTGTCCATGTATAACGTTGGACAATTCGAAAGGATGGCGGTTATAAATATGCAAAGACATGCATATTTATAGATGTCTCCCTTTCGAACGTGAGACGCATACTGGTCATGCATACTGATCATTGAAGACACCTATAGCTAACAAGTTTCATCAGCACGAAGACCGGAACAGAGCAAATAATGAAGGGGGGAGGAGGAGATGTCATTTGTGCTCACCCACTAATGCAGGGGAGCTCGTCAAACGCGCACGTGGAGGTCGTCGAACACCAGACCCTCGCAGCGACGAAACACTGCACATTTAAATCCACACGATCAACACGAATATTCAATTCCGATAGAACAACTGCATATAACTACTATTTTCTATTTTTTTATTTTTCTCCACTATTCCTTCTTCTTCTCCTCCTTCTTCTTCTTCTTTAATTTTCTTCTCCCCCTCCTTCTTCTTCTTCTTCTTCTTCTCCTTCTTCTTCTTCTCCTTCTTCTTCTTCTCCTTCTTCTTCTTCTCCTTCTTCTTCTTCTTCTTCTTCTTCTTCTTCTTCTTCTTCTTCTTCTTCTTTCTTCTTTTCCTTTTTCCTCTTCTTCTTCTTTTCTTCTCTTCTTCTTCTTCTTCTTCTTCTTCTTCTTCTTCTTCTTCCTTCATTTCCTTTTTCCTCTTCTTCTTCTCCTCTTCTCCTTCTTCTTCTTCTTCTTCTTCTTCTTCTTCTTCACCTTGCTTGGATCCGGCGAGGTCGGCCGGTGGAGGATGGCCGCGGGGAGGGGGCCGATGGAGGAAGGCCGCTGGGAGGGGCGGCACGGGGTGGCTCCGGCGGCTGGGCGGGGCGGCGCAGGGGCCGCGCGGCCTTGCTCCAGCGATGGGGCGGGGCGGGGCGGCCTGGGTCCGGGGGGCGGGGCGGGCGGGCTGGCCGGCGGCGGGTCTGGCTCCGGGGGGCGGGGCTGGCCGGCGGCGGCTCTGGTTCTTGGGGGCGGTGCGCGCGCGGGTGAGGTGGGGGGAGAGAGAGAGAGAGAGGGGGTGGGGCTGGGGGGGGGGGGAACGGTGTATTTTAGTTAGGTCACTTCTTTGCCGTCCGCTTGCAGACGGCAAAAGAAGTCGGCTAGCAGACGGCAAAGAGGGGTGGGGCCGGGGGGAACGGCCGTTAGTTAGGTATCGTTCTTTGCCATCAGCTGGCGGACGGCAAAGAGGAAACAGGTGGACGGCAAAGATGAAGCGGACGGCATCCAGCCCGTCCGTCTGAGCTAACCATCTCCAGGGTCCAGTGGGGCCCAGCTGGTCTCTTTGCCGTCTGCCTTTGGGCCCTTTGCCGTCTGCTGGCCGACGGCAAAGAAATGGCTGACGGTAAACTATATCTTTGCCATCAGCCTGTTCTTTTTCGTCAGTTTTATGTAAGCAGACGGCAAAGAACTGGCTGACGGCAAATTCCCTGATTCCAGAAGTGTATCTTGATAAAAAGAAGATATATCCTGTTATTATTAGTGCTAACCTTTCAGCCTATGAAGAAAAGAGATTATTAAAAACTCTAAGGAAGCACCGAGCTGCTATTGGATATACTCTTGATGATCTTAAGGGCATTAGTCCCACTCTATGTCAGCACAAAATTAATATGGAGCCTGATGCTAAACCAGTTGTCGACCACCAACGACGATTAAATCCTAAGATGAAGGAGGTGGTAAGAACTGAAATATTAAAACTTCTGGAAGTAGGTATAATCTATCCCATAGCTTATAGTAGATGGGTAAGTCCAGTTCATTGTGTCCCTAAGAAAGGAGGCATTACCGTTGTCCCCAATGATAAAAATGAACTCATTCCACAAACAATTGTAACTGGTTATAGGATGGTAATTGATTTTAGAAAATTAAACAAATCCACTAGAAAAGATGATTACCCCTTACCTTTCATTGATCAAATGTTAGAAAGATTGTCTAAGCATACACACTTTTGTTTCCTCGACGATTATTCTGGTTTTTCTCAAATACCCGTAGCACAATCTGATCAAGAGAAAACCAACTTACTTGTCCTTTTGGAACTTATGCTTATAGATGAATGCCTTTTAGTTTATGCAATGCACCTGCTACCTTTCAAATATGTATGACTGCTATATTCTCTGACTTTTGTGAAAAGATTGTTGAGGTATTTATGGATGATTTTTCCGTTTACGGAACTTTTTTTGATGATTGCTTAAGCAACCTTGATCGAGTTTTGCACAGATGTGAAGAAACTAATCTTGTCTTGAATTGGGAGAAGTGCCACTTTATGGTGAATGAAGGTATTGTCTTGGGGCATAAAATTTCTAAGAGAGGAATTGAAGTTGATAAAGCTAAGGTTGATGCTATTGAGAAAATGCCATGTCCTAAAGATATTAAAGGTATAAGAAGTTTTCTTGGTCATGCTGGTTTCTATAGGAGGTTTATTAAAGACTTCTCTAAAATTTCTAGGCCTCTTACCAATCTTTTGCAAAAAGATGTTCCATTTTTTTTATGATGATTGTCTAGAAGACTTTGAAACACTTAAGAAAGCCTTAACCACTGCACCCATTGTTCAACCACCTGATTGGAACTTGCCTTTTGAAATTATGTGTGATGCTAGTGATTATGCTGTTGGTGCTGTTCTAGGACAAAGAGTTGATAAGAAATTAAATGTTATCCATTATGCTAGTAAAACTCTAGACAGTGCCCAAAGAAATTATGCTACTACTAAAAAAGAATTTCTAGCAGTTGTGTTTGCATGTGATAAATTCAGATCCTACATAGTTGATTCTAAAGTAACTGTTCACACTGATCATGCTGCTATTAAATATCTTATGGAAAAGAAAGATGCTAAACCTAGACTTATTAGGTGGGTTCTATTGCTACAAGAATTTGACTTACATATTATTGATAGAAAGGGAGCTGAGAATCCCGTAGCGGATAATTTGTCTAGAATTGAAAATGTTCTTGATGACCCACTTTCTATTAATGATGATTTTCCTGATGAACAATTAGCTGTCATAAATGCTTCTCGTAATACTCCTTGGTATGCAGACTATGCTAATTACATTGTTGCTAAATTTATACCACCTAGTTTCACATACCAACAAAAGAAAAAGTTTTTTATGATTTAAGACATTACTTCTCGGATGACCCACATCTTTATAAAGAAGGAGTAGATGGTATTATTAGGCGTTGTATACCTGAGCATGAACATGAACAAATCCTACGGAAGTGTCACTCCGAAGCTTACGGAGAACACCATGCGGGAGACAGAACTGCACACAAGGTATTACAATCTGGTTTTTATTACCTACTCTTTTCAAAGATGCTCGGAAGTTTGTCTCCTCTTGTGATGAATGTCAAAGAATTGGTAATGTTGGTAGACGTCAGGAAATGCCTAGGAATTATTCACTTGCTGTTGAACCATTTGATGTTTGGGGATTTGATTATATGGGACCTTTTCCTAAATCCAATGGGTATACTCATATTTTAGTTGCTGTTGATTACGTTACTAAGTGGGTAGAAGCTATTCCAACTAGTAGTGCTGATCATAACACTTCTATTAAAATGCTTAAAGAAGTTATTTTCCCAAGGTTTGGAGTCCCTAGATATTTAATGACGGATGGTGGTTCACATTTTATTCATGGTGCATTCCGTAAATTGCTTGCTAAATATGATGTCAACCATAGAATTGCATCTCCATATCACCCTCAAACTAGTGGTCATGTTGAATTGAGCAATAGAGAAATAAAATTAATTTTGCAAAAAACCGTCAATAGATCTAGAAAGAATTGGTCTAAGAAACTTGATGATGCATTGTGGGCTTACAGAACTGCTTATAAAAATCCTATGGGTATGTCTCCTTATAAAATGGTATATGGAAAAGCATGTCATTTGCCTCTTGAGTTAGAACATAAAGCATATTGGGCAATTAAAGAACTAAATTATGCTTTTAAACTTGCCGATGAAAAGAGGTTATTTGATATTAGCTCATTAGATGAATGGAGAACCCAAGCTTATGAAAATGCCAAATTGTTTAAAGAAAAGGTTAAAAGATGGCATGATAGAAGAATTCAAAAACGGGAATTCCAAGTGGGTGAGCAAGTTCTACTATACAACTCTCATTTGAGACTCTTTGCAGAAAAGCTTCTCTCTAAGTGGGAAGGACCGTATATCATCGAAGAAGTTTATCGCTCCGGAGCCATCAAAATAAATAACTCCAAAGGCACTAATCCGAGAGTGGTGAATGGACAAAGAATTAAGCATTATATTTCAGGTACCCCCATTAATGTTGAAACTAATATTATTGAAACAATTACACCGGAAGAATACATAAGGGAGACCTTCCGGAACACTCCAGAACCCTGAAAAGGAAGAGGTATATGATACGGTAAGTAAACCGACTCCAAAAATTCCATAAAAATATTTTCTGTCAGTTTTGGAATATTTAAAAAAATAAAAAAATAAGAAATAGCCGGGGGACCCACCTGGTGCCCACGAGGCACCAGGGCACGCCACCCCCCCCAGGCGTGCCCTGGTGGCTCGTGGGCCCCACATGTGCCTTCCCGACTCCGTTTTTCTTCTGAATTACTTGTTTTGCAAGATAAAAAAATCTTTATATATACTCCCTTATGTTTTGACCACCGTATCACAGAAATCTCATCTGTTCTTGTCTCGTGCTATTTTCCTGGCAGATCTGGAAGTATGTCGTCTCAGGACTCCGATGGGGAGAGCTTCGTATCACACTATGTTGCAAATCCGAAGATCTATGGGGATAAAGACCCCTATGGATGGTCCGAGGAGGAAGAGCAAGACACCTACATAAAGGGGACTGAACACACGAGTTCGGATGAAGACGATGCTCCTCTACCATAACCTGGAGATATGCATGTGGAGTTCAAGAAGTCGAGCCTACCAAACACTGTTAACAAATCTAAGATCCAATTAATCCCGTCCTGTTTTCTACAGGAAAGCAAGGAGGCATTATGTAAAAAGGTATTGAAGCTTGAGCAAGAAGTCGATGATTTGAGGGAGGAAAATTTCATCATCAAACGTAAGCTGGCCAAGCTTACCACTTCACCATCAACACCACCACCGAAGAAGGAGACTTGAGCACATGGGTATGGGCACTCCCCTTGGCTTGTGCCAAGCTTGGGGGAGGTGCCCCGGTATCGTATCACCATCACTTTTATTATCTTTACCTACTTTTAGTTCGATCCTTAGTTATTTCATGATCTAGTTGAATAAAAGTTTAGTATGATCTATTTTCGAGTGTTAGTTTCGTGATCCATCTATCTTTGTAATCGAGTTGAGAGTTATATAATAAAGAGTAGTTTGAGTTTTTGCCTTCATGTTTCAATCTTAGCAATGAAAAATAATGAAAAAAAGGGGATCATATGCTAATCTTATGTAAAGTAATGACATTACATAAAGAAAAGTATAAGTGGTAAAAATTTTTGGAGGATAACAAACATAGTATTAGTCAATGATTCAATTCATGAAAGAATTAATAAGGGAAGAGAAGATTCACTTGCAAATATACTATCTTGGACATCTTTTATGATTGTGAGCCCCCATTAAGTATTTTATGTCAAATTGTTGACGTTGGACAAGGAAGACAACGTAATGAATTATGTTTGTTCATATTCACATAGAAGTTATATTGTTATAGATCCTCCAACATGTGGTGCTTGCCCAATATCTCTGCTAGCCAAAAATCCGCACCAAGTAGAGATACTACTTGTGCATCCAAAAACCTTAAACCCAGTTTCATGTCATGAGAGTCCACTATATCTACCTATGGATTGAATAAGATCCTTTAAGTAAGTTGTCATCGGTGCAAAAAGCACTAAAAATTGCCTCTAAATATGTCTGAACTTTTATTGTAAGGGAAATAAGCTTTGTACGAACTTGTGATGGTAAAGGAATAAAAGCGACAGACTGCATAATAAAGGTTGCTATCACAAGGGGCAATATAAAGTGATGTTCCTTTGCATTAAGAGCTCTTGCATCCAACAACAAAAAGCGCATGACAACCTCTGCTTCCCTCTGCAAAGGGTCTATCCTTTACTTTTATGTATTTACTTTTTATGCAAGAGTCAATAGTGTTCTCCTCTATTCCTTTTTATTTTTCTCTTTTTGCAAGCATTATGTGGTGGGGAAAGATCTAGGCACATATATCCAGTTGGATATGAGTGATGATGAGTTATTATTGTTGACATCACCCTCGAGGTGAATAACATGGGAGGCGAAATCACAAGCCCCTATCTTTCTGTGTGTCTGGCTGAAACTTTTTGCTCCATATATATGTCGTGAGTGTTAGCAATCATAGAAGACTAGATGATGGTTGAGTATGTGGACTTGCTAAATAGCTCCTACATGAGACCCTTCTCGAAAATATGATGAATTGCAATTGCATTGTTGTCTAAGAACATAGTTTGTTAGTTTTCAAGAAAGTTTATGCCTTATACTCCATTGTTGTGATGAATTGTTACTTGCTCATTAGAAGTTTATGATAATAAATATTGCTGCTATGATAATAAATATTGCTGTTATAATAATGATCATGATGCTTCTATGTCCGTATTTGTTTTTTATCGACACCTCTCTCTCTAAACATGTGGACATGATTATCGATATCGGCTTTCGCTTGAGGACAAGCGATGTCTAAGCTTGGGGGAGTTGATACGTCCATTTTGCATCATGTTTTGCTACTGCTATTTATAGTGTTTTTAATCATTATAACACTTTTTGGAGTAATTCTAATGCCTTTTCTCTCTTAATATGCAAGATTCACACAAGGAGGGAGAATGCCGGCAGCTGGAATTTTGGACTTGAAAAAGCTCTGTCAAGATACCTATTCTGCACATCTCCAAATGAGCTGAAATTTTCTAGAGATTTATTTTGGAATATATAAAAAATATTGGAAGCAAAAAGTACCAGAGGGGGCCACCCAGGTGCCCACGAGGCACCAGGGCGCGCCACCCCCCCAGGCGCGCCCTGGTACCTCGTGGGGCCCCTGGCCCACTTCTGGCCCCCATTTTCTGGTATATAAGTGCATTTGACCTAAAAAAATAGAGAGAAGACTTTTGGGATGGTGCGCCGCCGTCTCGAGGTGGAACTTGGGCAGGAGCACTTTTGCTCTCCGGCGCAGAGATTCCGCCGGGGATACTTCCCTCCGGGAGGGGGAAATCGTCGCCATCGACATCACCAGCGACCCTCTCATCGTGGGAGGGCCAATCTTCATCAACATCTTCACCAACACCGTCTCATCTCAAACCCTAGTTCATCTCTTGTATTCAATCTTGTGGGTTGCTAGTAGTGTTGATTACACCTTGTAGTTGATGCTAGTTGGTTTATTTGGTGGAAGATTATATTTTCAGATCTATTATGCAATTCAATACCCTACTGATCATGGGCATGTTGATGATTTGTGAGTAGTTACTTTTGTTCTTGAGGACATGGGAGAAGTCTTGTCACAAGTAATCATGTGAATTTGGTATTCGTTCGATATTTTGATGATATGTATGTTGTTGATTCTCTTAGTGGTGTCGTGTGAACGTCGACTACATGACACTTGACCATCTTTGGGCCTAAGGGAATGCATTGTGGAGTAGTAATTAGATGATGGGTTGCTAGAGTGACGGAAGCTTAAACCCTAGTTTATGCGCTATTCCGTAAGGGGCTGATTTGGATCCAAATGTTTAATGCTATGGTTAGAGTTATCTTAATTCTTCTTTCGTAGTTGCGGATGCTTGCAAGAGGGGGTAATCATAAGTGGGAGGTTTGTTCAAGTAAGAGCAGCACCCAAGCACCGGTCCACCCACATATCAAATTATCAAAGTAGCGAACGCGAATCAAACAAACATGATGAAAATGACTAGATGAAATTCCCATGTGTCCTCGAGAACGTGTTGCTTATTATAAGAGATCGTTCCGGCTTGTCCTTTGCTATAAAAAGGATTGGGCCAACTTGCTGCACTCTTTGTTACTATTGTTACTTGTCACTTGTTACAAATTGTCTTGCTATCAAACTACTCGTTACCGATAATTTCAGTGCTTGCAGAAAACACCTTGCTGAAAACCGCTTGTCATTTCCTTCTGCTCCTCGTTGGGTTCGACACTCTTACTTATCGAAAGGACTACGATTGATCCCCTATACTTGTGTGTCATCAATGATCTCCACGCCATTAAATACTTGCCGCTCAAACTAAAGGGGCCGGCGAGGCACTGGCTCAACAGCCTCCCTCCTCACTCTATCGGTAGCTGGGAGGCCCTAGAAGACGCTTTTCGAGCAAACTTCCAGGGCACATATGTCCGACCCCCGGACGCTGATGACCTTAGCCATGTCACCTAGCAGCCAGGCGAATGAGCCCGAAAATTCTGGAACAGGGTCCTCACCAAGAAGAATCAGATCATAGACTGCTCCGACGCCGAGGCCATCGCCGCATTCAAAAACAATATCCGAGATGAATGGTTGGCTCGTCAGCTCGGCCAGTATATGCCGAGGACTATGGCGGCCCTCACCTCCCTGATGACTCACTTTTGTGCGGGAGAAGATAGCTGTCTCACTCGTAGTACTCATAACGGCGAGGCAGGCACCTCAGAAACTCACGACGCCAATGGAAAACCCAAGCGCAACAAAAATAAGCACAGGTATAAAAATGGTGGAAGCGATACGGAAGACGCTGCGGTCAACGCGGGGGTTCACCGGTCCTAAGTCCGGACAAAAAAGAAAACCCTTTAAAGGGAACAAGGACGGACCTAGCCAGCTTGATAGACTCCTGGACCACCCATGTGGAATAGACGGCACTCAGGACAAACCAGCAACCCACACAAACAGAAATTGCTGGGTCTTTAAACAAGCCGGCAAGATAGCAACAGAGGATCAAAATAAAACCCAAAATCGCAGTGAAGACGAGGATGAACCTTGGCGGCCCAATAATGGAGGCCAAAAGAAGTTTCCTGATGAGGTAACAGAGGACAATATGATCTATGTCACCTACATCCCCAAAAGGGAGAGGAAGTGTGTGCTTCGGGATGTATACGCGCTAGAGCCAGTCGCCCCGAAATATAACCCATGGTCGTCTTACCCGATCACATTTGACAAGCATGACCATACGACCAGCATCAGGCATGGTGGATCAGCGGCGCTCGTCCTGTACCCTATTGTTGATGGTTATCATCTAACACGGGTCCTGATGGACGGAGGAAGCAGCCTCAACCTCATTTACGAGGACACGGTTCGAAAGATGGGCATCGACTCATCTCGGATCAAGCCGAGCTCCACCACCTTTAAAGGTGTCATCCCGAGCGTCGAAGCCCGCTGCACCGGAACGGTCACCCTGGAGGTAGTCTTCGGCTCGCCCGAGAACTTCACAAGTGAGGAGTTAATCTTCGACATCGTACCTTTCCGAAGTGGATACCATGCGCTCCTAGGGCGCGTGACCTTCGCGTGTTTCAACGCAGTCCTTCATTATGCTTACCTCAAGCTCAAAATGCCGGGACCCAATGGTGTTATCACAATCAATGGTAACACCGAACGCTCACTTCGGACGGAGGAACAGACCGCGGCTTTCGCAGCCGAAATACAAGCATCCGAGGAGGCAGCCCGCAGCAATAAATGCGCCGCTCGCTCTTTGAAGCACGCCCGGGCCACACAAATCGACCTCGGCAATGTACCCCCGCACCCAAAATAGGGATACGGGCTCCTCGCGTGGCCTCTCTGGAGTGGGCACTACGTCCCCAGGGTGCATAATTTCGCGCTCAAGATTCCCTGGGTCGTCGAGGAGCCAACAATTTACACAAACGTCGGCACGGTTCAACCAAGCAAAGAAGTGGCTTCGAACCCCCATATAGGCAAGTCTCTGTCAAAGAAACAGCCAACCATGACTACGTCAACGTGGTGTCAATCATAGAACGGACTTCGGCAATGCCTCCGTCAGGGAGCTCGGTCAATCAACGCTTGGAGCGTATAAAGGGCCGGGAAGGCATCAGCTAGTCCCCACCTTTAAAGGAGAACATTTGGTCAACAGCTCGGAAACGCAGACGTGCGGCAGGTAGCGGCCCGGATTCTTCAAAATCCGATAACAAATATCCGCCCTGTATCTTCCTCCCTTTTTACTTTTTACATTGTATTCTTTCAACGCCTCTCGCCGTAGTTGGGCATGTAAATGCTTGAAACTATGAAATAAAGAAACTGTGCCCCTTAATGGTCCTTGTTATATTTCTTTATAAGCACGACCCCTGCGCTGCGAAGATGTTCTCTGAAAAAGATGCAATTGTATCACAAGTCCGAAGTATTCGGCGTCTCGGATTTTGGCTTTATATCCATCAGTTTCGAACCTAGATTTTGGTCAATAGTTGGGTTGCCCGGCTCCTATGTGTACCCCTTACGTTTCCGATGAATTCGGCTAAGGGCGTAACAGGAGAACCACTGCGATTGCGCTGTCAGGTTAATTGGCATAGCGCCTCAATGGAGAAAGCCAAAAACTGACTATCTAGGTAGGCGTAAACTAGTCCGCCATCCGTAGACCGCATGAAGCGATGTGATGATAGAGGTCACCCGTGTTAAAAGAAGGGCTTTCATTTCTAGTCGAAGTGTGTTATGGCCTTGACCTCGGCCGACCAGGCCGACCACTTCCCACACCGGAGGCTGGTCATCAGCCCCCACAGTCAAACTCCTATGACTAAGTGAAAGACATAAAGCCACTATAGTCTGATTGCCTAGTTCCTATAAAGCACCGACCACCTCCGGGTACCGAGACGTCGGCTAAGGGTCAAGTGTGCCTTAAGGAACACCCTTTCTATGACCTACACTAGGGCTGAAGCCGACGACTGGCCACTCTCATTTTAAAACAGTCATACAGGAGGTAAAACTAATTAAATGGAATTCCAAGCCATATTCATTCAAAAGAAAAAGTTTTGTACATCACACACTTCGGCATTCCGAAGTACTGTCTAGAAATACATAGTGTCCTTTGGACACATGTCTTCGGTGATGTGGGCTCCCTCCTCCACTTCGGCAAAGAAATGTTTGGCGGTGTGCGGCTTGTCGGCAGGCGGGCCCGTGGTACATGTCACCGCATCAACCTTTCGCAAGTGCGTCTTCACATAGACGTACTCCCTCCGTGCTCCTTCAAAGCACGCGGACCGCCTCCAGCGGTTTAGACGGGGCCCGGCATCTTGGAGACGGGCCGTCAGGCCAAAGAGGCTCCTGGGCATGGCTTCGGCAGGCCACAGCGCAACGCAGAGGTCCAGGAGCGCCGGTCTAATCATGCGAAACAACTCCACAAGCTGCTTCATGCGATGATTTAGCAGCCGTGCTGATGGCGACCCCGGGAACTACCCCCAAAAGGCCTTCTCTGCCTCGTGGCCCGCCAGTTGGCCGAAGTACGCTACCGCATCCGCCGTGCTCTGCAGAAGATCCGCAAAGACCTCTGCAGAACGCCATAACTGGGTGAGCTCGACACACCCTTGGCTGCCAAACGAACACTACAGCAAAAATAGCTTACCCGAGGCGATTTGCTCCACTTGCTAGAGCACCTCGTGGTCAGCTTGGGCCGAGGTCTTGAGCACGGAGTAGGCAAGTTGAAGCTTCTCGAGCTCCTCCCTTGTTCGTTGCCCCTCCACCTGAAGCTTGTCGCGTGCATCAAACATGCCCTTCAGGGTCTCCTCGACCTCCAGCACCCGCGCATGGTGCTTGTCCCCGACCACCTTTTCGGCGGCTCGGGCCTTCTCAGCCTCTGCAGCAGCAGCCTCCTGCTGCCTCACGTCCTGCCGAGCCTTTGCGAGCTTGGCCTTGAGCGTCTCAAGCTCTGCTAATGGCGCTGTCATAAAAATAGTTTGGCCTTAGTTTGTCATTGAACAAAACCTATCATATACTCTTTTTTTTACCTCGTATAACACCAGTTTAACTTGCTTACCTTGAGACTGCTCGAGTTTCTGGTTCGCCAGGTTAAGGTCCTCCTGGGACCTCTCGAGCTTCTGGTTTACCTCCACAATCTCCTCGGAGACGGAGTCCGGAACCAAAGTCGACGCCTGGCAGCAAAAAATCCTTATTACAAAAGCAACGGTTAACTTATCAAGAGTTCTAGAACGGTTGACTTGAACAAACGCCCTGGGGGCTACCTGACAGGCCCATACTAGATTATACGACCCCAATGCCGGTTTCTTGAAACCGACTTCGGGCTCGGGGGCTACTCACTCACTAAGCCGTTTGGCAGGCTGTACTATTATGTCCTCTGACAAATACATAAACCGAAAACGCTCAAGCACACAAGTTAAAATTGGCACAAGGATAGAAGCATACAGCGAAACTCGCTATGAGGCTCTTAAAAACCTCGTGCAGGCCGGCCCCTGCAGACCGAAAGCCCTGCAGCGCCGCGCCTATCACGACACAGTGCTCTTCCTTGATGGAGAAGCCCTTAAGGGCGTCCTCCATCTCCTCGGTCCACCCCGCGCCAGCCCGTCCTTGGGCAGCTGGCGGGGGTGGAGGGATGACCTCGGATGTATTGATCCGGGTAGCCTCAAACTGTGGTGGTGGAGCTGGAGCGGATATCGGCTGGACCGACGACTGGCCCAGCCCCCCTTCGACGACCTCGGGGTGCTTCTCCCCCGGGTCTTGTTGGGCCGAGGTGTCGACCTCGGCCATGATGGCCACCTCATCGGCCCCCGTCATCTTGACGTCAGGGGCCAGGGTGGATGTTGCCTCCCCTAGCCCATCGTGCACCGGGGAAGGAGCAGCGGGCTCTGGAGTCCCGCTGGCGGATGGCAACCCGCTCGAGGAGCCACTGGGGATTACCCTCGGCGGACTGCGTCAAGAAAAGATGCTCTATGAGTTTTCCTTTGCTAGAAAGAACTCGTCAAATTGAAAGACGGGATATAAAAACAACGGCTTACCTTCGAGGCGCCAGTTTCTTCCTCCTCATTGCGAGGAGGTCTTCTTCTGAGTCACCGGAGAGCTCGACTCTCCCCGGCGGCTTGCCGGCGGCCCCGGACGAGGTTCTCCTCGGCATCTTCGGGCCCTTGGGCGGTATACCGACCTCGGCGTCCTCGGACACCGATCTCTTCCCTTTCGGGAGAGGGATCTCCTCGACCTCACCCTCCTCCACGTCGCCGTCGTTGGCAGCAGAGGTGTGGGTCTCTTCGGACCGGGTGACCGAGGTCCCCCGAGTCCGGGCACTTGACCTACCCCTCTGGGACTTCGTCCCTTTGGGGGCCACCACGTGCGGCTCCTTGGTCAGGAGCGCCGAGAGCAGGGGAGTCGGAGGCTCCTCTGGCAGTGGAGCTGGGCATCGCACTCCTTGCACCCAGGCCAACCACTTCTGCAAAGCGTCAATTATAACGATTCATTAAAACTCTACTCCTCGATTTGAAGGACAAAGTTGATAGTTGTTGGACAGAATCATTTACCGGGGGGGCTTCATAGCCGTCATCGAGCCGCGGTCCTCCCTTTCCTTGGGGATCTTGTCCTTGGCCAGCTTCATGAGCTTCGTCCACATGGTGGCCAAGGTGGAGCGGAAGAAGGTGTTGATGGTGTCCATGTCCTCGGGCTTCTGCGCCCACATCGGGGTAGCCCGAAGTTGGAGAGGGAGTATGCGGCGGTTGAGCATGATGTTGATGACATCGGCAAGCTCTAACTTCCCCATGGTGGACCACCATAGGATCCTCTCGATTAGGGTCTCCACCTCTTCTGGGTTCCCCCAGGCGACACCCTTCTCCCTCCAGGACTTGAGCTTCTTGGGAGGCCCGGCCGAGAAAGTTGGGACCTCGGCCTGACCAGGGGCGAGCGGTTCAGTGATGTAACACCACTCTTTCTGCCACTCCTTCACCGTTTCGATGAAGGTGCCCTTGAACCAGGTGGCCCCCTGGTTTTTGCTAATCATGGCGAGGTCCGAGCCGCTGGACTTCGGCTTAATCCCGAAGAGCTTCAGCCATAGGCCGAAGTGCGGCTCACAGCGGAGGAAGGCCTCGCAGACCGTGACGAAGGAGGCGAGGTGAAAAATGGAGTTGGGGGCCATGTGGTGGAAATCCAGCCCATATTAGTACATCACCCCGCGTACAAAAGGGTGCAGCGGGAACCCTAGGCCTCGTATGAGGTAGGGGATGAAGACTACCCGCTCCCCAGCATTGGGAGCGGGCACTTGCTGGCCAGCCGCTGGGGCACGGGCGGCGATGGCGGGCGTCAGATACCCCGCGCTGCGCAACTCTAAGATGGTGCCCTCCGTCACGGTGGAACCGCCCCAGTTCCGAGCTGGAGTTTATTGAGAACATCGTCCTCGGCGTAGAAGACCAGTTCGGGGGCTACTGACGGTGTCCTGGATTAGGGGGGTGCTAACCTATCCAGCCCATCTCTTCGGTTGGGCCGATGGGCCCTCATGCGTGAGCAAGGTGGACGCCGGAGGCCGTGTACAGGAGGGGTGATCAAGACTGCCTCCACCGAAGACTTGACATATACTCCAAGATCTCTCTTGCCGCCTTGCTCCTAGATACCGACTTTGTAACCCTAGATACCCTCCCTGGCGTGTATATAAGCCATAGGGTTTAGCCCGTAGAGGACACATCAACGCAATATCATTCACCTAGCCCTAGAGTTAGACACACATTACGATCTCGAGGTTGATCAACTCTGTACTCGATACATCTCCATCAATACAAACAAAAGCAGGACGTAGGGTATTACCTCCATCAAGAGGGCCCGAACCTGGGTAAACACCGTCTCCCTTGTCTCTGTTACCACCGATCCGAGATCCACAGCTTGGGACCCTGCTACTTGTAGCTTGCGTTGGTATTTTCCCCAAAGAGGAAGGGATGATGCAGCACAGTAGAGATAAGTATTTCCCTCAGTTATTAAACCAAGGTTATCTAACCAGTAAGAGAACCACGAAACACCTCGTTAGCAGCACCTGCACACAAATAACAAATCCTTGCACCCAACGCAAACGAGGGGTTGTCAATCCCTCGGCGGTCAATTGCAAGATTAAATTGTATATGATAGATAGATAGATAGATTGAAATAAAAATACAAAATAAAATAAATAAAAGAAAATGGCAGCAATATTTTTAGGGTTTCAGTAATATGATTTAGATAGACCTGGGGGCCATAGTTTTCACTAGAGGCTTCTCTTGAGAAAATAGCATACGGTGGGTAGACAAATTACTGTTGGGCAATTGATAGAAAAGCAAATAATCATGATGATATCCAAGACAATGATCATGTATATAGGCATCACGTCCGAGACAAGTAGACCGACTCCTGCTTGCATCTACTACTATTACTCCACACATCGACCGCTATCCAGCATGCATCTACTGTATTATGTCCATAAAGAACGGAGTAATGCCTTAAGAACGATGATATGATGTAGACAAGATAAACTCACGTATGAATAAACCCCATCTTTTTACCCTTAATAGCAACGATACATACGTGTCATGTCCCTTTCTGTCACTGGGATTGAGCACCGCAAGATCGAACCCATTACAAAGCAACTCTTTCCATGGCAAGATAAATCAATCTAGTTGGCCAAACCAAATCAATAGATCGGAGAAGAAATACGAAGCTATAATAATCATGCATAAAAGAGTGCAGCAAAGACCCAAATAATATTCATGGATAATCTGATCATAAACTCACAATTCATCAGATCCCAACAAACACACCGCAAAAAGTGATTACATCGGATAGAACTCTAAGAACATCGAGGAGAACATTGTATTGAAGATCAAAAAGAGAGAAGAAGCCATCTACCTACTGCCTATGGACCCGAAGGTCTGTGGTAAACTACTCACGCATCATCGAAAGGGCAGCAAGATTGATGTAGAGCCCCTCCATGATCGATTCCCCCCTCCGGCGAAGTACCGGAGAAGGCCTCCAGATGGGATCTCTCGAGAACAGAAACTTGCGGCGGCAGAAAAAGTATTTCGTGGACTCTCCTGAGGGTTTCTGATTTTTCCTGAATTTATAGTAGTGGAATTAGGTCAAATGGAGCTGGGGTGGGCCCACGAGGCACCAGGGCGCGCCTGCCCCCCCCCCCCCCCAGGCGCACCCTGGTGGTTCGTGGCCACCTCCTCTGGCGTCTGGTCTTCTCCCAAAGCTTCTAGTGTTTATCTTGTCCAGAAAAAATTCTCCAAAAAGTTTCGTGGCATTTGGACTTCATTTGGTATTGATTTTCTGTAAAACAAAAACAGTGCAGAAAACAGCAACTGGCACTGGGCACTAAGTTAATAGGTTAGTCTCCAAAAATGATATATAATTGCTGTAAATGCATATAAAAATATCCGAGATTGATAATATAACAGAATGGAACAATCAAAAATTATACATACGTTGGAGACGTATCAGACCCCCTACCCCAAGGTCTGCCGGTTTTGACACCGACACTGGGCGACCCTGGCAACCCCGTTTGCCGAGCTCTTGCACTCGGCAAACAGATATGCCGAGCACCATGGGAAAGACACTCGGCAAACAACTAGCCACGTGGCTACCCTTGGGCGTCCCTGGCAGCACCGTTTGCCGAGCACTGACACTCGGCAAATAGATGTGCCGAGCATGCCTGGAGTGACACTCGATTGGCTTGGGGCGTGGCTGTCAAACCCTTTGTTCACTGTAGCAATTTTGGCACTGTGGCTACTATAACAGATGCATTTTCAAGGGTTAGCCTGCGGATTAGCCCAGGCCAGGCTACGCAACTGATGATGATGAATCATCAAAGAGGTTCTGCGCATCAATCGATGCAGAGACCAGGGGTTGCAACTCGTTTCAGAAAAAAAAAAGACGCTAAACCCAACGTTTGTTATCTGGTGGGTTAGGCCCAAGCAAAGCTAGAATCAATCCGGTCGGCCTAAACTCGCGAACATCTGCACTAAAAAATGTCTATTTTCCCCGGAGCATATTGTGTACACTGGACATATTAGGGGTACAGTAGAGATATAATTAGCATCTTTAATGATCATGCAAAATTCTAAAAAATATATAACATTTACACAACATGTATTTGCATTGTGACACAATTTCAATTCTTAATTCGATCCACACGTCAAAAAATGAAACGGAAAATCATGTTGCTTCTATTCACAACAAGTTTGAACTTACTACTATTCCCAAAACGATTTCAACATTCCATTTCTCAATGTGTTGATCGATTTTGAACTAGAAATGACTGCTTAACCAATATATTACACGGCTTTTAGCTTCTCGGGGACGGCTGGTCCTAATAAATGACTGCTTAACCAATATACCCATATTTTCATGGGTTTTTATCTATTACAAGAAGGGGTTCACGAGAAACTGGATAGGGTGAGAGCTATGTTTTTTTGGGCTAAAGAGAATGGGAAACAAAAGTACCACATGGTCAGGTGGGAGACCATTTGCTCTCCCAAGGAAGTGGGAGGCCTCGGAGTTATTAACTCCCGAATCATGAATTGGTGCTTGCTCGCCAAATGGGCATGGAAAATCTTAGTTGGACACGGAGGCCATTGGCTTCAAATCTTCACCAATAAATACCTAACCGAGGGAGGGACGGACATCTGGGCTAATGCCAAACTATCACAATTTGCCAAGGCGGTGAGAAAAGTTTAACCCCTCCTAAGTCCCGGGACTCAATTTGAGGTGAATAATGGGAGAATGACCCTTTTTAAGCTAGATAGGTGGTGTGGCGATATGATCCTTAGTGAGAGGTACCCTCGCTTGTTTGCCATTTCGGACAGACCCAAGGCCAAGGTCGCGGATATGTTGGTGGGGAACCATTGGGCTCCCCGATTTTGGAGATCGTTGGAACCCAAGAGGGTAAAGATTGGACGGACCTTTCCCATGATATTGCCGGGTATAGCATCACGACGGGCTGGGACGTGGTTTCTTGGAGATTAGAAACAAGTGGGATCTTCTCTACGGGATCGTTATACGGGGAGATTTTCCGGGCTACCACCCCGTGTGATTTGAGTGGTATTTGGCAGGCCAAGATTCCGGCAGAAATAAAGATTTTCCTCCGGCAGGTGGCCAGGAATAGAATTCCTAGCGGAGATCAAGTACGGAAGAGACACGACCCGGGGGACGGCAGGTGTGTTTGGTATGGGGAAGACGAGACGTGTGATCACATCATATTTCGTTGCATTGTGGCCAGATTTGCGTGGAGTGTCCTTAGAGAGGCAATGGGGTGCTCGTGGAATCCATCGAGCTTTGCGGCGATGTATCGCCATATCCAACGGACCAGAGGGAAAGATCGTCGGGTGGCATGGGTGGGATTTCCCACGGTAGCTTGGACGCTTTGGACTACTCGTAATAAAGCCCCCATCGAGGGCAAATTATTCCGGCACCCGGCTCACTTGATGTATAAAATGGTGATTCTATTGCAGCATTGGAAGCTTTTGGCGAGAACTGCGGACCGGCAGCAGGTGGAGCAACTAGCGATGAGTCTACGTGCGAGATGTACTGAGCTGCGGCGCATGGGGCGGAGGGACACCACCGGCTAGGAGGCCGCCCTCCCGCTCGGGGCTTGTAGCAGTCCTTGCCCATCGTCTGACTGGCGCTGCATCGCCATTATTGGTCCATGTGACCCTGTATCGAACTTCTTTTCTTTTTCTTTTCCTGCAACTTTTGTTAGAACTGCCTGTTGCGTCTTATCTGAACTTTGTAAGGGCCTCAAGTTAAGGCCGGGCATGTGCCTCCGTTCTAAAAAACATTGAACTAGAAATTTTGCCTCATGGTAAATACATGTTGTGTCAATGTTGTGAATAAAATTCAAATTTTTTATCATTAGCAATGCTAATTACATCTCTAGTGCAATAGTACACCTAATGTGTCTTGTTCATACTATATTTCTCTATTATTCTTCTCTTGGTTTGGAAACAGATTCTCCTGCTGTCTCCAACTCTAGGACAACTTGTAATGCTCAGCCTCTACAAAATAACCCTTTTCTTGTTTCCGATCGCTGATGTGAAACAATGCCTCGCATTCAACCGTTGTCTAAAGCCGATTGCTTCTACCAAGAGATGTCTTCGCCAGCTAATCCACATGTGCTGCTCTTCAAGTCTTTTGATCTCCAGCCGAACACACCAAGTTCCTCATGCCACATCGACTACTCCTCCATGATTCTGATGGATGATCGACTTATCTATCTTGTCTCGCCAGCACCTGTAGTTTCCGAGTGATTCTAAATTTGGAAGCCACGATCCAGTCGATTCCTTCCACTCTACCCAATGCCACAACTCCAAACCCCGCTCTGACACAAATTGTTCGAATTGGAGGAGCATCAGGATCTACCAACACGGAATCACACCAAGCACAACACTAAGATTTGTTGATGAATTTCGACGAATACGCCTATATTTTTGGGAGACTCACTATGGATATCCTACCCCAAGATAACACCGTCGGCCTCGGGATTGGTCAGATCGGGATTGGCCAATCTGACCATCACACCAGGGCCGATCTTACCACCCAGTCTCCCCATGCGCCTTCGGTTTAAATTGTTGGTTATATAGTAGTGCTTCTGTTTATGAGAGACATGTCCCTCTCTGTATCACTAAAGACAACTAGATCTAAATCTAAGCGCTTTTTGAACTGTACAATAAGGCAAAAGCCCATTGCTATTTTTTTTCTTTACTAGCTAAATACTCGAGCGTTGCGACGGAAGTTAAATGCTTGTGCCTTTTGCTATAGATTTTTTTTTATTGCACGAGTTGTTTAAACGCTTTTGTCGTCCTAGTCTCTAACTTTGTGCAAATAAAAAATATACATCAATCGATTCAACTTAAGATTGTGATACATATGTCTATTACATAGATTGTATGATAATTGTGATAATTAATTTCTTGGCATCGTAAAAGGTAATCTCCGAGCGTAAACGGACCGTCACCAACTCAGATCTTTATAAAAGTAAAGATTTAATATGAACAAAATGTACAAGAGAACCCTAAGTCTAAACGGAACCCTGCTAGTACATAATATTCGATACAGACTCATTAGTTGGTTTTTTATTTCTTCGAACGGGTGTTGGATCGACGACCCTGTGGAGAGGCCACCAATCATGTTTTTTGTTTTCATTCCCTCAAAAACAAATCGTGTTTTTTATCAAAAACAGAGCATGTTTTATACAGAGAAAAACAACCGACAAAGCCCCGAACACACTCGAACGAAAACACCAGAAGCAGAGCTCAGCTGAGAGGCCACCAACCATTGATCACTATCGCGCCACCGTCGTTATCAGGGGAAAAAACTGAGAATTTGAGGTAGCTTTCATGCCTTAACACATGCACTTATGCTTGGTTGAAATAGCTAAATGAAAGATACGTGCATTATATTCCCGATCTTATCCTTTCAAGTACTAGATCTTGAAGGGGAAGAAAGAGAGTGATCTCGCCACCGCCCCTAGGAGTGCTTCCTGACGCCACCGTCCTCCAGCGGCTTCCCTCCGCCGACAACGTAGGTCGTCGGTGGTAAGGGGGGTCACCGGATTCACGCGTGTGGATCGTTTTAGCCTTTAGTAGCTTAGGTTTTGGGATGTTCATCGTCTTGGCTTTGGCGGTGGTGATGACGACGCTGAATAAAGATTCTTCAGATCCTACCCCAACAAGGCGATCGGTCCTATGGTTGGGGATGGATTTGGAGACCAGTCTGTTCAAGCAAGGATGGTGCGGCGGCGGCGGCATCCCTGTGGTGGACCTGTATATCAAAACAAAATGTGCAAGTTTCACCATATTACAATAGTTTCATCCATAGGTAGCAAGTTTCACGTTGTTCATGGATACAAAATCAAAACAGAAAGTAAACACAAGCACTCCATCAATGCAAGCTTCCATGAAGTGAATCAAATCTGCAAAATGGGAAATAAGAAAGTTAGAAGAAGAAGACTAGAAGAAGAAGAAGAAGAAGAAGAAGAAGAAAAAGAAGAAGAAGAAGAAGAAGAATAGTTTTTCTTCTCTTTCTTTTTCTCCTCTTGTTTTTCTTCTTCTTATTGCTTGTTTGTGTCATTTTAGAGCTAACCTAGGTAATTATGCCTTTTTTGACCTAACTAAGCTTATTGTGTCATTTTGGAGGAAAATAAGCTAAGTATATGACATTTATGAGGTTACCAAGGTTATTATGCCATTTTTGAAACGAATAAGCTAATTATGTCATAAATGGACTAAATAAGCTAATTATGTCATTTTGGAGGATAATTAGCTAAGTATGTCTTTTTTGGGGAAAATAAGCTAAGAAGAAGAAGAAGAAGAAGAAGAAGACTAGAAGAAGAAGAAGAAGCAGAAGAAGAAGAAGAAGAAGACTAGAAGAAGAAGAATAGAAGAAGAAGAAGAAGAAGAAGAAGAAGACTAGAAGAAGAAGAAGAAGAAGAAGATCTTCTTCTTCTTCTATTCCTTTCTTTTCTCCTCTTCCTTGTTTTTGTTCATCTTATTCCTTATTTGTGTCATTTTAGAGCTAACCTAGGTAAGTATGCCATTTTTGTGCTAACCTAGGAAAATAAGGTAAGTATAGGTCATTTTTGTGCTAACCTTGGTAATTATGCCATTTTTGAGCTAAATTAGGTAAGTATAGGTCATTTTAGAGCTAACTTAGGTAATTATGTCATTTTGGAGGATAATAAGCTAAGTATATGACATTTATGAGGTAAGCAAGGTTATGTAATTTTGGAGGATAATTAGTACAACATAAAAAAAATTGAATAACTGACATGAATAATAATATGTATATAATTTAAGTTGGGATGCATACAAACTAATAATAGTCTGGATCGTCTATATATGCTCCAGGATCATCATCATCATCATCATCACTATCACGCATGTCGACATGAATGACGTGCTCATCGGGTTCGGCGGCATCAACATGTGGAAGGCCGTTCTGTAATTGGTCAAGCATTGACAGGTCATCCGCAGCAGTAACCTCTTCTTGTTCCAACTCTTCTTGTTCCGGCTCAGGGGTGTTGTCGGATTCACTGTCGCTGTCTACTTCCATGTTCTGGGGTGAAGTAGGGCGGTTCTTGAAACGTTTTTTGGAAAGACGTGTTTCTTGGAATAATTCTCCATCATATGTGTCTGGGTTAATGTGAGGTTCATAATCCTCTTCATTGAGGGGAGGTGGTCTAACACGTGGCGGCACTTCATAAACGACATCCCAACCCTTTAGATTTGCATTACTTTGGCATGCCCACGGTAGATAGAAAACTTGGGTCGCCTGTTGAGCCGTAATATAGACATCGGGAACATCTAAATGGGTGCTTTGTTTCATTTCTATTAGCCCTATATGTTCATGAGTCCTTCTAGTCTCCTTCGGCTGGAACCAATAACATTTGAAGACTACGACGTTCGGTGGGTTTTCACCATAGAATTGAAGTTCATAAATTGCTTCAACTCTTCCATAATACTCGGTACCTCCTTCGCCGATAGCAGAGACACCACAATTTGTAGATTTTCGGTCGGCCATCGATAGCTCTTTGCCAAAGGTACGAAAGCGATACCCGTTGATGTCGTATTTCTTAAATGAACGGACCTTATAGTCAAAGCCATTAGCGGCTTGTCTCAATTCGGCGACCATAGACTCTGAATTAGCCTACAAGTTTAATACGAAAGAATTGTTGCATTAGCCGCAAATTAGACCAAGAAATGAAATGGTCTATTAATGCTAATTACCGTTTGTTTGAACCAAGAGATGAAACCGGGATAGCCGCCTCCATGCTTTGCCAGAAGCCCATACTCTTCGACGGAATCCTTTTGGATCACCGCTCCATCCGAGAATTTGGCGACGTATAGACTGTATCAAATATCCGGGAATAAGAGCAGTTCAAAGGAATAATTAGAAGTTGCGAAACAATGTACCGACAACTTACTCGATGTACGGCCGCACTTCTGTTAGGTTGTTGAAGATATACAACGAAATGGTCCGCCATTCTTCGACATCCAACTCTATTGGTTTCGAAGCACCAGCTGGCACGAGCTTCCCTTTGAATAGGTTGAGGTTGGATCCACCTTTTTTAGCGTCACCAGCATTGTACCGAGGCTTCGGATTATGCAAATGACGATTTTTGGCTTCGTAGTGTGCTGTCACGAAGTTTGCCGCCTCCTCAGTAATGAATGCCTCGGCCATCGATGCTTCAATTCTACGTTTATTTTTACATTTTGCTCGAAGCGTCTTCTGCATGCTCTCAGTTGCATAGCACCAACGATTTTGCATGGGCCCCCCCAATCTTGCCTCGGTCGGGAGATGTAAAATCAAATGTTGCATTGGATTAAAGAAGCCCGGTGGAAAGATCTTCTCTAACTTGCAGAGCAACTCCGGCGCCAACTTTTCCATGTCATCTATCACCGCAGGCGATTGTTCTTTCGCACAAAGAACACGGAAGAAATAGCTCAGCTCTGCCAGTACTAGCCATTCATCCTCAGGGATAAAGCCATGCAACATCACCGACATTACCCGCTCAAGCCATATGTGCCAATCATGACTCTTGCGACCAAATATTTTCAATTTTCCAAAACTCGCTCCCCTCTTTAGATTCGCTGCATACCCATCGGGGAACATCAACTGCATTTTCACCCACAAGATAATTTCCCTCATAGCTGGCCTTCCAAGATTGAACTAGGCCTTTGGCTTCGCCCAGTTCTTCTTTCCTTTCGGTTGCCACATGTTCTGTAATGGTCTATCACATAGAGTTTGCTGATCGACTCTAGCCTTAGGATTATCCTTTGACTTCCCCACTATGACGAACAATGTACCAAAAAGGGCCTCGCCGATATTCTTTTCAGTGTGCATCACGTCGATGTTGTGTGGATGAAGGAGGTCTTTGAAGTAAGGCAGATCCCACAAGCATGTCTTGTGAGTCCAGGCGTGTTCCGAATTATACCCCTTGAAATACCCTGGACGCTCTGGATCAGGCTCGAGAGCGTTTAACTGATCCAGGATCTGTTGGCCTGTCAACGCAGGTGGTGCAGAGTTTTTGACAACTCTACCTTTGATGAAGTTCTTCTTGTCTTTTCTGAACTTATGGCGAGGATCCAGGAACGGTCTATGCAAGTCGAAGCAAGAATACTTGCGACCCGCCTCCAGCCAATGAAACTGAAGAGCTGCCTTGCATGTGGGGCACGGGAACCTTCCATGCACACACCAGCCAATGAATAGCGCATACGCCGGCAAGTCATGCATCGAGTACATGTACCAGACACGCATTGTGAAGTTTTGTTTGCTAGCGGCGTCGTATGTCTTGAACCCATTATCCCAAGCTTCTTGCAATTCATCCTTAAGCGGCTGCATGTACACATTCATATTCTTCCCCGGATAGTTGGGCCCTGGAATTATCAACGTCAGCAAAATGATCTTTCTTTGCATAATCTGTCCGGGGGGGAGATTGAGTGGAATGACAAATACAGGCCAACAACTGTATTGGGTTGCCGTCATACCAAATGGATTGAACCCATCCGTGTCGATGCAGACTCAAGGATGCCTTGGATCTGCCGCTTTATCCCCATGTAATTCATCAAACTTCTTCCACGCAAAAGCGTCCGATGTGTGTACCATCATCTGATTCCCATCTGCATCTAGTTCGGTTCTTTTGCCATATTTGTGCCATGTCATCTGTCTGGCCGTCACTTCGACCATGTAAAGACGTTGAAGTCTTGGTATGATTGGCAGATACCGAAGAACATTAACGGGGATTTTGGTCTGCCTCTTCTCACCCATACCGTTGTCTACCACAACATACCTAGAAGACTTGCAAATGGGACAATAGTTCAAGCCCGCATACTCAAGCCTAAATAAGGCACATCCGTTCTCACAGGCATCTATCTTCTCATAGGGCATCTTAAGTGCATGGAGGATTTTGTCCGACTGGTACAGGTTTGCAGGCATTACATGGCCTTTGGGTAGAAAGCGTCCAAATAGTGTCATCATCGCGTTGTAGAATTCTCTGCCCAAGTTGAATTGAGCCTTCAGAGCCATTACTTGTGCGATGGCATCCAGCTGACAAAGCTCAGTGTGCTCTTGGAGAGGACGTTTTGAAGAGTCCAACATTTCATTGAAGGCCTCTGCAGATTCATCCATCTCCTCGTCTGAATCCCGAGCATCATCAAAGTCTTGCACCATATCGTCGATCCCGGTACCATGCTCGTCGGTGCGACGACGAACCACCTCAGCTCTGGTATGTTGGGCAGACTCACCATGAAATGTCCACACCGTATAATCAGGCGTAAAACCCCACTTCTGCGACGACGAACCACCTCAGCTCTGGTATGTTTACCCATTTCATCCTCTGTCCTCTTTTTAAAGTTGTCGCACCTAAGACAGGGGCACCAGGTTTTTCTCTGGCCATTTGCAAATGTGGCTTTCACAAACCCCTTGGTTTTTGTTAACCATTCAGTGCTCATGTCTTCCTGACTAGTGTGGCCAGTGTACATCCACGCATGATCACTCATCTTGCCTACCTACTAAACACACAAGAAATATATATATAATTGATCATATATATTCATCAGTTAATTAAGTTTGTCAATTTTATTACGCCCATGCAACCTACACACTAATAGGTAAAGATAGGTCCTAATCCCACCCGAGTATGTGTAGATTGGGTTCGTTTTCCCATGCTCTGCTCCGGATCCGACGCAGAATTTCGGCAGCACCTCCCCGTTGTTCTCCTGATATACGTCTCGGCAATAAACAGAGAGGATGTGTACCCGGAGAACAACAGGGAGGCACTGACGAAATTTTGCATCGGATCCGGAGCAGAGCATGGGAAAACGAACCCAATCTACACATACTCGGGCTGTCCATGTATAACATTGGACAATTCGAAAGGAAGGCGGTTATAAATATGCAAAGACATGCATATTTATAGATGTCGCCCTTTCGAATGGGAGACGCATACTGGTCACGCATACTGATCATTGAAGACACCTATAGCTAACAAGTTTCATCGGCACGAAGACCGGAACAGAGCAAATAATGAAGGGGGGAGGAGGAGATGTCATTTGTGCTCACCCACTAACGCAGGGGAGCTCGTCAAACGCGCACGTGGAGGTCGTCGAACACCAGACCCTCGCAGCGACGAAACACTGCACATTTAAATCCACACGATCAACACGAATATTCAATTCCGATAGAACAACTGCATATAACTACTATTTTCTATTTTTTTATTTTTCTCCTCTATTCCTTCTTCTTCTCGTCTTCTTCTTCTCCTCCTTCTTCTTCTTCTTTAATTTTCTTCTCCTCCTCCTCCTTCTTCTTCTTCTTCTTCTTCTTCTCCTTCTTCTTCTCCTTCTTCTTCTTCTTCTTCTTCTTCTTCTTTCTTCTTTTCCTTTTTCCTCTTCTTCTTCTTCTTTTCTTCTTCTTCTTCTTCTTCTTCTTCTTCTTCTTCTTCTTCTTCTTCTTCTTCTTCTTCTTCTTCTTCTTCTTCCTTCTTTTCCTTTTTCCTCTTCTTCTTCTCCTCTTCTCCTTCTTCTTCTTCTTCTTCTTCTTCTTCTTCTTCTTCTTCTTTTCCTTTTTCCTCTTCTTCTACTTATTCTTTTTTTTCATCTTTCTTCTTCCTCTTCTAATTATCTAAACCTAAACCTAATCCTAAACCTATTACTGATCTACACCTATCTCTAAACCTAAACCTAAACAGGAAAAAACAGAAAAAAAATGAACCTCACCTTGCTTGGCGATGGGGCGGGGCGGGGCGGCCGCCGCGGCCTGGGTCCGGGGGGCGGGGCGGGCGGGCTGGCCGGCGGCGGGTCTGGCTCCGGGGGGCGGGGCTGGCCGGCGGCGGCTCTGGTTCCGGAGGGCGGCGCGCGTGCGGGTGAGGTGGGGGGAGAGAGAGAGGGGGAGAGAGAGAGGCGGTGGGGCCGGGGGGGAACGGTGTATTTTAGTTAGGTCACTTCTTTGCCGTCCGCTAGGAGACGGCAAAAGAAGTTGGCTAGCAGACGGCAAAGAGGGGTGGGGTCGGGGGGAACGGCCGTTAGTTAGGTATCGTTCTTTGCCGTCAGCTGGCGGACGGCAAAGAGGAAACAGGTGGACGGCAAAGATGAAGCGGACGGCATCCAGCCCGTCCGTCTGACCTAACCATCTCCAGGGTCCAGTGGGGCCCAGCTGGTCTCTTTGCCGTCTGCCTTTGGGCCCTTTGCCGTCTGCTGGCCGACGGCAAAGAAATGGCTGACGGTAAACTATATCTTTGCCATCAGCCTGTTCTTTTCCGTCAGTTTTATGTAAGCAGACGACAAAGAACTGGCTGACGGCAAATTCCCTGATTCCAGTAGTGTATCTTGATGAAAAGAAGATATATCCTGTTATTATTAGTGCTAACCTTTCAGCCTATGAAGAAAAGAGATTATTAAAAACTCTAAGGAAGCACCGAGCTGCTATTGTTGATCTTAAGCGCATTAGTCCCACTCTATGTCAGCACAAAATTAATATGGAGCCTGATGCTAAACCAGTTGTCGACCACCAACGACGATTAAATCCTAAGATGAAGGAGGTGGTAAGAACTGAAATATTAAAACTTCTGGAAGTAGGTATAATCTATCCCATAGCTTATAGTAGATGGGTAAGTCCAGTTCATTGTGTCCCTAAGAAAGGAGGCATTACCGTTGTCCCCAATGATAAAAATGAACTCATTCCACAAACAATTGTAACTGGTTATAGGATGGTAATTGATTTTAGAAAATTAAACAAATCCACTAGAAAAGATGATTACCCCTTACCTTTCATTGATCAAATGTTAGAAAGATTGTCTAAGCATACACACTTTTGTTTCCTCGACGATTATTCTGGTTTTTCTCAAATACCCGTAGCACAATCTGATCAAGAGAAAACCAACTTACTTGTCCTTTTGGAACTTATGCTTATAGATGAATGCCTTTTGGTTTATGCAATGCACCTGCTACCTTTCAAATATGTATGACTGCTATATTGTCTGACTTTTGTGAAAAGATTGTTGAGGTATTTATGGATGATTTTTCCGTTTACGGAACTTCTTTTGATGATTGCTTAAGCAACCTTGATCAAGTTTTGCACAGATGTGAAGAAACTAATCTTGTCTTGAATTGGGAGAAGTGCCACTTTATGGTGAATGAAGGTATTGTCTTGGGGCATAAAATTTCTAAGAGAGGTATTGAAGTTGATAAAGCTAAGGTTGATGCTATTGAGAAAATGCCATGTCCTAAAGATATTAAAGGTATAAGAAGTTTTCTTGGTCATGCTGGTTTCTATAGGAGGTTTATTAAAGACTTCTCTAAAATTTCTAGGCCTCTTACCAATCTTTTGCAAAAAGATGTTCCATTTTTTTTTGATGATGATTGTCTAGAAGCCTTTGAAACACTTAAGAAAGCCTTAACCACTGCACCCATTGTTCAACCACCTGATTGGAACTTGCCTTTTGAAATTATGTGTGATGCTAGTGATTATGCTGTTGGTGCTGTTCTAGGACAAAGAGTTGATAATAAATTAAATGTTATCCATTATGCTAGTAAAACTCTAGACAGTGCCCAAAGAAATTATGCTACTACTAAAAAAGAATTTCTAGCAGTTGTGTTTGCATGTGATAAATTCAAATCCTACATAGTTGATTCTAAAGTAACTGTTCACACTGATCATGCTACTATTAAATATCTTATGGAAAAGAAAGATGCTAAACCTAGACTTATTAGGTGGGTTCTATTGCTACAAGAATTTGACTTACATATTATTGATAGAAAGGGAGCTGAGAATCCCGTAGCAGATAATTTGTCTAGAATTGAAAATGTTCTTGATGACCCACTTTCTATTAATGATGATTTTCCTGATGAACAATTAGCTGTCATAAATGCTTCTCGTAATACTCCTTGGTATGCAGACTATGCTAATTACATTGTTGCTAAATTTATACCACCTAGTTTCACATACCAACAAAAGAAAAAGTTTTTTATGATTTAAGACATTACTTCTGGGATGACCCACATCTTTATAAAGAAGGAGTAGATGGTATTATTAGGCGTTGTATACCTGAGCATGAACAGGAACAAATCCTACGGAAGTGTCACTCCGAAGCTTACGGAGAACACCATGCGGGAGACAGAACTGCACACAAGGTATTACAATCTGGTTTTTATTGCCTACTCTTTTCAAAGATGCTCGGAAGTTTGTCTCCTCTTGTGATGAATGTCAAAGAATTGGTAATGTTGGTAGACGTCAGGAAATGCCTAGGAATTATTCACTTGCTGTTGAACCATTTGATGTTTGGGGATTTGATTATATGGGACCTTTTCCTAAATCCAATGGGTATACTCATATTTTAGTTGTTGTTGATTACGTTACTAAGTGGGTAGAAGCTATTCCAACTAGTAGTGCTGATCATAACACTTCTATTAAAATGCTTAAAGAAGTTATTTTCCCAAGGTTTGGAGTCCCTAGATATTTAATGACGGATGGTGGTTCACATTTTATTCATGGTGCATTCCGTAAATTGCTTGCTAAATATGATGTCAACCATAGAATTGCATCTCCATATCACCCTCAAACTAGTTTTCAAGTTGAATTGAGCAATAGAGAAATAAAATTAATTTTGCAAAAAACCGTCAATAGATCTAGAAAGAATTGGTCTAAGAAACTTGATGATGCATTGTGGGCTTACAGAACTGCTTATAAAAATCCTATGGGTATGTCTCCTTATAAAATGGTATATGGAAAAGCATGTCATTTGCCTCTTGAGTTAGAACATAAAGCATATTGGGCAATTAAAGAACTAAATTATGATTTTAAACTTGCCGGTGAAAAGAGGTTATTTGATATTAGCTCATTAGATGAATGGAGAACCCAAGCTTATGAAAATGCCAAATTGTTTAAAGAAAAGGTTAAAAGATGGCATGATAGAAGAATTCAAAAACAGGAATTCCAAGTGGGTGAGCAAGTTCTACTATACAACTCTCATTTGAGACTCTTTGCAGAAAAGCTTCTCTCTAAGTGGGAAGGACCGTATATCATCGAAGAAGTTTATCGCTCCGGAGCCATCAAAATAAATAACTCCAAAGGCACTAATCCGAGAGTGGTGAATGGGCAAAGAATTAAGCATTATATTTCAGGTACCCCCATTAATGTTGAAACTAATATTATTGAAACAATTACACCGGAAGAATACATAAGGGAGACCTTCCGGAACACTCCAGAACCCTGAAATGGAAGAGGTATATGATACGGTAAGTAAACCGACTCCAAAAATTCCATAAAAATATTTTCTGTCAGTTTTGGAATATTTAAAAAAATAAAAAAATAAGAAATAGCCGGGGGACCCACCTGGTGCCCACGAGGCACCAGGGCACGCCACCCCCCCCCAAGCGTGCCCTGGTGGCTCGTGGGTCCCACATGTGCCTTCCCGACTCCGTTTTTCTTCTGAATTACTTGTTTTGCAAGATAAAAAAATCTTTATATATACTCCCTTATGTTTTGACCACCGTATCACATAAATCTCATCTGTTCTTGTCTCGTGCTATTTTCCTGGCAGATCTGGAAGTATGTCGTCTCAGGACTCCGATGGGGAGAGCTTCGTATCACACTATGTTGCAAATCCGAAGATCTATGGGGATAAAGACCCCTATGGATGGTCCGAGGAGGAAGAGCAAGACGCCTACATAAAGGGGACTGAAGACACGAGTTCGGATGAAGACGATGCTCCTCTACCATAACCTGGAGATATGCATGTGGAGTTCAAGAAGTCGAGCCTACCAAACACTGTTAACAAATCTAAGATCCAATTAATCCCGTCCTGTTTTCTACAGGAAAGCAAGGAGGCATTATGTAAAAAGGTATTGAAGCTTGAGCAAGAAGTCGATGATTTGAGGGAGGAAAATTTCATCATCAAACGTAAGCTGGCCAAGCTTACCACTTCACCATCCACACCACCACCGAAGAAGGAGACTTGAGCACATGGGTATGGGCACTCCCCTTGGCTTGTGCCAAGCTTGGCGGAGGTGCCCCGGTATCGTATCACCATCACTTTTATTATCTTTACCTACTTTTAGTTCGATCCTTAGTTATTTCATGATCTAGTTGAATAAAAGTTTAGTATGATCTATTTTCGAGTGTTAGTTTCGTGATCCATCTATCTTTGTAATCGAGTTGAGAGTTATATAATAAAGAGTAGTTTGAGTTTTTGCCTTCATGTTTCAATCTTAGCAATTAAAAATAATGAAAAAAAGGGGATCATATGCTAATCTTATGTAAAGATTTGACATTACATAAAGAAAAGTATAAGTGGTAAAATTTATTGGAGGATAACAAACATAGTATTAGTCAATGATTCAATTCATGAAAGAATTAATAAGGGAAGAGAAGATTCACTTGCAAATATACTATCTTGGACATCTTTTATGATTGTGAGCCCCCATTAAGTATTTTATGTCAAATTGTTGACGTTGGACAAGGAAGACAACGTAATGAATTATGTTTGTTCATATTCACATAGAAGTTATATTGCTATAGATCCTCCAACATGTGGTGCTTGCCCAATATCTCTGCTAGCCAAAAATCCGCACCAAGTAGAGATACTACTTGTGCATCCAAAAACCTTAAACCCAGTTTCATGTCATGAGAGTCCACTATATCTACCTATGGATTGAATAAGATCCTTTAAGTAAGTTGTCATCGGTGCAAAAAGCACTAAAAATTGCCTCTAAATATGTCTGAACTTTTATTGTAAGGGAAATAAGCTTTGTACGAACTTGTGATGGTAAAGGAATAAAAGCGACAGACTGCATAATAAAGGTTGCTATCACAAGGGGCAATATAAAGTGATGTTCCTTTGCATTAAGAGCCCTTGCATCCAACAACAAAAAGCGCATGACAACCTCTGCTTCCCTCTGCAAAGGGCCTATCCTTTACTTTTATGTATTTACTTTTTATGCAAGAGTCAATAGTGTTCTCCTCTATTCCTTTTTATTTTTCTCTTTTTGCAAGCATTATGTGGTGGGGAAAGATCTAGGAACAAATATCCAGTTGGATATGAGTGATGATGAGTTATTATTGTTGACATCACCCTCGAGGTGAATAACATGGGAGGCGAAATCACAAGCCCCTATCTTTCTGTGTGTCTGGCTGAAACTTTTTGCTCCATATATATGTCGTGAGTGTTAGCAATCATAGAAGACTAGATGATGGTTGAGTATGTGGACTTGCTAAATAGCTCCTACATGAGACCCTTCCCGAAAATATGATGAATTGCAATTGCATTGTTGTCTGAGAACATAGTTTGTTAGTTTTCAAGAAAGTTTATGCCTTATACTCCATTGTTGTGATGAATTGTTACTTGCTCATTAGAAGTTTATGATAATAAATATTGCTGCTATGATAATAAATATTGCTGTTATAATAATGATCATGATGTTTCTATGTCCGTATTTGTTTTTTATCGACACCTCTCTCTCTAAACATGTGGACATGATTATCGATATCGGCTTTCGCTTGAGGACAAGCGATGTCTAAGCTTGGGGGAGTTGATACGTCCATTTTGCATCATGTTTTGCTACTGTTATTTATAGTGTTTTTAATCATTATAACACTTTTTGGAGTAATTCTAATGCCTTTTCTCTCTTAATATGCAAGATTCACACAAGGAGGGAGAATGCCGGCAGCTGGAATTCTGGACCTGAAAAAGCTCTGTTAAGATACCTATTCTGCACATCTCCAAATGAGCTGAAATTTTCTAGAGATTTATTTTGGAATATATAAAAAATATTGGAAGCAAAAAGTACCAGAGGGGGCCACCCAGGTGCCCACGAGGCACCAGGGCGCGCCACCCCCCCAGGCGCGCCCTGGTACCTCGTGGGGCCCCTGGCCCACTTCTGGCCCCCATTTTCTGGTATATAAGTGCATTTGACCTAAAAAAATAGAGAGAAGACTTTTGGGATGGTGCGCCGCCGTCGCGAGGCGGAACTTGGGCAGGAGCACTTTTGCTCTCCGGCGGAGAGATTCCGCCGGGGATACTTCCCTCCGGGAGGGGGAAATCGTCGCCATCGACATCACCAGCGACCCTCTCATCGTGGGAGGGCCAATCTTCATCAACATCTTCACCAGCACCGTCTCATCTCAAACCCTAGTTCATCTCTTGTATTCAATCTTTGTCTCAAAACCTCAGATTGGTACCTGTGGGTTGCTAGTAGTGTTGATTACACCTTGTAGTTGATGCTAGTTGGTTTATTTGGTGGAAGATTATATTTTCAGATCTATTATGCAATTCAATACCCTACTGATCATGGGCATGTTGATGATTTGTGAGTATTTACTTTTGTTCTTGAGGACATGGGAGAAGTCTTGTCACAAGTAATCATGTGAATTTGGTATTCGTTCGATATTTTGATGATATGTATGTTGTTGATTCTCTTAGTGGTGTCGTGTGAACGTCGACTACATGACACTTGACCATCTTTGGGCCTAAGGGAATGCATTGTGGAGTAGTAATTAGATGATGGGTTGCTAGAGTGACGGAAGCTTAAACCCTAGTTTATGCGCTATTCCGTAAGGGGCTGATTTGGATCCAAATGTTTAATGCTATGGTTAGAGTTATCTTAATTCTTCTTTCGTAGTTGCGGATGCTTGCGAGAGGGGGTAATCATAAGTGGGAGGTTTGTTCAAGTAAGAGCAGCACCCAAGCACCGGTCCACCCACATATCAAATTATCAAAGTAGCGAACGCGAATCAAACAAACATGATGAAAATGACTAGATGAAATTCCCATGTGTCCTCGAGAACGTGTTGCTTATTATAAGAGATCGTTCCGGCTTGTCCTTTGCTATAAAAAGGATTGGGCCAACTTGCTGCACTCTTTGTTACTATTGTTACTTGTCACTTGTTACAAATTGTCTTGCTATCAAACTACTCGTTACCGATAATTTTAGTGCTTGCAGAAAACACCTTGCTGAAAACCGCTTGTCATTTCCTTCTGCTCCTCGTTGGGTTCGACACTTTTACTTATCGAAAGGACTACGATTGATCCCCGATACTTGTGTGTCATCAATGATCTCCACGCCATTAAATACTTGCCGCTCAAACTAAAGGGGCCGGCGAGGCACTGGCTCAACAGCCTCCCTCCTCACTCTATCGGTAGCTGGGAGGCCCTAGAAGACGCTTTTCGAGCAAACTTCCAGGGCACATATGTCCGACCCGCGGACGCTGATGACCTTAGCCATGTCACCTAGCAGCCAGGCGAATGAGCCCGAAAATTCTGGAACAGGTTCCTCACCAAGAAGAATCAGATCATAGACTGCTCCGACGCCGAGGCCATCGCCGCATTCAAAAACAATATCCGAGATGAATGGTTGGCTCGTCAGCTCGGCCAGTATATGCCAAGGACTATGGCGGCCCTCACCTCACTGATGACTCACTTTTGTGTAGGAGAAGATAGCTGGCTCACTCGTAGTACTCATAACGGCGAGGCAGGCACCTCAGAAACTCACGACGCCAATGGAAAACCCAAGCGCAACAAAAATAAGCGCAGGTATAAAAATGGTGGAAGCGATACGGAAGACGCTGCGGTCAACGCGGGGTTCACCGGTCCTAAGTCCGGACAAAAAAGAAAACCCTTTAAAGGGAACAAGGACGGACCTAGCCAGCTTGATAGACTCCTGGACCACCCATGTGGAATAGACGGCACTCAGGACAAACCAGCAACCCACACTAACATAAATTGCTGGGTCTTTAAACAAGCCGGCAAGATAGCAACAGAGGATCAAAATAAAACCCAAAATCGCAGTGAAGACGAGGATGAACCTTGGCGGCCCAATAATGGAGGCCAAAAGAAGTTTCCTGATGAGGTAACAGAGGTCAATATGATCTATGTCACCCACATCCCCAAAAGGGAGAGGAAGTGTGTGCTTCGGGATGTATACGCGCTAGAGCCAGTCGCCCCGAAATATAACCCATGGTCGTCTTACCCGATCACATTTGACAAGCATGACCATCCGACCAGCATCAGGCATGGTGGATCAGCGGCGCTCGTCCTGTACCCTATTGTTGATGGTTATCATCTAACACGGGTCCTGATGGACGGAGGAAGCAGCCTCAACCTCATTTATGAGGACACGGTTCGAAAGATGGGCATCGACTCATCTCGGATCAAGCCGAGCTCCACCACCTTTAAAGGTGTCATCCCGGGCGTCGAAGCCCGCTGCACCGGAACGGTCACCCTGGAGGTAGTCTTCGGCTCGCCCGAGAACTTCACAAGTGAGGAGTTAATCTTCGACATCGTACCTTTCCGAAGTGGATACAATGCGCTCCTAGGGCGCGTGGCCTTCGCGTGTTTCAACGCAGTCCTTCATTATGCTTACCTCAAGCTCAAAATGCCGGGACCCAATGGTGTTATCACAATCAATGGTAACACCGAACGCTCACTTCGGACGGAGGAACAGACCGCGACTTTCGCAGCCGAAATACAAGCATCCGAGGAGGCAGCCTGCAGCAATAAATGCGCCGCTCGCTCTTTGAAGCGCGCCCGGGCCACACAAATCGACCTCGGCAATCTACCCCCGCACCCGAAATAGGGATACGGGCTCCTCGCGTGGCCTCTCTGGAATGGGCACTACGTCCCCAGGGTGCATAATTTCGCGCTCAAGATTCCCTGGGTCGTCGAGGAGCCAACAATTTACACAAACGTTGGCACGGTTCAACCAAGCAAAGAAGTGGCTTCGAGCGCCCATATAGGCAAGTCTCTGTCAAAGAAACAGACAACCATGACTACGTCAACGTGGTGTCAATCATAGAACGGACTTCGGCAATGCCTCTGCCAGGGAGCTCGGTCAATCAACGCTTGGAGCGTATAAAGGGCCGGGAAGGCATCAGCTAGTCCCCACCTTTAAAGGAGAACATCTGGTCAACAGCTCGGAAACGCAGACGTGCGGCAGGTAGCGGCCCGAATTCTTCAAAATCCGATAACAAATATCCGCCCTGTATCTTCCTCCCTTTTTACTTTTTACATTGTATTCTTTCAACGCCTCTCGCCGTAGTTGGGCATGTAAATGCTTGAAACTATGAAATAAAGAAACTGTGCCCCTTAATGGTCCTTGTTATATTTCTTTATAAGCACGACCCCTGCGCTGCAAAGATGTTCTCTGAAAAAGATGCAATTGTATCACAAGTCCGAAGTATTCGGCGTCTCGGATTTTGGCTTTATATGCATCAGTTTCGAACCTAGATTTTGGTCAATAGTTGGGTTGCCCGGCTCCTATGTGTACCCCTTACGTTTCCGATGAATTCGGCTAAGGGCGTAACGGGAGAACCACTGCGATTGCGCTGTCAGGTTAATTGGCATAGCGCCTCAATGGAGAAAGCCAAAAACTGACTATCTAGGTAGGCGTAAACTAGTCCGCCATCCGTAGACCGCATGAAGCGATGTGATGATAGAGGTCACCCGTGTTAAACGAAGGGCTTTCATTTCTAGTCGAAGTGTGTTATGGCCTAGACCTCGACCGACCAGGCCGACCACTTCCCACACCGGAGGCTGGTCATCAGCCCCCACAGTCAAACTCCTATGACTAAGTGAAAGACATAAAGCCACTATAGTCTGATTGCCTAGTTCCTATAAAGCACCGACCACCTCCGGGTACCGAGACGTCGGCTAAGGGTCAAGTGTGCCTTAAGGAACACCCTTTCTATGACCTACACTAGGGCTGAAGCCGACGACTGGCCACTCTCATTTTAAAACAGTCATACAGGAGGTAAAACTAATTAAATGGAATTCAAAGCCATATTCATTCAAAAGAAAAAGTTTTGTACATCACACACTTCGGCATTCCGAAGTACTGTCTAGAAATACATAGTGTCCTTTGGACACATGTCTTCGGTGATGTGGGCTCCCTCCTCCACTTCGGCAAAGAACTGTTCGGCGGTGCGCGGCTTGTCGGCAGGCGGGCCCATGGCACATGTCACCGCATCAACCTTTCGCAAGTGCGTCTTCACATAGACGTACTCCCTCCGTGCTCCTTCAAAGCACGTGGACCGCCTCCAGCGGTTTAGATGGGGCCCGGCATCTTGGAGACGGGCCGTCAGGCCAAAGAGGCTCCTGGGCATGGCTTCGGCAGGCCACAGCGCAACGCAGAGGTCCAGGAGCGCCGGTCTAATCATGCGAAACAACTCCACAAGCTGCTTCATGCGATGATTTAGCAGCCGTGCTGATGGCGACCCCGGGAACTACTCCCAAAAGGCCTTCTCTGCCTCGTGGCCCGCCAGTTGGCCGAAGTACGCTACCGCATCCGCCGTGCTCTGCGGAAGATCCGCAAAGACCTCTGCAGAACGCCATAACTGGGTGAGCTCGACACACCCTTGGCTGCCAAACGAACACTACAGCAAAAATAGCTTACCCGAGGCGATTTGCTCCACTTGCTAGAGCACCTCGTGGTCAGCTCGGGCCGAGGTCTTGAGCACGGAGTAGGCAAGTTGAAGCTTCTTGAGCTCCTCCCTTGTTCGTTGCCCCTCCACCTGAAGCTTGTCGCGTGCTTCAAACATGCCCTTCAGGGTCTCCTCGACCTCCAGCACCCGCGCATGGTGCTTGTCCCCGACCACCTTTTCGGCGGCTCGGGCCTTCTCTGCCTCCGCAGCAGCAGCCTCCTGCTGCCTCACGTCCTGCCGAGCCTTTGCGAGCTTGGCCTTGAGCGTCTCAAGCTCTGCTAACGCCGCTGTCATAAAAATAGTTCGGCCTTAGTTTGTCATTGAACAAAACCTATCATATACTCTTTTTTTTACCTCGTATAACACCAGTTTAACTTGCTTACCTTGAGACTGCTCGAGTTTCTGGTTCGCCAGGTTAAGGTCCTCCTGGGACCTCTCGAGCTTCTGGTTTACCTCCACAATCTCCTCGAAGACAGAGTCCGGAACCGAAGTCGACGCCTGGCAGCAAAAAATCCTTATTACAAAAGCAACGGTTAACTTATCAAGAGTTCTAGAACGGTTGACTTGAACAAACGCCCTGGGGGCTACCTGACAGGCCCATACTAGATTATACGACCCCAATGCCGGTTTCTTGAAACCGACTTCGGGCTCGGGGGCTACTCACTCACTAAGCCGTTTGGCAGGCTGTACTATTATGTCCTCTGACAAATACATAAACCGAAAACGCTCAAGCACACAAGTTAAAATTGGCACAAGGATAGAAGCATACAGCAAAACTCGCTATGAGGCTCTTAAAAACCTCGTGCAGGCCGGCCCATGCAGACCAAAAGCCCTGCAGCGCCGCGCCTATCACGACACAGTGCTCTTCCTTGATGGAGGAGCCCTTAAGGGCGTCCTCCATCTCCTCGGTCCACCCCGCGCCAGCCCGTCCTTGGGCAGCTGGCGGGGGTGGAGGGATGACCTCGGCTGTTCTGATCCGGGTAGCCTCCAACTGTGGTGGTGGAGCTGGAGCGGATATCGGCTGGACCGACGACTGGCCCAGCCCCCCTTCGACGACCTCGGGGTGCTTCTCCCCCGGGTCTTGTTGGGCCGAGGTGTCGACCTCGGCCATGATGGCCACCTCATCGGCCCCCGTCATCTTGACGTCAGGGGCCAGGGTGGATGTTGCCTCCCCTAGCCCATCGTGCACCGGGGAAGGAGCAGCGGGCTCTGGAGTCCCGCTGGCGGATGGCAACCCGCTCGAGGAGCCACTGGGGATTACCCTCGGCGGACTGCGTCAAGAAAAGATGCTCTATGAGTTTTCCTTTGCTAGAAAGAACTCGTCAAATTGAAAGACGGGATATAAAGACAACGGCTTACCTTTGAGGCGCCGGTTTCTTCCTCCCCATTGCGAGGAGGTCTTCTTCTGAGTCACTGGAGAGCTCGACTCTCCCCGGCGGCTTGCCGACGGCCCCGGACGAGGTTCTCCTCGGGATCTTCGGGCCCTTGGGCGGCATACAAACCTCGGCGTCCTCGGACACCGATCTCTTCCCTTTCGGGAGAGGGATCTCCTCGACCTCACCCTCCTCCGTGTCACCGTCGTTGGCAGCAGAGGTGTGGGTCTCTTCGGACCGGGTGACCGAGGTCTCCCGAGTCCGGGCACTTGACCTACCCCTCTGGGACTTCGTCCCTTTGGGGGCCACCACGTGCGCCTCCTCGGTCAGGAGCGCCGAGAGCAGGGGAGTCGGAGGCTCCTCTGGCAGTGGAGCTGGGCATCGCACTCCTTGCACCCAGGCCAACCACTTCTGCAAAGCGTCAATTATAACGATTCATTAAAACTCTACTCCTCGATATGAAGGACAAAGTTGATAGTTGGTGGACAGAATCATTTACCGGGGGGGCTTCATAGCCGTCATCGAGGCCACGGTCCTCCCTTTCCTTGGGTATCTTGTCCTTGGCCAGCTTCATGAGCTTCGTCCACATGGTGGCCAAGGTGGAGTGGAAGAAGGTGTTGATGGTGTCCATGTCCTCGGGCTTCTGCGCCCACATCGGGGTAGCCCGAAGTTGGAGAGGGAGTATGCGGCGGTTGAGCATGATGTTGATGACATCGGCAAGCTCGAACTTCCCCATGGTGGACCACCATAGGATCCTCTCGATCAGGGCCTCCACCTCTTCTGGGTTCCCCCAGGCGACACCCTTCTCCCTCCAAGACTTGAGCTTCTTGGGAGGCCCGGCCGAGAAAGTTGGGACCTCGGCCTGACCAGGGGCGAGCGGTTCAGTGATGTAAAACCACTCTTTCTGCCACTCCTTCACCGTTTCGATGAAGGTGCCCTTGAACCAGGTGGCCCCCTGGTTTTTGCTAATCATGGCGAGGTCCGAGCCGCTGGACTTCGGCTTAATCCCGAAGAGCTTCAGCCATAGGCCGAAGTGCGGCTCGCAGCGGAGGAAGGCCTCGCAGACCGTGACGAATGAGGCGAGGTGAAAAATGGAGTTGGGGGCCATGTGGTGGAAATCCAGCCCATATTAGTACATCACCCCGCGTACAAAAGGGTGCAGCGGGAACCCTAGGCCTCGGATGAGGTAGGGGATGAAGACTACCCGCTCCCCAGCATTGGGAGCGGGCACTTGCTGGCCAGCCGCTGGGGCGCGGGCGGTGATGGCGGGCGTCAGATACCCCGCGCTGCGCAACTCTAAGATGGTGCCCTCCGTCACGGTGGAACCGCCCCAGTGCCCCTTGAGGGTGTCGGCCATGGCTGGAGGTGAAGGATGGACCCGCGAAAGGGAAAGGGAGTAAGATGGGATCTGGGCGCTAGAGCTAGACGAAGCAGTAGCAGGGGAAAATGGGAGCGTGGTCGATTGCGCTGTCCTCCTTTTTGCTCTTATACGCCTGTGAAAGGCCAAGAGTCCCCCTTGCTACACCGATAAACTCGCTATTCCCATCAAAAATGTCGTTGAGCATATGGGGGGAAACAAAATCTTGATGATATCCCTAAGAAAACGGGCACGATCTCTGCTTCGAGGGGACGTGACAGTCAAAAGCTGCCTCGAACCACGATTTAAGGGGGGAAGCAGTAACTGCTTGACCTGTCGTGGGGCAAGCCTCTTCAATAAAGTTGTCAAGCCGGATTAGACCGTTCATACCTGAACAACGGGCCTTTGAGGCTAAGATATCTGTCCTCTTCGGGCAGGGTACGAGCTCGGTTGGACCTCGGATGACGTCGCTCCACCAAAAAATAGTAACTCATAAGGGGGAACTCATCTGTCAAGCCAAGGACTCAAGTTCCGAGCTGGAGTTTATTGAGAACATCGTCCTCGGCGTAGAAGACCAGTTCGGGGGCTACTGACGGTGTCCTGGATTAGGGGGGTGCTAACCTATCCAGCCCATCTCTTCGGTTGGGCCAATGGGCCCTCATGCGTGAGCAAGGTGGACGCCGGAGGCCGTGTACAGGAGGCGTGATCAAGACTGCCTCCACCGAAGACTTGACATATACTCCAAGATCTCTCTTGCCGCCTTGCTCCTAGATACCGACTTTGTAACCCTAGATACCCTCCCTGGCGTGTATATAAGCCATAGGGTTTAGCCCGTAGAGGACACATCAACGCAATATCATTCACCTAGCCCTAGAGTTAGACACACATTACGATCTCGAGGTTGATCAACTCTGTACTCGATACATCTCCATCAATACAAACAAAAGCAGGACGTAGGGTATTACCTCCATCAAGAGGGCCCGAACCTGGGTAAACACCGTCTCCCTTGTCTCTGTTACCACCGATCCGAGATCCACAGCTTGGGACCCTGCTACTTGTAGCTTGCGTTGGTATTTTCCCCAAAGAGGAAGGGATGATGCAGCACAGTAGAGATAAGTATTTCCCTCAGTTATTAAACCAAGGTTATCTAACCAGTAAGAGAATCACGAAACACCTCGTTAGCAGCACCTGCACACAAACAACAAATCCTTGCACCCAACGCAAACGAGGGGTTGTCAATCCCTCGGCGGTCAATTGCAAGATTAAATTGTATATGATAGATAGATAGATAGATTGAAATAAAAATACAAAAATAAATAAATAAAAGAAAATGGCAGCAATATTTTTAGGGTTTCAGTAATATGATTTAGATAGACCCGGGGGCCATAGTTTTCACTAGAGGCTTCTCTTGAGAAAATAGCATACGGTGGGTAGACAAATTACTGTTGGGCAATTGATAGAAAAGAAAATAATCATGATGATATCCAAGACAATGATCATGTATATAGGCATCACGTCCGAGACAAGTAGACCGACTCCTGCTTGCATCTACTACTATTACTCCACACATCGACCGCTATCCAGCATGCATCTACTGTATTAAGTCCATAAAGAACGGAGTAATGCCTTAAGAACGATGATTTGATGTAGACAAGATAAACTCACGTATGAATAAACCCCATCTTTTTACCCTTAATAGCAACGATACATACGTGTCATGTCCCTTTCTGTCACTGGGATTGAGCACCGCAAGATCGAACCCATTACAAAGCAACTCTTTCCATGGCAAGATAAATCAATCTAGTTGGCCAAACCAAATCAATAGATCGGAGAAGAAATACGAAGCTATAATAATCATGCATAAAAGAGTGCAGCAAAGACCCAAATAATATTCATGGATAATCTGATCATAAACTCACAATTCATCAGATCCCAACAAACACACCGCAAAAAGTGATTACATCGGATAGAACTCTAAGAACATCGAGGAGAACATTGTATTGAAGATCAAAAAGAGAGAAGAAGCCATCTACCTACTGCCTATGGACCCGAAGGTCTGTGGTAAACTACTCACGCATCATCGAAAGGGCAGCAAGATTGATGTAGAGCCCCTCCATGATCGATTCCCCCCTCCGGCGAAGTACCGGAGAAGGCTTGCAGATGGGATCTCTCGAGAACAGAAACTTGCGGCGGCGGAAAAAGTATTTCGTGGACTCTTCTGAGGGTTTCTGATTTTTCCTGAATTTATAGTGGTGGAATTAGGTCAAATGGAGCTGGGGTGGGCCCACGAGGCACCAGGGCGCGCCTGCCCCCCCCCCCCCCCCCAGGCGCACCCTGGTGGTTCGTGGCCACCTCCTCTGGCGTCTGGTCTTCTCCCAAAGCTTCTAGTGTTTATCTTGTCCAGAAAAAAATCTCCAAAAAGTTTCGTGGCATTTGGACTTCGTTTGGTATTGATTTTTTGTAAAACAAAAACAGTGCAGAAAACAGCAACTGGCACTGGGCACTAAGTTAATTGGTTAGTCTCCAAAAATGATATATAATTGCTGTAAATGCATATAAAAATATCCAAGATTGATAATATAACAGAATGGAACAATAAAAAATTATACATACGTTGGAGACGTATCAGACCCCCTACCCCAAGGTCTGCCGGTTTTGACACTGACACTGGGCGACCCTGGCAACCCCGTTTGCCGAGCTCTGGCACTCGGCAAACAGATATGCCGAGCACCATGGGAAAGACACTCGGCAAACAACTAGCCACGTGCCTACCCTTGGGCGTCCCTGGCAGCACCGTTTGCCGAGCACTGACACTCGGCAAATAGATGTGCCGAGCATGCCTGGAGTGACACTCGACTGGCTTGGGGCGTGGCTGTCAAACCCTTTGTTCACTGTAGCAATTTTGGCACTGTGGCTACTATAACAGATGCATTTTCAAGGGTTAGCCTGCGGCTTAGCCCAGGCCAGGCTACGCAACTGATGATGATGAATCATCAAAGAGGTTCTGCGCATCAATCGATGCAGAGACCAGGGGTTGCAACTCGTTTCAGAAAAAAAAAAAGACGCTAAACCCAACGTTTGTTATCTGGTGGGTTAGGCCCAAGCAAAGCTAGAATCAATCCGGTCGGCCTAAACTCGCGAACATCTGCACTAAAAAATGTCTATTTTCCCCGGAGCATGTTGTGTCAATGTTGTGAATAAAATTCAAATTTTTTTATCATTAGCAATGCTAATTACATCTCTAGTGCAATAGTACACCTAATGTGTCTTGTTCATACTATATTTCTCTATTATTCTTCTCTTGGTTTGGAAACAGATTCTCCTGCTGTCTCCAACTCTAGGACAACTTGTAATGCTCAGCCTCTACAAAATAACCCTTTTCTTGTTTCCGATAGCTGATGTGAAACAATGCCTCGCATTCAACCGTTGTCTAAAGCCGATTGCTTCTACCAAGAGATGTCTTCGCCAGCTAATCCACATGTGCTGCTCTTCAAGTCTTTTGATCTCCAGCCGAACACACCAAGTTCCTCATGCCACATCGACTACTCCTCCATGATTCTGATGGATGATCGACTTCTCTATCTTGTCTCGCCAGCACCTGTAGTTTCCGAGTGATTCTAAATTTGGAAGCCACAATCCAGTCGATGCCGGACGATTCCTTCCACTCTACCCAATGCCACAACTCCAAACCCCGCTCTGACACAAATTGTTCGAATTGGAGGAGCATCAGGATCTACCAACACGGAATCACACCAAGCACAACACTAAGATTTGTTGATGAATTTCGACGAATACGCCTATATTTTTGGGAGACTCACTATGGATATCCTACCCCAAGATAACACCGTCGGCCTCGGGATTGGTCAGATCGGGATTGGCCAATCTGACCATCACACCAGGGCCGATCTTACCACCCAGTCTCCCCATGCGCCTTCGGTTTAAATTGTTGGTTACATAGTAGTGCTTCTGTTTATGAGAGACATGTCCCTCTCTGTATCACTAAAGACAACTAGATCTAAATCTAAGCGCTTTTTGAACTGTACAATAAGGCAAAAGCCCATTGCTATTTTTTTTCTTTACTAGCTAAATACTCGAGCGTTGCGACGGAAGTTAAATGCTTGTGCCTTTTGCTATAGATTTTTTTTTATTGCACGAGTTGTTTAAACGCTTTTGTCGTCCTAGTCTCTAACTTTGTGCAAATAAAAAATATACATCAATCGATTCAACTTAAGATTGTGATACATATGTCTATTACATAGATTGTATGATAATTGTGATAATTAATTTCTTGGCATCGTAAAAGGTAATCTCCGAGCGTAAACGGACCGTCACCAACTCAGATCTTTATAAAAGTAAAGATTTAATATGAACAAAATGTACAAGAGAACCCTAAGTCTAAACGGAACCCTGCTAGTACATAATATTCGATACAGACTCATTAGTTGGTTTTTTATTTCTTCGAACAGGTGTTGGATCGACGACCCTGTGGAGAGGCCACCAATCATGTTTTTTGTTTTCATTCCCTCAAAAACAAATCGTGTTTTTTATCAAAAACAGAGCATGTTTTATACAGAGAAAAACAACCGACAAAACCCCAAACACACTCGAACGAAAACACCAGAAGCAGAGCTCAGCTGAGAGGCCACCAACCATTGATCACTATCGCGCCACCGTCGTTATCAGGGGAAAAAACTGAGAATTTGAGGTAGCTTTCATGCCTTAACACATGCACTTATGCTTGGTTGAAATAGCTAAATGAAAGATACGTGCATTATATTCCCGATCTTATCCTTTCAAGTACTAGATCTTGGAGGGGAAGAAAGAGAGTGATCTCGCCACCGCCCCTAGGAGCGCTTCCTTCCGCCACCGTCCTCCAGCGGCTTCCCTCCGCCGACGACATAGGTCGTCGGTGGTAAGGGGGGTCGCCGGATTCATGCGTATGGATCGTTTTAGCCTTTAGTAGCTTAGGTTTTGGGATGTTCATCGTCTTGGCTTCGGCGGTGGTGATGACGACGCTGAATAAAGGTTCTTCAGATCCTACCCCAACAAGGCGATCGGTCCTATGGTTGGGGATGGATTTGGAGACCAGTCTGTTCAAGCAAGGATGGTGCGGCGGCGGCGGCATCCCTGTGGTGGACCTGTGTCCTCGGGCTCCGCCGTTGCGACGGCGTCTGCTCCAGCGCCGGCGCGGAGCTTGGGAGGTAGTCCAGGAGCGGATGCAGATTGTGGTCTGCATCGGCGGCATCTAGAAGATGGTGAATCGTGTCCTGGGTTCGTGGTTCGTGGATGGGAGGTATGGTTTTCTCCTCCGACGTCTTAGTCATGTGGGGGTGCCAGATCTGGAGTTTGATGGTGTGTCTGGGGTGTTGCCCCGATCTGATTCGTTCAACGGTAATTGTTTCGCATTTCGCGAGCCACCTTGGAGGTCCGCAAAGCTGCATATCAGTGACGGAGCCGCGTCGAGCTCGGGTGTGGAGGTGATCTGTAATTTTTTTTCTTTGGTAGCTGCTGTGGTGGTGCCAGAGGCAGGTGACGGGCGTTGGTGTCAAGCTCAGAGGATTCTTCTGTCTTGTTTGTAATTTTACTTCTTGGTCGGTGTTTCTTTGTGCAAAGGCTAGCATTCTGCTGTCTTTTCAGTGTTTTGCCAGGTCGGTATGTACGTGCTTGTACTATGATCCTTATGATATAAATGAGACGTATTACCATGAAAAAAAAAGTACTAGATCTTGGAAGAAATAAAGCTTGTTCTTTTTTTTTTACGGAAAAAATAAAGCCTGTTTTGATGTGCACGCAGCTTGAGAAAACTTCCGGACTAAATATTTGAAGATAGCAGAACGAGGTGGTCGAGTTTTGTTTCATTTTTTGTTGTGTTGCACGACTGGTTCAAGGCGCGCGGAAGCAGACCATTTGTCGTCTCCTCAGACGACAAATACGCCTTTGCCGACCAGATCTCGGCTAGAACGACTAGCATCGAGCTGAAAGAGATGTTTCTTCAAAAGGTGGTATCATCTGGTGGTTAATTTACAAGTGGAAATATATGTGGTGGCGTGTCGACGTCGCGCACGAAAAGAACCTCTTGTCCATTCACGGGGGCGCGTCCTCCTGTCCGTACAGCCTAGGCGCCACAAGTGGAGTAGTACTGCCGACAGCGAAATCTGCCCGGACCTAGCCCGGACGCTCTCCGGGTCGAGGCGTGCAGCAGCCCGCCCGATTCGGCCCGAAGACCACTCGGAGGCTCCGGTCACCCTTCGAGCCAAAACGGAGGCGTGCAGCGGCTCGCCCGGAGGTCACTTCGAGGCTCCGGACGCCCTCCGGGCCAACATAGAAGAATTCCAGACACGCCGGCGAGCCTGGCTACGCCGGCATGTCCTACGTATCACGCGCGACTCCGGAGGCACACGGTCGTGTGCGAACAAGTGCATTAGCTTTACCTCAACGCAAGGCCAAACATGTCGTGAGCGATGTAGCTTTCGTGGCATCTCTTTCTATAAATTCAATGGTTCGACAGCCTCCCCCTCCGACTTGACCCGATCGAGCGCGACCTGTGCAGTGCATGCAACTTGCAGTTGCCTTTTCTAGCTCTTCCTTTTGCGTGTGACTAACTCATCCACATTATTTACCTAATTGATCAAACCTGTCCATTTTTTTTAACAACGGGGAGAGTCCCGAAGGACACGGAAGCTGGCATTACTTAACAAATGTTATTACAACACTGCCCTTGAAAGGACCTCTAGAAAATACGAAATTACATACCAGTCCTTCCATTATGCATTGAAGACCATGACTAAAACTTGAAAAACGCAATCGGGTCCCAGCGCCATTGTCGACCTCGTCGAAGGTGATGGAACCGCCAGCTCCGACGAACTCTGCCTTGCCATCATGCCTAGGACACCACTCAGCAGCTTCGCCGAGGAAGAACAAATGAAGGCAGCAAGGGGATTGGCGCCTCCCAAACACGGAGGTTGAAGAAGGAGGCAGCAGAGGGGATCGGCGCTAGGCCACCGAGCAGCCGATGATCAACCCTCATACTCCTCAACATTTGATCTTGGTATCCTCAACTCCGGCGGCACGGGTCGACGATGTGAACTTGGGTAGACGAAGAATGACACCATCGCTAGCTTGATAACCGCTGGGTGCACCAGATCAGTGGACACCGGAGCCATTCCCCTTTCGATCTCCCCTTCTGCCACCATGGCGGCTATGACAGAAACGGAGGGGGAAGGGCTGCCAAATGGTCCAGATCTGGCCAACAGACGGGCTTATTGAGGGAGCTGCCAGATCCGAGCTCACCCAACTCTTCCGGCTCCCAACCATGGAGCACAGCAGAGAGGAGAGTACCAAACGGCCACCGGACACAGCCCGAATGCGCAGGCGTTGAATTCCAGAACGGCACGAGGCCACATGCCACTAAGGCAACTACGAACCTAAAACTACTCTGTACAACGGCGACCCGAGTTCCCCTCCTATCCCCATTCCGGCCGGGGAGAGGAGCCGGGAAGACCCTAGGCGACTCTCAATGAAGAGGAGGGAGAAGAGATAAATGGCGGAAAGAAATGAGAGCCGAAGTTGTCCATGTTAGCAACAACAGAAGTGAAAGACAAGCGAGAATACCTCGTCTTTCAGTTGAGCTTATCTCGCACTATTGCGCTTGATACTTTTTCGATGCATCCATATGTGTTTTAGGCTATCTAAATGTGACACCCCCTATCGTCAACTGTGCACTAATTAATCACGCAGCATGCACAATCACGAACGGTGACTCACGGTGATACCACAACACAACTCTACGACACAAATTTAAACATAAATCTTTATATTACAAACCAGGGTCACGAGGACCCGATAATACATCAGTCATCAAACAACATAAGTCTGAGTACAGACAAGTTAGACAAGTTTTGACTTAAGAAGTCTGAGCAAAACAACGACACTGATCGAAAAGGCGCAGGCCTCCTGCCTGGGACCTCCGAACTACTCGTCGACGTCGGTCTCCACATAGCAGTCGCCCTGGGGGCCTCCTGACTCCATGGCGCCATCATCTGAATGTAGCAATCGGGTTGAGGAAAAGAGTAGCAAAGCAACAGTGAGTACTCATCCAAAGTACTCGCAAGATTTACATCAGAACTATATTAGATATGCATCGGTATGAAGGAATTGGGCTATATCTTTGGACTATACTGCAGAAATGCCAGAATAAGAGGAAGAAGCTCAACTTAACGAAGACTATCCGCTCTTGCAGCATCAGAAGATATATATATATATATATATATATATATATATATATATATATATATATATATATATATATAGTAGTAATTTGTAATGTATATAATAACAGCACATCCTGAGATCCTCTCTCGACTCCCTGCGAGAAGGCGATCCTCTGGTTGTTCCAACTTTGTCTGGGTGAGTTTTATTAAATATTCGGTTTAAATTATAAGAGGTCAGGATACAACTCCAAGTCGTCCTGTAACCGTGGACACGGCTATTCAAATAGTTTTGTCTTCCCTGCAGGGGTGCACCACATAGCCCGACACGCTCAATTATCCCTGTCCGGACACACTTTTCTGGGTAATGCCCGGCCTCAGAATGATCGACACGCCGAAGTCCTAACTAGGCTCTCCAGAGAGGTCAGCACGCCGGTCTATATCCTAAGCGCAAAAGGGTCTTTGGCCACTCGCCCTAAGCGCTCCTTCACGTTGTGAGACTGGCCGGGGACCAAGCCCACCTCTGTATACACAGCAGGCATAACCGACTCACCCCAACAATCAGCCCGCGTTCTTGTGACGTCTGATAGAGCTTTCGGTAGGAACGGACGACGTCGAGGGCCCCATAACCATTATCTCGCGTGGCGGTTAGTGCATATATGCCAATGGCAGTCTCGAATCAAATACCCAGATCTCGTTAAGCGTGTTATTATTTAAGCAACCACGGACGACGACCAGGGCCCAGGCCCACCTCTCTCCTAGATGGTCTACGCCTGCCCTGTCGTTCCGCCTCAGAGAACGATTCGTGTCGGCTGTCGGGACAGATCCCGAGCTACCACCACATCCGGGGTGATACCGTTAACAGCCAGCCTCCACAGTAAATCACTCGCGGGAGCTCTCTGAGCCGACCCGACTTTGACATATAGTTACTCGCGGGTGCTCTCCGAGCCAACCCGACTTTAGTATGAACATGTTTATTGTAGTACTATAAGTATATCTGTGATCATCGCCCGAAGGGATCACGGCCCAATAGTATAGCATGGCAAACGGACAAGGGTATAGGGCCACTGATGGGACTCTAGCACAACTATGCTAACCTCAATAGGATAGCAGGTAGGGTATCAACAACAGTTTATCAAAAGCAGTCTATGCATCAGAATAGGATCTACCGATAAAACAATTACTGAAACCGACTCTCTAATGCAAGAAGTAGAGAGAAAGAATGGGTGATATCGGAATGATCAAGGGGGTTTGCTTGCCTGGATGCTCTGCTGAGAAGGAGGGATCGTCGGGGATGTAGTCTTATCCGGTGGCGTCAGCGGTATCAGGTCTACGGATAAGGAAGAGGAGGGGGAAACAGATAAATAAAAGGCATTCAAATGCAACACAATGCATGTCACGGCAAGGTGTGTTGTTTACGTGCTCTAATGCATTACTACACGTTTTAGCTGAAGAGGGAAAATATTCTTCCCAGCACCAGGCATTGTCTGGTATATTGATCTGGTAGCAAAAGTTCAATGTTTGTTATGTTAGAGGGGTTTGCCATGCATGTAGTTGGCATATTCGGATTCGTTATAATTTTCTAATCATTTTTCATATATAAATTATTTTCATCTGAGTTACAGTTTATTTTCTATTAATTTTCAAAGTTTAATAGATTTTCTGAAATTTTCTGAAATATTTCTAATCTGAATTTAAAAGGGGAAATTGCTAAGTGCACACAGCAGCAGCTTAGCTATAGTGGCTTACGGGTGGGGTCCAGAGGGCACAGTTGACCCAGTCAACATTGACTGGTTAACAGATGAACAGTGCAAGTGGGGGGCACATGTCATTGAATTAGACATTTTTAAATTTGTTTTATTTTTTTAATCTAACAGTGGGTCCACATGTCATCTGCTATTAGACAAACTTAGCACTAATTTTAATCCTAATCTAAACTAGTCCTAATTAAACAAGGGTCGGCCCCACTGCAGTGGCCCAGCCGACCCCACACACACGCAGACCGATGCTCGGCCATGGCCACGGCCACAGCCGAGGCTAGGCAGGAGCAGCTAGCCGCGGCAGCAGCGAGCGGTGGGCAACAGCGGCAGCAACAGAGAGCGAAGAGCAGTGGCGGCAGCAAAAGCAACAGAAGCAGCGGGCAGCAGTGGCAGAGGAGGTAGCGGCAGTTGCGCTAGCAGCAGGTAGCAGCAGCAGGCAGCAGCAGCAGTAGCAAGTAGCAGAAGCAGCAGCAGCAGCGCAGCAGCAACAGTACACGTACGCGGAAGCAAAGCTCCGGCCATGGTGGGCACCGGCGGCATACGGCACAGATCGAAGGGGAAAAGGAGGGGAATCGTCAGAGGACCTCACCGCGGAGCTCGTGGACGAGGTTAGGGAGCGCGGGGATGGCCGGACGCGACGAACTCGATGATGAGATGCGGTGGCCGTGGGAGAAGACGATGGCGATGGCGAGCGTACGGGGCCTCCTGGCTCGAGCCCTTTGGCTAGGGAGAAGGAGACGACGATGGCGGAGCTCCCCTCCCATCCCCATTTCGGTCGGGGAGAGGAGCCGGGAAGACCCAGGCAACTCTCAATGAAGAGGAGGGAGAAGAGATAAATGGCGGACGGAAATGAGAGCCGAAGCTGTCCATGTTAGCAACAACAGAAGCGAAAGACAAGCGAGAATACCTCGTCTTTCAGTTGAGCTTATCTCGCACTATTGCGCTTGATACTTTTTCGATGCATCCATATGTGTTTTAGGCTATCTAAATGTGACACCCCCGATCGTCAATTGTGCACTAATCAATCACGCAGCAAGCACAATCACGAACGGTGACTCACTGTGATACCACAACACAACTCTACGACACAAATTTAAACATAAATCTTTATATTACAAACCAGGGTCACGAGGACCCGATAATACATCAGTCATCAAACAACATAAGTCTGAGTACAGACAAGTTAGACAAGTTTTGCCTTAAGAAGGCTGAGCAAAACAACGACACTAATCAAAAAGGCGCAGGCCTCCTGCCTGAGACCTCCGAACTATTCGTCGACGTCGGTCTCCACATAGCAGTCGCCCTGGGGGCCTCCTGACTCCATGGCGCCATCATCTGAATGTAGCAATCGGGTTGAGGAAAAGAGTAGCAAAGCAATAGTGAGTACTCATCGAAAGTACTCGCAAGACTTACATCAGAACTATATTAGATATACATCGGTATCAAGGAATTGGGCTATATCTTTGGACTATACTGCAGAAATGCCAGAATAAGAGGGAGAAGCTCAACTTAACGAAGACTATCCGCTCTTGCAGCATCAGAAGAGATGAGCGAATATATATATATATATATATATATATATATATATATACACTACAGGAATCAGCTGATTTGCCGTCTGCCTTGGCAGACGGCAAAGGACCAGAAAGCGGACGGTAAAGGTCTTTGCCGTCTGCCGCAGACGGCAAACGCTTCCGGCACTGGAAGATACGGTAATGAGATTATTTACCGTCTGCATTCGGACAGCGGACGGCAAAGACCTTTGCCGTCAGCTTTCCTGGACAAGCAGACGGCAAATAAAGTGGATGGCAAAGAATAGACGTTAGCCATGTTAGGTGGCTAACGGTAGACTTTGCCGTCTGCCGGCGGACGGCAAACGTGCTCTCCCCTTTGCCATCTGCTTCCTGACGTCAGCAGACCTGTGGCATAACGTCACTCCTCGACGCTCTTTGCCGTCTGCCGCTCTTTTTCTTTGCCGTCTGCTTGCAGACGGCAAAGAACCACTCGCCTTTGCCGTCTGCCAGCGGACGGCATAATGACCAAATGGGTACTCCCAGGTTGCACAGGTTGCTGCCACGTGGCACCTTTGCCGTCCGCTGGCACACGGCAAAGTGCCTGTATTGCCCCTTTTTATTCTGTTTTTTGTTATATCCAAGCATTTTCACAGCAAATATATGATATATATATATTTCACAGGGCAAACAGTATGTGCAAGTTTCACAGCAAGTATATGATATCCAACACATAAGAAACTATATCCCTGCCATATGGATATGATCATCCAACAGATATAGCAAAAGAAAATGTGCAAGTTTCACCATATTACAATAGTTTCATCCATAGGTAGCAAGTTTCACATTGTTCATGGATACAAAATCAAAACAGAAAGTAAACACAAGCACTCTATCAATGCAAGCTTCCGTGAAGTGAATCAAATCTGAAATATGGGAAATAAGAAAGTTAGAAGAAGAAGACTAGAAGAAGAAGAAGAAGAAGAAGAAGAAGAAGAAGAAGAAAAAGAAGAAGAAGAAGAAGAACAACAAGAAGAAGAAGAACAAGAAGAAGAGTTTTTCTTCTCTTTCTTTTTCTCCTCTTGTTTTTCTTCTTCTTATTGCTTGTTTGTGTCATTTTAGAGCTAACCTAGGTAATTATGCCATTTTTGACCTAACTAAGCTTATTGTGTCATTTTGGAGGAAAATAAGCTAAGTATATGACATTTATGAGGTTACCAAGGTTATTATGCCATTTTGGAAATGAATAAGCTAATTATGTCATAAATGGACTAAATAAGCTAATTATGTCATTTTGGAGGATAATTAGCTAAGTATGTCTTTTTTGGGGAAAATAAGCTAAGAAGAAGAAGAAGAAGAAGAAGATATCTTCTTCTTCTTCTTCTTCTTCTATTCCTTCTTTTTCTCCTCTTCCTTGTTTTTCTTCATCTTATTCCTTATTTGTGTCATTTTAGAGCTAACCTAGGTAAGTATGCCATTTTTGTGCTAACCTAGGAAAATAAGGTAAGTATAGGTCATTTTTGTGCTAACGTAGGTAATTATGCCATTTTTGTGCTAAATTAGGTAAGTATAGGTCATTTTAGAGCTAACTTAGGTAATTATGTCATTTTGGAGGATAATAAGCTAAGTATATGACATTTATGAGGTAAGCAAGGTTATTATGCCATTTTTGCAACGAATAAGCTAATTATGTCATAAATGGACTAAATAAGCTAATTATGTCATTTTGGAGGATAATTAGTACAACATAAAAAAATTGAATAACTGACATGAATAATAATATGTATATAATTTAAGTTGGGATGCATACAAACTAATAATAGTCTGGATCGTCTATATATGCTCCGGGATCATCATCATCATCATCATCACTATCACGCGTGTCGTCATGAATGACGTGCTCATCGGGTTCGGCGGCATCAACATGTGGAAGGCCGTTCTGTAATCGGTCAAGCATTGACAGGTCATCCGCAGCAGTAACCTCTTCTTGTTCCAACTCTTCTTGTTCCGGCTCAGGGGTGTTGTCGGATTCACTGTCGCTGTCTACTTCCATATTCTGGGGTGAAGTAGAGCGGTTCTTGAAACATTTTTTGGAAAGACGTGTTTCTTGGAATAATTCTCCATCATATGTGTCTGGGTTAATGTGAGGTTCATAATCCTCTTCATTGAGGGGAGGTGGTCTAACACGTGGCGGCACTTCATAAACGACATCCCAACCCTTCAGATTTGCATTACTTTGGCATGCCCACGGTAGATAGAAAACTTGGGTCGCCTGTTGAGCCGTAATATAGACATCGGGAACATCTAAATGGGTGCTTTGTTTGATTTCTACTAGCCCTATATGTTCATGAGTCCTTCTAGTCTCCTTCGGCTGGAACCAATAACATTTGAAGACTACGACATTCGGTGGGTTTTCACCATAGAATTGAAGTTCATAAATTGCTTCAACTCTTCCATAATACTCGGTACCTCCTTCGCCGATAGCAGAGACACCACAATTTGTAGATTTTCGGTCGGCCATAGATAGCTCTTTGGCAAAGGTACGAAAGCGATACCCGTTGATGTCGTATTTCTCAAATGAACGGACCTTATAGTCAAAGCCATTAGCGGCTTGTCTCAATTCGGTGTCCATAGACTCTGAATTAGCCTACAAGTTTAATACGAAAGAATTGTTGCATTAGCCGCAAATTAGACCAAGAAATGAAATGGTCTATTAATGCTAATTACTTTTTGTTTGAACCAAGAGATGAAACCAGGATAGCCGCCTCCATGCTTTGCCAGAAGCTCATACTCTTCGACGGAATCCTTTTGGATCACCGCTCCATCCGAGAATTTGGCGACGTATCGACTGTATCAAATATCCGGGAATACGAGCAGTTCAAAGGAATAATTAGAAGTTGCGAAACAATGTACCGACAACTTACTCGATGTACGGCCGCACTTCTGTTAGGTTGTTGAAGATATACAACGAAATGGTCCGCCATTCTTCGACATCCAACTCTATTGGTTTCGAAGCACCGGCTGGCGCGAGCTTCCCTTTGAATAGGCTGAGGTTGAATCCACCTTTTTTAGGGTCGCCAGCATTGTACCGAGGCTTCGAATTATGCAAATGACGATTTTTGGCTTCGTAGTGTGCTGTCACGAAGTTTGCCGCCTCCTCAGTAATGAATGCCTCGGCCATCGATGCTTCAATTCTACGTTTATTTTTACATTTTGCTCGAAGCGTCTTCTGCATCCTCTCAGTTGCATAGCACCAACGATTTTGCACGGGCCCCCCCAATCTTGCCTCGGTTGGGAGATGTAAAATCAAATGCTGCATTGGATTAAAGAAGCCCGGTGGAAAGATCTTCCCTCACTTGCAGAGCAACTCCGGCGCCAACTATTCCATGTCATCTATCACCGCAGGCGATAGTTCTTTCGCACAAAGAGCACAGAAGAAATAGCTCTGCTCTGCCAGTACTAGCCATTCATCCTCAGGGATAAAGCCACGCAACATCACCGGCATTACCCGCTCAAGCCATATGTGCCAATCATGACTCTTGAGACCAAATATTTTCAATTTTTCAAGACTCACTCCCCTCTTTAGATTCGCTGCATACCCATCGGGGAACATCAACTGCATTTTCACCCACAAGATAATTTCCCTCATAGCTGGCTTTCCAAGATTGAACCATTCCTTTGGCTTCGTCCAGTTCTTCTTTCCTTTCAGTTGTCGCATGTTCTGTAACGGTCTATCACATAGAGTCTGCTGATCGACTCTAGCCTTAGGATTATCCTTTGACTTCCCCTCTATGCCGAACAATGTACCAAAAAGGGCCTCGCCGATATTCTTTTCAGTGTGCATCATGTCGATGTTGTGTGGAAGAAGGAGGTCTTTGAAGTAAGGCAGATCCCACAAGCATGTCTTGTGAGTCCAGGCGTGTTCCGAATTATACCCCTTGAAATACCCTGGACGCTCTGGATCAGGCTCGAGAGCGTTTAACTGATCCAGGATCTGTTGGCCAATCAACACAGGTGGTGTAGAGTTCTTGACAACTATACCTTTGATGCAGTTCTTCTTATCTTTTCTGAACTTATGGCGAGGATCCAGGAACGGTCTATGCAAGTCGAAGCAAGAATACTTGTGACCCGCCTCCAGCCAACGAAACAGAAGAGTTGCCTTGCATGTGGGGCACGGGAACCTTCCATGCACACACCAGCCAACGAATAGCGCATACGCCGGCAAGTCATGCATCGAGTACATGTACCAGACACGCATTATGACGTTTTGTTTGCTAGCGGCGTCGTATGTCTTGAACCCATTATCCCAAGCTTCTTGCAATTCATCCTTAAGCGGCTGCATGTACACATTCATATTCTTCCCCGGATAGTTGGGCCCTGGAATTATCAACGTCAGGAAAATGTTCTTTCTTTGCATAATCTGTCCGGGGGGGAGATTGAGTGGAATGACAAATACAGGCCAACAACTGTATTGGGTTGCCGTCATACCAAATGGATTGAACCCATCCATGCCGATGCAGACTCGAGGATGCCTTGGATCTGCCGCTTTATCCCCATGTAATTCATCGAACTTCTTCCACGCAAAAGCATCCGATGTGTGTACCATCATCTGATTCCCATCTGCATCTAGTTCGGTTCTTTTGCCCAATTTGTGCCATGTCATCTGTCTGGCTGTCTCTTCGACCATGAAAAGACGTTGAAGTCTTGCTATGATTAGCAGATACCGAAGAACATTAACGGGGATTTTGGTTTGCCTCTTCTCACCCATACCGTTGTCTACCACAACATACCTG